>OX346245.1:63539306-64937806 GCA_947049315.1 Epistrophella euchroma
TTGAGATTCCTTTTGTAAACGGTTCTTCAGTAAAAATATTTTCAGTGTATTTTCCAGGCCGAGCTGCTTCACCACAAAAACGTTTTGATTTTAATAATGATTTAAGAAAATTAGTAAGTATGAATGATGTGTTTTTAGTAGGCGGTGATTTAAACAGTAGGCACAGGAATTGGGGTTGCATTAGGGCTAATACTTGGGGTAATATACTCGCCAATTTAAATAGTAGACATCAATTTGATATTTTGTACCTGCCTCACCCTACGTACTATCCGACAAATAATCGTGCAAATCCCTCCACCTTGGATATTTATCTTACAAATATGCCAAGAATTTTTTGTCAGCCTATAGTTGTTCCAGAATTAAGTTCCGATCATCTGCCTGTCAAAATTGGTGTTTTTGGCTCTCCCCCAGTTGAAAGAAATGAAGTTTTAGACTTTAAAAAAGCAAATTGGTGTATTTATAAAAGACAATTGCGAAATAAACTAGAAAGTATACCTAACCAACTTACAGGAGAAGTCAATGAAAATGATATTGACGAAAGTATATCCTATTTTACAACTTCTGTTGTTGATAGTGTTGACCAAGCTATACCAAAAAGAATTATTAGATGTGGAAGTGCTAACCAATTGCCTTCGGAAATAATTCGCATGATAAAGGTTAGAAATAGCTTAAGGACAAGATGGATGAGAACAAGAGATCCTCTCTTGCAAACAGAAGTTAAAATTCTTAACGCTATGATAAAGGACTCAATTAATAGTTATAGAAATAGCTCCTGGAATCGTAAATTACAAGGCTTAGAAAAGTCCAGTAAACCATTTTGGAATATTGTAAAAGTGATCAAAAAAAGTAAAACGCATATTCCTGCTTTAAAGACTAGCAGTGCACTTATGCTATCAAACTCTGAAAAAGCGAACGCCTTAGCTGAGCAATTCTATGCTAACCATTCAGTTTCTAACAATATGAGTATACCTACTAATATTTCACTTGAATCTACAGTCAATAGTTCTGTGGATTCAATCGATACAACGTTAACTCTCATGGATGAAAATTTTGTTTCCATAAAAGATATTCAATTGTTATTGTCTAGTTTAAAAACAAGAAAAGCTGTAGGATTTGATAACCTTAAAAATATATACTTAAAATATCTTCCAATGACTGGTATAAAATTTTTAAAACGATTATTTAACAGTTGTTTTAAACTTGGGTATTTTCCATCCAAATGGAAGACAGCAAAAATCATACCGATCTTGAAACCAGGTAAAAATGCAGGTGAACCTTCTAATTACAGGCCAATCAGTCTGCTTAGTTCACTAAGCAAATGCTTCGAAAAAATTATAAAAATTAAACTAATAGCTCATATAAGTCAAAATAGTTTGTTACCTTCAGAACAATTTGGGTTCAGAGCTAATCATAGTACTGTACATCAAGTACACAGAATAACACAATATGTTAAAAATAGTTTGAGGCTTATTAAAAGTACAGGAATGGTACTACTCGACATCGAAAAAGCATTCGATACTGTCTGGCATAATGGCCTACTACACAAACTTGGAATTTTAAATTTTCCATCGTATCTGATCAAAATGATAAAGTCATTTCTTCTTTTAAGAAAGTTCAAAGTATCTGTTAACAATTGTTTGTCTGAAATGTTCAATATTGAAGCAGGTGTGCCTCAAGGATCGGTTCTTGGTCCAATCTTATATATATTATACACTTCCGATTTCCCTAGCTTAAGATATTGTGAAAAGGGTATTTTTGCAGATGATACCTGCATCTATACATCAGATTCAGTTGGTTCCGTAATAGAAACCAACCTGCAATATGATTTAAATATTATACAGGCTTATTTCAATGATTGGAAAATCAAATTGAATGCTTCTAAGACGCAGGCTGTATTTTTCACGCGAAAAAGGAAAGCTTGCCTCTTACCAAGCAACAGCCTTCAAATCGGTGGTGCTAGGGTAGATTGGAATACAAGCGCTAAATATCTTGGAGTACTTCTTGATGCGAAACTTACGTTCGGATTGCATATCCAACAAATAATAAAGAAAGTGGGTGTCACAATAAAAGTTCTATATCCATTCATAAATCGGCGTTCCAAGCTAAGTACTGAAAATAAACTTTTAATTTTCAAATCAATATTTCAAGCTTTAATGTTTTACGGGTCACCAGTTTGGGGTGATTGTGCACAAACCCATATTAGAAGGCTTCAAATATGCCAAAATAAGATTTTAAAAATGATGTTGAGATTACCATGGCATTTTTCTACAGTAGAATTACACACTTTAACAAAAATACAATATGCTAATTCTAGAATTCTGAAATTGAAAGAAAAAAAAAAACTTTCTTGTGAATTATCAGATAATATGTTGATTTCTAATTTGGTTTCATAGCAAGTTTATATGTACATATATATACCTATTTATTAATCATATTTTGTTTTTTGATTCATCTTATTTATTCCAGACTGTCTTACTTTATTTATTTATATATTTTTTTTTTACTTATTTATTTATTTATTTATTATATATGTATTTATTTATATATTATTTATTTATTTATTTATTTACTTATTTATTTGTTTATTTATTCATTTATTTATTTATTTATTTATTTATTTATTTATTTATTTATTTATTTATTTATTTATTTATTTATTTATTTATTTATTTATTTATTTATTTATTTATTTATTTATTTATTTATTTATTTATTTATTTATTTATTTATTTATTTATTTATTTATTTATTTATTTATTTATTTATTTATTTATTTATTTATTTAACTATTTATTTATTTATTTATTTATTTATTTATTTATACATTTATTAATTTATTTATATACTTATTGTGATAAATCCATACTGTGATATTATTTATTTGGTATTAAGACTGATTTTTGTTAACATTTATTATTTATTTAATTATTTATTTATATATTTATTTATTTCGCTTCAATTAATTTATATCTGAGTTTTCTTTGTAAAATATATATATTTGCATATATTTAACTTGCAATGAGCTTGAGTAAAATCAAGACGTTCACCACCCCCCCTTCTCTCATTTTATCTCTGAATAGATGAAATTTTAGATAATTAAGGTTATTTTTTATATTATTTTTTTTTTTCTCCCATTTTGTATGAAGGTTTTCGTAGTAGTTTTTTCCTTCGAATACAATTTCTATTAATAATTATTTAAACAACTTAATTTATAATTGACATTAGTAAGGTAGAATATTACCATATCTATGTAAATTGTGCAATGACGCTATATTTTGAAAAAAAAAATGAATGAATAATTATGCTACAATAAAGATAAAGAAGATTCACATTAGTGGTTGCTGACAATTGCGAATTGTCATGAAACATAAGCAAGAAAAATGAGAGTTTGAGGTTAAATTCGAGCGAATTTTCTATTCGCTAGTTTTTGGAATGCGTCCTGCTGTTGTGGATTGCGAATAAGGCTCTTTACCAAATAGCAATATATCTCTCTCTCTCGTTCACTCATAAACGTCAAAATCATCACATTGTGGGCTTGACATGTTTTCACTTCGGTACAACATACTAAACTTCTAGTATAAAAAACCGCCTTTTTTTATTTTTGCTTTCGTTCTTCGTTCGCATCTGTCAAGCCCACAATGTTATGGCTGTCCCTTTTGATATTGACAGATTCGTAAAGTTGAAAGTTCCCTATTGACGTTTGACAATTCGCAGACAAAAAGTTGTTGGTCGCGTGAATATAATATTAAAATAAAAAAATTTCTAATTTAAACTAATTTTACGCTGTGTTTTCTATTCAAATTTGTTGATTGTTTCAAGGCTGTTTCACAATGCGACGAGTAAACGAGACGTCAGCGTGACGAGATCTCTTCGTAGTTTCTCTCTCTTAAAAAATAATTTTAAACAGTGAAATAATACATAATCAAGCATTTCTCGTCGTCTCGTCACGTCACAAAGTTCGAAAAATTGAAAAAAAGACGCAACGTGACGACGAGAAATACTTTATTATGTATTATTTCGTTGTTTGAAACTCGTTTTAAAGAGAGAACAACTGTATAGATATCTCGTCACGCTGACGTCTCGTTTTCTCGTCGCATTGTGAAACAGCCTTCATTCATTCACTTCGTCACAAAATAAAAACAAACGAAAAATTATATAGAATTTGTGAATAACAACAACAACTTAAAGGCGCTACCACCAATTGCTTACGAATTAATTTTTTTGGTATTTAATAAGGAATGGAGAAAAATGGAGGCGGAACAAGACAGCATACTTAAAAGTGCTTATAAAAATGCTGATTCTCCAAATGCATTTGATAAACAAACCTCACATCGCGCCCTTTGACGTCAGTGCGTAGTGCACACAGCTTCGAAGACTGAGCAAATCTGATGAGCGGGTTCAAACACCGCATGATGTGTAGAAAGTTTTTCAAATAAAATTGGATTAAAGCCCAGCATCACTATAAAGGAGACTGATGATAGGGCTTGGCAACCCTTGAAATAGCTATATCTTCAGCCAAACAAAAATAAAGACGAATTAAATACCAAAAAAATTAATTTGTAAGCAATTGGTGGTAGCGCCTTTAAGTTTTTGTTGTTGTTCACAAATTCAATGAAATTGACGGAATAAAAAATGGTCAAGTCTAATAAACTGACATTCTAGTATGAAGAGTACAATAATAATAATAATAATAATAATAATAATAATAATAATAATAATAATAATAATAATAATAATAATAATAATAATAACATAATAATAATAATAATAATAATGAACAAAATATTGCGGACAGGCGAAGGGCAATCATCAGTAAAAAGCTGCTAAGTAATATTGAAATTAACGATATTAAATCTGAAGTATCGCAGAGTTTAACAGCAAATACAGAGCAAACAATAAGCACTGAATCAATACTGCAAAACCAGTCGGCAGCAGCCCTCGTAACAATAGCTCCTTTTGATGATGATCACCTTACACTAGTCTCCACAGACATAGACCTTAACAACAACGAACCCCCTAGAGCACAATGCATTGCAGGCACGGATATACAACCAGATCCTCAGAATGCAATGCTTCAGAACCTAACTTTCAACTTTTGGTCAGCAAAAGAGGAGTTTGAAAATATTAACCCAAGCCGAAGACCTGGCCTGCCAAAATTGAGAACAACTCCAAAAGCAGACAATCTGATAAAATGGCTCAACGAACAAATCTTACCGCCAATTCTCGAAGCCGAAACAGATTTAAACAGAATAAATAATCTTATATATATCTCAGCTCTTGCGCTTGTAAGAGCACTTGGCTTAAAGACAATCCCCCAAGAAAACCCGAGAAGAGTAACACCGTTTACACAGGCAATGCCTGCATGGGAAAAACGACTTGTTTCAAAAATTGATCGTCTCCGCAAAGAAATGGGACAGCTTACAGAATATGCAAAAGGAGCACCTTCATCAAGGCTTACTCGCGTCATTGGCAAAATCATAAAGCCTCTCTCGACCAGAGAGCTTAATATAAACAGACTAGCGGACATTAAAGATAAAAAAAGGCAGCAACTTGCAGCCTCTTCGAAAAGGCTAGCAAGGTACAGGAAAAATCGGTCCAGGAAACAAGAAAATCTTTCATACTACAAAGACCAAAGGAAATTCTTCAGAAAACTAAAAGGAAACTCTATGCCGCAAAGCAATGATATGGCAATTGAAAGTGCTTCGGAATATTGGACGAGAATATGGTCGTACAAAAGAAACTTTAAGGAAAACTCAAACTGGATTGTTGATGAGCAGACGGAAGCTCAAAATATTGAACAAATGAATCATGGAGAGGTAACGATTGAAGAGATAAGAGAGGCTATACTACAAACGGAGAACTGGAAATCCCCTGGACCTGATAAAATACATAACTTCTGGATAAAAAAACTTAATGTTGTACACTCTCATATTGCAAGGTGTTTCTCAAACATCCTTCTTCGACCAGAAGCTATGCCCAGCTACTTGGCAGAAGGAAATACATTCTTATTACCTAAAGGAGGAGATATAGCAGATCCAGCCCAGTACCGTCCAATAACATGTCTAAGCACAACATACAAGCTTTTTACAAAGATAATAGCCAACAGAGTATATAACCATTGCAGCAGAAACAATATAATAACTAAGGAACAAAAAGGTTGCAGCCAAAACACGAAAGGATGTAAGGACCAGTTAATTATAGATACGGTCGTAGTGCAACAGGCGATTAAAAGTAAGAGAAATCTGAATATGTGCTTTATTGATTACAAAAAAGCATTTGATTCTCTACCGCATGAGTATCTCCTCAAGATATTACAACTATATGGAATTAGCGAAAACATTATAGCAACAATGAAACACCTGATGTCTGTATGGACTACAACATTGCACCTGGGGAGGCAAACAAGCAACCCAATAAAAATAAACAATGGCATACTCCAGGGAGATGCCTTCAGCCCCTTATGGTTCTGCTTAGCGCTTAACCCACTC
Organism: Epistrophella euchroma; assembly: GCA_947049315.1. NCBI lineage: Eukaryota > Metazoa > Arthropoda > Insecta > Diptera > Syrphidae > Epistrophella > Epistrophella euchroma. Next base: position 63,545,795 of record OX346245.1, read on the forward strand.
AGCAAGCTAATAAAAAGATCAAATATTGGATACGAATTAAAGGGAAATAATCGCAATAAAACTATTAACCACTTACTTTTTGTTGATGACCTCAAACTTTATGCTTCTAGCAAAGAAAAGGTTCATAGGTTAATACACATAGTCAAGGCCTTCAGCGATGACATCAGCATGGAATTTGGCATAGAAAAATGCAAACTTGTTCATATATACCGAGGAAAGGTCCAACCCGCGACTGATGGATATCCCATAGATGAAAACCAAACAATACAAGCACTAACTGAGGGGGAAAACTATAAATACCTAGGCATGTTGCAGCTTAAAGGGTTGAGTACAACTAAAATAAAGGATAGCTTAAGATTAGAATTTAATCATAGATTGAAACTTATTCTTAAGACGAATCTCAATGCTGGGAACAAAACCAAAGCAATAAACGCATGGGCCATTCCAGTCCTAACTTACTCATTTGGAGTGTTGAAGTGGTCTGATACTGACCTGGATCAAATTGCAATGTCAATACGAACGCACCTTTCAAGAGCCCAATCGCATCACCCAAACAGCGCTATTGAACGCATAATATTGCCTCGTATCCAGGGCGGGAGAGGTGTAGTTGATGTAATAGCCCTACACCACCGCCAAAAAGTAAGCCTTCGAAACTATTTTAGATCCCAAACAACCGATGACCTAGTAGGTTTGGTCATAGAGGCAGATAAAGGTTTTACGCCGCTAAACCTTAGTGAGAGCAACATTTGTGTTCCTGACAATTACAAAACGACAAATGAGCTAATAGAAACATGGAAGTCGAAAGCCTTACATGGTACCCACCCAAAAGAAATAGCTGCAAGTCATATTGATGTGGAGAAATCAAACATTTGGCTAAAGAAAGGAACGCTTTACTCTGAGACCGAGGGATTTGCTATTGCAATACAAGATAAAGTCATCCCAACAAGAAACTATAGGAAACATGTTCTGAAAGAAAGCATGACAAGCGATGAGTGCAGGAGATGTGGGTCCGTAAGGGAAACAATTGACCATGTAATATCTGGATGTACCACACTTTCCAGCCACGATTATACTAGCAGGCATAATAATGTAGCAAAAATACTGCATCAAGAACTCGCTATACGATACAAACTTTTATCTTCGCAGACGCCGTATTATAAGTATGAGCCACCTCCTGTTATGGAAAACTCGCATGCGCTGCTTTACTGGGATAGGACGATCGTAACGGACAGAACTATATTAGCAAATAGGCCCGATATAGTTCTATTTAGGAAAGCCGAAAATCAGATCGAAATATATGACGTCGCTATCCCACTAAACCATAACATCCAAACAACAATCAGCACAAAAATAAACAAATACACTGATCTGGCAAATGAACTGCAGAAGATGTATCGGTCTGAGCGAGTCACAATAACCCCTATCGTAATTTCAGCCACAGGATTGATCCCTAAAAGCCTTTCCCAAAATTTGAGAAAACTGAACTTGGAATACAACTTGGAAGCAATGCAAAAGGCAGTCATATTAGCAACTTGCAATATAGTCAGAAGATTTATGCAATAATCAAACTTAATTCAAATTTAGTCCTAATTTAATATAAACAAGACCTCAGAGCCTAATACCTTGGCATAGCCCGGTATAGGTAATTTCCAGCGATCGCATTCGCTGGATCGCAGGTCGCAACTTTTGTATAAAGGGCTTCCAGAAAATTGGGATTTTCTGCCTTATTTGATTGGGTGATTTCATGAATCTCTTAGGAAGATTTTTTTTTATTTTTTTATTTTCTTGTATTATACAAGAAAAATTTACAGATTTCACTCATAGAGTAACCATGGGGACATTGAAAATGACTTTATTTTGCTAGATAAACAAAAAACATGACTAATCTTTACAATCTTTACAAATTAATTACCCATTTCACGTTTCTAAGATCTCACTGAGATATCACTGAGCAAGCTCCGTCAGCTCCACTGAGCAGAAGAAGAAACCTGAACAAAATTTTTCCCCTAGAAGTCAAAATCAATTTCCATCTCTTTTTTTTATTAATTAATCAACTACGACAAAAAATAATTGAGCAAGCGAATCTAAAAACTATCAGTCTCAGTTTTTTGACAGCAAAAGTGAGGAATCTCACTGAGGAATTACGTTCAGATTTCTGAGATTGCTGAGATCTCTGAGATCTCAGTAAGCTTGAGAAACCTGAACTGGCTAAATTAAAACGTAATAAGCTGTTTCAAACACCATTATAAGTTTTGAAGTTTCTAGGTGTAGGTATTTAATGTCACTTTCCATTTGGCAAAAAATAAATCTTGTTAATTTTCTTTAACTAACCCCATCGTACTTTTTTATTTTTTTTTTAATCTGATATCAAAACTCACATACCTATTAGGGCAAACAAAAATATGCCCTAAAAACAGTTTTAAGCGCTTATAATTATGCCCTTAAAAGTCAATTACATATATATGCCCTTAACAAGTAATTATATGCTCAAAAAAAAAATGATTAGGGCCCTAAAAATATGCTCATTATTGCTTGTAAAAATATATTCTATGTAGGTATGTATACCTATGTAATGTATTTTTAAAAACTGGATTAAAAAGAACGACATACATCTAAACGTCTATAAAGCTAGCATATACAATACACATTAGCATAATCAATTGAAACCATAACTAGAATTTTGTGCTATCATAGTTTTTGATTTATGTAAATCTAGATGGTACTTTAGTATTAAGCTAGCAAAACTTCTAAACCGCTTAGCATAATCAGATGAAATAAAAACTAAAATTTTTTGCTCTTTTCGTGCTATTTTGGGCGGATGTCCCGATTTTTGTGTTTGCATAGTTTTTTTGTAGAAAAACATAAAACAAAACTATGCTAGCACAAAAATCGGAACTGCCACACAATAATAGCACAAAAATAGCACCAAATTTTAGTTTTTCTTTCAATTGATTATGCTGGGCGGTTTAGAAGTTTTGCTACAAAAATCGGGACTGCCACACAATAATAGCACACAAAAAGCACAAAGTTCCAGTTTTTATTTCAATTGATTATGTTGAGCAGTTTAGAAGTTTTGCTAGCTTAATATATTAAGGTAGCATATAGATTTACATAAAACTAAAACTATATACTAAATTTTAATTTCGGATAAAATTTATTCGAAATTTTAATTTAATTCATGCACTACCTTAAAATATTTAGAAGCACTAAATTGCAAAATTGAATAAAATTGTTCGAGTCGAATAAAAAAAACAAAAACTCCAACCCAAATTTCCTTAATGCCAATTTTTTCGCCATAACCTGAAGGTATGTTTAAATTTTTTGGTAATGCCTACCCCAGACCTTTATTATTTATTGAATAAACATTAGAAGACACTGTACAAGTTATGATGAAAAATATACAAAAATACGGCAAAATATGCGCACGTTAAACGTATATATACAAAAAGTATGCATTTTCGACGAAACATGACAGTATTTCGTATAAAACTGATTTCTAATCTAATCTCGTCTTAATGGTGTTGCTAGAAAAAAACATGCTCTGGCATATTTTTGGTTGTCCTACATATTACATAGGTAATATCGATTTCAAGCAATCTCTACCCCTTCTTGCACACTTAACTGCATCACTGGCCTTTCTTATAAGACCGGATTGTATTCTGTATGGAATAAAAATAAATACCTATCTTTTTTATTTTCACAAAATCACAACCTACCTACCTCCATAACTATGTAGATGCATACACACATATATATACCTACAACATACAAAAATCTGGCAGAATACCTATCCACTTTTGTTGGTTGCCTTGTTTGTTCATTTGTCTTCTTCTGAATACCTTGTTGTAGTTTTTTTTCTCTTTTTGAATATACTTCATGACCATTCTCCACTGAAGCTTGCCCGTTGACGACGAACAATACTTTTCTTTCTTCGTTTTTTTCCCATATACCTATTGCCGTCGCCTGCTGTAATTCATCGCTTGTGTTCGTTTGTTTATTTTTATCATTCTAGTGATGTTTTAGTAACACCAACCAAAAATTTGAGAGTTGTCCTCCTATTCGCTGGAGTTCATTTTTTATATTCTAAATTCATGTGTTCATTTCAATCATTTCGGTCATTTCTTTAGTAACACCAACCAAAAATTTCGTTGTGATGCCCTATACGCTGGAGTTCATTTATGATTTATTGAATTTATTGAATTTATTTCATTTAATCATTTTGGTAACACCACAACTCTGTCAAAACGATCCTATAAACATTTTCAATGTTAAAAAGAAAGAAACGAAACTGACAAATCGATTCACAAAATATATGTATCTAAAACTTACGTTTTCTTGAAGTGTAACTTTATTTATTTGTGATTGTGAAAGTCAAATTTTTAAAAAATTGTTTTTTCTTAAAAACTTTTTTGAAAGATATTTACGCTTATATTTTTCGTCGCTGAAAAATGTATTCGGGATTTTGTAGCGTTCCCCATTTATATATAAGATATCTTTTGACTTCATTAATACTTTCTTTCAATTAGGCGCCAATTATAGCTATCATGGAAAATTTTAATGATGCATTTTAAGACGTCTAGAATGCAAAATCTATGATTATTTCGATGCAAAAATACAGCTTGTGACTTAATTATCTGGCAAAAAAACAATTCAATTCGGCCCAACCGTTCTCATGAAATGTCTTTTATTTTTTCAATGACCATTGATGAAATGATGATGCAGTGCAATCATTACAATAAATTAAGTCTATAAGAATAATAATTCAAGTCATGGCCTATGTTTTAGCATCAAAATATTTACCGATTTGACTTTCTAAATGTCCCAAAACTAACAATTAAAATTTTCAATGACGGTTTTCAATGATAGCTATAACTGGCCCCTAATATGAAAAGTTGGACACAAATGAAAAATTTAATTGGCAATAAATATTAAAAAAGTCGTCATGTTCATATTGGGTTCATAATAAATACTAATTTTGCTTTAATGCCTCAACACTTAAATTAAAAATTTTCAATGATGAGTTTCAATAAAAGCTATAAATGGCGCCTTAGGCTCTAATTTTTTTTGCGTATATTATTTGGTATTTGACTTCAAAAATAGTGCTACCTAATTACGTAACGTTAAAAAAAAAAAAAAAAAAAAAAGAACGATATCTACAACGTTAACTTTTTTGTTGTATGTGTTTGGCCTATTCTTTTTAATTTATATTTTGCTATATTTTAGTAGGCTCTTTTAGTCTCTTTGAATTTGGAAGGTGGAAGGCGAATAAACAACTTTATTCCATTTTATACCCAACTTTTCGTAAAAATTCCTCACTTCATCAGGGGTTTTGTTCTTTATTCCATCTATTAATATACATAATTTACAATAATAAGCTTTTTTCAAAATAATTAATTTAATAAGTTCTTGCATTTGTACTAAATCATAATCATACTTGTCAGTTAACTCCAGTATTGCATCGTCCCGACAGCACTGACACAATTTGAAAATAAATAACAAATATAGTAACGAAATAAAACAGAAAAAAACTATTGAATTTAGGTACTTGATGTAAAAGTGCTACAGCATAGCTCTTTTTGATGTTATCGGTGCCTTCCTTTGTGTTCATCGTTCTTTTGATTTTTTGTTGTATTCGTACGCTTTCTAGCGTTAGTCTTGTATTTAATTTCCTCTCTCTGTCTAGAATTTTCACCCCTTCGAAGTTCACCGAGAGTCCAGTTTGTGCTATATGTATGCTCTGTAAGCCCTGTAGTCTCTTTGTTTTTTCTTATGTTTGTTTGTCTGTCTATGTCCTATATATGCCAGATCACATTGCTCATTCTCTTTACCTTTATAGACCAAAAGAGCCTGCTAAAATATAGTCAGTAATTTTTTTTTTTTTTTTCAAATTTCTGAATTTGAAAATAAATTGTTCAAAACCTATCAACTAAAGAAAGAAAATATTTAAAAAGAAAATTCAAGAATGCAGGAATGGAGGGAACTACAGTTTATTGCCGAACCCGAACGGCTAAAGTGAGCAGATCTTTTTCTATAACAGAAGAAGTCACTTCCTCGCAAGAGGCAATAGCCCTAAAAAACATTTTTTTTTAAACATTTTTTATTGAACAACAACAACTTATGTCTGCTACCACCAAGTTAGGCTGGAGTTATAGCTATTTCACGAGTGTCTCCTCAATCATCAGACTCCTTATTAATGGTGCTTAGTCTGGTTCTGACTCATTTTAATTGAAAAATCTCTTATGCCTTCACTGGGAGTCGAACCGTGTACAAAGCTGTTCAGAAGCCGCGCTACTGAAGCCACTTGATAAGCTGTTTCCCAGTGCAAGTTTTGCTATTTATCACTCGCACTGAGCTGACTAGCATTTTTACTAGTTCGCACAAGTCTGTTGCTATACATTAACGGTTTTTTTTTTCTCTTTTCTCCGTACACGATTTATAAGCCAACAATTCGTTGGACATATAAGGAGGGAGATTATTTGAAAGATTTTGACGCTGATCCGGTTAAGTAGGCTTTCCGAGATCCCCCTTCTAATGATACAACAACTAAAACCTTTACACCATTACATGTGTAGATACATCACAAAAGTAAGTATACACTAGGAGACAAGTGGCATATATTTTAAAGAGCTTTTTATTACCTTTTCAGTATAAACAAAGAATTATTATCCTTTTTCCTAAAAAAAACTTGAATATAGAATTTTAAGTGAAATTCTGTTTAAATTTTGATCACGAAAGTTAATATACAATCAATCAATACAAAAATTGTCATGCCTTAAATTATTCTAGTTTTTTTCTCAATGATAACTAATGTACAATTTTTATAACTTTTTATATAGAATAGAAATCTAATCTAAAAATCTAAATCTAGTATACAATCAAAATAATAACAAAATTACAGACTTAATATAGAAAACTAGTACCAACTTGGGTAACCTTTTGACTAAGCGACTGCACTTGTTCTTGGTGGCATCAAAAAAAAAAATTGGGTGATGTCTGGGCCTTTTTTAGCCCATTATTCTTGGATGATCCTTTCAATCCGGGGATTGTGGAGGAGTTTTTAGCTGTCTACGAACATTATAAAGAAGATATTCTTTAACAATAAGCCAGGTATGCTTCTGAAAAATGAATGAACCGTCACAGTTAAGTTTTCGGGCAATTCGATGAATATTAGTTTTGAGGATGTTGGTTGGGATAACCATAACGATCTATTGTAGTCTTAAAAAAAAGCAAATTACCCACTCCAGCTACTGCCATGCACCCCCAAACCATCACCAATCCACCATCATGTTTTACAGTCCCAGCCATGTTTTTAGGTTAAAAGTATGATTTTTGTTAAATTCAATTCGGGACTGTACAAAATTGGTGGATCGGTGATGGTTTGGGGATGCATGGCAGCAGCTTTTCACTTAAGTGAAAACTTATCCAACAAATTAAAAATGAGTTTTCTCTGGGATATAAATTATCATTTTACTGGGTACACAAACCAAAGAGCTATAATTTGTCAAAGTGTAGCAACTAAAAATAAATTAACTATTCTTCAAGAAGGATGCATTTCGTGTTTAAAAGACTGCATTATTAGATTTTGTGTACGTTTTAAATTTCGTTGCTAAAAGTTACATGTCGGGAGAATGACGTTTTCGTTGTTTAAATATAATTTTTTTGGTACGAAAAGGGATTTTAAAGTTTTGAAATATTGCCCCATATCTCTCACGCAGAGAGAGCAGACAGAGGCCGCTGGAATGGTTCCTTCAACCATTTTAAATATTACCTCCCCTGATGGCTTAAATTGTATGTGACTGAACAAACCAGCTTGGCATATTGCTGTCAAACTACGAGCGTTGAAACGTTCCAATACGGGGGTATATGGGAGCTTAGTCTACTGACCTATGGTTTCCAACTTCACAAAAAAAAAATATCTAAACATCAATGAATAAAAAATTATTACAATTTTCCGATTGAGAATTCGGGGAACACTTTTGTAAGAATAGTAAATTTATTTTTTAAATTTTTATGATGAAAACTTCTAAACACAAATCACCCACTAACCAGAACGAAAATGATAAAATTCAACTTTTATTAATAGCGAAGCTATTTTTAAAATTTCCCCCGCTACAATCACTTCCATCTGAATTTGCATAAGAGAATTTCTGTCTGAAAATTTAGAAGGAACGTAACTAAACGTAACTAAAATCATGTTCCTTCTTATAAAAATAAAAAACTCAATAAAAAGCTCCAAAATTTAAAGTCAGAAAATTCAGTTATCAAACGTAAATCGGCCAATGTCAAATTGAGTTGTGATGGTGCAATTCACTCGACACTAAGTAGAATACAAAGAAAGGAAATCATCAAGTCGGTTGAATAGAATGTTCGATTCAAGGAAATAGCAAAATAGATTTAACAACATTGCAAATTAATAAATATATTAATACTAACTTTGTTATCGCAAAGCGATCGAATAAATTTATCCATATCTTGATCAAATGTCCATCCACACAATTTCAGAGCAGCATCACGTTGTTCACTCCTGAAAAAAAAAATCTTCTTAAACCGACTTACATAATGAAAGAAAAAATTAGAGGGCGCTTCGTAATGCAAAATATTCTACTCCTACATTTAAATTAAAGGCTTAACTACATCCAAGCAAAAAGTGGAAAAGTGAAAAACAAAAACACTGTTTAGAGATACATGTGTATGAACAGTCACGTACTGATCTGTAATGACTGTTCAAACTCAATTTTCGTACGATTTTTTGAACACAGGCATCTCTAGCGCATATTTTTGGTCCTCACATTTTCCCTTTTAGCTTGAATGTAGTTAAGCCCTAATTTGGGGCCTGTTTCAAATAAGTTCAAAGTAAACTTTTGATTAGTTATACGACACATAAACTTTGTAGCAGTTTTGTAAGCTTAAGCCTATTTCACCATGTTAAAATTGCAAATTTGTGCTTTTAAACAACAAATATAAATTCATATACTGAATTTGTTTCACAAGCAACAAACATATTTGCAAGAAATTTTTAAATTTTTAATAAAGAGCAAACCAAATAAGGGAAATTTTTAGTTGTAATTTACAAATACAAAACAATTACGTTTCACCGCCTATTTGCCAAACTTGTGATCAAAATTTCTTTCTCACAAGTTTTTGACAGTATGCAAATAAAAACCCTTGATTATTATTATTTCACATAGCACTAAATAAAAATTAAAATTATATCAGACCATTAAAATCTTTCAGCTTCAAAAAAAGGAAAAAGCTGTAAAAAAGGAAATTTTAGGTAAATTTTAGTTAAAATCAGGGTCGGACTGGCCATATAGTCAAAGTGGTATTTGCCACCCGGGCCGCAGGGCAGCAAAAAAAAAACATACATATATGGAGAGAAATGAAATATAAAAATTTATAAATTTATTAAAATTTAAAAATACAAAATTGTTCATAGGTTCTAAAGAAAACAAAATTAATATACGGATAAAAAATAATGCCTAAAGGGGCCCACATTAGACAGGGGCCGTTTCATGTAAGAAGTGGCCAAGCGCAGTCTAGACGGGGCCCTTCCAGCCTATATAAAGTAAACAATATTAGTTTTGTTATAAAAACGGGCTTCAGGTCAAATGAAACAAACAAATAAGTTTGTTACAAACTGAAGCTCGTTTTTATCTGAAGACTGTTTTTGTAAAAAATATTATTTAAAAGTAAACTGTGAACAGTCCCGCGTGGAAAAACGGCAAGTTTTTTGCAAGTTTAGGCGAGGCCCTATCAAGTTTTCGGTAAGGAAAACATGGACGAGAAAAACTTGACAGACCCCTAATAGTGTCTCGCTGAGAACATTTATTTGATAAAGTACTGGTGAGGCTAAAAGCAGGATCTTATTATATCGTAAAAAAAAATTTGTGCGTTAATTAACTGTGCAAATTTCAAATAAGGATTGGGAAACAGTGTGTCAAATAGTAAAATCGCAACTGCAGACAAAACAGACGAAGACAGAGCCACAACTGATTTTGACATTTCTCAGAAACCTGTTCTTAGTTGTTTTACCTAAAAGAGCGACTGACAGCTTCTAGCTTTGACCCCCATACTGAAATGGTTGAATGGAAAACCATGTAAAACAAAATATTAGAAAAAATCTATAGTTTTTACTAGTCAAGGCTTAGGCAGAATTTAACTGAAGAGGCAAAAAGGTTCATAACTGGCGGGGGCCTAGTGAATGCCTCTAGTAACCCTTGCTAGACCCTTGTTAGTAGCTATGAAAAACTTGCCAGGGCCTTATTGAAAACTAGATTTCTTTTTCCAGGCGGGCTGAAACTTAACACTTAAATGTTATTCAAACTTATATATAAAAATGAATGTTTGTTTGTTCGTCTCTTATAGACACGCGCACCGTTGAACGGATTCCGTTGAAATTCACAGAATATATAGCCGCCCCAATATTTACAAAACTTGAAATTTAACACTATACTGTGCTTACAAAAAAAGACAAAAAAGTCTAAATAGGCAAAATATGACAGAAATAAAAATAAATTAAATACAAAAATAAACTTACTGATCCAAATTATCAAGAGTCCAAAAAATTCTTATTCGATGCCAATGTGGGAACAATTTTACCATTTTCAGGTAGGTAAAAAAATGAAACAAACAATAAATTACAGTATATTAATTACAGGTACAAAATTGGAATTCAAAAAAATTGCAAATGCGGTAGACAATGACAGAAGCGGTTTGTGTTTCTGTTATGGTACAGGAAAAATGTTCTTTAAAGCCCTTCCACACTATCATACATAATATGCCTGTTTGGTAACGTAAAATTATCATCACGTTTCCCACACTTTGCTTTTTTTCCCTACATATATAATACATATGTGTTGACAACAAAATGTGAACATTAGTTAAAAATCACAATAATGTGAGAAAGCATCATAGTGTGGCAAAAAAATATTAAATTTCATCCTCTGTTTGATAACTCGAAATTCATTGAGAATTTGCCCAAATTTTCACAAATTCCTATTAGTTAACTCACCAAATTTGCATAGAGAGGGCAACCAGTGAGTAAATAATTTCCCCTATACATTTGTTATAATATGTATGTACATTTACAGGGTAATCGGTATAAGATGCAAAAAAAATGCCAAAGCGAGTAGGTTAGGTTAAACCAAGAAAAAAATCGTATGGGAGGGGGGAACTAGACCCCCTCCCATACGATTTTTTTCTTGTCTTAACTCAACCTACACGCTTTAGTTTTTGTTCATACCTTAGGGCTTAGGTGAATCACCTCATATTCAAAATAATTCCTTACATTACAGTTTGATCCTCGCCCCATCGTCACTTTCACTAATACCACGCACTATCACTTTACACTTTTACCGAACTTTGCTTAGAGAGTGCTAAACAATGAATAACTAAATAGTTATCTGAAATTCCAATGGCAGAGACCGAAAAGAAGATAAATCTTTAAAAGAGATTTATATTTTTCTCTCAGAGATAAGTACTCAGTGATTGACCAAAACCTAAAAAAAATCAAAATAAAGGTTTCTCACTGAGTTAAACCAAAAAAAAAATATTTTTAGTAAAATGGCTTTTAAGTGACCATTTTTAAAGACCTGAGATAAACGTTATTTGAAGACCTTTGAAAAGGTTGACTTTTACTTTCGATCTCTTGGAAAAAGTGAATAGTGGCGACATCTCCTATTGGGGAACCTTTCAGCGTACAATCTCTGTGCTTCCCGACTGGAACCATCTGCTAAACCGTAGCAATATTGCATATCGGTCAATTCTTCCCGAGAGTAACTTGCCATCGTTTTGTATTGACGATTTGATACCCAATTTAGAAATAAGTTTCAAACAAAATGTCCTTCCATATTTATTTGTGGTTAGATAAAACATATTTGTTTTTTTTTTTCATTTGGTATAGGTAATCCTTTTTATTTGAGTAACAGGTAGCTGCAGGTCAATTTTGTTAAATTGAACACATTCCTCAATAAAAAAGGTGAAATCTAATTAATCCAGTTTATTTTTTTTATTATTTGCTCAAAACTAGATGGTATGCAATAAAAAATAAAAAAGGGTAATCCACTAATTTAATAATTGACCTGAGCAAATCAAACTTGGGAAGACCAAAAAAAGTGTTTTTCTTTTTATTTTTTTTTTAATTTCTCAAAAAAAAGTTAATATAAGAAAAAATGTTAATTCAGTTTTGGGTATGACTTTTCTTAACTTCGCACTTTCCACTTAACGACTTAACATTGAATGCCACTCTCAAATCCAAGTCAACAGTAACTCAAAGTTATATAAAGAACAAGCAAATATAGTGTACGGTTAATTAAGTTATACCTATATAATGGAATTTCAATAGGGTAAATTAAAATATGTTTGGTAATTATTTTTATTCATATGAAAAATAACTTATAAGATAAGATAAGATATGTCATCCTACAGAGATTTCTGGCTTTCCAAAAAGGTATAGCATGGACTTTTACATTGTACCGTTATTTTTAAATATTTTTTTTCTGTTTTAAGTCAATTTTTTGAAAATTGCCCCTCTTGCCTAAACGGGGAGAAATAGACCCCTCTCCCATACGATTTTTTTCTTGTCTGAACCCAAACTACTCGCTCCAGCAGTTTGGTGCACCTTATACCGATCACACTGTATACCTACATGTTATAAAATAAAAAAAACTTTAGCACGCGAAGCAATGCGAGCACGGGTCTGCTAGTAAAAAATAAAATAAAAAAAATATACTAAACTTGTTTATTTAAAATTGAAATACCTCTGTATGCATTTCGATACAATTTGTCTATCATCATCAGCAGACACGACTAATGACAAAAGTATCATCTTCTTTTGCAGCATCATTGGTCCAAAGTGCATTGCACATACTCATTACGCCTTGTCCAGCCTAAACACCGCATTTATTAGCGTTCAATGCGGAAAGTGTCCAGTACAATATACCGCATGCGTTTATGCGGGTTGTGTAAAAAACTTTTTTTAAAACAATAAATTCAATGTGAAATGGTTCCGGCCGTCAACTTTCCGTACGATAATGAGGCCAAAATCAAACCAGTTTGATTTTCAAAACAATGCGTGCGATGCGGAGACGCCGCACCAAACGCATTGATCGCAATATCGTGTCTACAGTGGACATCTTCATTTACCAATAAAGGTTTCATTTTATATTAAACGGACGCATCGTGACTACGCTGGACACGGCGTTAGAACATAGTTTAGACTAACGTTAGACGACACACAAAATATGAATACTTATTTTATTGTGAAGGAAAAACAAAAACAAAAAGCTTTTTTCAGATGATTGTGTCGGATTTAAATAAAGGTTAGTTTTACACCAGGTGGAAAAGGCATGATGTTATATTGCGACTGTTGGAGTTCATTGATTTCTTGGCATTTTGCATGCAGTAACTTTCATATGCATCTATACGTTTGGGATCACTTACTTGTCGTATCAATTTTAAATTATATTTGCAAAGATAATTATAGCAAAGATACAACATCATGCCTTTTCCACTTGGTAGACAGTCTATCGAAATGCATACAGAGGTATTTAAATTTTAAATAAACAAGTTTAGTATATTTTTTTTTTAATTATTTATTGAATAATATTCAAGTGTGTTCAATAAGGTTAAGTGTTTTATAATTAAAGTAAACAATGTCGATATCAACACATACATCTCAAGTGAGATTGTCAGAACGAAACGCCAATTTGTGTTGACTAAAGACCCTGTTTAGATTGGAAGATTGAAGCCGGTATCACGACAGGTTTGTCGGTAAGAGAAGTCCAGAGAACTTCCGCGGGGAATTCCTTTTAATTCTTTTACCAACAAACCTGTCGTGGCCCAAACTTTCCAATCTAAGCAGGGTCAAAGGCCATTAAAAATATATGCATTTTTTTATTTAATGGCAAATCCTTTAAATTAAGATACATATATTTAAACACAATGATGCGATGACTTAAAAAATAGAAAATATATACAAGTGAGTTGCATTTTATTGAAAAAAAGCAAGAAATTCTAAGAAAATGATTTTTTTGTATTTAAAGTTAAGATTTTGTTCATTTTAAAAATCAGTATTGATTGAAATATTTAGAAGCACTCGATTGCAAACTAAAACAAAATCGGTTGAGCGACGTTTTAACTCAAATCAAAATAAGGGTAATTTCCTCAAAAAATGTGTTTCCGTAATGCGATTTTTTTTTTTGCCAAAACCTAAAACGCAGCTTTCTTAGAACATTTGGGCCAGTAATGGTTCGAAATTTATTCAAAATCCTCGTTTTCTTTCTTAAAGCACTAGTTTTATTTTTTTTTAAATTCTATTTAAATCTCTTAGTTATCTCTTTTCTTCCCCGAGAAATCCTGATTTAGTTGTAAGCTTTTATCCTATAAAATTTGAAAAATCGATTGAGGAAGATCACGTCATAGAACGACCTACTCTCATCGAGGTGCCAGATAATAAGTATACAGTTTTGTAGGAAGTGTCTAACCAAACATTTTGTCAGAGAATTGTAAAAAACCGAAAAATTACCTTTAAAGCGTGGCAACCCTATGACTTGACCACTTTAAGCTAGGCGACTCTTGAGCAAAATGTTTGGTCAGACACTACCTACAAAACTGTATAATTATTATCTGGTACCTCGATGGGCCCAAAGTCAGTACAAATGTACAATACAATGGTCCATGGTCATTTATTTTGTAAATTTTTCTCTAAAAATTTTGTCGCACTTGTATTCTATTGTTTTATTCTAGTATTAATTTATATTCAGAACTGACTTTAACTGTCTTGTCCGTTCGATTTTATATCCTTATAACTGAAATATATCTTAATATGTTCTTTTTTAAGTTACAAAATAGTGTCCGGCAAAATCTTAGCAACGTCAAACACCTGGCAAACGGGTTAATAAATATTGCAAATAGTTTATACAGGGTAATCGGTATAAGATGCACCAAACTGCTGGAGGGAGTAGGTTGGGTTAAGACAAGAAAAAAATCGTATAAGAGAGGGGTGTGTTTCCCCCCGTTAGGCAGGAGGGGCAATTTTCTAAAAAATTGAATTAAAACAGAAAAAAAATATTTAAAAACAACGGTACAATTTAAAAAGCCATATGCTTTAAATTCCTTGATTTTCATTTTAAATTAAGTTGTGTAAGTGAACAGTTTTTGAAAAATTAATTTCCAAACTCGAAATTTTGAAAAAAAATGAAAAAAAAAAGTTTCAAACTAATTTTTTTCAAAATTTTATGTAATTAAGTATAATTTCTGTTTTCAAAATTTAATGCTCTTATTAAATTTCAATGAAAAACTGAAAACCGGGTGTTAAAATGTATCTTAGTTTTTGAGAAATTAAAAAAAAATAAAAAGTACTTTTTTCCAAGAAAAACACTTTTTTTGTTTTTCCCAAGTTTGATCTGCTTAGGTCAATTATTAAATTAGTGGATTACCCCTTTTTTATTTTTTATTGCATACCATCTAGTTTTGAGCAAATATTAAAAAAAATAAACTGGATATAATAAGATCTCACCTTTTTTATTGAGGAATGTGTTCAATTTAGCAAAATTGACCTGCAGCTACCTGTTACCCAAATAAAAATGATTATTACCTATACCAAATAAAAAAAACAAATATGTTATACCTAACCACAAATAAATATGGAAGGACATTTTGTTTGAAACTCATTTCTAAATTGCGTATCAAATAGTCAATACAAAACGATGGCAAGTTACTCACGGGAAGAATTGACCGATATGCATTATTGCTACGGTTTAGCAGATGGTTCCAGTCGGGAAGCACAGAGATTGTACGCTGAAAGGTTCCCCAATAGGAGATGTCGCCACTATTCACTTTTGGAGTGCTTGAGACTCGAAGGAGAAAAAGGTCATCTGGTGGATCAACAGACATAGAGGAACGGATTTTGGATATGGTACGACGTAATCCCGACCTTAGCACAAGAAGGATAGCAACTATGCTTGGATTGCCCCAAAACAGAGTTTGGACAGTGATTCATACCGAAAGCCTTCACCCATATCACTTTACTCCAGTGCAAGAGTTGACATTAAATGATTAAATTTTGAGGACTGAATTCTGTAGAACACTATTGCAGAGGGAAGAAACAGAACACAACTACTTTAAAAGGATAGTTTGGACAGATGAAGCACAGTTTACCAGAGATGGAGTTACCAATTTCCACAACTTGCATCACTGGAGTCACAACAATCCACATGTTAAAAAACAAAATAAATCGCAGCACCGCTTTAGCTGCAATGTGTGGCTTGGCATTGTTGGACGAACGGTAATTGGACCACGTTTTTTGAATACGGTTTTAAATGGAGAATCCTATCTGCAATTTCTAAGAACCCTTTGGCCAGATTTACTAGAAGATGTACCTTTGGCTATAATAGACAATTTAATATACCAACAAGATGGAGCTCCAGCACACTTTAGCCTGGCTGTGAGAAACTGTCTGAATAATCATTTCAACAAACGATGGATAGAAGGGGGAGGTCCCACTGAATGGCCACCAAGATCACAAGATTTAACTCCTTTGGATTTTTACGCTTGGGGATTCATGAAGAACTATGTATATGAAGTTGAAATTTCTTCTTTGAAGCAACTTAAACAACGCATTGAAGTTGCTGGAGTCAAATTGCAGGAGAATTTGGCGGACTTAAATTTATCTGCAGCCATAAGAAGAAGATACAACCTTTGCCTTCTAAAGAGTGGGGATCATATCGAAAATTTCTTAAAATATCATTAATTTTTATTAGAATAGGCTAAAATGTAACAGATATTAAAAATATTACTAGTTAATAAAGTTATTTTTTGTATTACTCGGTGCTTATGCAAAGTTAGAACAAACAAAAAAGTGTTTTTCTTGGAAAAAAGTACTTTTTATTTTTTTTTTATTTCTCAAATACTAAGATACATTTTAACATCCGGTTTTCAGTTTTTTATTGAAAATTAATAAGAGCATTAAATTTTGAAAACAAAAATTATACTTAATTACATAAAATTTTGAAAAAATTAGTTTGAAATTTTTTTTTCATTTTTTTTTTTCAAAATTTCAATTTTTTAGAAAATCGCCCCCCCTGTCTAAACGGGGGGAAGTAAACCCCCCCTCTCATATGATTTTTTTTCCTGTCTTAACCCAACCTACTCGCTCCAGCAGTTTGGTGCTTCTTATACCGATCACCCTGTAGAACCGGATGAGATAAAAATTAAGACTGTTAAAAGGATATAATTTTGGGCTGGCTTTGCGTATAAAAGTTTTGTCATCGAAAAAAAAATATTAATGGTTTGTTTCACAATGTCTGATTAAAGTTCCCCATAAACTATCCGACACATAAATTATCCGCAACTTAAATCCTCTCATTAAAAAACTTCTCGTTTCACAATCATACATTTATGTGTCGATTAGCTAGTTGTCAGCTATTCCAGTTTTCCAAAAAATTTGACTGATTGAAAATGTTCAATCAAATAATATTAGTATAATTCTAAAATTGTCAATTTTCAATTAAACTTTTCAGACCGAGAGCTGGACAGAGGCCCGAATACGGTTTAAATTGTGCGTAGATATGTACATGGATGTGAGCGGTTTAAAAAAGTTTTTTTTGTTGTTTGCATTTTGAAAGTCCTGTTTTCTGTTGTTAGGGGCGGTATATTGCCCTGAATCTTTGTAATCTGGGTCTTAACGCAAAATAAACGACCTCTTCTTAGCTCAGTTACACAAAATATCCGTAAGTCCAAAGCATTATTTTGATGTATGTATGTATATATGTATTTGTTGTGTGAGTCGCACTGACAGCATCTGTAGATATTTTAAATGCCAGTTTAATTTTTTAATCGGAACTTCAACCGACCTGTAAAATATTCAGAACTTTAAGTGCCACTTAGACCTATTCAGATATTGTGAAACGTAAATGCGGTTTTTAAGTGACAAATAAGTTCCATGTAGCTTAATTGGAGCTTTAATCAGACATTGTGAAACAGACCCTAAGTGTAGCATTATTTTTTGTTTTTTTAATTCCCAGTTTGAAATTGAATATTTAAAAAACTATCCACTTAAATTTAATAATTTAAAAACATAGTCACAGAATAAGTTCTAAAGTTAAAGTCAAAAAGGTACATATATTAATAATTTTTTTCCTGGTTCGAATGCTCATACAATTTTAATTTTTCTTGAATATAAAATAGCGTCCGGCGATGATTTTTTCACCGTCAGACACCTGCCAGACATGTACTTGTACATATATTCATATTATGCACAGTTTTTAATGAAAACAAAATAAAACCGTTAAAATGACTTTGAAAATCTTTTTTACCGTTAGAAAAGGTGCGCTCCCATGAAAACGCAACACCTCCCACCAGCTAGACTCCCCTCATTCGAACCGTGGTAGTGAGAGGAACAAAATATTAAAAAACCAGGACTGTTAAAATCAACTTTTTTTTCGACGTTGCTAGCTTCCGTACTAGATGCGATGTTCTACGAAAAACAAAACGAAAAAGAACAAAACAAAACCAAACAGAAGGAAACCAAAATAAATGAAACAGAACAAGACTAAACGAAACAGAGAAGATGAAGCAAAAACAAAAAGATCAAGACTTAATCCAAACAGTACGAGACTAAAAACAAAAAAATACAAACAAACAATAAAAATAATAATAATAATAATAATAATAATAATAATAAAAAAAAAATAGAATAAAAGTAAAAGAGGGAAAAAAAATTAAAATAAATAAAAAAAAAAGATTTACATAATAAAAAAAAATAAAAGTGAAGATAGAAACAGGAAAAGATATAAAAATAATATTTAAAAAAAATTAAAAACAAAAAATAATAAAAATAAAAAAAAATAATATAAAATAAAAAATAGAAATGAAAGTAGAAACAAGAAAGAAAAAATAATATAAAAATTTAAAAAAAAAATATATAAAAACAATAAAAAATAAATTAAAAAAATGAAAATGAGAGCACAATGGACAAAAAACAGTAATTTTAATAAAAGATATAAAGAAGAGCATTAAATTTGCTAGAAAAGGAAGTATTATAAAGAAAAGCATTAAATTGCGAAATCGGGAGAATTATAAAGGAAAAAATATATCAGAAAAAGTAGAAATATATAGAAAAGCATTATATTGCAAGGAAAAGTAGAGATATAGAGACAAGCATTACATAAATTGCAGGAACAAAAAAAAATGTAAGTGTGGAATGGCCGAAAGAAACAAATAATAAGTGACATGGGTTATCAGTAGTTCCCACGGAATTGCAGGATTTTTTAATCGAAGTGGGAGGATTATTGGAATGATTAGCGATGTCAGCATTTCAAAAAAAAAATAATAAATATAATAATTATAAAATGTGAATAAATTTTTGCCAGAAATTATACGGATTATATGGGTTTGGGTAGTCGGAAGAGATCCGAAAGTGTTCATATAAGCAACTCCCCAGCTCAGTGTACGGTATCCAAATTTTGACTGTATAAGTCCGTAGCGAAACATGGAAATTTTCCAGATGAGATTGCAATCGGAGAGAACTCCCAAGCAGCGTTGCCGATGTGGCACGATCGTACGCTTATGGCACTTTTTCATTTAAATGGCACTGTCGCACTCAAAGACCTAAAATGGTACTTTTCTTTTAGTCCAGTAAAATAAAATAATATTAGAACCCCTATAGTACAAATCACCTTTCAGTAATAAAATCACGGAAATTTGCAAACATTTCATACCACCTATAAACACTTACCTACTTATATTGGTAATTAAAATATTGCTATTCTATAGAATTATAATACATAATTCCTTGTTTATTTTTTACTTCGTTTCGTGATGAAGTTCTTTTTTTTTATTTATTAATTCTAAATATTTCTTAAGGTTTATATGACGACCAATTAATTAAATTTTATAAAATCATCTAAGAAACTTTTTGTTTTGACTACATATATCCGTTAATGGCACTTTCTGTTTTTAACGATGGCACTTACAAAAATTATTTTGCGACAGTACTCTAGATAAATCATTAAAATAAATAAAGGATATAATTACAAAAAAAAGAGTAAAAAGCACTACTTTATCGAAAAGGGAAGAGGAAAGTGAATGAAGAAATAAAATGGCATCAGTTAATAGAGAAATAAATCCTGATGAATGATGGTGAGGTGAATGGTGATGAAAATGTGAAACAAACATCATTGACAGAAACAGAGTTCACGCACATTTTCACAGCGCTAGAGAAAATCCTTGCATCTTGTAAAGACCTGTAGATTGTAGATGGAGATCAACTTAAGTCAGAGATAATGGACGATCTCGATTCTCGAAGTCAGTCTTTCTCCAGCAGCCGAGCGAGACGGACGTGACTAGTTCAAAGTTCGTGACTAGGAATAGAAGATTGGTCCAGCGTGGCCAACCGCTTTGGACAAAATAATGCCTCAATTGGGAGAAAAACAATGGCGCAAAATTTTAGACGATTTAGTGTGATGTTAAAGCATTTTTAGTATGATGCTAGGTTAAAAACAGGCTTTTTCAAATTTTAAACGAGTTAGCATCGTATTATTTTTTTAACATTTTACTAAAGTGAAAATCGGCATTTTATCTTTTTAGTATCATACTAAATCCAAGTGTCACTTTGACAGCTACAATCGCAAAAATGGGTTGAACTGTCACTGTTTTAGGCGTATTCAGCTAGAAAATAGGTTTAGTATGATACTAGTTCGAAAATGTTTAAAACTAAGAATATTTTAGTAGTTTTAAAGTTAGAAAATTGTTAAGTAATATCAGGCTAATACCTTAACATCAGGCTGTTTAAATTTTTGCGCCGATACCTTTTTTAATGAAAAAGCCTCACTTTTTTTTAAGTTAAACACCAATTTGATTTAAATAAACAAAACAAATCCTTTATCAAAAAAAAAACTGAAATGAATCACAGGAACTAATTCAGTTATGTATGTATATTGATTACATAGTCCCCTTTCACACGAAGATACTAGTTGCTGGTGATTTTTTTGACGTTTTCTTTAAATCTTATTCTCAATCTCTTGTACCTTTCACACGCAAGCAACAAAAACCCGGAGATTTTCTTTATTTTCCTTTTAAACTACATTGGTTGAACGCACACAAACGTAGTGTGAAGAGAAACGTCAAAAAAATCTCCTGAATTTGTTGACCGGGGAGATTTCATTTCCCCCTCTTTCTTCCTGCCCTTCTCGCATATGAACTAATTGTTGCCGGCAACTCAGTTGCCCTGTGTGAAAGGGGACATAGGTACGCATGAAAAGAAAATATGTACATATAGTTGAGTGCAGTTTGAATCGAGATCGCACTTAAAATCATACATGGATTTTTGAAATAAAAGATGAAAATTGTTGAAATTTCAGATTTTAACAATTTTTATCTATAAAGATCGTTTTTGTGTGAAAAATTCCACTTATAGTTTATGTTTTTAGTCAACTTCTGAACTCTGTTTTAAATTAATACAAGACAAGGGGAAAAAGAAACATTTTACAACTAGATATCTACTTTACTCCGAAATTTGTAAATATATTTTAAATCGTAAGAAATATTTAAATGTCCTAAAAATCTGAATTAAATATAAATAGTAAAATAGGCATTGAAATAATGCCTAAAAGGCATGAAAAAGCCTCAGTTCTCATCGCTGGATTGGTCCCTCCATTAAATCTAGTGGTTATGTGATTGAACTTGTAGAAAAAAGAAGAGATGTGGTGACCTGATGGCGGAGGTCTCATGTCAGAGTGCAGTTGTGTAGTGACTTGTTGTTGGCAAGTTAGTAGAGAAGTCTTATCGGAGTATATATGTAGTAATTGTTAGATAAACATATAATCTGTCAGCGGTATGTATAAGAGTTTGGTTCATTCAGTCAGTCGTATAGAACAGACGTCGTAGTGGACGATTTAAAAGTGAACCCACAGGACATTTACGCTTAAATAAAAATTTAAGCGTTTTTATGAATCTTTAGAGGAAAAATATTGATTTTTTTGAAAATATTTCTGACCTATCCAAAGAAATGGGCGGAGCCACGGAAAAAATGCAAAAACGCTAAAAAGGCATTTTAAGCTAGAAAAAAATTCTGGAAAATGCTCAAAAAGGTCTCGTTAAAAAAAAAAAAAAGAATTTACGCTTAGAATATAGGAAGTGCCACCTTTCAATTAATGCATCACATACTATGAAAAATCGACTTTTATCTTTAAATGCGATTTGCGGCTAAACTAGACGTGCAAGAGGCACCAATGTTCACATTTTTAAACTTGACTTGTGGCTAAACTATAAGCAACTTAGTGACTTCAAGAATACATTTTCGTATTCTAGGAAGTGCCAGTTCTAATAAAATCAAAAAAAAAAATGGTAAAAAAAGCTGTTTTCCAAAACTTAAAAAAAAAAATAATAAATATGTAAATAAATTCTTGCTGTCAAAGTTAAAAAAAAAATACGCTTAGAATCGAGGAAATTCCACCTTTCAATCGATGCATGGTGCCGTGAACTAAGTCCCCAGGAACTACGTCCACCGAAGGCGTTCGTTATCACTAGGCGAGAACAGAAACAACTTTTTTAAAGTGGTTTTTTTTTCCTTTATAAGGTGGGACAAAAATTTCAAAAAAAATGGGTGGTTTTAGTTCATACGGCGTATAAACAGTGAGGTATGTATGAAGGGGGACATGTTTCCCCCCTAAAACCCCCCTGCT
Organism: Epistrophella euchroma; assembly: GCA_947049315.1. Lineage (NCBI taxonomy): Eukaryota > Metazoa > Arthropoda > Insecta > Diptera > Syrphidae > Epistrophella > Epistrophella euchroma. The sequence goes on from OX346245.1 coordinate 63,568,477, forward strand.
TGGCCCTCTACAGGATTTGGGGTAGGTGCGAGGTTATGTATATTCAAAGTTTCTTTTAAAAATAAAATTAAATTTGGTGGCACAACGGCTCATTAAAGTCCAGCGGTCAGCAGGTATGTGCCTCACGGGAGCACTTCGCTCAACACCAACAGCAGCTTTAGAAGTACTTCTAAACCTAACACCTCTTGACATCTTCTCCAAAATGGCGGCAGCCAACTCATGCGTGAGGCTTAGAGCCACCTCTCAATGGATCAGTAACAACACTGGTCATACTACTATTTTAGACAATTTCAGATCTATCCCAGATCGCTTAGACTATACCACCCCAAAAATGGTATTCGACAATAACTTCCATATTTCTATCCCCTCAAGATCCTTTTGGGAAGAAGGAGGACCTCAAGAAGAAAACACGATACACTTCTATACAGACGGTTCAAAGACCGACGACGGCGTTGGAAGTGGCATCTATTCGAAACAACTGAATCTCAGTCTATCATATAGACTTCCCAATCAATGTAGTGTGTTCCAAGCAGAAGTAATGGCGATAAAAGAGGCATTATCCTGGCTCAAAGAAAACGTTATATCTTGTAAGGATATACGCATCTTCTCAGACAGCCAAGCCGCTCTCAAATCTCTCGCGTCTGTCTCCACAAACTCTATCATAGTCCACGACTGTCGATCATCTCTGAATGAGATGACAGAACAGTTTAACATTCACCTCATCTGGGTGCCGGGCCACAGGGACATTCCGGGAAATTGTAAAGCTGATGAGCTCGCCAAAAACGGAACACTTCTGCCCACTGTTAGACAAAGACACAACATAGGAACACCACTTGCTACATGCAAACACCTCTTCAAACAATATGCTCTAGAATCAACAAGTGCTAGATGGTCACAGGGTACCACCTGCCTAGCAACTAAACAAATATGGCCATACATAGACCTGAAGCGGTCAAAAGGCTTGATTTCCCTGAGCAGACAAAGTTTAAGCTCCACAATTGGAGTCATAACAGGACACTGCCTCATAGGTAGACATGCTAAGAGGCTAGGGGTCTACACTAATGACTTCTGCAGAAGCTGCATGGACGAGGAAGAAGAGGAGTCAATCCAACATCTTCTATGTACATGTCCGGCACTCTCCAATAGAAGGAACACCTACCTAGGTAGCCCCTTCTTTGATAATACCAGTGAACTGGCAACGATCGACACAAAATGTCTCTCAAACTTCATTAAAAGTACAAAATGGTTTGATTAATTTCATACTCTCCCATGAGTAACTTTCCTTAGTGGTACCACAATGGACCCTTAGGGTCTAAGTGAGTCAACAACATCTAGACGGCCACTCTAACCTAACCTAACCTAACGGCTCATGAAGAACCAGGGCCCAGTGACTTATAACTCTCAACCATTCATGTGTGCGAAACAAGCTTTTTAAATTTTTGTGAAGGGAAAATATTATAGATTTGATGAGAATCAAAACCACTTTCAAAAAGAGGTTTCTGTTCTCGCCTAGTGGGAACGAACTCCTTCGGTGAACTTAGTTCCTGGGGTCTTGGTTCACGGCACCATGAATCGGAAGGTGGCACTTAGCGTAAATTCTTTTTTTTAACTTTTTAACAAGATTTTTTTTCCAGCTTAAAACGCCTTTTTAGCGTTTTGGCATTTTTTCCGTGGCCCGCTCATTTCTTTGGATTGGTCAAAAATATTTTCAAAAAAATCAATATTTTTCCTCTAAAATTTCATAAAAACGCTTTTTTGTGTTTCGGGATTTCGTTACGCTCACCAAGAGGAAGATATATACCAGAATTCGGGTATATTCATAAGAAATATTTTTGGGGGCCTTTGCCCTTCAGAAAAAATTGCAGTACCACTAATTTACAGTGTGGGTCTTCAACCTACTAAAATTATAAGAACAGCTCATCAGTTTGAAAAGGCTATTTCAGATATTTGGGCCGCATATTTATGATCCTGTGTCAAAATATTAGGTTCTGACCTTTTTGCAAGTTGATTATCCTTTGACTTGCATTAAACGGAGACAAAATAAAGATTGCGCTACAGCGCAAAATCGCCATTGCGCTTATGTAAGGACATCTCAGCAATATATTTATCTGAGTTTGTTCATCTCTATTTTACGAGTGTACTAATTAACACGAAAAGAAATCATCGCAACATTCTTAGATATATTTTTTCATAAATTTGAAATTTCGAACATTTGTCTTTCGAAACTTTGTCTTTCGCAACTTTGTCTTTCGTAACTTTATCTGCCGGAACTTTGACTTTTCGAAACTTTGTCCTTCGATATTCTGTTACTATTTCACCCAATAGAGTAAGTAAAAATTTACTCAAGCTTATTTTTTAAAGTATAACAAACCTTTTACTTGAAATTTGAAAACAACATTTTATCCATTAGCGAAATACAAGTCCATGAATAGAAAAGCCTTGATTTTAATGAAAAATATACAAAAATATCTCAAAATATGCGCTTTAAACGCGTAAATATGCAAAAATATGCATTTTCGAGGAAAAATACCAAAATATGCCCTAACAAATGGCGCTTAAAAGACAGTATTTTTCATAAAACAGATTTCTAACAAGGTCTCGTCTTAATAGGATTGCTAGAAAAATATGCTAAGCATATTTGCGGTTGCATACAAATTTTATTATCCTTTTTTACGAAAACTTTTTCAATTTATAAAGAAAATAAATAACAAAAAAATATAGCACCACCAGTAAAACATATTAGATGGAAATTAAAGTCTAAAAGTTATTATATTTATTCACTAATTTATTTATTAAAATAATTTTTAATGTTATCAAAAAAAAATCAAAATCACTATTAATTTTTTGAAAAAAAAAAAACTGAAAAAAACATAAAGACTTAGAATGTTAGTAAATATTTAAAAACGAATATTAGATATGAACACATATCAGAATTTAGCTAATTAGCAAGCCAGGAAAACACATTAGGGACCCCTTTTCTCATCAACCTTTTGTTGGCGACAAGAGCCCTCATATGGAATTTTTTTAAATCTCAAAATAAAGAAAAAAAAAAACTAACCAAATCGAAATACAAGCATCTTAACCCCATTCCCGGACTTCGGATACTTACACAATCTCCCTTTTCAGTTAATGAGGTGCCTGTACATGTGCACATAGAAATGTGTCTATCTGTGGCAGAGTTGTAAAAACTGCAGTCTTTTCGGTACTGCAGTTAATTGACTAAAAAGAATGAAATTCATTAAGTATTTTAACTTACAAAAATACTTTAACTAAAATCGAGCAGTCAGTACCAATATTCCAAGTCTTTTAACTACAGTCAATTAACTGTAAGGCTTTTAACTTTTTCTAGTGCTTTAACTAAAAGACTGCAGACTTGTACTTATAACAGTCGGATGGAATAAAAAGAAAAGAAATTTAAAAGAAAACAAAGTTAAAAAAAACTTAAAAGTAATTGACTGTAGTTATTTCAAAGCATTGAGGGAGGTCATCCGATGCATATTTTGTGTGAAAAATGTGAGTTCGTTTGTCGATCGGTGAATGTCAAATCGTTTAGGTACACATGAGATACAGAGTTAGTAGAAAAGTTCCAATGTTGTTTTTATATTTTATATGTAGGTAGATCTCTTTATTTTGTTTTTTCATTTATTTAGAATCAGAAATTTTTTTAAAAGGCAATATTAAATATTTTTATCAAGGTTGATAAAACTGTACGTACCTACCTAACTAGGTGAAGTGCATAGCAGAAAATCGGAATAAAATAAACTAAAGATCGACATTTACGTATCTACCTATAAACTTTTGAGAAAAATATTAAAATCAGTAAATAATTCAATTACTTTTTATTGAAATTCATGCATGTATGTAGGTATGTACCGTTCAAAAAAATTAGGTATAAGTAGGTAGGAGCCTTTGAGTGCTTTGATGAGAATTAAAAATTGCAAATGAAATTATATAAATTTTTTTCTATACGTTTTATGTCCGCTTTAATGACAGTATTTTAAGACTTAAACTTTTAAGATCCGTTAAGTATTTTGGAAGTAAAAAAAAATAATTTATAAAGCCATGTGTATTGCATTTTTCAATTAAAACCGCTAAAATCATGTAAAATTAATTTTAGTGCCTCCCCTGTTGAATTAACCTTAAAACAGCATTATTTTAGAAAAAGATTTTTGCAATTAACAATGGTAATAATTTTTCCAAAATCTGAAATTTTTCGTCAACTTTTGAATTTAAAATGATAAGAATCGAATTGATTTCAGACTAAATCAGCTTTTTAGTATGACTTTGTGATTTGTTTAAGAACTTAACCTATAGTCCATTGAAATGTTACAAAATTTTGGCCGAAGCTTGCATTTTGTGTGAGTGTAAAAGTTTTCGAGTTTTCGGGGTTGAACTCCCCCCCATTTGGCCACCATTTTGGAAAAGGGGGCGTAAAAAGGTCTTTGCGATATCTTGAGAACCATATATCACACAAACAAAATTTTACCAAATTTGTGTAGAGAATTAAATTCTCTACAATTTATGTTAATAGTATAAATTGTCCCGAGTTCCAACCACAAAACAAAATTAAAGTTATTTCATATTATATACATATATTTCACAAAAAAACTCTTTTCCTGAAAGAGTTATTAATTCATTAATAAAACAACAACAGCGACAATATCAACAAGAACGACAAGAACAACAACAGCAACAACAACAACAGGAAGAATAACGACAGCTACACCAAAAACAACAACAACAACAACAACAGGAAGAACAAAGACACCTACAGCAAGAAAAACAACAACAAAATATTACCAAATACAAATCTTATATACTTATATAAAACAAATAGCAGACAGGTTTAAACACGCAAAACTTTTTGACACAGATAAATACAAAATGGCAATGAAATATTTAAATACAGCCTCACAACTTTACACAAAACTAAAAACAAAAACGGACAAGATGGAACACTCTGACTTAGTTTACAAAATAAGTTGTAAAGGTAAAACCAACGAGGAATGTAACCAGACATATATAGGAACAACGAAACAAAAATTAAAAAAGAGACTTGCCGGGCACAATTCGGACATTAAAAACAACGCTGCTCAGAAGACTGCACTGGCAATACATTGTCTTACACACGGCCACACTCCTAATTTTGATGACATCGAAATATTACAAAGAGAAGAAAACCAGAACTATACCTTGTCCAAATAAAAAAGGCAGTGAAGGCAAGATAGGACGTTTGCCTCTCATTCTGGCTATAGTGGATTGCATAAATCTGTCCTTTATTAAAGCTCTCACAGGGTTGTCGTATTGTTTATTTTGAATGGACTCAAATATGAAAGAATGTTATGTAGGGTTACCGCCTTTTTTTTGGATAGAAATTTTCATTTAATTGTTTTATGGATACAAATTAAAACACATTTATCTTTTTCTATACCACCATGAGGTAAGATAATACACGACTTAAAAATACAAATTGGACAAAACTCTAGAAAAAACACACCTCTTGAAAAATACACGAGTTAAAATACAAATTGCACAAGTTAAAAGACGATGAAGAAAAGAAGTCTGGTACTGACGAAGGCCCAAAAGAAACAGTCGACACTTGAAATATTCTTAAATTTATTTCTACTATACATTTTGGTTAAATGTTTATTCTTTTATTTAACCTTTGTAAATATTACTTGAATTATAATTTATTGCACACACATTTTAAAAAAAAACTTTACAAACGATTCTTAAAAAACTACCCGTCTTAAAAACATAAATTGCACAAAACTTAAAAAAAAATACACTTTTTAAAAAAATAAATTACATAAAAATACTTTACTTCACATTAATTGATCGCTACGAAAATCTACGCAAATAATACTCTTTCAAAGAAAACAGCTTAAAATTTTGTAACTGCATTTCAACGTATTTTCCACACATTAAACGAAATGCAAAAGATGAAAACACTCTACGATAACCCTCATCATTAAAAACTTTTTTTAAAGCTCTAAAACCAAAAGCACCTCAACAGAAACCCAAGGAAAAAATCTGAACGAGTTGCCAAATGGACATGGGTAACCCTGAATGCACATCAATATTTTATGGGGGTTGAAGTTGAATAGCAGCAGCAGCCATATGCCACAGCAATTCAGTGCGCACTCAGATGTGCGCTCGATAGGACGTTGGATCTGCGTTAGATGCTTTCAGAAATTTACGGGCGGGCAAACACTTTTTATGAAGGAGTTCTTTCAATTTAGTATGGTGCTAAAATATGGTGCGCTACTGATTTTGAAAAAGCTCTCCCATAAGACGTGTACTGCCAATTTATGTTGGATGGACCTTAGAGATTTATGATCGAAACTCTTCATATCATTAACACACACAACACCATGAATAGAAGAACGGACATGTTAGCCCACACTATAAACATTTGTTGGAGAAGAAGAGAAACCATTAGTGTCCAGAAACATGTTTATAAGCTTTTTAAGTTTTTACTTGTTAGTTGTGTTTCATTATATTAAGGTTTGCCAGCTTTTTTATAAAAATCTGTTTGTGTTTAGATAAATGTAAATATTGTAAGTTTTTTAATGTTGGTAATGTACGCAAGTTTGTTAAATCATCTTTATCAATAAAATTATAGGAAACTTTTTGATTTACCCGATGATGTCCATAGACATGGACGAAACGTCGTAAGAAAAACAAATTTGTTTCACTCATTTATTTTGACCTGAAGCCCAAACTAATTCATATTCAATTTATGTTAATACACTTTTTATCGTAAAATTGTAAACAAAAAAGTTATAATCAAAAAAAGATGACCATTGTCAAGAAACGTATCATTATCTTCTTCTTTCATTTATTTTATATCCTCTTAAAGATAAATTTCTTAGAACGGTCATCTTTTTTTGGTTATAACTTTTTTGTTTTCAATTTTACGATAAAAGGTGTGTTAACATAAATTGTAGAAAATTCTATATACAAATGTGGTAAAATTTTGTTTGTCCGATGAATGGTTCACAAGATATCGCGAAGACCTTTTTGGGACCCCTTTTCCAAAATGGCGGCCAAAATGGGGGGAGTTCAATCCCGAAAACTCGTTTGTACAATCACACTGATCCCTGCTACAGATCCATCAAAAAAAAATTTGTCCTGTATGAAATGCAAGGTTAATGTAACATTTCAATGGACTACTAATCGATCGGACAATTAGTACGTATAGAAATTATGAATTTTTTAATCGATCAATATCAATCGATTTTTGTGATTTTCATAAAATACATAACTGTTATCTCTCACTGGTGGGTGGTGGTTGACAATGAACCAAGCAGGCAATTTTAATGCAATTTAATTGATTTCTTGATCGGTTCAAATTAGGTTGAACCGACATGCGATTTAAGCAAAAACCAAAATACTCGGTGCATTCAGTGATGTCGATGTGTAATAATTGACTGATTTGTTTATGAAGTCAATACTTACCGCTATTTCTGTATTATGGTATTAAAAAAATTAAATTTAAATGAAATCCGATTAAGACCAATAAAGTCTATATGTTAAAATTTTAACCCCTATAAAATTTAACCTATAAAAAGATAATCGAAAAAAAACCGTAAAAAATTAATTTGTCAATTTTTTCAACCTCAAATATCTCAGCTTAGCGGTACTTTAGAAATTTGATATTTTCCAAAAATATCAAAATGCATAACTTCTATTACATCCGAATTTTAACTCTAAGTACATTCGTTAAAAAATAAAAACTGTCAAAATATTAGCTAAAAAAAATTGTCTTTTCAAAAATTCCCTACGCTCACAAAACCACGCCCACGAAAAACTCCTGATACATGAATAACTTTTTTTTTATTTCCTATCGATTGGTGTAAATTTCAAGTCAATCAAACATTTTTCTATTTCAAGTCGATTTTTTAGAAAATTGCCACGTCTCGCCTAAACGGAGGGGGGTCTACCCTTCCAGGGGTTTGTTCGTACATTATGGTCAAGGTAAGTTCACACGTAGAAGCAAATTTCTGAAGATTTTTTGGGGTTCTTTTAATTTCCTTGAAAAGTTTCACACGAATAAACAAAATCGTAGAAGATTTTTTGTATGTTCCTTTTAAAGTGGTGTGTGGTTGTACGTACTATACATAGGTACGTAGTACGAAGAAAAATGTCAAAAAAAATTTCTGAAACCGATGACCGGGGAGATTTTGTTTACCCCTCATACTTTCTGACCTTCTCCACAAGACCGAAAGTAACTAGAAACTCAGTTTACTCTTGTGAAGTGGGACTTGGATGTCGTTTATGTAACCTGTAGTAGATGACGTTTTCGGCGATAATTTTGTTGAATAAAAAAAAAACATGATTTGTTATGGATTTGTATGTGGCTTTCCTCCATTTAAATATAAAAGTTGATAAAAATCTAGATTTCGAGCAAAAATCACCAAATCTCATCTCATTGGGGACTCTTACCTAATTGCAATAGAATTTTTTTTGTAGTTTCTATCAACACTGAATTTCGTTTGAAATTTCAAATGAGGGGAAATCGAGATTTCTTTTAGCTAAAAAAATAACGGTACTTGCCATAGAAGCATTTTTAAAAAAGTTATTTATCTCAAAAACTGTAACGATTTTTTAAAATTTTTTGAGTGAACATTTTTTTTTACCAAAAACCGTTATTAACTGTACCTGCCATAGAACCCTTTTTTTTTATTTTCGATTTTCTCGTTAACCGATTTTGATCAAAATTTTTACTCAGGAGGTCCTATCAAGTGTGAATAATACTGCATACAAAAACTTTTCAAAATTTTTTTTTTTGATTTAAAAAAAAAAGTTAAAATTTTTTTTTTGCAAAATAATTGTTTGAAAACGGGTTGATGAATTTATATTAATTATGGTTTTAGCTGGATATTATTATATTCTTAAAAATGGCATACCAAATTTTGTTTTTTTTTTAAATTTCAAGAAATTTTATACATACAAAATTATTATTTAAGAAAACCGCTCCGATTTTTAAAATTTTTTTTGTATAAATTCACATTTTTAAAGAATTGAAATGGTGTTCTTCATTCTGATATATTTTAATTACTTGTTTTATCGATTTAAAGAACGTTTTTTCATACTTTTTTTCCATATTCAAATTTCCATTCTTCAATTTATTAAATGGACAAATACAGGGTGGGTCAAAAGGTATGAACCGGTTTAGACCGGCTGGCGCTCGGCCTGTGGTTGTGGTGGAAAAATGGGAGAAGTCTCGTTGTGGCCGTGAGAGAGTCTAGTTTTCAGTAGCAGCCATGGTTTGAACGGGAGAACATCGTGGGTTTGTTGTAAGGACTTTTTTTGAAAATGGCCGTTCTGTTATCGCCACGCAGAGACCCTTCCGACAGCACTTCTATATCCCTGTTGAGCAATACCCATCGAAATGTGCAGAAGAGCGGTTGAAAACTTCAGAATTCGCCTTATGAACATATGAACATAATTTCTGTAAGTTGAATTGCTTTTGTTTTACATCCCTTTAAAACCGTTTCAGACGTTTTGCCCCACCCTATACATATATAATTATTAACTATATGTTTTATGTTACACTCAATCTTTAAAATTCGATGAAACATTTACTACAAGAGCAAATTCGTGCGACTCAGTCGTGCATTTTATTTTTTATAAGTGTTAAAAAGCTCCCTTGAAGAAGGCAACAACCCCAGCCAAAACGTCGGGAAAAAGTTTATGTTAGTAAAAGTGTTTCATTGCCACATCCAATGTGACCAAATAAATCAATTTATTTAGATTATATTTTATTTATTCACAAACATTAAAAAAAAGTAGCCGGCGGGCCCCTACAATATTTTTCACACCCGGGCCCTTCAGGCTCAGTCCGACCCCGGTTAAAATTGAGTTTGCTTCACATCCCTTGATACCAAAGCAGGTTTTTTGCTCTCGCATAAGAAGTGTGTATGTATTTCTTTTTCAGAATTCTAAAGCAAGTTTTTAAGATCAGTGCACATATGTATATACGAACAATTCTTGAACTTACTCGTCTTAATATTTTCATCTTATTTTTTGCATTAAATAGATACATAGATAGATTGATGCTCTTAGTTTGAGTGAATTAACTACATATTTATAAATATTAGTTGCGGTGTTTTCGTCTTCGACAGCTATTATGCTATTTAGGTCAATCAGACTGTTAGAAAACAGATAATGGTTTCTTATTTCATTAAAAATTGTGCATTTATATTTGCAATAAATAAAACAAATGTGATGGCAAAAAATCAGACGTTGTTTATAGGTACATAATTACTTAATGCTTCTTTTTCTGGCAGTAGAAGTACGCCTTTCAAATTTACTGATCCAAAAAAGAGCTTTTAGTTTACAAGGCGTTTAAAACATTTTAAATTTAAAAGCACTTGGTGAAACCAAATGAATGAATTTTAATGTTAAATAAGCCATCACATTTTTAAAAGCCCTTTACGAAATAGGGCATAAGAATGTGTTAAAAAACCAAAATTTTCGTTTCAATTTTACTTCGTGATCAAAATGTTTTTTTTTTTCAAATATTATTTTATTTATGCCAAAATAAATGGCAACAAATTATGAAAGTTTAAAACTGTTAAGAACTGCTGAATCGGTGCAAATGAAAAGATTTTTTCAGATCCATAGTTTGTGGGAATATTATTATTGGAAGCAAAAGAACCTTCTCCCTATTTTTTCCATTATGTTCATTTATGTCACTATCGGTTATGACATTTATTACCTTTAATATTGTAAAAGTTCAAATTGTAGATAATTACATACGAACTTTTTCTGTAATAATTTCTCAACACTTTGAACAAATTTGTGAAGTTCATTTTTGTGTGGAACAGAAACTTATAAAAATACCTGAATTTTAACAAATTTAATTGCAAACTACAAACGAAAATTACTTTTCTAGAAAAGAAAGCAAAGATATTCACACAAATTTGCCTTTGTAAATTACAGCTAGCTATAATTTTGTTATACAAACATTTTATGAAACAAAATAAATCGAAAAAAATTTTGAAAAAGGCCACCGGTGGATCTCTGTTAAGTTTATGACTGTTCACTACGCAATGACGATGGTTTTGTACATGAGGTCGGTGTGGGGTACAGAGCTCTTCACCGATCTCACACATTCTAAATACGGTGTTAGGCATGATTTTAATGATATGCATGGATCATTTCTGATAGTGAAAAATGGATTTTATTTTGTCAACGTATTATCTTGAGTCAGTATTCATGTGTCGGATAACTAATCAGAATTGTACTTACGACATTGTGAAATTAAATGAATTTTTAGTTTACTAATTTAAACTTACCTATAACACACTAAATTGCTTGTGTTTTTAATGGAATCCGGCCATTGTAACACGTGTGATTCTAGTCCAGTTGATGGCACATGCTCTTCGGCTTGACTTTGGGCAGTTAGGCCAATTTTAAGAACACTTTTTAATCCAATTAATCGTTCTCCTCGATAAATATGTAAAAGAGATTTCCAAACATTTTGTAGGTAATTACTATTAAGAAAATCTCCGAAGTGTCTAATTTCAGCCTAAAAAGAAAAAAATAATACCTAAATTTCCATTTCTAAAACGTTAGTGCTAGCTAGAAATACCTTTAATCCGTAATTGTGTTGTGCTCTTATTCGAATAGTTTCAGAAATATCTTCTTCTGTAAACTCAGCAAATCGATAAGAAGAAACTAAGGCCATTTGTGAGGAATCAACGCCAACTTGCGAGGAAATCGACGGATTCAATGGGCGCATTACAAGTCCAGTAGAAATTTTTAATTGGTTGTTCCATGACATCATAATTTTTGGAGGTATTCGAAAGTCGGTTAGGCTACCTTAAATTACTTACTTAATTTAATAAATCCATCTTAATTTTTCTTTAAAAAATAATTTTCAAACCCGATTCTGATAAAACTAAAATTCGTTCATTGTCTTTAGGATGCCATGATGCTGACGAAATCGTTGTATTTTTATTAGATGAATACAACTTTGATTGGAAGGGTGTGTATTGGTTTTTGGTGTGATACAATTCTCTAACACTTTCTACATCGACTGCATGAATGTCATAGATGTAGATGAATGGAGAATCACGTTGTAAGGATGATAAAAGACTAGGTCTAGAAAAAGTAAATTCATAGTATATTTTATATTTATATAGATATTTCAAAATAAAGCAATAAAATAAATATTACTTATTCGGACACCAAGTTACGGAAATATTGTCCTTGGAACTTTGAATTTGTTTTAGGGGTTTATCAATACTTCTTAGATCCCACAGAAGTATAACAGAATCTAAAAAACTACTAAGGTAGTTTCCATTAGCTGAGACAGCGAGGCCGTTTACGGCCTTTGTGTTTATTGAAGTACACGTTGGAGAGTTTTCTGGAGAAAAAAATAATTCTTTGAATTGATTATTAGAAAAAATGATGAATTTCACTTACGCCTTAAATCGAAGATTTTAACCATCTTTTGGCTCATTCCTGCCACGAGTGCACGGTGGTTATTGTCCCAGCATAATGAATGAGCAGACTCAGATAAACCGAAAAATTGAGCTTTACGGAGTAAAAAAAAATATTTTTTGATTTCTTAGAAGACAGAACCTTTAAATTCAAATATAGACACTATGCCCTTTTTTAAACCCTGAAACCATGAAGCGATAGGTATAAAACAATACCGTTATAATGTTTGCGCAATTGGTAGGATGTCTGTAGTCCAAACTGTCACAGAGCAGTAGGGCGAGAGCGGTACATGTTTTCATGACGGTCATCTTTTCGGTACATACCACCCAACTCTCTGAGAAAAAAATCTGGCTCAAAATTTTGTGTACATAACAGATTTAATTGTATAGACTTTTTGGATATCGCATATAGTTTGCGAGCATTTCCGAGCGTCCCAAGCATATGCGATGGCACGAAAATAGAACATTGCTTATGACACGCTTATGTGAACATATAAGTTATTGTGATTCTTCATTTTAATGGTAGCACAATCGACAAAAATAAAATAAGTGTTGTGATTTTTAAGTGCTACGGAATACAAAAAAAAATATAATTGCACTTATTTATTTTAGTCGCTCCTGACATAAATACACAATCGCATTCGTTGTTTTTGTTGGACATAATTTTTTTCATATTCTTCATCATTTTCTATCATCTCCAGTGCCAAAATAGAAATAGTAGCCCACTTTTTTCGACATTTTAAATAAACCGCACTTTAAATATTGGAGACGAGCTAGTCAGTAATAGCAACCACAATACCTACCTACATAAAAACAAAAGGTTTCAAAAAATTATGTAATGTTCGCAAACCTGCATATGACTGCAAATGGGTGATATGCGGATACTATAGCATATTGTCTGAACACCTCTCATAAAGACCGCAAAATAAGCGATCACATTTGCGGACATAATGATATGCGAGCACCTTGATCGCAAATGCATTTTGAGACAGTATTTTGCATTGTCAACACCCCTATATGCAAGTTTGCGGCCACTAATCTAAATATAAATTATGCAACACATTTGCATAGCCGTGGCGTGATGGTTAGTGCGATGGACTGTCATGCCGGAGGTCTAAGGTTCGATCCCCAGCCTCGCCACCTATTTATTTAAAAAGAAAAAAACGGCTACTGCCTCTTGCGAGGAATTGACAAATCCTCCAAGAGTATCTCCTGTCACAGAAAAGTGCCGCTCGTTAGCCGTTCGGATTCGGCAATAAACTGTAGGTCCCCTCCATTCCTGCAGACACGCACACAGGAATGGTTAAGAGTTGTAAGTCACTAGGCTCTAGTTCTTCATGAGCTGTTGTGCCATCAAATTTATTTATTTAACACATTTGCGACTTTAACGTGACGTCAGAATCGCATAAGTTTGCGATTTTTATATGCCGTCTGCTCGTAGCTTTAGAACAATTTTTTTTGTTTTTTTTTTTTTGTTTTAAAAAAATAACAATAGGCATGTTTAGGAAAATGAGATTTCAGAACCCTTAGCAATTTTATCTACATATGTACATGAACAGGATTCCTCAGCAAAATTTCTCAGTTTTGCTGTCAAAACCCTGAGGCAAAAAATGTTGGATTCGCTTTCTCACTTTTTGCTGTGAATAAATTTCTGAGACCTCATTATCCTGAACACGCCAATTTGAATTCCTCATAACAACAGATTTTTTTCGCCTAGAAACAAACAACTTGTGTTTGTATTAATAGTTCAACTTTGTTATTCCTCTCAAATAGTTGGAAATACTAAACAAATAAACAAATAAACAAACAAACAAGAAACATTTTGCCCTTTTCATTGTCACGGTAAAATTAAACGCGACAAAGACTGCTCTTTTTGGCTTCCAAATCCTCGTTCCTGCCTTACCCATATTTTCGTGGTGTTGGGAATTCCTGCCAACATCTTCCTTCTGTATTGTTTTAAATGTAACTTAGCTTTCCACCGAGTTCTCACTGTTCACTGGTTACTTTGTTCTCTTTTAGTCTAGATAGCAAATTTTTGGTTTGGAGATATAACCAAAATTCACAAACGTGTATGTAAAGGAAGAAAGCTCTTGATTCCGAATTCAATCGTCTGGCAGAATTTTTTTGTCGCCGGGCGAAGGGAGGGGGCGGTAAAAACAGCGATTTTCAAGTTTTTTGTTTAGAGGGTATAACCACTTTTTTACAAACTTAAACTAAGCGAACTACGATTTGATTAAGAATTTTTAGGTCCCAGATGTTTAAAGTGTTGCCACACACAGCCAGAGGCTTCTAAAAGGGGCAAAAAGTCAGATTTTGGTTTGGAAGGTATAACCAAAAAAGAAGTATGTCAAAAAATCAGGAAAAATCTCCTCATTAAGAATAAGGAGGTTCCAGGCGTTTAAAGTGTCGGTACACCCAGCCAGACACCCCCCAAAAGAGGCAAAAAATCAGATTTTGGATTGGAATGTATAACCAAATGAAAAATATGTCAAAAAACAAGAAGAATCTCCTCATTACAAATATTGGGGTCCCAGACGTATTATTTTCTGTTTATTTTATTTGTTTTCAAACTTAATTGATCAATTTCTTTTCTAATTTAAATTTAAATAAAAAGTTATTTTGATAATCCTTAAGGGATCGTCTGGCTGGGTCTGGCGACACTTAAAACGTCTGGGACCCCAATATTTGTAATGAGGTGATTCTTCTTGATTTTTGACATATTTTTTATTTGGTTAATAAGCCCAGGAAACAAAAACATTGCTCCATACAAACTTCTAAATGTTGGTAATAGGTTTTATGCTTACATATGTTATACCTAATACTATTATACAACTTTTCAGAAATATCCCCAACTGTGGGTGTTGAGAAAAAAAAAATAACGGGATATTAGTGGGAATATTTTGTTATTTTTTGGGAAACTTTTATTTTATTAAAATGGCTATATCTTGGAATCTAAATTGTCTACACAAAATTTGTATACATCAAATGATTGACAATTGTTTATCCTTAAATAATAAAATATAAAAAATTATATATTTATAGCAGAAGCTTCTTAAAAATTCATAAAAAGTCAAATATTTGAAGAAAAATCATAATGGATGTTGGTTTAGTTAGGTTTTATCAGAACATCAGAACATTTGCTTTTCTGCCCGTACTGGATTGAGGGACCTGCTTCCTGTTGTCCATGCTTTTATTTGATGCAGTACCACCTCAGCTTTTTAAAGGAAGGTACTGTGTTTACAACAGGGCGATTGCTAACCTGCAGTTGCATTCTAAATTTGATATATTATATTAATTTCTATGGTATTCAGCTCTTTTAATAAATACAATTTTTTAAGTCCTCTATCATTTATCTGGGGCTTTCAGAAAAAAATGCATTTTTAATGCAACATCATCTGCAAACGCCACAACAACGGCAAGACTTGCATATTTACAAATTAAAAGTAGACCTATCTTATTGCATCATTAAATTTTTGCACCCAAAAATTGTTGTGGGCTCTCGGTCTATTCTGTTGGTATGTCTCGAGTCCTATTAAACATATCATTAAGTTTAATGTGTTTCAGCAATGGTATAATTAAATATCATCATTTCTTTTAAAAAATATGTATTTTAGTGATGAAACGCTATTTCTTTCATTGTTGAAGGTGCTTACCTTCTCAAAGGTAAGCACCTACTCAATTGTTAGATATGAATAAACCGAAGCACATTCTTCTTCGAGAGGAGCACCTGCTTCTCATTTGCGAGCAAGCTCAGTTGGTTGCTCAACAATGAAAGAAATAGCGTTTTATCACTAAAATACATCTTTTTTTTAATAGAAATGATGATATTTAATTATACCTATGCTTAAACACATTAAACTTAATGATCTGTTTAATAGGACTCGAGACATACCAACAGAATAGACCGAGAGCCCACAGCAATTTTTGGGTGTGAATGATAGCAAAAATTTAATGATGCAAAAGATAGGGCCTTACTTTTTATTTGTAAATATGCAAGTTGCAAGTCTTGCAAGCCGTTGTTGTGGCGTTTGCAGATAATGCTGCATTAAGAATGCATTTTTTTCTGAAAGCCCCAGATAAATTGTAGAGGACTTAAAAAAATTGTATTTATTAAACGAGCTGAATACCATAGAAATTAATATAAGGGTCCAAAACCTCTTAGGTGGGGCCTCTTGTATGCAAGAAGCACTCCACCCAAAAGGTCTTATACCCCCATATTCATGTCTATGGATACTCAGCTCTTTTATTAAATATACATTCAGTTTTTTTCTTTTTTTTTAAATGATATACATATACCTTTTATCTGGGCTTTAAGAAAGAAATGCTTTTTTAATGCAACAACGCCAGATATTTGTGTTCTACTATAATGAAAACCTTGACACTACTTATATTTTATATATGCACCAACTCCCAAAATTTCGGTTGCTCTACTATATTAGTTTTAATTTATTATTATTTGAAGCATTTTTGACATATTTTGTCAACTAATATGAAACTTAAAAAAATATTCCGAGAGAAAATGACAAAAAAGTATAGAAACTATGGAAACGAAAATAAAAATAATAAAATAATACATTTCAGGCAGGAAATCGGTTTGAGGTATGAGAGCACCTACTCTTCATGAAGGAGGAGGTTCTCACTAGTTGTTGTAAAATTTTATTCATACGAAACGGGAGCAGGTGCTTCTTTATTGAGCACCTCCTCTGATTCTTAAGGAGTACCTTCTCTGAGTACCTACTTCGTTTTATTCATATCACCCAATGTGATTTCTGTTAAAAGATCGGATAATTTGTTGTGAACAAGAGTTTGACTTTTTAAATTTATTTGGTTGCATGACAAAAGATGACTTATGGTAAGTGTTTGGTTTTCGTCGCAGAAGTGGCAGAGCGGGGGCGATTCGTTGGTGATAAGGTGCTTGTGTGTAAAGTTGGTGTGACCCATTCGCAATCTTATATAAATTTGTATCTTATTATTTGTTACGTCCTTAGGGTAGTTTGCTTTTTCAGCGTTGGGGTTAAAATTGGAGTAGGTTTGGTGATAATTTAACCAGTTAGTTTTCCTCTTGTATTTCCATGTCTTAAGTAGATGGTTTCTTATGTCTCTTTTGTTGTAGGCATAGAATGTAGTAAGAGGTTCTTTTAGAGCAGATTTAGCTACAGCATCTGCAACTTCGTTGCCATTGATACCTTGGTGCCCTGGGATCCATGCAATTTTTAGTTTCCCATTTCTTGAGATGAGTTTATCGCGGATGGACTGGGTAATTTCACTATTATTATTGACGTTGTTAATAGCTTTTACAGAGGAAAGACTGTCTGGAAATATGATAGCCTTTCTGTTTTCGGATTTTTCGATTGCACTGAGAATGGCAAAAGCTTCAGCCGTGAATATTGAGGTGAAAGGTGGAAGTATACCTTTGCAAATGGTTGTTGAGTTTTCTGCGATAACAGCAAATGATGTACCGTCTTGTGTTTTTGAGGCATCAGTAAACAATAAGTGCCATCCTTGTTTCTTGTGGCTCTCTGCCATGTCAAAAAAAACATATTTACTGGTTGATGTTATGGGATATTTGCTAAGGTTGGTGAGAATAGATTCTTGTGGTAAGTTCCAGGGCGGGTAGGTGGTTGATTTTGGATTTTGAATGGCAATAGGTATGCCAAGTTCTTTTGCGGATGTTAAAGCGGAGTTTATAGTTGATTTAAGTCTTGGAATTTTCTTCCGTTTTAGAATTTTTTTGGCATCGTTGTGAATGGGTGACCTTCTGGAGCAGTTTATTTTTTGTATCGTACTCGTTGTAAGATATTCGATTCTTTCAATAAGTTGTGGTAATCCGGCATCTGTCAAGAGGTTCCGAATTGGAGTTGTTCGAAAAGCCCTCATACAGCTCCTGATGGCTGCGTGATACGGTGTTGTGATAAGTTGGATGGATGACTTCGAACATTTACCATAAATCGCTAAACCAAAGTCGATCTTAGACAAAATAACAGATCTTATTACATTAATTATAGTATTTACGTTAGAATAACTGTTTTTTGAGGAAAGATATTTTATTAAATTAACCCTAGTAGTAAGGTCTTTATTTAAATTTGTACAGTGTTTCTTAAATGTAAAATTAGAGTCAAAGATAATACCAAGTATTTTAGCAAAGTCAACATTAATTATATTAAAATTATCTAATTGTATTGAGATATTTTTACTACAGCTATATTATTAATTATACCTATGCTTAAACACATTAAACTTAATGATCTGTTTAATAGGACTCGAGACATACCAACAGAATAGACCGAGAGCCCACAGCAATTTTTGGGTGTGAATGATAGCAAAAATTTAATGATGCAAAAGATAGGGCCTTACTTTTTATTTGTAAATATGCAAGTTGCAAGTCTTGCAAGCCGTTGTTGTGGCGTTTGCAGATAATGCTGCATTAAGAATGCATTTTTTTCTGAAAGCCCCAGATAAATTGTAGAGGACTTAAAAAAATTGTATTTATTAAACGAGCTGAATACCATAGAAATTAATATAAGGGTCCAAAACCTCTTAGGTGGGGCCTCTTGTATGCAAGAAGCACTCCACCCAAAAGGTCTTATACCCCCATATTCATGTCTATGGATACTCAGCTCTTTTATTAAATATACATTCAGTTTTTTTCTTTTTTTTTAAATGATATACATATACCTTTTATCTGGGCTTTAAGAAAGAAATGCTTTTTTAATGCAACAACGCCAGATATTTGTGTTCTACTATAATGAAAACCTTGACACTACTTATATTTTATATATGCACCAACTCCCAAAATTTCGGTTGCTCTACTATATTAGTTTTAATTTATTATTATTTGAAGCATTTTTGACATATTTTGTCAACTAATATGAAACTTAAAAAAATATTCCGAGAGAAAATGACAAAAAAGTATAGAAACTATGGAAACGAAAATAAAAATAATAAAATAATACATTTCAGGCAGGAAATCGGTTTGAGGTATGAGAGCACCTACTCTTCATGAAGGAGGAGGTTCTCACTAGTTGTTGTAAAATTTTATTCATACGAAACGGGAGCAGGTGCTTCTTTATTGAGCACCTCCTCTGATTCTTAAGGAGTACCTTCTCTGAGTACCTACTTCGTTTTATTCATATCACCCAATGTGATTTCTGTTAAAAGATCGGATAATTTGTTGTGAACAAGAGTTTGACTTTTTAAATTTATTTGGTTGCATGACAAAAGATGACTTATGGTAAGTGTTTGGTTTTCGTCGCAGAAGTGGCAGAGCGGGGGCGATTCGTTGGTGATAAGGTGCTTGTGTGTAAAGTTGGTGTGACCCATTCGCAATCTTATATAAATTTGTATCTTATTATTTGTTACGTCCTTAGGGTAGTTTGCTTTTTCAGCGTTGGGGTTAAAATTGGAGTAGGTTTGGTGATAATTTAACCAGTTAGTTTTCCTCTTGTATTTCCATGTCTTAAGTAGATGGTTTCTTATGTCTCTTTTGTTGTAGGCATAGAATGTAGTAAGAGGTTCTTTTAGAGCAGATTTAGCTACAGCATCTGCAACTTCGTTGCCATTGATACCTTGGTGCCCTGGGATCCATGCAATTTTTAGTTTCCCATTTCTTGAGATGAGTTTATCGCGGATGGACTGGGTAATTTCACTATTATTATTGACGTTGTTAATAGCTTTTACAGAGGAAAGACTGTCTGGAAATATGATAGCCTTTCTGTTTTCGGATTTTTCGATTGCACTGAGAATGGCAAAAGCTTCAGCCGTGAATATTGAGGTGAAAGGTGGAAGTATACCTTTGCAAATGGTTGTTGAGTTTTCTGCGATAACAGCAAATGATGTACCGTCTTGTGTTTTTGAGGCATCAGTAAACAATAAGTGCCATCCTTGTTTCTTGTGGCTCTCTGCCATGTCAAAAAAAACATATTTACTGGTTGATGTTATGGGATATTTGCTAAGGTTGGTGAGAATAGATTCTTGTGGTAAGTTCCAGGGCGGGTAGGTGGTTGATTTTGGATTTTGAATGGCAATAGGTATGCCAAGTTCTTTTGCGGATGTTAAAGCGGAGTTTATAGTTGATTTAAGTCTTGGAATTTTCTTCCGTTTTAGAATTTTTTTGGCATCGTTGTGAATGGGTGACCTTCTGGAGCAGTTTATTTTTTGTATCGTACTCGTTGTAAGATATTCGATTCTTTCAATAAGTTGTGGTAATCCGGCATCTGTCAAGAGGTTCCGAATTGGAGTTGTTCGAAAAGCCCTCATACAGCTCCTGATGGCTGCGTGATACGGTGTTGTGATAAGTTGGATGGATGACTTCGAACATTTACCATAAATCGCTAAACCAAAGTCGATCTTAGACAAAATAACAGATCTTATTACATTAATTATAGTATTTACGTTAGAATAACTGTTTTTTGAGGAAAGATATTTTATTAAATTAACCCTAGTAGTAAGGTCTTTATTTAAATTTGTACAGTGTTTCTTAAATGTAAAATTAGAGTCAAAGATAATACCAAGTATTTTAGCAAAGTCAACATTAATTATATTAAAATTATCTAATTGTATTGAGATATTTTTACTACAGCTATATTTTTTACAGATATGGAGAAGCTCACATTTTTGTATTGAAATTGTTGAACCTGAGTATTGCCCCCATTCTGAAAGGCTTTGAAGAATATTTGTGAAAGTTGAAGCGAGGAACGTTAAGTCTTTGCACTTAGAGTAAACTATCAAATCGTCAGCATATAGTGTATGACCTACAGTGCTGTGACGATCAACTATAGAGCTAATTTCATTGAATGCAATAATTATAAAAAGGACGACTGATAAAGGCGATCCTTGTGGAATGCCATTTTTCAAGTTATGAGTAGACGAATAGGTACCATTCGCCTTAATTCGGAAATATCTATTGCTTAAGAATGACTTAATATAATTCAGCATTTTGGGACCAATTTTCCATTTGATTAGTTGTTTCATTATTACATGGATGCCGATTCTGTCAAAGGCTTTTTGAAAATCAATCAAAAGGACTGAGACGTGATTTTTTGTTGACAGGGTAGACGTGATGATTTCATCTAGGTGAAGAAGTGCGTCGATGGTTCCACGCTCTATTTTAAAAGCCACTTGGCGGTAGTCAATAACATTATTTTTTTCAAGGAACCAAAACAATCGTCTAGAAATTATTTTTTCCAAGACTTTACCTGTACAGGGGAGGAGCGAAATAGGACGGTATCCTGAGATAACAGAAGGATCTTTATTCGACTTAGGGATCGGGACAGTGCTCGCAACTTTCCATGCATGTAGGATTATGCCTTCGTTAAATATTTGGTCGAACAGATCCAACAATCTTAGTTTAAAGTTTGCAGAACTGTTTTTTAGCATGGCATAAGATATGCGGTCGAACCCGGGGGTTGTGCCTTTAACAAGGCGTAGACAGCTTTCTAATTCTGTCATATTAAAAGGACATTCAATTAGAGCAGCCGAAGGGTTGGTAGTGTAAGATGGGATTACTAAATTGTACTTCTCTCTTATGAAAGTAGGATGGAAATATGAGTCATCGCCCGACAATTTACATGCCTTTGCAAAAACTTCGACAATTTCTTGTGGACACGTGATAGTTTCCGTTTCAACTGTAATAACTTTGATTGAGTGAGGTACATAATTTCCAGTGAGGGCTTTTATTTCAGTCCATAGTTTCTTAGATGTGGAGTTTGGGTTGATGTTCGATGTGAACTTTTCAAAACTTAAAACTTTTTCTACTTTTACAGCTTTACGAAACTTGGCATTGTCTTTACGGTAGGTTACAAGATTATTATCGGTAGGATGTTTTTTAAAAAGTCTCCAGGCTTTTTGTTTTATTTGGCGGAGGTTGCCTAACTCCTTGCTCCACCAGGGAACAACTTTTTTGTGAGTCTTGTTTGTTGATTGCGGAATATATGCATTTGCTGCGGATCTTACGCACTTGTGTAGAAGGGCAGCTTCTTGATTAATGTTACGAGAAGATTTCCTTTGTACAATTTCTTTTGAAAGATTTGATTGAAATAGTTCCCAATTTGCCCTATCCAATAGGAATCTTTTTTGCAATTTTATGGGTGATATATTTTTACCTAGAGAGATGGTCGTGGTGATTGGGAAATGATCACTTCCGTGTAGGTGATCGGAGACGGACCATGTGGAAATTGGAGTCAGAGATGGTGTGGTGAGGGTAAGGTTAACGTGTGTGAAAGTTTTGTGTGTCGAAAAATGTGTCGGGCGACCGTCATTTAAGATCGCAAGACCGGCATTAGTGATAAAGTTTTCGACTATTTTCCCACGACTATTACATGTGCTCGAACCCCAGGAAGGGCTCCATGAGTTAAAATCTCCGGTTAGGATGATCGGGGTATTGAAACCGTTGAGGACACAATCAAGATCATTGCGAGAGAATCGTTGCTCTGGTGGGATATAAATGCAGATTATAGTGAGTTTTTTATTAATTCTATTTGTACTGCTACTGCCGCTATATTTGAGTTTATAGTGAGTTTTTTTATTCATTCTATTTGTACTGCTACTGCCGCTATATTTGAGTTAATTGGGATAAAATGATGCGGAATAGATTTGTGGACAAGAAGACCAACTCCCTGTTTGGATGATGTGTTTGAATCTAAGTTATAAAAACAAGATGAATATTGCTTTGGGCATATAGGTTGTAAGTAGTAGCCGTGGCGTGATGGTTAGTGCGATGGACTGTCATGCCGGAGGTCTAAGGTTCGATCCCCAGCCTCGCCACCTATTTATTTAAAAATAAAAAACGGCTACTGCCTCTTGCGAGGAATTGACAAATCCTCCAAGAGTTTCTCCTGTCACAGAAAAGTGCCGCTCGTTAGCCGTTCGGATTCAGCAATAAACTGTAGGTCCCCTCCATTCCTGCAGACACGCACACAGGAATGGTTGAGAGTTGTAAGTCACTAGGCCCTAGTTCTTCATGAGCTGTTGTGCCATCAAATTTATTTATTTTATTTTTTTATATAGGTTGTAAATTGTGTTTGATGTGAGTTTCTTGTATGGATATAACACAGGGTTTTAAGTCGTTAATAGTTGTAATTCATGGTAATTATTATAAAACCCTTTAAGATTCCATTGGAGAACCTTTAATGAAGGTTTTATGTATGAAGTAGATTTTTGAATATGGTTTATTGGGGTGTGCGGGTTGGACAAGGAGTCGGTTGGAGTGTGCCTTCGCCGCTGGTCGAAAATCGAACCATCCGAGTTGGATGAGGAAAAATTATTATTTTTATTGATCGAGTTCATGATCATCAGAAACAGATGGTTTGATAAAATATGAGTTGTTTTTTTATTAATGAATGAGTGTAAACTGATATTGGTGATTGTGTATTATTGTTGTTTTGATTAAGAGCGTCGCCAGGAATATTCGAAGTGACGTTGGAATAGTTAAAAGGGTAGGGGATGGAGTTGTTTGCGGTGGAGGTTGTTGCATAGGGTGTGAGTGTGGCGGTTGCCACAGTGGGTATGGTTGTGGTGGTTGCCATAGAGAAAGCCGCTGGCGCTGTGGCGGTTGCCACATTGGATGTGGTTGTGGCGGTTGCCACATTGGATGTGATTGTGGCGGTTGCCACAGTGGATGTGGTTATGGCAGTTGCCACAGTGGATGTAGTTGCTATAGATGGTAAAAAAACATTGGAAGGTGTGTCCTTGGACGAAGAGTTAAGTGTTAGATTTGATTGATTTTGGATAACATTATTTATTTGGGATGACATGGTTGTTTTTTGAAGATGAAGATTTCACGATCCCTTGAGAATAAAAATTTTTCCACAATGGTGTGCAGGATACATTTTGGAATTATCCCATATGATGGAAAAATAGATTAGAACAAATTGGTTTACCACTTGGCTAAATAATTGTATGTATTTGTATTGTAATTGTTTATATTTTCAACTCAGTTTTACAAATAGATATATTTGCTTTCAGCCTTTTTTTTTTTTTTTTACTTTTATGTCAAAAATTCAAACCTTCGACAATGACCTTAAGAGTCGTCTGTCGGGTAGTTTTAAATAATGTTGGTAAAGTTTTAAATAATTTGTATTGTGTTTGCGTATTAACAGTAGAAAAACTATTGTCTTTTTTTTTTTTATAAACTCGATAGAAGCATTTAAGCCATAAACACTTCAAAAAAATTTTAATTTTTTTGACTTTTGGTAGAAATTTAACAATTTAAACGGTACTATATAAAAAAAACAGTATGCAACATTAGAACTAGTTTATCTTTGCATCATTTTAGATGTTTTTGAAGTTTTACCACAAATTTCCACAAAACCCATTTTTTATGGTTGTTTCTTGAATAAATTCAAAACAGAAGAAACTCATATTTTATTTTAAATAATGCAGTATTCAATTATAAACAAAAAATTCTAAATGTTGATTGTATTAAGTTCCGTAACTTTTAAATGTTAACGGTTAAATTTATAAAAAAACAACAAAATAAAATTCACTTCATCATACGTTTACTAAAAATAATATAAGGGCTTAGAAGATATTTTATTAAATAGAATGAATATAGTGTTATGCTCAATTGAATTTCACGTTATTTGATGTATTTTAAAATTTTTTTTTTTTAATGTGCCATCGTATTTATTTTTAATAAGAGCTGCAAAAATTCAGTTTAATTTTCACTTCTTTAACGCTTACTAATAATTTAAACAATTTCAGGGCATAACATAAAAAAAAAAATTGTATACAATATTATGCCTCAGTAAATTTTGTATCATTTGAGATATTTTGTAAATTTTTTAGGATATACCTTTATATTTATATATATTTTTTAATTATTTGAACTTAATTTTTTTTTAATTCCATTTTGGATTAAATTAAAATTATTTCAAAACTGTCAGCAAGAGAAACTTCAAAAATATCTCAAATGATGCAGAATTAAATACGGAAAAAATTTGTGCTATTGTAATAGTAAATAGGGTAAACCAAATTTTTAATTTACACTTTTGCACACTTTTGAATACAAATAGACCAAGTTGACGGTATTATATAAAATAATTGTCTACTG
This sequence comes from Epistrophella euchroma, assembly GCA_947049315.1. NCBI lineage: Eukaryota > Metazoa > Arthropoda > Insecta > Diptera > Syrphidae > Epistrophella > Epistrophella euchroma. Next base: position 63,593,980 of record OX346245.1, read on the forward strand.
ACTTGTAATAAATTCAATTCTACGTGGTTTAAGATATTTTTCAAACGGTACATTTCAGACCGTTATATTTTTTTCCATACACCTTAATTTTTCTTTTACGATTTTGCTTTAAATAAAATATTTTTTTTTTACAGAAGGGTAAGGATAAGAAGCTTAAAAAATATAGCAAATGACACAGAATTTAATATTGAATAAAACTGTATTTTTTGTTTTTACTAAAATCAGTTAACTATTCAATTTTTATAGGAAAAACCGCAAACAAATTGTTTAAAAAATCACATTTTCAGCTTTCAATACAAAATTTTCTTACTTAAGTGATAGGCAAAAAAAAGAGTTCAAAATTATGTATAAAATTAAATTTCCAATTTTTTGTGACGTTTCGGAACTTTTTACAATGTACCATAATATTTTTTTTGTTTAACATAGTTTTTTTTCAAACACTGATTGCAGGAATTCCTCAACAGTTAGAAGCGGGGATAATTCCTTAAAAACTCCTTTAAACTAGCTGTACAACCCTACAAAATTTCAAACCTATTACCAAAATTTAGAAGTTTGGCACAAAATTCCTGGGCTATATACCTTTCCAACCAAAATCTGAATTTTTGCCCTTTTTTGGGGGGGCGTCTGGCTGGATTTATCATGAGAGTATACAACAAAAACACTTAAACGAAACTGGACTCACATTTGATAAGGCCTGTGAGCTAGCCAAAAGTATGGAAATGACAAATAAACAACTGAAGGAGATGAGACCAGAATCTCATAACAGCATAGACATGCTGAACCAACGGTACCAACAACAGCAACAGCCAGTTGAGGAAATCGAGCGTTGAGAGGGGACCTTCTTACGAAAAGAGAACATCTAAGCAGGTATAGCACAACAAGGATTGCAGTCATTTAAAAAATATTGTAAAAGACAGCAAGTTTCTTATAAAAACCGACAAATAAATGTTAACAATGTAGAAGATTTAACAGATAAAATAATTGATTTATCACTAGGGTATATAAATTCGTTTACTAATGTTGATAGTTTGGCTCAAGTAGTACAGTTATATAATTTGGTTATGGATATGGAAATTGATAGTGGTGCATGCTCAACAGTTATTAGCTATAATACTTAAGTTCATTTTCAAAGGTCCCTTTGCAAAAGGTAAACAGACAAATAAATGTGGTTACATGGCATGAAGTGGAAATTGTGGGTAAAATTGGGGTTGAAGTTTGAGACTTGGTACAATTGTCAGGCCTTCATTGTTTGGAGATTTTTATTATCGCAAATCGAATCGCAACTTTACTTATCTTTTAGGGCGTGACTGGCTGGACATTTTATTTCCAAGTTGGAGGAATAGTTTTGTTGTAAACACTTTGGATGATAGTATGATAGTAGGAAGTAAGGTAAAAAAAATTAATGCGACAATTTCCGAAAGTTTTTTCTAATGACATGAGGGATCCAATTGTTGGGCACACTGTTCTGCTGAAGTTGAAAGAGAATGCGACTCCCATTTTTTCGAAACCCTATACAGTTCATTAGAAGAACGAAGCGAGCTGTTACCGGCGCGTTTGCAAGTAGGTATTGAATCGGAGGCGGCGAAAATGGGTTCGGCTGTTAATGAGGACAAGACGAAGTATATGCTATCATCGAGAAAAGAATCTCAATATCGTCGGCTCGGGCAAAACAGATACAACTTCGAAGTATTTAAGGACTTTGACTACCTGGGCTCCACTATAACATCGCAAAATGACATCAGCGCAGAGATCAAACGAAGAATTACTCTTGCCAATCCCTGTTTCTTTGGGCTAAGAAGGCATTTGAGCAATTAAGCTCTCTCTCAGAGACCCAAGGAGACCTTATATAAGACCCTAATCATCCCGGTCCTGCTATATGGAGCAGAAGCATGGACGCTGTCAAAAACGGACGAGAATCTGCTTGGGTGCTTTGAAAGGAAAATTCTTCAGGTGATCTTCGGTCCAGTATGTATCGATGGAGTATGGAGGAGAAGATTTAAAAACGTGCTTTACGGGCTTTACAGCGACGTCGACCTGGTCAAAAAGCTGAAAATACAACGGCTGAGGAGATGGCTGGGAAACGTGGATCGTACGGTCACCGACGCACCAGCCAGACAAGGCTTCGAATCTACTGCTGACGGTCTGCGCAGCAGAGGAAGACCCTACCTTAGGTGGCGTACACAAGTGGAGAACGACCTAAACCACCTAACTGGAGGCAGCTAGCTAGGGACCGAGCTGGCTGGAGGGCTTGTTCGTTGAGGCCGTAGTCAATCCTGGGCTGTAAGCGCCATCTAAAGTAAAGTAAGTAAATAAGTAAGTATTCAGTTCCATTTGGGATTCGTGACAGAGTAGATTCAGAAATTGTGTCTCAAAAAGATTTACAGCCGGTTAAATATAGCAAATGGGCTTCTCCAATGGTGGTGGTGCCTAAGAAAAACGGAGGATTAATATTGTGTCCCAATTGTAAAGTAGCTGTAAACAAATCTATCGAAAATAGTGTTTACCATCTTCCAATTATGGAAGAGTTATTCACAAAATTTTTTGGTTGCACAATATTGTGCGTTCTTGATTTAACAGGAGCATATTTACAGCTCGTGAAAATTCAAAGGGCATTATAGATTTACTAGGGTACCTTTTGGTGTTGAGGTTGCCCCCGCTGAGAATTTGGATGGAGTTGGCATATATTTGGATAGAGTTGGCACATATTTGGATAGAGTTGGCATATATTTGGATGATGTGTTGGTTGGAGGGTTTGATGTTGAGGATTGAGAAACTAATATTCAGAGAGTCTTAGAGAGATTGGAAAAACAATAATGTTCGAGTTAACCGGGATAAGTGCAAATGGTTTAAATCGGAGGTTGAGTATTTGGGACATGTTATTAGTGATAATGGGATCAAACCAAACGAAGAGATAATTCGGACTATTTTGGAAGCTCCTAGCTCAAAGAATGTTACGCAACTCAAAACCGATTTGGTTTAGAATTGAGGAAATTGTACGACCTGTTAAAAAAAAAAGATAATACATTTGAATGGGGACCGGCACATGAGAAAACTTTTGATGAAGCAAAGAGGCTTTTTGTGAGCAATAATATTTTAGAGTATTTTGACCCGAAGAAATCTATCATTTTGACGTCTGATGCTAGTGATTGCTCATATAGTAAACAAATTAAAATTAAATTTGGTGGCAGGTCATGAATAACCAGGGCCTAGTGACTTAGAACTCTCAACCATTCCTGTGTGCGTGTCTGCAGGAATGGAGGGGACCTACAGTTTATTGCCGAATCCGAACGGCTAAGGTGAGCGGCCCTTTTCTATGACAAGAGATACTCTTGGAGGATATGTCACTTCCTCGCAAGATGCAGTAGCCCGGAAAAAAACTTAAGGTGGAAGCAGCTGGTATTGAACCCAGATTTCTGGCATGACAGTCCAACGCACTAACTATTACGCCACGGGCTACTACGCTCATATAGTAAACGGCGAGGAAAAACCAGTACTTTTTGCATCTACAACAGTAAGTGTATCAGAACAAAATTATTCGCAAACTCATAGAGAAGCTCTTGCCATCATTTACGCTGTTAAAAAGTTTCACAAATATTTGTATGGACATAAGTTTACAATTGTGACAGATCATCAGGCGCTTAGGGAAATATTTAGTGAGAAGAAAGGACACTTAGCTGTAGCAGCAGCAAGACTACAAAGGTGGGCTTATCAAATATCAATGTAGAACTTTGATGTAAAGTATAAGTAAAACGCACGACTGGATCGCACAAACTTACTACAAGTTTCTTCGAATTTCAAAGATTGAGCGTATTGAAAAAATTATTTTTTTATGGGAGCCTTAAGTTTAAACTAATATTATACATTATAGAGCTTAAATTGAAAAATTCTTAAAAATCAACATAATTCGAAATAAATTTATTAAAAAAAGTCTTCTTAAATTGTTCTGAGAGCTAAAACAAGTACACTATCTGATTTCTTTAACTAATCTTAGTTTTGCAGCAAAAAAAATTAAAATCGTAGGAGCGTTTTTTTTTTTAATTCATTTTGTATATATAAAATTTTGTAAAAATTTTTAAAACAAAAATTGGTACACAATTTTATGTTGAATTAAAAATTAAATTTCGAAATTTGTTTTTTTTTTTAATTTTGAGAAGCTTTCGTATAAAAAATTTAATTAAATCGGTTACACACATAATGAGATATTCCAAAATAAAGCAAACGGTTCTATGAGACGTACTGTTAATAATGGTTAACTGTAACTTTAGATTGTAGACAATACTAATATTAGTTTTTAGAATAATTTTGATCAAAATCGTAGGAGTCGTTTTCAAGAAAATATATATTTTTTGTAACGGTTTTTTAACATTTATAACAAAACCCTTGGCCTTGTTACCAAGTTTCATAAAAATCAACCAAATCGTTTTCGAAATATTTGGAAAATTTTGAATTTTTTTTTGAAAATCCAAAAAATAGTTTTTGGAAAATTTTGGTAAACAAAACTATTAAAATTTTTCAGAAGATTCTTCATAAAGGAAATTATCAAAATCATTTTATTCCTTTTCTAGAAAAACGAAAATAAAAAAAAATGGTTCTATGGGAGGTACCATTTAAAACCATTTTTTGGAAATTTAATTTTTACAAAAAGGTAGCATATACCTAATAAAATGTATTGATTTGTTTTTAGAAAAATCTGTCGAGCCATTTTTAAGAAAAATAAGATTTTCCAAAAAAGCTAAAAAAAAATTATATGGCAGGTACCGTTATTTTTGGTCCTAAAAATAAAAGGAAAGAAACGTGTCGGGGTAATGCCCCGAAAACACTTTATACCAAGTTTAATTAAAATCGGCCCATGGGTTTATGCTGTAAGCGAGTCCACAGACAGACAGACAGACGGACAGACAGACGGACAAATTGCGAGACCCACTTTTTTCGTCTTCCCTATCATCGTAATATAAGTTTTATTGTTATCTCGAGTTCAATTTTTTTTACGAATCCAAAACTTGGCATATACATCGCAAGTAAAAAGGGTCGCAAGTAGGACATGCAGATTCCTTGTCTAGGCTACCTATGAGGGACTCGACAAATATTTCAGAAGATTTCATTAATGTATTGAAGCTTGGTCCTGATAACATGAACTTCTGAAGCTAGAGGATGTTAAAATTTAAACGAGCAAAAAATTTATTTTGAGTAAAGTTTATAGTTGGCTTATCAATAGGGACCATTTTAAGAATGATTTAGAAATTCAATATAATATAGATAGAGGACAAAGTTTTTCGTGTAATGAAGGTTGAGTATACTATGGGGACAGAGTGGTCATTCCTTAAGCATTCAAGAACGACGTGATTAGGTTGTTGCATGACACACACGTTGGGATGACAAGGATGAAAATGCTTGCAAGAAGTTATGTCTGGTGGAGAGGCTTAGATGCAGACATAGAGGAGTTTGTTAGGTGTTGTCAAGTTTGCGCTCAGACGCAAAATTTTACCAAAATATCGGAAGAATCAAATTGTGTTGCCTTCTTCTTATCCATTTGAAGGAGTTCACACAGATTTTTTTTTATGTAGATGGGTTAAAGTTTCTATTATTAGTAGATAGCTTTTCTAAATATATTGAGCTTGCCGAAATGAAAAGTAGTCAGGTAGAAAAGGTAATTTGCAAATTGCGTAATTGGTTAGCTGTATTTGGTAACTCAGCTAGTGTCTGACAATGACCACCATTTCAATTTTCGGAATTTATTGAATTTTGTGAAAATAATGCTATTAAAGTTTTAAAAAGTCCACCATACCATCCACAGTCGAATGGACTGCCCGAAAGAGCAGTTCAAACCGTTAAACGAGTTTTTAAGAAATTTTTGATCGAAAAAAAATCTAATAAAAGCCTAAGTTACAAAATTGATAATTTCCTTCTAAAATACTTCCACAGTTGCCACTAATCAAACACCAGCGAGTATGATTTTCAAATTTAAAACCATAACTTTATTAGACGTTATTAAAACTAAAACGAATACTGTTGAGAATGAATTTCCTGATTATGTGACTTAAATTGTACAATTTAAAGAAAAAGAAAATATATACATATTATTTAGATTTTGAGAAAACTGAAAATAACAAATTTTTTGAAGTATTTTTTAATTATTCTTAGCCAATTTTTTTTTTAATTCAGCAAAACGCCGATGTAAAAAAATTTTTAATCATAAAAGTTTTTTTTCCAAAACTTAAAAAAAAATATTTTTAGATTAACGGCTAAACTAAGTATCCTATAGCAACTCAAAAAATGTAAATTCGTAATCTAGAAAGTGCCACCTTTCAATTGATGCATCGCCTTATTTGAAAAAATCGACTTTTATCTTTACACGCCATTTGCGTCTAAACTAGACGTGCTAGAGGCATCAAAGTTGACACCTTTAAACTTGATTTGCAGGTAAAATGCATATTCGTGATATAAAAAGTGTCATTTCTAAAAAATAAAAAAAAAATTGGTAAAAAAAGTTTTTTTTTTCCAAAACTTTCAAAAAAAGCGTAACATTCACGTATATCATGGAAATGGAATCCACAATAGTAGATCCGCAGTGATTAGCAGTACATTTTTTCTTTTCTTTTCACGTTAAATCAATAAAGAGAAAAGAGATTGTTTGTTTGTTTTTTTTTTACCGTAAAGTAACTATGTATAAGAGTAATGTAATAACTCATCTCTAATGATCGAAGTAATTTAAAGTTTTTTTTTTTTTTTATAACTACTTTTTTTGTAAATCAGGTGAGAAATTAATGCTTTGGCAGATATGACAATATTCTTCCAATATTTAAAAGAAAAATGTTTTTGGGTCACAGTTTGGGGAGAGTTTACCCGCAAAACGCGTTTAAAGATAAAAGTTGATTTTTCATATAATGTGATGTATCAATTGAAAGGTGGCACTTCCTATATTACGAATATGCATTTTTGAAGTCGCTAAGTCACTTAGTTTAGCCGCAAGTCAAGTTTAAAGGGATACACTTTGATGCCGCTAGCACGTCTAGTTTAGCCGCAAATCCGGATATCCGACAATATCCGGATAGTTTGGGATCTCGGATCCTCGATTTGAAAGCTGACCGATTGCAAGAATAAGTGTCAATTTTTTGTTTCCCATATGAAATAAGGCATTGTGTACACAAACTGGCATATAATACCAGCCAAAATTTAAGCTACAGTACCATCATTTGTGCTGCAAAACTCTCGGAGGCATTTAAGTCAGTTGGGAACCCTAACCCTAACCCAAGAGCTTCTAAGATATGAAACTTACTGATCATTTTTTCGTCGATTCCTGTAATTTAAACCCGTCCACCAAGAGAACTAAACAAGTTTTTTTGAGCAAAACATTTACGCTTATAAGGGGGCAAGAAATTGGGAACAGTTTTATTTATTTTCTGGCGTTTAAATATTAATGAGTAGCTGTGAGTCTGTTAACATTGCTAACGCTTGATCTGCAGACGTTTACAAATAGCCAGAAGATGTTTTTGCCAGTGTTTTCCATGCAATTGAAACTTATTAACGAACAAAATGACAAAAAATTGACTAAAATAAAAAAATATATATATTTTTATAGAAGATATTTAATATTGCTTAATTGCGGTAGCAGTGTTTCTTTTTCTTGCTTTTATATGGTCAAGTTCATTCGCAGTTGCAACTTTTTTAGCGCTAAACGAATCTTAAAGGGTAGGTTCTTTTCTTTTCTTCCTTTTTTAAAACATTCATCAAAGTTTTTTCTTGGTCTTCCTACCTTATTTACACGAGATGAAGAAAGAATTTCATCTAGAAGTATTTATAGTAGTGTTACGGTTTCATTCAACGACGAACTATTATTGCTTTTGAAGCGATCTCGATGATGACGACTTTTGGACATCTTTTGGTCAAACTTTAAGCATAAGTTTCTTAAGGTTGTCTTTATTGACTTATTGCTTCCTCAGAAAACGTAATATTTTTAAAATAGCCCATTACAAAAGAATAAACATTATCTTAAAAATACAAAAATCGAAAATTTGTTTTCTCGATATTTTGGTGGCCATCCTAAAACATGAAAAGTTTAGTATGGGTGCGCAAAAAGACAAATCACTTTTTTGTTACTAACATACCTGGCTTTATAATAAATAGGGTCTTCCACTTGAACAGCACTGAACTACTATACTTTTGCTCTAATGAATGCACATAACGTATAAATTTATCTTTAATTTTGCATTCCTCTACTCCTTAATTTAATTAAAAGCACCCAATATCCCCAAACAACCTAGCCTACTATTCAATAAGATTATATTAATTAAAATAAAATAAAACTTTCAATTAAAATCACGCGAACCACTTGGAAAAAAAACTGAAACTCTTGCTCTCAAACCTGTCCTTTTTATGAATAATTGTACACAACTTAAACTTTGTGATCATTTTTTTGTTGCACATGCTTCTAACATAGAAGTTGGTTATTAAATCACTAAAAGGGAGGTCTAAGCTGCAAGAAAAACAAATTTTTGTTTAAATTAGTGCAAGTCGATTTTTAATTAAATCCCGCTAAATAGGCACATTGTCACACTGTCCATCGCAATATAATATATTCTCTGAATGAAGAAAAAGCAATCACAGAATCCATTCGTTATAAGTTCGTTGTGAAAAACATCTTACGAATTCCGAAATTCTAGAATTTGATATCACAGAATCCGAATAAAACGAAAATAAGTCATTCAAAAGTTTTTACTATGGTAGCCAAAGTGGAATTACTTATTTGCATGGAAAAATGAGTTTTTTGCAAGAATTCAAAATAAAAACAGATTAATACTTTGGTAAAGTTGTCAATTTGATATTTAAAACTCCAATTAGCTCCTTAAACATATTTGTATGCAATCTAAAATCATCAACACGAAAAGATTTCACTTGAAAAAAACATTTTTTGTAGATGTATAGGTATGCATATTTGTATTTTTAGTTTGTAATTTTATTTTGTAGTGATGAAATATTAAAGCACAATATTAATAAATCAAATATTAATTGGCACATTATAATGAAATAATAGTATGTAAAACTAAAAAAAAACTAAAACTTTCAATGAAGAACTCCAACAAGTCAACAGCATTGAAAAGTGCAGTGAACCAAAGTTTCTCTCTTTACAGTAATGATACATGTAGACAAAAATCCCTCACTCACAAGGGATTTTCGCAAATAAAACTTAAAAGTTCTCTTGCTAACTACATTAGGTATTTACTCTTCTCATTAATAAAAGTGTGAGTAATAAACTTTGAATAGTTTTTTATGACGTTTTTACTTTATATAACCTAAAGAAACTGAATTTACAAATATAAAACCATTATCTCAATTATTTTCTTATCGTGTTCACTTCAGCATTTGTCAGTGTAGGGAAAAAATAGGGATTTTTTTTTAATCTCCCAGGTATTTTATTTTTGGATTCATGTAATACCCTCACTGTTTTTATTATAACTCTGAATGATTTGACACAACACAGCTGATTTTGAAATTGATAGTGAGTCCCCTTTTTTCGATGCCATTCGGATTCTGTGAACACAATTTTTTGTGATTCGTCAATTATTAGGGGAGCATTACCTAGGGAGAAGTGAAAACAAATTGTCGTTCATGCAATTATCCACAAAGTTCATTCGGCGGATTTTAACATACTATCACAGATAAGTGTTACATAGATATCGCATCCCATACAAAAATGATAACTTTTTGACCATTTTTTGCCTGTAAGCCCTTTTTTCTTTTTCCTATAAAATCCATTCGGTTAGCCAAAATACTGGTGTTTTCTTTTCATGTGTATGTGTGCGATATCTATGGAACTATTGTGTCTATGGTACTATTTTGCTAACTAAAGCCGCAGATGACTGCATGAGTTTCATATCTGCCATCAGTTTAATCACAGCTCCCGACTCATATGCTTACTTTTTGGTTAACTTTCACACCCAACAATTATTTTGGGCCCTTAAACTATGAAGTTAACATGATGGATTCATTTATTTCAAACCACTTTTTGAAAGACAATTACATGGTTGTAAAAAATTATATTGGCAAAAAAAGGATAAAGATTAAAAGAGGTAATAAGTTAAAGTTGGAAAAAAGGAAACCCAAGTAACATAATGCTTGCTAACTTACGTGTTTCTTTTGGGAAGCCGCTTCCTGTATCCCATATTGTGATACAACAGTCAGATCTGTTACGATCATGCCCTATAGCCAAGACATTTGGTTCAATATGATTCCACGCAAGACACAAGCACGATCTTTGTTGTCTAGGAGCTGAATTGACATTATAAAACAATATCGTTCATCGATTCACTTACTGAAATCCGAATTTTGTTCTGCACTCGAATTAAAGTTGCAAATTCCAACTTTTCCATCGGCCAATCCGACTGCAAGAATAGTATCTTTATGATATGAAGGCTGCAAACATCTTACATACTGATAGCGACTCTCTGAGGCCAGATATGTTGCAACATGCTTGGACGATAATTGTAAATCACGATCTAGTATTTGTATACAAATATGATCAATTATTTAAATAAATTTCTTAGCAAACACCATTACTTCTTAAAGGTTCATTATCGTTCTTTGGAACAACTTTGTAAAGACTTATCTCTTGTCCCCACGTAACAAACTTTTCTTCAGCGTTGGGGAACCAGCTCAAACCATGTATTATTCCATTCATTGTTACTGAATAATTTGTGAAATTTTTTAAATATAGCTATTTATTACAAACTTTGTTATTCAATCTGCATCACAATACAAAATTATTTATTTTTTTTTCTAAAACAAAACACAAAAGAAAACTTTGAGTTTTACTTTTGGCATACTTGACACTTGACAAACCGACCAAAGATTTGTATGGTCAAAGACTGTCGATTTCATTTTTGGTCACAAGAAATTTCCAATTCTTCTAGTCTACACCAGTCTACACCACTGATCTCTATGAGCCTGATTACACGATTCTTTTTTTCGTTTGTTTCGTTATTCGTCTTTTTGACAGGTACGTATCCTCGTGATTACACGATTCTTTGACATTCAGAATCTCCGTGGTGGATTTATTGGAAAATAAACATTAATAATAATTAAAAAAGGGGTTTAATTCCTGTTCAAATGTATACCCTATTTAGCAATGAAAAGCAATGTTATAACTTATAATTTAAAGTTTAAAAGTTCCTCGCATAATGCTTTGATTTTAGGGATGAGCCATATTGAAAGATTCTAAGCGATAAATCGGCACACACATTTATCGAACCGAAACATCGGTATTTTTCGAAATCGATACTTGAAAACAAAGGAAATACTTCTTCCTTTGCCATTTTAAGGACCAAATATGATAAAATTTTACATCAAAACGTGTATTTGATTTAAGACGTAAACGATTATTGGTGTCTTTCAAAATTTATAAACTACTTTCCTCCATTAATTCTTCAATATTTTAATTAATAAAATATAATGATTTGATAACATTTTGGAAAGTTAAAAAATTAAAGCTACTAAGGCATAGGCTTCTTCTTTGTACAAATGTAGACATTTTTCATATTAAGCTAAGTTCATACATGTAAATCACACCAACAAAAAGCTATCAAAACATTTACTTCTTTAGTAACTCAAAAAATATACAACCATAACCTGAAAAATGATTTTACCACACCACGTATGTTTTCCCCAATCCCCAAGGGATTAACTTAACTACATTGGTCACTTTTTGCAAAATTATAAAAGTAAAAATATTTTTTTGCCGCTAACGAAGTTGTTTTGTGAAAAGGAATATAATCGTTTCTTTTTAAACCAAAATTTAAGCTTTCTGCATCAATTTTATAATTTTTCCAGTCAGAAACACAATCCCAAAATGAGTTTGAAAATGTTCACTTTTGTACTTTTTCACCTTTTTGGCTTATGAAGTTAAGGCTTTAACGTGTTTAATGCAATAACAGCTAAGTACTTTTAGAAAAGCCCCGAGAATTTTCGACTTCTAACCTAATCGCGAAGAATAGACGTGAATTTCATACTTGTTATCGATTGTTTGTATTGAAACCTATGTGAGTTTTCGGCTTCGCTAACCTATGTTGTGGTTTTTTTCAAACAATTGGAAAGAGTCACACTCGCTTTATTAAGAAAACATTTTTAAACTAACTTTGGTGTGAACATTTATTGTCGTGGTTAAAAAGTAGATATTGACATAATTTGGAATTTGTACCTGATTTATAACTACTTGTTACGCACCCCTCTTTGCTGAACTCTTTGCAAACTCCTTTGGGTATTGAAATTATCCTTATTCCCTTCCAATGAAATAGTACCTAATTAACTTTTGTCAATTTTTTTAAAATCCATCAAATTCAATAAATTATAACAAATTAATAAAATTACAATATGCTTTCACATGACAATTTTCTTATTGAAAGAACACACAACTTGATAGAAAACAACAAATATTTTTGTTAACTTAGGTTAGGTTAGGTAAGTGGGCTGACAGTTGATCTTGTTACCGTCACACTTAGATCAATGTAGATCCATTGTGATACCCTATTGGAAGAAACCTATACTAAAAACAGGACGTGACATATCCCCTTAGAGGGATAGATTTCGGCAAGTAGTTGCTTAAAGTTATCGGAGGTTACAGGAACTTTTCCTTGTAAATTTCGTCAGTGCGTAGACACCGGATTAAGGGAAGGTTGCGTCACCGTTGTCCTTTGAGGGCGTGATCTTCCCCTTTACCCCCACTGGGAGGATCGTTCCCCCCACCAGGCCCGGATGAGCGTTTGGCTCCCTGCAACGCCTGGTGGGTGGGTTGATAGGTCAGTGGTTATGGTGTATACATCAGCTTGTTACGTCAGTCTGGAATAATCGAGAGGGCCGTCCCTACAACAAGAGTATTATACCAATCTTGTGAGGGGGCGACCTTCGCAATTGTAATGACGCACGCATTCACCGCAGGAGCGGCAAGAACCGGTGTAGGGCTCGCTGCCGAAACTCCTTTATCGCCTCCCCTACAGGAAATACGTGCGTCTTGCAGAGGTCATACATATGTTTGTTTTATTGTTGTGGGTCGGTTTGTTGAATTGTATTTAGGGACTCTCGAGCCATTTGGTAGCATTAATGAACTTTAAAAGATTCTTGCTAGGAATGTCAGAGAGTTCCTCTAAATCGTCAAAGAAGTGTTTCCGAGGAGTCTGCTTCTCAGATGACTTAGTGCAGGGCAGTGACACAGGTAATGAGGAGTATCTTCATGAACTTCCTCGTCACCACAGCCTCTGCATAGGTCATCCGGGCTGAGTTGCATCTTTTTCTTGTGGTAACTTTCTCTCTTTGCATTTGATTTAAACAAACTATTTTGTTTGCATGTTTCTATTTTCTTGTATGGTCGATGTAATTTATCAAAAAATCGATACTGAAATATGTATCGATGTTTTACTTTGAATAAAGAATCCCGGTTACATCGATTGCCATCATCGCTCATCACTAATCGGTTGTCAAACCAGAACGTCAAATCTTCGACCAAAAAAAGTCTTGAAATTTTCATTCCTGCTTTCGTTACTTCATTCCCCTTACATTTCTACACCCCTCACCATATCTGTCAAAATAACGAAAGACGAAACAACCGAAAAAAAGAATCGTGTAATCAGCGTCTATAATACACTGAATAGTGGATTCCCTACAAAGTATAACAGTTTTTCTACTTCCAATAGAGATCTCTACCAAATTGTCAGTTTCAAATGACAGCAAAAACTTGGCACAATGACAGATGAAAGTGGAAAGAAAAAAATAAGGAGGGCTAATTTTAATTACAAAAATCTTGCTATTTTGTGCAATAAAAAGATTAAAATATCTTGTATAAAGTATAAAAACATTTTTACTTGCATGTTTTCTATACAAAAAAGGAAAAAAACAATTCGAAATATTTATTTGCCTCCAAAATAAACCAAACAAATGGCTGCCACTTAAATGTCATTGTGCCAAGAATTTTAGTTTGACATTTAAATATGAACGAGACAGAGATATATTGCTGTTTGTTAAAAAGCCCTATTGAAGATGACAAGTACGTAGGCAACTTAACACCTTAGGTATGTTCAATGAGGCAACTCAACACTTGAGGTATGTTCAGTGAGGCTGAGAAGGCCAGTTCAAGTTGCTGAGATCTCAAAAATTCTACTACAACCGAAGAGGGGCAAAAACCAAAGTGGAATTTGTAAGAAAAAAAGTAAAAGAACCACCACTTGTTTGTAAATTTGATTTTTTGTAATTTAAAATAATTGTAAAAGTGAATTTAAAATACATATTTTAGTTGCTATTTTGTAAAATAGGCAACTCAACATTATAACAATTATCAAATGGCTTGAGAACTTCCGACAAACGTCAAAAACTCTAGATGGGGGGAAAACAAACACACTATTAAAGGCGCGAACAGTATCGTTGTGTATTTCTATTTGTTTGTATTGTTGTTTTCTCCCTATCTAGAGCTTCTTTTCGATTAAAGAACTGTCAAAATTAGAAAGAGAAAAGACAGAGTCAGATTCTGGAAAAGCCCAATAGAGCTTTTTAACAAACAGCAATATATCTCTGTCTCGTTCATTTTAAAATGTCAAACTGAAATTCTTGGCACAAATGACATTTAAGCGACAGCCATTTGTTTTTGTTTTATAGCCTATTCACACCGGAACGAAATCTAGATTTCGGGCAAAAATCACCAAATCTCATCGAAATCAACAAGATTTCCCATACATTTTTAGATTTCGTAATCTAGCAGATTACAACAAAATCTCTTCCAAATCTACTTGGAACAGTATAAATGTGAAACAAACATACTTAATTACTCATTTTTCTCTTCAGTATAACAGTTCAGTAAGAAAACATAAACAATGAAAAGAGAGTTTGTTATGTGTAGTGTACAGAGGTGGTGGGTTTCCATTCCATTTGGTGGGTTTTTTGAATAGAAAAAGAGAGAGAAAATTTAAATTTTGGAAATTGTCCTGGGAATTTTCACTAAATATCAATGGATTTTTTTTCGTAGTTACTATCAACACTAAGAATCGTTTGAAATGTCAAACAAAATCTAGTTATGTGGGACTAGACTTTGACTTTTGTCGCCATATTTTTTTTGTGATGGCTGTTTTTCGGTTGTCTGGCTATGTATGATCGTAAGCTGGCAATGCGAAATAAATTTTTTTCACAATGTCTGATTAAAGTTCCCCATAAACTATCCAACACATAAATTATCAGCAACTTAAATCCTCTCATTAAAAAACTTTGCGTTTCACAATCATAAATTTATATGTTGATTAGCTAGTTGTCAGCTATTCCAGTTTTCCACAAAATTTGACTGATTGAAAATGTCCAATCAAATAATATTAGTATAATTCTAAAATTGTCAATTTTCAATTAAACTTTTCAGACCGAGAGCTGGACAGAGGCCCGAATACGATTTAAATTGTTTGAAATTGTGCGTGGATACATGCATGTGAGCGGGTTAAAAAAGTTTTTTTTTATTTTTTTGCATTTTAAAAGTGCTTTTTTGTGGTGTTGGGGGCGGTATATTGCCCTGAATCTTTTTAATCTGGGTATTAGCGCTGAATAAACGACCTCTTCTCAGCTCTGTTACACAAAATATCCGTAAGTGCAAAGCATTATTTTGATGTGTGTATGTATATATGTATTTGTTGTGTGAGTCGCACTGACAGCAGCTGTAGATATTTTAAATGCCAGTTTAATTTTTTAATCGGAACTTCAACCGGCCTGTAAAATATTCAGAACTTTAAGTGCCACTTAGACCTATTCAGATATTGTGAAACGTAAATGCGGTTTTTAAGTGACAAATAAGTTCCATGTAGCTTAATTGGAACTTTAGTCAGACATTGTAAAACAGACCCTTATTATTATAATGTGTAGGTACTCATGACAAAGGGTAAAAGGGAAATGCACGCCATTTTGGCATCCACAATGTTAAGCGGAAGCGCCATTTTGACAAATAAGGATGCCGGCAAAAAAAAGTTGCCCTGTGAGCGAGGGTAAGCAACAAAAAGTTGCCGGGAAAAAAGTTCCGCGAGCAACTCCGAGCAACAAAAATTGCGCAACTATAGGCGCGCTCTCTCATATAAGCTAATGTGATTGGATTGGGAGCAACAAAAAGTTGCTGGGGCTAGCAACAAAAAGTTGCCTAATGGGCGATGGGCCTTAAGGTAAGACTCCACGCAAAGAAAATTCGCATTCACATTTTTTTAAAAATTTAATTGTGTGTTTATATATAGGCTTAGGTTAGTGTTTACTTCGCCCGCTCATCTATTCAAAAAGACGAAGACAACTTAAAGAATGTTACACCACACATTGTCGTAGGCACACCAGGAAGAATTCTTGCCCTTATTCGCAGCAAAAAGCTCAACTTAAAACATCTCAAGCATTTCATCCTCGATGAGTATGATAAAATGTTAGAACAGCTTGATATGCATCGCGACGTGCAGGAAATCTTCCGCAGTACACCACATGGAAAACAAGTCATGATGTTTTCTGCAACACTTAGCAAAGACATTCGTCCAGTCTGCAAGAAATTTATGCAATATCCCATGGAAGTTTATGTGGTTGATGAAGCCAAACTAACTTTACATGGTTTCCAACAGCATTATATTGAATTGAAGGAAAACGAGAAGAACAAAAAACTCTTTGAGTTGCTCGACGTTCTTGAATCTAATCAGGTGGTATATAAATAAATAAATAAATTTTATGGCACAACAGCTCATGAAGAACTTGGGCCTAGTGACTTACAACTCTCAACCATTCCTGTGTGCGTGTCTGAAGGAATGGAGGGGACCTACAGTTTATTGCCGAATCCGAACGGCTAATGAGCGGCACTTTTCTGTGACAGGAGATACTCTTGGAGGATTTGTCAATTCCTCGCAAGAGGCAGTAGCCGTTTTTTCTTTTAAATAAATATGTGGCGGAGGCTGGGGCTCGAACCTTAGACCTCCGGCATGACAGTCCATCGCACTAACCATCAGGCCACGGCTACTAATCAGGTGGTAATATTCCTAAAATCCGTTAAACGATGCATGGCACAACTGCTGACAGAACAGAGTTTCCCAGCAATTGGAATTCACTGATGTATGTAGGACTCTAACGAGTCCTCGCTTGCAGAAGAATGCTTGCCTGTTCCATAGGCTCCCAATCATGTCTAAGCTCGCGGAGTCTTGTATAGTACTAATGTCGAGTGTGGTTATACCTTGCATTACTTCTGTACTAAAAATATTCCAGTTAGTATTTCTAAAATTCCTAAATGGTTTATTTAGTTCTTGAGTTGCAGGAATGCTTAATTCTATGATTCTATGATCAGAAAAAGATGGTTCCTTAACAACACTCCAATGTTCTATAGAAATGGAGTTTGAGTTTGATAACAGGGTGACGTCAAGCACATGTTGACAATTTTTCGTGATAAAAGTGGGTTCATTTCCTCTATTCGCTACTGGAATATTGTTTCTAATAATGAATTCAAAAAGCAACTCACCTCTAGCGTTAATGTCTGTACTGCCCCATTGCAGGTGGTGTGCATTAGCATCACACCCCAACACCAGGTCCCATTTTTTGGTTTCTCCATGTTCCACCAGGAGTTTAGTGATGTCAGTTGGGGGTCCTTCGCCATCAAAAGGCATATAGCAAGATGCTATTACCAGCGGTGGGAGTTTGTTACGCTCAAGCATAACGGTAGCTTGATCTGCGTTGCTATATTTAGATAGAAAGAAAATTTTAATATTTTTCCTAGCTAAAATGCATGATCTATGATTACTGTTATTGCCTACATGGTCGGCTTTGTACAGCAGAAGTCCCTTGCTACTTAGGCCCCTAATCTTGCCACCTGCTATCCAGGGTTCTTGAATAAGGGCGATGTCAATTTGTCTATTCTCCATGAGATAGACCAGGTTGGCGCTAGCGGCTTTACTGTGGTGAAGATTTATTTGTATTAATTTCATGCTTTTATAAAACCGCCCCTTCCTCCCCTTTATTTACCTGTTTTCTCGGATTGGATATTAACCTTAGTTTGCATCGGTTTATTCCGACGCGCACTTTAAAGCCAATTTTCCTCAGGAGTGGGATCGACTTGCGCTTTAGTCTGACCACCACCTCGGTTCCCTCCTTCGTCTGCTCTCCTATGCTCTCCACCTCCCAGTCTTGGCTTAGCTGTTCGGTGTTGAGGGATCGCAGGTATCGTTCGATGCGATCTCTGGGAATCGCAGGACCACGGAGCAGAAGTTTTGCTCTAGGCCGGTTGAGCTCGTTAATCTTGCGTTTGTTGATTAGACGGAGCTTTGCATTTTCCCAGGGGGCTTCTGTGTTTTTCACAAAGTCCTGAAGCCACGTGAGAGTTTTATCGTCTTTACATGTCATCACTTTGAATCCGTTGATGGTCTTAAGGTTAACGAAGAGAGGCAGTGGCCTGATCTTGACGATAGCCTCGTTTACCGCATCAAGGATTCTGATTTCTAGAAGTTGCCATTGATCTTCCGTCAGTTACCTCTGAGGGTTACCAAAATCCGCGATTGCAAATTGTTGGTTCCCCTCTTCAGTCTCTTGGGATGATCTGGCCTTCTTATTTGCGTTCTTCGGCGACGGTGTCGCCGGGGAGCTTATCACTTGCCTTGCCCTTTTGGACTTTAATGCCGTGGAGGCTGAGGCAGAGTGGGGCGGATGGCCAACCTTCTCCTTCCCAGAACCCCTTTGCATACTCGTTGGGTTCGGCTCAGTCTTGTCGCGTAAGTCAGTACTTGTCGCTGTTTGTAGACGCTGATTGGATTTATCCAGTGCTAGCTTTTCTTTGGCCGTTAGGGACTCTGGGTTCCTACCAGCAAATCGCCGAATAAACCTTTTAGTTGTGTGTCTTACTTTACTTTACTTTAGATGGCGTTCACAGCCCAGGATGGACTACGGCCTCAACCAACAAGCCCCTCCAAGCTCTGTCCCTAGCTGCCTCCAGTTACGCACTCCAAGTTGGTTGAGGTCGTTCTCCACTTGTGTGCGCCACCTATGGTGGGGTCTTCCTCTGATATGCGCAGACCGTCAGGGGTAGATTCGAAGACTCGTCGGGCTAGTGTGTCGATGTCCATACGATGTCCACGTGTCCCAGCCAGCTCAGCCGCTGTATTTTCAGCTTCTTGACCAGGTTGACGTCGCTGTAAAGCCCGTAAAGCTCGTTGTTAAATCTTCTCCTCCATACTTCATCTTAACAGACTGGATCAAAAATCACGCGAAGAATCATCCTTTCAAAGCACCCAAGCAGATTCTCATCCGTTTTTGACAGGGTCCATGCCTCTTCCCCATATAGCAGGACCGGGATGATTAGGGTAGTCTTATATAAGGCCTCCTTGGTTCTCTGAGAGAGAGCTTTATTACTCAAATGCCTTTTTAGCCCGAAGAAACAGCGATTGGCAAGAGTAATTCGTTTGATATCTACGCTGATATCATTTTGCGATGTAATAGTGGAGCCCAGGTAGACAAAGTCCTTGACGGCTTCGCAGTTGTATCTATCCATCGTGACGTTTTGCCCGAGCCGACGATGTTGAGATTCCTTTCTCGATGATAGCATATACTTCATCTTGTCCTCATTAACAGCCAAACCCATTTTCGCTGCCTACGATTCAATACTTGCAAACGCGCCGGTAACAGCTCGCTTCGTTCTCCCAATGATGTCAATATCATCTGCAAGCAAGTAGTTGAACAGACTTTTGAAAAATTGTACCTCTGTTGTTGGCTTGCGAGTTGCGTACAATTGCTTCAAGAACGATGTTAAACAGGTTGCATGACAACGCGTCGCCTTGCCTCAAACCTTTCTAGACATCAAAGGGTTCGGTGGTGTTCTTGCCGACTTTGACGGAGCAGCGAGATTTCTCCATCGTCATCCTGCACAAGCGGACAAGTTTGGCAGGGATGCTGAGATGCGACATGGCTCTGTATAGCTCTTCTCTGCCTACGCTATCATATGCGACTTTGAAATCGATAAAAAGGTGGTGTGTATCCATTTGAAACTCCTGGGTTATTTCTAAAATTTGTCGGAGTGTGAACATTTGATCGACGGTTGATTTGCCGGGCCTAAAACCACACTGATAGGGGCCGATCAGATCGTTGACAAACGGTTTTAAGCGATCACACAGAACAGATGACAGGATTTTGTATGCAGCGTTGAGGAGACATATACCTCTGTAGTTGGAACAGGTCAGAGCATCTTCTTTTTTGTGGATAGGGCACACTATACCGAGGTTCCATTCATCGGGCATACTTTCTACTGACAAAATTTTGGAGATAAGCTGGTGTATACTCCCTACCAAGTCATCTCCCCCTGCTTTGAATAGCTCGGCTGGCAGGCCATCCGCACCAGCAACCTTGTACGTCTTAATCTTGACAATCGCATACCGCGTTCGGCGTTCCTCCCTTTGTTTTTGCCTGTAGAGCTCTCGGGCTGCTCTCTCAGCAGCTCTCGTTCTAGTCTGCAGCATTGCTTGGTAGGCCTCGTTCTTTGCTTCATGCGCCAGTCTGCATTCTTCATCGAACAAGGGGTTTCGTTGTGGTGGCCTAGTGAAACCCAGCACATCAGTAGCGGCAGTTTTGATTGCATTTTGGCAGAGCTTCCACTGGTTCTCTACAGATGATACTTGTGGCGGGCCTGTTGAGAGTTTAAGAGTCCTGGCTACCTTTTGAGACTTTAGCTTCGCAACGTTAAATCGTTGTACAGCATCCGCTCGTCGTTGTGGCGTCATGGATATCCGTATACGTACTTGCGCTACCACCAAGTAGTGATCCGAGTCTATGTTGGCACCTCGGAACGTTCGGACATCCAGGATACTGGAAGCATGTCTGGCAACATGATCAATCTGGTTGACGGTTCGTTGATGCGGAGACCGCCAGGTCCCTTTGTGTATATTGAGGTGTGGGAATAGTGTGCTTGCTATGATGACATTTCGCCCCGCCGCCGCGCCGCGAAATCAATGAGCCTGAGTCCGTTACCGGAAGTGTTGTCGTGCAGGCTGTGTCCTCCGACTATCGAACCAAAGATGCCCTCTATTTCAAGGCGTGCCAAGACCTATCATCAGTCTCCTTTTATAAAAATGCTGATGCTCCAAATGCAATTGATAAACAAACAGCACATCTAGACCTGTGACGTCAGTGGTCAACGGTGGCAGAGTACGTAGTGTACACAGCTTCGAAGCTGAGCAAATCTGATGCGCGGGTTCAAATACCGCATGATGTGTAGAAAGTTTTTCAAATAAAATTGGATTAAAGCTCAGCACCACTATAAAAGGAGACTGATAATAGAGCTTGGCACCCCTTGAAATAGCTATATCTCTAGCCAAACAAAAATAAAACAAATTAAAATACCTAAAATTAATTCGTAAAGCCTAGTACGCATCAGATCGCGCTAAAATTTATCTTCCATACAAATTTCCTCCAAAGATAAATTTTAGCGAGGATATTTAGCTAGGCAGTACGCAGTTCACGCGCTAAATTCAAAAAGTCTCCACTTGATTTAGCGCGCGAAATATTGCTCAACGCATTCTTTCACAGATAAATTTTGACATTTGTGCTCTTAGCAAACGATTGTAGAGATAAGAAGTGTAGGGATAAAATTTAGTTTAGCTTGAACTGCGTACCTGGCTTAAGCAATTGGTGGTAGCACCTTTAAGTTGTTGTTGTTGTTCAAAATTCAATGAAATTGACGGAATAAAAAATGGTCAAGTCTAATAAACTGACATTCTAGTATAAAATAAAAATCCTTTTTGTTTTAGTTTATAAAACCTTTGATTTTAGAGTCGTATTCGAAACAAAAGATTTTTCATTGTAATTTATTTTTTATTTTCAAGAAATAAAGGGTAGAAAGATATTTTCGCAACATCATTTCGGGGAAAAAGACGTACAGTCATATTCGTAAACGTTGTCAAACTGTAGACAGTCGTCCAAATTATAAATAAAACTTTCAATTCTCGTCTAAAGTTATTTACCTTGAGACGACGGAATCTAATGTCTTAATCTTGACAAATGCGCTATATTTTGTACGTTCGTATTTGTTTTAATTTTTTTCTTAATTATAACTTATTTATAAGTTCGTTTCTTTACTTTGAAACTGTGAAATCTTCTATGTGTTTGTGTGAATTTCAGTCAAAAGTTCATATAAAAAAATCAAATTGTACTAAAATGCACAGAAAATCACAGTTTCAAGGTAAAGGAACATCCATATTTTTAGTTTATCAATAAATAGTTGGTCAGTTTATGATTTTCTTTAAAATGTCTCCCACTACTGGTTTGACGTTTATTGTAGCCGCGTTTTATTTTATACGGATCTGGATCAGAATAATTTTTTAACCACTGATCTCTATAATATACTGGATAGTGTATACCATTCAAGTATAACAGTTTTATTCATTCCAATTAAAGATGACATAAGGTGGCTGAGTGGCCAATTTTGACATCTATGTGAAACAAAAAAAAAGTAGTTTGAGGTTATTTTTTTTTTTGTGAAATCAACAAAATAAAACTTTCAGTCAGTCTTTTCGTTTTTTTTTTTTATTGTGTTGTATCCGATATTGGTACAAAAATATATTTTAAGCTTCTTTATTGAATGGACAGTGCCACAAATGTAGTTGATACCATTTTGGAATCTGCTTTCGATCTCTTTAAGAGGAGCACAAAAAGTTTTAATTCCAAAGCTCTATAAAAAAAATTAAACCGCGGAGTACACTTGTAGGCAGGCCATTTGATGAGAAACTCAAAAAATTGAAAAAGGTTTTAGAGTTTCTTTGTTGAATGGAGAGTGCTACAAATGAGGTTGATACCATTTTGGAATCTGCATTCGATGTCTTTAAAAGGAGCATAAAATGTTGTGATTCCAAAGCTCTATAAAAAAAATTCATCCTCGGAGTACACTTGTAGGCAGGTCATTTCATGAGAAACTCAAAAAACTGAAAAAGGTCTTAGGGTATTTTTATTGAACGGAGAGTGCCACAAATGTGGTTGATACCATTTTGGAATCTGCTTTCGATCTCTTTAAAAGGAGCACAAAAAGTTTTAATTCCAAAGCTCTATAAAAAAAAATCAACCTCGGAGTACACTTGTAGGCAGGCCATTTGATGAGAAACTCAAAAAACTGAAAAAGGTTTTAGGGTTTCTTTATTGAACGGAGAGTGCCACAAATGTGGTTGATACCATTTTGGAATCTGCTTTCGATCTCTTTAAAAGGAGCATAAAAAGTTTTAATTCCAAAGCTCTATAAAAAAAAATTCAACCTCGGAGTACACTTGTAGGTAGGTTTTTATTGAATTATAGAGAAAGCAACAAAACTTAATAAGATAAATATTTCTCTAACTCCTAAAGGTTATTTAAATTTCATATAATTTATTATCAGCGTCCTTAAGTACTGGCAGAGGTACACGATCGTGAGCGGCAGCGTTTGGATCGGATTTCGATTTTTTTTTTCGAAAAAAGCGGGTCTTTCTTCGGTTTCATTTTCTTTGGTGTATCTGGAGCATCATAGCGTTTTCATCCTCTTCTTCAGTGGGTGGATCTGTTGTCGTTATGGTAAGGCTTTGTAAATCTACCTCTTTTTAGAAACCAAAAAACAAGCGTACTTTATTATCCTGGCGAAGAGCCTCGCCTATTATTGCACCCGCTGTGCCATCGCACTGAGCCTTGCTGCGTGCTGTTCCTTCGTAAGTATCAATTAGAAGATACTTAGCCACAATCTGAGAGAGCATTTCCAGCTTCTTATCCTGGATGTGTCTCTTGAACAGTGAGTGGGAATCCCTTGACATTCTAATGATGAATTTGTCTTGTTCCATGGCTGCAACAAGATCGTTCTTTTCCATTTGAGGTTTCGTATGAGCAGAATGTTCTGCAAATCTATTTGTTAATAATCGTCCAGACCAGGCCCAAATTTTTCGACGAACTTGCGGTGTGCCTGGATCTTGTTTCTACTTTTGACAAGTTTAAAATATATTTTTGTACCAATATCGGATACAAAACAAAAAGAAAACAAACGAAAAGACTGACTATTTTATTTTGTTGGTTTCACAAAAAAAAAAAATAACCCCAAACTACTTTGTTTTTGTTCTTGACGTCATCTCATCTTGAAAACACAAAATTGTTATATTTGTTATATTTTGTACATCTATTTTGACAGTTGGTGTACTAGTGGCCAGTATAACAAGTCTTCAATTTGCTTCAACTTTTTTGTATGGATGCGCTATCCAGTATATTATAGAGATCAGTGTTTTTAACAGGTAATACAATAACAATTCGGGATCCTACTGCTCTATCTGGATCTATTTTAAAGATCCAAACATTAATTCCTACTCTGGTGGGTAGATGGCTTTAATGGTAAGGTAGTGTTAATTGCAGTGTAAAGAAAAGAGACGGGAAATAACTGAAAATATTTAAAACGTAAGTCCCCTTTCACACGAAGATACTAGTTGCTGGTGATTTTTTTTGACGTTTTATTTAAATCTCCTTAAGGCCGTGTGCGAATTCGTTTAAAATTTCAATTAAATTTTATCCGAGATTAAATTTTAACATTTCTACGTACAGATTCACCTCACTAGAGTCAAAAATTAATCTTCGGATAAAATTTAATGCGATTTTAATCCAATTCACACACGGCCTAACAATCTCTTGTACCTTTCACACGCAAGCAACAAGAACCCGGAGATTTTCTTTATTTTCCTTTTAAACTACCTTGGTTGAACGCACACAAACGTAGTGTGAAGAGAAACGTCAAAAAAATCTCCTGAATTTGTTAACCGGGGAGATTTCATTTCCCCCTCTTTCTTCCTGCCCTTCTCGCCTATGAACTAATTGTTGCCGGCAACTCAGTTGCCCTGTGTGAAAGGGGACTAAGTAAAAAAGAGATGTTCATTTAACACTGCTGTCATTGTGATCCATATCGTTTTATTTTCAAGGGATGATTCTGATCCAGATCCGTAGAAAATAAAAAACGCGGCTTGTGTTTATATTTTGTTCTGCAATTCGGAATTCTTTGTCCTGAAGTGAGTATATTTGTATTGTTTTCTTAATAATAATTGTTCCCTTTTTTTTAATTAATTAATTTATTTATTTTATCTTTTTAGTTCCAGTGAAAAAGTGAGAACCAATTATTTGTACATACTTAACCTTAAGAAACGGATAATCTTTTCAATCTGTGATTGGTATTTGGTGCACGTTTTAAAGAAACATCCAAAATGCTGATTTTCAAGACTCTGAAGAAACTATAAAAAAAATGTATCTTCAAAACAGGGTGGTTCTTAAAAATATCATCTTCGTTATTCCTTGAGCGAATTTATTGAAATTGACACAGGTTATTGCTGAGACCGAGTTACGAAAGAAAAAAATATTTTCGCAATAGGTTGGTTCATAAACATGTCAAGTTCATTGACATGACACTGGTCATAGCTGAGACAGAGTAACGAAAGTAAAAAATATTTTGAAAACAGAGTAGTTCATAAAAATGTCAACTTGGTTCTTCCTTGAGCGATTTAAATAAAACTGGCACAGGTTATAGCTGAGACAGAGTTACGAAAGAAAAAATATTTTTAAAACAGGGTGGTTCATAAAATTGTCAACTTCGTTATTTCTTGAGCGAATTCATTGAAATTGACACTTGCTGAGACCGAGTTAAGAGAGAAAAAAATATTTTCGCATCAGGGTGGTTCATAAAAATGACATCTTCGTTGTTTCTTGACCCATTTCGATGAAACTGACGGATGTTATAGCTTAGATAGAGTTATGGAGAAAAAAAATATTAAAAAATATTTTCAAAACAGGGTGTTTCATAAAAATGTTAACTTCATTGTTTCTTGACCGATTTCTATGAAACTGACATAGGTTATACCTGAGACAGAGTTATGAAAGACAAATATATTTAATCTCTTTTTACTTGCGATAATGTACATAGGTACTATAGGATAAGTATTGGATTCTTGAAAAAAATCGAAATGGAACAGTCGAACTTGGCATTATTATAATAGAAGACACGAAAAAAGTGGGTACGTCTGTCTGTCTGCATGTCTATATGGAATGCATTTTGGTGAAAAAAATGGAAACATACATTATCTCCAAAAAACAAAATTTCAATCAGACGAATTCCCCAAAAAAATGTAATTCAACACGACGAAATCCCCAGGGGGGAAAGGTGCCCAAAGGAAACATTCCTAAATATATATTGTTTTTTGCCACTATTTCCAAAGATCCCATAAACCCCATCAATTAGACATTGGTAACTCAGCAAAAAATCGTGCGCTGATACATTATCTCAAGCGCACCCTACTGCATCAGCGTAACTCATCAACTCACTTGCGCCATGGCGCAATTTTTTTCTTGCTTCGTAAGATATACAATAACCCACTAACTCAGTGGCGCAGGTCGGCTATACATTTTTTTTTGATTTTCGTAGAGAGACTTGTGTTACTGTGTTGGTGTTCCATGATTTTGCTTTGTGTATAGAGTATAGATACTACGTTTCCATGTGGTATTTAAGCGAGCTTGAAGCTCACTTTAACCCTGCACCGAGTTGAAATGAGCTTGAACCGACTCGACTCCGCTTCAGGAGCGGAGGTTTTGCTAAAAAACCTGAGTTGAGGAGTTAACTTGAGAAACAGCATATGTCATCTCAACACCATTTCAACTCAACTCAATATGGAGCTCTCAAATCTATGAACGAAAAACCTGGGTCAAAAATCCGACACAAAACCAACTCGAGCTCTCGATCCAGAATATAAACGTAGTAAAAGATAGCAAGTAGGTTGATTGTAGGGCTGTGTCAATCGTGATTGATTCGGTATTTGTGACCCGTTCATCAAAATGAACGATTGATTGCAATCACAGTAAACCGAAACAATCAATCCCAACATCAATCATTTCAGTTTTTGAATAAATAACCGACGACGCAAGTATTGTATGTTTCGTTCATTTCACACATTGACACAGCCTTAAATCCACATCCTAAATCGATTGGCGTACTCCGTTTTTCGATCCGCCGTACAAAAATTTTGGCACATCTGACACAAACATGTCAAAATAGTAGTGTTCAGTGGTCCTAGAGTGTCGGCCGTGACACTAGGTAATATCCACCTCATAAATCCATTGGCGTACTCCGTTTTTCGATCCGACGTAAAAAAAATTTGGCACATTTGAAACCTGTCAAAATAATAGTGTTCCAGTGGTCCCAGAGCGTTGGCCGTGACATTAGGTAATATCCACCTCCTAAATCGATTGGCGTACTCCGTTTTTCGATCCGACGTAAAAAAATGTTGGCACATTTGAAACCTGTCGAAATAATAGTGTTCCAGTGGTCCCAGAGCGTCGGCCGTGACATATCCGGTAATATCCACCTCCTAAATCGATTGGCGTACTACGTTTTTCGATCCGATCAAATAATAGTGTTCCAGTGATCCCAGAGCGTCGGCCGTGACATATCAGGTATTATCCACCTCCGATTGGCGTACTCCGTTTTTCGATCTATCGCACAAAAATTTTGGCTCATCAAACCTGCCAAAATAATCGTGTTCGCCATCGGCAACGTTGAGACATTTGGGAAAGGGTTGTTACGTAATACGTATACATTTGATAAATTGCGCCAACAGATAGACATGAATTCTTGTATAAAAGCATACCAAAATGAGCTACGCAAATCGCTTTTTTCATTTGCTTCATCGTTCATCTTCATCTGTGTGTTGTGTGGCGCAGTCGGCGCTGCGCTTCCACAGACAAAAAAAAAACTCAATCTTAAGCCTTAACTACATAAGCCAAAAAAGTGAAAAAGTACAAAAGTGAAAATTTTCAAACTCATTTTGGGATAGTTTTTCTCACTGGAAAACTTATAAAAATGATGCAGAAAGCTTAAATTTTCGTTTAAAAAGAATTGTATACATTGTTTTTCACAAAACAACTGCGCTAGCGGGAAAAAAAATATTTTTACTTTTGTAATTTTGCAAAAAGTGGCCAATGTAGTTAAGACTTAATTCTTGAGTTGGGAGTCTGAGTTGACAAATTGCGCTTTGGCGCTTTTGAGTTTTTGAGTTACACATTAATGTATCAGCGCAGATAACTCAGCTGTTGCTTCAACTCACTGCGCCAACTCAGCGCAGCGTTACACATGTCTACCATAAATATATTTTTTGTATTTTATAAGTTGATGCAGTTATTGCAGTTTGTAATTAATGTACTCAGTAGATCATAGTTTCTCCTTCAATCTAAACCAGTGTTTCCCAAAGTGTGGTACGCGTACCCCTGGGCGTACGCAAACAGTTTTTTGGGGGTACGCACAGATTTGTCCTTTGCCTGTGTGAATTTAGCAAGCGCAGTAAACATTTTTTGATTAGAAAAAAAGCAAAATAAAAAATAATAGAAAAATATTTTAAATTGTTGTGCATTAGCACTATGTTCGTTATTGTATGTTTGCTAAAATCGCTTAATCGAAAACATCAACTTCGGTGCAGCTATGCAGTTAAAAAGTTGACATGACGAAAAAGACAGATATTTGTTTCAGAATATCCAGCTGAACTTTATTCTCCCGTTACTTGTTTTTTTTTTCACGTTTATTTTAACAGTTTGAGTAATAACCTATTATTATTAAATAAATTTTGGAGAAGATATAATTTAAATAATGTATCATTAGAAAGAAAAGTTTAAAAATTATTACCAACTCATTTGTGTCTTTTGTTAGGTGATTCTCAGATAATAATAAGTACCTGGAAGACCGAGCTTCGCTCGGCATTTTCTAGTTTACCTCTTCACAAATATTACTTAAATTGAATTAATTTTCTTTTCGTCAATTTTGTTTCCCTTTGTCCCTTTAGAGGGCGAAATTCCCAGAGAAAGGGCAGGTGATGCTCTCTTGATGACAGCTGCATTCAAAACCTTTGAATTTCTTTGAATAAGACCTTTTACACATTTTAAATAAAAAGTACAATTTTTTGAAAAACCAGGAAATAATCAAAGTGAGGGTGGCAGTGGCCGGATTTTACTAAAAATATTTTTTAAGATTTTCCTTGCTCAAAAGAAAAACACTGCAAATTTCAATCAAATCTATTAAGTTCTTTCCGAGAAATGGAGGAAAACCAATAAATAATAAAGGTGGGCATGGCAGTGGGTGAATTTCATAATACCAATTTTTTCTCATTCATAAGAAGAAACTGAAAATTTCATTAAGATCGTTTGAGGTATTTCAGAAAAAAAAAAAGTAATAATTGCAGGCGTAGTATGCGGATTTCAGCATACTCACTCATGAGAACAAACTCTGAAAATTTCATCAAAATCCTTGGAACAGTTTCCGAAAAACAAAAAAATTAATAAAAGTGGGAGTGGCAGTGGGCGCATTTAAGCGTACCAAATTTAAAATTTTTTTCATTTAAGTCATTAAAGTGGTTTCCGAAAAATTTGAGCAAAATCGTTTCCGAGAAACCAAAATTAATAAAAGGGACCTTGGCAGTGGGCGGATATTAATTAAAATATTTTTTATTTTTTTTCTTAGAACAAACTCTGAAAGTTTCATCAAGATCGTTAGAGCCGTTTCCGAGAAACCAAACAGTAATAGAAGTGGGCGTGACAGTGGGCGGATATTAATTTAAATATTTTTTTATCTTTTTTCTTAGATCTTAGAGTTAGAGCCGTTTGTGCTGGAGCTCCATTTTGATATTAAATTGTCTAGTATAGCCAAAGGTACATCTTCTAGTAAATCTGGCCAAAGAATTCTTAGGAATTGCAGATAGGATTCTCCTTTTAAAACCGTACTTAAAAAAACCTGGTCCAATTACCGTTCGTCCAATAATGCCAAGCCACACATTGCAGCTAAAGAATAAATATATTTCTATAAGGAGGAGTACTCAGGGCTACGAAAATTTTAAAAGGGGTACGACAATGTCAAAAGTTTGGAAAACACTGATCTAAACAAATAGAATTGTCGGAATCCAACAAAGGCGGAAGAAATTTGCTGTAGAGCTGTAAAGCTAATATATTGATCTTTAACAATGAGATATAGTAGTAGTAGCCGTGGCGTGATGGTTAGTGCGATGGACTGTCATGTCGGAGGTCTAAGGTTCGATCCCCAGCCTCGCCATCTATTTATTTACAAAGAAAAAACGGCTACTGCCTCTTGCGAGGAATTGACAAATCCTCCAAGAGTATCTCCTGTCACAGAAAAGTGCCGCTCGTTAGCCGTTCGGATTCGGCAATAAACTGTAGGTCCCCTCCATTCCTGGCAGACACGCACACAGGAATGGTTGAGAGTTGTAAGCCCTAGTTCTTCATGAGCTGTTGTGCCATCAAATTTATTTATTTATTTAATTTTTAACAATCATCACTGACCCGAAAAAAATGTATCAAAAGCCGTTATTAACGGTACGTGCCATAGAAACGTTTTATTTACTTTCGACTTTCTCGTAACCGATCAACCAGTTTTGATCAAAATTTTTACTCTCAGGGTCCTATAAAGTGTGAATAATAGTGCATACAAATATTTTCAAATGTATATTTTTGGGATAAAAAAAAGCATTTAAAAGTTTGTTTTTGAAATGATTTTTTTTTTTAATTTGTTGATGAATTTTTTTAAAATTAAAACCACTGTATATTATTATATTTTTAAAAATGGCATACCAAATTATTTTCTAGGAAAACCGATCCAACGATTTTTAAAATATTTTTTGCATAAATCCATTTTTTTTTTCAAAAATTGAGATGGCGTTTTCCATTCTGAGATTAAAACATTTTAAATTCTAATTTAATCAATAGATGGTGTTTCATGCTTTTTTTTCCATATTCAAATTTCTATTCTTCAATCTATTAAATAGATAAATACATTCATTATAAATTATTTGTTATTATAAATTATATTACTTATATTACAATTAATCTTTAAAATTCGAAGAAACTATAACTACAAGAGCAGGTTCGTGCGACTCAGTCGTGCATTTCATTTTAATTTGTTTAGCCATATATTGGAGTGTACTGACATTTTACGTTTTGTGGGTGCATTTAGTACCTAATTGCCAAGAATTGAAAAAAATTTCTAGTAGTATAAAACTATTTCCGTCTTTTTTTGGTTGGTTTTTAAAGTACATTTTCGAGATGTCAGAGGGTTACACATTGATGTATCAGCGTTAGTTAGCTCAGCAGATTCATGAACGCATGGCGCTAACTCAGCGCCTGTACCATCTCCACCATCTAAGATAAAATTTGGAAGATACAAAAACTTAATCAGCCTTTTTACCAACTTCAAAAAGTTTAACCTACAAACACAAGTTTCGATAAAGATTTTCCCTATTGATACGAGGAAACAAAAAGTGTAGAACATTGTTGACGATTTATGTAAAATAATATATACGTCCAACCCTTGAAATTCAAGTGACAATAACATTATCCTCAAACTGACAGAAACTTATTTTATAGTTGATATACAGGGTCATCGGCACCAAACTGCTGGAGCGAGAAGGTTGGGTTAAGACAAGAAAAAAATCGTATGGAGGGGGGGGGGTCTATTTCCCCCTATTTAGGCAGGAGGGGCAATTTTATAAAAAATTAACTTAAAACAGAAAAAAAAATATTTAAAAACAACGGTACAATTTAATGCCATACTATACCTTTTTGGAAAGCCAGAAATCCCTTCTTTGATTCTCATTTTAAATTAAGTTGTGTTAGTTAATAGTTTTTGAAAAATTAATTTCCAAACTCGAAATTTTGAAAAAAAAAAAATGAAAAAAAAAGTTTCAAACTAATTTTTTTCAAAATTGTATGTAAAATTTATTGCTCTTATTAATTTTCAATAAAAAAATGAAAACAGGATGTTAAAATGTATCTTTGTTTTTGAGAAATTAAAAATAAATAAAAACTTCTTTTTTCCAAGAAAAACCCTTTTTAGTTTGTTCTATCTTTGCATAAACACCATTAGTTTTATTAACAAGTAATACAAAAAATAACTTTATTAACTAGTAATATTATATATCTGTTACATTTTAGCCTATTCTAATAAAAATTAATGATATTATAAGAAATTTTCGACATGATCCCCACTCTTTAGAAGGCAAAGTTTGTATCTTCTTCTAATGGCTGCAGATAAATTTAAGTCCGCCAAATTCTCCTGCAATTTGACTCCAGCAACTTCAAAGCGTTGTTTAAGTTGCTCCAAAGAAGAAATTTCAACTTCATATACATAGTTCTTCATGAAAACCCAAACGTAAAAATCCAAAGGAGTTAAATCTGGTGATCTTGGTGGCCATTCAGTGGGACCTCCCCTTCCTATCCATCGGTCGTTGAAATGATTATTCAGCCAGTTTCTCAGAGCCAGGCTAAAGTGTGCTGGAGCTCCATCTTGTTGGTATATTAAATTGTCTATTATAGCCAAAGGTACATCTTCTAGTAAATCTGGCCAAAGGGTTCTTAGGAATTGCAGATAGGATTCTCCATTTAAAACCGTATTCAAAAAACGTGGTCCAATTACCGTTCGTCCAACAATGCCAAGCCACACATTGCAGCTAAACAGGTGCTGCGATTTATTTTGTTTCTTAACATGTGGATTGTTGTGCCTCCAGTAATGCAAGTTGTGGAAATTGGTAACTCCATCTCTGGTAAACTGTGCTTCATCTGTCCAAGCTATCCTGTTAAAGTATGTAGTTGTGTTCTGTTTCTTCCCTCAGCAATAGCGTTCTACAGAATTAGTCCTCAAAATTTTATCATTTGATGTCAACTCTTGCACTGGGGAAAAGTGATATGGGTGAAGGCTTTCGGTGTGAATCACTGTCCAAACCCTGTTTTGGGGCAATCCAAGCATAGTTGCTATCCTTCTGGTGATAAGGTTGGGATTACGTCGCGTCGTACCAAATCCAAAATCCATTTCTCTATGTCTGTTGATCCACCAGATGACCTTTCTCTCCTTCGAGTCTCCAGCACTCCATCTGCTAAACCGTAGCAATAGTGCATATCGGTCAATTCTTCCCGAGAGTAACTTGCCATCGTTTTGTATTGACGATTTTATACGCAATTTAGAAATAAGTTTCAAACAGAATGTCCTTCCATATTTTTATTTGTGGTTAGATAAAACATATTAGTTTTTTTTTTATTTGGTATAGGTAATCCTTTTTATTTGGGTAACAGGTAGCTGCAGGTCAATTTTTTTAATTTTAACACATTCGTCAATAAAAAAGGTGAAATCTAATTAATCCAGTTTATTTTTTGTTATTATTTGCTCAAAACTAGATGGTATGCAATAAAAAATAAAAAAGGGGTAATCCACTAATTTAATAATTGACCTGAGCTGCTCAGTCTGAGCTGATCAAACGTGGGAAAACCAGAAAAAGTGTTTTTCTTGGAAAAAAGTACTTTTTATTTTTTTTAATTTCTCAAAAACTTGGATACATTTTAACATCCAGTTTTCAGATTTTTATTGAAAGTAAATAAGAGCATTAAATTCTGAAAACAAAAATTATACTTAATTACATAAAATTGTGAAAAAAATTAGTCTGAAACTTTTTGAGTCTGGAAATTAATTTTTCAAAAACTATTCACTAACACAACTTAATTTAAAATGAAAAGCAAAGAAGAGATTTCTGGCTTTCTTAAAAGGTATAACATGGCATTTTAAATTGTACCGTTGTTTTTTAATATTTTTTTTCTGTTTTAAGTCAATTTTTTTAGAAAATTGCAGCTCCTGCCTAAACAGGGGGAAATAGACCCCCCTCCCACACAATTCTTTTCTTGTCTTAACCCAACCTACGTGCTCCAGCAGTTTGGTGCATCTTATACCGATCACCCTGTATAATTCCATTTTTGGACGAGTACGATAACTTTGGCGCCAAAAATTGAAAACGGTTTTTTTTAGAGGGGTCAAAAAGAAGCATTTTTTTTACTATGGGAAGGGGAGGGGTCCATCTCACCTTGTTTAGAAGGTTGGGGGAATTAAAAAAAAATGACTTAAAGTGGAAAAAAAAATTTTTTAAATCAACGGCAACACTTACAGTAAAGCGATGTACCATTTTTGAAAGTCAGGAATCTGTTGTATAATCGTACATTTGTAACATCCATCTTACATCAACATCTATAACATCTATAATATTCATCCTACATCCTAACATTTTTTTTTTTTTTGAATAATATAAATAATTCTGTAACATCCACCTTTTGATATAATGTATAAATTTTATAATCATTGTTTTGAACAACACTGTATTTAACGTAGAATATTTTTTTTCACATCACTGTAAATTAAAATTGTAACAGTAAAAGGCTCCAGCTCAAAGTATAAAAGGCGAAGCAAATTTGTAACATCAAGCATTAGTTCGAATAAAGTCAACAAGTGAGCATACAACAATAGTTGGAGTTACTTTTATTTTTCTTTGGTCCGAACAAATTTGCTTTTCCTCGTATTGGTTCTTTTGGTCAGTAGACAGGCTGAACTCTTTTGGTCGCTTGGCTCTGCTACATTTTGGAAGTAGATATCCCCATTTTTTTTTTCTTCGAACCAGTAGATAGGCGGAACACTTTTGATCGCCTGGCTCTGGAGCACCTTCGTCTTCGAAACTCTCTCGTTACACACACACACACACACACACACACACAAACAATTATTGAAAAATGATACACACACACACACATACACACACACACACACACACACACACACGCACATACACACCGTTGAATACAACAACAACGCTTCACATTTAAATTAAATTATTTTTGTCGTTAAAAAAATGGAAAAAAAAAGTTTACACCAATTTTTCTCAAAATTTTGAAATTTTGCGCTAAATTGGCTTTTTGTTATCAATGCAAATATCAATTCTGAATCGAACACAAAAAAACAAATTGATTTATGTCTTCTAGTTTTTGAGAAAATTGAAAATTACTAAAATTACTTTTTTATAAGATTTTAGTTTTTTTTGCTGCTTACATATGTATATACAATGCTAGCACTCAGCATTACGGCGTATAAAAAGTGAGGTTGCCCCACTGTTGGATTTGGGGTATGTGTGAGGTTGGGTGTATGCAAAGTTTCTTTTGCATTTAAAGAATCTGGATTTAATGAAACTTTCAATTTGTTTTATAAATATCCAATGTAAACAGCTGATTTGTAAATATACATTATACGTGGCCCAAAGTTGCACATTTAAATTTTTCAGACATGAAAATGTAATGCATTTCAAAAAATTCACATAAGGTACTACTGTACGACTGCAGCAAATATATAATTTCCTAATATGTATGTTTGTGTCTTAAATACCTATATAATGCAATTTTACAGCTAATTCCACCCTTCTTCCACGAATTTACTACACCATGGAATAGAGTTAAGCTACGGATAAAAATTTTCGATTAATAAAAACAAAATGTTCGTGGAATAGCAATGTGACGTTTACTGAAAATCCCTTAAGAAAATCTACTACAATAAGTGCGATGTCTGTTTGGTAGCTTGACATTTTCACAAAGTTTCACAAGCTCCGTATGGGTTCTGACAGCGAATTGTGAAATTCTGTAAAAAAAACAACAAAATAAATCTCAAGTTACCAAACACACCTAAGAATTCTCTTGTATATATCTGTCAAGATTGTTATCATTTTTCAATAATTGTTTGTGTTGTACCTATCTGTTCCTTTTGTTTTGTTATGATAGAAAAGTGAGATTCTCCTTTTCAACTGGAAATTCTGCCATGAAGTTTATTTAAGAAAAAGAAAAAGGAGTGTCCACCACTTACTTCCTAGTTAATTCAACAATTGCTATGAGTCCTCATATTTTCCTTGGAAACCTATATTTTGGATTTATCTGCTTTTACAATTTTTTTTCTTGTCGTTGATGGCTGATTGTCAAATAGTTGCAAATGATTTAATAACTCGATAAATATAGCGGACATTATTATTTTAGATCAAAATTAAATTTGTAATCTCAGAAAAAATTCACACATCTGGTTCTAATTCCTTTGTTAAACCACACCACCTTCTTCGGTGGTTTAGTTTAGTAAACGTCACTTTGTAAAAATTTTGTTTTATTGATAACATTTTACACTAAGTCCACGGAATAAGGTCTAATCCTTCGCTATTCCAGGTTTATTAATTTGGCTAATAATGTTCAAAGTATACCTACCTACTTAGACATATAAAAATAAACAAACAAACATTCGAATTTTGTACCGTTCTTTTTCTATGCAAATGCGTGGTACAGGTTATTGTTTACAAAGGTCATTCATTATTTAACCTTTGTAGAGTGAAGTCTTTTTTTTTGTGAATAAAAAACGAAAAAAGCATTGCTTTTTTGGAAGAAATTAGTCTAATTCCCACTTAAACGTCAACTCCCCCACTCTGTTGCAACATACCATTGAAAGTGGAAAAATTTAAAAATATTAAGTTCGGTTGGATGTGGCGATGCTAAAAAAAAAAGCTCTAAGAGGGGACACAAATTGTAGGAATATAATCAACCCATCTATATTCTATAGGCACATTTTTCCATGGGCCTCAATGTCGGCTAGAGATTCGTGAGGTGCTTGCGATAATTATCTCTTTTGTGATAAACATACCTGTGAACACGGTTTTTCAGGTAAGTTAGTTAAATCTTAAGCTACAACTTAAGGATTTTTTTAAAATATTATTTTATATCATTATTTTAAAACAAGCATTTAATCGCTTGGCAGTAAAAGTGAGCTTAGTAAATCTACTATAATAGATTACTTTAACTATTGTCGTGAAATAGCGGAAATAATGTAATCTCATGTTGATGTTAACATTGGCGGCGAAGAAAAAACTGTTGAAACCGACGAGACTTTTCTTACAAAAAGGAAATACCACAGAGGCCGTGTAACTGAACAGATGACAATCGTAGTGTTGGGGTTGTATTGCAAAGAAGATAAGGTCGGGCGCTTCTTTAAAGTGAATTCCAAATGTAAGGAAGTTTTTGGGCTTATATCCATAAATTCGTCAATCCCAACACCAGTCGTATTTGTACAGATAGCGCGCCAGTACATGGATGTCGAGAAAATGTTCCCTAGTTCAACGACTCATAAATTTACGAACCACAGCAAAGGCGAATATGTGAACAAGACCGATGCAACAAACACTATTAATGATTTGGAGAACCAGAACAAGCTTCTAAAAAAAAAAACAATTTTATGCCGGAAAACAACGCACCACCTTCACCAATATATGGTACTTTTCTTTTATAGAAAATACTGCCTTGAAAAAAATATAAAGATGACTTGGCCTCCCAAATCATGAAATTTTTACTAGACGTAAAAAAAATGCACCCAGGTTTTATCGATGTTGAAGAAAGTATGGGTTTGTAACTAAAGGAATTCGACCTTCCCACGGTTCAAAGTGAGCACTTAGAGGGTGTTTTACCACCAAAACAACCTCGGCTTCCCACCATCAACGACGAACAAAATGAACTCGACAGTAACACCAGTACTGACGATGACTTCATTGACGAGACTTACATACCTTCTTAATACATTGAAAATTGACTTTACTATTTTTAACTAACTCCTGACCAAAGAAACTGAATACCAAGATACCAATCCTTGGCTGTCATCCGGGTTTGCCTACAAGCTGAAACACGCACACATAGACAGTTGGGCTAAATCCACCACTCATTTATTGCACACATATACAGTTGGGCTAAATCCACCACTCATTTATTGCACACATAGACAGTTGGGCTAAATCCACCACCAAAATGGCGGTTATTTTGAAAATCTCATGACTATGTTCAAAAAGTATAAAAAGATCGGAAATGAATTCTAAAGTGCTCACGTACCCTTATTTCATTTAGTTTAAATTAATGTAGGAACATGGAAGGTTTTGAAATTTATTAAAAGGATATTGCCAACAAAAGTTCATATTGACAATAATAAATCAACAATTCAAATATGTTGGTACATAGTTTAATAGAATCTGTGAGAGCTTCATTCAATAATTTTCCAAAAAAAAGCAAAACTTAGAAAAGTGAAGAACAAAAACATGCTCTAGACGATGCCTGCTTGCGAAAAAAGGTACTCGAACTGAAAAATTAATCTGAAATGATAGAAATAATACAATTTTAGTACGATTTTTCGCATGCAAGCATCGATAGCGCATGTTTTTGTTTTCTCTTTTTCCAAAAAGTATTGAGTGTAGTTAAAGCCACACATATATTTGTCCAGAAAAATGGACTTTTTCTTCTAAACAAATCGAATTTTTTGATCAAAGGAATTCGACATGAACAAAATATACCGAGGATGTGTTTTAATTTTTTATGAGTATACCTATAGTTTGGGTAAAATATAACATGTTAACCATATTAGGTATATAGGTACTTGCAAAAATACTTTTGAATAATTTCGTTTTCCGTTTGTCACTCCTAGCACTCCTTTTTCACACTTTTTACACTGCCAACAAAAGCGTTCCATTAGCTCTTCGGAGTGATGATTTTGGAGTGTTTTTTCACTCCACGTTTAATTAAAGAGTCCTAGGAGTGCATTTCTTAACTTACTCCTACTGTTAAAAGTCATTCGTTGCATTAACTGTTAAAATAATAAATGTTAAAATAAATGGGACGTTCTGGAATTGAGATTATTAGGTGGCACTACTACATACATACTCACGTTGCGGAAGAAAATTTTTCATATTCCATTGGAATAAAAACAGAGTGAAACAAAAACCCAATCGAAAACGACATAAATTGAGTCAATTTAAGTCTTTGGTTTTTTAATTTTTGTATTGATATACTGTAGGTACAAATTTCTTGTTTTTACGCGTGAACTTATTTTTACCACAATCTACAAACAAATCACTTCCTGAAGCATTTATCGCTGAAACCCTTTCCATTTCGACCAATTTTCTCCGTGCTTGCAAAAAAACACGGCTTTTATTAATTAAATTAAAA
This sequence comes from Epistrophella euchroma, assembly GCA_947049315.1. Lineage (NCBI taxonomy): Eukaryota > Metazoa > Arthropoda > Insecta > Diptera > Syrphidae > Epistrophella > Epistrophella euchroma. Next base: position 63,632,821 of record OX346245.1, read on the forward strand.
ATACTTATAACTATTTCCGATTAATAAAACTAATTGTTTAGAGTGTTTTGAGTGGTTATCTATCGAATAAGACTATTTTTGTCCCCAAATTCCAAAGCTCTTAAAGGAAAGTAGAGCCGAAAACGGCATTAATGTTTCTTCCAAACCGGCGATGTGCGTGCACTAATATTTTTAGCGAATTTACTTGCCAAAAAAAAAACACCTAAAATATTGAATTTCATTTCTTAGTACAGTGTGTCTCTACCCTTAAGTTTTTTACTTTTCGAACACATCTTTCGTGGTGAATTTTGTAATGTCAAAATTTTTTGTAAACAAATTGGATTGTGTTATTAAATTCAAACAAAACTAGAGTTTGTTTGTGAATATTGTGAGAAAAATTATACAAAACTTTCACAAAGGAACTTGTGCAGAATATTTCAAACAAATTTTGCAAAAGACAAAAGCGGAAACTTCTGAAACATCACACAGTATAAAATAGGATGAAATACTTTCGAAGACGGGAAGGTTGAAGTGAAAGGCTGAAATCAAGGCTGCTGAAATCTTAAACAAGTTAGATAATACCCCTGAATTTGCTCCCGAAGATCTCATCAAACACATTCCCAGTAAGAATATAACCCCGAGGCCACACAGGCAAGTACTGGCAAGCAAGTTGGGTTCATGTATTACCTGTCAAATTCGTATCTGTGAACTTGCTGTGACGTAGGCGGCACGCAATTTTCCAAGCAAGTTGGTTTTAAGTCAAGAGACCGCAAAAATGAGGGATGTCTTCCCAAAGATGGAGCACAAAAAGCCCGCAATAAGACGTGTCAAAGGAGCGTCATAATGATAAAATCCAAGTTAAAAAGAAAATCAAGGCACAGAAAGGAAAGAAAGTCAAGAAACAGGTCGAAGATGGGGCCTTGATACTGTGATCGAAGTCAATATCTCGGAACTGGGTTTGGTCACTCAAACAGGAAAGGTTTTTTGGGGTAAATATGCCCAGGTGACGAACAACCATGAAAACAATGGTGTGGTCAATGCGAATGCAGTTCTAGTTAAACATCATTGATTTTATTATAAAAATCAAAAATGTGAATGTGGTACAATAAAAATAAAATTATAATTCTATTTTTTTAATTTATTGTTTTTATTTTTGTTCTATAATCAAAGAGCCATAGAGAATGGGAATTCATTCTTGTGTGTTGGTTAGAGTTGTTTGTATTGGTAGAAAATAGAATAGTTAAAAGTTTGTACAGTAGGTTTTTTTTTTAATTTTTCTTATAGTTATGAACTAAACTTAAAGTAGGAAAGCCCCTTTTCTTTTCTGATCTTCTAAATATTCCCGTGTCGAGAGCTGAATTGCTTGCTGGAGCATTTCACTTTCAGAAAGCTGTGCAAAACCTGTTGTAGAAGACACAAAATTTAATAAGAAAAATAAATGCACTAGTACCATCTGACATACCATCAGCAATATAGGACGACTCCAACAAGGATTGGTAGAATGTTGCTGAATCGAAGATGCTTTCGGATGTGGAGACTTTGAAAAGAAGGCAGAATCATTGCGTAGAACCTGTTTTGATGTACCAGGCGATGAGGAGCAGGAAGATGAGGAGGAGGATGGTGTGTTGGTGATGAAGAAGGCTTCTCTTCGGGTTTTTGTTGACTGTTGGTATTGTCGGTAAAGAAGAGTGGGCATGTTATTGGAGTTGTCGGTCGTGAGCGTTTCTTTGTGTCAGAATCGCGGCTTTTTGTTGCTTAGGTGTTTTAAGTTTTTCACTTTCATCACTGCTGTTTTGAAATATTAAAAAAAAAAAACAACCATAAGAATTCAAAAATTATATATTTTTTTGAAATAAATAATATTGCTTTATGTTTTTTTTTGTTTGCATCGGCCACCCACTAGATCGAAAGTTTATGCGCCTTAAAAAAATATTTTTTAACTAAATTACTGCAAATTATCCATCTCCTTCAACTATTTTTCGGAAAAAAAATCATAAATTTTGAATTTAAAAAATTTTTTTAAACAAAACTATTTTTTCAAAAATACAAATTTTCTGGAAATTTTTATGATTCTTGAATTCAAGACACCAAGTTTTTTTTTAATTAAAAACAAAAATTGTCTAAAATGTAGTTAGGTATAAACACTATTTTTTTTTCAAGTCATAATTTTTTGAAAAATTAGTTTCTACGAGTATATGTACCTACATACATATTTTGAAAATTTAAATACTTAATTTGCTTTTATCTTATGCAAAAACATCTAGGCATAGGTATTAAGAAAAAAAAACATTTTTTTCGAAAAAAAAATCATAATTTTTTAAAAAGTAGTGTTATGTTATCAATTATTTATTTTTAAATTTAATAGGTAGGTACAATATTAATTTTTTTTTTGATTGTAGGTATCCAAAATATTCTAGATAGCGTTAAAAACCATCTCAGTACCAAGTTTCGTAAAAATGAACCAAGTCGTTTTCGAAATATTTGGTACCTACCTATCTCTACCTACCTATCAAAAAAAAAAACATTTGAAACTTTTTAAATATAAAAAAAAAATTGAAAATTTTGGTTACCTAGGTAGGTTTGATTTTTTCAGAAGCAATTTATCAAAATCAGCTAACCTATTCCTTTTCATAAAAACGAAAATATAAAAATCTATGGTAAGTACTATTTAAAACCATTTTTTTGGAAATTTTAATTCCACCAAATGGTAGCCTATACCTACCTTATAAAATTTATTGATTTTTTTAGAAAAATGTATCGAACCATCTTTGAGAAAAATAAGATTTTCCAAAAATGCTAAACACAATTATTTATGATCCTAAAAAATAAAACGAAAAATAAAGGTACCTATGTCAGGTAAGTGTTCTTAAAAAACCACATAGGTACCTACCAATTTTAAATAAAATCGACGCATGCGTTCGATATTTCGAAAACGAGTAGATAATCCATTATTTAAAGAAATCAGATGGTATACTTTTTTAAGCTCTCAAAACAATTTATGAAGACTTTTTTAATAAATTTAATTCGAATTATGTTGATTCTTAATAATTTTCCAATTTAAGCTCTATAATGTATAATAGGTACTAGTTTAAACTTAAGGCTGCCATAAAAAACTTATTTACTTTTATCACACTAATCTTTAAAATTCGAAGAATTTTTTACTACAAGAGCAAGTTTGTGTGATCAAGTCGTGCGTTTTATTTTAGTGTTGCTGGTCATCTATATTCATATTTTATAGATAAAAAACTTATTGGTAATGCTAATAGATGTTAAAAAAAAAAATACGAGGACCATAGTTTATTGTAAATGATTGTTTTGTAGTCTTGGGATTTTTAGTTTTTTACTCACTTACCACTTGATTTAAATACTGTTTTTGAGTTTCATCTTTTATTCAGAAGCTAGAATAAAATAAGGCGTGCACAAATTATTTTTGCTGGCCCCTGGTTTTTGATTTCAAACCACTTCATTATATGCAAAAAAATATAAGGCTTGTTTTATTAGAAAATTTTTAGCCAGTGCAATAAAAATTCCCTCGTGTAGTGTAATATCATTCAAAAGCAAACATACAAGTATGACATAACAAAATAACTTTTGTGCTGTCTTAGTTATTTTCACTTAATTGGTGTGGTTGTTGTTTACTGAGGGAGTTCTTACTTGAATTTTTTTATTAAAAAATCTATTAGCATTACCAGTTAGTTTTGTATCTATAAAATATGAATTTAGATGATATAGCAACACTAAAAAAAAAATTAAAAATCGTTAAATATATATTATGATATATTTAAAAAAAAAATCAAAATAAATACGAACAAAATTTTATAAATAGATTTTTGAATGTGTTTTTGAAAAGAACTATTAATATGCAAAAATCAATAAAAAAAATTAAAATATCTGCCGTAGTTGAAGAAAAAAAATATTAAACTCAAAAAACGGGGAGGAAATTGAAATAATAACTTAAATAATTAAAATAAATTATAAGTTTTTGTTTTTCAGAATTTTTTTACTTTATAAAAATTAAGAAAACAAAATTAGAATAGCTTATTTAGTTTCAGAGAAAAAAAAATTAAAAGGTGTAAAAGGTGAAAAGTACATACATATGTGTATATGTGAACTTGTTAAAATTTGAAATAAATTATAAAATTTTCTTGTGTTTTTTTAAAGGAATATTTGAAAAACAATAATCAGAAAAAAATAAGAATATCTACATTAGTTCGAGAAAAATAAATAAAAGGTAAAAAGTGCAAAATAATCCATACAAATTTGTATGGGAAATGTATGGATTTAGAGGCACGGGTTGATGACCTCGGGCAAAATTTTTTTTTGGTCAATAATTTTTTCGTAACGCATAAACTTTCGATTTAGTGGGTGGGCGATCCAAAAAAAAAGAGTTTGGAAAATAACGGACACCCTAATGTAAATACGTATACATCACTCAGCAATTTTTGAACTAAAAGATCCATGGATCTAAAATAAGAAAAAAAAAAAACAGAACGCTCACTCTTGCTCCTCCTAATTCAGATCCAGCGCTGCCAGCAATTTCCCTCCGACGTCTTTTACCTAGTCTAGAATTCGCTCCGCGATTCTTTGGTTTCTTTCCACGATTAGCAATTTTATCACCCGAAGGATGATCACTCGAGCTGGTTCTGCTCATATTTGTGTCATAGCTTTGAAAACACAATTCATAATCCTTTCGCAAGCTTTGTGCGAAATCTGTCAAAGACTTCGGCGATAAATTGCCAACATTCAAAGCCGACAGTGCAGTTGGTGTAATTGTCGTTGAAGCTTCAGTTGACACTGGAGATGGTGCTGGGGCAGGCGGCACTGCCCCACCGAAAAGGTATATATTGAGATTATCATTCGTTACGGTGCATGTGGAGCTTCTCAATTGGTGTTGATGGTATTTTGAAGGCGACGCAACTGCAGCCGCTTCTGCCGAGGTCACTGTTGCTGTCGTGCTAGCTGCGGTAGCTGTGGTAGCAGCACTTTCACTTCCGCTTGCGTAATTGCAGCTGGTTGTTGTTTCTGGTTCACCGCTGGCTTTTTGTTGCATATTCTCTACACCATTGCAGATAAGATTCACGAGCAATTTGCTCTTTGATTGCCTCTTTGTGGCTTCCCAATTGGTTGTTTTTAATTTATTTTCAAACACCGTCTGAAAAATGTATTGAATCCGTATAATAAAGCAGCCACAATTTCATCCATAATTCAATACTTACCTGTTTTGAGATGAAAAGGGTGCCCACACCGAATCCGGTACCACTTTTGAGTTTGTAATCTGGAATCCCTGCAGGCAATCACATGACTTGGCTTCTTTGCGGACAACATCTAACAGTTTATCGACCAATTCGGCGCCTTCAGTGTAATGACCCTTGGCCCAGTATGTCCTAAACCAAAATTCTCGGTGCAGAAAATCTGTCCAAGTGGACCTGATCACACAGAGTCCATTCCATGGTGCCATATATTCCACCGGATGCCTCGTTGTAGTAGCCATCAATGCGTTGCAATTGCAGGTCGCTGTCACCGTGGTATTAGGCTGTGGCATCAATTCCATGCCAATCACAGATAATTTCCCAAAAGTTGGCTCCTATTTGGTTTCCGCACTGACCACCTTGAATGTACAATATTTATTATTTTTTTTATACAAATAATTTACACAAAAATATGTATGTAGGTACTTTTTATTTTTACATTTGGAAAAATACACGAGAACACGACACGACACAAATGACTACTTCGAGCGTCTGACTTCATGTCGAGTTTCAAAGGTCACACACAGCCTCTTTTTTATTTTGTAATAAATGTCCGCTGAATCATCGAAACTTGTTCTTTGTTTTTCACACTAATTTTTCTTTATTTTATTTAAGAAATTTTTAACAAAAAAAAAAAGGAAAAATCGAACCGCCACAAAATAAACAAATCTGAGCTGTCAAAACAAACTCACCTCGTTATATTGTTGTTGGATTTCACATCTATTCATGAACACGAAATCAAATTACAAAAACAACAATGTAAACAAATGGGTTTTGGGGGGTGAAACGTACGAAAGATTCGGGTCTTTATATAGAGTGTTTTTGCTCCTGACTTACTCACAAACTGACTGACTGGGATGCGGAATGCAATGCAATTCTACCTCCTCGTGGTGCATTCTGGGTAACGCTAAATGAACTGCTGTACTTTACTTAAAAAGATGAACCTAATCAACGTAAATATTAAAAAACAAAAATCTCATAAAAAACTACTTTTAGTAATTTTCTAGAAGACATAAATCAATTCGGTTTTTTGTGTTCGTTGCATTGATCACAAAAAGGCAATTCAGCGCAACATTTCACAATTTTGAGAAAAATTGGTCTAAACTTTTTTTCCATTTTTTTAGCGAAATTTTGAGTTTGTATGCCATTTTTTTTTAAAAATGTTGACAAAAATAATTTAATTTAAATGTAGGATTATAAAACAGATTTCTGACTTTCAAAGACGGTACATTACTTTACTGTAACTGTTGCCGTTGATTTTAAATATTTTTTTTTCATTTTAGGTCATTTTTTTATAAAATTCACCCTACCTCCTAAACGAGGCGAGATGGACCCCACCTCCAATAGTAAAAAATGTTTGTTTTTGACCCGTCTACAAAACACAATTATCAATTTTTGGCGCCAAACTTATCGTACTCTCCCCCCATTTTGTTTTGAAAATATTTTTTTCATAACTGATCTTAGCTATAACCTACATATGTCAGTTTCATTTGAATTGCTTGAGAAACAACGAAGTTGAAATTTTTATGAACCACCCTATTTTGAAAATATTTTTTTTTCTTCATAACCCTAACTCAGCTATAAACTCTATCAGTTTTATCAAAATCGGCCGAGAAACAACGAAGTTGACATTTTGATGAACCACCCTGTTTTGAAAATATTTTTTTCTTTCGTAACTCTGTCTCAGCTAAAACCTGTGTCAATTTCAATGATTTCGCTCAAGGAATTACGAAGTTAACATTTTTATGAATCATCCTGTTTTAAAAACAATTTTTTCTTTCATAATTTGGTCTCAGCTATGACCTGTGCCAGTTTCATTGAAATTGCTCAAGAAACAACGAGGTTGAAATTTCTATGAACCACCCTATTTTGAAAATATTTTTTTCTATCATAACTCTGCCTCAGCTACAACCTGTGTCAATCTCATTGAAATCGGTCAAGGCATAACAAAGTTGACATTTTATGAACCACCCTGTTTTGAAAATATTTTTTTCTTTCATAACTCTGTCTCAGCTATAACCGGTGTCAATTTCAATGAAACCGCTCTAGTGATAACGAAGTTGAAATTTTTTTTCAAACTCTGTTATTTTCTGTGCATTTTACTGCCATTTTATTTTTTTTATATGAATTTTGACAGAATGTTGGACTGAAATTCACACAAATGCACAGAAAATCACAGAGTTTCAAAGTAAAGGAATAGGGCTATAGTCGGGAAATGTGAATCTGTGTCAGCGATAACTAAAATCACAAAAGTGAACACGCAGAAGTCTGTGAACTCCAAACAGCTTTAAATGCAGTTGAAAAGGCATGAAATGATGTTGCCATTGTCTTGGTTTAGTCGATCTGTTCCACTTTGAATGTAAAAGCTTTCGTACGCATTTAGTTGTGCTTCTTTCGTTACTGTTTTAATTAAACGCACACCGTCTATTTCGTTTATCTTATGTTTTTCAGATAAAACGTGTGAAGCTACAGCTGAGCACAAGGGTTTTTTAAGCGAATGTTATTAACATGATCTTCGTATCGCTTTTCTATACTTCTTTTCGTTTGACCTATGTATTCGCGCTCACAAACGCCGCACTGAATCGCATAAATACCGGACTTTTTTAAACTGGGCGTTTTATCTTTAGTTGCAAACAGGGGCGGATTAAGCCTAAGGCAAGAAAGGCAAATGCCTTGGGGCCCCAGCCGTGCCTTGGGGCCCCGCGTTTCTTGAAAAAAAAAAATGTTCATAGGTGTATTGCTTCTTTTTTTTTTAATATCGAATTCCTTTCAACAAAAAATTCGATCATTTTTCTAAACAGAATCGATTTTTTTTTATCAGTAGGAGGAATTTAATCAGAAAAATCGATTTTTGTTCTAAACAAATGGACTTTTTATTATTATTTGTATTGTATTCTTTATACTAGAATGTCAGTTTATTAGACTTGACCATTCTTTATCCCGTCAATTTCATTGATAAACAAACAGCACATCTAGACCTGTGACGTCAGTGGTCAACGGTGGCAGAGTACGTAGTGTACACAGCTTCGAAGACTGAGCAAATCTGATGCGCGGGTTCAAATACCGCATGATGTGTAGAAAGTTTTTTCAAATAAAATTGGATTAAAGCTCAGCACCACTATAAAGGAGACTGATGATAGGGCTTGGCACCCCTTGAAATAGCTATATCTCTAGCCAAACAAAAATAAAACGAATTAAAATAAAATTAATTCGTAAGCAATTGGTGGTAGCACCTTTAAGTTGTTGTTGTTGTTCAAAATTCAAATGGACTTTTTTATTTAAAAAAAATCGACATAATTATAAATTGAATTTGTGAATTATTGGGTCTGTTCCTTTACTTTGAAACTCTGTGATTTTCTGTGCATTTAAATGCCGTTTTATTTTTTATATGAACTTTGACAAAACGTTGGACTGAAATTCACATAAATGCACAGAAAATCTTAAACAAGGCTATCTATTGTTACTCAATTTAAAAAAGTTCGTTACTGTAAACTAACACAGATCACAAATAACTTGAGAAATTTCTCGCTACAATGCATAGTTGAAGCGCGTTTGAACTACCCTTCTTCAAAACAATAACATACAAACTAAAATCAAAATTTAAAGAGCATAACTTGGATATTGTTTATAGAAACAACAACAAAATATGCAGTCTTATATGTGCATCTAAAAATAAAACTCCCAGTTTAAAAAAATCCGGTATTTATGCGATTCAGTGCGGCGTTTGTGAGCGCGAATACATAGGTCAAACGAAAAGAAGTATAGAAAAACGATACGAAGATCATATTAGTAACATTCGTTTAAAAAAAAACCCTTGTGCTCAGCTGTAGCTTCACACGTTTTATCCGAAAAACATAAGATAAACGAAATAGACGGTTTGCGTTTAATTGAAACAGTAACGAACGAAGCACAACTTGACGCTACGAAAGCTATTAAATTCAAAGTGGAACAAATCTAGACAATGGCAACACCATTTCATGCCTTTTCAACCGCATTTAAACCATGCATTTAAATTTAACCGTTTTGTTATTTGTTGACGGCGTTGACACTAACATATTTGGATTTAGTCGTGTTTGCTGATGATGGAATAAATTATTTCCGAAATGCATTCAAAGTAAGTCAGAGTTTCTATTAATTTAATTTATTTTTTAAAAATTTTAATTTGATACAAACTCGATTCTTAATTGGTGAAATCAATATAAGGAGTTATAATAATCAAAATCAATTATTTTATTAAGTTTAAGATGCAAAATCTATGATTATTTTGATGCCAAAAAAAAATTTCATTTAAGCCAAACCGTTCCCATGAAATGTCTTTTATTTTTTCAATGATCATTGGTAAGGTAGTGAAATCATTGAAATAATTTAAGTCGATTTAGGCGTTAATTATAGCTATCATTGAAATTCATCATTGAAAATTTTAATGATTTATTTCAAGACATTTACAAAGAAAAATCTATAAATATTTTGATTACAAAATAAAGCTTATAACTTAGTTAATATATCTGGCCAAAACTAAAAAAATAATTTCGGTCCAACCGTTCTCATGAAATGTCTATTCTTTTTTCAATGATCATTATGATAAGGTAGGTGCAATCATTGAAATAATTAACGTCGATTTATCTGAAAGGTTGGGCTCAAATGAAATTTTTTTTGGCAATAAATATTAATATAGTCGTCAGTTTCTGTAGTGTAGTAGCCCGTAGCGTGATGGTTAGTACGTTGGACTGTCATGCCAGAGGTCTGGGGTTCAATACCAGCCGCTTCTACCTTAAGTTTTTTTTTCGGAGCTACTAACTCTTGCGAGGAAGTGACGAATCCTCCAAGAGTATCTCTTGTCATAGAAAAGGCCACTCACCTTAACCGTTCGGATTCGGCAATAAACTGTAGGTCCCCTCCATTCCTGCAGACACGCACACAGGAATGGTTGAGAGTTGTAAGTCGCTAGGCCCTGGTTCTTTATGAGCCGTTTGTGTCACTAAATTTATTTATTTTCTTACAGTCGTCAGCTTCATATTGGGATCATAATAAATACTAATTTTGCTTTTTGAATGCCTCAAAACTTAAATTAAAAATTTTCAATGATGTATTTTAATAAAAGGTATAACTGGCGCCTTAAACCTAAGAAGCAGCAACAGTGCTTCATGTGAATTTTTAATTGTATAATTCAATTAGTTTCATCCGTCAAGATCAAACACCGGTCTATGGAAATATTTCAAAAAAGATTTAAGCTACAATAATTGTTAAAACTCACTGCGGGTTCTTAAACAGTGAGAGAAAATTGTTTATCTTTTGACCTCATAATTCATAGGGCATAAAAGACGAGATTTAAATCTAAGAAGCAGCAACAGTGCTTTAAGTGGATTTTTAATTGCATAACCAATTAAAGTTTCACCTGTCAAGACCAAACACCGGTCAAGACTCGGCACTCGGAAGGTTCGTCAATGAAAAGTATTTTCAAAACTCATGGCATTCTTCTTCATTATACTAAAATTAATAACGATTAATAACAAAAAATTTGTTGAATTTAATTTGAATGCTACGTAAAATATCAAATAGCCAAACTTTTACTAACATGAAATTCAGCCCTCTTTTACGATATTTATCTTCGTTAGGTCAAATAACTGACTTCCTGAGTACATTTAGTCTCATTAGTAAACCGATTTATACGCATTAACCACAACCACATTAAACACAGTATCTAGTTTTCAAATAACAATATTGTTGGCGTTTTATCTAAAAAAATTCATCGCACATTTTCTCTGGCATTCGATGTTCCACTGACTAATAAAGCTACCTTATAGTGCTGTGTATAAAAACCCGAATAAAATGTTTTACTTGAACTTTATACAAGTTTATTGGTACATGACTTTATTTTTACTTGCTCTATAATAGGACTATAGGGCAAGTATTAGTATTTTTCCGAAGTAAAATGTTTATTTTGACTGGAATATTTTTGCAAGCGCTTTTTTTTACTTTTTCTAACAAAATCTAAAACAAAACAAAATTAATCCGGTAAAAATTCTACTTAGGGCCACTTGGACAGATTTTGACAGCAGTATCTCCTGATTTATAAATATTTAACCAATGAATTTAATAAAAAACTTGACCAAGTTGAAATATTACGAAGGTGAAGAATCTGGTTCCTCTTCGGCTTTTTTGGTAATTTGATATGCAATGAAACAAGGTTATTTCATGTACTTTCCCGACGTTTCGACAGGGGTTGCTGTCTTCTTCAGGGGATCTTTATTGAAACAATCACAAACACAGTAGAACAAATAAGTATTAACAATTAAAAAAAAAAAAAACATTGCAAACATTTTTTTTCCGAAATAAAACTTACTATGGCGTTAATGAAATAATTTAGGATATAATAAAATCAAAATTATAAAAAATTGGTAAAACTTTTTGAAAAATAATTTAGTTTGAACAAAAACAAAAGAGACATTTAAATCACTTCTTCTTATGAAGATCAGTCTTATAATTGTGTTTAATATATATGTGTTGACAAAATTTAAAATTTCTGTGCAGTTACAAGAGAGCAGTATACTGCAAAGATGGTTTGTGTGTCCTGTTTCCTGTTCATGTTGTTACTATTTTTGAGTATGTGGAGGGCTTCCAGAGTGTATCTTTTGGCAAAGTGTTTGTGTTTCTCCGTTTGTAAAATTTCAACCTCCTTAAAGTTCGGCTGAGGGTTGGTTTGGACACAGTGGTTTGCTAGTGCTGTCTTCGCGGAGCTCTTGCTGCTGATGTACGATTTGTGGCCAGCCATTTTCTGTCGCAGGAACTGATTGGTTGTACCCACATAGCAAAGGTTGCAGTTTTCCTCCTCTTTGCCTTTACAATTATTGATCTTGTAAACAACGTCAGTTTTGTTTCCTTTTTCCGTTTTTAGTTTGAGTTTTCAGAAAAGGGAGGCAAGTGTGCAATGTGACTTGAATGCTAATTTCACATTTTTGCAACGGTCTGTGACAACTTGTTTAAAATTAGTAGCGAGTGTTGCAACTTAGAAGATGCTTTTGTAAACAGAGTTTGCTTCAATATGTGCTGGATCTTCGGATTTTAATTAATTTTTGAAGCGATGTATCAAACTTATTATAAGTTCATTAGGGTAGCCTTTGTTTATTAGAATTTGGGTGCCTATACTCTCATTTTTTGAGTGAAACTTTTCATCGCTCAGTAAAAATACTTTATGTACTAAGCGATGAAAAGTTTTACTCAAAAAATGAGAGTATAGTCACCCAAATTCTAGTAAACAATGGATATCCTTATGAACTTATAAAAAAGTTTGATACATCGCTTCAAAAATAAATTAAATTCCGAAGTTCCAGCACATATTGAAGCAAACTCTGCTTACAAAAGTCTCGTCTATGTTCCAACACAAAAATGTGAAATTAGCATAAAAGTCACATTGCACACTTGCCTCCCTTTTCTCAAAACTCAAACCAAAAACGGAAAAAGGAAACAAAACTGACGTTGTTTACAAGATCAATTGTGAAAGGAAAGAGGATGAAAACTGCAACCTTTGTTATGTGGGTACAAGGGTTCCCAGGTCCCCAAAACATTTTTCCCCTTTTTTTTTTTAAACCAGAATGGTATTTTTCCCCTAATTTACTAATAAAAATCCCTTTTTTTTCCCCTAAGTAAATTACGTTTAAATTTTTGAAGAAAACATTGAAAATATACTGTTTTGAATTTATCTTGTAACATTTTTGTATTGTACATAGTGTACCTAACTTATATAATAGTGTGTCAATCAAAATATTTTATGAATTTAGTCATTCTGTCCTTTGTTCTGCTATGAGAAAGACAAAAAATAAAAGATTAAGCTTTTTCTGTTTCATTACGAAATATAATGCTAACAGCCTTTTTCTTAAAATCTTTGTCGGTTTCCTTTTCACTGAAAACTATTCAAGATTCTTTGTATTTGTTTTCTTTCTTCTCCCCAAAAAACTGTAACTTCATGCAGGAAAAGGTTAAGTAAGGCCGTGTTAGAATTGGTTTAAAAAGTCCATTGAATTTTGACGCCTCTACAATCCATACGAGATTCACCTAACTAGTGTCAAAACTGAACATTCTGATAAAATTTGGCGAAATTTTAATTTAATTCGCACACGAAATTTTCACTAATAGATTCTTTTATAGGTTTTCACATCAAAATTTGAAAATTTATGAAAAAATGTAAGAAATTTCATGTTTCCTTATGTGGTAAAAAAAAATAAGTGAAGGTGTTGCACGGTTGTATTTGCATATGATTTGCATTTATTAAAACCTAAAAGTCTATTCACTAGAAAGAATAGAACATTTATTTTTCCCCTTTTCGGATTTTTTCCCCTTTTTTTAGGCTCTCCCCTTTTTTCCCCTTTCGCATTATAAAATCGGCAAAAGTGGTGCTTTTCCCCTCAATCTGGGGACACTGCCCGTACAACCAAACAGTTCCTGCGACAGAGAATGGCTGGCCACAAATCGAACATCAGCAGCAAGAGCTCCGCGAAGACAGCACTAGCAAAAAACTGTGTCCAAACCAACCCACTGATCTCTATAATACACTGGACAGCGCATCCATACAAGTAAGTTGAAGCAATTTGAAGAATTTTTATAATGTTGAGCTGCCCAATTTTTTGTATAAGAGTTTAAATGTATAACATAATGAAATGAAAAAGTGACAACTTGAAATATTATAGGCAGGTTCAGATTTCTGAGATTACAGTGATCATTAGGCTGGCGCACCCATGCAACTTTTGCGAAACTGAATAGTTTAATAACTAGTTGAACTTAAAAATCAATTAACGTTATAAACTAACACACAGACAACATTTATTAAGTTTTTCTTTCTTTCAAGTTCTATTCCTTTCAGTTCCTACTCCTAAGGTAGGGAACGAAAGGGATAACGTACATTGTTTGAAAAAATAAAAAACAATAGGCGTGTCCTACCAAATAAAATCTCACTGAATGCTCAATTTCAAATTGACGGAGGCGAAATCATTTCGTGGGACAACATTCTCCGCACAATTGTAAAAAACACATTTCTCGTACTGAACTTCTGAAAAATAACTTTCAACTTTTGCTTAAAATATATACAGGGTGATCGGTATAAGATGCACCAAACTGCTGGAGCGAGTAGGTTGGGTTAAGACAAGAAAAAAATCGTATTGGAGGGGTACAATTTAAAATGCCATGCTATACTTTTTTGGAAAGCCAGAGATCTCTTCTTTGATTTTCATTTTAAATTAAGTTGTGTTAGTTAATTGTTTTTAAATAATTAATTTCCAAACTCGAAATTAAAAAAAAAATGAAAAAAAAAAGTTTCAAACTATTTTTTTTTAAAATTTTATGTTTATGTAATTAAGTATAATTTTTGTTTTCAAAATGTAATGCTTTTATTAATTTTCAATAAAAAACTGAAAACCGGATGTTAAAATGTATCTTAGTTTTTGAGAAATTAAAAAAATTAAAAAAAATAAAAAATTAAAATGAAGATCAAAGAAGAGATTTCTGGCGTTCCAAAAATGTATAGCATTGCATTTTAAATTGTACAGTTGTTTTTAAATATTTTTTTTTCTGTTTTAGGTCAATTTTTTTAGAAAATTGCCCCTCCTGCCTAAACGGGGGGAAATAGACCCTCCCCTCCCATACGATTTTTTTTTTTCTTAACCCAACCTACTCGCTCCAGCAGTTTGGTGCATCTTATACCGATCACCCTGTATGTCTACTAAAACTATTGATTTTGGACAAAGTTGTGGATTCCTACATACATAGTTTCTTTTCAAATAGAGATGCAGTAGTACGGGGAAGTTAGATTTCGTTATATAGAGTTCTGGAAAATAATTCCGAGACGCATTTCGACTTTAATATTTCAAAGTGTATTAGCACACAAGCCGTTTCCTTCACAACTGCAGCTGGTGTCTTTTGGCCGCCATCTTGTTTTAAACGGTTATTTTTATTTTCGCATGTAACTTCCATATTTTTGGTCGCAGATAAAAGTTTTGTACTAAAAACTTGTAGAGAATTTTATTTACTATAAAATATATTTTGTAACTTTTTTCGATAATCCCTTTAGTTCAAAAGTTACAATGAATTTTATTGAAAAATCTAGGAGTAATTTGTTTTTAATTTCATCAAAAAAAAATGTTTCTCACTAAAAAAAACAATGTCATTGCAAAAGTTGTAAATCCTTTAAATATCTATAATTTTGCCTTTTACAGTTTTCTAATATCAGCTAAGGCACTCGCTCTGCAGCGCATAAAATTTGGAGAAATCCATACCTCGTTTTTTTTTAAGTTTTTGTTTTTAAGCATAGGTAACTCGAGTAGTAGTCTAAGATCCCACCATAGAACGACCTACCCTCATCCAGGTTTCAGATAAGAAATATACAGTTTTGTAGGTAGTGTCTTAACAAACATTTTGCGCAAGGGTGTCCTAGCCTAATTTTTCGGGTTTTTACAATTATGTGACACAGCTCAGTTGGTATGTCTTACAGACATAAACAAAACACCATAAAAAAAGAAATCATTATATTAATACGTGAACAAGAATTCTTTCCATCCCTTTTTAACTAACTTAATGGCAACATATTTTATTAATTATTTTTTTGTTTGAAAGGTATTGACGATCGCTCCACTACAATTTAGTTTTTATGTTTATAAATATCCTTTAAGGCAGGTAAATAAATTAAACAAAATTAGGTGATTTCCCCTTCACAATTTACAGCAAATTAAGTGACCATATTAAATAAACGCTTTACCCCACGCCACTGTGGCCTGTTTGGTCCGCCTTCACTCTCAAATAAAGAATTGTCATTTTTTGCTACATATTCGCCTTTCTCATACCACACCTCACAAAACAAGAAAAAGATCGTACATATATTGCATTGGCGATTGGCATTATTCACCCCTTCGTTTTTCTGATCCATTTCTCTTCTCTGTGTGTGAAAGGAGGAGTCAAATTATTCAAGAGAAGGGTAATGAACTGTAGGGGAGAACGAGCTGTTGAATTCGCTTATAATTTGATTAATCATAGCAGCTACACTATAAGCTAAAAAATATACCTATGTCGATAATTTTTTTTTCGTGTCCGTTTCAGTAAGTTGTTGCTGGCATTCTATTTTTTAAAAAGGTCGAATTTCCACCAACAGGCGATACTAGTTTTATATAAAAAATTCAAAATAGGTGGTGTTTTAAAAAATCACAATTTCAATAGGGTTAGGATAAACATAGATAAAAGTCTAGAATCTATTTTCTAAAAGAAAAATGTAAGCGAGGTGGTTGTTTTTGTAATCAATAGATTATTTTCAATATAAAAAAGTAATGGATATATGCAAAAGATGTAAAAAATCTACAACTCGAGATATGAACGTTTGAAAGCAAAAATGTGAAATGGCGATTTTTCCTATTATTTTGTTAGAAATATAACCAAACCACTTATGTTTATGTATTAAAAACATAAAATGGTGCTCTGTCATTTTACTTAATCCTACCACCAGCTTCGAAAAAAATACCTCCAGATTGTTGTATTGGATATCATAAAACTTGTACCTACTTACCCACGTACTTACATTTTTGTAATACTTTACCTCCCCAAATTTGCTGTCACCTCTCTGAGATAATCAAAGTTTTTTCCTCTAACAAATTAAGAAATTTCAAAATATCGATAGTTAAAATTTCGGCAATTTTGAGTTTTTTACAACGGTTTGGAAAAAGTATGGTACTATCATACTTTTGATTAATGTGTCCTTAAGTTGGTACTATTTTTAATGAAAATACCTATGCGGGTAAAATGTAAAAAAATGAAAGACCGCCAAAAACTGAACTGATAAAATGTCCTTTTTTTATGGTGTTTTGTTTATGTTCGTAAGACATACCAACTGAGCTGTGTCACATAATTGTAAAACCTCGAAAAATTACTTTTAAACGTAGTAACATTTTTTTTTTAATGAGAACAAAATTTTTTTTTGATGAAATTAAAAAAAAATTACCCCTAGATTTTTCAATAAAATGCACTGTAACTTTTGAACTAAAGGAATTATCGAAAAAAAAATTGCAAATTAAATTTTCTACAAGTTTGTACTACAAAAAATACGGAGGTTACATGCGAAAATAAAAATAACCGTTAAAATCAAGATGGCGGCCAAACAACACCAGCTGTAGTTGTGAAGAAAACGGTTTTCGGCTTGTGTACTAAAACACTTTTGAATAGCGAAGTCAAAATGCGTCTCGGAATTATTTCCCAGTGGTGCGTTCTTTTATGTTACTGTGGTTAACTATAGTTAACTATAATTAACTTCGGTCGTTCCTTTAATTCAGAAAAGTTACTTCGAGTAACTTTATGACGTCATAAAATCGTTCCTAAATTCCAAAGTAAAAGTGTCAAAAAGTAACTTTTTGTAACTTTTTCCAACTCATCTCGATATGAATTGAAATAGTTGATCTGTCAAACACAGCTGAAATGCAATGGTGAATGTTTTGTTTACTTTTTGCCCTTTTGATTTGGAATTGTTTTCAATATTTAAAATATATTTTTATCAATTTAATCGATTTTTTCCTGTCGAATTTGATTTTTGGAATAGTTTTCTTTTATTTTCTGATGCATTTTCTTTCTGTCGGCATTTTCTTCTTTATATTTGGTTAATTTTTCATCAAAAAATTCTGTGCCATAAGCAATGAAGAAAATTGCACATGTTATTTTGAATTCCTAATAATTATTTTTGCAATAAATTTAATGCAATCACATTTTTTCTTGGTTATTCATTCCAAATATACAATTCAATTTTTTTTCAACCCCTTTCGTTTGACAGATTAACTATTGTCAACTCTGGTCGTTCCTAAATGAAAAAGTTACCAAGAGTAACTTTCTTTACTATGGCAGATCAACTTTTGTTTTTGACACATTAACTTTAGTTAACCACAGTAACATAAAAGAACGCACCTCAGCGGAAGTCTAAATGCCCTGGACTACAGCCCAAAACTGAAAAGACACCTCATTTCAACAGGGGCCCTTCGGATTTGATCTTGCGCAAGCAACATTTTGTTCTAGCGCGCAGCTTCTGCCATATTTACAATTCTTATGTCGAATTCCATGCAGCAATTTCAAATCGATTCTTTTTTTTTTTGTTGTAAAAAATTCGATTTTTTTTGTTATTGTGTGTGTGCCATTTGACAGCAGTTTTGAAGCAGAAGAAAGATAAACAATAAACTATTGCACGCATTAAGTTTTTAACAATTATTCAAAAGTGCCTTCAGTTTTGCGCGTTGTTTAGTAAGATTCAAAACAAATATACTTCAGAGATTGGTTGCAAAATAAAACGAAAACAGTTGTGCGTTCATACAAGTAGAAAGGAAAAACAAAATCCATTATGAAACCCATCAATCAAGAAATGCATCGGCAAGCAGGGACGAATTTACTTTGGGCATTTGAAGCAGAGTTTATTAATTCTGTTGATCAATTCTAATTAATTATACACACTTATTTGATCAATAAAAAACATTTTTATAGATATATTTATTTTAAATCCTTTAAAAAACTACGAAGACTTTTGAATATTTGTTAAACACCGCGGCAAAAAACTTTCAACTCCTGGGAAATGTCGAATCTTCTTAGTGTGTGTGCAAATCCGTGTAAATCTTGCTAAAAACGTAAGACTTCATTTATCTAGAAAATTCGATTTTTTCTACTAGACAAATCAATTATTTTCTAAGCAGAACCGATTTTTTTATTGCATGGAATTCGCCATTACTTTTAAAACTAAATGCGGAATTTGAGTCACAATTGCTTGGAAAAATTCATTTGGCTTCTCTTTGTTTTTCCTAGTCGTTTAATATTTCCTTTAATTCAAAACATTTTATTGACAAATTTAAATTTTTTTTAATAGTTTCGCAAAATTCATTTGGGACTTTCTTATTTTATCATTATTTTTACAAAATATCGCCTAGCTGTTTAACTTTTTCGCTGATAGATTATTATTTGACTTCTATTGTTTTGAATTTTTTTGATGAAATTACATGCCTTAAAATTACGCGCGAAGTTTTAAAAACGTTAACATATTTTGCTCAACTTCAAAAATGTAAAATGAAAAACGACGAAATAAGCCCCCGCGAAACGGTAATTTGGCAAAAATTCTGGCGAAATATACCATAGTTAGAGCCGCTTACGAACAAATTTGAGACGACTGAAATTGTTGTATGACCGCTACCCGTTTCAGATAAGCTAAAAAAAAGAAGTCCTTCTCTACGGAATTACATAAAAACTGTTCTTTTAGCAAATTTAAAGCAAATACATTAGGGCCATTTTTTTCACTATTGCTCAACTTGAGGCAAACTCTCAAGTTGATCAACTCGAGAGTTTACTAAAACTCGAGAGTTGAAACGCAATTTTAAATTTCTTTTTATTCACTCTATTTTTCTCAACTCCCCATTTGAATAATATCCCTGGGATATTTTTGAAAATAAAACAGAACTATCATTTTCAATTTGAATTTTTATTTATTGTGTTATTTAATTTGAAGTTTTTCAATATTTGTGCGTGTTATTTTGTGTTAAATTGTGTATTGTGACATCGTACCACGAAACTCAACAAGGAAAAAGCGTCGGAGAAAATCGCGAACGCATTTACTGCCCAAAGAAATTGTTGGCCAATTTACTAAAAAGAATTGCTTCGGAGCATTACCTGATGTATTTTTTTACCTTTTGTTGTCCGTAATCTGTTTTTGTAATAAAATTTAAATGACAAAACAACATTTTTATGTAAACTCTCAAGTTTGCTCGGTCAACTTCTAATTTTTCCGGAAGTTGACAAAATCTAAAGTTGAGTTGAAAATCGAAAGTTAAAAACGTCAACTTTGTGTGAATAAAAACAAATCCACAAGTTGAGAATAAAAATCCTCAAGTTATGTTCAACTTTGAGTGAATAAAATCGGCCTTATTCTCCAGCTCTTTGCTAAAAGAAAATTTTAAAACATCCGAATATTTTGGTATGACATGATAAACAGAACTCTATAGGCAATAAACTCTAAACAACAAAAAGTGCATAATAACTTTATTAATTACCGTTTACTTACACCGTAAGCAATCTTTAAGTTTTAGCAAAAAATACTACACGTTAGTATTGTGAGTCGAATTTTAAGAAATAATAAGCTAGCCCGAAAAATATTTTATTTAATGAAAACATAGGTGTTTTTTTTTAAGGTTTTTAGGCTTGGTATATATTTTTTAATTAAATTTTAAAGCCTTCCTAAAATCTTCACCTGCATTTTTTCAGAATCCCTTTGTATGTGCTCAACCCATACAATTAGTTTTGGTAAAATTTAGTGAAAGCACTACAGTTTTAGTATAACACAAATTTCTTCTAAAGTTCTTAGAAGTAATAGTAAGTCTTTAGATTTCTATAAAATCAATAATATGTGTGAAACCTCGCTAAAAACCGATTAGTCTCTTAGTTTTTATTTCTATTTAATTTACTATAAATTGTTTTCAAGCGCAAAGGAAACAAAGTTCCACCGTGCACAGCAACACACTGTCATTCGCGTGTTGCGTGTACCACTTTCGCGCGTTCAACCGCATGAAGGCTTACTGAACTTTTTATACATTGTTGACTTATTATATATGGACTACTAGTCGGGTGTCATTTCCATACAAAATCGCAAATGAAAATGGTTCAACGACTTTTAAGCACCATCAGCGCTCTCGTGGCACATCGGCAAAAAAAAGTAAGTAATTCAAAAGCCACCTGTTGCAACTTGGCCTCAACAAGCATTTTTTGGCAAAGAAACTAAGGCCATCTACTAAATTTCTTTGTCATTGACTTATTATATATGGACAGCCAGCAGCCAAAGCACGATGGTTCAATGTAAAACTATACGACACCAGCGCTCTCGTGGCATGTCGGAAATGCGGTGTAAGTTTTGGCCGCGTTCAATAGAAAAACTGAAATTTCAGAATCTAATGCCACATTTACACGAGTAAAAAATTGCCATAATGTTTTTTATTATATTGCCATTAATGACCAAATAGTGTAAATATACCAGAATCTTCCATTATTTTTGTCAGAAAAACTATGACGAAGTGCAGATGATATTTAATTTTACCATTATACTGGCATCGTGGTATGAATGTTGACATCATTTTGCAAATAATGGCAATGCACATAGAGAATTCTTGACATTATAATGCCAGATCATCATAGCGCCAATATTTGACTTCGTGTAAATGAGTGTCATTAAGGCAATGATTTTATCCAGTAAGGCGCGAAACATTCGGAGCGACGACAAAAAAAAATTACAACACGTGGTTGTCAAAATGTGAAACTTTGCAAGTAATTATAATGCAGTGAATTTTATGCCCGACTTTTAAATGTTTTTATCGAGATTTATATTATACAAAATAATAGCAATGTTTTTTAATTTCAATGAAAAATTGTTCCACAATAATCGGATGGAGAATAATGGGAATACTTTTGTAAGTTCTTTTATTTAAATAAGTAACGGCTTAACTACATTCAAGACTTTTTGGAAAAAACGACAAAAAGTTATAGATAAAAATTAGCTTATCAATGCCTTTGTGAAAAAAAATTATGGTCGTATTTATAAACATTATCTAACTTTAGACAGCCGTCCAAGTTTTTAAAAACCTTTCTAATTGTTGCTAAAGTGATTTTTCGTTTTATCTTGCTTTAGACAACGTAATCTATTGTCTAAACTTCGAGAAATGCATTTTTTTAATTAAATAAACTATATTTCCGACTGTTTCCAAATTCTTAGACATAGTTTAAACAGCCAAAAATCTAATTAATAAGACCAAGTGTTTTACCTGTGAAATCATCTAGAAATGATATACCGCATGTTTTAGTTTTTCACTTTTGTGCTTATCAAAAAGTTTTGAATAGGTACCTACTTACATTTAAGCTTTCAGTATTACAATTTTATTAAAAAAAAAACACAATGAGAACAAATCAACCAAAAACCAGAGTGAAAATAACTTTATGTGTAGTACTTCACAATCCCCCACCACAACTCTCATCAGAATTTGACTAAGTGAAGGTAACAGAGTAGAAGATGAATTGCAGTAAAATATATATGTACCTACTTGAACAATAAAGAAAAACAAAAAGAAGAAAGGACGATAACTCTGCAATTTGTTCAACCTCAACAATCCACCCCGGTAACCCACATACGTTTCTCGCCAGCGTGTTTTAAAAATCGCAAAAAAAATGGCAGTGTGTAAAAGCAGTAAAATCTGAAATTTCAGATGTAAAACGTAATGCATTGAACGCGGCCAATGAAAAACACGTCAGGCGTCAAAATACAAAAAAATATAATAGATGATGTATGTGGGTTACCGGGATGGAAAAAATTGTTGAGGTTGAACAAATTGCAGAGTTATCGTCCTTTCTTCTTTCTGTTTTTCTTTATTGTTCAAGTAGGTATATATATATTTTACTGCAATTCATCTTCTACTCTGTGACCTTCACTTAGTCAAATTCTGATGAGAGTTGTTAAATTAATGAGGTTGAACAAATTCCAGAGTTATTGTCGTTTCTTCTTTCTATTTTTCTTTATCTTTCGAGTAGGTATATTTTATAGCAACTAATCTTCTACTCTGTAAACTTCACCTAATCAAAATTCTGATGGGAATTGTGGTGAGGGAAGTGTGAAATAAGGCGAAGTACTACATATAAAAGTTGAACTGTATTATTTTCACTCTGATTATTGATTGATTTGTGCTCATAATTTTGTTTTTAATAAAATTATTGTACTGAGGCTTATTTGTATTCAAAAATTTTTGCAAAAAACGAAAAAGTGAAAAACTAAAACATGCAGTATGTCATTTCTAGTTGATTTCACAGATCAAACACTAATGTTTTTGCACAAAGCTAATTTTTGTTTATCAGTTTTTGTTTATCAGTTTTTGTCGTTTTTTTCTAAGAAGTCTTGAATGTAGTTAAGCCCTTACTTATTTAAATAAAAGAACTTCTTTCATGTGAATGAGTTCGGCCGTGTCAGTTGGACTTTCAGCAGGTTATAAGTCCACCAGTCCAATTGGCACCGAGCCATTTGGCTCGATAGAGCTATTTATACCAAATAGCAATAACCCTCTCTCGTTTTTTTACCACCGTGAAAGCCATCACTTTGTGGGAACTAAAAATTGTTTACCTTTTTTTTTTGAAAGCAATTGCCGGTATATTGTGCGATATAAAAATCACCATTTTAAATGTTAAAATTGAGCACAAACTTCTATTTGCAATTTCGCATCTGCCAGATTCCACAAATTGATGGCTGTTGACAGATTCATGTAAAGTTCCCTATCGTGAATGGCCAGTTTGACACCACACAATAACTTTCGACTGAACTCTCAGATTTTTTTTGCGTTCAGTAAAAAAGAACCATTTACACCATTTTAGTATAATGGTAAATTAAAATATCAACTGCACTTGGTCATTATTTTCATGACAAAAATAATGGCAGATTTTGGTCTATTTACACCATTTGGTTATTAATGGCAATATTATAAAAGACCTTATGGCAATTTTTCAGTCGTGTAAATGTGGCATTAGATTCTGAAACTTCAGATTTTCTTTTGAACGCGGCCATAAGTTACACCATATTTCCGCCATGCCACGAGAGCGCTGTTGTCGTATAGTTTTACATTGAACCATCGTGATTTGACTGCTGGCAGTCCATATATAATAGGTCAATATTTTTATAATTTTAATAATCGAAATAGTCAACAGAATTTTTGTAACCATGACAAAATATAAAAAATTACTTTCTTTCTCTCCTCATTTTTAGGTCTATAAGTGCTTGTGTTCATCTTTTTTTCTGGTATTCATTACCCATATACCCCCCCCCCCCCCTGAATCCTCCAGTGAGGTCCGCTTCATTCCTGCAAACACGCACACCGGAATGGCTGAGAGTTGTAATTCACTAGGCCCTAGTTCTTCATGAGCTGTTGTGCCATCAAAATGTTAGAAAAAAAATGCCTAACAAAATGAGTCATTAGTTAAAACAGAACACTAACAAAATCAGATTATAAATGATTTGATGTCAACTCCGTTTAAAGTGAGAAGTTAGTTCAAAATGTATGGATTTGAATAGATAAAGGTTACGTCATCTTCGATCTTCATAAAACCGTTGACTAGAATACGTGTAGAAATACGTTGGTATCTATATAATTTAACTAATCACTAAAATGTTTTTTTTTTTTTTTTTTAAATATATTTTACCCCTTAGTTATTATTTTAATAATTTATGAAATTCATAAAATAACTTCGACATAAAACTTCTATGTATAATCTGGTATGATAGTCTGAAAACAGTTAACTTTAGACCGATATAGTACACTACCGGAGAAGACAATCAGGCTAGAAATAATTGGATAATGCTTATTGACTTTTCTCATTTTATTCTAATGTTTAGTTTTTACGATACGAGTTATATGGTTTTTCTTATTTTGTCCGCCTAAATCGATGAAATACCCCTATGTGCAACGGTCATCCGACAGAGATAAATAATAAAACATTTTAACTACACAGCAAGTCGAAGGACGCGACGCCCGACACGGTTGTTCGACTGATGCTCACATTACAAAACTCCGTAGACTCGACACATGTTGATCAACATGTCGTTGAATGTGAAGTAAACATCTTTTTAAATAAGTTTGTCATGTCAATTATTGATTTATTAATTTTTGCAACATCTTTGACTGCTTTTACACACTGCAAAACTCTCTTGCGATTCCTAAGCACGTAGGCGAATGACGTACGTTTGTGGTGGCTGGGGTAGACGAAATTGCTGACATTAATTTTCAGAGTTATCGCCCTTTCTTCTTTGTGTTTTTCGTTTTTGTTGGAGTAGTTTTTATTTCAATTCGTCTTCTACTTTAAACTTCGCTTTATCAAGCGGATTAAAGAGTGCAACAGTTGATACCTTTTCAATTGCGCAAAGTTAATTTTCTTAAAATATTGCAGTGTATGAAAGAGTTTTGCAATCAGAAAGAAATCAAAAGAGAAGGAACTATTAAAAATCGCTGTAGTGTAAAAGCAGTCTTTAAGGTGTTCATATTTAATGCGAAAGTTTGTGGTAGAAAATGGGAGCTTGCACAAACGGTTTACCATGGAGTAGATGGCAGCTATTTTATGACGGATTTACATGTATCTTCATCTGCAAACATCAAGAAAAGTAGAGCGGGATAGAGTGATACCAAAAAACCGAATGTGTGAAAGAGCACCACCATGAAGATGAACATGTTCGTCTTCGTTATAATCTTCGTCTGCGTTCCTATAATCAAGATCTCTGCATTTTGTTCTTCTCTCTCTATCCAACAAACACGCATTTTATATTTTGTATCCCTTATTTTTTGCAGAACTCGCATGAAGATACATGTAAATCCAGCATTATGCTGAACCGGGCAAAGGGAAACGCTGCTGGTTACATAAGTGGATTTAGGTTTTAGCCTCTTAGCTGATTTGAAATTAAATTTATTGCAAATATATAAAATTACAAAATGAAAACTATTTAAACTATTTAGGAACATGTTAGTGTGTTTTTGCTAGCCCTAAGGGATTTGGACGAAAAAAATAACGATGTCGGAGCTAGACTATTTTCATGCAGTGTTATTTTTCTCTAGCACCAAGGGAATTGAACGGAAAAAATGAAGTCGGAGCTAAACTGTATAGTATAGATCAGTATTTCCCAACCTTTTTTGTACTATGCCCCACTACAAAATTTCCAAAATTCGTATGCCCCCTAACATTAGAATGTTGATACCTAAACAATATTTAACATAAAAATCTGAAATGTTAAATAAAAATAAAATTGCTGATATCAGAAAAAATCCATAGAAAAAGAGTAAACATATTTGGTCTTATTAATTAGATTTTTGGCTGTTTAATCTATGTCTAAGTATTTTGAAACAGTCGGAAAAATGCTTTTTGACATGAATTACATGCCTTTCTCGGACGGTTGGGTGTGATGTAGCGAAATGAGGACCGTCACGAAGACATGTACCGCTCGCGCCCTACTGCTAAGTGACTGTTTGCACTACAGACATCCTAAATATACCAATCGATAGATAAATATTGCGCAAAGATTATAGAGGAATTGATTTATAGCTGTCGCCTCAGAGTTTCATGTGATGAGCCATCGCGTTTGGGGTAAATTGCAGCAAAATTAGGAGTACTCAAATTAATTTGAGCTCAATTTCTTCGGATACATAAGTGCCACTGACGTCATTAAATTATTAATTAAAAAAATATTGCATTGCAGGTTTAGACAATAGATTACGTTGTCTAAAGCAAGATAAAAAGATAGATTACTTTAGCAAAAATTAGAAAGGTTTTTTAAAAACTTGGACGGCTGTCTAAAGTTAGACAATGTTTATTAATAAGACCAAGTAAGTTTGTTTTCGAAACATAATAATGTAGTAGAACAGAAATTCAAGTACAAAATAATTTAATAACTATGTTATATCAATTATTTAAAATTAGTGAGATCCCTGCCCTTGATGCCTCCTGCAAATAGATTTTATGTCAGATTCAAATTTAAAGAGCTTCAGTCTCAGAAGAAGATTTTTTTCTCTATCAGCAAGTCATTTAAGGCACTAAATTCGCGTTCAGTTAATTATGAAGATGGAAAAGGTAACAACAGCTCTCTTGCATATTTTTGGCTGCATTAGGGTATCTGATTTTGGTTTTCTCAGAAAGCCATGCCATCGGTCCTTTTATGTCGAATAAAGTTTTAATTGACTAATCATTTTGTATTTCCGCGAGTTCTTGATACTGTATATTTGAAATATCAGAACAGAAAAATTATCTACAATTGGTTGCATTATCCAAGATTGGGAAATTAGTTTTTTTTCAAATCAGAAAATTTTTCTTTTACATAAACTGATAAATTTTTTAAATGATCGACATTTACATCTATAGCGGTATCGGTCACTTTACATTTTTTGAGCCAAGAAAATTTTACAAACTTTTTGTTCTAAATATATGTCTGACAAATTGAACAAAGGTAACGAAACCAAATATCTTCTTCTTCATGCCTCAAGATGAACGAATACTGGCGAATTTTTCTCTTGCTTGAACAACCACTCATCAGAAATATATCTTCAAAGGTGAAAACTCAAGAAGTATAGATTTTTAGGAGAGATGTGTTTCTGTAATGGTGCATAATTTTATATTTGCCCCCCTATAAAATGAAATTGCCCCCTCCCTGTGGGGCGTGGGCCCCACGTGGGGAAACACTGCTATAAGGGGATCAAGCCTCCCTCATACGGGGGCACTTGATTACTTTAAATTTTAGAAAAAAAAGTGTATCTTATCCACATGACAATTCAATAAACAACTAAATTGACAGCAAATCCATTCATTTAGAAACAAAGTATATCTTGTACTTTCTGAAATAATGTGAAAATTAAAAAGGGGGGATCAATAATGTCCCCAGGTTCCCCTACTATAATCGATAGATATACGCGATGGCCAGAGGCGGTTCCTCTACGTAACAATACGGCTGAAACAGTAGCCACCGTTTTGTTCAAGGAATGATTTGCACGTTACGGAATACCTACCTCAATATAGTAACCGATCGTAATTCGAATCGGCGCTTTTTAACGATTTCTGTAAGAAATTAGACATTAAACATAATAGAACTACGGCTTATAACCCCAAGGCAAACGGTTTCGTCAAAAGATAGCATAGGACTTTAAAAGCCTCGCTAAAATGTCACAATGATCCGCAATGGACAAAAAGCCTTCCATTTGTAATTTTAGGTCTACGTGCGGCATATCGGGAAGAAAAGAATTCAAGTCGAGCGCCGCGGAACTCGCATTTGGAAAAACAATACGCTTACTCTCAGACCTACTTATACCCGAAAGAACGTCGGTCGATCAATCGGACTTTGTCAAGCAATTGAGCTAACATTTCAAAAAAATTCAACCTAGCCTGCCTTCGTGTCATCGGCAAGATAAACCGTTCGTTTTTAAAGAGCTTAAAACATGCTCAAACGCCATCATTCGTGTAGATGAGGTTCGAAAACCCTTACAGCGACCTTATGACGGCCCATTTGAACTAATATCGAGAAGTAATAAAACATTCAAGCTTTTAGTCAATAGAAACGAGGTAACGAGGAAAGTTATATTTCATTTATTTTTTTATTAACAAGATATCGGTTTGTAAAACTTATAATAATTAGTGAAAAAAATTGTAGTAGCCCGTGGCGTAATGGTTAGTACGTTGGACTGTCATGCTAGAGGTCTGGGTTCAATACCAGCCGCTTCCACCTTAAGTTTTTTTTCAGGGCTACTGCTTCTTGCGAGGAAGTTACAAATCCTCCAAGACTATCTTTTGTCATAGAAAAGTGTCGCTTACCTTAGCCGTTTGGATTCGGAAATAAACTGTAGGTCCCCTCTATTCCTGCAGACACGTACACAAGAGTTGTAATTCACTAGGCCTTGGTTCTTCATGAGCCGTTGTGCCATTAAATTTATTTATTTATTTATGCTCAGTTTCCAAGTGTAAGTTTAAACTCTACTTTTAGTTTAAACCTCAGTTCAACACCTTATTCAATTTCACAGTGTACGTTCAAATCTGAACTGAGTTCAACAAGTTAAACGCTTGTATTCTTCCGTTTAAATTTAAACTCTCTCAAAAACGTTTCCATGGTAATCACTCATGTGTTCCTCTTTTCTCTTCAAAAAAAACTAAAATTGAGAGAACTGCGCTGCCTGCGCATGTGTTTCTGAGAAAATGGTAATGTAGTTCGGTAATATAGTTCGTTTATTTGAACTGAGGTTCAGTTTATGCTGTGAACCCAAGGAGTTGAACTTGGAATTTAAACTTAAGTTCAGGTTCAGCTGAACTTAAGTTTAAACTTTCACTGTGAAACTGGGGGTTAGAGAAAAAAAAAACTAAATGATATTTTTAGCTATTTTCTTAAGAAATCTTGTTCGACTTAGGCTTAGCGCTTAGAACTATTTTCTATAGCTTTTAGTTTTCTTTATCTGCTATCCACAATTGAAAGTAAATAAGGGCTTTTTTATTGAGATTTAAAAACTTTAATACATGACTCCGAGCAACCAACACTTATACTAATAATATTAACATCAATTCTATTAACTAATACATACATAATAAAATTAATAAAAAAATAAAAGTAAATTTTAAAAGCTTGTGCATGCATATAACGGTGTCTGTTATTTCCCAATCTTACTTTTTGTTTGGATCAGACACACTCTGTATAAAAAGTGTGTGCCCTACAGTAAATTTATGGACCAAAAAAAAATTGGGCGAGCTCATTCACCCGTGCCTTTAAAGCCATAGTCCTTTAACGTATTTTCTTTCCTCCCGAACAACTGCAGATATTCTTAATTTTCTTGTTGATTTTTATTATATGATCATCCCTTTAAAAAAAATCATTCAAAGTTTATGGAAGAAAAAAATACATAGAAAATATTTTTAAAATTATTCTTTTTTTATGTAAGAGGCACAAGTTAATGACAGAATTTGTTTGTAAATAAGTTTTTTTTGTAGAGAATAAACTTTTGATTTAGGGATGTCTGATCAAAAAAATTGGTTTGGGAAATAACGGACACCCTAGTGTAGATATATATTAGTAGTTAGTTAGTACAGAAATCTACCAAAATTTGTATTCTTTCTTAATTTTGAAGAAATAATTGAAACGTTTTGTTTGTAATGACGAAGGACACGGTTAAAGAAAAATTTTAACATCGAACATAGTTTTTAAAATTAATATTGTGTATTACTCAACAAAAAAAACGTAGGACTGCAAAAGACTTTTATTCCTGCCATCAGCTTTACCACAGTTCTCAACTCATGTGTTTATTTTTTGTTTAACTTTCACATCCAAACATTTGCAGCCGTATATTCATTAGATTGGGCTAAACAGATGAATAGTTATGCACTGTATAAGGTTTTATGTAGCCTCTATGCAACGTTGCATAAATTCCTATTCATAAAACATTTTCCTACCCATTATAGTTATACATCGCTTATGTCAAATAAAGGACCAAAAATGAGAAATCTATTACGTTTTACCTCCACAACAACTGACAACTAAAGCTCTGCTGTTCGTAAAAGATCAAAAAAAAGAAATGTGCCGCGCCGATTGTGTTCTTTTAATTTCTAATTATATTATTGTTCTTTGCGTAATTTATGAGTTTGAAAATAAAGCTAAATGTCTAGGAATAAAAAAAATTCGTGTTTGATTTATTGAAAGAATTGTTTTCACAGAATGTTTTTATTGAGAAGAATACTCATTTATTAGGGCGGCGCTTATTTTGGCTTTGTTTGAAATTCTTTTGTTTCCCCTCTTAAAGTGAATAAAAACCATTAAACTTTGCATACATCTTAAGTACATATAAAGTAAAGTAATAGTAAAGTAAAGTTAAAGTAAGGTAAATAGTGTACACAAAAATTTTAATTTTAGGTTGGGATCCCTAGACCTTTGGCATGGATACGTTAGTCGAAATCGAAATAAATTACCCAATATTTAGTTTTATTCAAATAAGCTGAAAAAAAAAGAAATAAGCGCCACCATAAATCTTGGTGTATTATATTGTATGAGAGTCAAAGTGACATTTCGGCACAAAAATATCCTTTTGTAGGGACTATTCAACCTCCAAACGCGTTTAGCTTATAATGCCTCTATTCAACGTTGCATAAGTTTTATGAATAACATTTTGGTGTTTAGAGGCATTATAAAGAGTGTACCTATAACATTATGCACTCGTTATAATGCGTTTATGAATTAGGATTGTTGGTCTATAATATCAAAAAACAGGTGGGTAATACTATATTCTCATTTGGACCATGTTTGTTTGTTTTTGTTTTATCAAACCGTTGTAAAAGATATACATAAATATTTTTGTATGAATATTTGGAGCAAACGATACTTTCTCTAAAAAGTCAAGCAAAAATTGCACAGCACTGTACTAATGCAAAACTATAAACTGCTATGACATACTATGTAATGATATTATGAACATTCATTTAAGCTTGAAGGAGGACACTAACTAGTACCTTACTTATAATCATTTTGAATTCAAAAATTATACAAAGCAAAAGGATCACACAAGCGTATTTATTTTAAGGAATTCCTACCACTTCTTCCTCTTGTTATTCAAAACAAGTGTAATTATACCTACATAGTTTTTTTGGAACACAGTTAATTGTGCACAATCAAATTTTTCTATTTATTCTTACTAACTTGCGCACTTCAATTAAATATAATTTGACTGTCAATTTTTATCTAAATGTTTTTGATCTTTTCTAATTTGTCCCTTCTTTCGTGAAATAAACGGGTAGTTATTTTTATTTTTGATCATATTAATTTTATCTTTTCAAAAATGCTGGTTCTATGACTAAAATGAAAGTAATCACATAAGATTTGAACAATTTCAATTATTTCCGCTTAAAGAGTAAAGAAAATTAAACTGTGGGGGAAGGAGACGAACTTCCAACTATTTGTAAATTTCTCCCGCACATTTCTTTGTAAGAAGATTCTAATCTCTTATAATTAGTGTCTTATTATTAAATACAAAAATAATTATACCTAATAACACGGGTGAATGGACCGTCACCTTTTGCGCAATAATTTGGGATGACAAACGGTTTGTTAGAAACAGCGTGGTCAACCAATGGCCAATGGCACAATGTCCACTAGATTAGGTGTATACGCACCCGATTTCTGTAGGATGTTGAAGAAATATAAACCATTAAACACCTGCTCTGCGATTGCCCAAACCTCTAAACAAACCGCCTCCGTTATCTTGGAAACAGGTTTGTTAGAGAACTGGACGATTTAGCGTCTCAATGGCAAGCATGAGGAAATATATAGAAAGCACGGGCTGGTTCGTAAATGAACCAGTCTATGTGAACCACTAGCTTAGCAATAATCTCTGTTCGAATCACAATGGACCAATAGGTTGGGTACACAACAGCTTCAGAGCTCCTAACTTAACCTAACCATGATCCCAATATGAAGCTGACGACTATATTTATTATTAACATTAAGTAGTACTTGCAACTTGCGGATTTCTCGTTTGTTAAAAATTCTGTTCATCACAAAGCTTTGTTTTTTTCTTTTGAATTTTATAATTTTGCATCAATTCCGTTCATAAATGGAAAAACTTTTAACTTTGCAAAAGCTGACTTCGTTGCCATGAATAGGTTTTTTGACAATATTAAATGGAAAGAGGTATTTGAAGGGAGTTCACTGGAACTTATGTACGAAAATTTTAAATATTATTTGTTTAAAGGTATGGATAGTTTCGCTCCTACTTCTAATAAGAAAAAGTCTTTTAAATTACCGTGGTTTAACAAAAGAATTTAGAACTTAGACAATGCTAAAAACAAAGCATTAAAGGGTTCTCAGTTAACTAAGAGCATAGACGATCGTCATAATTTCCTTCGGTTGAGAAAAGAATTTGCATTTCTTAGTAGTTTCTTGTATATACAGTATATCAGTCTAATTTTTTTAATTTTTTTGTAAAAGATGACCAATTGAATGACCACTTTTGACCACCCATTAAAATTTTTTGACCACCCATAGTTATCGAAAAAATCGATTTTTAAAAATGGGGGGCTAAAAGAACGCTGCCCCCAAAAAATCGATTTTTTCAAATTTGGTTGATCGTTCGTGACCTATCATGTCGCACGAAAGAGATTATTAACCACCCTTTAACTTTTTTTGACCACCCCTAGAAATGTTTTTTTTTGATTTTTTGAAAAAAAAAAAATTGAGATTATTTTTTGTTTAAAATTTTCTCTTAATTTTCCTATTTCAAAATGACCACTCTTTAGAATTTTTCGATCTTTTGAAAAAATATTTTTTTCGAATTTTTAAAGATGACCATTGTAAAAAACTCTGTTTTCTTAGATAACCATGCCTTAAAATCGCTCTAACTTCTTAAAAAATACATTTTTTTCAATTCTGGCAGATGATCATTGTGAAGAACATATATATCTAAAATGACCACCCTTTAGAATTTTTCGATCTTTTGAAAAAATATTTTTTTCGAATTATTAAATATGAACATTGTAAAAAACTCAGTTTTCTTAGATAACCATCCCTTAAAATCGCTCTAACTTCTTAAAAAATACTTTTTTTTCAATTGTGGAGGATGACCATTGTGAAAAACATACGTATATTAAATGCATCCCTTAGAATTTTTCGATCTTTTGAAAAAATATTTTTTTCGAATTTTTAAAGATGACCATTTTAAAAAACTCAGTTTTCTTAGATAACCATCCCTTAACATCGCTATAACTTCAAAAAAAATACTTTTTTTTCAATTCGGACAGATGACCATTGTGAAGAACATAAATATTTAAAATGACCAACTTTTAGAATTTTTCGATCTTTTGAAAAAATATTTTTTTCGAATTTTTAAAAATGAACATTGTAAAAAACTCAGTTTTCTTATATAATCATCCCTTAAAATCGCTCTAACTTCTTAAAAAATACTTTTTTTTTCAATTCTGGCGGATGACCATTGTGAAGAACATACGTATCTAAAGTGATCATCCTTTAGAATTTTTCGATCTTTTGAAAAAATATTTTTTTCGAATTTTTAAAGATGACCATTTTAAAAAACTCAGTTTTTTTAGATAACCATCCCTTAAAATCGCTCTAACTTCATAAAAAATACTCTTTTTCAATTCGGACAGATGACCATTGTGAAGAACATAAATATCTAAAATGACCAACTTTTAGAATTTTTCGATCTTTTGAAAAAATATTTTTTTTTCGAATTCTTAAGGATGAACATTGTAAAAAACTCAGTTTTCTTAGATAACCATCCCTTAAAATCGCTCTAACATCTTAAAAAATACTTTTTTTCAATTCTGGCAGATGATCATTGTTAAGAACATACATATCTAAAATGACCACCCTTTAGAATTTTTCGATCTTTTGAAGAAATATTTTTTTCGAATTTTTAAAAATTACCATTGTAAAAAACTCAGTTTTCTTAGATAACCATCCCTTAAAATCGCTCTAACTTCCTAAAAAATACTTTTTTTTCAATTCGGGCAGATGACCATTGTGAAGAACATACAAATCTAAAATGACCAACTTTTAGAATTTTTCGATCTTTTGAAAAAATATTTTTTTTTTTCGAATTTTTAAGGATGAACATTGTAAAAAACTCAGTTTTCTTAGATAACCATCCCTTAAAATCGCTCTAACTTCTTAAAAAATACTTTTTTTTCAATTCTGGAGGATGACCATTGTGAAGAACATACGTATATTAAATGACCATCCTTTAGAACTTTTCGATCTTTTGAAAAAATATTTTTTTCGAATTTTTAAAGATGACCATTTTAAAAAACTCAGTTTTCTTAGATAACCATCCCTTAACATGGCTATAACTTCCTAAAAAATACTTTTTTTTCAATTCGGGCAGATGACCATTGTGAAGAACATACGTATATTAAATGACCACCCTTTAGAATTTTTCGATCTTTTGAAGAAATATTTTTTTCGAATTTTTAAAAATGACCATTGTAAAAAACTCAGTTTTCTTAGATAACCATCCCTTAAAATCGCTCTAACTTCTTAAAAATAACTTTTTTTTTAATTCTGGAAGATGACTGTCGTGAAGATCATACATATTTAAAATGACCACCCTTTAGAATTTTTCGATATTTTGAAAAAATATTTTTTTCGAAGATAACCTTCTCTTTAAATCGCTCTGACTTAGGTATCAAACTATTTTTTTTTTTTTCAAGTTCTTTAACTTGAAGATTATAAAAATTTTGCAAGCGAATCGTTCTGGAATTATATTGCTTTAAAAAAAAAAAAAAATTTTTAAAACACAACAAAAATTTGAGTAGAGTACATTTTATTCGTATCTTACGGAAATTTTAAATTAGAGTATACATTACAAGGGTGGCCTTAACTGCAAATTTTTGAATATTATTGATTCTTTCCGACTCCAGGTAGCGGTCATCGTGAATTTCCCAAGGGCGGATCCAGACTTTGAGTCAGGGGGGGGGGGGGGGGTCACACTTCAAAATACAATCACGCTAAAAATTTAATAATTCACCTACCGCCTTTTGCAATTGATGAACACAGCTATGTTTTTTATGGACTTGGGTGAAAACTTACTTTTCGTTTTCCGCCTGGAAAAATGGCAAGTTTTTGACAAGTTTGGACAAGGCCCTGGCAAGTTCTCGGTAAGAAAACCTAGACGAGGAAAACATGACAGGCCTCTATTAGTGCTTCGCTGAGAACATTTAATTAATAAAATACTGGTAAGGATCTTGCTAGTTACTAACTATGTAAGTTTTTTGAAAATTAATAAAAGCGGGATCTTATTATATGGTAATAAAAATGTAATTGTCGTTTTTAATTAAGTGTGCAAATTTAAAATAATGAAATTAAATCGGTGTGTCGAATAGTAAAATCTTAGCTGCAGACAAATATGAAAATCGTTTTTTATGAAAAGACAATGAAACATTTAATTTAATAATCTTGTGAAGTATTTTTTCTTTCAAATATCATTACCATATTTTTATTTTTTTTTATGTGTGTGCACATATTTTTTGGGGGTCACGTTGGTCTTTTTTCAAATTTGACTTTCCATTCAACCAAAAATGTCGACTGATTCACTAAACAGAAAGTCAGAAAAGTTTAGAACAGAACATATCTCATCGAACCGCAAAAACTTGTTCTCTTTTGTTCTAAACTGTTCCGAACAGTCTCACTGAACATACCTGCACATATACCAAAGTAAATGACATTTAACTAAACGTCATCTTCGTTTGAATATTTAACTTTGCATGTACCTACAATAATTTTTTAGTGGTCCGTGTTTTATAATAAAATAAAAATAAAAAATTAAATTAAATGGATTCGTAGTTAATTAGTGAATATAGTGACCGTTTGCTATTTTTATCAAGAACAAACGTGTTTTGAATACCACCAAATCTCCCAAAAAGCAACAGAAAGTGCACCCTGCAGAAGCACAAACGATGACACAACCGGGCGCTGCACGCGTTTAAACTGACTTGACGTAAATGCACATAACCGGCTTCAATATTGGGACTATGAGTGCTAGGTAGTAGACAGGACGAACCAGGACGACCATCAGTTTATCGGCAAGCTGAAATGTGACATATTTGGAACAAACCTAGTTTTTACTATTCTGGGCTTAGGCAGAA
Organism: Epistrophella euchroma; assembly: GCA_947049315.1. NCBI lineage: Eukaryota > Metazoa > Arthropoda > Insecta > Diptera > Syrphidae > Epistrophella > Epistrophella euchroma. Next base: position 63,669,216 of record OX346245.1, read on the forward strand.
CTTAACTGACGAGGCAAAAAGGTACATAACTGGCGAGGGCCTGGCGAATGCCTATAATAACCCTTGCTATACCCTTGTTAGTAACTGTGAAAAACTTGCCAGAGCCTTACTGATAACTAGATTCTTTTTCCAGGCGGGTTGTAACTATACTTTCACGTATTTTTTGTTATAAAGAATTTCTACATCACATTTTAAAAAAATTTTGAAAGTATTTGAGGTCTGAATTTTGACTTGGAGTCAATTTTTATCAATTTTTTGAAATTGCAACGAATTTGCTCCTTTGAATCATGGTTGTAATGGGAGTTGGAATGATTTTCATTTTTTTGGTTACTACAAAATAGAGGTATTCACATACTGATATTTTCAACAGGGAATCCCAAAAACTGTGGAATAAACCATCCACTTTAACCTTCAATAACTTGGGAAGGAGTGCACTAATTAGATAAGAAGTGAAGGACATTTTGAAAGAACAAAGTAAACGTCTCAATCATTTCCGTACGATAATGGATTGTAAATTGATAAACCAAAGAAGCGAACAAAAGAAAATTTCCCATACAATTTGTATGGAAATAAAACGCACGACTGGATCGCACAAACTTGCTCTTGTAGTAAAAGTTTCTTCGAATTTTAAAGATTTTCTGCCTTATTCATAAACAAAAATTGGATATTTCAGCTCTCGTGTTCAGGGAAACTACACCATGAATACGAATTTTTCGGACTCAAAATAAAGACAATTGCTTACTGCTCCATTTGAGTCCGGAAAATTTGTATTCCATGGTGTAGTTTCCCTGAACACGAGAGCTGAAATACCCATTTTTTGTTTATGAATAAGGCAGAGAGTGTATTATAAGTAAATAATTTTTTTATGGGAGCCTTAAGTTTAAACTAGTACCTATTATACATGTAACTTAAAGCTTAAATTGAAAAATTATTAGAAATCAGCATAATTCGAAATAAATTTATTAAAAAAAATCTTCTTAAATTGCTTTGAGAGCTAAAAACAGTACATCATCTGATTTCTTTAACTAATCTTAGTTTTGGAGAAAAAAAAATTTAAAATCGTAGGAGCGGTTTTTTTTTAAATCAATTTTTTATGTATAAAATTTTGTAAAAATTTTTAAGAAACAAAATTGGTACACAATTTTTTAGTATTTATTTATGTTGAATTAAAAATTAAATTTCGAAAAAAATTATCTACCCGTTTCTGAATTATCGAGTTTTCAAAAAAAAAAATTTTTTAAATCCAAAATTTGTTTTTTTTACTCGTGTATTTTGAAAGCACGCTAAATGTAATTTGTACTGTCAGCTATTATTCTTCTATAAAGTTCTGTGATTTTTCTAGACTTTTCCCGCAGAATAGAAAAATTTCGTTCACAACTTTTTAAACAAAAATAAATTTTCAAAATTTGACTAGGCGTATTGCACCGAATCGTAAAAACGTGAACCTCTAGTGCCTGCGTGAAAAAGTGGATGACAATATTTGTATATAATATAATCATTCACTGTGTGTTTGACTGCAACACTGAAAAATCTTTGCAACTCATTTATTTTTGTTACAATTTATTTTTGCAAACCTATTCGTATCTTCACAAATTGACTTATTATTGTTTTTATTATTTAAGTATACAAATAAGTAAACAAATATACCATAAGTCGAACCCTCTTGTTTTAAGAATTTTTTAAGGAGCCAAGAATTCTTTTTCTTGTTCAAATCCATAAAATATTTGATTGTGGATTTTGGTAAAAAAAAAACAAAGTAGAGGTTAGGTACATATACAGCAGCAAATCTTTAACAATGTTCTAGATGTATAGTGTTTTTGATTTGGCCCAGGGAAGTGTCAAGTTCTGGATATGTTATTTTTGCATTCAGTCTCTTTTTCTATGAAACTAATCAGTACTAATAAGCGAATGGATATGTCCCAGGGGGGGTCATGACCCCCATGTCACCCCCCCTGGATCCGCCCTTGGAATCTCCCAACAGTCGGTTACTCTTCGGCAGATTGCAATATAATGCCCAACTTCATGTTCTATATGTGTGCAGGAAGGTATCCAATCAAGCCGGTTAAAATATAACTATTATCTTTTATAAATATTTTCTTTGGTAAATCAATTAAATTTATTTTATCAGGTGCTTTTTTGGAGTAACTGACTATTGGACTATTTATTTTTTAAGCAATACAATTCCAGAACGATTCCCTTTCAAACATTTTTATAATTTTCAAGAATTTGAAAAAAAAAATGTTTGTTTGATAAGTCAGAGCGATTAAAAGAGAAGGTTATCTAAGATAATTGATTTTTTTTTACAATGGTCACTTTTAAAAATTCGAAAAAAATATTTCTTCAAAAGATCGAAAAATTCTAAAGGGTGGTCATTTTAGATATGTATGTTGTTCACAATGGTCATCTGCCAGAATAAAAAAAAAAAAAGTATTTTGTAAGAAGTTAGAGCGGTTTTAAAAGATGGTTATCTAAGAAAACTGGGTTTTTTAAAATGGTCATCTTTAAAAATTCGAAAAAAATGTTTTTTCAAAAGATCGAAAAATTCTAAAGAGTGGTGATTTTAGATACGTATGTTCTTAAAAATGGTCATCTGCCAGAATTGAAAAAAATTTATTTTTTAAGAAGTTAGAGCGATTTTAAAGGATGGTTATATAAGAAAACTGAGTTTTTTACAATGGTCAAATGTAAAAATTCGAAAAAAATATTTTTTCAAAAGATCGAAAAATTCTAAAGAGTGGTCATTTTAGATATGTATGTTCTTCACAATGATCATCTGCCAGAATTTTAAAAATAGTATGTTTTGAGATGTTAGAGCGATTTTAAGGGATGGTTATCTAAGAAAACTGAGTTTTTTACAATGGTCATATTTAAAAATTCGAAAAAAATATTTTTTCAAAAGATCGAAAAATTCTAAAGGGTGGTCATTTTATATATGTATGTTCTTCACAATTGTCATCTGCTAGAAATGAAAAAAAAGAATTTTTTAAGAAGTTAGAGCGATTTAAAGGAATGGTTATCTAAGAAAACTGAGTTTTTTTTTACATTAGTCATATTTAAAAATTCGAAAAATAATATATTTTCAAACGATCGTAAAGATCTAAAGAGTGGTCATTTTAGCTAATTTTGTTCTTTTTATAATCTGTATCTTCAAATTTTTGAAATAAGAAAATTAAAAGAAAATTTTAAACAAAAAAATAATCTCAATTTTTTTTTTCAAAAAATCAAAAAAAAATATTTCTAGGGGTGGTCAAAACAAGTTAAATGGTGGTCAATAATCTCTTCCGTGCGACCTATCATAACGATCAATCAAATTTGAAAAAATCGATTTTTTGGGGGAAGCGTTCTTTTAGCCCCCCATTTTTAAAAATCGATTTTTTCGATAACTGTGGGTGGTCAAAAAATTTTAATGGGTGGTCAAAAGTGGTCATTTAATTGGTCCTCTTTTACAAAAAAATTAAAAAAAATTAGACAATTTTTGGGGCCAAGTTAACACAGCTGAAATCAAGTACCCATAGGATAATTTAACAACAATGATAAAATCAGTGAACTTTTAAAGTTGTTGGCCATCCTCTGCTGAACGTTATTTGTCAACACTTTTTCTCTCCAAATATAACGAAAGCAAGGAAATAAGTATGAAGTTGTTTAGGGTGTCTGAGAGGGTATACGGCAATTGAAGCTTATATGACCGTTTTATTTCTCGAAGCATTTTAGAAATTATTGGCTTTGGTTCTTAAGCTACTGGAGTTATGATAATAGATATTTAAATCATTGATACGATCATAAGTTAAAGCTGTTAGTTTGTCCTAATTTGTATCATAGAGTACCTATATTATCTAGAGAACCGACTAAGGGGTTCGTTCTCTTTCACCCTACAAGCTGTAGTGAGAGAATGGGACCATTTTGTCGACTATTCGTTGAGCACGTATTAGTGATCCCGTGTATTTTAAATGGAACCCCATCCACCACTGCTGTAACAAATAGTATACACGTTTTTGCTCAATTATGATGGGTTCCTGCGCTCAGATATTTAAAATAAGAATACGTTAAATTCAAAAATTGAAATTTAAAAACAAAATTTCAATAAAATTACTTTAAACAAAATGTTTAATGGACCGAAACAATTTTTTTTTAGTGTTTTCTTGCTTTTAGCATTCAAATCTAGTAATATTCATCTATATTTATGTTGAAAACGCGACTCTATAAAAAAAATAACTGAGCTAATGCGGCCATTTTGTGTTTGAATTCACGATTCACACTGATTCACGAATAGGAAAAAAAGAGTAAAATAAGAGAATTTTCTCTTACACATCTCAAATAAATTTTGCGGGTGTTTTAGGCAAGAGAGGTACGAGTCGGTTTTCTAGATAATATAGGTCTACTCTATGATTTGTATGAGAACAAGCGCCTATGCGTTTTTTGGTATAAAAATAAAAGGACGAAGTATGCCAAAACTCCAGAAGACAGAATCGACGAAATAAATTATAACGTTAATATAGACTTCGTGCCTGTTTACATTGTATTTTTGATAAACGGCGCATCCAGTGAGATGGGTTGATTTTATGGTGAGTAAGAAAGAGAAGGGTAGATTCCATCAATTTGGCTCTAAAATACAATGTTAACCGGGACTTTAGGTATCGCACAATCCATGTATCGAGCCGAATTTATTAGATTTAAAACCGAATTTTATCAACATTAAACAATGTCTTTATAAAACATGTAATAATTTAATGAATTCAAAATTAAAAACTTTTTTTTTCATTGAAATTTGAAACTTGCAGACCCAGAAAAAATGATTATGCTAAAAATTAAATATCACAAGGCTGGGGGAATTTATTTATTTTGTTTTATAACATCAATTAAGGTTCACATTTCTTCTAAAAATAAAACCATAAACAAATACTCTCCAGCGTTTTTGGCTCCAGAAATTATATATTATTGATCTTCATCATCTCCAAAACGGTGTTTTTTGGGCTTTCATCGTGCGAACGAATTTTGATCCTCTGTTCAGTGTTGTTGTTTTTTCGTTGTAAGTACATTATATAAAAAAGATTTTAAGACATTGGGCCACTTAAAATTCCCGCCCCTTTGGGTAGGAGGGGCAAATTAAAAAAAAAAAATACATAACCACAATATCAAACTCAAAATTTTGAAAAAAAATTCCGAAAAAAATTTAATTTTTTTTTTTAGATTTTACGCCATTAAGTAATTTTTAAATCAAATATTTTTCGATAGTTTATTATTTTTTGGATGATTCATGAAAACTAGATAGTTTTTAAGAAAATTGAAAATTTCAAAAGTACCTACCTTTACCGCAAAAAATTTTTTTTGGTATTTTATAGTACATTCAAACATTTAATTGTGATGAAAAAAAAATATTATTATTCTGAAAAATAAAACATTAAAACATTGTCGTCGTCGTGTGTTTTTTAAAGATATGTTTAACCTTTCTTGAATTGTTATTTGAACACATATAAATTAAGAAAACATGGTATCTTAGAGATAAAAATAAGAAAATTGTATATTTATTCCTATGAAATGCGAATAAATGTAACCAATACCTATCATTAAATTAAATAAAACGGTCGTTAGACATATAGAATTATCCCCGCTTCTAACTAGTCTCGGTCTCGTCTCGGTTTCGGGACCGAGACCGAGACGAGACTACTTTAAAAGCACCTGAGACGAGACCGTATTTTTGGTATCGAAATTCGCCGAGAGTCTCGCTGGTAACGGTGGTATCGCCGGTCTCGGTGGTTTGGTTTCGGTTTTCGCTAGAAGAAATATTTTTTTATTTAATTATTTTTTAGTAGGTACTAATGTTCAATTTTTATAACAATCACAAGTTTTTTTTGCGCGTTAAAATATCGAAACACATATGTACATAGTTTTATACTCAGGTGCACTGCGAAAATCCAGAGAAAGAAAAATACGTATGCATGTCGTTGGAATAGAAATCCCTCATTTTTCGGACTTTGATTTCCCCGCCGGAAAAAGGTTTTCTGATTTTATTTTTTGCTCCGGAAAAAGTTGATTTTAACCCTTTTGGGTGACATTTAATGTGCCAATAAATTAAAAATCGAAGATATTGAAGATAATATTAATTTTTCCCTGTTGGTCTCCGCCATTAAAAACATTTTACTTTTGGCGGCTGCCTGTGTTGGTTCTGATATATTTTGACGTTTTGGTAAAAAAAAAATTTCCGAAACAAAAAAAAAAATCGCAAAAATTTCGAATTTTCTAAAGGTAAAATTTGAATTTTGAGATGTTTTTTAATCCATCTAAATATGAGCCATCCTTCAATGGAATTTGAGAGTGGCTTGAAAGATAGGCACCAAACTATATTTTGACGTTTGGATAATATTTTTTCAAAACGTCACCTTTTTCTGGAGCCAAAAATAAAATCGGAAAAACTGCGAATTTCCTGAGGGAGAATTTTAATTTTGTAGAGGTTTTTTAATCCATTTAAAACGGAGACAGCCTTCAATTAATTTTGACAGTTCATGGCTTAATAAAACCAGTTGGTTTATTTTAAAAAATCGAGCGTTGTATGTCCTCTTTTTTTTAATATTTTATTTGTTTTTGTTATGAAATAAATTAATTTACACCATTCTTCAAAATGTTATTTCAACTTAACTCAAAATGGAGCATTCAACTCAAGTGAAAAAAAAAAAACTTGCGTTGAATATCAAAGTCTGAACCAACTCGATTTTTTGATGCTGCATATAAAAGTAGTATTAAACTCTTAAATGCACTTGATAAAGATATAAGTATTTATAACAATTACGTGCATCCCAGTCGTATAGTTTTTTTTATTTTAGAAACCATTGTTAACTATTGCATGCATTTGGCCCTGTTTAGATAAGCGGAAGCATGAGTACTGACTGGAAAGTTTCATCGTATTTACATTAAAAACTTTGATTCACCTCAAAAAGCATTGAACGAAAAAACAACAATTTTACAATTTCACTGCAACAAAAGAAAAAACAGACTCACGAGTCATGAGTCTGTTTTATGCATTTTCTTCGTGCTTCACACAAGACTACACACCCCTCATTTTTCTTACCAACAAACGGCCGAGGTATCGTACCGAGACCGATACCGAGACCGAGACCGAGACCGAGACCAAGACCAAGACCAAGACCAAGACCAAGACCAAGACCAAGACCAAGACCAAGACCAAGACCAAGACCAAGACCAAGACCAAGACCAAGACCAAGACCAAGACCAAGACCAAGACCAAGACCAAGACCAAGACCAAGACCAAGACCAAGACCAAGACCAAGACCAAGACCAAGACCAAGACCAAGACCAAGACCAAGACCAAGACCAAGACCAAGACCAAGACCAAGACCAAGACCAAGACCAAGACCAAGACCAAGACCAAGACCAAGACCAAGACCAAGACCAAGACCAAGACCAAGACCAAGACCAAGACCAAGACCAAGACCAAGACCAAGACCAAGACCAAGACCAAGACCAAGACCAAGACCAAGACCAAGACCAAGACCAAGACCAAGACCAAGACCAAGACCAAGACCAAGACCAAGACCAAGACCAAGACCAAGACCAAGACCAAGACCAAGACCAAGACCAAGACCAAGACCAAGACCAAGACCAAGACCAAGACCAAGACCAAGACCAAGACCAAGACCAAGACCAAGACCAAGACCAAGACCAAGACCAAGACCAAGACCAAGACCAAGACCAAGACCAAGACCAAGACCAAGACCAAGACCAAGACCAAGACCAAGACCAAGACCAAGACCAAGACCAAGACCAAGACCAAGACCAAGACCAAGACCAAGACCAAGACCAAGACCAAGACCAAGACCAAGACCAAGACCAAGACCAAGACCAAGACCAAGACCAAGACCAAGACCAAGACCAAGACCAAGACCAAGACCAAGACCAAGACCAAGACCAAGACCAAGACCAAGACCAAGACCAAGACCAAGACCAAGACCAAGACCAAGACCAAGACCAAGACCAAGACCAAGACCAAGACCAAGACCAAGACCAAGACCAAGACCAAGACCAAGACCAAGACCAAGACCAAGACCAAGACCAAGACCAAGACCAAGACCAAGACCAAGACCAAGACCAAGACCAAGACCAAGACCAAGACCAAGACCAAGACCAAGACCAAGACCAAGACCAAGACCAAGACCAAGACCAAGACCAAGACCAAGACCAAGACCAAGACCAAGACCAAGACCAAGACCAAGACCAAGACCAAGACCAAGACCAAGACCAAGACCAAGACCAAGACCAAGACCAAGACCAAGACCAAGACCAAGACCAAGACCAAGACCAAGACCAAGACCAAGACCAAGACCAAGACCAAGACCAAGACCAAGACCAAGACCAAGACCAAGACCAAGACCAAGACCAAGACCAAGACCAAGACCAAGACCAAGACCAAGACCAAGACCAAGACCAAGACCAAGACCAAGACCAAGACCAAGACCAAGACCAAGACCAAGACCAAGACCAAGACCAAGACCAAGACCAAGACCAAGACCAAGACCAAGACCAAGACCAAGACCAAGACCAAGACCAAGACCAAGACCAAGACCAAGACCAAGACCAAGACCAAGACCAAGACCAAGACCAAGACCAAGACCAAGACCAAGACCAAGACCAAGACCAAGACCAAGACCAAGACCAAGACCAAGACCAAGACCAAGACCAAGACCAAGACCAAGACCAAGACCAAGACCAAGACCAAGACCAAGACCAAGACCAAGACCAAGACCAAGACCAAGACCAAGACCAAGACCAAGACCAAGACCAAGACCAAGACCAAGACCAAGACCAAGACCAAGACCAAGACCAAGACCAAGACCAAGACCAAGACCAAGACCAAGACCAAGACCAAGACCAAGACCAAGACCAAGACCAAGACCAAGACCAAGACCAAGACCAAGACCAAGACCAAGACCAAGACCAAGACCAAGACCAAGACCAAGACCAAGACCAAGACCAAGACCAAGACCAAGACCAAGACCAAGACCAAGACCAAGACCAAGACCAAGACCAAGACCAAGACCAAGACCAAGACCAAGACCAAGACCAAGACCAAGACCAAGACCAAGACCAAGACCAAGACCAAGACCAAGACCAAGACCAAGACCAAGACCAAGACCAAGACCAAGACCAAGACCAAGACCAAGACCAAGACCAAGACCAAGACCAAGACCAAGACCAAGACCAAGACCAAGACCAAGACCAAGACCAAGACCAAGACCAAGACCAAGACCAAGACCAAGACCAAGACCAAGACCAAGACCAAGACCAAGACCAAGACCAAGACCAAGACCAAGACCAAGACCAAGACCAAGACCAAGACCAAGACCAAGACCAAGACCAAGACCAAGACCAAGACCAAGACCAAGACCAAGACCAAGACCAAGACCAAGACCAAGACCAAGACCAAGACCAAGACCAAGACCAAGACCAAGACCAAGACCAAGACCAAGACCAAGACCAAGACCAAGACCAAGACCAAGACCAAGACCAAGACCAAGACCAAGACCAAGACCAAGACCAAGACCAAGACCAAGACCAAGACCAAGACCAAGACCAAGACCAAGACCAAGACCAAGACCAAGACCAAGACCAAGACCAAGACCAAGACCAAGACCAAGACCAAGACCAAGACCAAGACCAAGACCAAGACCAAGACCAAGACCAAGACCAAGACCAAGACCAAGACCAAGACCAAGACCAAGACCAAGACCAAGACCAAGACCAAGACCAAGACCAAGACCAAGACCAAGACCAAGACCAAGACCAAGACCAAGACCAAGACCAAGACCAAGACCAAGACCAAGACCAAGACCAAGACCAAGACCAAGACCAAGACCAAGACCAAGACCAAGACCAAGACCAAGACCAAGACCAAGACCAAGACCAAGACCAAGACCAAGACCAAGACCAAGACCAAGACCAAGACCAAGACCAAGACCAAGACCAAGACCAAGACCAAGACCAAGACCAAGACCAAGACCAAGACCAAGACCAAGACCAAGACCAAGACCAAGACCAAGACCAAGACCAAGACCAAGACCAAGACCAAGACCAAGACCAAGACCAAGACCAAGACCAAGACCAAGACCAAGACCAAGACCAAGACCAAGACCAAGACCAAGACCAAGACCAAGACCAAGACCAAGACCAAGACCAAGACCAAGACCAAGACCAAGACCAAGACCAAGACCAAGACCAAGACCAAGACCAAGACCAAGACCAAGACCAAGACCAAGACCAAGACCAAGACCAAGACCAAGACCAAGACCAAGACCAAGACCAAGACCAAGACCAAGACCAAGACCAAGACCAAGACCAAGACCAAGACCAAGACCAAGACCAAGACCAAGACCAAGACCAAGACCAAGACCAAGACCAAGACCAAGACCAAGACCAAGACCAAGACCAAGACCAAGACCAAGACCAAGACCAAGACCAAGACCAAGACCTAGACCAAGACCAAGACCAAGACCAAGACCAAGACCAAGACCAAGACCAAGACCAAGACCAAGACCAAGACCGAGACCGAGATCGAGATCGGCACCGAGACCGAGACGAGACTGGTACATTAAAATTTTCACGAGAAAAAGGCGAGACCAAGACCAAGACTAGGTGAGACTGAAATTTTTCGATTTTGACGAGACCGAGACGAGACTAACAAAAGTCTCGCCTGGTCTCGGCTCGTTGCCAGCCCTAAGTACGGTACATTTTAAAAAGTTCCGAAACATTTCAAATAATTGGAAATTTTATTTTATACAAGATTTTCGGTCTATAGTACCCTTAAATTGTGAAATTTTTTATTGAAAGTTGACAATGTGATTTTTTAAACAATTTTGTTTCGGTCTTTTCCATATAAAAATAGAATAGTTAATTAATTTTAGTAAAAACAAAAAATACAGTCTTGTTTACTATCAAATTCTACATCATTTGGTATATTTTTCAAGCTTCTTCTTCTTAACATTCTGTTAAATAAAAAAATTTTATTTAAAGCAAAATCGTAAAAAAAAATTAACGTATGTATATGGAAAAAAAAAATATAAAGGTACATTTCATAAAATTGAAAAGTATTTCAAACGACGTAGAATTGAATTTATTACAAGTGAGTAGATATTTATTTTACATAATACCGTTACTTGGTCTATTTGTATACAAAAGTTTGCAAAAGGATCGTGTTAAAGGGATCGTGAAAAAAAATTTAAATGCCCAACAAAAAAATAAAAGAAATTATAACGGAGCATTTGACAAACTTGTAAAGTATCTCAAATGCTGCAAAATAAAATACAATTTAAGATTATATAACATTTTTTTTATAGTAATGTTAAATTTAACAAATTTTAATTAAAAGTTGTTTTACAGTTGAATGGTTAAATGCACTTAGTAAAATAAGAATAGTAGTAGTAGTAGCCGTGGCGTGATGGTTAGTGCGATGGACTGTCATGACGGAGGTCTAAAGGTTCGATCCCCAGCCTCGCCACCTATTTATTTAAAAGAAAAAGCGGCTACTGCCTCTTGCGAGGAATTGACAAATCCTCCAAGAGTATCTCCTGTCACAGAAAAGTGCCGCTCGTTAGCCGTTTGGATTCGGCAATAAACTGTAGGTCCCCTCCATTCCTGCAGACACGCGCACAGGAATGGTTGAGAGTTGTGAGTCACTAGGCCCTAGTTCTTCATGAGCTGTTGTGCCATCAAATTTATTTATTTTTAAAAATAAGAATACTATTTTTTGTGTTTATAATTTTATTTTGCGTCATTTGAGATATTTTACAAGTTTGTCAAATGTTCCGTTATAATTTCTTTTATTTTTTTGTTGGGCATTCAAATTTTTTTTTCAAGTTTATGCTGTGATCCATTCTATAAAAAAAATTAATTTCATTCAAATGAAAGCATAAAAAATGTATGTTTGAGTTAAAACTTATAATTTTGTCAGTAATTTATTTGCTTAGAGCTTATATATAAGTTTTTACATTAATTTAATCAATAAATAAGTTTATTAAATATCATTTAATAATTTACCCAATTTGTTGGTTTCAAATAATTTTCCAGCGAGGCTTAAACTTGATGGTAAACGCAATGCTGATCTGTAGCAGCTTTTCTTAGAGGAAGATAGACTATATCAAATTTAGAATGTAACTGCAGGTTAGCAATCACCCTGTTGTAACCACAGTATCTTCCTTTAAAAAGCTGAGGTGGTATAGCATCAAGTAAAAGCATGGACAATAGGAAGAAGGTCACTCAACGCAGTACGGGTAGAAAAGAAAATGTTCTGATGTTCTGCGATCTGCGGAGCATAGAAAAATAAGCAAAACCAGAATGTCCGAATCTTCTGTAGCAACCCAGCAAACATTTTTCTGAAGGTTCAGATTTTGTTCACCAAAAATGAAGAATAATATTTGTGAAACCTTCAGTTATTTGATGAATTATGAATGAACAGAAAGGTCCTACGAATTCTAACGGGGGAGATAGGAAGGGAATTGTTTTCTCCATGTGTCAAACAAAGGAAAACAAATAACACTCAGTGTTCATTCATTTTTCTTCATAAATGTGAGTGTGCAAAAGAAATTTAAAAAAAATATCTTGTCGGATGATCTTCTTTTCTTGTTTTTCATCCTTATTTATGCTTCTTACATAGGAGTTATAATAACTGAACATTGTCGCGACGAAAATTTCGTTTGAATTGTTAATTATCATTTCGAAAAAGTTTTTGATTCGGGCGTGTAATTATTTTAAAAAGTGCAAAAATAGTTATTTGAAACAATACATATAACAGTGTAAGTAAGAAAAAAACCATAGTGTCAATAGTGTAAATATAAACCAACTTAATACTTGAAAAAATATAAAAAGTTAACAAATATATCCATAACAATTATATCATCACATTAACAAGCATTTTCATTCCGAGATCAATCATAAATGGAAGAATTCACTTATGATTCGATTTGAATCCTTTTACCTGGGCAATTAGACACCGATATGAATCATTTTAGTGACTCATTCATGATCTCAATATTCTTCTCTTAAATAAACGTATATAAGGTATCTATACATTCAATTCAATGATTATTTCATGAACGTTTTCGGAATCATAAAAATTATTCCAAAATAATTCATTAAAGTGAAGGTATATACTCAGAATTTCTTTACTGAAATGAATTATATTTTTCTGTAGAATTTATTACTTAAGAGTATACATATTTGTATTTATTTTTTATTTAAATAGTTTACGATAAAACCTAACTAAACCAACCTACATTATGATTTTTCTTCAAATATTTAAGTTTTTGTGAATTTTTAGGAAACTTCTGCTATATATAATTTTTTATATTTTATTATTAATTTAAGAATAAACAATTGTCAATCATTTGGTGTATACAAAATTTTTCTAGACAAATTAGATTCCAAGATATAGCCATTTTAATAAAATAAAAATTTACCGAAAAATAAAAGAATCATTCCCACTAAAATTCCGTTATTTTTTTTCCTCAACACCCACAGTTGTGGATATTTCTGAAAAGATGTATAATAGTATTAGGTATAACATATGTGAGTATGAAACCTTTTTTTTTCCTGGGCTATCAATTTTTACTTTATATAACAAAACAATGTTGTAACTTCACTCTTAATAATTTATGTAGATTTCAGAGCCCTCAGCAATTTAAGTTACATGAACGGAAACTCACTACATATATACTAAAAATTGAAATTCCTTAATAATAATTATGCTGTCAAAATAAGCTTACAAATTTCTAATTTACCAACTAGCTCATAAGTTAATTATTTTTTAACTAGGAGGCCCGTGCTGCCCTGCTTCGCATATTTAAATATCTTTATAATTCTAAAAAACTTGTGTACCTAATTTGTTTTTTTTAATTTTTATATTTGAATATCTAAAATTTCAAACAATTAATCATTTATTTTATATACAGTCAATCAAACTCATATTCGTACAGTAGGTAGTTATGCATTTCTTTTTGAATTACATCAAAGACCACAGCAAAATCTGAACTTTAATTGATTTGAAGTCAAAGGTCTGATAACCATTCAATATTGCAGACCAAAAAAAATACCATCCCTTGACAAAAAGAGGACATTTTTTAACAAAACTTTAAATACTCAGTTGAAAGAAGACAAATTCATATTCGTACACCCAATTTTTTTTTGTTTTTAAAGCACAAATTACATCTTTTTCAGTATTTTGTTGAATATGCTTTTTTTATGTACCATGGTATAGTCTTTTTAGCAAAAACTTTGAAATTTTTGTATCTCTTCTATTGCAATTTTACCATGAAAGAGCACCACTATGAAGATAAACATGCTCATCTTCGCTAAATTTTCATCTGCGTTCCTATAATCTGCATTTATGAAGATGTCTGATTTTGTTCTTCTCTCTCTCTATCCAAATCCAAACATACATTTTATATTTTGTATCCCTTAGTTTTTGCAGGACTCGCATGAAGATACATGTAAATCCACCATTAGTCTAACAGACTTATGAATTAAATTTTTTTGATTCATAAGTCTCTATATAGCTTATGACTTAAATCTGTTTAATTTCATAAGCCAGCTATTGACTTGCGAATTAAATCTAGCTGACTTATGAATTAAATCTGTTTTAATTCTCAAGTCACTAGCTGGCTTATGATTTAATTTTTTTTTAATTCATAAGTCACCTACTGACTTATGACTTAAAGATTTTTTAATTCAAAAACTCGCAACCCTGGTTGGGTGGTTGGTGATGTTGAATGGAAAAGACTTATTTAGAGGCATGTAGGTAATTTTCCTGCAAAATTCTGTTTTATATATTTTTAGTTCACATTTACTTCAAGTTCAATTATTTATAAGCAAGAGTTATTTTGCAGTGGGAAATTGCCTTTTGTGGCGTGGGATATTTGACTGGTTCCAGTCAGATCGTTATTTTTGATTGTAGCTTTGCATAAGCTTTGCCCTTTTCATAATCCCAGATATGCAGTTCGGATTCCGGGAAAAACACTCAACACTTTATCCACTCCTAAAGTTCCAGCATGATGTTGCCCTTTCCTTAAATTGTCATCAAGTCACTGTCGGATGCTTTCTCGATATCGAAAAAGCGTTTTGACAGTGTATGGACACAAGGACTTGTTCACAAACTTTTCCAACTCAGATTCCCACATTCACTAATTAAAATTATTTACAATTTTCTTCATTCCAGATCTTTCTTTGTTCAAATAGGAAGCTGCCAATCAACAACTAGGACAACCAGAGGCACAGGGATCCAAACTAGGACCATTCCTCTTCAACATATATACCTCAGACCAGCCGCAGCCAGAACACGCACAGACTCTACTGTTTGCCAACGACTCCTTAACGTACGCCAAGTCCATGTCACAGTCATTTGCAGCTAGAAGAGTCGAATCCCACATCAGACTACTCTTTGAGTACTATCAACGCTGGGGCTTCAAAATCAATTCGACCAAATCCAAACTGATATGTTTCAGACGACCAAGTACCTCAGGAAGTAGAAGAGGACGCTCAGCCACGAACTGCAGGAACAAGATCACCCTACCCGATGGAACTGAACTGTCAGCAAGAAATAATGTCAAATACCTGGGAATACAGTTCAACGAATTATACCGATCCAACCCCCACACTGCAGCTGTATTAAGAAAAGCCAACTTCGCCTTCCATCGCATCCATCCATCTAATGCGAAAACAGAACGGACTAAGCCAAAAGACGAAGCTTCTTCTATATAAGCAGCTCATCAGACCATTTATCACCTACTACTGCTTTCCCATCTGGTACACGACAACAAAATCACACATAACGAAACTGGCAATATTCGAGAGGAAGATCTTGCGGATCTGCACAGGATTGCACTACGACAGGATACGAAGGAAACACGTCAGCAACAAGAGACTCTATGAAGAGGCGAACATCCCACAGCTAGACAGATATACCTCATCGAATCCAGCAGAAGATGTCTACTAAATATGATGACCCACCCGAACCCTCTGATAGTAGGAACTGTGAACCAGCCAAGACATCCCCACCAGCGGTACTTCGAAGCGATGGAACTGCTAAATGAGGATATTATATCAACCATTGACGAAGAGAACATTCCCTTCTACGTTGACCCAGGGTCAGCTTACTACCGTGGCTGAAAGCCTCACCCCCAACTAAACACAACAATGACAACCGGAACTGAACAATCCGAGAAGTAAAGCAGCCAATAGAATAAGATTTATATAAACACAATGACAATTTAATGTAAAATTAACAAAAACTCACAATGTAAAAAGTTAGGCCCCTATTTTGTGCCAACATACATAAAAAAAAAATCACTGTATACTTTAAGATAACTAGCATTAAGCCAATTGTAAATATTAACTGTTCAATAAAATAATCTTGAATCTTGAATCTTGCTTTGCCCTTTGGTTTCGATGTCGATTGCGATTGCACATTTCGGTACAAAGGGCAAGCAAATAGCAAAGCAATATATATATATATGAATATGAATGAATACAAACGTTGGGCTGATTTTCCAAAATCGGTTCATAAAACAATTTTAGTTGGGCTGATTCCCAGAATCGGCTCATAAAAAACAAAGTTTTTTAGGTAATAATTTTTTATTTTTTTAAAATAAACTTTTTTTTGTTGAGGTGGTAGCAGTGGGGTGGTGAAATGATGCGTGGAGGCGCGATATCGTCGACGGATCGTGTTCGTGGTGATTTTTGTTGTGGTTGTTTAGTTTTTTCATATAAAAAAAAACATAAACAGGACGCTATGTGTGCGGTGGGTGGTTAGGTTGGTCATGGTAAATGGAACAGAACTTAAGGCATGGCGTGCACAAATTGGGGTAAGTGGGCATTTGCACCCCTAATACAAACTATTTATCAATTTTTTTTTCCAAGTAATTAACTATACAATCAAAGGCGTACGTAAAGTTGATAGAGACTGCAAATAGTCTTAATTTACAACTTGAGTTCTAATGATCGGATTTTCAAGGTTAGAGTTTTTAAATGAAGATTAAATGAAGATAGAAAACCGTCGTTGTTACCTGACAAGTAACATGGTGTGTAGGGCTCTTTAAGCTGAACATTTTTCGAGTGATGATTTTAAATTCATCTTTTTGGTTGATTTTTGGTTGTCATAAAGTTTTACTAAAGAAGACCCGGGCAACGCCGGGTTTTATCGGCTAGTATCTCATAAACGAGACATAAAACCATCTAGTTTTCAGTGTTCGATTAAATTTTTTTTGATGTAAAGACGAAACAAACGATGGCGAAGTAGTCGAAATCGAAATGAACAAAAACCGAAATAATCGAAAAATCAAATAATATAAAACGAAATGAACTTAAAATGAACTAAGTAAAAGACTCAATGATATTTTTTCCAAACAAATATAAGCCAAGTAATTGAAAACCATTTTGATTAAAATATATAACAAACGAAATGCAAAGTGACTACAATGAAGTAATCAAAAAACGAGATGAAAAAAACGAAACAATCCATGCCCAGAATTTGTATTATTAAAAAATCTTCGTAAAAATAAATTAAAGCAAAGTACACAGCTATGTTATACTCCTTGGATTTTTCTATTATTTGGATAACATGTATTGATGTTTTGTTAACAAAACTATATAAAAACACACAGATTACCTACTCATTCAAATTGAAAGCTTGTGTGGGCAGCTATGTCGACATAACTGCCTGAACTGAATCGAATGCTGGAACTAGAGCCGCAGACAGAACTGGAAGAGCTATAAAAGAGTGTCGTACGTTATATTTTTTACGTGCCCACAATGCAGCTGTACAGATTTGAAAGTATTTTAAAGAAAAACAATACAATATTCTTGTGTACAAGCTCAGAATTCACATTTTTTGTTTCCAATACTTTTCCTTTTAATTAATAATTTTTTTGGCGATACAAATAGCCACAATATTTTTTTCCGACCCAAAAAGGTTTTTGTTCATACAATTTGAAGTATCGAAAGTGCTGTTTGTGAAAAGTTAAAAGTTGGTCAACTCTTCCGTCTGTGGCTGCAGCTTCGTATGCGGCTACGTTCCGTTGTGTTCGCAACACTGAATTTGTGTGTATTTAATATTTTGACAGCTATTCCAGCTGCGGCTCCGGTTCCGTCTCCGTCACCATTCTGTTCAGGCAGTAAATCGCAATAATGGATTCCAGTATTACGTACTTATGTTTGACGTATCATTCATATTATTAGATCGAGTGAAGAAAAACTAAACTAATACTAACTAGCCAATAAAATTTATATCCGAAAATAGTTTTTCTCACGTCTGAATTACTCAAGAAATGAAATGCCCGTGCAAAACATAATGTAGGATGATGAACACTGATTGTCACATAGTGCACAGGCACGCTGCATATGCAATTATTCGAGAAAAGTACTTTGATTGCAGAAACCAATAATGTAACCTTGTTTATCCCATTGATTAAATAAATAATTACATGTATTCGTCAGTAAAGCAGGACTTGCTAAACATCCTTCCTTTGCACTCTAACAATACCACAATACCACCTGAAAAAAAAAATGTTTTGCGTAATGGATGAACCGAAACTAATTTAAAATTGATAATTGAAATTTATGAATTATTCTTCAGACTCTGCATCTGCAGTTTCTGTGTAATCGCATCGATCAAATCAAAACAAACAGAAACTAAAGATGAACCGGAAATAACGAAGCACAAGTCATGGCGCTTACGCCGAAGGCTCAATAAAAATAAACTTGCCTCTTCTCTGCAAGTTTTTCCTCTTTCAAGTTAATATCCAATGGCAATGTTGGAGATTCTTACACTGAAATCGAATCGACAGACAATTAAGTTCTGCAAACAAAATTTTATTCGCATTCGCGCAGTCTCATTCTTTTTGGCGCTTTGTACACACCTGTCTACACAATCAACATCTTATGAAGAATTTAATTTTCAATGATTGTTTTGTGAATAAATAGGCAGACAAAATCAATATAAGCTGATTAAATTCGGATGTTAACAGATTTTGTAATGAAATCCTACTCTAACAAAAAAGAACTGTAGAATATTTATGTGTTATAATTCTGTGGCTATTAGGAAAAACAGCAGAGGTATGTTACTTTATTTTTTCAGGAGAGCAGTTTGAATGTTTTATTTGTAATAACGAAAAGAGTAATCCTATTTATAAAAAAAAAAGTAATGACTCAAAAAATGAATACGATAGATAACTATAAAATTTTTTTTAAAAATAAAAATATTAACAATAACAAAGAGATTTTGTTGAAAATAAGACATAGTATTTCGTTGTTCTCCACTGGATCTTAAAAAATTTTTCCTTTTAAGACTAGTACGCTGCTGATACGAAACGAAATTTTTGGTCTACAACATGACAACGAAATGCTTACGAAAACCATAACGAAAAATTACCCCTTGAAAGTGTCATCATTTGCAAAAACAAACACAAACGCACTACATGTAAATCACAGAAAGCAATGTCGTAACTCGTAATGAAAGAAACAACAAATGCAAACAAGAATAGAAACCAAATGTCACTTTTCGGCACACAATTTATGGTACAGGCAATTAATTATGTGCGAAGACAGAGGGGAGATCTCTTCAAATAATCTTCTACAATTATCGATTTCGATCATCGAACAGCGTACCACAGAACGAAATTTCGTTGTGTCATTTTTGTATGGGTTTTTTCGTTTCGCATCAGCAGCATACTTACGGTGACCATATTTTTGAGAGCAAAACCCGGGACAAAAGAAAAAAATTAAAATGTATGAAAAAATAAAGATTTTGCCATTAATTTCATTTAGATATTAAAAGAGGGAAAACATAATAACAGAAAAAAAAAAACAAACGAAAAGAAATTCTTAAAATAATTAATTATATAATGCCTTCACAAACTCAAAACTAGAAATTAAAACTTAACATTTTTAATTTTTTTTATTAAAATGATAATATCTGTTGATAAAAGCAAATAAGTCTTTGAATAATATTAGTTTAATATTAGTTATGTAAAATTACAAGAAGCATAACATTTCGTAATGTACATCATGCTAAGTTAAGAACGCAAAATGTTTTACTTTTTCTTTAATAATTCATTGCTGAAAAAAATGTTTTACAATTTTGTCGTTTTCGTTTAAATAATTTTTAAATTCATTAAATCGTCATTAAATTTAACAATTAATATGGCTTTTAGAGTTTTTACATATAACTGCGATTTTTTGCTTGTTCACATATTGTTCATTAAGCCTAGTTTTTAGATCGAAGAGGACAACTGTTTCGAAGTAAAAATGTCTACCCATTTTTCATTTATTTTAATTTTTTTCCGTCCATTTTCTAATAGTACCTAAATTTAAACTTAAAAGATGATTTTAAGCAAACAAACTCACCAAACATTAATTTTTGTCTCGATTCGCTTTTGTAAATTTGTATTATTTTTAATTTTTCTAGTTTTGCTGAAACCAACTAGTTTACGGTATTCAATCTCAGAAGTTTTTGAGGGAACATTTGAACACTCATACCTAAGTCCCCTTTCACACAGGGCAACTGAGTTGCCGGCAACAAATAGTTCATAGGCGAGAAGGGCAGGAAGAAAGAGGGGGAAATGAAATCTCCCCGGTCAACAAATTCAGGAAACTTTTTTGACGTTTCTCTTCACACTACGTTTGTGTGCGTTCAACCAAGGTAGTTTAAAAAGAAAATACAGCAAGTCTCCTCCAACTTTGTATCTGCGTGTGAAAGGTACAGGAGATTGTTAAGGAGATTTAAAGAAAACGTCAAAAAAATCACCAGCAACTAGTATCTTAGTGTGAAAGGGGACTAAGTTTATGTAGGTTTATCAAACATTTTCTTTTATAAAATACAAAAATGATAAATAAAAAAAACAGAAAATGTGCAAATACGGGACAGATAACTAAATACGGGACACTTACACGTCCCGGGTTTCTTAAAAAAGAACCCGGTACAAGCTATAGAAATGCGGGACAATCCCGGGAAACCCGGGACGGATGGTCACCGTAAGCATACTAGGCTTAAAACCCCAATTTTTCAAAAGTCAGTTAGTAGGTACTAGGAATGGGAAAAACAGGTTGGTTAAAGCCGAAGCCAGTCGGTTAAAACCGAAACCGGGTTTTTTCGCTTCGGTTAAATGTTTTTTTTTGTGTTTTTTTATCGCACGCACGATTTAATTGCTTTCACACCTTCTCTTTTTGGGATTTTCTACTGGGGATTTTTTTTTTTTTTTGGGATTTTGTCCGTGCTCGGATTTCTCTTGGGGATTTTGTCTGTGGAGATTGATTTTTTGGGATTATGTCGTTTTTTTTAATCGTCACTAGCCCTTATAATTCAGTATCTTTGGTTCTTAGCTTATCAATAGTCAGATTCAAATTATTTATCAATTATGCCATCAAGTTCAAGGTTGGGTTGGGGCGATTGCTCTAAATATATGGCACTTTTTGAGGTTTTTGTTTTGTTTTGCTTTTGTTAGTGCCCTGATGATGTCTTAAGTCAGACCAAACGCGTTGGCCTCATAATAAAAGAATTAAATTAAATACAAAAAAATATAAAAAATTAAATTTGATGGCACAACAGCTCATGAAGAACTAGGGCCTAGTGGCTTACAACTCTCAACCATTCCTGTGTGCGTGTCCGCAGGAATGGAGGGGACCTACAGTTTATTGCCGAATCCGAACAGCTAACGAGCGGAACTTTTCTGCGACTCTTAGAGGATTTGTCAATTCCTCGCAAGAGGCAGTAGCCGTTTTTTCTTTTTAAATAAATAGGTGACGAGGCTGGGGATCGAACCTTTCCATCGCACTAACCATCACGCCACGGCTACTACCATAATAAAAGAAACAAAGCTTTAATGTGTGGATAAATCAAGTGTTTTATTTATTTATTATATATATAATGCTCAAAAAAAAAAAAAAAAATCTTTCAATTGATTGTTTTTTTAAACTGAATAAGTTGCGGCATTATGTGTAGGATTCCTTGAAGTAAACTAGTCAACTTCATTCTTTTGTTCTCGAGCATCGAGCCGAAAGACATTTTCAACTATTTTTAGTAGTTTCTTGTAGCTTTTTTTCTTTATGTCAATTGAATTTGTTCAACAAAACACTGCCAATAATCAACTAATTATAGCATTTAGTAGTAGCCCGTGGTGTAATGGTTGGTGCGTTCGACTGTCATGCCAGAGGTCTGGGGTTCATTCATCTGCTTCACTCGCTGCTGAGAAGACAGAACGGACTCAGCAAGAAGGCGAAGCTCCTCATCTATAAGCAGCTAATCAGACCAGTGCTAACGTATGCCTGTCCCATCTGGTTCACCATATCACCATCTACTATGAAGAAGATACAACTTTTCGAGAGGAAGATCTTAAGAACATGCACAGGGATGTATCGAAATCCCCTCACAAGGAAATACTGACCAAATAAAATGCTATACGAGACAGCAGGCGTGATACCTATTGACCAGCTTATGTTGGAACTAACCAGCCGAATTCTGAAGAACCTGGAAGGACATCCAAATCTAGAGGTACAGCTACTGCAACAGGAGGAAATTCTACCCAGTCATAGATATCTGAACCCCAGAGCGATTATAGATGACAGATTCCTGGATGTATTCCACAATGAAAAAAGGCCTTTAGCCGACAGGGGATAATGCCCCTTTTACCCTTAAACTTTTAACCATTTTAAAAAGACATTTTAATTTTTTTGTATATTCATGTATTAGAATAAGAAGACAAAAATATGTATATTATATTGTTATAAATACCATTTTTAGACATAAGCAATAAGTTGGGCCCCTTCTGAGTCAACATCTTAAATATTAGTTAATTATAAGATTAGTTTTAAGTCAATTGTATATAAAATTTAGCTGAATAAAACCAAATCTTAAGGGTAGGTGTAAACGACCAGCCAACTCAAATTTCATATAAATGAACTTGAATGTGTTAGTAAGCTCTCTTCACCAAATTCGGCGTTCGAATTTTAATTATACCTACTCTTGTACTACTTTTTAATCGCAAACGATGTTGCAGTTGCAGTTGCAGAGAGCAGACAATCACGCACAGGCACGCTCAAGCAAAAGAAAGGAAAAAAACAGGTAGCGAGCGAGTAAGCGCAGACGAAGCAAATGTACCTACTTATTATGTATGTAAATACGGTGCCGTGACTTAAGGCCAAGTGACATAAGGCCCAATTTGGGTGTTTGGCCTTATGTCACTTTTCAATAGCGACATAAGGCCAAATTTTAAGAGTTGGCCTTATGTCACTTTTGAAAAGTGACGTAAGGCCAATTGGGCCTTATGTCACTTTGAACTGTTTTCTTTAAAACCGAAACTATATTGAATAAATTCGGCATGTCGCCACGTACATGTATATTATTACTGTAAAAAGCCGAAATAATGAATTTCTAGAATTTACCGGTAAATTCTAGAGCACTCAGCATTACGGCGTATAAATAGAGAGGTATGTATGGGGGGGCGTGCTGCCCCCCTGTAACTCCCCTGCTTGGCCCACTATAGGAATTGGGGTAAGTGCGAGGTTGGGTGTATGCAAAGTTTCTTTCGCAGAATTTACCGGCAAATCCTACCTCACTGTTTATACATAGGATATACATTCAAAGTTTCTTTAAATTCAGATTCTTAAAATACAAAAAAAAACTTTGCATACACCCAACCTCGCACCTACCCCAATTCCTATAGTGGGCCAAGCAGGGGGGTTGCAGTGGGGCAGCATGCCCCCCCATACATACCTCTCTATTTATACGCCGTAATGCTGAGTGCTCTAGAATTTACCGGTAAATTCTAGAATTTCATTATTTCGGCTTTTTACAGTAATACATACATATACGTGGCGACAGGCCGAATTTATTCAATATACTGTAAGGGTAGCTTTTGGGAATGTTATATAATTATATTTGGCCTTATGTCTCAAAGAAAATTGGCCTTATGTCACTTTACAAAAGCGACATAAGGCCAAATATGTAAATTTGGTCTTATTTCGCTTTTGTAAAGTAACATAAGACCAAACACCCAAATTTGGCCTTATGTCACTTGGCCTTAAGTCACGGCACCTGTAAATACAAGTGCCAGACACCAGACATACAATTTAGAGAAAATAAATAAAGCAATATTCTGACCAGATAGGTAGGTATGGATGGATTTGTTTTTTTCTTATGGATATGGTGTGATGTGTGAATATGTATTATAATTATCTAAAATTTTAAATATTATAAATGAAAGAAACGGTCACTCACTGACTCATTCATTCATTTGACTCATCATTGCACAGCTTATACCGTAAATCATAAAAATATGAAATAAATTTTATTTGATAGAGAATTTTATGTAAAGGAGTACTAAGACGGGATTTTTTGAAATTCCAATTTTAAGTAAGGTAAAATGGGTTTTTTTTGATTAAAGGTCGAAAAACTACTTTCTAAACGAGAGGGGTTAGAACGTTAATTCTTATTTTAATTGATAGATCTTTGAAATACAAGAAACTTTTAAATTTAAAAAAAATTCTAAAAAATCTACGAAGTGAGTTATAAAATTTTAAATGTTGACTTTTGAATAATACGCCTTTGAAAAATAATTCGCTTTAAATCGGGGGTATCAGATAGAGAAACAAATTTTACACCATTAGAAAGATAATGAAAAAAAATCAATTCGCTCCAGAAAAAAAAATAAAAAAAAAATAAGAAAGTTATTTTTACCCAATTTCCCATCCATTTTTGGAAGCATCGTACTAAATTTTATGATTTTTCTATCTGTCTGGCGGTTTTAAGGTATAAAATATTTTTTTTTTTTTTTTAAAGCCACACAAATATTTTACTTAACTAATTTCCAATCGATGACCGTTTTTTTCATTAAAATATTCACAAAATTGTGAACGCTATACCGATTAGCGCAGAACTCCAACCTATTTTTTCAAGGGACACATACCCTTAAAATACAAAATTGACAACTTTACTAAAGTAATTATCTGTTTTTATTGAAAATACTAAAGGCTAATTTCCAATGGCGCTTTGGGCATCGCTTTGACAGATTTTCTGTCAACGCGGAAGTTCACACATAGCAATTTATACAAAGTGTTTACAATGACGCGTTGGGCATTAATATTACGATTTATCACCTATTAGCATGCACCCAAACCAACGTAACATAAGCTACCGCAACGTTAAAGTTGAAAAAAAAAAATAACTTCTGCGCGCTTTTTGATAATTTAACGAATATTCAAATTCCATTCAACAAAAAATCGATTTTTTTTTCTTCTGGACAAATTCCTCCTATTGAATAAAAAAAATCGATTTTGTTGCAAAAAGAATCGAATTGTTTGTTGAAAGGAATTCGACATTACATTATGTAGCTTCTTTTTGATTTTTAGATTCTTTTCAAGTCATCTGTCATGTCGACGCGTTCGTAAAGCTTGTAAACGTACACTCATACGTAAGCGTCTCTAACACGAACGCGCTTTTGGAAATCAGTCAATTTTTCCAAGCAGATATTAGTAGAGAAAAATACTTATTTACGTTTCATTCGGATTTGATATCACAAATTCCACGAATTTAAAAATTTGTAGGAGATTTTTCAATACGAACGTAGTACTAATGTATTCTGTGATGTTTTTTCTTCATTCGGATAATATTTTCCATTACGATGGATTCTGTGATAGGATTGAATATTTTTATCATCTCGCAAAAGAAGTATAACTTCGAAAGCGCGTACGTTGGTACACACACAGTTCTTTTTTTTTTTTTTGAGCATATAATTACTTGTTTAGGGCATATAATTGATTTTTAAGGGCATAATTATCAGAGTTGTAAAGATTGCATTCAATTAAAGACTGCAGTCAGTTAAGTCAGAGTTGATTGACTTAAATATTTGAATATAAGACAAAACTTTGATTTTAGACTGTAACTTTGAAACTAGAGTTAGCAGTCTTGTAAAATATTCTGACTTAAAAGTCATTTAGGGAAGTCAATGTACTTACAGTTAATTGATTGCATTACTTTTTGACTGGGCTGCAGTCATTTAGTACCCAAAAGTTTTTTTTTTTTTTTTTCAAAACGCTTAAGGCAGTAAAAAGAATAAAATGAAATATATTTACTTAAGTTAAAAGACTGCAGTCAAATGACTTACTGACTTTTATGTGACTTACTGACTTTTAAGTGACTTAAAGACTGCAACCAGTCAAAAAGTAATGCAGTCAATTAACTGTAAGTCAATTGACTGCCCTAATTGAGTTATACCTAAGTCAGAATATTGTACATGACTGTAAATTAGTTAAACTCATTTTTAAAGTCAAAAGACTTTCTTTTAAGTCGATTTACTTAAGTTTTTACATCTCTGAAATATAAGCGCTTAAAATCGTTTTTTAGGGCATATTTTTGTTTGCCCTAATAATTGAGTTTTGATATCAGATTTAAAAAAAAACGATTTTTTTGGTTGAATGGAAAAGTATGATGGGGTTAATTAAAGAAAATTAACAAAATTTATTTTTTGCCAAGTGGAAAGTGACATTAAATATATATGTACAGGTACAAGTACAATACATACACCTTGAAACTTCAGAACCTATAATGATGTCTGAAACAGCTTATTACGTTTTAATTAATTTAAATTGTAAAGATTAGTCATGTGTTTTGTTTATCTAGCAAAATAAAGTCATTTTCAATGTCCCCATGGTTACTCTATATGTGTGAAATCTGTAAATTTTTTCATATGTAAGTATTTATTCTCCGATTGAATTGGCGCGAGTCACGGTTGTAAAAAGGCTTACTATTGTACTGAATTTTGTACTATTTAATTTTCAACTTTCAGTACTATTTCAATGACTGGCAAAAGACCAATATGTACTGTAATTTTTATTTATTTATTTGCGATATTACATATTGTAGGACATTGGCCCTTGCTTATATGCTAAGTTATTCAAAAAATTTAAGAATGAACAAACTATAAAGCAATCTCCATAAGATTAACAATAAATTTAACAAAATATCAGTAATATTTGAATTTATACCATCATAACAATTGAATTAAATTTAACTTGTACCTATATAACGAAAACAATACTAGCTTTCATGAATAAAATGTAATTTAAACCAGAGAATGCACAAGAATCGGAAGTAACTCGAACTATATGTTATACAAAGGTAGCAAATACCAAACGCTTAAACCTATAAATATTATGAGTAGATCGCACGAATAAGAAACGGTGATGCAGCTCGAGTACTTCTGTTTCTAGGTACAGAAATTCTATTACAAGACTTATCCCTCAAAAACACAATTTTATTAAAAAGATACATATATCGGTATTGATTTAAAAATTATTTTATGGAGAGTGGTTAGAACTCTTAGTTCCAAAAATGCTGAAAACGACATTCCCAGGAAGGATTTAGTAAAATTAGAAATATGTTTCCTCCTCTTTATAGAATAAACATACCTGACTACATCATTGAAGCATACCCTCAGTCTTGTTAGCACTACACCAGTAGCACCTGAAAACATCTCAGCACCATACACAAAATGGGTAACCAGAAGAGCCTTGGGAAGCTTAAATTAGTATAGGAATATATTCATTAATATTATAAAGTTTGCGCAAGATAAAATTAGTACGATTTATAAGTTTGCTAACATGAGCTTCCCAAGATAATGTTTCGTCGAGTTTAAAACCCAAACTCTTAACCTTGCTCTGGTAAGGAATAATAACATTATTTAACACGATGGCATCCAACATGTTACTCACAGGTCTAAAGTAAAACGCTATGGCCTGCGACTTGTCCCTGTTCAATTTCAATTTGTTATCAATAGCCCAAGAATGAACATAACGACGATCAGAATTAACAAAAGTAAGAAATGAAACTTACGAAAACCAGTGCCTACGTTCTGTAATTCTCACATGCATAAAATTGGTCGAGAAACGATGAAAAATGAAACAAAATACATGAGTTTTGTTCCATCTTTACAATTTTCCAAGCTTGAGGATACGAAGAAGTGGTAAGAACGGTGTTAATTACATGTAACAAATGGTGGGATATCAAAGGAAAAATAATCATAGTAAATTTTATTGGAATTTCGTCGAAGCCTGTAGCGTTTGATTTTATAGAATATAATGCATTATAGAAATCATCAAGAGAAACACAACGAAAAGAAAACGCATTTTCAATTTCAGATACAAATTCAACATCACTTTCATTTTCGTTATCGTCCATTCAACCTGGACGATGATGGTCAAAATTTCCGTCCACCCGACCCAAATGAAGTGCGGTTAGCGATAGCCAAGCTTAAAACGTACAAGGCTGCTGGTGCGGATGGCCTGCCAGCCGAGCTATTCAAAGCAGGGGGAGATGACTTGGTAGGGAGTATACACCAGCTTATCTCCAAAATTTGGTCGGAGGAAAGTATGCCCGATGAATGGAACCTCGGTATAGTGTGCCCCATCCACAAGAAAGGAGATGCTCTGACCTGTTCCAACTACAGAGGTATAAGTCTCCTCAACGTCGCATACAAAATCTTGTCATCTGTACTGTGTGATCGCTTAAAACCGTTTGTCAACGATCTGATCGGCCCCTATCAGTGTGGTTTTAGGCCCGGCAAATCAACCGTCGATCAAATGTTCACACTCCGACAGATTTTGGAAAAAACCCAGGAGTTTCAAATCGATACACACCACCTCTTTATCGATTTTAAAGTCGCATATGATAGCGTAGACAGAGACGAGCTATTCAGAGCCATGGCGCATCTCGGCATCCCTGCCAAACTCGTCCGCTTGTGCAGGATGACGATGGAGAAATCTCGCTGCTCCGTCAAAGTCGGCAAGAACACCACCGAACCCTTTGATGTCGAGAAAGGTTTGAGGCAAGGCGACGCGTTATCATGCAACCTGTTTAACATCGTTCTTGAAGCAATTGTACCCAACTCGCTAGTCAACAACAGAGGTACAATTTTTCAAAAGTCTGTTCAACTACTTGCTTATGCAGATGATATTGACATCATTGGGAGAACGAAGCGAGCTGTTACCGGCGCGTTTGCAAGTATTGAATCGGAGGCGGCGAAAATGGGTTTGGCTGTTAATGAGGACAAGACGAAGTATATGCTATCATCGAGAAAGGAATCTCATCATCGTCGGCTCGGGCAAAACGTCACGATGGATAGATACAACTTCGAAGTCGTCAAGGACTTTGTCTACCTGGGCTCCACTGTAACATCGCAAAATGACATCAGCGCAGAGATCAAACGAAGAATTACTCTTGCCAATCGCTGTTTCTTCGGGCTAAGAAGGCATCTAAGTAATAAAGCCCTCTCTCAGAGAACCAAGGAGACCTTATATAAGACCCTAATCATCCCGGTCCTGCTATATGGGGCAGAGGCATGGACCCTGTCAAAAACGGATGAGAATCTGCTTGGGTGCTTTGAAAGGAAGATTCTTCGGGTGATTTTCGGTCCAGTCTGTATCGATGGAGTATGGAGGAGAAGATTTAATAACGAGCTTTACGGGCTTTACAGCGACGTCGACCTGGTCAAGAAGCTGAAAATTCAGCGGCTGAGATGGCTGGGACACGTGGAGCGTATGGACACCAACGCACCAGCCCGACGAGTCTTCGAATCTATCCCTGACGGTCTGCGCAGCAGAGGAAGACCCCACCTTAGGTGGCGCACACAAGTGGAAAACGACCTCAACCAACTTGGAGTGCGTATAACTGGAGGCAGCTAGCTAGGGACCGAGCTGGCTGGAGGGGCTTGTTGGTTGAGGCCGTAGTCCATCCTGGGCTGTGAGCGCCATCTAAAGTAAGTAAGTAAGTAAGTATGGAGTTCTAGGGAGTTCTCATAAGTTTTTATATGTAGGTCGGACAAAAAAATTTATTAGAGTTCTGTTTAGAACTCTTGGGGAGCTACCCAAAACTCTAATCAGAACTTCACAGAATTTCTAAAAAAATAAAAAAAAACTACTTGTGAAGTTGACCCCTTCAGCATTGGTACTTTGTTTTAGCCTATAACTTTTTATGTATAGGTCGGACAAAAAAGTTTGTTAGAGTTCTGTTTAGAACTTTTGTTGAGCTACCCAGAACTCTAAACAGAACTCCCTAGAACTCCATAGTTTACCGAAAAATCA
The DNA here is from genome assembly GCA_947049315.1 of Epistrophella euchroma. NCBI lineage: Eukaryota > Metazoa > Arthropoda > Insecta > Diptera > Syrphidae > Epistrophella > Epistrophella euchroma. The sequence goes on from OX346245.1 coordinate 63,699,339, forward strand.
ATAAAAACTAAGTGTGAAGTTGGCCCCTGCGCATTTTTTTGTTTAAGCTCATAACTTTTTATATGTAGGTCGGACAAAAAATTTTGTTAGAGTTCTGTTTAGAACTCTTGGGGAGCTACCCAGAACTCAAATCAGAACTCCCCAGAACTCCCCAGAATTTCGAAAAAATAAAAAAAAATAATCGTGAAGTTGACCCCTTCAGCATTGGTACTTTGTTTTAGCCTATAACTTTGTATGTATAGGTCGGACAAACAAGTTTGTTAGAGTTCTGTTTAGAACTTTTGTTGAGCTACCCATAACTCTAAACAGAACTCCCTAGAACGCCAGAGTTTACCGAAAAATCAATAAAAACTAAGTGTGAAGTTAGGGTAGTAGCCGTGGCGTGATGGTTAGTGCGATGGACTGTCATGCCGGAGGTCTAAGGTTCGACCCCCAGCCTCGCCACCTATTTATTTAAAAGAAAAAACGGCTACTGCCTCTTGCGAGGAATTGACAAATCCTCCAAGAGTATCTCCTGTCACAGAAAAGTGCCGCTCTTTAGCCGTTCGGATTCGGCAATAAACTGTAGGTCCCCTCCATTCCTGCAGACACGCACACAGGAATGGTTGAGAGTTGTAAGTCACTAGGCCCTAGTTCTTCATGAGCTGTTGTGCCATCAAATTTATTTATTTTTATAAAAATAAAAGGGAAAAAAACATGTCGGGGCAATGTCCCGAAAACACTTTATATCAAGTTTAATTAAAATCGGCCCATGGGTTTAGGCTGTAGGCGAGTCCACAGAGAGACAGACAGACAGACAGACGGACAGAATTGCGAGAGCAAATTTTTTTCGTCTTCCCCATCATCGTAAAGTCAAGTTTGATTTTTATCTCGAGTTCAATTTTTTTTAACGAATCCAAAACTTGCCTTATAGTACCTATATATCGCAAGTAAAAATATGTATTGCAAAATTGTAGAGAACTTAAAGTTCTACAAGTTTTTGGTACATATTTTTTGTAAATGTTCATGTCCTAAATTTTGAAAAATACTTGATAATTTTGAATTTTATCACTTCTTGGCCTGTAACTTTTTCAATAGCCACAATATGGAAAAAATGTTCTTAACATAAAAAATAGGAAATTTAATTCTACATACTTCTTGTTTGCAAAAGATTTTTGTAGGACTAACCGAAACCGAGATATTCAATGAAAATTAAAGTCCAAGATGGCGGCCGAAAGGTGAATTTCACAAGTGCGAAAACTCAGGGTTATGATCTCTGATAAAGTACCTTTCGAATGATGAAAAAAAAATTTGGGGGTGTTACAAACTGCTGGGTCTACATAACCTTATGCAGTGCCCACGTCGAAAAACGATACAAAATGGAACAGAAATGAGAATTGGCATCAATATTATTTAACATTTTCACTCAACTTCTGTCTTTTCATTGTCAATACTTGACCGTAACTTAGTTTCCTGTCACAATTGTCAGTTAAATACCGACAAGACAAATATGTAAATTGTATATTGTTTTTTGTTTCATAAAAGAATTGTCACTACAAATATGTCAGAAAATACCTTACAATTGTAGAAAAATACTTGACAGTTCAATGTCATGACAATTTCTTTATGAACCGAAAAGTTGACAACTGTCGGGTATTTTGTGACAATTCTACAAAATTGTCAAATTGTTTATGAAATGGATTTTGACAATTGTCAAGTTGTAAATTACAAAGTTGTCACCTGTCGCAATTGTCAATGTTTATGAAATAGGGCCCTGTTTTCAGATCGGTCTAAAAGCATTTGGCAGTTTTTCGTAATTTCTCGAAACCTGAGAAACATTTGGAAGCCAGGATATCAGTCTCTCATATGCTGTTTAAATTTTGGTAATACGTGGTTCCAGGGCTAAGATCTTTATGCCGTTTTGCCAATTTTCTATTTTTATCGAAAATTATACGAAAGGGGGACGAAAAGCCCTCATCAAATCGATTTTCATTTTTCAAAATGCAAAACATACTGAAATTTTTTTTAAATTTACAAAAACAATATACTACAAAGTTATCCCAACCCGTATCTACAAAAAAAGTTAGTGGTTGTATACCTGTAAATACGACACGAGAGGCGACACGGGCTCTTTAATGGGTTTAAAGCAAAAAAAGAAAATTAATTTTAATTATAAAAACCAAATAAAATCATAGATTTGGCTGTCTTATAAAGCTAATAATGTCGCTATTAGTTATCGGATCTTCTTGATGTAGATAAATACATAAAAGAAGAAAAATGTTTATCTACATATATATATAAAATTTATTGCAAACAAATAAAAAAAGTCATACTAAAAACGTGATTTAGTCCAAAGTCATTTAAATTCAAACGCTGATGAAAAATTTCAGAATTTTGAAAAATAATTGTTATATGTATATAGGGTGTCCCGTAAATAAGGAATTGTCTGAAAATGGCAAAAAGTGCATTTTATGACTGCACTGGAATGGCTATAAATGAATGAATTCAATGGTTATTTTTTGCAGCAATATTTTACAATACCTGGGCTTAAGAGCCCTTCACCTAAATGTGGGAACTATTTGTAGAACCTATTCATCATCTGAGATTCTCACCCCAAGGTTTAAACATCAGATAATAAAAAAAATGCAATCCAATAATCCACAAAAAAAAAACATCCACCACGCACCACCGCACCACCGTTTACTCCATCAAGTCAGAGAGAAACACACGCAACGGTTGAACTCAGCATTGAAGTGTGTGTGCGGTGCGTGCATTGTTGCTTGTTTTTTTTTTCTTTTTACTGTAGGTCAATATAAAGAAAAAAAAATTGAATACGATGATGAAAAGGTTAGACATTACTTGTGTGCTTTATTTGTGTGTTGTTTTTATGCAAAAAACTGGTTTCGTTGGTAGAGTAGGTGTATTTTCTCTTGATTGGTGTGACCGAGGTATATTTTTGCAAGATGGGTTTCATTCATTTTTGGGTTGTCTTTTTGATTTTATTAGATAATAAAGCCCTTCAAAAACCTTTTTAAATCAATTACTATTTTTAAATATGAAAACAAGCTTTTGATATTTAATTACAATTTTAAAAAGTAAAAACAAGTCACCTACATAGATTATTACAGTAAGTGTTTTTTTCTTTTGTTAATAAATTCACAGTAATTGGTTATACTGATTTGGTGTTGACTAGCATTTGTTTAGTAGGTACATTTTCTTCATAAATAGCTTTTTACAGTGATTGGGAAAAAATCCATATGTTATATATTTTAGACTGTGCGTAAGGAAAATTAAGGACAAGGTCGGTTTCTTGCTTCTTAGACAGAATTCACAACTTGTTGAATTTTGAAAAGTAGGTATAAATCATATTCACATAAATATCTATTTTTAGAATATTACGAAATAGTAATTTCAAAATAGTAGAGAGATTGTTGAGAAGATTTGTTTTCTTTTCTGCATTTCGTTTGGTTTGATTATTGAAAAAAATGTTAGATTAAAAATGAAAATATACCTATGTACGTTTTGCTCAATTTCTCGGCAGCGAATTGATCTACTTATGTCGTTTTCGATTGGATTTTCAGAGTGTTTCACTCCTTTTTGATTCCAATGGAATATGAAAAACTCTCTTCCGTAATATGTGTATCTATGTAGAAGTAAAAAATGAAATGAACTCTTCAATAATTTCAATTTCAGAACATCCCAAGAAGAAGCATTTACTATTTTGACAATTAATCCAACACATACTTTTAAACGAATGTGTGTTTTCAGAGTGCACTCCTAGCACTCCTTACTGAAATCCGGAGTGAAAAAACACTCCTAAATCATCACTCCGAACAGCAAATGGAAGGTTTTTGGAGTGTTGGGAGTGTGGATGGAGTGAAAAAAGAGTGCTAGGAGTGACCAACGGAAAACGACATTAGTTGAATTTTTCTGAGTTTTGTCTTGTGAGCTAGAAAAAAATTCCAATAATAGGCTGAGTTCCGAAGTATAAAAAATGGTTTTGATACGCATCAGCAACGCAAATTTGATGCTTTGTAGAAATATTACACTGCATAAGTTTGACATTTCGGAACGCAAACAAAATATTTTAAATCGAAGCAGCTAAAAAGATTTGGATGCGCCGTTTGCGCAGTAAATGCAAAATAGGATAGTTTTCTTAGTAAAATACGCCTACTGCCACGCCCACTCTCTAATGATGTGGATGATAGTTTCAGTGTTTGGTTCTGTGAGTCGAAAAACAACTCCAATTTTCTTATTTATTAATTTTTTGAAAAACTGCTCTATATTTTTTTCGGAAATTTTGAAAGAAAGAAAAAATTTAGAAAATGGATTAAGTAAAATTCACCCACTGCCATGCTATTTTTTTTTATTATGTTTTGGTGCTTGGCAATGGCTGTAACGATTTGGATAAAATATTCAGGGTTTGTTCTTATGAGCGAGACAAAATTTATAAAATGGCTTTGATAAAATCCACCCAATTTCATAATATCTTTGCTTCTTGGTATTGATTCAAATGATTTGGATGAAATTTTCTTATTATTAATATGAGGAAGAAAATAAATAGGATGTGGTTTTAAAAAAGTTCACTCAGTGTCATATTGTTCAATGATGGGATCCACTCTTAATACTTCTCAGATTCTCCTGGTTTCTCTGAAATGACTTACACGGTATCGATGAATTTTGTGTGGGTAATATTTTACAACTTGCAATGTATTTAGATAGGTGTTATCGTATCGTACCATATAGCTATGAAGCCATAAGAGGTGCTGTGTTCCGATAAAAAATATTCTTTACAACGTCACTGTTGTTTTACGCAGGATAGCTCTCATATGGTCATATTTTTACAAGGTATACATCCACTCCCAAATCTTGCTTTCGGCTTTACTTAAATGGGAGCAACTAAAGAAAAGGCTTAAAAATTACTAACTTTTCTTGGGAAAATTGAAAACTAACATTAAAAAAAAGTGCTTTGTATACTAGGAATAAATTGAAAACTCAAACAAAGTGGAAAAAAAATATAATAAAACTCTGCATAGCATAATTCTGTAGTGTATAAGCTATACCTAACATTTTGCAAGGAAAACTGGAATATTCCGAGCGAAGCTCGGTCTCCCATGTACTCACAGTAAATCAAGAAATAATTTACCTATACCTACTTCCGTTTACAATACATAAATTGCAGCGTTATATCGCCTTGTGGGTTGAAATAGTAAATTTCACATACCTATCTGTTATAGTAGGACTGCCTACCTACATATGTACATACATGTAAGTATAGGTAGGTACATAGGTATATTTTCATTTTTAATCTAACGTTTTTTCAATAATCAACCCAAAAAAGAATCCAAATGCAAAATGGAAGACTTTCAGGCGACTAATGCGCCTTCGAACAAAAAAACGTGTTTAATTGTAGGTATTTTAAAAAACTACCTACATATGTGCACATACATAACCTACAAAATACTATACATATACATAATATATGCACATACACCTGCGATATACCTACATTAAATTCATTTTTGATTTAATTTAATTCATTTATAATTGATAAACTGTAGTGATATGTCATATTGTGATTTTAAATTAGGTAGGTATCTACTTATTTCGCATACCTATGTAGGCATCTACCTACTCCCACTTTTATTTAAAAAAAATACATTATGACCTATACCTGAAATCTTACCTTCCCACCTATGCTTCCTTATTGAAAATATACCTAAGAACAAAAAAATACACGAAGTAAAGAAGATACCTAGGTACATACATATTTTTGTACCTACATACGGAAAACAAAAAGTCACGTCATTATTATAACATACCTACTCCAGGTCCTATCTACTTATGTATACTATAAATACCAAACTACTTTTCTGCCTAACCAAACTAAACTAAACATACCTAGATAATGTACATATGTACCTACCAAAATATTTTAACTTTCAAAACATTTTATAGAAATCTAATGGTTACTTGTAATCAAAAAACATGATTACAGAAACAACCGAAATCATAAAATTCAATAGAACACAGATTACCTATATTGAGATTTTTTGCAAAAACCAAATACCCATTTTCTTGGCAAACAAAAATAAGAAAACAAATAATTACAAATAGCCTACCACACCAACACCAAGCATTCAAAGTAACCATATACACACATACAAACCATATTTCACATCTCCATACAGCGCACACCAAACTAAAAATGCACACGGTTTGTTTTTTTTTGTTCTTGATACAAACTCTAGCGGTTGCTTGGAGAAAAAAATAAATGGAATGATTTGTGTCTGAGCTAAAATCTTGATAATTTTGTTTGGGGGAGATGTTTTAAAAATTCTTTGTTTTATATGAAAAACACGATTACTGATTAAATTTTTTGATTGAACTTGACTTAAGAAATATCAAATTGTTAGCAGGCATCATTACAGGTGCAAAATTCGTTAATTAAATACAAGAAAAAACGTGTTGAAACACAGTATTTTTATTGTTTTTAAAATCAATATATTGTCGAAACGGTGCTGAAGTTTGTTTTTTTTATTCCTGTAGTTTAAAGATCTATTTAAAACCTTCAAAACAAAAGTAAATAAGATTTAATTAAGTTACTAATTTTCCCAAAAAGCAGCATTTGGATAAGGAGTTTTTGCAAAAATCTGACAATATAGCAGTACATTTTTTGAAATATCTTATGTTTTGTGCAAACTATCAAAAAAATAATACCTGCAGTTCAAAGGCAATAAACAACTCTTTTATGTGCTATTTAAATTATTGTCATACACGCTCAAATGACTTCGTAAAGTAACATAGCAAATTAGCATTTTTTCGTTTTTTCCTCAAATGTAAGGAAAGGCCTCTTAAGGGTTTGTGTCCCTTGAAAAAATAGGTTGGAGTTCTGCGCTAATCGGTATAGCGTTCACAATTTTTCGAATATTTTAATGAAACAAACGGTCATCGATTGGAAATAAGTTAAGTAAAATATTTATGTGGCTTTAAAAAAAAATACAAAATATTTTAAACCTTAAAACCGCCAGAGAGATAGAAAAATCATAAAATTTAGTACGATGCTTACAAAAATGGATGGGAAATTGGGTAAAAATAACTTTCTTATTTTTTTTAAATTTTTTTTCAGGAGAAAATTGATCTCAAAACTAAGCAATACCTTTTTTTTCTTTTTATTAGTTTATTTATTCACCCAAAAAAATGCACAAAACTATGAAAAATAAAGGAAATTCGTTATATTTTATGAATGAATAATTTGATAAAACTTTTGAAGTATATTAGGTATTTTTCATAGTGAATGCAAACACTGTAGCAAATAAATTAAATTAGGAAATTCTAACCTTCGCCACCTGTTTTAACCCCATTAACTTCCTCCCAAATTATCAATGGAATAATTTTGAATACATGTACTTATTTTTTCTGTTATTTCAAGATAAAATTGATCTAGAAACACTAAATTTTGTAGGCTAATGACCGATTTTTTAGATTTCTTGACATTTCTCCATTCCGCATCTTCCTTAGTGTTGCTCCAAGCGAAAATATAATTATAACATTTTTTGTAGGAAATTTAATTTACTTTAATTCCTTGGTCCAGAGTTTTTCAATTAAGCCCTTGGTTTTCGAAATATTCGCGAAAAACTAAAAAAGGGGACCTTTAACCCCCTCTCCAGGCTTAAGCTCGCGGCCCTGGGCTGGGGACTTTTGGTATGTTGGACCTGAGGATCACCCCTACCACTTAAAAAAATAACCCAGACTACACGGTTTATTTCATTTATTTTATGATTTTAGGTCTTCGTTGACTGGACTATAAACGTTTTTACAAAGCTTATATGTATATGCAGTTACCTTAATTTTTATTTTATTTTTTTAAATTTTTTACAGTTACTTTTTAGAGACAAAAATAGAAAAGATACTCCTTTTTCTTCAATTATTTTGCGCGATTGCCTGGGAAATTGAATGTTATATTTTTTAAATTTTCTAAATGTTTTTTAAATCAAAGTATCATGTGTTCTGAACTAAATAATACCTTTGAAAAAAAAATATTTGCCTTACAACATGCTTGAAAACGCAATGCAATATGACATTATTTGTAATGCCGTTGTAATGCAAGGACAGCCAATACAATTACCACATATTTTTTTTATTTTTTTTTGGTATTTTTTTTATTAGATTTAAAAAACAAAATCGTATTTTCTTTCATGGTTTTTTTATTTCTAATTTTGGAAAAGTTGTCAATTTTGCAGTTTTTTACTGGAAAAACATCTTTGCTCACGCACACAAAGAAATTTGGTTCAAAAGAAATCCACTGTGCATGCATTCTCTTTTCCCCAATTCTCTTTTTCCTTACAAGAGAAGTTCTGTATTGACTCTTTACACCTTATTTTTTTTTTTTATAGAAAGCATACATAGTAATCCTGTTCATTATTTGGATGATTTGGATGTCAAGTGATCTTTTTTTAGGTAAAAGAAAAAGAAGAAGGTTATTATGTGTGTATGCCAGTCTTTTTGTTGTCAAGGGGTAGACGTGGTGGAAGTTGGTGTTCACTTCGCGCGGGCGCGGTGGTATCTTTCTAGGAGATTTGGTTGAGTTTTGTATACCTTGTACGTACATACATAAGGTACATATATATTTTTTTTTTGTTGGCTCATCGTTGGAATGGAAGTTTTTTTCTGCTTCTTTTGCAAAGGGGAATCTATGATATTGCGTGTAATAGTCATGCACTGTTTGTTGTTTTTTTCTTTTGTTCTTATAGGTAATGTCATGTTGAAATGTTTAGAATCGTTGCCGAAAGATTGTTTTGATTTAATTTTGCGACAACGAACAATCATACCCATTTTTCAAGATTTTCGTGTAATTTTTTGATGAAAACTTTTTAAACTATTGTGAGGGTTGTGTAGGATGTAGAATATTGGTCGAGATGTCAATTTAAACGTTAGCTTTCTAAGGTGCTGGTAAAAGAAATATTAAATTTATAGATGCATCCAGTAAAAAGTTGTGAGGGCATGAAAAAAAAGCACTAATTTTGTAAATATCTGGAGTTGGGGTTGTTGAAAAAATTTAAAATTTTTAAAATATTTATAAATTAACAATCTCTATTAGCTGTAGAAATTTTAGATTTTTAGATCTACCCATAAAAATATAAAAAATCATAAACCACAAAAAAATGGGTAAAAAAATGTGTCATCTTCAAAAATCAAAAAGTGGGTGAAAAAAAATTCCTAGCAAAAATTCCTGAAAAATGGGTAATTTTTTTTTAATTATCTTTCTAATGTTGTAAAATTTGTTTCTCTATCTGATACCCCCGATTTATAGCGAATTATTTGTCAAAGACGTATTATTCAAAAGTCACCTTTTAACATCTTATAACTCACTTCGCAGATTTTTTAGAATTTTTTTTTAAATTCAAAAGTTTCTTCTATTTCAAAGATCTATCAATTAAGAATTGACGTTCTAACCCCTACCGTTTAGAAAGTAGTTTTTCGAGCTTTAATAAAAAAAAAAACCCATTTTACCTTACTTAAAATTGGAATTTCAAAAAATCCCGTCTTAGTGCTCCTTTACATAAAATTCTCTATCAAATAAAATTTATTTTATATTTTTATGATTTACAGTATAAGCTGTGCAATGAATGAGTCAGTGAGTGACCGTTTCTTTCATTTATAATAGGTATTTAAAATTTTAGATAATTATAATACATACTAGCCGATTTGCCCGTTGTCAGTTGCTTCGCAAACTGATTCTACAGATGTAATAGAATTCTACTTATATGCAAAATTCTACATATATGTAATAAAAAATGTATATATGTAAAAATATAATTCTATATTATGTACATAAATATTAAATTAATATATATACATTATTATTATTTATAATATATTATTTATAATATATACGAAAAATGTATACATATAAAAAAAAAATAGAGAAAGAGAATTAAAAATTAAGATCAGGAGTGTAAGTCCCCCTTAACCAACCTCTCCTTGTGTGCACGTTCTTGTTTTGAATTACATTTAATTTTCATTTAAAAATTTTGAAACTTAAAAATCCAAACATTTTGTATATCTCTATATCTCTATAATTTATTCTTCTATATATATCTCTATGTCTCTGTCTGTATATCTCTTTATCTCTATATCTCTATATCTTTATATCTCTATATCTCTATATCTTTATATCTCTATATCTCTATATCTCTATATCTCTGTATCTCTATATCTCTATATCTTTATATCTCTATATCTCTATACCTCTTTATCTCTTTATCTCTGTATCTCTTTATCTCTATATCTCTATATCTCTATATCTCTGTATCTCTATATCTCTATATCTTTATATCTCTTTATCTCTATATCTCTATATCTCTATATCTCTGTATCTCTATATCTTTATATCTCTATATCACTATATCTCTATATCTCTATATCTCTATATCTCTATGTTGGTATATCTCTTTTTCTCTATATCTCTATAATTCTTTATCTCTATATCTCTATTTCTCTATATCTCTATAATTCTTTATCTCTATATCTCTATATCTCTATATCTCTATATCCCTATATCTCTGTATCTCTATTATTTCTATATTTGTGACAAATTTACCTATCTATTGACATCTTAACTTTAAATATCGAAGTATTATTTCTCGACTTATAGCCAATTTTCTACAGCTGAATCGTTAATTTTGCAATTTTCCATGCATTTGCCTTTGAAATATCACAAAATTTCAATTGCATAAAATTTGAAATTTTTGATTTTTTAAATATATTTTATTTCATTTAAAATGTTATTTTGGATGATTTAAAAACAATAACTGAAGTTATAGATCATTTTCGATAACTCTTTCAGACATATTGCAAGAAAATTATTAAAAATATTTTATCGAAATTTTTTTTAAAAGAACATTTATTGTAAATATTAAGTCATGTATGGGTATGTTTTATACATGAAAATAAGCGCTTATTTATGCTTAATTTAAAAAAAGTTATATAACAAAATCCGTCAACTTACTAAAAAGTTATGAATGATATAATCGGCCAAGCACTGTGCCGAAAAAAGCAAGTTTTAAATAAATTTAATTCAAAAAATAATTAATATCAGCTCTCCTGTTCAATAAATGGCTACATTATGTTCTACATATATTTAAAAAAAATATTAGGCAATAATATTTGTGTAGCATTTTTTCTCTGCGATCAAGTTTATATAGCGTTTTTAATTTTTTAATCAGTAAAGTGGGTGAGAAAAAAAAGTAAACTCAATTTGTTTTTACATTTTTTTCAAAGTTATCATGCAATTTTATGAATTTTTTTTCCACTTATTTAATGTCCGTTTTAATGACAGTATTTTAAGACTTTAACTTTTAAAATCCGTTTAGTATTTTGGATGTAAAAAAATAATATATATTGCATTTTTTAATGAAAATCCTTAAAATCGCGTTAAATTAATTTTAGTGCCTCCGCTGTTGAACTAATCTTAAAACATTGTTCAGCATTATTGTAGACCAAGATTTTTGCAATTAACATATAGTAAGAGTTTTTCAAAATTCTGAAATTTTTCATCAACTTTTGAATTTAAAATGATAAGAATCGTATTGATTTCAGACTAAATCAGCTTTTTGGTATGACTTTTTTAGAGATTTTGAAATAATTTTTATACATAAATTTAGCTTGACATTTTATCTTTCCATATTTATTTACCTCGAAAAGATCCGATAATTATTAGCGAAGTTATTAGCCTAATAAGATGGCCTAATCGATAATTTTATATCATTTTTATAATTTAAAATACTTTTTTGGTCATTAAACCAATTAAAGGGCCCCTACAGCCTCTCCTGTCGAATTTACCCCTATATAACCACTGACATTTTTGTAGATGAGAGTTGGGGCTATAACTTTGTAGTATATTGTTTTTCGATATTTTGAAATTTTTCATCATGTTTTGCATTTTGAAAAATGAAAATCGATTTGATAACGGCTTTCCGACCTCTTTTCGTATAGAATGCTTCCCCTCCCCGAAATAACTTTTACACACAATTAAACCTTGACATTTCGTGATTCTTTTAAGACCTTAACCTAATCGATCGGACGTATAGTATAGAAGTTTTTAATCGAACAATATCAATTGATTTTTGTGATTTTGATAAAATAACTGTCATCTCCCACTGGTCGATGGTGGTTGACAATGAACGAAACAGGCAATTTTAATGCAATTTAATTGATTTCTTGATTGGATTTTTATTAAGATTGTGAAGCTTCTAGAGGTCGTACAGATTCAAATGAGGTATCAAAATTTTTGTCGTTAAACGGCCATGCGATTTAAAGAAAAACTAAAATAATCGGTGCACTCAGCGATAAGTAATTAACGAATTTATTCAAGAAGTCAATATTTACCGCTATTTCTGTCTAACGGCATTAAAAAAATAAAATTTAAATGCGAATCGATTAAGATTAATAAATCCTATCATATGTGAAAATTTCAACTTCCTACTCTTACTCTATAAAAAGATAATCGATAAAAACCGTAAAAAATTGTTTTGCCCATTTTTTTAAACTCAAATATCTCAGCTTAACGGTATTATAGAAACTTGAAATTTTCCAAAAACATCAAAACCTATAAGTTCTATAAGATCCAAAAATTTCAACTTTCTAAGTACATCCATTATAAAGATAAAAAATAAAAACCGTCAAAAAATGAGCTAAAAAAATTGTGTCTTTTCAAAAGTTCCCCACGCCCACAATATCATGCCCACAAAAAATCCCTGATACATGGATAACCTTTTTTTTATCTTCTTTCAATCGCCGTAACTTTCAAATCAATCAAACAATTTCCTGATTTATTAGAATTATTTTGTCAAACATCAATTTTTGCATTTTTGAGTTTCAAACAACTTTATTTCAGAAAATGAATTTTCTAGAATTTTTTCCTTAAATATGTCAATCTAATTTTAAAAAAATCTATCAAATACAAAAAAAATGAAATCTCTATCTCATCCCGTTTAGAAAATAGAAAACCGACTTTACTCTACATTTACCCCTATTTACCCTATTAATTTTTAGAATTTCAAAAAATCCCTTCTTAGTGGAGCTCTACATATATAAAAGATTTAAAAAAAAAAAATTTTTATATATATATCTATAACACACTAACCTGTAGAATGATGAGCAAAAATAATGAATGAGTGAGTGAGTGAGTGGCCAACACTTTACTTTATAATATAGTAAGTATATAATATAATATAATAATAATAATAAAATAATAAAATAATAATAATAATCACACATCACACCATATCCATAAGAAAAAAACAAATCCATCCATACCTACCTATCTGGTCAGAATATTGTTTTATTTATTTTCTCTAAATTGTATGTCTGGCACTTGTATTTACATACATAATAAGTAGGTACATTTGCTTCGTCTGCGCTTACTCGCTCGCTACCTGTTTTTTTTCCTTTCTTTTGCTTGAGCGTGCCTGTTGCCTGTGCGTGATTGTCTGCTCTCTGCAACATCGTTTACGATTAAAAAAGAGTACAAGAGTAGGTATAATTAAAATTCGAACGCCGAATTTGGTGAAGAGAGCTTACTAACACATTCAAATTCATTTACATGAAATTTGAGTTGGCTGGTCGGGTACACCTACCCTTAAACATAGGAGTAGTAAAAAGATTCAATTTCTTGTGTACCTTTTTTAAAAAATAAAATAAATAAATTCGATTTTCAAAGTGATATTGGGATGAATTTTTTTTTTGTAAATGTTAAATCACCTGTGGTATAAAAAAAATGTATGTTAACCTATGTGGAAAAACTGATAAAAATTGGCGCGTGATATGAGGATTTCAAAATGGTATAACTTTTTTCGTACTTTAACATGCTGCAAAGTATTATACCTTAATTTGAAAGAAGCACTGAATTGAATTTTTAAATTATTGAAAAAAATAAGTTCAAAGTAGTTGAAAATGCTTAATGATGGATCCCTTGGCTGTAATGTTTGGACCCGAGTAAAGTGATAAGGATAAAATTTGTATTTTTGCAAAACTCTGTACACTGTTGACTTGCCGACACCGATACGAAGTGATCAGACTCTTGTCGATATTTGTGGATCTTGACCAATTTGATATAAATACTTCATAAACAAAATGCATATTTGTATAACCCTGTGTTGTATATTGATTTCGGGGCATTGTTAAAAGATTAACTTTTATTGGTTTTGCAACAGATTAGCGTATAGCAACCTATAAAATTAAAAATATTTGTAGGTAAAAATAATATTAATACATATTAACAAATTTTTAATATTACTTACGATTTTATGAAGTCTATAGCTAATAATATCTTACAATGAACATATTTGGAGCGACAAGCGAATTTATTTGAAAAAAAAAAACATAAAATCACCATGACAATAGCTTAATATTCCATAGTTTTATCTTAACAAAAGCATTTTGAACTACTTTGAACTTATTTTTTTCAATAATTTAAAAATTAAATCCAGTGCTTCTTTCAAATTAAGGTATAATACTTTGCAGAAAGTTAAAGTACGAAAAAAAGTTATACCATTTTGAAATGCTCATATCAAAAAAAAAAAATTGGAGCAAAAATTAAATATTTTTTTCAAAATTTTCAAATTTTAGTTGTAATTTTTTTTTCTCAAAAAGACGTTTTTCTCCCCCTTAAATTCTCATCAGTATTGTAACTAACACAAAACTGTGAAAAAAGTGGGCAGAAATTGGTGTTTTCGTTTCCATTTTGATGACAATTTCACAATGTTTATGAACCACCCAATTTGTTCCCTTAATTGGTTTTTACGACTTTAATCATTTGGTACATGAAAACGGTTCAATGGATTTATTTGAAATTTTACAGAAATATTGTTGGTCTATAGTTCTTTAAAATGTTTTACCAAATTAAGTCCTACAGTCAATATTTTTAAATCAGTAAAAGATTTACAAAAAGTCTTTAAAAAGTCGTTTTTTAGACCTTTTCTGAATGTAACGATGAGGAGCCAAAAAAAAAATCGTTATAAAGTTTTGAAAAAATCTTGTAGAATATTAATTCCAGTTTTTAACATACCATACATTTTTAACTACCCATACATGTCCGGTGTCCTCATTCCTTGCGATAATATTGGTAGTCAAAGTCAAAAGTCTATTTTTTCATTCAAAGCCAGATATTCTTTTGAAAAAAAATTGTACAATGACGAAAAAAGATGACCATAAAGCTGAATAAACAAGTTATTGAAACAAAACATTAAATTGGCTCAAAAAAATGTTCAAAGAAAAGAAAAAAATTTTAAATTTTTGGGTCGTGCTGCTTCTAATGATTGCGCAATAACTGTACCTTAAAAAAATCATTTGCGAAAATTTCTCAATACAAAAAGGATTAAGCTTCAGAATGCTTTTTGTTTCATCTCAATACGACCACTTTTCACAGAGATACAGCTCTTCGAAAAACACTAAAAAAAAAGTGATTTTTTTTTGTTCCCTTAATTGTTTTGACAAGC
This sequence comes from Epistrophella euchroma, assembly GCA_947049315.1. NCBI lineage: Eukaryota > Metazoa > Arthropoda > Insecta > Diptera > Syrphidae > Epistrophella > Epistrophella euchroma. The sequence continues at coordinate 63,714,818 of OX346245.1, forward strand.
GTATGTACATATATATATAATATATATATGTATATATAATAATAAATTTTATTTTTATTATTAATTATAATAATTATTATTTTTATTATAACCTAATTAGTTAAAAACTTCATAATCAAACTCATGACATAAAACAAAATTTAATCACCATTCCCTAATTCTTAACAAACACAATAACTGCAAAATACCTACAATCCATACCTACGACTTAGGAAAATAAATGTTTTATCCCGAACACTTTTCCTTGGCCTTGGATGGCATTACATTCAACACGTATAGGTATACGGTTCTAGTTGTGTCGTTGTGTTGTTCATCCCAAACAAAAAAAAAACGCCTTCTTTTCTTTCCTCAAACACACACACAAATAATAATTAAATACCCCTAGGGGGGTTGTTCATAGTTGCTGGTTTTGACCACGATGATGATAGTGTCGCTTTGAGTTATAGAGTGTCCACTTCTATTTGTATTTATTCACTGACACAACATCTGTTCTTTTACTTTCCAAAACTGCCAATTGGAAAGTGAAGTGCGAATTTTAGTACACTTCAATTTTTTTTTGTATGAAAATTGACAGAACTTTGGATTGAAATTCGTAGAAAATTGCAGTTTTGGGAAGTAAAAGAACAGCCCTACAGTGTGGTTACTATAACTACAGTTTAACAGCTGATAGATCAAAAAATTATACCTATCTACCCGAGTCTCGCAACACTCAACGAAAAAAACCTAAATCCTTACCAGATTTTTTCCTATCACATTAACATTAATGAACCCACCGCCCACAGTAATATCATTCTGATTTGAAAAAAAAAGACACCAATTATTGAGCTTATGTCGTTTGTTTCTTCCCTCACTTAAACGCATATGCGTTCTTATACATATACCTATGTAGGTATTAATGTGACAATCTTGAAACGATTTTTAAAATGGCGTCATAAACTTTTGAGGTACTGCAATACCTACATAAAGGTATGTTGCGCTTCAATAAAAATTGTATTCAGTGCGCATAGTGTCAACTTATTTAAAGAAAGAGTCAAATACAGCCCCAAAATATTTCACTCACCATACCTGGGAGGAGCAACGTCACACAAAATGTCAAAGTAGGCGTTCCAATATATTCTTTCTCGTTTGCACATTTATTAAAAATGGTCGTCAATTTTCTGTTCCGAAATATTGTCGGTATAGTAAAATACCTCATGAACCTGTTCCTTTGAATACTCCTCTTAAGTCTCGACTCTCAACTGGTTGGATTCAGCCAGGTGGCAGCTTGATTACCTTGATTCGGTTTTATTGCATGCAGTTAGGTAGCGGCTTTAAGAGCGTTCGGTTGTGTCTTCTGTTTTTTAATATTCATTCCGTGTTTTTAATTGTTTTTAATTAGTTTACGATTAATTTATCGTCCCTTTTTTGCGGTCATTTTTATAAATTAAATTTGTTTGGTTTTCATCGCACCTATTTGATATTTGCTTTATGTTCCTTAATTGGTTTATCGTATATTGTCGCGATAATATGAAACAAATGTCCCCTTCTATTACCCATCACTGCGCAGTTACTATATATTCCTATAAAATGGTTTAATTTTTTGTTTGGCTAAATTACTTATTAGTTTTACTAATTAGATACCAACTTTAAACTCAAATCAATTTACACAAAGATATATATGTATATTTAAATAATATCTTTAAAAAAAAAACTACACTTCTTACTATTGGATTGACAACAGATACACAGCGCTGAACTAACTTACCTTCATAATTAACAGCTTCCAATATACCTACCCTAACAATTATAACAATAATTTAAATAAAAAAAAGAGTTATTTGTGTCTTGTGTGTTAGCCTATAAAAAGATACTTTTTGTCCCAATATGCCAACAAATGTGCATTGTTACGATTAAATAAGTGGATTTATTCACTCAAGTATCTATTATACCTACAACTTTCCGACGGAATAATAAAATTAAAATACTTTTAAAATAAAAAATACCAGCATAAAATGCTGAATATGAAAACTAATGGTGAGTTTATATAAAGTTTGACTACTTTACTACTACTGTGAGTTACGCCTATGGTTACCATTTTTTAGAATATCAATGAGCAAAAAAAAAAAACAAAATGCAGCTCAATTTTCAGCTTATAAATTTAATAAATATGACTGAAAAATTACACAACTTGCTGGTTAGAAACGGAAAATCCCATTCCAAAATGGGTATTTAATTTTCCATTGGAAATTATTGTATTGGACCGATTCGTCGAATCGAAAATTTTGAAATTTGTCCACTTTTCGAGGTCTCTGGAATCCGATACGTTTATGAGATATAGGCTGAGTTCCGAAGTGTATAAATAAAAAATTTTGATGCGGTAGTAATACATTTTTTATACGCAGCAGCAACGCAAACTTAATGCTTTGTAGAAATACTACTTTGCATAAAATTGACGTTTCGGAACGCAAAAACAATATTTTAAATGGATACAGCAGAAAAAATCTATGCGCAGTTTGCGCAGTAAATGCGCATCTGATGCATTTTGGAACTCAGATATACTATGTCTAGTGTGTGTACGCAGATGCGGCACTAGACCGAAATTAAGCGCGTGAAAGACTATTTTGGAATTTTTCCAATTCTAAATCGCTTTCTGAGGCTGAGGCCTTACAATTGAGAACTCACTAACATACATTTACAATCTTTCGAATTCCTATTTTTTTTTGAAATCATATAAAAAACTGTGAGAAAATTGTCTGTTTTTTAGAACATTCCACATCCACGGGGTCGGGTTAACTGTTTTTAGTCAAACTTGGTATGCATTAATCTGTTAACTTGTCCATTCAACTAAGAAATTTAGTTGGTTCTTGTCTGTCAATAATTTAATCAGATACCTGACTTTGAATGAATACAGCATCTTCTGTTTTAGGACAAATTGTTTTTATTTCAAATTTAACATAAAAACTAATGGAAAGATGTGAAAAAAGTTCACAGTAAATGTTATTTTTATTTGATTTTTTGATGAATACACACTACACAGCCGTATTTATTAGATTTTTGACTAGTTAGACAGTATCTAACAATAAGTATGAAATTTTTAGGTTTTCGAATTAACGGCGTTAATAATAAATAATAGATATTAAGCGAGTTCAATTCGAAAACCTTTAAAGTCATACAGTCGTATTTATTAGATTTTCTTAGAACACTATTGGACAGTTATCAAGCTAGCCACTGTCTAATTAGTTGGAGAACTCATTATTCATAATCACATTCCAGCAGCTGTCTAAATAAATACGAACTTATATTGCCCGTGACATACCTGTAATAATTCATTCTCGAATGAATTATTCGGAAATAAGCTCTATTTAATAAAAAAAAAATATAATTTGTCAAGGATTCGACAATCGATTGTCTAAAGTTAGACAAAAAGCTAGATCACTTTAGGAACAATTGAAAATGTGTCTTTATAATTTGGACGGCTGTCTAAAGTTAGACAACGTTTATAAACAGCACTGCCAATGTTTTGAAACAATACAAAAAATTTTTACTTTAATTGCACATAATTTTGTTTCGTTAAACTTCAATTTAAGCTGCCGCAAACTACATTTCGGTTATTCAACTTGAAAATTAACAGGAATATTCTAACCTATGTTTTACTTTATAAAATTAAATTTCAATAAAAAGTCTTCAAATCAGATTTTGTTGCTCTTTTCGTTTCGTCCAGCAGTGTATGAACTTCCAACGTGCTGGGCCTCTCGAAGCGTGGACTGTGTGCCGTGTTGCCCACACCGCACACCCCTGCGCAGCCACTGTGTATACGTGCGTTCGCAAGCTTTTTTCGTCGACGATATCTCCAGAACGAATAGAGATATCGACTTCAAATAATTCTATTTTACAGATATTCAAAGATATACTGAATATAAAGATATGAATATTTCGTACGTTTCACCCTCCAAAACCCATTTTCTTACATTATTGTATTTGTAATTTAATTTTGTGTCGATAAATAGATGTGAAATCCAACAACAATATAGCAGGGTGGTGTGAAGATAAATACTTTGAATGTGTGAGTTTTTTACCGCCATTATTAAACATACTTTCTCATTTTTTATCTGAGGTTGTAGGTAAACTCAAATGAGAGCCGAGGATTCATATCTTTATATTCCGTACTTTTGGCCATAATGTGCAGCAAGTGTTTTCAGAAAAATTCGTTTTTCTTATTACACTACCTAATTAAAGAAACTGTAAAATGCCTTATTTGTTGACTATGTCGACAACATTATAATGCTATAGACTTCGGCCTGGTTTCATTCTATACATAATCACGTAGTGAAGAATTGGTAAGGCTTACAAAAAAATCAACCGACTGTTTTTTTCTAAAATCTAAATTAAAAAAAGATAAAAATTGTTATAAAATGATGTTCTGCTCGAATATCTTGAGATCAAACAAAGTTATTCGTGATTATGGAATCCGCAAAACAGCATCCGCAGTAAATCACAATGTAGTGCTCTCTTTTTAATTCATCGATTTCACGTGGGAAGAAAAGAGAAAATTTTTTGTTGTACTAAAACTGTAGTTCTTCCACTAAATTTTACCAAAACAAATTGTATGGGGTGAACACCACATTCGAAGGGAATCTGAAAAAAATTCAAGAGGAGAATTAAGGAAGACTTTAGAAATTCATTTAAAAAAATACCAAACCTAAAAGCCTAAAAAAAACCTATGTTTTAAATAAATAAAATATTTTTCGGGCTTGTCCATTCCTTCTTAAAATTCGACTCTCAACACTAACCTGTATATTTTTTTACTAAAAATTAAAGATTAATTGTTATGTAATTAAACGGTATTTAATAATGTTATTATGCACTTTTTGTTGTTTAGAGTCTATTGCCTATAGAGTTTATCATACCATACCAAAATATTTTCATTCACAAGCTTTTAAATTCAATTTAAGCAAAGAGCTAGAGTATAAATGTTTTTGCTTCACGTTTGCTAAAAAATAGTTTTTATGTGATTCCGTTCAGAAGAACTTCGTTTTTTTTAAGCTTATGTGAAACGGGTAGCGTAGCGATCATACAAAAATTTCAGTCTTCCCAAATATTTTTCGTAAGCGGCTCTAATTATGGTATGATTTGCCAAAATTGTTTGCCCAATAACCGTTTTGCGGAGGTTAATTTCATTTTACATTTCTTAATTAGGCATATTTTATTTTGCATTTTACGTTTTCCAATTGAAGTTTTGTGTTTTAATAATATGACAAATAACCATTTCGCATTTTTAATTTTGCAATTTCCATTTAGTGTTTTGTTTGATTGACTTTTTGAAGTTAGGCAAAAGACCTTAACGTTTTTAAAATTTCGCGCGTAATTTCAAGGCAAGAATTTTAATGGAAGTCAAAAAATTGCAAATCTATCAGCGAAATAGTTAAACAGCTGGGCGACATTTTTCAAAAATAATGGCCATATAACAAATTGTTTAACAAAAATAGAAAACTGGAACAACAAAGTGCCAAATGAATTTCGGCAAATTATTAAAAATATTTTTAAACTGTCAATTGAATATTTTGAATTAAAGGAAATATTAAACGACTAGGCAAACAAAGAAAAGCCAAATAAGTTTTTCCAAGCAATGCAATGATTTTTTTTAATTTTCATATTCCTAAGGCTTTTTTTATGTTATCGCCCCCTATCGGGCAATATTTTTTTTGTGTGTTATTTACTACATATATTAGATTATGTAATGGCGTAAAATGTTTCTGCAGAAAGCTGCGGATGACAAAGTTATTAAGTTTTTAGGAGACTAAGTCACAAAACGAAAAATAATTAACTTTTATTTCAAACGTAATAAACTGTATTTTTTTTCGTAACTTTAGGCGCACCTTGTACCTCAGGTATACAAATAGTTACCAGCAAATACCTGTATGAGCAAATGCAAGAACAAAATTTGCCTAATTTGGAGGAAAAACTAAAATACTTAGAACAACGACTGTGGCGATTCGCTTTTTATGCTACACGCCAGAATTAGAATTTTCGAAGGCATTTTGCATTTGTCGTATAAATTACCAGTCAAAAAATACAGAGAGAAAAGAATGGACGAAGAAAACATGTTAGAGAATCAAACGAAAAAATATATTTAGGAAAGATTTAAAAAGGAAACTGGATTATTAGTCGACATCCAAAAAACTAATTTTGGTAAGGCCAATGACGGTAACACTAGTCGCAGATTTTTTGAAATTCCTTAATTATCTGCTGACATTACAAAGGTGAATTTTGAATTGATATATAAATTTAAGATTATACTAGAAACTATTTCAAGTGGTCATAAAATAAATACACACAAATTCGACAACTATGCAATGGAAACTGCAAAATTGTATGTGGACCTTTATCCATGGCACCCAATGAGTCCTACCATGCATAAAATATTAATTCATGGTTCGGCTATAATTGAAAATGCCATATTACCCATAGGACAGCTTTCAGAAAAGGCCGCTGAAGCTCGAAATAAGCACTGCCGATTATACCGAGAAAACTATGCAAGAAAGTTCTCGAGGGAGGAATGTAATATTGATATATACAATAGACTATTATTGAGTTCGGATCCTTTAATAAGTAGTATGAAGCAAACAAACAAAAAAATCAAATCAAAATCATTTTGCCCGGAAACGATCCAAATGTTACTGCCTGGTAGCCCTAACACCGAATCTGATAATTCTGGCGCAGGTCAAGATTAATAGCGAAATAAATACTGTACCTCATTTTTTATATTTAAATATGTTTTTGTTAAACAATAATTTTTTTTATTTTTCAACTGTTAAAATGTTTAGTTTAGTTCCTTAAAATCATTATGAAATATACATTGTTATCTTTTTCAACTGTTAAAAGTAATTTTTTAATTTCTGAAAATAAACACCATTATTTTTAAAATTTTTCTTTTTGCCAATTTTCGGTGTCAAATATATGTATATTTTAAAAATTCCATTAATTTCTGTTATAATATATGATCTAAAGTTAAAATACACTAAAAAATAATTTTGGCCGCCTAAATCTTTGGGATCGACCTCTGTGCAATGGTGACCCAAACTCCACATGTAATTTAAAAAGTAATTGTAACTATGGCAGAGGCGGTTCTAGTTCTAGAATAAGAAGTGGCGTGCGCAAGAGCAATAATCCAAAGGGAATCCTAGCGAAATGTGGTGTCTTTTTAATTTTGGGCTGCTTCATTATTTGAAAAGAAATACATATGTAGGAATCCACAACTTTTGCACAAACTTGCTCTTACATAAAATTGTCCAAAATCAATAGTTTTTGTATACTGTGTGTACTGTGTAGCAAAATTATTAAAACAGTTGTAAGGCCATTATTTGATTTTAGTTGGAAAAAGCTAGTTGGTTGAAGCTCTGCACTTCGGACTGCATACTAAACGTATTTTTCTAGCTGAACACGCCTAAAACAGTGACAGTTCAACCCATTTTTGCAATTGCAACTGCCAAAGTGACACTTGGATTTAGTATGATACTAAAAAGATAAAATAGGCATTTTGCGATTTTAACTTTAGTAAAATGTTAAAAAGATAATACTATGCTAACTCGTTTAAAATTTGGAAAATCCTGTTTTTAACCTAGCATCACACTAAAAATGCTTTAACTTCATACTAAATCGTCTTAAATTTTGCGCCAATAAGTTTATAAGAGCCCACTCCGATGCACACAGCTGTCTTTAGGATCCTGAAAATCTCAAAAAATCTCGGGCTTCTAACTCAAGGCTTTTTATAGTTAAAATCAAGTCTGAAACCGGAGATCCAGTTAGACGACTGTTCTTAACGTGAACATCTTCAAATGAAGATGAAGCTAGCACTCAATTCAGCACGTAAGACCCAGTGATTTACCAATGCATGCACAGCAAATGCTATACTATTTGAAATTACTCAGCTATCTTTGGGTAGAACTAGAGGTACTTAAAACTATTGAAAATCTTTGAATAAAACTAAATTATGCATCTGTAACCAAAAGCTTTATGGTTTAAATATAAACAAATTTGATGGCACAACAGCTCATGGAGAACTAGGGCCTAGTGATTCAGAACTCTCAACCATTCCTATGTGCTTGTCTGCAGGAATGGAGGGGACCTACAAATTATTGCCGAATCTGAACGCCTATAATGTGAATGGCAGGAGCTGTTTTTTTTTTTATTAGATGGAAGAGGCTGGGGATCGAACCTAAACCTCCGGCATGACAGTCCATAGCACTAGCCATCATGCCACGGCTACTACGTCTATCGTTTATAACCTTTAAATGTTTATCTGGTAGATTTTGCTTATGCCCGTAATCAAGCAAGACAAAAATGAATGTAATATTTTATTGTCTCATTGTGAAAAGCCTGATAAGAATAGAATTTATTAACCTAAACCAAAACACCTTTCTCTAATATGATCACTTAATATCCTTCTTTCATTTTGAAAAATGAAAAAATTGACTGTCCGTAATCAAGTGAGGCAGAGTGGATCTCTAATACAATAAATCATTAATATTAATACATTATGGAGTATACGCTTCACGTCTCTAGTTAATTGGAAAGTTAGTTTTAAATCGATTGCGAAGTTCTTATCGTACGGACGTACATAGTACGAAGCTAATTAATAAAAACTTTAAAAAAGACAAAAAAAACTCTTTCTCACTCTTCGCCGAAATGTTTTAATCTCAAAATAAAATAGTGCACATGAAATTTGTAGGTAATGAAATTGAAATTTTTGGTAGGTTTATAGCTTTGTTGGTATTGGTTGTATAAAAAAACTTCATAGACCATATTTGTAGGAAATTTTGTTTGCCAAATAACTTTTTTTTGCCAAAAAGTACACCAGAAAGAAGTTATGGGCAAAAAACTAGCGTTTTTTTTGGATTTTGTGGAGAGGGGGGGGGGGGGGGGAAGAGAGGAAGGGCGTGGTTGTGGAAATTTGTATTTTTCATCTACCAACCATATCAAATAGCATATCCAATATTTAGAACTACCCGACCTTTTGTAGGGTAACCTTCTTTTTTTGTCTCTATTTACTGGACTACCAGTAAGCGCGTAGTCTACGATTGTAGACTAGCATTTTTTAAAATGCCGGCCGTCACTCTAAGAAAAAAGATTTGTTTGCACCATCGTTCACAATAGCTGTATATAATTGATTGTTCTACCTAATTAATCTCCTCATTGTTCTTGTGGAGGACAGACTTAACGTAAATAGTTGTTGAAAGTCGGTTAGTCTACGATCGTAGACCACGTGCCCACTGGTATATACAAAATTATTGTATTAATTTTTGTAATTTTATGTTCGGAATAATACATTTTTAGCCATTTTTACCTCATAAGCGTTAATTTAATACATGTTATGGTTTCAACTAGCGCAGCATGCAATTTTTGGCTCAGAAATCTGTCAAGTTGCGAGGACAGTCCCTTCAATAGAGAAGAAGCAAAAATCGGGAGGAAAACGTTGAAAAAATCGAACATGTGCGAAATTTGCGTGTAAAGACCCCTTAAAAAGTCTTTGCACAGATTGTGTTTTTTTTTATTGTTTTTATAGATACTGTCTTCTCACTTATGAATTTATTTCTTTTTTTTTTTTTTGTTTATTGTACTTTTTTTTTGTTTGTTTTTTTGTGAAAGAAGAAAAACTGACCACAAAAAATATGTATGGATTTTAAAGTCTTATAACTTTTTTGTTTGAGGTGTAATGTTCCTATTTTTTAGGTTCCACTTCATGGTTCCAGTAGTGGTAATTTTTTTGATGTTAAAAATGTTTTTTTTTTAAGTTTTTTTTTAATAAAAAATTAATACAAAAAATCTTAAGAAAGTGAGTTATTTTTGTTTACGAATTTAGCTTTTAACCGTTTAACTTAAAAAAGTGAATATGGAGAATAATATGTTTCTCTATAGCCTGACCTTGATTTGAATACCAAAAAACGCATTATTAAATCCTTTTTGGCAAAATAAAATGGTCTACCTACTGTCGTAGACCACGCCAAAGTTTCATTGAAAAAATTTTAATTGGATTATAAAGATATGAAGTTTTATAGGATTTCAAAATGATTGCGCCACATTTGCCCCAAACGAGGATTTTTTCTATTTTTCCTAAAATTTACTTATAATTCATTTAATACAATTGTTATTGAATTATTGTGTTCATATGATGTTTGCATTAAATTAAAACTCAAATTGTATATTTAAAGAAATAAGTGGCCTATTTCTTTAAATATACAATACTGTTTGAAAACTACGAACAATTTTAAGAAAATAAAGTTTTTTTTAATTGTCTCTCACCAGCACATTAAATAAAATATCTGCTTAATTACAACTGATATCGATGAGGGTTGAAAACCTCCTTGATTGTGCTTATAAAGTACGCAGAAGAAAACAGAAGATAATGTTGAAAATCCAACAAAAATTTGGTTACGTTTGCAAAAATACCCTGTACCCCGTAGATACAGCCATGTCGCATTTTAGGTTGCTTAGATTTTTAAACTGTCTCAAAACAACATTCCTTAAGTAGGTATAATGTGTTTTCTTGTTTTATAGTAGAGTTTTCATAGACTTAACTAAACGATGGTTGTGTAACATTCAAAGTGCATGATATTAAATTAAATCAAATTCGACTACATTTCACACATGTCAGCTTGGATGTGTTTTTAAAATTGTAAAAAAATTCAAACAAAAAAGCCGATATTGTCTCTTAACCTTGAAACCAAAGATGATACATAACATAAAAATTAACATATGTACATATGTTTTGCCGTATCGGGAAAACACCCTAATACGTTGAAAGAACTCCTACAAAACGCTTTAAACCTGCTTACAAACTGGGCAGATCAGTGTGGGCTGGGAGTCAACCCTCATAAGACTGATCTTGTTCTCTTTTCTAGGAAATACAAAATCCCTCATATAGACCCACCTACTATCAAAGGTGTACCACTAACTTTTTCAGATGAAGCGAAATATCTGGGTCTTATTTTAGATAAGAAGTTAAGCTGGAAACCTAATTTAAATGAAAGGGTCAGAAAGGCCACAGTAGCACTCTTCTCATGTAAAAAGGCCATTGGAAATAAGTGGGGTCTGCAACCCCGAATTACTCATTGGCTATACACTTCTGTAATCAGACCGATCCTAACATATGGTGTGACAGTATGGTGGACCGCCTTAGACAAAACTACTAACAAAGAAAAACTAAACAAGGTCCAACGGTCAGCCTGCAAGTGCATAGGTGGTGTTCTTCGTACAACCCCCTCTGCTGCACTTGATATTCTGTTCCATCTAACACCACTCGATATCTTTGGCAAACAAACAGCTGCAAGTACAGCCATTCGTCTTAAAGCTTCCTCCCAGTGGACCAATAATGGCATTGGCCACTCCACTATTCTGAATTCACTCAGCTCTATACCAAGCAACACAGACTACACCATTCCTCAATTACAGTTTGATAAAAACTTCGAGGTCAACATCCCCTCCAGATCCATCTGGGAGGACCCGACATTCTTAGAAGATGAATCAATTCATTTTTACACGGATGGTTCAAAAACTGATGACGGGGTTGGTCTCCTTTCGTCTTCCTAACCATTGTAGCGTGTTCCAGGCGGAACTTCTGGCGATAAAAGAAGTCCTTTCTTGGCTGAGAGAAAACGTGATATCAAACAGTGATATACTTCTTCTCAGATAGCCAAGCCGCTATCAAAACCCTGAACTCTGTCTCTACAAACTCTGCTCCATAATAGGTGTCATAACTGGACACTGTCTAATAGGCAAGCATGCGACGAGGCTTGGGTTGCTCTCGAACGATTTCTGCAGAAGCTGTATGGACGAAGAAGAGGAAGAATCCATCCCTCATCTTCTCTGTACATGTCCCGCTCTCTCTCAAAGACGTAGGCTCCATCTAGGAGAGTTCTACTATAATGATCTTAGCGATCTGGCAAACATAGACATCAGTCGTCTCGCACGCTTCGTAAGAAGCTCTAAGTGGTTCAATGAGTAGGAAGAAATTCTACTTGATTCATGTGGTATCACAATGGACCAACTCATGGTCTAAGTGTGTCAAGCACTTGTGCTGACAGCCACGATAACCTAACCTAACCTAACATATGTACTATGTACATTAGAATGATTAAAAAAAAATGATAATGCCACTGACTAGCTTTTTGGTTAGAGTTTAGTGAAATAATAAGCCTGGTAAAATGTCAGCCGTTCGTTATTTCCTATTTTTTAAATAGCATTAAATGTTTTTTTTTTGTTGTCAATTATTGTATTTATGTAAATAGAGAGATAAGCGCTTATGCGCACTTAATCGCGTGTTTTCATATAACTGCCCAACCTGCACCTCGCAAAACGAGGCATTTATGTTGAGGCAATTATCCGGGTTTTACTGTATATCAAATTTTTTACTACCTTCTACGTTCTACATAAGCAAAGTTCATCACAAAAATAGTCCGGGAGCACGCGACAGATTTCGGTCAATGATCGAACCAAAGCTAATTTTTTGTCATATGGTTATTTTGATGTTATAATGCAGCCTAGTGCAAGTCAGCTAGCTAGATGCTGGTGGGTGTGGCTACAGCAGCCCCCCAAACATGTAAAAAAAAAAGTTGGTCAATGATTTCACCAAAGCTGAAACTTGGTGGTGATAGTTTACACATTATATTATATAAAAACCATAGTCAGCTGGCTATATGTGGGTAAAAAGACCGTAAGCTGGCGTAGTCAAACATGCACCTATAGAACCACGTTTAACAGCCGCGCGCACAATTTACTACGTCAGCTGAAGGCCTTTCCCCCGACATACAGTCAGAGGATCATTTTTATAATATAATAATAATATTAACTGTTAGTTTGCCAAGTTTCACCTTTGGTAGTATCAGTATTATATTTCTAGAGTTATTCTGATAAACGCGCGTTTTTTTTTTTTTTATTATTTGCAGAATTTTATTAAAAATATTGAAAATAAGCTGAATTTTTAAAGCAAAATTTTAAAAAGCAGAATTTTGGCAACCCTCGTAAGGTAGATAATTTATAATATTCAGTGTTTATAAAAAACTCCGTTTTATTATTCTGACTGAAAAGGTAAATTTTTATATCTTGTGCATGCATATTAGGGTGTCCGTTATTTCCTTAACTCATTATTTGCTTTGATCAGAGACCCCTTCTATAAAAAGTGTATGCCCTACAATAAATTTATGGACTAAAATCAAAAACTTGGCCGAGCTCATTAATTCCTAAAATCACACATTTTTACGGAATTAATGAAGTTTTACGTATTATTCCTCCTGAACAATATTGCAGATATCGCTAATTTTCATCCTTTTGAAAAAACATTATATAATATAAAAACCATAGTCACCTGGCTATATGTGGGTAGAAAGACCGTATGCTGGCGTAGTCAAACATGCACCTATAGAACCACGTTTAACAGCCGCGCGCACAATTTACTACGTCAGCTGAAGGCCTTTCCCCGACATACAGTCAGCGGATCATTTTTATAACATAATAATAATAGTAACTGTTAGTTTGCCAAGTTTCACCTTTGGTAGTATCAGTATTATATTTCTAGAGTTATTCTGATAAACGCGCGTTATGTGCATGCGGCTTATAACGTTAATATAGAATTTATTAGTTTTACATATTCCATGTATCGAGCCGAATTTATTAGTTTTAAAGCTGAATTTTTTCAACATTAAACAATGTCTTTATAAAACATGTAATAATTAAATGAATTCAAAACTAAAAAGTTTTCATTGAAATTTGAAAATTTAAGACCCAGAAAAAAATTATTATGCTAAATATTTAATATCTCAAGGCTGGGTGAATTTATTTATTTTGTTTTATTAAATTATTGAAGGTTCACATTTCTTCCAAAAATAAAACCATAATCAAACACTCTCCAGCACTTTTGGCTCGGGAAATTATAAATTTATTGATCTTCATGGTCTTCAAAACGGTGCTTTTTAGGCTTTCATCGTGCGAACAAAATTTGATCCTGTGTTCAGTGTTGTTCTTTTTTCGTTGTTAGCACATTACATAAAAATGATTTTAAGATATTGTGTCACTTAAAATTCCTCCCCATTTGGGTGGAAGAGCCAAATTTATAAAAAAAAAAATACAATAGAAAAAGAATTATTAACAAACAACGACAACACCTACAATATCACGCAATAGCTTTTTTTTCAACCAGGAACTCATTCTTCATTCTTGTGTTAAAATTAAGTTCTTTTAGTGCCTATTTTTTAATAATAATTTCAAACTCAAAATTAAAAAAAAAAATACAAAAAAAAATTTATAAATTTTATTTTTTGGCCATTAAATATTTTTTAAATCAATTATTTTTCGATACTCTTATTATTTTTTATTGATTACTAAAAAATTACTGAAAACTAGTTAATTGTAAGTCTTTCAGTTTTTGAAAAAATTGAAAATTTCAAAAGTTCCTTTATAGTAAAAAAATCATTTTTGGTATTATTTAGAACAATCAAACATTTAATTTTGATAAAATAAAACATTTTTATTTTGTTTGGCAAATAAAACATTAAACCCAATTGTCGCCGTCGTTTGTTTTTTTTTAGATATGTTTAACCTTTCTTAAATTGTTATTGAACATAGAACCAAGGGCGTACGCAGGATTTCGATTAGGGGGGGGGCAAACTCAAATTTCATTTTATTTTTTTTAAATAAGATATCAGTCGGTACAAATAACCTTTAACAATTAGTGAAAAAAAACTAAAGGATATGTTTAGATATTTTCTTAAGAAATCTTATTTGGCCTTAGCTTAGCGCCTTAGGTCTATTTTTATATTTTTTTTTTCATGTTCTCTCCATTTTATGGCTCTATCTGCTATCCAGCTTTGAAAGTAAATAAGGGCTTTTCTTATTGTGATTTAAAAAAAACTTAAGCGACGATAACAAACAAAAATAAAAAACAACATTATTTCTATTAACAAATATATAATATTATTTTTAAAATTGTAAGACAATATTTTACATAATTCTGCAAATAAAAACAAAAAAATTTAAAATTTTTTTTTAATTTTTCAAAACTTTTTTTTTTTTTTATTATTTGCTGAATTTTATTAAAAATATTGAAAATAAGCTGAATTGCGATTAAATGTAACCAATACCATTAAATAAAACGGTCATATAAGCTTCAATTGCCGTTACATATCTTCCAACCTCTCCCCCTTTGATACATGCTACGAATTGTAGTCTAATAAAATGCAGGACTGGGTCGCACGAACTTGCTCTTGTAGTAAAAGTTTCTTCGAATTTTAAAGATTGAGTGTAATATAACACATAATTAATAATTGTAATGTATATTGAATATGGAAAAAAAGTATGAAATACGTTCTTTGAATTGATAAAATAAGTACTCAAAAGTCTTGAAAACATGTGAATTTTTGCAGAAAAAAATTTTGAAATCGTTGGATCGGTTTTCTTAAAAAATAATCTTTTATATATAAAAACTTCTGGATATTTTTTAGAAAAAAAATTTGGTATGCCATTTTTAAGAATATAATAATAAGGAGCTATTACCATAATTTCAAAAAAATTCTTCAACCCGTTTTCAAAAAAAATGATTAAAAAAAAAAATTAACTTTTTTTTTGAATTTGTGAACAACAATAATAAACAACAACGGAATAAAGAATGGTCAAGTCTAATAAACTGCCATTCTAGTATGAATAGTACAATAATAATAATAATTTTTTTTTTTTTATTCCAAAAAATATTTTTTTTTGAAAATTGGAGTATTATTCACACTGGATAGGGCCTCCTAAGTAAAAATTTTGATCAAAATCAGTTAAGCGGTTAACGAGAAAGTCGAAAACAAAAAATTTACAGATTTCACTCATAGAGTAACCATGGGGACATTGAAAATGACACCTGAATAATCTTTTCAATTTAAATTAATTAAAACGTAATAAGCTGTTTCAGACACCATTATAGGTTCTGAAGTTTCTAGGTACCTTTATGCACATTATGTATTTAATGTCACTTTCCATTTTGCAAAAAATAAATCTTGATAATTTTCTTTAACTAACCCATATCAACTTTCCTGTTCAACCAAAAAAATCCTTTTTTTAAGATCTGATATCAATGTACCTATTAGTGCAAACACAAATATGCCCTAAAAACAGTTTTAGGCGGTTATAATTATGCCCTTAAAAATCAATTACATACATATATGCCCTTAATAAATTATTATATTATGCTCCAAAAAAAATGATTATATGCCCTAAAAATATTGCTTAATAAATAGGCTAAAATAAATTTTGTGGTACCATTTTCTCAAAAAATATTTGACCGATTTCGATAAATTTTATATGTATAAAACTTTAAACTATTCTTTTCGCGGACATTAATCATTTTAACTTTACAGATTTTTTCGGAACTTACCACGTTAAATTGTGGCTTTTCAACCATATAAAATTTTAACTTTAAAGATTTTTTCGGAACTTACCACGTTAAATATAAGAAATATTATATGGTTTTATATTCAACCATATAAAAATTTTACTTTAAAGATTTTTTCGGAACTTACCACGTTAAATATAAGAAATATTATATTTAACGCGGTAAGTTCCGAAAAAATCTTTAAAGTTAAAATTTTATATGGTTGAAAAGCCACAATTGCGGAGATGTGCAGAATCTCCTTGAGACACGCATTTACACACTGTGGGTCATTTTTGTTTTTTAACTGTCGAACACTGCATATTAAAAAAAAAATATGTTTTTTTTCCTTCAATATTTTAAAACAAATTTAAAATTTTTCTCCTTCCTAGAGTGTTTCAGTTTTTGTTCGCCGAGTTTCGGCCACGGGACGATACTAGTATGCTTAATTTTGCTTGTAAAAATATATTCTAAGTAGGTTTGTATACCTGTATGTTTAAAAACTGCACTAAAAAGGACGACATACATCTAAAAAAAAAAAAATAGGTAGTGTACAAGCAAGATTGTCGAACAAATTTTGCTTTATCGCTAAAAGCCATTAAAACCTATTTGAAATAGGTACAAGTACATGCATGTTTTTTAAGATGGTGAATCGTTTAAATTCATTCATATGGATTTATTTAAGACATTAATTGCATCAAAAATAAAAAAACAAAATTTACATGAGTGAGCCCCACAAGTTTGTTCTCGTGGCTAACAAAAATGTTGGTACCTTTCAACGAAAGAAATGTTAAAAAGTCAGAATTACTGAGAACATGTTTTTTTTTTTTATTTTGGGTCAATATTTTCTAAATTTTCAAAACCTATCTATACATATTATTGTTTAGGCCGTGTGCGAATTGGGTTAAAATCGCGTTAAATTTTATCCGAAGATTAATTTTTGACGATAGTGGGGTGAATACGCAGAAACTTCAAAATTTTATTTCGAATTAAATTTAATTTATTTAGAAGCAATAGATTACAAAATTGAAATAAAATCGTTCAAGTCGATTTAACCAACTCAAAAAAAGGTTAATTTTCTCAAAAAAAAAAAAAAAAAAAACAATCCAACCCAAATTTCCGTAATGCGAATTTTTTCGACATAACCGGAAGTTAGGTTTTAATTTTTTGGCTATGCTATAAGGCTGGTAATGCTGCCCTATAGAGCTTTATTATTTATTTTATAAACATAAGAAGATACTGAACAAATTATAGAAATGCTGCTGCTCCAAATACATTAACAGCACATCTCGACCAGTGACGTCAGTGGTCATAACTACCTAGTGGAATGCGTAGTGCATACAATTACGAAGACTGAACAATGGGTTCAAACCTCATGGTGTGCATGTAGAAATTTTTTTTTCACAATAAAATTGGATTAAAGCTTAGCATCACTAAAAGGAGACTGATGATAGGACTTGGCACCCCCTGAAATAGCTATATCTCCAGCTATTTTTACTGAAATATAGACCATGGGTAGATAAGTGTCCTCTATAACCTCTGTCTATCAACTCCTACTCTCGACCTCCCCGTGGTGAACGTCGGGTGCGTAGTACCTTAACTGAAGATGGGGTTCCAATCACTGTGGACGGTTTAGGCGGCAGCAAATGAGAGAGGGGGGGAGTGTTCCCACTAAGGAACTTCTCCTTTATCCAGGCGGCAGCGGAAGAATTCCCCAGATGGAATCAACGGTGGCGTCTACAGTTCCAGTCAGGTTGAACTACTTATAGTGAACACCTTATATGGGCTACTACGACGTATTCGTAGCTCAGGCCTATAAGGAGCGGTTTATCCGGCTCCCCGTCCTTGGAGTTATAATAAGGATCTGGTCCTCTAGGCTAGGGGGTTGTACGTCGGGGTGACTTCCCTACCACGTAAAAAATTTTTGATTCCGAAACAACAACAAGCCTCGGATATGGATGATTTTAATGTTGACGACCCCAGCAAACGAAACAAGGACAATGAATTTCGGATCTGCACGTGGAATGTCCGGACCTTAAACAGGCCACGTGCAGCCGAACAATTAGTGGAGAACCTAGATAGGCTAACGGCTGATGTAACAGCCATCCAGAAAGTGCGATGGGATGGAGAGGGCATACGAAGGATGCAATCGTGTGACAACTACTTCGGCGAGTGCTGCCAGGAGCAGGATCAGCGACTCTTTGGTTGTGGTTTTGTGGTAAGGGGAAGACTTAGGCAAGAAGTCTTGGGCTTCAGAAATATAAGCGAGCGCCTGGTCACAATCCGCATCAAAGCTTAGTTTAAAAACATCACGTTGATCGGTGCCCATGCCCCAACGGAAGAAAAGGATGACTCAACCAAAGAAGAATTCTACGATTTCCTCGAGGATACGTATGATAGGTGCCCCAAGTACGACGTCAAGATAATTCTTGGCGACTTCAACGCCAAGATCGAAAAGGAGGGCATCTTTGGTTCGATAGTCGGAGGACACAGCCTGCACGACAACACTTCCGGTAACGGACTCAGGCTCATTGATTTCGCGGCGCGGTGGCGGCCAACATAGACTCGGATCACTACTTGGTGGTAGCGCAAGTACGTATGCGGATATCCATGACGCCACAACGACGAGCGGATGCTGTAAAACGATTTAACGTCGCGAAGCTAAAATCGCAAGAGATAGCCAGGACTTTTGCAGACCACGTCACTCCCGTGAAGTTGGCCCCCCAATTTTCAAAAAATTGATTTTTTTAGAGTTCTGGGTAGATTTGAAAGAGTTCTAGAGTCCTTGTTCAAAAATAGCAATAGTTCCGTGTTATCTTGGCCAGAAATAGAAAAAAAAGATATGGGGGCCAACTTCACGCGGCCCCGCTTTTTTCATGAAAATGAGTTCTGATAAGAAATTTCGGCTCCTGATAAAGAGTTCTGGAGTTCTCAATGGGTTTTGGAAATAGTTCTGCAAAATAAGAATTTAGAAAAATTGATGGGGGGGCTAACTTCACACTTGGTTTTTATTAATTTTTCGGTAAACTATGGAGTTCTAGGGAGTTCTGTTTAAAGTTCTGGGTAGCTCAACAAAAGTTCTAAACAGAACTCTAACAAACTTTTTTGTCCGACCTATACATACAAAGTTATAGGCTAAAACAAAGTACCAATGCTGAAGGCGTCAACTTCACGTCACGAGTAGTTTTTTTTATTTTTTCGAAATTCTGTGGAGTTCTGATTAGAGTTCTGGGTAGCTCCCCAAGAGTTATAAACAGAACTCTAACAAATTTTCTTGTCCGACCTACATATAAAAAGTTATGAGCTTAAACAAAAAAATGCGCAGGGGCCAACTTCACACTTAGTTTTTATTGATTTTTCGGTAAACTATGAAGTTCTAGGGAGTTCTGTTTAGAGTTCTAGGTAGCTCAACAAAAGTTCTAAACAGAACTCTAACAAATTTCGAAAAAATAAAAAAAACTACTCGTGAAGTTGACCTCTTCAGCATTGGTACTTTGTCTTAGCCTATAACTTAGTATGTATAAATAAATAAATAAATTTGATGGCACAGCAGCTCATGAAGAACTAAGGCCTAGTGACTTACAACTCTCAACCATTCCTGTGTGCGTGTCTGCAGGAATGGAGGGGACCTACAGTTTATTGCCGAATCCGAACGGCTAACGAGCGGCACTTTTCTGTGACAGGAGATACTCTTGGAGGATTTGTCAATTCCTCGCAAGAGGCAGTAGCCGTTTTTTCTTTTTAAATAAATAGGTGGCGAGGCTGGGGATCGAACCTTAGACCTCCGGCATGACAGTCCATCGCACTAACCATCACGCCACGGTTGCTACTACTTAGTATGTATAGGTCGGACAAAAAAATTTGTTAGAGTTCTGTTTAGAACTTTTATATTTTTTGACGGTTTGTCGTCTTCGGGTTTGGGATCGATTGGGGGCTTGTTCTTGGCCTCCAACTTGGAGAGAAGCTTTTGGACCCAACTCAATCGTTTCCAATCGCGGAGATTAAGTTTCTTGGGATCGCCTTGGCCATACCTCCGTACGGCTCGCTTGGCGTTCTCGATCTTTTTGAGGTCTGGATCTTGCTTACCTCCCTTATTCTGTTCGTTTGGAAGCACCAGTTTCTCCTTGATCGGGTTTGGCCCATGCGGGCATCGATCTTCGGAGATGGTGAGCCGCAAGATGCCGGAGCATCCTGCGGGCCTTTATAGTGGTTCCCGCAAACTCGACACCTTCAGAAATGCAATCGGATAGATCCTCTATAAAAAGCGCGAATAAAAGAGGGCTCAATGCACACCTATGCCGAACGCCAGACTCCGTTTGAAACCATTCTGATGTTTCTTCTCCATTCCAGACTGCTGATTTAGTTTCCTTGTACAGATTTTGTAGAACTTTTCCAAACATTGTTGACAACCCGAGACCATAGAGCTTATAGATAAGCGCGCGCCTATCCACCGCATCGAACGCTGCTTTGAAATCGATAAAGACGCTGTACAGTTTTTTTTCGTTTTGAAGGAAGGATTCTCCAATGCTCTTTAGCACAAATATCTGATCGACCGTGGAATAACCATGCCTGAAACCAGCTTGAGATAAAAGAGCGGTTTTGGTTAATCCACATATTGAGTCGATGTTGCAGAATTGAGGAAAATATTTTGTATGAAGCATTAAGAAAGCTTATCCCACGATAGTTTTCCGGATTTCGCGTATTTCCTTTCTTGAAAATAGGAAAAATTAGAGACTCCTTAAACTCTTCCGATATGGTTCCATGTTCCAAGATTTGGTTGAACGATAAATTGAGCTTATTCATAAGTTCAATGGTTCCGTACTTATAGAACTCCACAGGTATTCCGTCGGAGCCTGCCGCCTTGCCATCTTTTAAGGTTTTCAGGGTGGTAATTATCTCTTCTTGAGTTATAGGCGCATCCAACAACATATTTTCGTTCCTCGATTCTGCATATGCAATGCTTACATGACTGAAGAAGGGGTTCAAAAGTTCCTTGAAATGTTGATAGAGTACACCCGGTGTGAAGTCTCGATGTATCGTAAATATATATCCGATCAAGTTTTTTACCAAACTCCAAAAATCGGAAGCATTCTTGCACTGTGTCAGTCTCCATCACAAAATAATTGTTTCTTTTGCGTCTACATATGTCTTTGAATATATTATTTGCTTCCAAGTATTGATTTTTGCAGAATTCAATATCGTATACACCGAGAGACTTCAACCATGCAATCGACCGCTGTCTAGCTTGACTGTATCACATAAAGTTTCAAAAAGCTCTAGCGGCTATACGGGTTATTCAAAATAAATATTTAAGGTGTGTAATTTGTAGGGAATTTATTTAGTTTTATTTAATTTCAAGCATTTTGTAATTTAAAGCATAGTTTTTGAGTTAAAAGTGAAAAACTAACAAAGTCCTGATTTTCGATCATATTTTATCCTTTTTTCAACACGCTCTAGCGGAAAAGCCGTAATTTACTTTAATTCTGCATACTTGTTTTTCCCGAAACATTCATATTCTTATGTCATTTTGGAAAGCAAATTGAAATTCGGATTCAATACCCCGAAAAACATAAGAACGATTGAGAAGAAATTTTTTAATTTTTCCTGAAACATGTACAAGAAATCGTATTAAAATTTATATGGCGTTTTTCATCCTGAGATTAAAACATTTTAAGTAGGAAGGTATACTTAGCAATTTAAATAACGTGTTTCATGCTTCTTTTCATATTCTCCAATTGAGTATATGAATAAATACATAATTAATACTTATAAAACCCATACAATTTTTAAAATCCACAGAAACTTTAACCGCAAGAGCAAGTTTGCGCGATCCAGTCGTTCATTTTCCTTTTATAAAAAACATAAAACGTTATCAATTTCAAATTCCATCATGTTTTTGCTTTTATTTTTATTAAAAAATTGCGCCCTCCTTTATTTTCCAAAGAAAGTTGGGAACTCTATAAGGTACCGTTATTTTCGGATCTAAACAATATTTTATCGAAAATTCATGCCCATCTTTTTTAGCAGTTGTTGCCTCCACGTTTATTTTCATGAAATCAAATTTGAAAATTTTTGTAATTACATTACCCACAATATGCAAAGTTTTAAGAAGTTAAAAATATTATACCTTGAATCTATTTTCAAACTAGCAATTGAAAACTTTTCTTCACACAATCATATCATTAGTTTTAATGAATCTACTTATTATGTATGTAAATTAAGTTACCGGCACGGTACATATGTTAAAGGTAATATCATTAGCGTCTTCATTTTTGTTCTGTTCTGCGCATCTACAAAAATGGTGGATCCAGTGCCCATTTACATACATGTCAAATTTCGATATTTGTTTTTGTTTTTTTTATATTGCGGTGTGAAGTTTTTGGGAGCACTCGAGCAACCATTTTTTAATTCTGAAAACATGCGCAAGATATTACCATAGTCTCCTTTCACACAGGGCAACTGAGTTGCCGGCAACAATTAGTTCATAGGCGAGAAGGGCAGGAAGAAAGAGGGGGAAATGAAATCTCCCCGGTCAACAAATTCAGGAGATTTTTTTGACGTTTCTCTTCACGCTACGTTTGTGTGCGTTCAACCAAGGTAGTTTAAAAGGAAAATAAAGAAAATCTCCGGGTTCTTGTTGCTTGCGTGTGAAAGGTACAAGAGATTGTTAAGGAGATTTAAAGAAAACGTCAAAAAAATCACCAGCAACTAGTATCTTCGTGTGAAAGGGGACTTAGATTTGTATACTGTGAGTTATTGGTAATTGAAGGGGCCGACCCATAGAATCCGTCGCGGCAACGGATCCGTTGACGTTGACTGATGAAACGGATAGGGGTGCAGTGCTGCCACTCAGAAATTTAAGAAAACATAGTTTAAAAACATGATTTGAGTTTAAAAAACATGATCCACAGTTCTGAGTTGGAAAACAGTAAAAAGAGATCTTTAAAAAAAAAAACCCAAACCCCTTCGTGTCAAGTAAAAAAATATTTTTAAAATACTTTTGAAAATAAATAACATTAAAGTAAATTAAAGGGAGTGTGTGGTGGTAGCTAAAATGATGAATTGTATAATAGTGCCTCTTCCTTTCTTCATGAATTTTGTATGGTGCATTCACATCAATTCACAAATAGGAAATAAAACTACACGAAGACACTCAACCGAGATTAAGGTAGATTTACCCTAAATCTCCTCCCAAATCCCGTGATTTACCATACTTTTAATCTTAAATTAAAAATAAATCGCATTGAAATCTTCATAGGACCAATAGTTTTACAAATCGAACAGACCTTTTCTCCTATTGATCCAGTACAATATTCGAGAATAGAGAGAACATTTTGCGAGAATGGGTTTGTTTTATCGTTGGACACAAATCAAACTTGCCATCTCACTTCCATTTCATTTAAAAAAAAAAAAAAACATCTACAATTTGAAAGATATAATAATAATGTCAAAGTTATTCTACTTTTTAATCTTTTTGTCTTATGTTTGTTTTTAAAACGAATAGCCGTATTCGTGTTTTTTAGTTTTAGAAGATATGCGTAATTTTTAAAAACAATTCTAAAAGAATAACAACTTTTTTGTCAGATTAAGAAAAAACATGATTTTGGACTCAAAAACATTAAATAATTTTTCGGGTCCAAAAAACATAAAAATAATTCTAAATCATGATTTCTGGCAGCCCTGTAGGGGTGACCCAATGAATCCGTTGCGTTGTTTTGACATCTTAAGCTGTGTTCCTTTATTTTGAAACTCTGTGCATTTGTGTGAATTTCTACACAAAAGTTTATCAAATTTTCAAAGTAAAAGAACACACATTTTAATTTATAAAGTAAATTTTTGCAAAAGGCAAACTTCAAATTACGAGCTCTACTAACTATTTATGTATTGTTTTGTCATAAAAATTAACAGAATACATTATATATTTTCTTTTCAAACTAAACCAATAAAGAGGCATCAGCACGAGTTCAGAGCACAATAGAACACTCAATACATTGCAGTCATGGAACAAGCCTATTATTGACAACTGATGTCAACGGACCTGCCGGAGAGAAAAGTTAAAAGTTCAGCTACTTTTTGCGATGAATATAGAATGCATATCTTTCATTTTGCATCTACATATACTAAAAAAAAGGAAAGCATTGTTTGAAAAATTCAATTTTTCCAACTAATTAATTGGCAGTCAATCACTTTGAAGTGACAAAAACACATATATAGGTAGCATACCCGCTATAAAAATGATAGGAAAGATTACTAAGAGTTGAATAAACAAAAAGTATCAAAGTTTAATAGACTGACAGCGTTCCATGTCTAACAGGTTGATAAGATTTAACATTAACTTTACGTAGTAAATACTTACTGATATTGAACCACTTTGTCGCTTATCAACTTAACCAAACTGTTATCGGAAGCCATTTAATATAAAACTAGCACCCTAAATAAAAGTAAACATGTCTTTAATTGACTTCTGCAAACATCTTACCGAACATTTAATGCATGTAACCGTGTTCTCTTGGACCTGCGCTGCCATACACAAGTATTTAAAGGAGAAGTTATAGGTAGATGCTTAAAAAAAGGTGAAATATTTGCGTTATTCAAAAATGGAATTTCTACCTTTTATTAAAAAAAATAAAAAAGTCTATAAACGCTGATTTTTTTCAAGTATATACCTAGTTTGTTTTGCTTTACCCCCAGTTTCACAGTGAGAGTTTAAACTTAAGATCAGCTGAACCTGAACTTAAGTTTAAATTCCAAGTTCAACTCCTTGGGTTTTACATCATAAATTGAACCTCAGTTCATTTAAACGAACTATATTACCGAACTACATTATCATTTTCTCAGAAGCACATGCGCAGTGAGCGCAATTCTTTCAATTTTAATTTTTGTTTGAGGAGAAAAGAGAAACACATGAGTGTTTACTATGGAAACATTTTTGAGAGAGTTTAAATTTAAACGGCAGAATACTAGCGTTTAACTTGTTGAACTCAGTTCAGATTTGAACGTACACTGTGAAATTAAATTAAGTGTTGAACTCAAGTTTAAACTAAAAGCAGAGTTTAAACTTACACTGTGAAACTGGGCATTAGAAATTAGTTTTTCGTTTATGAATTTTATTTAGCAAAACACACGGTTTTCAATGGCTGTTTAAAATAAAAATACTTTTAGGTATACACAAAACTGTTTATTTGTAGTAGGTATATATTTATTAAAGGAATTCATAAATCATTTACATAAAGACTTCAGGGCAGCAAGACTATTTTTAAACCGTTAGCTAATTAAAATTTACAGTCACTCGTCGCAAGACGGACCATACATTTTGAGTGGTTTTATTTATTTTTTCCGGAGAAGGAATAGAATGAATAAAGTAATTATACTAGAAAAAGGTCGGATTTATAAATAAAAATTTAAATTTCTGATTTTGAGACGCCAGAAAGCAGAACAGATTATTATTTCGATTCCAAAGTAAAGCTTACAATTAGATATGAAAAATTTTCTATTCCGAGAAAAATTTTATTTGAGCAGAACCATAGGTTAGGTAGGTACCCACTAACGCGTTCGCGTTAGAGACGCTTACGTATACGTTTTTTTACGAACGCGTGGACATGAGAGGCGACTTTAAGAGAATCTGAAAATCAAAATGAACCTACATAACTGTAATCTTGAATTCCTTTCAACAAACAATTCCATTTTTTTTTCTTAACAAAATCGATTTTTTTCTTTCAATGGGAAGAATTTGTCCAAAAAACTGATTTTTTCTTCTAAACAAATCGATTTTTTTGTTGAAAGGAATTCGAACATTAGTTTAATTGTCAAAACGCACGCTGAAGTTATTTTTTTCAACTTTAACGTTGAGGTAGCTTATGTTACGTTGGTTTGTGTACATGCTAATTGGTGCCAAATCGTAACATTACTGCCCAACGCGTCATTGTAAACACTTTGCATAAATTGCTGTATGTGAACTTTCGCGTTGACAGAAAAATCTTTCAAAGCGACCGACCCCCAACGCACCATTGGAAATCAATGAAAGGGGTGGTGGCAATTTCCATCATTATTTATTAAAAAAAAAATTCCTTCAATAATTATTGTCAATGAACTGTATTCCTTTCAGTACTACTTCTACCTCTCTCACACACATGGAACGTCAAATCTCATGGCCAAGCTTTGAACAGAGCTCATGTTTTGTTCAAAAATTAGTTTTCGTCGACATGTTCATGACATGGACATGGATTTTTGTGC
Source organism: Epistrophella euchroma (assembly GCA_947049315.1). Classification (NCBI taxonomy): domain Eukaryota; kingdom Metazoa; phylum Arthropoda; class Insecta; order Diptera; family Syrphidae; genus Epistrophella; species Epistrophella euchroma. Next base: position 63,741,429 of record OX346245.1, read on the forward strand.
CTCCATTGGATTTTTTGTAGACATGTTCATAATCCTGCCATCGTTTATGGCCTGTGGAGGCGGCATGTAATAATGAGTCTGATTATACCACTTTTTCGTTTGTTTCGTCTTTCGTCATTTTGACAGATTAGGTGAGGGTGTAAGTAGGAGGAATGAAGTAACCAACGCAGGAATGAAAATTTCAAGAATTTTTCTGGTCGAACAGTGACGTTTATGGTTTGACAACCGAAGTGATGAGCGTGAGCGATGATGATAATCGGTGTGACCGAAATTAGTTTTTAAGAGTAAAAACATCGATGTTTCAGTATCGACCATACAAGAAAATAAAAACATGCAAACAAAATGGTTTGTGCAAATCAAATGTAAAGAAAGAAAGTTCACAAAAATGTCTGTTGTTTTCTAACGATCTGTGTGTTCTTTCTGTAAAGAAATTAGGTATCATTTGAAAGAATGTACTTTTATGTCTGACTTGATGGGTTCTAAACAAAATTAAAAAAAAAGTTTATTACCATTTCATGGAAAAGATATAAGGATACTTTACCCGAAGGAGTTTGGAGAGTTCAGCAAAGAGCTTGGGTAACAAATAGTTATAAATAACGTACAAATTCAAATCATCAAAAAAAAAAAATATAATGTCTCTCTTCTCCAACTCCACAATATTAAAAAATCCTACTTCCCGCTGGAACTGGATTAGTAGAAATTTGTTCCAAATTTCATTCACAGAAAAAATTTCCTTAATAAGACGCAAGAAACCGTGTTACTTTGTATGAACAGAGAGGTGTCACGCTCGCTGTTTAATAACTCGGTTTCTTGCGTCTTATTTTGTATGCGAATGAATGATAAGAGAACAAATTTGTTCTATCCAGCAAGAGATAAGTTGAAGTTCTATTTCTTTTTATTGTGTTGTATTTGAAGTTAGAGTAGATGGAATTTTGTACATAAGTATCTCGCTGCGCTGCTGTATGAAGTTTATTGAGCAGGGCAGGTAGAGGCACATACAAATAATATGTTTACTGTGGGTGAAGGTACATTATTTTATTGGTTTCTGTTTGAAAAATTCAGTTTAATTCAAAAGATAACACGCTTTTTCCCGTCATATTAGTGAATTTTGTTTGTTTACTTCTCTGCGCAATATTTATTTAATTTTAAGTTTATTGAAAAGGACAGGTCAGGTCTGTTTCTGTTTGAAAGATTCAGTTAGCAAGCAGATTGTGATGCGTAACTTGCAGTGAATTTTTATGTTATTGTTTTAAATTAGAAACAAAATCAAATAAGAACAGTGAAAGGTGAAAAGTTTGTTTATTGAATTGGTTCATTTGCAATTACAGCTTATTAACTAATTTCAAATTATTGCTAATTAATAAGTGTAGATTGTTGCTTAACTGACTTAACGTAACTTTAAATTTTCTTTAAGATATTGTATTTGCATCTGCCAAGAATGGTTTTATTAGAAGGCACTTTTATTATGCGTTAAGCTCATTCTAAATTTAAACTTCAATGACTTATAAAAATGAGTATAAAAATTGGTTTGAATTACTTTACCTACTGAACGTGGAAAGCAGATATACAATAAACATTATTTTTCAGGTAGACATTTCTAACTTACGTTTGTGGCTGACTAATTTTAATTTCTGTGGTCTAAATTGATTAGAAGGAAATTAAAAAATTATGTATGAATATCAAACAAAACACTTAATCATGTCGATTATGGAATATCCGCAATAGTGATGGATCCACAGGGATTCGCAGTAAATTTTTCTCTTTTCTTTCCACGATGAAGAGAAAAGAGAGCACTACAATGCGAATAAATGATGCTGAACGATCGTAGTTGAAAATTTCGGTGTTTATACGTAATTAACCCGCCTAAGCGACGTCGTTCCGATGATTCATGAATGTTTGAATTATACGCAACAATAAAATTGTAAGAACAACATCGTCAGCCGATCATCGACTTACGCGATATAAGTCCTGCAATTATTTTCTTGTCAACAGATTGCAGTGTAGAAAATTGAAAAGTATTTAAATTAGTATTCACACTTCCATATCTTACTATCTTTAATAGGAGCAAGTACGCGCGACTTATACCTGTACTTTATTTGAAGAGAGATTATAATCTTATCTTGGTCGTAAAGGAAGGAGCAACATTGATTTTCGCCAAATACTATTGGAAATAATTGTATCAAAGTTGATGTCATTAGTTAAGAGTTAACACAAACGACCTTTTTTCTTGGTTGTTTACATTTTCTCAGATTCCATGTTGATGATAGCTCCCATATCAATGATCAACTGTCAATGAGTAAATAGCGTCCAATTTTTTTATGAATTTGTCGAAATGTTAGAGCTGTCATAGTTTTGTTATCGTTTCTTTTAAATTAATCAGTTTTAAGTTTTATTTCGAATAAATTTGTAAAAGTACTCCAACGAAATTTAAAGTAAATATACCTAATACATTGATTTAAGAATTTATAAAATGAGTTAAGAAGTGGGGTAAAATAAGTATGATAAAAAAAATAATAATAATAATAAATAATAATGTATCTTTATCTTTACTGTGTTTTCTTGTATCATCTTTTAAATTAAAAGGAGTCTCGTTTTTAGATTTGGCTTTATTTTTGTTTTAAAAAACGATCAACGTATGTATTTATGTATGTACAATTGTACATATAATATATGTATATTGTGCAATAGATAGGGAGTTAGATAGATACAATTTTTTATAACTTTCATTTGCTTTGCAATATATAACAAAACAAACCCGAACACCAATTCACTGATACCACAAATACCAATACTTTTAGTACACTTTCGAACGTCAAAGGGGTATTCCATGAAAAACGGTAACTTTTGTGTAAAAATATTTTGTGTGGGAACCAATAGTAAATGTGACTCATATAAAGTACTATCCCTGACCTTACTCGTATAAGTAGTTATATCTCAAAAAACTCTTGACTCACAGGCTAAATTAACGAGAACTTTATAATGCAAAAAGTCATATGGCAAACTATTAAATTAGCCTCATTATTGTTCAAAGATAAACTGGGTTTTTGCATCTTACCATTTTGCATTGATATCTTCTTCTGTTTTCCCTTTTACCATTCCAAAACTGTTTTTTTTGCTAGTAAGTCAAATTAAGATCTAAATCTAAACCAGCCAGCGGACCAAAATTTTAAAATCGTGGTTGTACCTACGGGGTACGGGGTGTTTTTGCAAACGTAACCAAATTTTTGCTGGATTTTCAACATTATCTTCTGTTTGCTTGTGTGTACTTTATATATGTAAGTACCACGTTTATGCGGTGTTGAAGCTATCTTGTTTTTACGTAATTTACTATCGAACTTAAGTCAAAAAATTGATTATTCACCCAGGTTTTTTTAATTAATCGTTGGAATATTTTGGATCTATTTTTCTATAGATCTTAAGAAAAACACAAAAACATATTTATTGCATAAAAAAGCAAATACCTTCAACGAAACAAAAAGGGGAGAGGGGTGAAGTTCAGATTTGTGAAAATGCACAATCAAGGAGGTTTTCAACCCTCGATATCAGTTGTAGTAAAGCAGAAATTTTATTTAATATGCTGATGAGAGACAAACTTTACTTTTCTCATAATTTTTCGTAATTTACAAACGTAGAAATAGACCACTAATTTCCTTAAATATACAATTTTAGTTTAAATTTGATGCAAACATTTTATAGCATAATAATTCAATAAAAATTGTACCTATTCTTTTTATAATTCATTTGTTTAAATTTTAGCAAAAATAGAAAAAATTCATCGTTTGGGGTTAATGTGCGCAATCATTTTGAAGGCAAGTCTGCCCCCCCTTGCCACCCTCTAGTCTGGTACCTACACTTTTTTGGGTACTAGCCATTGCTAAATTCTTTTGATGATTGATCCTAATCAGTCGAATCGGGATTCGACAGCAGTGAATGGTAATGATATCATGCGCTCAATTATTAATATTTTATGTTCTCTGGCTTTCGAGTTTGTCATATTAATGCCCAGAATTTTCGTCCTAAGCTAGATAAATTTAGACATTATGTTTAAAGGTTCTGATATGGATGCTATATGTGTATCTGAGACTTGGTTTAGACCTGAATTTAGTGACTCTATTTATCTGTTGTGTGGCTATAAAATGTTTCGGTCAGATAGGTTTAGGCGAGGTGGGGGTGGTGAAGCGGTTTATGTACGAAGTGATTTGAATTGTAAGTTCATACTCGGATCTCCTTGTGGTAGTGAAAAGGAATACATTTTTGAGAGATCACTTGCAACCTAAATAAAATAAAATATTACTCATATCTGTTTATCAACTCAAGCGGCACATTATTATTACTCTTTTAATTTCAGTTATAGATGAACTATCTTATGTCTCACCTTTTATAATTTAATTATAGCTGGTGATCTTAACTGTAATGTTCTAGACTCCAGCCTTATTGTAGATTCTATGAAATCACTCAATCTCCTGCCTGTAAATTATATCAACTCCAACTCATTTTAGTAGTAGATCGTAGTAGCCCGTGGCGTAATGGTTAGTGCGTTGGACAGTCATGCCAGAGGTCTGGAGTTCAATACCAGCCGCTTCCACCTTAACTTTTCTTTTGGAGCTACTACCTCTTGCGAGGAAGTGACAAATCCTCCAAGAGTATCTCTTCTCATAGAAAAGTGCCGTTCACCTTAGCCGTTCGGATTCGGCAATAAACTGTAGTTCCCTCCATTCCTGCAGAACGCACACAGGAATGGTTGAGAGTTGTAAGTCACTAGGCCATCTTTTGGAAGAAGATGTCAGATCAATTGAATAATTTCGAGTATATGGTACCTATGTCATCTGTTGACAGTCAAGTTTATTTTATTCAAAATAATATCAGTAATCTTTTCAATGTCCATGTTCCGCTTAAAGAACAAAGATCAGGTAATTCTGATAACTGTAAAATTCTTAGAAATAGGGTTGTTTGTTATATGCGCGAATCAAAAAGAAATTTTTTTGCCTCTCGACTAGATCCCTCGGTTGCTCGACATAAGCTATGGAAAAATATACGAGAACTTGGAATTGGACACTCAATTAAAACTTCAACAAATGTTGACTGCAATGAGATTAACCGTAAATTTTTAGGTAGCTCTAATGTTTCTCCTGGTTATCACACGAACTTTTCACTAAACTTCAGCTATAAAAAAGTTGTCCTTTAGGTCTAATCCAAAACGCTGCATATGAAATGAATTTTCGTATTTTTTACTTATTAATTTTCATTTTTCACTTCTTAATTTTAAAAATCAAAATATCAAATGAAATACGAATTCATTACATTTTATATACAAGTACTAGCTGATCCGGCGAACTTCATTCCACCTATAATTGATTAATTTATTAATCAAAAGTTTATTTCGAAAGTCGAGCGAGCTCCAATTATTACCACGGCTTTCCGCCTTTTTCGGCCTATTTTTCCATTTTTTATCTCCGTATTGTATTTATCTGGTTCAAAATAAATCCAACAAAAAAATCCCCATTCAATTGGGTTGATGTGCAGCCAAGTTATAAAAAAAAACTAATTCAGAACGTTTGAAGTTTCAAGATGTTTTAACGATTTTCTGACTTTGCCATTTGAATTTTCAAATTATGGGCTCAATCCCCAACAAAATAGGATGATGTTTGGCCGAGTTATGCGCGTACAATCACAGAAAGAGATTCATATGTTTTCAAGATTTTCTTTTTTAGACTTTGCCGGTCGAATTTTCTAATTTCTTTTCGAAATTTTCAATTTTGGGCTCCGTTGTGTGTTAATCTGGTTCAATACAAATCCAGTAAAAAAAACTCCCGAACCAAATCGGATTATTGAAGGTTTGAATGGAAGAACAACAACTTGAGTGAGCTACCACCAAGTTTTATAGGCTTAAGTTACTTGGTGGTAGCTCACTCAAGTTGTTGTTCTTTCATTCAAACCTTCAATATTAATATGATGGTGCGAAAGCTTTGCAGCCTACACTGCGCGTGTGTTATCACACAAAAAACGGATTATGTTTAACCGAGTTATGCGCGTACAAACACAAAATGGGATTCATATGTTTTCACGATGTTCTGACTTTGCCGGTGGAAACTTCTAATTTTCGTTCGAAGTTTTAAGTTTTGGGCTCCGTTGTGTGTTAATCTGCTTGAAGACAAATCCAGCAAAAAAACCCAACCATATCGGATGATGTTTAGCCGAGTTATGCGCGTACGAACACAATCTCATTCCTAGGTTTTTTTCACGATTTTTCGATTTTTTGGGTCCAATTTTCTAATTTCCCATCAAATTTTCAATTTTTGTGTGTACCTAAATCTGGTTCAATACAAATCCAACATAAAAATCCCCAACCAAATCGAATGATGTTTAGCCGAGTTATGCGCGTACGAACACAAAAAGAGTTGACGAGGAGTGTATGTACATAATATGTAAGATTACATTATGATTATATTTTTATGAGTTTACTTTAACGCAAGTATTTATAACGAGGCGTTCATAAACACGTCTGGCGGATATTTATACTTTTCTGCAGCGCTGGATCTATAGGGGGGCAAACCGGGGCACGTGCCCCGGGCGGCAGCTTCAGGGGGCGCTAAATTCGAGAAGACACTATCTTTAATAGACCATCAACACGCAACAAATTAAAAAAAAAAAAAATTGTAGTCCTATATGTATATTTATACCTAGGCAGTTAAAATTAAAAAATTAAATACCTTTTTATCTTAAAACAAGTAAAAAGGACAAAATTGTAATTCAAACTATGTATGTTCACTAGACTGATGCATAATGTCACTAGGTTTTTAGTTAAGAGTTTAGTGAAATAATAAGCCTGCTAATATCTAGGGGTCGATCATTGTTAATTTCTATTACATTTACACTTTCAATTTCGCAAACAATTTGTTTGAAGGAAAAAAACATGTTTTTTTTTTTAAATATGCAGTGTTCGACAGTACAAAAACAAAAATGGCCCACAGTGTGAAAATGCGTGTTTCAAGTATATTCTGCACATCACTGCAATTGTGGCTTTCCAACCATATAAAATTTATCGAAATCGGTCAAATACTTTTTGAGAAAATGGTACCACAAAATTTATTTAAGCCTATTTATATATAGATTATACATACATACATGCACAGAAAATCACAGAGTTTCAAAGTAAAGGAACAGGGCTATTTTTTTTTTTATTTTTTGTTACAAATACATATAAAACATCACACTTCGACACTAATTTGTCAAAAATATATTGATGACAAAAGAATGATTCATTCCTTTTTTATTATTCCAAAAGTTCATAAGTACCCTGTGTATATAACTAAAAAATGCACTATGCTACCTACTATCAAGCATCAATCGTGTTTGTATTTTTATTATTCAATTTATGGGGCCATCAACATTATGTTATGTTCAGGTGTCTGCATGCTGATCGTGTTTGCTTTACCTCACTTGGAGACCCAACTCCCAAAAGTAAAAAGCGGAAACTGGCTACACATGTTTTCGTCGTACGTACAAGCAGACACAGCATAAAAAAAATACCGATTTAGCTGCTGCGGGACTTCCGATTTATCTGATGCTCTTTAATGTCTGGACTCTCTGGCTCTGAGCTCAGATCGACTCGGTCTTATGATCTTTCGCCTATCTTACCTACTTGCTAAGCATGCCTAGTGTGACCAGATTTATGCTGATGGAAAAGAGAACACCTACAAATCAAAAATCTAACAAAATGAGAGAGAGGTGCATTTTTTAAATTTATTATGATAAAAAAAAAACACAATTTTACATGAGAAAGAAAAGAAAATACCTAAAATTAAAATAAATAAGTCATTCGTTATTTAACATGAAAATAACTTTGGTATGACGTTATTTTCTTTAAAATATTGGGACTATTTAAAATAAAATGCTTATATTTAAAATTTTATTTGCAAAAAAAAAAAAGAATTTTCACATTTTGCGACCTTGAGTTTCCTCTTTTTCAGTATATTGGTTCAATACAAATAAAAATATACAGGGTTGTAAAAGAATGCAGTCTTTTGTGATTGCAATCCTTAAAAATCATTCATTGAATTCAATTAAGACATTGCATTAATTGACCTCGCTTTCACACTTCAGATTTAAATAATGCAATCAGCATACATTTGAATGCAAAAGATTGTTCTAAAATGAATGTGCGAAAATGATTGCAATCTTTTTGATTCAAATTAATGGTGATAGCATAATTTAAGTGTGTAAGCCAAAGTGTCTTTAACAAATTTGAAAATAGATACCTTTGCGCTCAACAACCTGTGCAATTATGATACATAAGTTTGGTGGCTTGCAGATTTTTTTTAAACGTTCTACCTACTCATTTTTACTTGCAAGTTATGGATTCGTTCAAAAAATCGAACTCGAGATAACAATCAAACTTGACATTACGATGATAGAGAACACGTGAAAAGTAAGTCCCGCATCTGTCTGTGTGTATGTCTGTCTGTATCTCGGCCTACAGCCTAAACCACTGAAGCGATTTTCTTCAAACTTTGAGAATAAGATTTTTGGATGATTCCCTAGAGGGGAAATCGAGATATTTTTTTAGCTCAAAAAATAACGGTACTCGCCATAGGACCACTTTAAAAAAAGTAATTTATTTCAAAAACGGCTCTAACGATTTTTTAAAAAATTAAATTTTGTGTACTAGTAGTGGTATGGCCTATATTTTGGTGGAACAAAAATTTACCAAAAACCGTTATTAACGGTACCTGCCATAGACCCGTTTTCTTATTTTTGATTTTCTTGTTAACCGCTTAACCGATTTTGATCAACATTTTTATTTAAGAGGTCCTATCAAGTGTGAATAATGTGAATAATACTGCTTACAAATATTTTCAAGAAAATATTTTTTGGATTTAAAAAAAAAAAGTTAAATTTTTACTACAAGAGCAAGTTCTTGCGACCCAGTTGCACGTTTTTAAACTATTAAAATAGGTTTTCATTCACAGAAAAAGAATGGAAAACTGGTTAAAATCGAAAAAGAAGACAATCTTTTTTTCAAAAAGATACCGGACCAAATTTTTTAAGATGAATAGAGGACTTGTCCTCTTAAAAGAGGACGTCTGGTCAGCCTAAGTATGCCGTATTTATTTGATTCATCAGAGAAATTAATTTGAACTTCGTGGTTTTTCGTCATTTCTTCAAATTCATTTATTTTTTTTTTAACTTTTAACGGCCCGACATCAAGTTATTGGTAGCTACCTAATATAAGCATCGATTTTAATTGATTCCTCGTTAATTACACCTAGTCATCTGCTGATGACCACAGGGTACCATTTAAAAAGGAGTGAATATTGAAGTTTATTTGGCCAGTAACATACATACATATTATGTATAGGACATTATCTATAGGTACTACGTGAATTTAGTTGCCGTTTTCATTAACCAAAGGGTGCAATTTTAGTTTGGTTAACTACCACATTATTTGACCGGTGACTTGGCAACGCATATAAAGTCATCGCCCCACTTATAGCGCGGACAAAGTATACATGCACGAAGATGTAAACATATTATGATTGTGTGCACCTTTACTTTAGGTGAGTTGTCCAGAGAGATCCAGAGAAATATGAAAGGAAGGGAGTGGATTCTAATGTGATAAGTTCCATTAGTGACTGAGTTAATGGGCTTAAGATAGCGTGATGGCCCCTGAAAAGTGCCAGGCAACAGGCGTCATATAATATCATCGGGTTTTTTCTTGTTGGTAATATGTAACTGAGAACTTTTTGTATTTCTTTTCATTGTTATTTGTCATCGCAATGTTTTTTGTCTCCTGTAATATATGAGAAATTTAATGTGTCATTTTGTCTGGATCTGGAATTCATCCACACCAAGGAGTTTCACAAGTTAATAGAATTTAAATAACTTTAAGATATAACTACGGCTTTTTTTTTAAAGACATTTATGTTAAAAATAAAATTATATAGGTAGGTACAATCAAAGATTATTTGTATATATAATAATAGCACCTACCTACATTAAAATTAGCCAAAAAAAGGGCATGAAATCGTATTTTCAGATGGACAAAAATGTGCTTTTAGTAGATATCTCTGTTTTGGGTAGATATGTAGGTACATCTCTCCATTATAAAAACAAGTTTTAGGGATCTTTGGGGTTAAGAACAAGCTGCCACCTTAAAAAAAAAATATGGTTTTGTTAATATTCAATAACTCGTTCGCATTTTATTTTACAAATAAATACCCAGCAAAAACCTCATAGAATATTAGATAAATTATATACCAAATAAGTTTTAAAAAGACTTCTGTAAGTTTCTTTGTTTTTTGCTATAGTGAGTGAAAGTTTTACTTGCTTCATGTTTTGAGGGCTTACAGGAACAAATAATACTTTAAATTCAAAATGACAAGATTCTCGTATCTATTAAATTAACTTTCTGCTAGAAACCGTAAAGATCTAGTTCAACATTTGGAAATAAGGTAGCGCTTATTAGTTGTTACTTTTTTATATTTTTCAAACATTTTTGATCATCTTTTGCCTCTTCAGAAAATTGAAATTGTTGATTTTTATTGTTTTTTTCAGGGTACCGAAATGCTCACTCGTAAGCTGCTCGCGAGTTGAACAATTCCTTATGAGCATTTATAAAATGCCCTCGCTCACGAGCTACTATAAGTATGTGAGCAATTTTTATGCTCACGAGCAGTGTTGCCGCTGAGAAAATTGAAATGGTCGCAAAAAAAAGGGTCACGAGGAAAAAAAAGTCGCATTCAGAAAATTTCGTAAAATATATAGCTTAAAAAATCCGTTTTTTATCAGTTGACATTATAGTGGCGAGAAACTTAAGGTTTCTTAATTTTATATTTACCTTCTTTAAATTTGGGAAAATAAAAACGTCTTTCCATTTTAATTGTGAGTATATAGGTACCAGTGGCGTGGCGTGGATGATTTCAAATGGTAAGCCGAAGAAAAATTAGTATCCGAAAACATAGGCAACTAAATTTGAAATGTCTGCAGATCTGCAAGATACATACAAAATTCACTTAATAACCCGAAGAAATGCGTGTTATTTTTGGCATAAGAAAGCGTGTATTTAGCAGACAGGTGTCAGTGTCACGCTCTCTGTTCAAAACACGCCTTCTTTTGTAAAAAAAAAAAAAAATAACACGCATTTCTTCGGGTTATTTGGTGAATTTTGTATGTGAATGAATGATAAAGCCTAGTTTATACATCAATTCGAAGTGAAATCCAAATCGAAATGAAAAATCAATAAATCTTGCCTGGAAAGGTTTATAAGGAAAATAAATTTTGTTTTATATTTGGTTTAGATAAGTCCGTTGAATTATATTCACTTCGAACCAAATTTCTTCCTCCTTGTCGCTTAAATAATTGCATTTAATTTAATTGAATTTTTCACGTCTGGGAAAAAAGTTAATTTTTTGTATGAAAATTTCACTTCGCTTCGATTTATAAACTAAGCTTAACGTAAGAAAAGGAAAAAATACTAATTTGTTACATCTAGCCAGAAATTTTATAACCCGACATATTTTGGCTTACTTTATTCTGCTATCGCTTTGTCGCTTTTTGGGGTGGGAATAGACAGACAATAATATGTGTGTGTGTGCATAGAGTAGCGAAGCGGTAGCCAGAGTAGTTGGGATTTTGTGTGCAAGTGTAAGGAATAAACAAATAAAGGTATGTTTATTCTTTAGGATTCGTGTTTCTCGTTATTTGATAAACTTTGTTGAAAGGAAGTATTTCAAAAGGTAACTCGATATGAATCGTCTTATATGGACGCCACGCCACTGATAGGTACCTAGATAAAGTCAGCCCTGTTGGTACATAATGCATTCCATCGTAATTAAAATTTTGTTACGAAATAAGAAAAAGGAAGCTATCACAGAATCCATCACATAGAAAAATTCATACGAACTCCCATCGCGAACAAATTCGCTGATATTTTTTTGGGGAACATGTAGGATATATGTGCGTTACTCGTATGTCCTACTGCATTTTATGGTTTGCGAATTGAACATTCGCTTACGATATGGCCTGCAATTTCGTATTTCGGTTAGCGAATTGATTTTTCGCCGAAAATTCATTACTCTTAGACGAAATAACTAGGTAATTGATCTCTTTGTGACGAATACCAAAGTGAAACAAAAAATGTTTTTTTTTTTACAAAAAAAAACAATAAATCTATAGTCCAAGTAATTTTCTAAAAAAAGGTTCAGAAAAGTCGCAAGATTTTTAAAAAGGGTCAAAAAAGCCATTTTTCCAAAAAGTCGTCTCATGGTCGCATGAGGCTCAAAAAGGGGTCAAAATGAGACTAAAGTCGCACAGCGGCAACATTGCTCACGAGTGATCAGTTTATGAAAGCTCACGCCACCGTGAGCACTCTCATACTGTTCACTGACGAAACTGCTCGCGAGCAATTAACGCAGAATGATAACACATTGAAATATTTGTTTTTTTAAATTTTTTTTTTATTAATTTTTTACAACTTCGTTTAGAATTAAGTCAAAATATTTTCCTATCAAATCGTCAATTTACGGACAACGACGCGAATTCAATCATAGAATTCCTAATGAGTGTGTTTCTTTATTCATTCCGGTATGTCCAAAATATTCGGAATACCAGTTTTGCGTTTCTTTATTCCACGGAACATTCCGGATAAACTATTTTGTTGCTTCTTTATTCATTCCGGAACGTTTGGAATACATTCTTTTTATTGCATGTGAAGTGTGGAATAAAAAGAATAGAAAAAGAATACTGGGCGCGTTCAGTATAATTGACGTTCTTAACCTCAATTATGGCAGATTCACATTGGTGTTAATTATTTAAAAACAGCATAATAGTAGTTAGTTTAAGGGCGTTCTGGCACAGTGGCTCTGTGGCTCACAGGTGAGAACAGGTGAGCACAGGTGAGTACAGGTGAGTACAGGTAAGCACAGGTGAGCACAGGTAAGCACACAGGTGAGCACAGGTAAGCACAGGTGAGCACAGGTAAGCACAGGTGAGCAAAGGTGGACAGGTGAGACCAGGTGTACAGGTGAGACCAGGTGTACAGGTGAGACCAGGTGTACAGGTGTACAGGTGAGACCAGGTGTACAGGTGAGACCAGGTGTACAGGTGAGCAAAGGTGGACAGGTGTACAGGTGGGCAGGTACAGGTGATCACCGGGTGGGTGGGCGGTTGACCTAGGTGGGTGGGTGGCTCCGGTGGCTCGGTGGCTCGGTGGCTCGGTGGCTCGGGGGCTGGGTGGCTGGGTGGCTGGGTGGCTCAGTGATGCCACGGCATTAGTTTTGCTTGACTGTACACGAATAAACATGCATGGGTAATTGTTATCTGTATACGTATAGACCGGAAATATTGAATGTGCAATGCATGCACTTAGATGTAAGAAACTTCTACGGTTTCACCATATCTCATTACCTCCATGCATACATTTTATCTTAATGTGTTATTTTAGGGAACAAAATTGATAACCAAACAATCCCTTCATAGTTTTATTCTTCATACATTTAGTGTACAAGAAAAAACATAAATGAGTATCCGGAAATTTGCGGTACATATCTGCCAGCATTTCATATGTTTGAATGAAAATCATATGTCTCCTTTTGTATCACAGAATTGCTGACACAAGAAGTCTGTATTTGATTTTACTTTGACTGTAAAAATGGGAAATTTCAAACTCATAAACTGATAAAAACAAAAATAGATCCTAGATCAAAAATAAAAGCGTTTTTTTTTTCAAAGGAAAGTTCCAAAACAATACTTGAAAAAAAAAAATTAAAAAGCAACAAATGTGTGGGTTATTTGACTCTTTTTTTTATTTATTTATTCTTATTTCTAAAGTATAAATATGTAAAATTATGCTTATGTATAGGTAAATATATATATATCTTTTAAAAATTTATATCACAATATTAATCTTATATCTATTTTTTATTTTCAAATTACATAAATTATAAATTTATTTTTCAATTTACATACATTTATATTTTATTTTAAATATTTATTTACATATAACAATAAGGTTTTCTTTTCGCTACTCATGTACAGCATAGCCTATCAAATTCTTAAAGTTTTACGAATTTAAGCTGTAATGTCCCCAGGCAAGTGTATTTATATTATTTTGACATATATACCGTTTATCATCATCGCAACTAAGACTCTTTTTACTAATTGTTTGTGTATATATGGTATGTTGCTTGGAACGGAAATTTATCATTGTGCAATAGTAATCTTTTTTTTGTAATAAGCAGTCTCTATAATTGCTCAATGATAAATTTCTTACCGCAGATGCTTTAACACCTTTCGCTTTTTTTATAACTTCAGAATTTTGAACGTCAATGCTATACATTTTCGCTCGTAATCCAATAAATTCTTTCATAATTTTACCTTTGTTTTCATCTTTCATGTAGCCCAATTTTTTTATATTCTGCTGGGCAATACCAAACGGATTATTAGGAGGGTATTCAGATGTATCAAATTTATCTTTAATATCATCCTTTATGTCGTGGTAAAAATCATCAGTATTTATTGAGTATATAAATGAATCAGTATCCATGTAAGCGAGCTGAAGATTTTTTTCAGAAAACTTAGGCTTCATATATTGATAATGAAAATCATACATTTTATACTTAGAGATCTCTAAAACAGAGAACCCTAAGTATATTGGCTTATTATAAACCGTGTAGGTTCGATCCAATTGAACAGCAGCCATTGTGTCACTAAACTCGAGGATACTGTGAAAATTAGGTTTGGCTATGAGAGAACGAACACCGAGTTGTCTTCCATTACTCGAATTGTCTTCTGATGTAACAATCCGAACATCTTTTCTTTTATCAACGTTCTCCATGGTCTTGCCAAACACAGCGTTATTACATAGTTTGCGTAAGTCTTTTTCAAACTTTGATACCGCTATTGTTCTCAGATTATTATTGAGATCTATGTATTTTTTCAACCATGGAGACTGTTTAAATTTTAGGGCTCGATGTATTTTTTTCAATATCAAACCATTTTCTATACACTGTAGCAAATTTTTATAGTGAATAGTATAATTTATTTTACTATTTAAATCTGCAATTAATTTTTTCTGTGATTTATTACCGTACGATCTATTGGAAGGGCAGAATGGTAGATCGTTATGCAAATCATGAATATGTTGCGGATATTCAAGATCGACTTCTAAAACGTATCCAACGTTTCTATCCGATAACAACCATTCTTTTACTAAAGATAAATCCGTGGGAGGATCAATCCATTGAAAGCCTGAATGTGGGAGGTAATCAGACATGGCCCAACCGTATAGGTTGTTTGCGTCCAAGTACATGAGATATTCGGAAGGTTTGCTTGGATCGTATGCTTCCATCATGTACTTGTTATTGGCCTTACAGTGTCTTAAACTACACTGAGTCAATCCTCCTCTTATACCCTTACTGAAAAAGTTATACATATTTATGTCGGTAAGTAGCTCCAGTTTAACATTTGTCTTTTTTAGCATAGCGCTCCATGCAAATCCAGGTAACGTGAAGTAGTGGCATGGATCAAGACCATATGTTTCCTTAGAATCGGTTCTGAATTTTTCGAAAATGTCAGCAAGAATTAAAACATCCGTAACCAAATAGTGCTCAAGATATTGAGCTAAAGAAGTGCATTCAAAATTATCCCAAACATTTTTAGCATGTTCGTAATCAATTTGGCTACAGTCTGTTTCAAGCAATGAATTCTTGAATGCTGCAATGGGAGGTAATACCGTTTCAGACAATTTTGCAAACGAATCTATATAATCGTAGCAGAATACACCCTTACGCGTCATAAGTTCGAAAGACTTATCATCTTTACAAAACCTAGACAAAATTTGAAAGTCTCTTTTTGATAGGGTTTTTGAAATGGTATCGATGCTAGAAGGCAAAAATCTAAACGAGTCTAAAAATCTTAGCTCGATAAATTCCTTCTGCTCACTACTAATCTCAATAAATTTTGAGACTGAAATATATTTTTCCTTATTCAAAGGAATTATATTGATATACCCATTGGTATTGCCCAGCTCCTTTATAAATAAATGGGCATCATACCCAGTTAAATTATGAAAAAATACTGGTAAAAATTTAGGTACCTTATAATTAAGATTACAGCTAGAATGGGCTGCTCCTCTAAACTTTCCAGTAATATGGCAATGGTCCCGCACCTTGTCTGTAACTTTCATATACTTTTCGCATATGTGGCAACTTGTAGCTCTTTTGTACGCTTCCTCGTCTTGGGGTCCATATACCATCGGAGTATTTATACTCAAGTACTCCCTATGAATCCGTTTAGATTCTTCAATTAGATTATTGATGAATACTTGAGCACAATCCGTACCTGTAATGAAATAACCAAAAAAGGAATTAATAAAGTGATTATTATTTTTTTTTTTTTTCAAGAATAAACTTACCGGTGTATTTAAACAATTTGTCTAAGGATGAATCAAAGTCGCATTTTAAATAATATGATACTGCTATTGGGACATGCTCCTTAATTGAAGTGGTTGCAGATATGGTAGGATCAGGTTGACAACCCTGAATATTTACCAGCATACATTCAAAGTCGGCATATATCGCAAATGGAACTTTAAGCGATCTTGAATGATGTTCAAACTTCAGAATATTATTTTCCTCCTGCGGCAATGACGTAACGATCTTATTACACTCTCCTTGATGCCTCTCAAAAGCAGTTTCGTTATTAAAAGTTAACAAACAAGCATTGCACATTCGGATTGAATGATTTCCTCGATTTGCTTGCCTGCTAATCAACCTGGATATGTTTTTAATCCAGATGTAGTGGTTGTTGCTGCTTTCTTGGATCAAGAGCAAGTTGATGTGATTTTGTTTTACATTCTTAGTGCAGTAGTATGGGCCGACAACTTTGAAGTCTGCACCCATATTGTTTTGTTCGAGTCCGAAAACATTAACACTGATGGAAGAGTTAAGCATTTCGAAGCGCGGTATATCCTTCAGCTTTAGGGGGAAATCTAAATTTGTAAAGTCCAGTTGTTGATCTCCATTCGTAAAATGAATAATATCATTGCTGATATTATCAACAGGATATTTGCTCATCCTTTGAGCATTGTTTTCAGCTGGATGGAGTGCAGATATTATTGCCCATTTAAAGCAGTAGATATCATTGTTTCTAACATTCACACATGCTTTTTTCGCTTCTATGCATTTTGGAAGTTCAATATAACTCGAACCTCTCAATGGTTTATACTCGTTTATATTAACCTCAATATGCTTAATGCAGAATAAACTCCATCCAGAGTCCGCGTCCTCAAATTCTTCGCTTTTAACTCTGATACATTCTACCATTCCAGCAAATATTCCATCTAGACCTTGGCTTTCCAGAGCTATTTGCATGGGGGTTTTAAATGATTTCATGCTTATGTCAGCATGCTCTTCTCCTCCAACTGTTGAATATTTAATAAACTCAGCAAAAAGCTCTATGCTGAATTTAATGTTGCCCTTGGTCTTGAATGAATCTTGAATGAGATTCAAGATATCTATTTTACACTCCTCTAAGAATGTGTTGATATTTAGAACTTCTTCCTTTTTGTTTTCTAGAAGGAAAGTTTCTACTTTCCCTTCAAAACATTGCCTAATTTTTTTAAAATTTGTCATAGGCACTGGCACTAAACTTCTGCTTTTATGGTTGTTGGTTCTTATGTGGTGCGCCCAATTAGAAGTTAGAACATCAATTTCACAGCTCTCACATCTTCGTTTTTTAGATGAGCAATGTGGGGTATTGTCGTTGTCGGCTTTCCTTTTACTCGAACCTGGCTGGTCATTGATAAGTCCAACATTTTTAGATGCGGTGTCAGAGCTTTTATGTACATTGCGAATATGCCGAAGCATAGCATCTTTCCTTGAAAAGTTCATGTCACATTGAGGACATTGAATTTTAGTAGCATCACTATGTGTAAATTTCATGTGCCTTTTTAATGAGACAACATGAGCGAATTTTTTTTCGCAAACAGTGCACGAAAAATTTTCCATTTTATAATTTATTTATTTATTTTCTTTTTTTGAACAAAAACTAAATCTTTTACGTAGACGTAGATTTTTTGAGAATTTCGTTGGTATACCTATGCACTTATAGTTTTTCAGAGTTCGTTGGTATATGTACCTTTGCACTTAAAGTTTTTTGAGAATTTCGTTGGTATATTTATCTTTGCACTTATAGTTTTCAGAATTCGTTGGTATATCTATGTACCTTTGTACTTATAGTTTAGGCTCAGATTTTTTTTTTTTAACAGAGAAGTTTTTTTTCACCACTTTTAAAAATTTATTTTCAAAAATTTGTTGAAAACTTTTTTTTTTTTGTTTATGTATTTAAAAAAACACTATGTTTATACTTTTCAGATTTTAATTTATAAAAGATATATGTAACTTTAACGCACTTAAAAGATCTGCACACGACGGGTCTATAGTAAGAACTATTGAAAATTATTGAACAGATTAAGAATTTATTTCATAATTTTTGTCATATCCATTTTGATTAAAAGGAAAGAACACCAAAAACTATATATTGTGATAAGAAAAAAATCCTAAAATACATTGTGTAATATTGTAGGAAGGAAAACACAAGCGCGTTAACACATGTGCGTT
Organism: Epistrophella euchroma; assembly: GCA_947049315.1. Lineage (NCBI taxonomy): Eukaryota > Metazoa > Arthropoda > Insecta > Diptera > Syrphidae > Epistrophella > Epistrophella euchroma. Next base: position 63,760,046 of record OX346245.1, read on the forward strand.
TGTATCAAAAGATATAAGGAAAGAAGGAGGTACGTTTTGATAGTGGTCATGAAAATTAAAAAAAAAATTATCAAATAAGGAAAAGTCAAAGTCTGTTACGGGAAAGCGGTAGTTAGTTTTTTTCCATAATAGGAAATAACACCATATAAGGTCATGAACGAAAATAGAGGAAATGATCGTTGAAATTCTCTAAAAATAGAACAGAAAACTATTCAAATTTATAATAGTGGGGGTAAAATATTTCTATAAAAAGTCAAGATTTGTTTTGGATGGATATAGTTGATTTTAAGAAAGTGACGAATATTGTTCATACTTCAACATGCATTTCTCAGAAGCAGATTACTCAGTTTTTACCTTGGAAGACTTTGCAGCCAGAGAAGCAAATACATTACACGAAAGCGCTTTCAAACCTACAAGGAAACTGTCCGATCTTACAGTTGGAACAAAATATGACATTTACAATATCCAAAAGGTAACTACAAAATGGGGAGACAGAGTTATAGCGGATCTTGGAGAATACAAGGTAAATCGAAAAAAAAAAATTATTTTATATTTTCTATAAAATTTTACTATTCATTTTATAATTTATTTATAGGTATTTTTACCAGGCAGATATTCTAATCTCTCATCAAACAGCTTACTTGCAATGGCTGGAGGTGGTTATGCTTTCGAAATCACAAGACCAATAGGATCAACATATGAGCTAAAATTTGTAAAACTTAAATAGTATATTTTTTTTATCATTCATGTGTAAATTATTAACGTTAATTAAAAACTCAAATACATACAAAAATTATGTTAAAAATCAATTTATATTTTTCTTTTTCATTACAACAACTTCGTTTTGTCAATCCATGAGTTATGTTCTGTTGGAAAACCCAACCATTTTACAAAAACTTCATTTCCTCTGGTTTTAATTACTTTTTCCACAAGAAAGATATCTGGACAGTTAGATTTCATCAGTTCTTCTTTATAAAAACCACCTTTTACTGGTTCCCCTTGATAATCTTCGAGAAGATATGTTATAGGTTTTGTTGTTTTAACTGTTCTAATTTTAAAAACTTCTGTAGTCCAGTTGGGTGTATAACCTTTCTCAAATGCATGTTTATACTTGCTTATTCTTACACTATCTCCAACATTAAATTTACGTTTATCTGTGTTTTTCTTAGAACATTTGAAAATTGAAAGTAATAACTTAGAGTTTGTTTTATTAACATTAGCAGGTTGACATTTTATAGTTCTATGGAAAGAGTTATTATAATCATCAAGCAAGTTTTTTATAATATTAATCCATTTATAGTTCCCATTGAAACTAAACTCCTTCCACATTTTTTCTTTAAGAGTTCTATTAAATCGTTCGACAACAGAAGCCTTTAATATGCTGAATGTTGAGTAATGATTTATTTTATATTTTGCCATCAAGTTTTTAAAGTTTTTATTAAAAAATTCTTTTCCGTCATCTGTTTGTAAATTTTTAGGAATCCTAGAAGATTTTACAAATATTCCATCCATTGCTTTGGTAACACTCAGGCCAGTTTTGTTTTTAAGAGGGATTGCCCATGCAAATTTAGAAAAAGTATCTATGACTGTCATCAAATAATTAAATCCTTTGTTTTGATCACTGTAAGGTATCATTTCAACCAAGTCAGCTTGCCATAAATCATCAAAGCCTTTAATGACAACGCGACGTCGTTTAAAATTTCTACGTGCACTCCTGTGTAATTCTTCAACAACCATTCGCTTACTCATATTGATTAAGAATGAATTCAACAAAATAAAACGAAGTATTTTTATAATTTCTTTATGTTTTATTTGAGTCTTTTATATAATAACATTAGTTTTTTAATTCTTAATAAACGTTTTTCTATAGAATAGCATACACAAGTATCTGGTCCCAATTTGCATTCATTCCATGACCAACAACAATGAGAGTAATGAAATCCATGTATCGATTCAATATAAATTGAGTTTTTAAATTGTTTGAGTAGATCAATGCAATTTAAAAATTCTTGGTAATGTTCATCTAGTAATTCGTCTTTAAATACTTTAAGAAAATCGCAAATGTTTTTAGTTAACAACTCAAGGTCCATTTTTTAAGATGTTGTTGTTGATGAGATTATCAAATGCTTACTAACTTAATACTATTTTAAAACTTATATATATTAAGGCTGGGCGTATCAATAACTGTAGGGGGAAATATTTTTTTCTCTTCTATTAACTCCATGATTTTGTTTTTCATGTGGTCATCAAAATACTTTTTAACGGAAGCATCCATATAATTTTTAGGATCATGAATTTTATTAATAAGGGTTATTTGATCATCAACATATTCTTTAGAGGCTGCTTGGTGTGGTTCCTCAGGTCTGCCAACATTATTTAAATGTTTATTATCGATGTCAAAATCGCCAGATGGTAGAAGTTTAAATCCTATACCTGGAGGACCTGTAGGACCTTTACTTTTTAAAAGTGTCTTAGAATTTCTCCCGAACTTGTCAACGCTCATTTTAAGTTTGATTCGATTTTGGTTTTGAATGACATTAATATATGATATTTGATTCCTTTAATTCCTCAATTATAGAAGTGATTTCATTTTGGTGGTTGTTATTTCCAGCATTTTTGGATGCTATTAAAAGTTTTAGTCTATTAACAAGCTCATTTGGATCATTCCAGTAAACGTATTCAATATTTCTGTTAGTGTATTTCATTTCAGAAATTTCGGAATAAGATTTTCCAATTTTTGTATTTTTATTACTATATCCAGTTACAAGCTTCTTAATTATGGTCGTATACTTTGAACCTCTATTACTGTTTACCCGATTAGTGTTATCATGATTGCGCATATGTGCACTAGTTTTTTGTAAAATCTTTCGATATTGCTCCAAATCATCATCAGTATATATCTGCTTACGAGGTTTTTTCTTTAAAATTAGCTCAATAAGACCAGGAGTTCTGGTAAAATTTTCATCACCAATTTTAATCACATCATCATCCATCCAAAAACTAGATTTACCAATTTTTGTCGTTTGTGTATTGACATCATAATAGGGACCAAAAACTGTATCACGATTTGATTCAGACAATAGCTTTTTAGTGAAAGATGAAGTGGTATTAGATGTACTGAAATTGTTTGGGGTACTAAACATCAAACCACTATCTCCGCTATCTAATTCAAGTATCGGTGAGTCCGAAATTTCATGGTCCTCTGATCCTTCTTCTTTATTAATTGTTTTAAAACTGAGTTTACGACGTTTAATTGATTTCGGTTTAATTTCATCTTCAAAAGTTTTATGATTTTTTTCTCTTTCTGCATTTTCAACTAACTTTTTTAAAGGTTCAACAATAGGTTTATAATTTTTTTCCAATTCAATATCTCGTATTATTTCACCAGTTTTCAGTTGTAAGTACTTATTTTTTAAAATTTTTTTTGTTTTAATAAGATCATTCATTATCGTTTCATTCATTGTTTTGTTTTTTTTTTTGTTTATTATTATTTTAACACAACGAAGTAAATTTTTTAGTTTTCTCAAACAGAGCTCCTCTAAGAATGCATTGCTTTATAGTTATAAATGTATATTTATAGCAAAACTATCTCATGAAAACCGATTTTGTAGCGTCCACTTTGAATACTGCTTTCCTTGTCTATAACTAGAAAACCATAATTATCAACCCAACAATGAAAGCAAAGCTCTTTAAATTGGTTAAATGTCATATCTGAGTTAATATGATCATTGTGAACATGTTTTAAATTCATTTCATCTTGTTTAAAAAGTATAATAAAATTTGCATTATCTCGAATCAAATGTTTTGGAATATGTGTATAGGATTGACATAAATAAAAACTATCAACACCATTGTGACGACCCATACAAAAATAATCTCTAATGTTGTTTTGTTTCTGACATGCAACATCATCAAATATGAACACTGAATTATTTTTAGCATCTGTTGGTGGCATTATATCACTATTGTCTGAGAATTCATTATATTCCATTCCTTCCACTGATGTAATAACCTTTTTTAAATACATATATTTCGGTTGATGCAATGATTTGGAATATATGTAAATATTTTCAAACTTTAGCCCATTGGGGTCAAGAAGAATGCTAAGCATAACATTTGTTTTTCCGCAGTTTGATGGGCCAACGATTATTCCTCTAATACTATTTGGGAATAGTGATCCATGTTTCTTTTTAATTTTAACATCAGAATCAAAGTTTTGTACTTTAATAACTTGTGACTGTTTGATAAACCGCATATTGATGACTGACTTATTTTATAATAAAACAACTCATTTATATATTCTTGTAGTCATAAATAATTGACACTTCACCCAAGGAGGGAGTATGAATTACACTATCCTATAAATATGATTGAACATAACATTAAAAACATCAGTAATAAAAAATCTTTTGAAGGAGCAGGACTAATTAATACCATTATTGATAAACTACCATTTGAACTGCACTTACCTTCATATAATTACTGTGGACCTGGAACAAAACTACAAGAACGTTTAAAAAGAGGGGATAAAGGTATTAATCAGCTGGACGAGGCATGCCGTGTACATGACATTGCATATTCTAAAAGTAGTTTGTTGTCAGATCGCCATGTAGCTGATAAAATTCTAACAGAACAAGCGTGGAAAAGATTTAAAGCAAAAGACTCATCTGTTCCTGAAAAGCTAAGCAGCCTGCTAGTTACAAATATAATGAAAGCTAAGACAAAATTTGGAATGGGTACTAAGGAAGCTAAAAAGCAAATTAAAAAAAATACTGCAAAGAAAGCCTATAAAAAAAACTTGTTTAAAAAGGCAATAAACGAAGCAAGAACTGCTATTAGAAACAATATTAACTGTTGCGGTACAACATCAATAGCTAGTATTGCTTTAAAGGCTGCAAGAAATGTTATTAAAAACAAGAAGAAGAATAACATTAAAACACCAAGAATAATTCCACTTCCAAAAACAGGTGGTTTTCTTCCATTTGTTGCTCCTATTCTTGCAGGGTTATCAGCTATAGGATCTCTAACGGGAGGAGCAGCTGGTGTTATAAAAACTCTTAATGCTGCAAGCGCTGCTAAAAAACAGTTGGAAGAAAACATGCGACACAACAGGGCTACAGAACCAGTTGCAATAAAAGGAAATGGCTTATATTTACAGCCTTATAAGAATGGTCTTGGTCTTTTTATAAACAAACCCAACACAAAAAACTAATAGATCTGCTGCCCAACCGTCCTTTAACCAACTTTGACATCCAACGGTTTGGGAAGAAACATATACCACATTTCAGAGGAGTTTTTATGAGGAACTCATTACCGACGAAGTCATTTAACCAGGAGTGTGGCGTTATCAACTTGGACGATGAATCTGGGGAAGGTACTCATTGGGTGGCATATATAAAAAATAAAAATAATATTGTAAAGTATTTTGATAGTTTTGGTAATTTAAAACCTCCAGTTGAAATAATAAAATATATTGGCAATCAAATGAATTATAATTATATTCAAGAGCAAGATTTTAATACATATATATGTGGGCATTTATGTTTAAAGTATTTACTAGAACAATCTCGAAATGTTTTCAAAAATAAAAGTGAATAAAATGATGTGAAATTAAAAAAAACCTATCATTTGTCTTTTAATCAACATGTCGGTAACATTAACTCTAAGTGGAAACGACTCAAATCTTACAGCAGAATATTTCCCACCAATTGTACTAAAATCTAATTATGTATGTGGACTCGTAGATTTTCAATCCTATAACTCTATACCAAACGTTGATCAATTTAACAACTTGTTACATGTAGGTGAAAATATTATTTCACTACCTATTGGTTCATATGAGATTGGAGACATAAACAATTTTATACAAAAGAAATTTAATGAAATTAATAAAAAGAAAAAGAATTTAAATAGAAAAAGTGAAATTAAAATCAACGCCAACAACAATACTCTTAAATGTGAAATTTATAGTTCAGAAGTAATCGATTTCTCTAAACAAAATTCTATTGGTTCGCTTTTAGGATTCAGTAAAAAGCTGCTGCAGCCGAATACATTACATGAGTCAGATCTTTACGTTGACATTAACAAAGTTAATGCAATACGTGTTGAATGTAATATTATAGATGGAACGTATATAAATAATCACTTGGCACACATTTTACATGAATTTTCTATAAATGTAAGCCCAGGCTATAAAATCATTGAGGTTCCTAGCAATGTTATTTATTTACCTGTGAACGTCAAACGAATAACATCGTTGAGTTTAAAGCTCATTGATCAAGACGGAAGAATTATTAACTTTAGAGGAGAAAAAATAACTATTCGATTACATTTAAAGCCAGAAGTATGATTATATATGAACATATATCTCAAGCCCAAAATCCTTATATAAACACTGTCAACAATAATTCATTACTTAATCACGTTTTGGGCTCAGCCTTGTCAACACATCGCCTTACACAAGAAAATAAAAACTTTTTGATATCCTTGGGGTTCACTTTAAAAAAATAAAGTCAAAGATATACTATGTTGAACATTTTTCAAGATCCAGAGTTCAATGAATCTATATCTAAATATGAGTACCACACCTATTCACCTTATCAAAACAACTTTGACCGGAATGACATCATTCAGATTTGTATACAACATCAGAATCTTAATGTTCTACCTTCGGAAAGTTTTTTATACATTGAAGGATCACTTAAACAGCGTGAAGGAAAAGAGATTTTAAGTACGAAACTAGTAAACAACTCAATGGCTTTTCTTTTTGACGAAATACGTTATGAATTGAACGGAAGAGAAATTGACTGCACTCGAAATGTTGGAATTACTTCAACGATGAAAAATTATCTTTCATTAAATAAAAACGAGAGCGACATGCTTTTAAATGCTTCCTGGTCTCCTGAATCAAGTATTACTTTGAAGCCGTTTCACTTTAACTACTGTATTCCCCTGAATAAGGTTCTAGGATTTGCTGAAGATTACAAAAAAATTATACCCAACGCCCGACATGATCTAATTCTCACTCGTGCCAGAATGGATGAAAATGCATTAATTTCAACAGCAGAAGAAGAAGTTGACGTTCAACTTCATAAGATTCAATGGAAAGTACCACACATTACTTTATCCGATTCAGTGAAGTTGGATCTATACAAATCTCTGAATAAAAATAGTTCAATTAAAATTGCTTTTCGCAACTGGGATCTGTTTGAATATCCTATGTTGTCATTCTCCGACCACAATATTTGGAACATTAAAACAACAACACAAATTGAAAAACCCCGATACATTATTTTTGCTCTACAAACTGAAAAAAATAAAAAACTATCTGAAGATCCAACCTTATTTGATCATTGTCATCTAACAGACATAAAAGTTTTTCTTAATTCAGATGTATACCCTCATGAAGACCTCAACATTTCTTTTGAAAGAAACAGATACGGCCTGCTTTACAAAATGTACACCGATTTTCAAAAAACCTACTACAACAAAACAAATGCTGAGCCTCTTCTTTCTTGGGACCAATATAAATCGCTTGCTCCACTTTTTGTTATAGACTGCAGACATCAGAATGAAACCATGAAAACTGGACCTATAGATATACGCTTAGAGATTAGATCATCAAGGAAAATTCCTGTAAACACTTCAGCTTACTGTCTTATGCTGCATGATCGCATTATTGAATATAATCCTCTTAACCAAGTGGTCACCAGAATTGTTTAAGAATAACCAATAAAAAATAAAATCTTAAAAAAATAAAACAAAAAAAAAATCTTTTTATTTTTAAATCTAGGGTTTATTTTTGTTTTTCAGTTCAGTTTATGAGCGTAGATTATCTTTCTATGGCTAAGGGGGAGTTTCCCAACTTAACAACATATTGTTTTCGGTCTTCCTATGTACCTACACAAATGTCTTCGCCTTTTCTTGTCGAACTCTTTCATGTTTATTCTTGTACACTCATGAAGGACAGTTTTCTTCAAGTAAGAATGAAATTAAATGTAGATATGCATTGCACATTCTGCTTAAATAACCGCCATAATTCTCACAAAAGAATTGACGAACGCATTATCACTATCAAAATGCTGGCAGATATGTACCGCAAATTTCCGGATACTCATTTATGTTTTTTCTTGTACACTAAATGTATGAAGAATAAAACTATGAAGGGATTGTTTGGTTATCAATTTTGTTCCCTAAAATAACACATTAAGATAAAATGTATGCATGGAGGTAATGAGATATGGTGAAACCGTAGAAGTTTCTTACATCTAAGTGCATGCATTGCACATTCAATATTTCCGGTCTATACGTATACAGATAACAATTACCCATGCATGTTTATTCGTGTACAGTCAAGCAAAACTAATGCCGTGGCATCACTGAGCCACCCAGCCCCCGAGCCACCGAGCCACCGAGCCACCGAGCCACCGAGCCACCGGAGCCACCCACCCACCTAGGTCAACCGCCCACCCACCCGGTGATCACCTGTACCTGCCCACCTGTACACCTGTCCACCTTTGCTCACCTGTACACCTGGTCTCACCTGTACACCTGGTCTCACCTGTACACCTGTACACCTGGTCTCACCTGTACACCTGGTCTCACCTGTACACCTGGTCTCACCTGTCCACCTTTGCTCACCTGTGCTTACCTGTGCTCACCTGTGCTTACCTGTGCTCACCTGTGTGCTTACCTGTGCTCACCTGTGCTTACCTGTACTCACCTGTGCTCACCTGTGCTCACCTGTACTCACCTGTGCTCACCTGTGCTCACCTTTACCTGTTCTCACCTGTACACACCTGTTCTCACCTGTGAGCCACAGAGCCACTGTGCCAGAACGCCCTTAAACTAACTACTCATAATACCGCGAATTAATGTACCAGAGTATAATTTTATGCATTTAATGTAAAATTTACTAATCTTTTGACTTTGAGAATACATAAATATCCAAAATAAAAACATTTATTTCTGCAATTGTTTTGACATTTCACCGAACAACTGGATTGCCATTCTTTTTGTTCTAGTTTTGTTTCTTTATTCATTCCATTCTGGATATTCTGGATAAACATTTCGTCTATTCCATCCATTCTTTTCCTTATCCGGAATGAATAAAGAAACACACTCAATATTTACAAATACAGAATAGGCTGCTTTTAAAATACATGGAAAAACCTGAATTTCTGTTTCTGAAAACCGATTCTATTTTATAATGAGGGTCCCTAAACATCAAAAGATATGCCTTCACTCAACTCCCCTACACATATGCATAAAAATCTAGTGCAAGGTCAATGTAATATATCATTGTATTATAAGTAATATTATTTATTTCTCTTTTTTTTTTGCTGAAATCCAATTCGAAAATGAAAAAAAAAAGTAAGTGTGGGCGTCGCACATACGCGCAGCAACTTATATAGTCTCCCATCCGAACAACACTGAATACCTAAAGTTTTTCTCCCATGAATGCATTCGCCAATTGCCACTGAAACTATCACCAATTGCAACTTTAACATCAATTATCTGTATTCTACAAGACTCCCGCATAACAGTTCTTTCTTAGTCGTTTAGTAGAAGGTTTAGGCTGCAAGTAAAACTAGTTTTTACGGTTCGTGTGCAGAAGGCTTAACTTTATGCAAGTGAAAAGGTATCATCTATCTGCACTCTTTACTCCACTTGATTAAGCGAAGTTCACAGACTAGAAGACGAATTGAAATAAAACATACTCGATCAATAACGAAAAACATACAGAAGAAAGGGCGATAACTCTGCAATTTGTTCAATCTCAGCAATTTGGTCCATAGAAGAAGAAACAAGAGGAACTGGCATATCGTGGAAAAATTGAGGCTTTTTTCAAAGTAGTGTGAGTTGCGCAAACACAAATGCATTTACACAGGTCGCTTGGGCGCCTAAATGATTTTTAGTTATATTTCTTTCCGGTCAGGAAAGTAGGAACATATTATGTAGCTGGTAAAACTGGATTACGAATTTTATCTTCCCAGAAGTACTAAGGCAACTTCAAAGGAACACGGCAGTTCCTTTAACCTGTTATAAAAAATTGGATTATATTTATCCGATTAAATAAATTATTAAATGAAAGTCATGTTTTTTTTTTTTGGTAAAATTAAAAGTGAACATAATAACATAAACTTAAATCGTTGAAAAATAACTCTGCACTACGGGCGCTCAACGGATTTGACCGCCTTGCCATCACTAACAAAAACTAATACGACCCTGGACGAGAATTTGTAATTTCGACAGGAGAAGTATATTTTAGGAATATATTTTAATTTTAAAATTTGATTTTTTATAGCAAATTTCCACGAAATATCATTATTCAAGTATTCTAGGAAAATATATTTATCTAAAAAATATTACTTTACATTCAAACTTTACATTCAAAACTTTACATCAAAAACTTCCATTTGCTGTTCGGAGTGATATTTAGGAGTGTTTCTTCACTCCGGATTTCATTAAAGAGTGCTGGGAGTGCACTCTGAAAACACACATACTTTTAAAAGTAACTTTTAAAAGTATGTGTTGGATTAACTGTCAAAATAGTAAATGCTTCTTGTTGGGATGTTCTGGAACTGAAATTATTTAAGAATTCATTTTAGTTTTTACTTCTACATACATACACATATTGCGGAAGGGAGTTTTTCATATTTCATTGGAATCAAAAACGAGTGAAACACTCTGAAAATCCAATCGAAAACGACATAATTTATGTAAAATATGAGTAAAAATATACTTGTGAAATGAAAACTTTGTGCACTTCTTATTATTTGTGTTTTTACACGATTTCACACAGCACCGCATGTTGTTTTATGTTGTTTTTATCGAATATGTTAATTATTCACCCTTGTTTTAAGTTTTTTTTAGTTTAACTATTTTTATTTTACTTTTTTACACCATTTAAAATCTCATACACGTTTCAAGACGTGTTGGCAAAATGACAGCTCTGAGTCCATTTTTTTTTCTTTTTTTTTTTCAATTCTTGCGGCCTCACTCACGTACACTGTATATGTAATATACACCAGTTCTACGATATACAGATACAAGGTATGCTCATTGAATATACCCAAGTCGCCATCTTGGCATTTTTATGACGAATCATCTTTGAGTATTATTTTCTTTTTTAAATGAAGACTATAAATTAGAATTTAGCATTCAAACCAATTCTTTGTAAGTGATAGGGACTGTGAAAATAAAACACCGAATAAAAACAACCCAATGAAATGGAATTATCTTTTTGCTCTCAGAAGAAAACCAGATGATGGTGACGTCATACAGCTAATGAGCATACCTTGTTTCTGTTTATCGTGCACCAGTTCCTTTACTTCTTTTTCAATGATTTCGTCTACCCCAGCCACCATATACATACGTCTCTCGCCAACAGGCTTTGCTTATAAATCAGAAGAATATATTGCAGTGTGTAAAAGCAGTTAACCGTGTATTTGACGGTGTTCACATTGGACTTACTCCTTGGATTTGTGTTGACGTCTATATACTTTTTCTCTTTCCCACTCTGTAGTGAGAAAGAGACAGGCAAGTGAGGCAGGATTTTTTAAATTTTTTAAAAATTTGTGGATTTTTTTTTGACGTTTCCTTTTGTGACATGTGTTTTGTTAGTATTTAGTTTTTGTTTGGCACTTAAATACTAAAGAATCGAAGTTTTTTCAATTGGAAAAATAGTTTTTTAGTGAAATATTAATTTTGTGACTGAAAAATTTCTATTTAAATTCTCCGGCGAATAAAAATGTGTGTTTTATTTTAACGACTACTGAACTTCAGAGTGAATCGGTTGTGTGTGTCTGAACACGAGCTGACTGACATCTGTCAAAAAAAATCGTAAATTTGAGTCCAATGTAAACACCGTCTTCGATAGCAAGCCAAATGTCATTCTTGCTGTCAGCTGTTGTTCGTGTGTGTATTTTCTCATTTTCTGCATAATTACAACGGAATAGAAAAAAGTGCGTTCACGATCTATGTACTAAAAACAAATGAAATTTTGAAATTTTATTAGACTTGTTGCACCGGATCGTGAATACAAATATTTTTATATTTAGCTCAATAAACGGAGAGAATTCATGCGGAACATATTTTTGTCACACAATATTATTGTGTTCAGAGAGAAAACCATAGAAAATTGCGTCTTGCTCCCAAAACTGAGGAAATCGAATTAAATTCGTCAAAATATAGGTTCTTCCCAACTAGAATAAACTTAATTGTAATAAGAAGTTAGTTTATTTTCATAAGAAATAAATCATATTCATTAGATTTAGGGCTGACCATGGCCACGAAACGAGAAAAGTCTCGGTCAGTCTCCCACTAAAACATTTGATATGAGGTCATATTTTTGAACTGAAAAACATTACAAACAAAAATAAATGCATTTTTAAATAACTAGTAAATTTGATTTTTTCAATGTGTAAGCACTAAATTCAAAAGTTATTTCATAAAACTCAGAAAACTGGTTTTCCAGACTTAGATGAGACTTAAGCGGCCCATACACACAACACAAGTGTTTGCACCGGTGTCATGACACCAATGTGGCCTTCCGCCATACACGCAACACATTTAGCAACACCGACACAAAAAATCAAAAGATTTAGATTTTCTTGACACCGTGTTCGACACCGAAATCGGTGTAGAAACTAGCCCATACACACACCACATTTGAGTACACCGACACCAGTGTCGACATAAGTGTTGTGTGTATGGGCCGCTTTAACGAGACTGGCACACAGTCTGGGTCTTACCTTAACACGTTCACTGCCAACATACAAAAAAAAAACTATATTTCGTCCAACTATTCTTGTCAGTACAGGCCTTACGGGAAAGCTTTTTTCAAATCAATGGGACCTACTGATATCTTAAGGCACCCCACAAAACAAAATGCCACTTAAATATACACAATAGCCACTGACTTACCAAGGCATTGTTTTTGTAATTTCTTTTTCAAGCGACATACATCCTTCATGACCTATCTCGCCCACAGCCGTAGGCACAAGCACAATGAATAACCAATCATGATCTCTTGCTGTTTGTGTTTATTAAAAGTATCACAATATAGTGTGACCATTGGTAAGCTAACGCACATAAAAGAAGCTTTTTTTAAAGCTCTTAGGATCAAAAAAACACTAAGTGTGGTCGTTCGTCGTTGTTTTAAACTGATTAGGCCGGCAGAAGTTTTTTTTTTTGCACAAATATAATGGTCAAATTTTATGATTCAAATTAGTGTGTGTGTTATTTTTTAGTATAAAAATAAAATGGCGCGGCTGTAGGTGTTGTGCGTCGGCTATCACTTAAAAAAAAGACGCAACCAATATCTTGAGAACGGCTCATGGTACCTACACAAAACTTGTAAGCACATTTTTATGTAGGGTATTCATGTATTAAATATTTTGTTATTTTATATTTTAAATTATAAGTAGGTAGGCTTTTTGGTCAATTTATAACTCAATGCAAATATTATTTTTGAAGTTATACTTCTTTTAGGACATTGGGGGTAAACAATTTACTAGGAATCTGACGGGACACCTGAAATGTCATTAGAAGATGACACTTCGGGTAATGGCATTACTGAAGTGCTGCCAATAAATATTTAGAAGGTATGCTCGTAAGAAACTTAGGCCTATCACTCACGAGGAAACTTTTAGTTGCCCGGTGTTGCCGCAACACAGAGCAACTAAAGTTGCTCTAGGCAATTTCCGGGAAATTTTTGGGTTGAGTATTTTCAATAGAGATCTCTACCAAATTGTCAGTTTCAAATGACAGCAAAAACTTGGCACAATGACAGATGAAATTGGAAAGAAAAAAATAAGGAGGGCTAATTTTAATTACAAAAATCTTGCTATTTTGTGCAATAAAAAGATTAAAATATCTTATATAAAGTATAAAAACATTTTTACTTGCATGTTTTCTATAAAAAAAAAAGGAAAAAAACAATTCGAAATATTTATTTGCCTCCAAAATAAACCAAACAAATGGCTGCCACTTAAATGTCATTGTGCCAAGAATTTTAGTTTGACATTTAAATATGAACGAGACAGAGATATATTGCTGTTTGTTAAAAAGCCCTATTGACAATTGACATGTTAAATTAACTTCGGTGAATATTCATGTTCATAATGCCTGTTTACATTGGATTTTTAATGAATGGCGCATCCAGTGAGACGTAGATTTTATGTGTGTAAAAATTCTCGGATTCAGCATGAAGATTTTTTTGTGTGAGTGAGAGACACATGGATTTCAAGGGTGTAAGAGATGGGTGGATTAAAATGAAAGGATTCTTTCTTTGTAATGCAAACACGAGGAAAATTTTAATGAACGAAAACGTGCTTCATTAAAAATCCAATGTAAACAGGCATAGTGAATATTGCCTGAACAAAAAAGATGCAGTTGTGTTTTAGGACATGAATTATTATTAAGCCGCGTCCAGATCAATAAAAACTTAATTTATGGCGCAAAATCAATTTTACATGGTTTCTATATTAACATCACACGCTGCAAGATTGTACGTGGGCGCCGAAAATCCATCGGAGTTGGAGAACGTTCATTGAATGTGACACAAAAAATGACACAGAAAATAAAAAGCAAACATTTTTCGAATTTTTTAAAACGTTTTTTATTTAATTATTTTTTTAAAAGTTTTGGAAAAAAACTAAAAAAAGTTTTTTTTTGATTTTTTAGAACTTGCACTTCCTAGATCACGAATATGAATTTTTGAAGTCGCTAGGTCGCTTAGTTTAGCTGCAAGTCAAGTTTAAAGGTCTCAACTTTGATGCTTCTAGCACGTCTAGTTTAGCCGCGAATCGGGATTAAAGATAAAAGTCGATTTTTCATATAATGCGATGCATCAATTGAAAGGTGGCACTTCCTAGATATCCTCAATATCAAGCTCTCAAAACTATGAACGAAAAACCTGAAAATCCGAACCTAAATCAGCTCGAGCTCTCGATCCTGAATAAAAACGTAGTAAAAAAGTTGCTAGGGTGAGCAACTTAAATACTACTCAAGCTCGTTTAATTACCACATGTAAACGTAGTAAAAGTTGCTAAGTTGGCGATGGAATTATTCAATCAAAAATATGATTTTGGTATCACTTTTCCAGGTTTCACACGCACTCGCACTTGCACACATACCAGTATAAATTGACATTTATCGAAATGACATTGTGAAATTTTTCATTTCGCGATTCGTTTTGTTGTGATTTTTGAATAAAAACTAATTAGTTATTGTTAAAATTATTTGTTTAAACAAAGCGAGTCACTTTTTCCGTTGTTGCTAGTTAGTTGTTTTAGTTACGCAAAAAAAAAAAGTGAATTGCTCTGTTGGTTTGTGAAAAAATGGGTGTCCTTCTAAGTTAACGTCAACGTAGCAGATAAACTTCTCACAATAAGATTAAAATCGATCCGGTTTTGGATATTATGTTGAAAACTACTTAATTGCTAATTAGTTATGCAAAAAATAAATTAATTGTTGTTTGAGAGAGAATGGGTGTCCTGCTAAGTTGACTTTATTTGTAAAACAAGACAAAATGATGACGAAATGAAAAATTTCACGACAGCGTTGTTGCCGAAGTACACGACCGTGCTTTTTTGACACGATAGTGTCGGTGGCACGAAACATTTAAATATGACACGTTTTTTTGTATTTCCTTTATTTTAAATAAAATTGGTTTCCGTAAAAAGCTGGCAGGAACACATATTTTTTAACAATGCAACAGTTTTTTCAACAAAATAAAAGAATTTGTGGTTTTTTCATATGGCAAGAAAATTGGCACGTTTTTTTTAGAAAATGTGACAAATTAATTTTATTTTGGGCGGTAACGCTGTTTCACAATGCCATTTAAATAAATGTCAATTTGTTTTGTTATGTGTGCAAGTGCGTGTGTTTGGCCATATGTGACTTAGTAGGGCCATTACCCACTAGGCAAATTTAAGCCCATCGCCCACTAGACAACTTTAAGTTGCTCGCCCAATCAGAAGAAATAGGCTGGACGACGGCAAAAATTTCAAGAAAATGCATTTTAAACTGGTATTTTTTTTAAATGCTCTCTCAGACCAACGCGAAGATGCATTTTCTTGGCCGCAATTCAAGTTTATTTTTTTAAAGTTTAGGAAAAAAACTTTTTTTACCAACTTTTTTTTTGATTTTTTAGAACTGGCAATTCCTAGATCACGAATATGCATTTTTAAAGTCGCTTAGTTCAGCTGCAAGTAAAGTTTAAAAGCTCTTCTAGTTTAGCCGCAAATCGCGTTTAAAGATAAAAGTCGATTTTTCATATAATGCGATGCATATCCTCAATATCGAGCTCTCAAATCTGTGAACGAAAAACCTGAAAATCCGACCCTGATTGAACTCGAGCTCTCGATCCTGAATATAAACGTAGTAAAATTCCTTTTAACGAAGTTTCCCTACCAATGCATTCATTCGTGCCAATCTATTCTGTACACATAAAATTGTTAGTTACAAATACAAACATTTGCATAAATATCTAAAAAAATGTGCTTTTTCAAGTGAAATCTTTTTGTGTAGATAATTTTATATTACATACAAATATGTTTAACGACCTGGAATTAGAGTTTAAAATACAAAATTGACAACTTTACTATAGAGTAATTATCTGTTTTTATTGAAAAATACTAAAGACAGATTTTCGGTCAACGCGGAAGTTCACACATAGCAATTTATACAAAGTGTTTACAATGACGCGTTGAGCATTAATGTTACGATTTATCACCTATTAGCATGCACCGAAACCAACGTAACATAAGCTACCGCAACGTTAAAGTTGAAGAAAAAATTACTTCTGCGCGCTTTTTGATAATTTAACGAATGTTCAAATTCCATTCAACAAAAAATCGATTTTTTTAGAAAAAAAATTGATTCTTCTGGACAAATTCCTCCTATTGAATAAAAAAAATTACCTTTGTTGAAAAAAGAATCGAATTGTTTGTTGAAAGGAATTCGAAATTACATTATGTAGCTTCGTTTTGATTTTCAGATTCTCTTCAAGTCATCTGTCATGTCGACGCGTTCGTAAAGCTTGTAAACGTACACTTATACGTAAGCGTCTCTAACACGAACGCGCTTTTGGAAATCAGTCAATTTTTCCAAGCAGATATTAGTAGAGAAAAATACTTATTTACGTTTCATTCGGATTTGTTATCACAAATTCCACGAATTTCAAAATTTGTAGGAGATTTTTCAATACGAACGTAGTACTAATGGATTCTGTGATGTTTTTTTCTTCATTCGGATAATATTTTCCATTACGATGGATTCTGTGATAGGATTGAATATTTTTATCATCTCGCAAAAGAAGTATAACTTCCAGAGCGCGTACGTTGGTACACACACAGTTTTTTATTGTTAAAATGAATCTGTTTTTTAATTGCTCAATGAACTATTTATAAATAAATAAATGAAGTGGTATTTTTTGTTATTTGTTTCTTCTTTTTTTTTTAATGGATTAGGCCTACTGGGGATACCCTTACAAAAATGCACTTATTTTATTTTTTTTATTTTTTTAGTTTTCATAATTGTATTTGTGCAATTTTACCTACTAGATGGCAACGCTGATCAATTTCAATTAAACTTGAAATGATTTATTATGCATACTACGGCATCGCGATTAGAGCTTTTACATGCGATGGACTTATGTAATACGCTGCAACCAAACTGAGATGCAAACGTCCTATCTTCCCTGTACTGACAAGAATAATTGGACGAACTTTATTACAAAAATTTCAAACTGTAAATATGGCTTCATAGTGGCTATTACTTGAAGTTAAGTGTTCTGTTATTGTCTTTTCTCGTTTGTGACTTTTTTTGTGTTTTTTTCGGACAGTGTGTCTACGGGTGGCTCACATGGTATTTTGTTAATATTGCAATTAATATGGTGCCACGTGTACCACCGGTGGTCACAAATATTTGTCTGTTATTTCAATTCAGAGTTGCAATTGTGATGGCAAGTTAACCTGCATTATGCGTGGATTGTTTCCTTAAAAAACATTACTTTTATAATATTATCGCATCGCGAAATAGTGGACACCACAAAAAGGCAAGCTAAATTTTTAGCCGACACTTCCCGAGAACGATACTGATACGATGTTGAAATTTTTCGATATAAACGAAACCAAAACGAGACCAGTAAGCCCAAAAAAAAAAGAAATGGATATTTCATCAAAAGTTGAGTCGTTTTTGGTCATACTTGAAATTTTATCAGCAAACAAACATGAAACAAATAAATTATTTTATTTTAATACGGGTCGTGAGCCAGTTTTCAAAAACTCGTGAGCGTAAGTGTGAGCAAATCGTACAATTAAGAAAATTCTCGCTCATGAGCAAATTTAGAAAGAGCTTATAAAATACGACTCACTCGTAAGCATGAGCAGTTTTGAGAAAGTAATGAGCAATGGTGAGCATGAAGGATTTAGATTATTCCAATACAACACCACTCATGAATTGGTTTCCTTTTTTTACTAAATTGGAAAATCCACCAGGCGCCGCCGCCGTCGTGTCATAGACTCGTACAAGACTCGTAGCGACGATTCCACTTCGGCTAGTCTTCTGCACACAAAACGTCACGTCATAGATAAATCACTACATATTCATATAAAATTCACAATTTTAGTATGTATCCGACGTTTTAGCAAAATGTTCAGTAAATACTTAAAGCTGTATATATGCCTGGCGACTGATATTGCTGTACGCCCGGCGTTTTGCAGTTTTTGTGCTGCAACGAATACATGCAGCTTACGCCTCGTGTGTAGTTGTCTATTGAAACAAACGTGAGATACACACAAGCCGCAAACATTTGTTGTACGCGTCTATTACAAGACGTTTCTTTTGCGGATGGCCTTAATTTTCTTAACATATTGCAGTGTTTCAAAGGGTCTTTACATTGAGAAGGAAATCAAAAGAGACGCTACGATTAAAAATCGCTGTGGTGTAAAAGCAGTTTTTGCAAATCATACTCTTGTATTTTTCTTTTGCAATGGGGTTTAGGTGAAGTAAAGTGCAATAGTGTTGTAAGATTGTCTTCAGTATATTTTGTTGTTCGAGTCCGAGCGCAAGAAAATGTTCCACTTTTGCACTTTTATAACGAGTAGTAGCCGTGGCGCGATGTTTATTGCGATCGACTGTCATGCCGGAGGTCTAGGCTCGATCCCCAGCCTCGTCCACCTAATAATAATAATAAAAATAAAACGGCTATTACCTCTTGCGAGGAACTGACAAAACGTGTTTTAATGAGCGGATAGTGTTTTCTTTTGCTAATTGCTTTGTTAATAAATATTTCTATTTGATTTCTTCAAGAAAAACACCAAACTTAAAAAACAGTAACAAAAAACTTTCAGAACATTTCGAGCAGTTACAAGGTTGCTGAAATTCTCTGAACCTATAAAACTCTTGACTGTATACCAAGAAAAAATTAAAGAACCTATTCTTCAGATAACATAATTAGTAAAACACCTTTTGTATAGCAATTCAGCAGGAATGATAATAATATAGGAATTCGGTCCCATGTTTCGCGACCTAATTACTAATTGGTGTTGTTTTTATTTTTGTTTTTTTACTTAAACAAAATTATCAAAATGCCACTTTCCAACTGTATAAGTGCAAGCTTAGCTCAGAAGCCAAAAGCGGAGCTTCATACAGAATTGCGCCACAAAAAAATAATCTGAATTCTTAAATAACCTTTATGTTATTGGTCTTAAATTAATTTTAATTGGTTATTTTTTTTTAGTTCGGTCCTTTCGTCTGGCATCAGAATACAATTTAAATTTTTTTTCCAACTTAATTGTTTTATGTGATGATTTTCATTAGAAAAAAAAAAAACAACCAAAGAATGAAGGCGGTACAAATAAAGAAAAAAACGTTAAGATAAATAAAGAAAAGAAAAACCTTATAAAATGTGAAACACGCAACACAGCAGGTGAGCGCGCGGTTTTATAATCATCCTTCTAATAGAACAAAAAGACAAAGAAGTAAGACTTGGTTTGGTTGTGAACATACACGTATGTACATATCTGAACACCATTATTAGATCCTTGCAACATCTGCGATCTGAAGACTACTTTCGGTATAAAAGTAATACCGATCTGTCCGTCCAAACGGACTTCCTCTCATAAGGATGTGATATTACACAAATCTGCAATCATCAACCCACACTTGCACTTCCAATTCCACTTCCACCGACAAATTTAATTTGATCAAGAAGAGGTAGCAACAAGTCAGAATCAAGAAGACGTATGTAGCCCTAAAATCTTAACAATTTGGAGAATGTTCATTTAGTGGAGAATGTGAGTCATGGTGATGTCGTATCCGAATTCGAATCCAAAACCACTTGTTTTTTGTCTGTTTTTTTTTTTATTTGTCTGTGTCTCTTTCGGCGCAGAGGCACCATCAGTAAAACATTAAAACATTTACAACTGATAACCGCATTGGCGCCAAAACAATAATGAGCTTTACAGTATTCTTTGTTGTTGTGTTTTGATATTCGTCGTATGGCATTTCGGTTGTCTGATTGTCATGTTTGTACAAATGCATACATTAGTCTAGAGATTCGCTGGATTTTTTTTTTATAAAATATGCATACGAAAAGAGTTAAAACCTGTTCAGTAGACATCAACAGTCTAAGTGACAGAAAAGTGTAACAAAAAAAATAACTCAATTAGTTTAATATCATTCTAGTTAACTTCTTACAATTTTCAAAAAAAAAAATCGAAGTTCTTTACAGGACAGACGGCTCTCCAAATAATAGGGCTGAATTTCATTCGCAAAAATATGTTCCAGATTTGAAAAAGGAGCTGGCCATGATTGAGGCCTCGAACTTATTTGGCATTAACGACTTGCTGAAAATTTCACTGGTGTTAAGAGTTCAGTTTTTCATTTATTATTATTAAGCTGGTCATACACGTGCGAGACGAATTCTTAACCGAGCGTTTTGGATTTTTAGCAAGTTATCATTCCACAGTACATTCTTTGTAATTAAACGGAGGATTTTATAAAGATAATATTTTCATAATAATTCATAATTAAAAAAGAGGCTGAGTTTGACCCACACTGATAACCCCGATATTATTTTTTATAAGAAAATTGTCAATTAAATAACTTAGAAAAACTTATCAGTTGAGGGAAGGCTGTTTGCTCTAAATATATGCGACACGAAAAATTCCAACAATTATTAGCAGTTTCTTTTGCAGTTTTTTTTAATTTACTTACTTCAATTTAGATGGCGCTCACAGCCCAGGATGGACTACGGCCTCAACCAACAAGCCCCTCCAGCCTAGCTAGCTGCCTCCAGTTACGCACTCCAAGTTGGTTGAGGTCGTTCTCCACTTGTGTGCGGCACCTAAGGTGGGGTCTTCCTCTGCTGCGCAGACCGTCAGGGGTAGATTCGAAGACTCGTTGGGCTGGTGCGTTGGTGTCCATACGCTCCACGTGTCCCAGCCATCTTAGCCGCTGTATTTTAAGCTTTTTGACCAGGTCGACGTCGCTGTAAAGCCCGTAAAGCTCGTTGTTGAATCTTCTTCTCCATACTCCACCGATGCAGACTGGACCGAAAATCACCCGATGAATCTTCCTTTCAAAGCACCCAAGTAGATTCTCATCCGTTTTTGTCAGGGTCCATGCTTCTGCCCCATACAGCAGGACCGGGATGATAAGGGTTTTATATAAGGTCTCCTTGGTTCTTTGAGAGAGGGCTTTATTACAGCGAAATTAGAAATAGAGATATCATGCAGCAAAGGCTGCATGCAGAGCCTGGAATATGTCAGCTCTCATAAGAACCTATGTAAATTTATTTTTGCTACATTGGAAAAAGCTGCACATCTGTTTTGGGCTTTACTCAAATGCCGAAGAAACAGTGATTGGCAAGAGTAATTCTTCGTTTGATCTCTGCACTGATGTCATTTTGCGATGTTATAGTGGAGCCCAGGTAGACAAAGTCTTTGACGACTTCGAAGTTGTACCTATCCATCGTGACGTTCTGCCCGATTCGACGATGTTGAGATTCCTTTTTCGATGATAGCATATACTTCGTCTTGTCCTCATTAACAGCCAAACCCATTTTCGCCGCCTCCGATTCAATACTTGCAAACGTACCGGTAACAGCTCGCTTCGTTCTTCCAATGATGTCAATATCAGTTTTTTTTTGGCCTAGAAAAAAACCCTCAATTGAATTTTTTTACAGACCTTATCAGTTACTAATTATGGTATTGTGTGTAGACTAAACTTATTGGTTTTTCTCAAGATATTAGAGCCGAAAAATATTTTTAGCAACTCTAATGCAGTTTTTTTGGCCTAGAAAGAAAACCGTCAATTGGATTTTTTTAAAAACCTTATTAATTACTAATTATGACATTATGTGAAGATTAAAATTATCGCGGAGTTGATATCATTGGTTGTTCTCGAGACATTCGAGCTGAAAAACAGTTTTCAACAATTTTTAGCAGTTTTTTTTGGCGTAGAAAAAAAAACGTCAATAGATTATTTTTAAAAACCTTATCAATTACTATTATGGTATTCAGCCCAATTCTAAATATTCCCCGGGAAAAAACTCCCCGGGAGACTTATTCTTTCGGAAGTAGAATGCTCCTATTCCGAATTCTCCGGTTTTTTTTATTTTTATCTCCGATAGCAGGAGTAAGAGTTCTGAATGTTCAGAACAGCTATTTTACATTTTTTGACAATTATATCAAACTGCAGAGCAAAAATAATTTATTCTCGGGGAGACAATTCCCCGGGAATTTACATTTAGAATTGGGCTGATTGTGTATAGACTAAAATTGTCCGGGAGTTAATATAATTGGTTGTTCTCGAGATATTCGAGCCGAAAAACATGTAACAATTTTTAGCAGTTTTACTTGATTTTTTTTAAAACCTTATCAATTACTAATTATGGTATTGTGTGTGGAATAAAATTATCCAGAAGTTGATAGCATTGGTTTTTCTCGAGATATTCGAGTCGAAAATTAATTTTTAACAATTTTTAGCATTTTTATTGCAGTATTTTTGGCCTATAAAAAAATTTTTAATGAACTAAAGGCCGTTAAAAGCTTTTTTGTATAAAAAAAAAAACCGTTAATAAATAAATAAATCTGGTTGCACAAACGGCTCATGAAGAACCAGGGCTTAGCGACTTATAACTCTCAACCATTCCTGGGTGCTTGTATGCAGGAATGGAGGGGACCTACAGTATATTGCCAAATCCGAACGGCTAAGGTGAGCGGCACTTTTTTATGACAAGATATACTCTTGGAGGATTTGTCACGTTCTAGCAAGAGGTAGTAGCTCCGAAAAAAAAACTTAAGGTGGAAGCGGCTGGTATTGAACACCAGACCTTAGTCCAACGCACTAACCATTACGCCACGGGCTACTACAAAAAACTGTTAGTTGAATTATTTTCCAAACTCTACTTTTTTATTAAATAAACTTTGTGTATTAAATAAAATTAACCCAAATTTAAAACCCTGTGTTTGTTTTCAAGATATTCGATATTTTTTAACAATTTTTAATGTTTTTTTCTTTTTTTTAAGAAGTACCAGTTTCACTTCGTCATTGTGCATAGAATTATACCAGGCCGAAGCCGATAGCATTATTTTGTCTAGAGATATTCGAGAAACAAGCAATTTTACAACTTTTTTTAAAATGACTGTAATAAAAAAAACCGCTAATTGAATTTTTCTGAAAATGCTTTCTGCACGTTATGACCTCATTATCTCTGTAAAATGAAATTTATTTGAAGTCGATATCTCTATGCGTTCTCTATATATCGTCGGCGAAAAAAAGCTTCCGAACGTACGAACGTACATACGTTCACAGACATCTCTCTAAAAACAGTGTAGTCCGACTCCGGAGACCTCGAAACGTCGAGAAATGTCAAAATTTTCAATTTCTCAAATCGGAACGATTACAATTAAAGCTGATTTCCAATGGCACGTTCGCGTTAGAGACGCTTACGTATACGATTACAAGCTTTACAAACTCGTCGACATGACAGACGCCTTGAACAGAATCAGCTGATTAAAAACAATTGAAGTGTCATTCTGAAAATCAAAATGAACCTACATAACTGTAATGTCGAATTCCTTTCAACAAACAACTCCATTTTTTTCTAAACAAAATCGATGTTTTTTTTCTTTTCATAGGAGGAATTTGTCAAAAAAAATCGTTTTTTTTTTTTAAACAAATCGATTTTTTTTGTTAAAAGGAATTCGACATAAAGCGGGTATACATTTTCGATCACGTATGATAGTTTTGCTCACGACTGATAGTGTGTATACTCCATTTGATGGTTTGTCAGGCAAACTCACAAAGACGCTGATTACACGATTCTTTTTTTAGGTTGTTTCGTCTTTCGTTATTTTGACAGATATGGTGAGGGGTGTAGAAATGTAAGGGGAATGAAGTAACGAAAGCAGGAATGAAAATTTCAAGACTTTTTCTGGTTGAACATTTGACGTTCTGGTTTGACAACCGATTAGTGATGAGCGATGATGGCAATCGATGTAACCGGGATTCGTTATTCAAAGTAAAACATCGATACATATTTCAGTATCGATTTCTTGATAAATTACATAGACCATACAAGCAAATAGAAACATGCAAACAAAATAGTTTGTTTAAATCAAATGCAAAGAGAGAAAGTTCACAAAAATATTTGTTGTTTTCTATGAAGTTGTGTGTTCTTTCAATAAGAAAATTGTCATGTGAAATCATATTGTAATTTAATTAATCTGTTATAATTTATTGAATTTGATGAATTTAAAAAAAAAATGACAAAAGTTCATTAGGTACTATTTCATGGAAAGGGAATAAGGATAATTTTAATACCCAAAGGAGTTAGCAGAGTTCAGCAAAGAGGGTGCGTAACAACTAGTTATAAATCAGGTACAAATTCCAAATTATGTCAATATAAACTTTTTAACCACGACAATAAATGTTACACCAAAGTTAGTCTAAAAATGTTTTTTTTAATAAAACGAGTGTGGCTCTTCCCAATTGGCTGAAAAAAACCACAACACAGGTTGGCGAAGTCGACAATTCACATAGGTTTCAATACAAACAATCGATAACAAGCATGAAATTCACGTCTATTTTTCGCGCTAGATAAGAAGTCGAAAATTCTCTGGGCTTTTGTAAAAGTACTTAGCTGTTATCGCATTAAACACGTTAACTGTTAAGTCGTGTTTTTTTTTATAAAATTTCCTTTGGGTATTGGGGAAAACATACGTGGTGTGGTAAAATCATTTTTCAGGTTATGGTGGTATATTTTATGAGTTACTGAAGAAGTAAATATTTTGATAGCTTTTTGTTGGTGTGATTTACATGTAAGAATTTAGCTTAATATAAAAAATGTCTACATTTGTACAAAGAAGAAGCCTATGCTTTAGTAGCTTTAATTTTTTAACTTTCCAAAATGTTATCAAATCATTTTTGTTTATTAATTAAAATATTGAAGATTTAATGGAGGAAAGTAGTTTATAAATTTTGAAAGACACACATTTTACGTTTTAAATCAAAAACACGTTTTGAAAATTTTAACATATTTGGTCCTTAAAATAGAAAAGGAAGAAGTATTTCCTTTGTTTTCAAGTATCGATTTCGAAAAATACCGATGTTTCGGTTCGATAAATGTGTGTGCCGATTTATCGCTGAGAATCTTTCAATATGGCTCATCCCTAAAATCAAAGCATTATGCGAGAAACTTTCAAACTTTAAATTATAAGTTTTAACATTGCTAAATAGGGTATACATTTGAACAAGAAGTGATTAAACACCTTTTTTAATTATTATTAATGTTTATTTTCCAATAAATCCACCGCGGAGATTCTGAATGTCAAAATAACGAAACAAGTCTCACGAATGTAAAAAAGAATCATGTTATCACGAGGATACGTACCTGTCAAAAAGACGAATAACGAAACGAACGAAAAAAAGAATCGTGTAATCAGGCTCAAAAGCTCACAAAATTTTTTTATGACGCTGATTACACGATTCTTTTTTCCGGTTGTTTCCGGTTGTTTTCCGGAATGAAAATTTCAAGACTTTTTCTGGTTGAACATTTGACGTTCTGGTTTGACAACCGATTAGTGATGAGCGATGATGGCAATCGATGTAACCGGGATTCGTTATTCAAAGTAAAACATCGATACATATATCAGTATCGATTTTTTGATTTTGTGTAAATCAAATGAAAAAAGAGACAAAGTTCACAAAAATATTTGTTGTTTTCTATCAAGTTGTGTGTTCTTTCAATAAGAAAATTATCATGTGAAAGCATATTGCTATTTTATTAATTTGTTATAATTTATTGAATTTGGTGGATTTTAAAAAAATTGACAAAAGTTCATTGGGTACTATTTCATGAAAAGGGGATAAGGATAATTTCAAAACCCAAAGGAGTTAGAAAAGAGTTCAGCAAAGAGGGTGCGTAACAACTAGTTGTAAATCAGGTACAAATTCCAAATTATGTCAATATCTAGTTTTTAACCACGACAATAAATGTTCACACCAAAATTAGTTTAAAAATATTTTTTAATAAAACGAGTATGACTCTTTCCAATTGGTTGAAAAAAAAACCACAACATAGGTTGTCGAAGCCGACAACTCACATAGGTTTCAATACAAACAATCGATAACAAGCATGAAATTCACGTCTATTTTTCGCGCTAGATAAGAAGTCGAAAATTCTCTGGGCTTTTGTAAAAGTACTTAGCTGTTATCGCATTAAACACGTTAACTGTTAAGTCGTGTTTTTTTTTATAAAATTTCCTTTGGGTATTGGGGAAAACATACGTGGTGTGGTAAAATCATTTTTCAGGTTATGGTGGTATATTTTATGAGTTACTGAAGAAGTAAATATTTTGATAGCTTTTTGTTGGTGTGATTTACATGTAAGAATTTAGCTTAATATAAAAAATGTCTACATTTGTACAAAGAAGAAGCCTATGCTTTAGTAGCTTTAATTTTTTAACTTTCCAAAATGTTATCAAATCATTTTTGTTTATTAATTAAAATATTGAAGAATTAATGGAGGAAAGTAGTTTATAAATTTTGAAAGACACACATTTTACGTTTTAAATCAAAAACACGTTTTGAAAATTTTAACATATTTGGTCCTTAAAATAGAAAAGGAAGAAGTATTTCCTTTGTTTTCAAGTATCGATTTCGAAAAATACCGATGTTTCGGTTCGATAAATGTGTGTGCCGATTTATCGCTGAGAATCTTTCAATATGGCTCATCCCTAAAATCAAAGCATTATGCGAGAAACTTTCAAACTTTAAATTATAAGTTTTAACATTGCTAAATAGGGTATACATTTGAACAAGAAGTGATTAAACACCTTTTTTAATTATTATTAATGTTTATTTTCCAATAAATCCACCGCGGAGATTCTGAATGTCAAAATAACGAAACAAGTCTCACGAATGTAAAAAAGAATCATGTTATCACGAGGATACGTACCTGTCAAAAAGACGAATAACGAAACGAACGAAAAAAAGAATCGTGTAATCAGGCTCAAAAGCTCACAAAATTTTTTTATGACGCTGATTACACGATTCTTTTTTCCGGTTGTTTCCGGTTGTTTTCCGGAATGAAAATTTCAAGACTTTTTCTGGTTGAACATTTGACGTTCTGGTTTGACAACCGATTAGTGATGAGCGATGATGGCAATCGATGTAACCGGGATTCGTTATTCAAAGTAAAGCATCGATACATATATCAGTATCGATTTTTTGATTTTGTGTAAATCAAATGAAAAAAGAGACAAAGTTCACAAAAATATTTGTTGTTTTCTATCAAGTTGTGTGTTCTTTCAATAAGAAAATTATCATGTGAAAGCATATTGCTATTTTATTAATTTGTTATAATTTATTGAATTTGGTGGATCTTAAAAAAATTGACAAAAGTTCATTGGGTACTATTTCATGAAAAGGGGATAAGGATAATTTCAAAACCCAAAGGAGTTAGAAAAGAGTTCAGCAAAGAGGGTGCGTAACAACTAGTTGTAAATCAGGTACAAATTCCAAATTATGTCAATATCTAGTTTTTAACCACGACAATAAATGTTCACACCAAAATTAGTTTAAAAATATTTTTTAATAAAACGAGTATGACTCTTTCCAATTGGTTGAAAAAAAAAACCACAACATAGGTTGTCGAAGCCGACAACTCACATAGGTTTCAATACAAACAATCGATAACAAGCATGAAATTCACGTCTATTCTTCGCGCTTGGGTTAGATAAGTCGAAAATTCTCTGGGCTTTTGTAAAAGTACTTATCTGTTATCGCATTAAACACAACGTTAACTGCTAAGTCGTGTTTATTTTATAAAATTCCCTTGGGGATTGGGGAAAACATATGTGGTGTAGTAAAATCATTTTTCAGGTAATGGTGGTATATTTTATGAGTTACTGAAGAAGTAAATGTTTTGATAGATTTTTGTTGGTGTAATTTACATGTAAGAACTTAGATTAATATGAAAAATGTCTACATTTGTATAAAGAAGAAGCCTATGCTTTAGTAGCTTTAATTTTTTAACTTTCCAAAAAGTTATCAAATCATTTTTTTTATTAATTAAAATATTGAAGAATTAATGGAGGAATGGAGGAATAAGTAGTTTATAAATTTTGAAAGACACCAATATTATTTTAGGTCTTAAATCAAAACCACGTTTTGATGTGAAATTTTTGTTGGTCCTTTAAATAGAAAAGGAAGAAGTATTTCCTTTGTTTTCAAGTATCGATTTCGAAAAATACCGATGATTTGATTCGATAAATATGTGTGCCGATTTATCGCTGAAAATTTTTCAATATCGCTTATACCTAAAATCAAAGCATTATGCGAGGAACTTTTAAACTTTAAATTATAAGTTTTAACATTGCTTTTCATTGCTAAATAGGGTATACATTTGAACAAGAAGTGATTAAACCCCTTTTTTAATTATTATTAATGTTTATTTTCCAATAAATCCACCGCGGAGATTCTGAACGTCAAAATAACGAAACAAGTCTCACGAATGTAAAAAAGAATCGTGTAATCACGAGGATACGTACCTGTCAAAAAGACGAATAACGAAACGAACGAAAAAAAGAGTCGTGTAATCAGGCTCATATTGACTGCCAGTCAGCCACCTGTCATACGTGATCGATAATGTGTACCCCACTTAAGTTGAGTTGTCAAAACGCGCGCTGAAGTCGATTTTTTTTTTTCAACTTTAACGTTGAGGTAGCTTATGTTACGTTGGTTTGTGTACTTGCTAACAGGTGCCAAATCGTAACATAATACCCAACGCGTCATTGTAAACAATTTGCTTAAATTGCTATGTGTGAGCTTTCGCGTTGAAAGAAAAATCTGTTAAAACGACGCCCAACGCGGCATTGGAAATCAGCCTTTAATGTCCAACGCGTCATTGTAAGCACTTTGCATAAATTGCTATGTGTGAACTGCGTTGACAGAGAAATCTTTCAAAGCGACGCACAGTGGAAAATAAAGGTCTGTTTCGGATCAAAAACCGATAACTTTGTTGTTATTAAAGATAGAGTAGATAGATCGAAGTTTTGCACAAATAAAGAGTCATATAAGACGCTTCTAATGAAATGCTTTTTTATAAGAATAATAATAATAATACAAAATTATATAATAAAAAAATTATATCAAAACTTCAAAACTGTAGTTTATTTCATTTTTAACTTAAAATATCACTTCAAAATTGAAATAAAATAATGGGTTTTGTGAATAAAAAAAAGATAAAGCTAATACTTGGATTTTTAAATAAAAGCTAGGTTTTGCGTAAATAAAACTAAGCTCAAGCTAGCTAGTAAAAAAATTAGCTTTAGCTTGTGTCTCCAGCTTAACCTTCAATTCGTGTGATTAAAAATAGCTTTTACTAGAATATTATAGTAAAAACTACAAAAAATTCAAGAATCTTTCACTCCTGTCTTGAAACCTTTGATTAGTTCTTATTATAAGAATTCTCCTTCGAAATAGTGCAAATATGGCTGGTTTTATACGCGTAAGGCAACCAACATTTTACTGGAGACTAGTAAATGAATAAAGAAAAGACAACTTTCATAGTTTTTGTGGTTTTTCTAAAAAATGGGCAGTGGCTTTTTGAATATTTTTAAGGGGACTCAGCAGGGCGTAGAGGAGGGCACAGACGTCTACGCAGAGAATTTTTCAGATACCTGAGTAAACTTAGAGTTTGTTAAGAGGCCTCCACCCAAAAGTTCGAACTCAGATTTTAGAATCGGTAACTTCGAAAAAGATGAAAAATAATAAAACTCATCCTCGAACCTCAACAGCTTCGAACAGCTTGGGAGAGAGAGTTTTTTTTGTTTTAAATGTATTTGTGTGTTGAAAAGGGAATATCATTTTTTCCTTGTGTATCGCTGCGTACTGGCTGTGGATTTTTTTTCTGTCGTATTTTTTGTCTTCTTATTAGGCAGTGTTTATGTTTATGAATGCATTTGTAGGTATGAAGGAAAAGGATATCATTTTGTCCTTATGAATGTGGTGTGCTGCTGTGACGTTTTTTCTGTTGTATTTTTTGTCTTGTACTATCTATAACTGTACAAATACATTCTTTGTAGGTCATCATTTCAAGTGAATGGGGTATTTTTTCCGATCTTGAAGTTGAATGCTTTCCGATTTTGGGATATTGGTATCGTTTGGTAGGGTGTTTATTTTGTAGTATGGTTTGAAGATTCTTTTTTGTATAATTGATAGGTACCTAAAATCAATCTTACGAGTAAAGTAGGGAGCATACAAATGTTTCTGATGTAAAAGTATCTTCTTGATTGATCTACTTGTTAGATATACAGGGTGATTCACCTAAGGTGTGACAAAAAGCTAAAGTGTGTAGGTGGGTCAAGATAGAAAAAAATCCTATGGGAGGGGGAGTCTATTACCCCCGTTTAGCAGAAAAAGGGAAATCTTCTAAAAAATTGACTTAAAACAGAAAAAAAAATATTAAAATACAACGGTTAGACTTATCATGCAATTATATACCTTTTTGTAAAGCCAGGAACCTCTTCTTTTAGGTTTTTTTTTTTGAATAAATCTGTTTCAGGGAACAGTTTTATAAACATTTATTTTAAAACTCAAAATTAAAAAAAAAAAAAAAAAAGAATTTTAAATTTCAAGTTATTTTTTCTTTAAGTTTACGTGACTGGAGTACTGATTTTGTTTTCAAAATTAAATTCTCTTATTAGTTTTTAGTCAAAAACAGAAAAATTGATGCTTAAATGTCTTTTAGCTTTTGACAATATTCAAAACAACGGGAGGGAAAATTTCTAAAAGAATTGACTTAATAGGTACATAAACAAAATTGTTAAAAAACAAAGGTAATGGTTAAAACGACGTGCAATACTTTTTTGTAAAGTCAAGGACCTTTGCTTTTATTTTGTTTTAAAATTTTGTTATTTTAGTGAATAGTTTTTTTCAAAAATGAATTTTCAAACTTACATTTTTGAAAAAAAAAAATTAAAAAATTGTGTTCAAACTAATATTGTTCGAAATTCTACGCTATTAAGTAGTATTTTGTTTTTAATATTCAATGCTTCCATCAATTTTTAGTCAAAAACTTAAAACCAGATGTCAAAATGTAATCCAGTTTTTGCGAAAATTGAAAATAACAAAAATTTTCATTAAATTCGATTTCCATCCGTTATTTTGTTGCTCTAAAGATCTTATTTCTACTAATTAACTAGTAAAATACATTTAGTTATTTTCAATTTTCTCAACAAAATTAATAGATAGCAACGAATATTAAAAACAAAAACATTACTTAAAAACATACACTTTGTACAAAATTAGTTTGAACACAATTTAAATTTTTTTTTAAATTTATGTTTGAAAATTAATTTTTGAAAAACTATTCACTAAAACAACAAAATTTAAACACAGAATAAAAGTATAGACTTCAAGCTTTAAAAAATAGTAAAGCATGCTATTGTAGCCATTACCGTTATTTTTTAATAATTTTTTTTGCTGTATTAAGTGAATTCTTTTGGAAAATTGCATCTCCGCTATTATTTTTAATTTTCTCAAAAACTAAAACACATTTAAGCATCGAATTTTTGGACTACTAAATTATAAGAGCATTGAATTTTGAAAACAAACTCACTTCTTAATTACGTAAAATTTTTGAAAATAGCAGTTTGAAATTTTTGTTTTCATTTTTTTTTTTTAATTTTGAGTTTGAAAATTAATATTTCAAAAACTATTCTCTAAAACAGATTTATTTAAAATAAAATAAAAAAAGGGATTTCTGTCTTTACAAATCATGGCATTTTAAGTGTAACCGTTGATTTTTAAGAATTTTTTTCTGTTTTAAGTCAATTTTTTAGAAAATTGACCCTCCCGACTAAAAGCGGTGGAATGGGCCCCCTCCCATACGATTTGTTCCTTATCTCGACTCAGCATACACGCTCTAGCCATTTGCCCAATTTCACATTTTTCTCAAAATTTCGGGTGAAGGCCTCTTAATAAAAATGCTATGCACGTTTCCAACAAGATAATTGAATCAGAAAAGGAAAAATTGACGGTAAAATAGACGTTTCCTAGAGATTTTACAGCTTTTGATCACACCCATATTTTGATCTCCAAACATCTTAGATTTGCTTATGATCGGAAATGCTACCATGTTCCACTCAAAGCCCTAATATACAAGAGACAAGCCAAGCAGCAGACGAATTTACAAGTAGTGTGGAAGTCTAGTGGCCACACGATTCACTTACTTGTCAATCATTCACATACTTGTTTAAAATTATTGAACAAAAATGTTTAAAGCAAAATCTGAATTCACATTTGAGGAAATGGCATACAATTAGTCTCTACATACACGATACTATTTTATTAATTAGACAAAATTTGAAATCGCGAGACAAATCGTTTTTGACTAACCAAAATAGTCACAGTCTAAAAGCAAGTTGCTCACTTTGTCTTACTTGTAAACAAACTTTGATTGGTCGGACATTTTTTTTGAGAATAACCCCAATGAATTGTCTAGTTTGTCAAAGCTAACCACCATAATCAAGATTAGTAAAAAAAGCTGCTAATGGCTGAAATATTTAATTGGAGTTAAATTTTCACATAGGGAGGGTTAGTGCATATATGCACTCAAACCTTATTGGAATCTTCACAGTGAATGTTTTGCACTACCTAAATACTCAAGTTTCATTTTTAGTGCCCTAAAAATGTGTTAACAAAATACAGAATTCTAAACTGGTCAAACGGGCGGCGATTTTCCATTTTCTGACTTTTATCACTATTTTGCCGATTACTTCTAAAATCGCACATTTCCGCAGCCAATTCTTATAAATGATATTTTTTTTAAAAACCTAAGCTGAAAATAAAAAGTAAATATAAAGCGTGGGGAAGCGTGGGTGACTTCCAAAAATTTCGGTAAACTTGAAGAATATTTTTTTTTCTTTATTCTTCGATTCAATTGACGAGTAATTCATTTGAACTACAAAATGAATTACTCGTCAATTAAATCGAATAAAAAAAATTTCCTTAATTATTATTCAAAAGATGAGCTTTTCAGAAATGTATAAAACCTTATAACTATTCCTACAAAGTTTTATAGAAAATTAACTTTTAATGTAATGAACCGATGTGTTTGAATTGAACATCCAAAAAAATAATAAACTTAAGGGCTTCAAAATTTTTTTCTTTGCATACATTATGTAAAATTTCTTCAGTATAGTAAAGATTAACTATTTAGCTTTTAAATAAAAATTAATATGTACCGTCACTAATGACTTAGGTAAAAAGCATTTATGATATGCTGTTCTTCTACCATTTTCCACTGTGCGACACCCAATGCGCCAGTGGAAATCAGCCTTAACTTCCAATGGAATGTTAAAAATGTATGCGTTCTCAAACTAGGAATTAGACAACTGGAACTTTACTCTTAACATGGTGGCTCCACGAGAAAGATTTCATAGATTACTGTATTGCATGCTAGGAAAATTGCTCATGGAGACCACTCATAGTATTCTATAAAAAATTTCTTGCCACATATTGCAATGCTCATAGAAAGCTATCAATAGTATTCTATGAAGAAGCAATTTACCCTTTGACATCTGTGGGTCTGTTTCAATTTTTTTTTTGTTTTATTTTTTTTTTTCGAATGTAATTAATTTATTGCAGGTGTCAAAAGGAAGTTTTAGTCTTTTTCTTATGGATTTAAGTAAAATTAACAATAAATCAATTCTTTAAATTGTTTTAACTTCATAACATTTGCAGTAGCCATGGTGGTGTCGTAAAGACACAGTGGGTGGGCTAAATCCTCCGGAGGGCCAACATCATCGTGGACCCTCCCCCCTATAGGAATCACGCCCCTCTCAGATGAACGACTTCGGGTTTTCTTAGCGTGCGGTCAATTAATGTGAAGTAAAGTATTGTATGTAAATTTTTTTAAAGGTGTATTTTTTTAAGTTTTGTGCAATTTGAGTTTTTTAAAACGGCTAGTTTTTTTAAGAATCGTTTGTAAAGTTTTTTGAAAATGTGTGTGCAATAAATTATAATTCAAGTAATATTTACAAAGGTAAAAAAAAAAGAATAAAAATTTAGCCAAAGTGTATATTAAAAATAAATTTAAGAATATTTTAACTGTCGACTTTTTTTTTTTGGGCCTTCGTCAGTACCAGACTTCTTTTCTTCATCGTCTTTTAACTTGTGCAATTTCTATTTTCACTCGTGTATTTTTGAAGAGGTGTATTTTTTTTTAAAGAGTTTTGAGCAGTTTGTATTTTTAAGTCGTGTATTATCTTACCTCATGGTGGTGTGGAAAAAGATAAATGTGTTTTAATTTGTATCAATAAAACAATTAAATGAAAATTTCTATCGAAAAATTAAGGCGGTAACCCTGCATACCATTCTTTCATATTTGGGTCCATTCAAAATAAACAATACGACAACCCTGTGAGAGCTTTAATAAAGGACAGATTTATGCAATCCACTGTAGCCAGAATGAGAGGCAAACGTCCTATCTTGCCTACACTGCCTTTTTTAGTTGGATAAGGTATAGATACTAGATACAAAGAAAACAAATGTCACAAAAAAAAGGTAAAAGGTAATTAAAAAATTCTGCTTGGATTGGCTGTCTCCTTCTCACAGTGAAGTGGAAGTGAGAACAGGTACAGAAATATCGAAGGAGCCAGTCCAAAGTGAACACCGTCATGAATTAATTGAGTAGTTGTTGTATTTTTGAAGTAATTGTATTTTTTTCTCTTTTAGCATGTTATAAAATTGACCAACGACATCAAATAAAAATTACGAATAGAAACCAAAGTGATGTTCGAAATTGAATATGTGAAAATGTGAATTTGAACGAGACAGAAAACATATAGGTATAAGCAAAATAATGTTGTCGATTCCTTTATGTATTAATAATGTTTTATGATGTAGTGTATGTGCCCTTAAGAAAATTCAAAAGTGTTGTGGAATACTACACGGGAAACATCAAACATTGATTTGTATAAAATACTTAAGTACATGCACGTTAAGTACACAACTAGTAGTATAATTTGAATTTTCTTTAAAAGTGTACAATTCAGGTAAATTCAATTTAAGAGGAAAATTCAGGTATAGGAATAAGAACTGGAATAATTTAACTTTAAAATTAATCCCCCCAGATTTCCCCCTAAACATCACGTCCACCCAGATTTCTCCACGACGCACGATGAAAAAAACCTTAAATCTGGGGGGAAAACCTCCAAACTGACAATCCTGCCTAACAGTTTCCTCGATAAACCCGAATGAATGAATGATTTTAGAATTATGTTTGCGTGGGTGCACCGATGCACTCATCTTCATTCATGGATTGCTCGGCTCTCGTTAGTTGTAAAGGGCTCAATATTTTTTTGAATTGTAGAAAATGACAAGGGCTACAAAATAAGCAAAGCTTACCATTAGATGAGTTTTTTTCTTAATTATTACGAAAAAGTGCATTTTTAACAAAAAAAAATTAATTGAATTAACTGTATCTTTTTGTTTATTAATTTAAACAAAAAAAATGAAATGGTAGCTTATATCATTACCCACGTCTATGTGCGACATAGTGAAGCCGAGATATTTCAAAAAAACCAAAAACTGCCAAAAATTACGTTTTTGCCAATATCTTTGGTAAAAAAAGTTTTTAGGTGGTGCAAATTTGGTTTTTTCTTATGTGTCCCTATTGATCCATGAAAAAAAAAACAGACCATGCCTCTGCGTGCAAGGTCAAACGACGCTTTGACTGGACTAATGGTAAAAGGTGTTTCTTTGTGGGCAGCATAACACTCCGAATAGCCGGGCGATTGAAGATGCAGCGCTGCATCTAAAAAAGGACACCACATCTTCAACATTATGGAATGCAGTATTAATTATCAAATTAGCTCTTTTTGAATCTTGTTATGCGCTTTTGTCTAAAATATGTTGTTTTAGATAATTTTTAGATCAATAAATGATTTATTTCTTACAAAATAATAATAAAACACATCAATTTTTTTCTTTTTTTTGTACTAACTTATTGAAATCTTTTATGATAAAAGTCACAAAAATTTATCTTTTATGATTCATAACAGATTTCATAACAGATATTGACATGCTGAATACCAAAAATTCAAATCGTAAAAGATTTTTTGAGAATTCGAACATCTGACAGCTCATAAAAGATTTCTTAGCTGATTACATTATAGATTTTGGCATGCCGAATACCAAAATTACATTTCATTACAGATTTTTTGACAGCTCAAACTTTTGTATAGAAATTCAAAGCAGAATAAAAGAATAACAGAATAAAAGATCTCGCCGAATAGGCCCAAATAAGTAGATCAATTCAATATAGTTGCTCAATTTAGGTATATAGCAGATTATTCACTCGTATGGCCTCCATGCCTCCATACGATACAGTATCTAAACTGTCTGGTAGAGTGAGAATTGCAGGCATCATAATAAATGTTCTACCGCAACTAAAGATTAATCGGCTTAACTCTTTCTATAAAAAGTGGGGGCTCATTATAAGCACATTTCAAACGAAAACAATGATTTCTTTAACAAATAATCGGGTCTAGATGTGAGTTTGTGGGGAACGCACGCACAATTTTTCGCTCTGAGTCTCTTTCTTATAGTATTTGTATAATTTAACTTTAATTTTAAATATAATCATAATTACATACTTTAAAATTAATTTATATAAAACTAATGATAATAAAGACAATTATGAAGGGTATTCATTGTGATTTAAAGATCGAAAGAATTGATCAAAGAATTAAATGCTCTCTTTGCAATTTATATATTCACGGAAAGTGCGCCAACTTGCTGAAGGTTGACATCGATTATTTAAAAAAAAGTAAAAGAGAATATATATGCGTGAATGCTCAAATTTGGGAAAGCAATCATCCCAGAGTGATCAGAGTCCAATCGATACAAGTTCGTATATAATTCCACAATCAACCTCTGCCTCCGGCTTCCTCTCGAATAGTGCTGCAACCAATTTAGCCATTCGATCATCACCTTCGCAGTCACCTTCCTCTGCCATCATCTCTGAAACTGGGTTTAACCGTTCTTCCTCTTTTTCACCACCACCTCCCCCGAAGACCTCGTCCGATATGAATGTACTCGCTATGCCAGTTACGCTGCCTATTCTGTACAACGAAATTATAAAGCTCCAACATCTAAACACTGAAGCTCTTAATAAAATTAAAATTTTAGAAGAGCGTAATGTCACTCTCTCTACTAGAGTTGATTTTTTAGAGCAGAAGGTTAATACATTAGAACAAAGTCAATTGCAATGCTCCATTGACATTATTGGTTTGCCCAATGTAAATAATGCAAATATCAAAGAGGCTGTGGTGAAACTTTTTGTTGAAGGAATTGGAGAAGACGTCAGCGATATTGATATCGAAACTTGTTATGTGAAACCAAAGCCAGTTAATAATCCATCTGCAGCTAATATTGCTTGCGTAAAATTCTCTTCGCTCGCTAAAAAACAAAAAATCATGAGTAGGATGTACTCTCAGAAAATCAAATTATCTGCTAAAAAACTTTTCGGATATGAGTCCACAAATAACCGAGGAAAAAACAACAAAGACAATAACATCCAGGACGGAATCTTCATCAACGACAGCCTTACAAGCTACAATCAGTCATTATTAAAAAAAATTAAGGATCTTAAAGTTAACAATAAGTGTAAATATGTTTGGGTTCGCAACTCTACTGTGCTTGTGCGAATTAATGATGGAGATAAGGTATTATCAATCGGAAACTGTGCTGATTTTGCTTCTCTTTGCAATTCTTTAAATGGAATCTAATATCTTAAGTAATACTTTCCACAGTTCTATTAATAATGCGCTATCGTCCTCTTATTTACATCAGTCCAATTGTCTTTGTATAGATCATTCTATTTTTGAGAAATATGGCTTTTCTGTTATACATCAAAATATTCGCAGCTTGCGAAAAAATTTTGATTCGTTTTACTCGCATTTGATTTCTTTAGATCACCTTCCGGATCTTATATTTCTTTCGGAGGTTTGGATTTACGATTTTGAAGTTTCTAATTATTATATTCCAAACTACACTTTCGCTGCAAATTGTAATAACTCTTATTCAGCTGGTGGAGTAGCGGTTTTTTATCGAAGTGATATAGGTTGCAAAATTAAAAGTATTAATTTGGAAAGTGCGGATTTGATATGTGTTGATTTAGAAATTAATGGTTCACAATTTTCATTTGTTGGTGTTTACAGGCTGCATTTAAGTAGCGTCTCAATTTTTCTTTCTGAGTTTTCTGAATTTTTAAAAAACACTAGTTCAAAAAATATGGCTCTTTTAGGAGATTTTAATATAGACATTCTATCTAACTCTTCTGATGCTGATAACTATATATCACTTCTTTCTTCCTTTAGTTTTGGTTCTTTGGTAAGAGAACCAACTCGTGTCACAGAGACGTCTAGTTCGTGTCTGGATCAAATTTTCTTACGTTTGCATAGAAAAAACAAAACTGATTTTAAATCGTCAGTACATGATTTGAATCTTACTGATCATTTTTTGACTAATCTTCAATTCAATTATAAAATTAATAAGCAAAATTGTTTCGAGTTCTCTGAATTTAGAAATGTTGATTATTCAGCATTGCGGTCGTCTCTGACCTTTGAGTTTTGGGATGAGGTATATGCTGCAAGTGATCCTTCAATTGCATTTGATTTATTTTTGAGTAAGCTGCAGATGCATATTTTAAATTGCACTGTAACTACCAGTAGTAAATCAAACAAATTTAAACGCCTTAAGCCATGGATATCCCTGCCACTTTAAAAAAAAATAAGAAAGAAAATTGTCTTCGTAAATCAGTGTTAAAGCATCCTAACAATTCAAGATTAGAACACACATCAAACTTAAAATTATATCTTAATAAGGTTATCAGACAGATTTACCACCTTAGTCTTTACTGCCCTCAAGAAATTTTAAAATTAGCCTATTATGGTCTAGTTCAATCAAAACTTCAATATGGAATTTGTTGCTGGGGTGGTACTCATGCTAGTAAGATTATTCCGCTCCTCACTAGCCAAAAACATTCAATTCGCATTATATCTAAAGTTACTCGTTTGACACCCAGTTTCGCCTTGTTCACCAATCTCGGCATTCTTCCTGTGAGGCATTTATATTTTTATAATATTCTAAAAACATTTTTCAAAAGCAAAGGTTATAATGATGAAAGATCAATTGAGATTTATAGTTTGAGATCTAGCTTACGCCGTTTTGTGAATGTTCCCAGAATTTTTAAATCACACTTTAGTAATTTTTATACAGTAACTGCACCCCGCTTATTGAATAAATTGCCTGATGAATTCAGATGTGAGAGAAACTAATCAGGATTTTTAGCTTTAGTTAAACATTGGCTTTTTTCTTTTGATCATTCTCAGATTGATGTTATTCTAAATCCCATAATTTAATTGTATTATATCGCCACCTGAATGCAAGAACTAGGTAACTACATTTTTGTCTTTTTTGAGATAATATGATTTTAAGGTACCTTACGGTAGTTACCATTTAATGAAACATATATTTGAGTCTAATTCCCTCTCTGCTACTATATATGGAGCAATGAAAAAACTAGACAACTAAAATAACGCAAGAATTTTCAGTGCAAGAAGTAGGTATCTGCGATATGAATTTTTTGGGTGATCTTAATCAGGTAATTTAAGTTATCTAATTTGAACACTTGGCTCGCACAATCAGCTGCAACTCAAGTAAGACCTGTAAAGTCTAATAAAAAATTCAAAAACTTAACCAAAGCGAAAAAGTATTAAAAAAAAATTTAAGTATAAATACATATATGTATGATTTTTTTACTACTACTGTATACCCATCCAAACAGCAGCTAAATAAAATGTATCAAACAATATGGATAATTCTACTGACAATGTTGTTTAAGATAATACATAATTTACCGTTTTATGCACTTGGTTACACAGCAAAAAAAGCTTTTCATTAAATCTGAAAAAACTATTGCGTTCGATGTGATCGAATTTAATTTATTTATATTTCATCGCGAATTTTAAATTTAAAGTGATGTTTTAGTAAAAATAAAAATGATTACCCGAGCTAAGTATCGTACGCAAAAATTCACAAAAGAGGTATTTTCTTAAAACATGCAAGATTTTTTTTAGGAATATAGCTAGGTGCTTAACCGCGAAAATAGTTATTTCAGATCTTGAAAAAAGACTTTAGATAGAAGGCAGCTGTCTCCGATGTCTCTGTGGTTTCAGACTTACATATGTACATACAATTTTCAATGAAGTTAAGCATTTTTATCTCAGAAAAGTAAAATGATTTTAATTAAGAATCAGCAAAAAAAATTGGTGCAAGAATTGGGTAACTACCTATTGTTTCACTAATTATTTTATATTTCAGGTTAAATAACAAAAATAATAATGATTTATTCGATATCTTATAGATCACGAATATCCTTATCACGTAAAAAAAAATTATGTTGCTGTGTTCGGATTACATTGGAAAAAGAGTCTAGTAAACTATTCTTAATAACGTTTTTGCTGATAACTCGAAATATGAAAAATGCGAGTTACCTAGTTCTTGCATTCAGGTGACGATATAGACATTTTAATTTTTATGAATTTAATTTAAAGTTTTGAATTAATTTAGTGTAAACCCCACAAAAGTAGGTATATACTATATTGTTATTGTTTTCTATCTTAAGGTTCATTCGACACTTATTCCTTTGAATAACAGAACTAACCTATTTCCTTGAAATCTTGCTTAATTGTCAAATAATTATACCTGATATATTTAAGATACATACATAAATAGTTTTTTCTACACATAAAGCCATACAAATATTGTTAAATATTCTCTATTATTTTAGTAATACAATGTAAGCTTATTTTGAGTGAAATAAAGTTAAAATAGATAAAAAAAAAAAAAATCCTTTGCTGGATTTATAGTCCTAGGTATATTGAAGAAAAAGCTAAAAGTTGTGAAAAACTACTAAATTTGTCTAATGAACCCATTTGCCTACCCACAAAATATAAAATCTTTGATTCAGTTGTTAAATCAACTTTGTGTTACGGCCCACATGCATGTGATGAAATGGAAAAACTGCAGTTGACAGTTAAAAAGAAATAAGTTTTATATCGAACCGTGGTAAAACGTTACAATATATTAAAATTTTTTGGATTTTTGGAAGCCTGGAATCGAACACATCTAGATCTACGTGGAAATAAGCGCCTATTAGTGTTATACTATTATTGCTGGCCGGTGATTTTCGCCAAACACTTCCCGTCATTCCGAGATCAACAGCTGCTGATGAAATCAACGCATATATGAAATCTTATCTGTGGCGGCACGTCAAAACACTCCTAAACTAAACACTAAATTTAAACATGCGTGTTCACTTGCAACATGATCAAACTGCAGAGACGTTTTTAAAACAATTGTTTTATATTAGAAATTGGAAAATAATTGCAGATGTTTCCACCGGACTTATTACCTTTCCTGCAGATTATTGCAATTTCACTGCGTTAAAAGAAGAACTCATTCAAAGAGTTTTTCCAAACATTAAGCTATAACTGGCGCCTTATTCTGAAAACAATTAACTTTAGACCGATATAGTAAACTACCGGAGAAGACAATCAGGCTAGAAATAATTAGATAATGCTTATTGACTTTTATTATTTTATTCTAGTGTTTAGTTTTTATGATACGACTCAACATGTGGTTTTTCTTATTCCCGCCTGGAAAAAGAATCTAGTGTTCAATAAGACAAAAGACAAGTAAAAACTAAATTTTTTCCACATATATTCTCCATGGTTTTTATTTCAAGAAGCATTTCTTGTTGCTTCGAAGACTTCAGTGTACTC
Source organism: Epistrophella euchroma (assembly GCA_947049315.1). Taxonomy (NCBI): domain Eukaryota; kingdom Metazoa; phylum Arthropoda; class Insecta; order Diptera; family Syrphidae; genus Epistrophella; species Epistrophella euchroma. The sequence continues at coordinate 63,802,420 of OX346245.1, forward strand.
ACACCGTTTCAGCTTGCCGATGAACTGGTGGTCATCCTGGTTGGTCCTCTCTACAACATAGTTCTCATAGTCCCTATATTCCTGCCGTTTGTGCAGCGCCCGATAGTATCATCCTTTGTAATTCTGCGGTGGTGCGCTTTCTGTTGCTTATATTGGAAGATTGGGAGGTATTCAAAATACGTTGTTTCACTAATTGACCGCGAATCCATTTTTTTTATTTTTATTTTATTTTATTATTAAACACTGACCAATTAAATTCTTGAGCGTGCAAAAAAAGTATGTGTGAAAGGCTGAAGGTATGTTCAGTTCAGTTAGGCTGTTCAGAACAGTTTAAAATAGAAGAGAACAAGTTCAATGAGAAATTTTCTGTTTCATTCAGTAGAACGAAGCATGAAAAAAAAGATTGGGCAAAACTGATAAATAGTTATGCACTGCATAAAGCTGGCCATACACGATAGAGCCAAATGGCTCGGCCGAGCGAAATTGCATCATGTAAATGGGTTAGGCCGAGCCATTTGGACTTTCAGTAGGTTAAATCCACCAGTCCAACTGGCACCGAGCCTAAGCCGGCCATACAAGATAGAGCCAAATGGCTCGTCCGAGCCAAATTGCATCATGTAAATGAGTTTGGCCGAGCCATTTGGACTTTCAGCAGGTTATAAATCCACCAGTCCATTTGGCACGGAGCCATTTGGCTCTATCGTGTATGGCCAGCTTTAAGGTTAAGGGGGATACATGTTTTTCGATTTGACATTCAATGTATTTCCCATAAGAGAAAATGAAAAATGGTCAAGTCATTTATTAATTGTTCTAAGGCATATACCTAGAAAGCCATTGGGGCGTTGTACAAGAATTCGCTTGTCTGCCTGCATTTTGGTGTGACCAAAATATGTAAAATTCGACACAAAAGTGTGACAAAAATAAAATATGTTATGTAATTTATTTAATGTTGTAAGGCATGTCAATAGAAAGCCTTTGGGCCGTTGAAAAAGAATAAGCTTGTCTGCCTGCATTTTGGTGTGACCAACATATGTACAATTTTCAAAAATAAAAAAAGTCAACTCATTTGCGTAATGTTTTACCTTTAAATCCTAACCGAAATATAATTTTTTTTGCGGCTATTTGTTGCATGATACTCGCACAAGTATCAGAGCAAAAACTAATATACAAATTCGTTGACGAACCCATCGGCAGACATTTTCAAATGTTGAAAATTTTATATTTTTGATAAAACCAATTTTTGATTTAATGTTTTTGCTTAAAAATTTAACATTTGTAACATAACACTCCCACAAGTGTCAGTGCAAAAACACAGACCAAAATCCTTTAACGAACCCCGTTACATACTTATTTTAATGTTAACAAATCGATTTTTAAAGGAAAATTAAATTTTTTACGTAACGTTTGTACTTTAAACCATAACGGGAAGTTTGGCCACCATTCTTCCTCAAGTGTCAATGCAAAAGCACAGACCAAAGTCCTTTGACGAACCCCCTGACAAACCTCTTTTAATGTTGGCAATTCTGGTTTAAATTGCTTGACGAACCCTGCGTCAGACATACATTAAGAAATGAAAACACACTGATAGCCTAGGCTAAATTTACTCTTACTGCAGAAAAAATGTACGTTAAGTATTTTACTAAATGCAATCATCTTTATTTTGGCGTAAGGAATACTTTCAAAAAAGTCCATTGTCGAAACTGGCGTACATAAAAAGAATGCTTGGGGTTATATGTCGAAAATGATTAATTTTCGAATATAACTTTTTAACGGTAAACGCTAGAAAAAAGGATGTAATTAAAAACTTATAGATCATAAGATTCCGTAGAAAATAGATTGCTTCTAATATTTTTCTTATTTTTGGTATTTTTGCCTTTTGACCAATTTTTGCAATATGTATGTAGTTGTATATTCTAGAGGATGGTCACAAAAAATAAGTTGTTGATGTTTTCTTATAGAGGGTAACATGTTCTACAAATTTTGTTAAATAAAAACATAGATATAATAACCGTTTAAGATTTGTAAGCCAAAAACCTATATTTTCGTAACTTTGCTTTTTTAAGGCAGCAACATCATGTAACTGATAGATCATATGGAAAAAAGTGTCATTACCTTATTTGTTGGAAATCTTTTATTCTTTAAAATAAGTGTAAACTATTTTTGAAAAACTTCGACATTTCAGAGTTCAAGGCAAAAAAACAGTATTTTTGACTTTTGACCAATTTTTTACAATGATGATTCCCTTAAACAGTTAATATCAGGAGTAAAATGATAATGATTTTATAAAGAAGGTCACATAGTGCACAAACTTTACATAAATATGTTTTCAAAAACACACACCGTTTAGAAGTGAAATGCGAAAAACTGAAATTTTCGTCATTGTACTTCTTTTGAAATGGCCATTATCTCCTAAACGGTAAGTCGGAAGAAGAAAAATATTAAAATAGAAAATTTCATGACCTTTAAGTTTTTAACTAGGTACATCATTTTTTCTAGCGTTTACCGTTAAAGATATATGCGAAAATTAAGTATTTTCGAAATATAACCCCAAGAAATCTTTTATGTAGGTACGCCAGTTCCGACAATGGACAAAAAATTAGACAAAATAAAGACGATTGCATTTAATAACATAGTTACCTTGCATTTTTTCCGCAGTAAGAGTACATTTTGCCTAGGCTATCAGTGTGTTTTTATTTCTTAATGCATGTCTACCGCAGGGTTTGTCAAGCAATTTAGATAAAGTGTTTTTTGAGGGTTTCATGTAACAAATGGCATTCAAAAGACAAGAATTTCGGCACAAACGCTACGCAAAAATTTTAATAAAAAAAATCGAATTGCCAACATTAAAAGAGGTTTATCAGGGGGTTCGTCATAGAACTTTGGTCTGTGTTTTTGCATTTACACTTGAGGGAGTATTATGTAATAAATGGCGGTCAAACATTTTTATATGAGTCACTTCCCGTTATGGTTTAAAGTACAAACATTACGTAAAAAACTGAATTTTACTTTAAAAAAATCGATTTGTCTACATTAAAAAAGGGTCTGTAATGGGGTTCATCAAAGGATTTTGGTCCGTGTTTTTGCACTGACACTTGTGGGAGTGTTAGGCCCATCGCCCATTAGGCAACTTTTATTTGCGCAACTTTTTGTTGCTCGGAGTTGCCGGCAACAGAGAGCAACAAAAGTTGCTTGCCATCGCCCACTAGGCAACTTCCGAGCAACTTTGTGGGACTAGACTTTGACTTTCGTCGCCATATTTTTCTTGCGATGGCTGCTTTCCGGTTGTCTAGCTATGTATAATCGTAAGCTGGCAATGCGAAATAAATTGATATTTATAATTATAAAATATTATATTATTTATTATAATATAATGTGTTGAACACACATTATTGAAAAAAAGAAAAGCACATTCCATTTCCAGAAATTGGCCAAAATGACAGAGGGTAAAAAGGAAATGCACGCCATTTTGGCATCCATAATGTTAAGCGGAAACGCCATTTTGACATCATATTTTTGACAAATAAGGATGCCGGCAACAAAAAATTGCCCTGTGAGCCAGGGTAAGCAACAAAAAGTTGCCGGGAAAAAAGTTCCGCGAGCAACTCCGAGCAACAAAAAGTTGCCTAGTGGGCGCTCTCCCATATAAGCTAATGTAATTGGATTGGGAGCAACAAAAAGTTGCTGGGGCTAGCAACAAAAAGTTGCCTAGTGGGCGATGGGCCTTATGTAACAAATGAAGTTCATAGAGTGACTTCTGGTTAAAGTTTTAAGCAAAAACATTAAATACAAAATGGGCTTTTTTTTCGAAAAATTTCGAATGTTCAACATTTTTGAAGATGTCTGTCGGCTCGTCAATAAATTTTTATCTTAATTTTTGCGCTGATACTTGTGCGAGTATCGTGTAACAAATGGGGGCAAAAAAATTATATTTCGGTGAGGATTTCTATTGACATGCCTGACAACATTAAATAAATGACTTGACTTATTTCAATTTTGCCACACTTTTGTGTGAAATTTTATATACGTTGGTCACACCAAAATGCAGGCAGACAAGCGGATTCCTGTTCAAATGTTTGATTTATTGAAAGAATTGTTTTCATAGAATGTTCTTAGTGAGAAGAATACTCATTTATTAGGCCGGCGCTTATTTTAGCATTGTTTGAAATTCTTTTGTTTCTGTTCTTAAAGTTATCAATAACCATTAAACTTTGCATACGTCATCTTAAGTAAATATAAAGTGAAGTACCTAATAGAAAAGTAAAGAAAGTAAAGTAAGGTAAATAGTGTAACAAATATAGTTCATCGGAAGAGGTGTACACGAAAATTTTAATTTTACGTTGGGACTCGATCCCTAGGCCTTTGGCATGCCTACGATTGTCGAATTTGAAATAAATTACCCAATATTTTATTTTATTCAAATAAATATTTGTGTACCTTGATCACTTTGAGGTTGAAAATAAAAGAAATTAAAAAAAAGCGCCACCCTAAATCTTTGTGTTTTATTCTTTTATGTGAGTCATAAAAGCACTATTCAACCTCCAAACGCATTTAGCTTATCATGCCTCTGTTCAACGTTACATAAGTTTTATGAATAACGTTTTGGCGTTTAGAGGCATTATAAAGAGTGATGTTATACACTCGTTATAATGTGATTATGAATTAGGCTGTATGAAAATAAATCAAACTGAGCGGAGTAAGGAATAAAGTATAGTGACGGTCGCAACACTTCGCAACACTATGTTTCAGTATGACAATTAACAAGGCTCAGGGTCAATCATTCAAATTTATTGGGGCCGATCTTAAGGAAAGTGTTTTTTTTTCTCATGGTCATCTTCATGGCGCTCTTTCAAGAGTGGGCTCAAAAACTAATCAGTATTTACTTCTTCCTGAAAATAATAAAACTGCTAATATTGTATATCCAGAAGCTTAAAAAAAATAATCAAAATTCACAGGTACTGTGCATGTTCGAACATCAACAAAGTCTATTTTTTTTTGAAAAGTAGAAATTGCGGTTAGTCTCATTGAGCATTTGATATACTTTTTATCATATTGAAAAGTATATTAAAAGCTTGCGAAATAATATCGAATGTTATTATTATCAAAAACCGAATTTGGATAGCAGATTATAAATTTATATTAAACCGAAAACTTAAATTGTAAAATTATTTTCTTTTTTTTTTTTGGTAATAGCCGTGGCGTGATGGTTAGTGCGATGGACTTTCATGCCGGAGGTCTGGGTTCGATCCCCAGCCTCACCACCTAATAATTTTTAAAATAAAATGGCTACTGCCTCTTGCGAGGAATTGACAAAACCTCCAAGAGCCACTCACATTAGCCGTTCGGATTCGGCAATAAACTGTAGGTCACCTCCTTTCCTGCAGACACGCACACAGGAATGGTTGAGAGTTGTAAGTCACTAGGCCCTAGTTCTTCATGAGCTGTTGTGCCATCAAAATTTTTTTTTTTTCAAATCGAGCTGACAGCAACGCTATACCTTAGCTACATTTACATAATATCATATGTATGTGGTTTCTTTCTTAAATTATTAATAAATGAATGAAATGAAACCTGACAAATTTAGATTTTTGAGTATCCCTATTGAAAACCCTCTAGTCCTTACAATGATAACTAAATTTTTATTTACATGTCTGCATTTGAAATACTCAGCAATTTCGTTTGCGTTTAGTCTGTAAGTATATGAGTCTCTGTCATTGCGTTTGAGTTGTTAGCTTTTTTACAAAATGTTAAAGTGAGTTAATTTAGTTGTTTAAGTTAAAAATATCGTGAGTTGGAATTACAATAAAATTGTGTTAAAGCTAGCCCTTATGGTGATAGCTTCATCCAGTGCTAATTATTGCTCTTTTAGTAATATTCCTAAGACTACCTACAAGCAGCACCTGCAGTACTAATTAGAGTATAATTGAAATTCTGCAGGCATACGCATATTTATCCTCTTTTAGAGAACTGATTTGTCTCAATTCGAATAAATATTTTCCAAATTTGGAAATCTGCTCAAGTTAAAATCAAGAAACTTGCTTTAATACCTAAAAATTGCTAAGTAATTCAACGAACTTATTTGTGCTGCGCATCGTCATCTCACACTCAATCAATTTGGACATAAACGATTTTATATAAGTACCTACTCGTGGGGTTGGTTGCTCAAGACTCTTATTCCACGCATGGACTTCAAAAAGAAATGGTTAAGATTTCGCCATTGCGCATTTGACATGAAAGAAAAAATTTCGCAACTTTAATTACCTACATAAATTGTCATCAACAGTGATTGTGACAATGGCAGACAAAGTAAACATGCAGAAATGTGAGGCATTAAGCTCTTTGAATTTCATGAATAAACGTCTCACAGTCAGCTGAGTCCATATCCCGTCCATGAATCCACCATCAGCAGTCCATGCATCAACTGAATTGCTTAATGAGAACATGCTTAGCACGCGCGTAAATTAATTTATACGGTAACAATATCCGCCTACTTTGGTAAGGTATTCGCATTCGTATACGTTTTTGCATAATTAACTATACACCGAGAAACTTTTGGAAAAAAGACCAATTACTCCGAACAACTCAATCAGTTGGTTAAAGTGGGAAAAACTTAATTCAGGAGTTAAATAAATCAAATATGTAAAAAGGAACTGTAGGCTGATGTGACCATGAAATTGTTCGATTTCAATCTGAGTTAACAGAAGACCATCATTCGCTCAGAGTACGAAACTGTGTTCGATTTGCATTCATTATTAAGAAACATTGTCATTATCAACGAGTTGCGCGGGTCGCGTAGCTAGCAGCTACCTACTGGCTGGAGCCAGGATTCTCATTGGATATTCCGACTAAAAGATCTTTCTTTTTGTATAATTCGAATAACAAATTAATGGTACTGCCAAATGAAGAAAAAAAAGGCACTCGGAATTCAATTCAATGGCGAAAAGTAATAAATTAATTAACTGTTTGTGCAAAATAATGAATTTCAAATCAGAATTCAGAATCCAATCCTTTTCCCCTACTCTGTACGTCATGGAATTCACTGACTAAATTGAGTGTGGGGAACATGGCGAAGGTGCTGCTCTTGCATTTTAAAGTAAGGCATTCATTAAAACAGAACACGTTTTCACTGGTTCGACTGTCTTAAGAAACAAGACATTGAACATTGACTTGAATATCTTTTTCAGAAAAGGATTTAGTCCTCAATTGGGAGGTCGATGGTGTATTAACCACATGGTAGTAACATCCTAGTGTAATGGATAGAGCGCGGTTTATTATGGGTGTTAGTTTTTACAGTGGTGAATCCGGAATAGCATAAACTTGAAATAATTCTCGTATTTTGGAAATAAGGTTATAAAATAAATTTCAAATCTTTTAGGCAAGAGCGTACCAGTTATCTGAAGAAGAGGAGCCACCTCATAGTTAAGTTCTTATTATTAAGTTAAGTTTTTATAATTCAATTGGAAAATGAATGCGCTAAGCTGAGAAATGTAATTGAAAAACAAAAATGTCCACACACTCAGGGTTTTCTTAACAATCATCGCGAAGAAATATTCCTACCAATTTCTCTGAGCACTCCTCTTCGTCGTTAGACTTGTTCCCTGTCAAAAACAAATTAAATGTTTATTCTGTTTTTACGTTCAAACAAGTCGTTTTATTTCTAGAAGGAAATGGAAAATATATTTCTTAAATTTCAATAAAAAAGTTAAAGTGAACTCAACTCCATGCGTTTCGACCACTGTCGTGCCTGGGCGAATCGCATGGAGTTGAGGTCATTGAACTTTTTAATTGAATTTCATTCAATCACTCCACCTAAACAGAAGTAATTCTTTAAAAATCTCTTCATCTTCGTTATATATGTATATTTCATAGGGCCAGTTGCTGAAACCATTGAGTTTATATACATAGAGGAACCACTTCGATAGAACGAAAATCTTGCGTTAACCTGCAGCATAGGTGCCGCCCTAACTCATCCTAAGTCTTGAACCGTTAGTAGAAAGGTGGAGTCTATTATTTGCAAAGTGGATTGTGTTAAAGCAGTCAACTTCTTGTCTGGTTCCACATAATCATGTACCCCTACCCACACTATAGACATACACTAAGTTCACTGAGCAACACAAAGAACTATTAGCAGGTAGAGTTTCTTTTTTTTTTTTTGGGATATGGAAATGTTTTTGTTATCTTATCTTGATGATGAAAAGGTTTGATATGGTCGTTGTTGTACTCGTGCCCAAAAACATCTGCTGGTCGAAGAATGATTTCTTAGCGGCGCCATTGCTCTGCTCGTATGGTTAATGTGCAAGTAGATTTTTTCACATTTGCACTTGATGACACCGCTATGTGGTTTTTGCCCAAATTCATCTCCTCCGTTGATGTTAATGTGTCAGGCCCATCACCCACTAGGCAACTTTTAGTTGCGCAACTAAAGCCCAGGCAACTTTTTGTTGCGCAACTAAAATTTGCTCGGAGTTGCTTACCATCGCTCACTAGGCAATTTCCGGCAAACTTTTGGGTTCAGTATTTTTAATTGAAATGTTAAATTGACCTTTTATTTTGGATCAATGACGATACAAAATTCGTTCAGTGTGGAAATAAAACTTGTTTTTCGGGTTGAAAGCCTCTCATTTGGCAAACATTTTTGAAAATTCCCAAAAGTTGCTCGGAAATTGCCTAGTGGGTGAGGGTTAGCAACAAAAAGTTGCCGGAAAAAAATTTTCGCGAGCAACTCCGAGCAACAAAAAGTTGCGCAACTAAAAGTTGCCTAGTGGGCGCTCTCCCATATAAGCTAATGTAATTGGATTGGGAGCAACAAAAAGTTGCTGGGGCTAGCAACAAAAAGTTGCCTAGTGGGCGATGGGCCTAAAAGTTGCTCGGAGTTGCTTGCCATCGCTCACTAGGCAATTTCCGAGCAACTTTTGGGTTCAGTATTTTCACAAATGTGAGCTTGGCTCTTGGCATTGCTTAGACTTCGGTACAAGTGCCCCTTGGCGACCTTAACTGCCGACTCCTAGATTCCACCAAAATGAGGTGTCCTGGGGGTATAAAATGAAAATTTATATTTGCATTTGTACAAAAATTATAAATAGAGTCTTTAAAACTGGTTTTAAACATTATTTTTTGCAATTCTATTAACTTGTTTTGTGCACCGACAAAATTTGTGGCGTTATCGCAATGTATATCTTTAGGAAAACCTCTTCGACCTATCATTCTCTTCAAAGCTGCAATAAACGCATCTGCTGAAAGATCTGACACTGCTTCTAAGTGAACTGCCTTCGACGAAAAACAAACAAAAACTGCTACATATGTTTTATAGGGAACATTGCCCCTAATTTTGTAATGAGTGTAAATGGGACCACAAAAATCTACCCCACAACACAAAAATGGACGTGACGCAGTCAACCTCTCCAATGGCAAGTTTCCCATTACCTGCTCCAGCAACTTTGGTCGGTACCTCACGCAATGCAAACAATTTTGAACTGTTCGACGAGCTAAGTCCCGAGCATTGACTATCCAAAACTTCATACTCAATAACGCTACAAGGGCTTTCGGGCCAGCATGAAAATTAGTAAGATGAAGATGTCTCACCACTATCTTTGCAAAATGACTGTTTTTTGGTAGCAGCAACGGGTACTTACATTCTTCTGGAATGTTTGCATGCCTTAATCTGCCTCCAACTCTGAGAAGAGGTAATCCATTTCTCTCTTCCAAAAACGGATTCAATCATTAAATAGAACCCTTAAGATCTTGTTCGTTGATAAAGCTCACCTGGGAACCAGAATCAAGCAGAACTCTTCCTATGTGAAATCCACCAGTAGAATCCTGAACCAAAACAAGTGCAGTAGCTAAAATGACTGGAGTATTGGTAGCATACTCTAGTGCTGCATTTAAAGTTGTCAAAACGGGTTCAACTTCTCCACGTGGATCACAGTACGATTGTTGCTGTAAGAGTGTTGCGCGGAAACTTGCAATGCTTGCATCTAAATGTTGATGCACAGCTAGACACACCATGTCCCTTTCCTAAGCAATTTAAACAAAGATTAAACTTCTTTGCATTGGTGTAACGATCCATAGTTGAAAGTTTAAGACATTTTGGACATCGTGTTGCAAAAATTTTACCGAACGCGATTGATTTATTATTAATAGAATATTATGATGTAATTACGATGGCGGAATTACAATCCGCAAACTCAAACAACTTAAAATAATAAGCGAAACGAAATAAAGGAAATTATAAATTGCACTCGACCGGCGTGCGTCGCGACAAGAAAAACAAAAAATGTCAAGAGAAATGGGTGCGTCCGATAAATTTCGCAACTGACAGCAATTAGAGTGCTGCCACCCAGTAGCTCAGCTTGGGGGTGGGTTGAACTGAATATTAACTTTATTAATCGAACCCGATTAATAAAGTTGAAATCAAACCGAATTAAATTATTAATTAAAATAAATATGAAATTAAAGAACAGGGGTGTACCTAAAACAAAATGGGCGCCAGGAAGTTTTGTGGTACTTACCATCACCTTTTGAAAGAAATGTTGAAAAGAAAGTTTTCCAATGAAAATAAAATAATAGTTTAGTTTACCTGAATAGGATTTTGAATTTTTATTGAATAGAATCTAGGAAACCTTTATAAGTATAGGTATAAAATCCAGAATTTTTTCAACAACAAGCAAATTAACAATTGTTCTTGTGAATTGAAATCGCAAAATGCGGCAAAATAAAATAAGTAAGAACAAAGGTTTTGTCACAAAGGACACAAAGGAAAGTCACCTTGGGAAAGTTCCCGAAAAGACAACAGTACGGTCGCGGGTTTCACAGTTTTGAGATAAAATAACCGAGGGGCAAAAGCCTACCGAATCTTTTTCAATCAAAAACCAAATTTTAAAACGAACGAATAAAATATTAATTAAATAAAAAAAAAAAAACACTTTTTTTTCTTCAAGAACTCCTACTCCTTCCTTCTCCTTTTCCTTTATCTTTTCGCCCCGTTCTGACAAATCAAAAGACACCTTCGAATAATCTCCAGAAAACTCCTCTTTCGAAATAATTTCAGATTTTTCTTTCCACGGAAAAGTCACTTTTTTCAAATAATTTTTCCACAAAACAATTTCCAGAATAATTTTCAACTTTCTATCAATTTCCTTTATCTTTCAAATCAATAATATGGCCGTAACGGCCATATTATTGACTTTCTTCAAAGCTAGTTTAACTAAAAAGCTAGTTCTATAGGGGTTTTTAAGTTTAAAATTTTTCAAAATAAAATAATGATTTGATTTAGATGTCATAATATGTATGAATATTTTAATTTATATGTCAAATTAATACAAATTAGTGGAAAACTTAAAACTCGAAACCTGAATAGAACTAGTTTTCGCTCAAAACTAGCTTTGAAGAAAGCCAACAATATGGCCGTTATTTTTTTTTTTTGCTTCTATCGGCTATGCTTGACAACCAAAAAAAGTAGTTGGTCGAGCTTAGCCTTTGTCCTCTCTTAGCCTCCACATTTACCCACACATTCACACAACTTTTGGAAAGAAGGATGAAGGCAAATATTCAAACTACTTATCGCGCAATCTAATATTCAGTGGACCTTTGTGCAGATTTGGGGGGAATAGGGAAGCACGTCGCAAAGTGACTTTTCTTTAGTGTACCAGACACTTTAGGGTGGGCATTAAGCCATACTAAATTTACGGTGGTGTGAACTAGGTGTCACACATGTCGTTGAACATGGGTCTAATTCTTCATGTTTTAATCTTTGTGTGGACCACCTGTCACACGATCGAGATTTGTTGCTGATTTACGTGGAAAATCTGTCACACGACAAATGTTTTGTCGACAACCTGTTGAAAGTATATCTCATTTTTGTGGACCGTCCGTCACACAACTTGAACTTAGCAAGTACGAAGAACTAGATTGGTTACTTTTCCAAAATTCTCTAAGAGCAGGACTCTGGTTGATGGGTGCCAGGTTTCAACTGAACTCTACGAGGATTTTGGAGCCGCAACAAACAAGGAAGGTTAAAACGGATATAAAGGAATTGAGAATAGGTCGTTGGAACTTGTTGTGGTAAATTTTACCGCAACAATCGAGTTATTGAATGACTACTCTCTTCACAAAAAAGACAATTATGCTGAGTAGCAGTAAGAGAAATTGGAAAACATTGATTAGGAAATGGTGGCTTTGTCTTCGTAGGCACCTTTTGGGTAGACTCTGACGGTAACTGCTTCCTATCTCGAACCTTTAAATACTGGCAACGCTTGCTCAGGACATCCGAACATTCCTTCCAACTAGGAAGCTTCTTATAATCCATGCTTTCATCCCATTTCGATCTTGTTTCAGTATCCACTTTTGATAGGGCAATATAAATGATAATTGCATTGTAAATATTTTCAAATGCACCTAACGACTGTAACGAGTTGAAAAGAGCTATAGTGTTGTCTACTAAGCTTCAAAGATGAACAGCGGAAGCCTTTGGAACTTTGGGTAGTTCAAACAAACTGGAAATATATTCCAAGAAAATCATAGTGTTGTTGTCATAACGTTCCCTAAACCGCCGTATAGTTAGCAGCACTAGGTGAGGAATTTCAATTTTTTTGATTCCTATAATTTGGAAAACATTTGAAAAAATTTGGAAAACCATTTTCAGAATTTGGAAAACCCTAGTTAATTAGTTATTAACAATTAAAGGTTAGGCGTATAGTTAGCAGCACATAGAAACAAAGTTTGGGTTTTTTAGTATCAATCAATCGGGAATAGTTTTGTGAAATTTGGAAAACCATTTTTAGAATTTGGAAAAGCATAGTTTAGTAGATAATTAACAAAATGTAAACAAAATGACAGTTCTATAAACAATTACAATTAACGCAAAACGTAATGTAATGGAGCGTAAAGTAATTAAAGCTGCCATACAAGAACACAAAACCAACACATATAAACAAAATTAAGATCTGTCAAACTATTTTTCTGTCAAAAGTCAGCTGTTAAATTTTTTACCTTTTCAGATAGAAAATATAAAATATAGTTAAGAATAAAACAATAGCCAGTGCTAAACAGGCGATCCAATTCTATACGCCCTATAATTTTGTTGTTGGGACAGAATTTTGTTTATATGTGTTGGTTTTGTGTTCTTGTATGGCAGTTTTAATTACGTTACGCTCCGTTACATTACGTTTTGCGTTAATTGTAATTGTTTATAGAACTGTCATTTTGTTTACATTTTGTTAATTATCTACTAAACTATGCTTTTCCAAATTCTAAAAATGGTTTTCCAAATTTCACAAAACCGTTCCCGATCGATTGATACCAAAAAACCTTAATTTTGTTTCTATGTGCTGCTAACTATACGCCTAACCTTTAATTGTTAATAACTAATTAACTAAGGTTTTCCAAATTCTGAAAATGGTTTTCCAAATTTTTCCAAATGTTTTCCAAATTATAGGAATCAAAAATTTTGAAATTCCTCACATAGTGCTGCTAACTATACGGCGGTGTTCCCTAAGCCTATCTAGTGCCTTTCGATAGTTATCATCTGTAACTTGTTAAGTTTTTACCGTACTCAGAGCTTGGTTACTCAAACATGACAATAACCGCCATTTTATTCACTCGATACATCAAGATTTAAATTTAAATCCATATGAATTTACATTGAATTTGTATGATTTACATCCGGATTTAAATTTTTAATCTAGATGTATTGAGTGAATAATATGGCGGTAAGTGATTCAATTTTTCCGTTTTCGATAAACTTGAATCTTTATCCACTAAAGTTGTAAACAAATTAATGAAATTCTTATATTCAGCATAATATCCACTAAATTTAGGAAGCTTGATTTTTGGCAAATGGTTTACTGGGAGATGAGCCACAGGTAAAGTAGTGCTATTAACACTATTGTTACTTCCTGTACCTAACAACGACATGATTTTGGTTTTTGCGGAGATGTAAAGATCTATACCAACTCTGCACGACAGGTATCAGCTGGCACCAATCTCTCCAATTGTGTCTGATAAATCAAAAGCTTTTTAAAATAGGCCTCTAAAATACCTAGCCTGCATTCTAATTCCGTAGACCTAAGAACGTCCGACTAAATATCGACATAGTTTTTTAGTCTAGTTATGCTTCCCTTTGTTGTAGACCGTTGCAACTTCAACTCCTCAATGTTACTTTTATTAGTTTCCATGTTGTTACTAACGATTAGCAAATCAAAAAATGTATAAAAAGCAGTAAAATGGCGTATCTAATGATGAATCTAATTGATGAGCGACTAGTTATGCAAGCTTTTCAACAAATTGGAATAGCTGTGTGGACGTGTGGTTCGTTAACGCACAACACAGAGGTAGTTATTTGTTTGTCTCAAATGGTGCGAAAAATGATGTATGTGGGATTAGCTTTACGCACGATATATAAATACAAGGTATGCTCATTACATACACCCAAGTCGCCATCTTGGCATTTTTATGACGTCACAATCATCTTTGAGTATTATTTTCTTTTTTAAATACAGACTATAATTTAAAATTTAGCATTTAAACAAATTGTTTTTAAGTGTTTAATGATAATTTTTTTTTTTGTTTTTTTTTTTGATAGATAGATAGATAGATAAATAATTTTATTTCCGAAGTAATTTTACAAAAAAACATAGTTTGATAGTTAAATTAATATGACAATAACTTGTGTGAGTTGCCTGTCAGGTTAAAAAAGGATTATCTAGATAATAGGCATAGTGAGTTTACGTTTATGAAAATTCATTCAATATTTGAAAGCATATTTAAGTGCGAATTTTAAAAATTGATATAATTGGTTAACTCAAAGTTTCCAAGAAATTTTCTCCTGTATCCTCTGAATATGGGACAAATACCAATGAAATGATATGTATTCTCTGATGCATCAAGGTTACAAATCGTACATAAGCCATTACCGTGGTTTTGAAAGGCTCTTGCGTTCAAATTAAGTAATCCGCTACGTGCTTTTAAAATAAGTCTTATCATCTCTTGTGGATTTGTATCTTCAAAGTAATTAGGGACATCACATTATGATAGGTTGCTGTACTCATCGTGGAACTGTGATTGTCGTGCGTTGCTCATAAAAGTGCTCCAGTGCTTTTCCTTGAGCTTTGTTAAGAGAATATTTTGTAAGTTGCACATCTCAGACCTAGGCGACGCACAGTGTGGAAATTTAGAAATCTAGCGGAATTAAATTAATAGCGCTCGTGCATTAAACTTTTTCTTATATATTTTTTGCTTATATAATATATATGGCTCGTAGAATCAAATATAACTTAAATTTTTGTCATATCTCTTCAAAGTTTTTTTAAAACGAGCTTTGAAGTGACCGATCTCTCATATGAAAAAATGTAAATTTTCTGAAAATCACTACCACGCATAAAACAAAACTTGGGTTGGTTTTTTGATAACTTTTTACAAAAAGTATGCTCAGATGTAATGTTAAAAAAATAAATTACAATTGGAATAGGTCAAAATGTCTGGCAAGGGGGCGGGAGGGTTTTAACCTATGTCGCATGTTGAACTTTTTATACACTTTTTTCTCCTAAATTTAAAAAAAGTAAACAGAAAATTAAATAAAGCAAGTATTTTATATATATTAACATACCTGAATTTATCTGAAACAATAAGTTTTATTTTTTAGTCTTATTTTTGATTGCCATAAATATAAATGTAATAAATAAATCGACATCAGCATTTAATACATTTAATAACAATAAAAAGTACATTAACAGATTTTTTAATTTAAGATGGAACATCAAGAAGCTCCAAAATTTCTTGTTCAATTGCACTTTTTTTATCTTTTCGGAATGCACCTTATGCGCCTGTTAAAAAGATCTAACATATTGTTTCCAAACTGAATGTTTTTCTCGTGAATAGTTCGCGATATTTAAATTTGTATTTAAATTTGAAAAACACCCTGAAAATTTGTATTGCTTTTTTATTTATTATAAGTATTATTTTATAAAAAAATATTTTTTTATAAATGGCATGTTAAATTTTTGTATTAAATAAATAATTGACTGAAACACCCTGTAAGTTGTAATACATATATAATATATGTATACAAAATACCTCAATTTGATATTATGTTTATTTTATTAATACATATTTTTTTAAAGTAAAATGTTAAATTTTTGTATTAAATATATATTGATTGAAACATGAAACACCCTGTAAGTTGTAATATATAAGTACATACATACATATATAGTATATGTATGCAAAATATCTCTCTCTAATATTGTGTTTGCAAAGAGAGAACACATTTCTCAAAGTTAAAAAAAATATAAGAACAAATAATATTAGAAAAAGAATATATTTAAATTTTCTCCAATAAATGTAAAAATTAACAAAAAAACACATTTTTTTCAATTAAGAACACAACAACAAAAAACTGAACACCCTTTTAAATATAATTTTACTCATTTTCTTATTCTCTTATATTGTATTAAATAAACAAAAAATAAAAACTTCAATTAAGACTCACAAAAGACGTTTAAAAGTGAAAAACCCCGAACACCCTCGCGCCCCAAACTTGACTCAAATAAATCACAAACTCTCACTTTAAAATCAATTCTCTCAGTAAAACATGCTCTTCTCCTAAAAATTTTGGTATACTTGCTTACAGGGAGGTATTAGCTATATATTAAACCAATTTTTTCTTTGGTTCATGCTAATGGTTTTTATAATAAAATTCCGCTAGATTGCCAGAATCCCACACTGTGCGACGTAAAAGACAATGTCACTAAGGCTTCCGAAAAAAGCTCCGTCCTTTCATTGGCCCAGTAAATGTTTTTCCGAATTATAATTTCCGATAGGATTCTGGGAAGTCTATAGTTCGGTAGTTCCATAACTCTGGTTATAAATGAAAAGTGCAATTTTAAGGTTGTCAGGAAGTCCCGTTTCTATTGTAGCACATAATTTGGCGTGTTGTTTTGCAAAAGAAAACACCTTTTAAGAAAAAACGTTGTAGTTTTTCCACCTGCGCATGCTCTTTTCCACCTGCGCATGCTCTTTATATCCCCAGACTTGGGCTCCATACAACATTATTGTTCTACAAGCTGCATCATGAATTTTAAATTTTGCTGAATGGCTAACTGACTTGTTTCTTATAAACTGCAACCATGTTGAGTTAATACTATTTTTGGAGATTGTAAATCTGCTATTCAGGTGTTCAGTCCAAGACATATTATTATTAAAAATAATTCCAAGATACTTAAATTTATTGACTACGGCTAGCTCGATACCTCTGAAAAACCATTGTTCCCTGGCTGCTCTTCTTCCTCCGTTGCGAAAAATTTCTATTTGTGATTTTTCCAGATTAACTGTTAGCTTCCATTTGAAGCAATATGCGATGAAACTATCTATTAGGATTTGCAGTTTGGGAGCACTGTCCGAGAGGATAACGATGTCATCGGCATATAATAGAACGTTGATTCCTAGCCCTTCTAGAAAGATTCCTGTTGGGAGCTCAGTGTGGAAATCATTTAAAAACAGAATAAACAGTAATGCGCTCAGAACGCATCCTTGTTTTACACCTTTGTTTGTACGAAAAAAGTCTGTTCTGCTATTTCAGTCCCAGACGGCAGTCCACGTGCTGTACAGCTTCGACTGGATGTGGTTATTTTATGAGTGATTTTTTAGCGATTTTCTTTTTTACCACCTTCACACCTTGCACACGCGGTTCGCGATGCCAAAACCGATATTCATTTTTTAAAGTTATTGTGAATTTAATGTCAATTTAATTTAATTGTCAATGTTTTTAATGTTTTATTATTTAAGAGCTTTTTCTTTGGGTTTTTATATCCTTATAAATAACAGATTTAGTACATTATTTTATTTAGTAAAAGCTTAATTTTATACATAAATATGAATGCCAAGTTAATTGGCGCAAAAATTCAAATTTTAGTTTTAATTTGAGTAGGTTAAGTAATAGATTTTAGGAAATAATTTGTTGGGCTTCAACAAACAAGATAATCCGATTCTAACTCGGTTAAAATTTGTAAAATACATATGTACCTGAATTTTGTGTAAAATTTTATTGTTATTGCAAAGAGCTCTTTAGGTAGAACTATAATTGTTGGAACGCAGCGTACGCAGCCGTACGAAACCACACGAATACAAGTAATTCAATAGACGCACACATAATTGCGTTTTGTTACGTTTTGTTCATTTTCGTTCATTTTTGCTTTCGGAGGGGAAGAGCGCTTCTCGAGCGCGAAGAAAATTGACAGCTACATGTAAATTGTTGTAGTAAACTAGTCTCGAATCTCTCGTGCATTTTGGTTTACGTGTGCATTTAGGGTTCCCAACTCTCTTCTAAATCAAAGGAGGACACATTTTTTCTAATTAAAAACAAAACAAAAAATTTGAAACCTCAGTATAAATAAAATCCTCCCCGCCTGGAAAAACAAGGATCACTGATCTCTATAATACACTGGATAGTGGATTCCCTACAAAGTATAACAGTTTTTCTACTTCCAATTGAAGATGACAAGTACGTAGGCAACTCAACACTTTAGGTATGTTCAGTGAGGCTGAGAAGGCCAGTTCAAGTTGCTGAGATCTCAAAAATTCTACTTCAACCGAAGAGAGGCAAAACCAAAGTGGAATTTCTAGGAAAAAAAAGCAAAAGAACCATCACTTGTTTGTAAATTTGATTCTTTGTAATTTAAAATAATTGTAGAAGTGAATTTAAAATATTTTAGTTGGAATTTTGTAAAAAATTTTGCATTTCATTATGTTATACAGTTATACAAAAAAATAGGCAACTCAACATTATAACAATTCTCAAATGGCATCAACTTTCTTGTATGGATGCGCTATCCAGTGTATTATAGAGAACAGTGGTAAGGATCCTTTAAACCATAGGAGTTTCGGAAAATAAAACCAAGCATAGAATTAATTGGCCTTATTCACAATAAATTCAATGTGTTTAACAAAGTTAAGTTTGGAGTCAAAAATTATACCAAGATCTTTTTTTACTGAAACTCTTTCTAAAATATTGCGACGAGCGACGAGCAAAAGAAAAACATTGGCATTTCGATATGTTAAGACTTAATTGGTTGGTTTTACACCATTCGGAAAGATTACTGATGTCATCTTGGAGAAGCATACAATCGGTTAAACTGTTTACACATCTCATAAATTTGAGGTCATCAGCAAACATTGATTAAACAGTGTGAGCTTGAAAGAACATCCGGCAAGTCATTTATAAACAGGAGAAATAAAATAGTTCCTAAATGGCTTCCTTGGGGAACGCCAGATGAAACTAAGATGGGATTTGAAATATGAGAATCGATACAAACGTACTGAGTGCGCTCCTTTAGATATGGCCGAAACCATTTCAACATGTTTGAATGAAAACCAATTTTCTTAAGTTTTGATAATAAAATATCGTGATGCACCCTATCAAACGCCTTGGCAAAATCAGTGTAAACAACATCTACTTGGTAACCCTTTTCTAATGAAGTGAGGACAAAAATTGCTAGGTTAGTGGATGTTGATCTACCTGAAATAAATCCGTGTTGAAAAAGGGAGATGGTTTCTCCTCCTCCTCCTTTTTCTAATCCAGTTGTAAGAGAACATCTATCTTTGCGAAATACAGAGTATTGTTGAGAATTGAACATCTCTGCATTGTGGTCATTATGATTTAACCATGTTTCGGTAAGAGCAAAGAAATCATATTATAAAGAGGATGATGAGAACAAAAGTTGTTGCATTTTTGTGCGCATTCCACTTATATTTTGGTAGTAAAGCCAGGTACGCAGTTCAAGCTAAACTAAATTTTATCTCTACAATTCTTATCTCTACAATCGTTTGTTAAGAGCACAAATGTCAAAATTTATCTGTGAAAGAATGCGTTGAGCATTATTTCGCGTGCTAAATTTAGTGGAGACTTTTTAAATTTAGCGCGTGAACTGCGTACTGCCTAGCTAAATGTCCTCGCTAAAATTTATCATTGGAGGAATTTTGTATGGAAGATAAATTTTAGCGCGATCTGCGTACTAGGCTTAAAGCCAGGTACGCAGTTCAAGCTAAACTAAATTTTATCTCTACTATTCTTATCTCTACAATCGTTTGCTAAGAGCACAAATGTCAAAATTTATCTGTGAAAGAATGCGTTGAGCATTATTTCGCGCGCTAAATTAGGTGGAGACTTTTTGAATTTAGCGCGTGAACTGCGTACTGCCTAGCTAAATATCATCGCTAAAATTTATCTTTGGAGGAAATTTGTATGGAAGATAAATTTTAGCGCGATCTGCGTACTAGGCTTTAAGCCTAGGAAGGAAGCTGCGTACATCAGATAGAGAGAGCAGTTGTTTCGATGAACTTTTTAACGGCGCTGCACTAAATAAGAGAGATGATTGTGATTGAGATGGTGATGACGATGATGACGAATAAGAGGAAGTGTGTAAAGATGCACTGTTCAAGAGCGTTGCACTGGTGAAGAGCGATAATGATATCGATGGTGTTAGTGGTGAAGAAGTGGACGGAGATGATATTGAAACCTTTTTAAAGACTGTTTCACAATGCGACGAGAAAGCGAGACGTCAGATCTCTTCGCAGTTTCTCTCTCTTAAAAAAGAATTTTAAACAGTGAAATAATACATAATCAAGGCTGTTTCACAATGCGACGAGAAAGCGAGACGTCAGCGTGACGAGATCTCTTCACAGTTGTTTTCTCTTTAAAACGAATTTCAAACAACGAAAAAATACATAATAAAGTATTTCTCGTCATCACGTTGCGTCTTTTTTTCATTTTTTCGAACTTTATGACGTGACGAGACGACGAGAAATGCTGTATTATGCATTATTTCAATGTTTAAAATTCTTTTTTAAGAGAGAGAAACTACGAAGAGATCTCGTTACGCTGACGTCTCGTTTTCTCGTCGCATTGTGAAACAGCCTTCAAGCAATTCGCGTCGTCTCGTCACGTCGTAGAGTTCGAAAAATTGAAAAAAAGACGCAACGTGACGACGAGAAATACTTTATTATGTATTATTTCGTTGTTTGAAATTCGTTTTAAAGATAGAACAACTGCGAAGAGATCTCGTCACGCTGACGTCTCGTTTTCTCGTCGCATTGTGAAACAGCCTTTAAGTTGTTGTCAGTGGCAATCGGATGAAGATGGTAGAGGTAGTAGTTGTTGTTGTGGTTGATGTGATTCTTGTGGTTGTTGAAGTTGGAGAGACGGAAGCGGTACCGGTGATAGAGATTGTGAGATAAGTTGTGAGGGTGTGGGTGGTTTAATTTTAGATGGTTTCTCTTTTTTTCGCGAAAAACAAATTTTTTAATTTGAACAAAAGAACCCCACGCAGAAGAGTTCATTGTATCGGAAAGTTTATCAGAGGGAACACTCAGTTTAAATGTTACAAAATTAAGAGCATTTAAATCAGCATCTTTCTTTATCAACATATAACATTTAAATTGATCTGATGGGATATTAGTTTTTTGTGAAATATATATGTAATATGAAATTTATAATATCTTCAGGTTTAGTATTTATTTCGAATCTAGACAAATGAAGCCACTCATAGCCCGGGAGTGCACACAGTGTCGAAGAAGTGTCGGATCCAATAATCTTTTTTAATTTTGGAATTCTTTTTTCGATTTTAACAGAGTTTATTTTGGAATTGAAGGTGTTTAGGGTTTTATATTCGGTAATGGGCATTAAAGTAGGAAAATAAACTGATGATGATGCTGATGATGAAGATGAAGAAGTTGATGATGATGTAGATGATGACAAAGTTGATGATGATGATGATGATGGAGGCATTGACGATGATAAAGGTTCAGTGTTTACGGTGTTTAATGATGAACGATCAATTGTTTATGTTTGGTTTGCAGCAGAAGGCGTTCGAAGAGAAAACTCATCATTGTTATTTAAGGAACCTTTAACATTTTTTTTTGCCATTTTTCTCGGAGGGGAACTACAAGTTAGAAGTTATCTGAGAGAAGAAAGTTCATTTTTCATTTCAGTAACACTATTTTAGAGATCATAGAAACTTTTTAGAAATTAAGAGAAGTTCAAATTAGCACATGATTTGCATTTCCAATACAAATTTTGATTTGTTAATGATTTAAAGTCATTTTCACTTAAATAAATGCACTGTTTATGAAAAAATCGACCACAGTAAAAACCGCACTCGATGTGATCATTGTTTTTAGAGCGTTTAATAGTTAGATGGCAATTAGCACAAATTTTAGACATTGTGATGAAGCAATTTAAACTGATCTCAAGCGAAGTTAGTCGGAGACTAAAGATTACATTCCATTTATTCATCCCAATTTTTTTTTTTGGAAATTTCTGAACCATCTCATTCCCACTTCATCAGTCGTTGGTGTCGACGTCCGTTCCCTTCAAATTTGTGTGTCACATTCAATGCAAGCTATCCAACTCTAATGGATTTTCGGCGCATAAAATTTGGCAGCGTATCGTGTTGATATAGAAACCACGAAAACATGATTTTGCGCCATAAATTAAGTTTTTATTGATCTGGACTCATAATTGAAAGAATACAAGATTACGCCATTTCATTTTTTTCGCTTTGTTGTAATTTTTGACAGCTCGTATGGCGCAATTGGAGACAAAAATATGATTTTTTCCTACTAGAGAAATTTTGTTCTAATTTGAATTAATTAAAAGTGACGTGTAGTGTAAAAAAGTGCACAAGTTCTGAATTATCTATTCTACTTTACACATCGCCGCTTCGTTTGCCTTTTAGCGATTTATTTTAAATGAAAAAATCTTTATTTCAAATGAAAAATATTAATTCGGTATTTATAAACGTATTTTTAAACGAAATCTTTGTTTTTTTAATCTACTAAATGCGCACGAAAGGAAAAAACACAACCGAAAAATCGATTAACTAAACCAACTTCTGGGGGCCACATTTGTTTACATATCATTTGTCTCCAATGCGGTAACAAATGGCGCAATCTTATTATTCTTTCATTCATGATCTGGACTCGACTCAATAATAACGCGCGTCCTGACACACCACTGCATCTTTTTTGTTCAGGCAATAGTCACAAAGAATATACATGCAAAAAAGAAATCAAGGTTAATTAAACATATCAATCACGGTTTGAAAAGGGCTTACTATTGTACTGAATTTTGTACTATTTAATTTTCCCAGTACGCAAGTACCACTTTTCAACTTTCAGTACTATTTCAATTACTGGCAAAAGACCAATTCTGAAATTTTCATTAACTGGGTTTAACGCATCACTCAAGTGCTAGTTTGGCATAAGCCCGATGAAATTCATTCGAGATTTTAATACAAATTTCAATTAAGATAATCGAAAAATTTAAAAATGTAGGTACCTTTCGAATGTAGATGTTTGGTGCGGTAGGAACTTGCCTCAGTTTTGCATACATAATAAAAAAATATTTTTTCGTATCTAAAAAATTAAGGAAAATAATCAATTTTTTAAAACTTTTTTAAACACTTCGAACAAATCGGAGAAAATTTTCTTCCGAACGGATACCTCGATAGGGCCGATTATTTTTGACGCGTTTCGGAAATCAAAGTTCCATCGTCAGGTTCGATTTTGTATCATAAAAAGTTCAATCTTCAGGTAAAAATGGAACTTTGAGTTCCGAAACGCGTCGAAATTAATATTAAAAAATAAAAGTTGTGACATAGTTTGAATAAATAAATATTTACATTTATATTTATTTTTATATTTTATTTCATAAAATAAAAAGTTTGTTTTTAATTTCTTAAGAACTAAAAAAGAGGGAAGACAGAACTTTCCTACATGCATTTTTTTTTTCTTAAAATGATACCAGGAATGATTCCTTTCCTAAAAACATGTGAACGTTTTATGAAATTTTATTTTTTTCACTCAATAATTCTAAATATAAAAAAAAAATATGTTGGTAGGTATATATAAAAAAAAACTGTAAAAACTTTCTTCCGAAAAATATGTTTTAAAAAAAATCTCTTCGCGAAAAAATAAGTAAACCAAATATACCTCAAACATGGGTCAAATATTCTATTATCTTTCCAAAAATATGCAACAACATACCTACTATGATTTCAAATTATCTCAAATTATTTATTAAACGTTAGATTTTTTCAGAATTTGTTGACATATACATTTAAAATGTACTAGCGGCGAGCCTGGCGAACTTTGTATCGCCCTCAAATAAAGTTGTCAAAAATATTAATTAGAAATTAAACTTGTTTTTTGATTTGGAATATATCATGCCCATGCATGAATGAAAGAATACAAGATTGGGCCATTTGTTCCTCATTGGAGACAAATGATATGTAAACAAATATGGCCGCCAGTAGTTTGTTTAAAAACTTTCCCCGGCTTTATCTAGTAGGAAAAAATCATTTTTTGTCTTCGATTGCGCCATACGAGCTGTCAAAAATTACAACAACAAAGCGAAAAAAATGAAATGGCGTAATCTTGTATTCTTTCATTCATGATGCCCATGCATGCGCTGTTGCACCTCGTTTGCAGCATACTAGACAAATTTTTACCAAAGATACACTTCAGACTTTCTTGAATTTTTAACAAAATATAAACTTGTTTTCCGACATAAGTATACGAAAATGCATGCGATGCTGCATTGTTGACCTCCAAATCGAGATGGTTGCAAGGGGTCGATGGCTGAATACTCAAACCACATCGTCCTCTAACGATGATAACGTCCAATAAAATATTAAATTCCTGTAAAATTCACGGTTGGAAAAATTTCGGTACTATTTGTTCATTTTCAGTAGGGGAAGTACGTCCAAAATGACATACTGTAAGCTATTTTATTAATAAAAAATTATTTAGAGTATTTATGGTAATGTTATGTCATATTTCAATTCATTGCACATATTTTACAATACTTTTTAAGTTTAAAATATAAATGCAAACAATTTAAAAAATAATTATTGAAAACTATACGAAAATCCATTTTGTCCATGTAGTATGGACAAAATGACATATTTCATATGGACAAAATGACATAGAATATGTGGTAGGTCTTTAGTAGTTAAAAAGTTTAATTTTCCTAAAATAAATTACTTATAAGTAAGAATTTGTTGCTCAAAAAACTTTCTAAAAATATAAACCTTATCAGGTTCGTATTACATGCATAATTCGAAAATGTAATTCTTACGGCCATATTATTAACTTTCTTCAAAGATAGTTTTACGGAAAACTAGTTCTGTATGGGTTTCGAGTTTTAAATTTTTCACAAATTTTTATTACTTTGACATCTAAATCAAAATATTCAAACATATTTTGACATTTAAACCAAATCATTAATTGTTTTTGAAAAAATTAAAAACTCGAATTACCTATAGAACTAGTTTTCAGTAAAACTAGCTTTGAAGAAAGTCAATAATATGGCCGTTAGTGCTTTTTGGCACATCCGCACAAGATGCATGGGCCTAATGATTGCATTTGCATAGACTCAACTCTCCAGGACTGACGATCCGTTGTTCTTTTATGATTAGGAGGCATGTTCATTGCTAAAATTGAAACAATATTCGTATACGTAGGTATGTCATTTTGTCCGGGGTTATGGTATGTCATTTTGTCCATATCGTACTCTTGACAAAATTTTGTTAATAAACTCCATAAAACTCTGCTGTTATGGTCAATTGTGAGTTTGTATTATCAATTTTGTCATGAACTATAGATATGGTCAATAAAACCATAATCCAAAAAACTATCCAAAACCAACAAAAAATTATTTTCTTCTAAAATAATGTTTCATTTTTTACGCCGGCACATGGCTGTCAAATGTGCCAGAATTTTCAAAGGATTTACAAAATCATCAAAGCCAACTAGTTACATTGGAGCTGGTTGTATAAGTATAGTAGATATCAAGATATGTCTGGTATGTCGATTTGTCCGTATATGTCATTTTGGACGTACTTCCCCTACTATTTTTTTTCTGCTTTTAGTACTATTGGCAAAAGTCGATTTCCATCACTGATGTCAATTGAAAATACTCAAGCCAAAAATTTCTCGGAAATTGCCTAGAGCAACTTTAGTTGGGCCAAAATAATGCCTCATTTGAGAAAAAAAGATGCCTTTTCAATAAAAAAAGCCTCTTTTATATAACAATCCTTTATTTAAAAAAAAAAAAAAACTTAGCTTAATCACAATAACATCTTATTAAGAAACATTATTTAGTTCAATCATTTAAATTACAAAGATACTTACGAAATACAAAATATGTATGTATATGTACATTTTAATCGAAATCGTCCTGTTCCTTAAAATCATACATATTTTTTTGAAACAAAGATAAGTGGGTTTGCTTAAATTCCAAATCATAAAAATTTTTATTTTTGAAAAGCGTCTTTGCGTGTCTTACATCAGTCTATTTCTCAGTTTTGTTTTATTTAAATTAAAGCACGAAAAAATCCTTTCAACCGCCGCAGCGCTGAGGAATGCGGCAGTCATAAAATATGGTTTACTAATTTTTCAAGAAAAGGAAACATATTAGAACCCGTTTTTCCAATTGAAATGCCTTCTTCTAAAACTGGGAAATATTTGTAAAGTTTTTAGCAACATTTAAATTTCTCAAATATCTGAATTCAATGTCAATATTGTTAAAGTTGTTTTCAATAATAACATATGGGGAAAATGTAGTGTTCCTCCCAAGTATATATCTTCTAATTTTCTTGTCACTTTCTTAGTAAATTTTTTACCCTTAATTTAATCCGGACGCTTCTTGATTGCCAATTGAGAACGCCATACGAAGTTTGCCCTCCTTGCAATTATTGTTTTATTAAAAGTAATTTTATTAAATTCTGAATTGTAATTAAATTCATCATTTTAAGAAAGAAAGTATTACAAAACGATGATTATGACGTCACAAAAATGCAAAGATGGCGACTAGGGTGTATCTATTAAAACCTTCAAAAAATGAAATTGGCAGCACTTTAATATTAACAATTTGGTACCCAAGTCTTAGAATATAAAATAAAAGGAAGTGCCCTTAGACGAAAAAACTGCGGGATTTTTTATAATAGTGTGAGTTATCACTATCGCAAATGCATTACCTCAGGGACGGAGTGTTTTTGATGGAAACCAACAAAAGGGCTCTAGAATAATCATTTGTGTTGTTTTGCACATTGAGTTGGTTCGGTGGTATATCTAAAAATAAATACTTACTTTTTATAATAAATCAGTAGGGCACCAAGAAACTTAAGGGTATTATCTGCTGAATTCACATATTCCAATTATTTCATATTTTGTAGTACATTCAAATAGAGAAACCGCAACTAAAAATGAAATACTTACGGGTTTTAAATTTATAAATATTTGATTAATTTTAATATCAATCATACTATAACAGAGATAACTTTTAATTTTAACTCTCATTTCATTAAAATTGATACATTCCTATTCAAATAAACATGAACTAGTAAAATTTTTCAAACACATGTAGGGTTCTGGTTTACATATTGACATAGGCACAAATAACAAACGTACAAAATCAAATTTAATAACAAGAAAATAATTTCCTCATATAAAGGGTGCTTGAAAAGTAGATGCGACTTAGGCCAGGCGCGCACATGCAACTAAACAGTTTGGTTTTGATTTTGAGCACAATAGGCTTATATGGGAGTACGCGCAGGTTTATGTGTGCGGACTCCCATATAATCTTATAGTACTCAAAATCGAAACCAAACTGTTTAGTTGCATGTGCGCGCCTGGCCTTACAATAACCAATAAAATTAAATACGTCCCTGCTTTATAGAATATCGTTTGACACTTCAAATACACGAATTCTAACAAAAAAAAAAACTAACTGAAGATTTTAATAATTAAATAGACTTTTTTCACTCTATTTAAAGATAAAACTTTCCAAATGCATTGCTTAAATGTTTATTAATCTAATTACAGACAGTAAACATCACTTTCTTAAACACAAATATACTAAAAGTTGCTGGTGAAAGGAAATGCTCTTATCCGCCTTCTTCTGGCTATTTTCACTCATTTTTACACTGCAGTTCATGTTTTTTTTTATTATATATTGCTAGATATTAATAATTTGCAATTGAATCGGTTAAAATGTTTTTTATTTCTTAAATAATCACTATTTTAATTAACATTTTTCAACTTGTATATCTTTGTTTCTTCTAATCACGCACTACTACTTAACCGATATGACGTTTCATATAGAAATTTACTTCCGCAATAACATATACTGTATGTGCGACAAATAACGCTTCCATATATTTCTATGACCCAAGTGTAATTCCCACATGGATGCCATTAGAAATGTCATATTTTAATGGCATTTCATATGTCGCTTCAGATTCCTAGTAAATTGTTTACCCCCAACGTCCCAAAAGAAGTATAACTTCAAAAATTTGTTGCTCTTACGGTTTTTTGTATATTCAAGTAAACAACTTTAAAAGTTAGCTCAAAAGTGAGCTTCCAAAATCTAAAATAATGAGAAAAACCAAAATTTTTTTTCGCACGAATTTGAAGTCTCCCTAAACTTAATGAAACCCGTAAACCCCGATTTTGTAGCTCGCATAGGTTTTTTCTTTATAAAAAATTCTGCTGAAATTAGACATTATACCAAAGCCAATATAATACCAAGATATTGCATCTGGTGTAAAAAATCGCGATCAAATCGCTAGTACTGGGCTGACCCAAGTGGTGATCACATACACTCACAGGCACAACTATCAGCCCACCTGCATTTTGCGTCACCCTAACTCTTTAACTTCACTATAATTTATCTGCTGATTTATTTTTTGTTTAGCGGATATTTTCGTAAGAAACAAAAAACTAAAACCCTTATTTCCCCCCGATAAAATTTTCATCAAAGCATTTTTTTTGCAATTTAAGCGATTTTTAATATTGTTTCAGTTACTTAAAAACATACTGAGAAATCGGTTTTGCATAGCTACTGAAGCTCGTACACGTCTTTTTGAGGTGAGGAATGTTGGTGTGAGTGAACGTGCCATCAGAAAATGGTTGGCAGAATTAGATTTCAGAGCTTTCCGTATACGTGGAAAATGTTTTGCAAGACCATGTGATGCCTTTCGCGCCAATTTGATATTCAGGACATCATTGACGGATTGTCAAACCGGCTCCACGAAGTAATTAGAGCCTGCGTCGCAAACACCCATTATTAAAAATTAAGTTTTTCAATAATTTTACCACTTTTTTAACATTAAATGATAACACATTTTTCAGTATTTTGTGTTTTTATTAGTTTTTTTGTGTTAATTCCTTAATAAACGTGGTGTTTTATCAGATTTTTTGTTTTATTTTTTATTTTTCAAACTTTGCTTTCAACATAACCTACACCCAATGTGGTCTAAACTTGACGGTGGGCGGTTAAATGTTCCTGTGAGAGATGTGTGCGTGAAACCATATAATACCAATAATACTGCATCTCCTCAACCAACTACCAATAACCAGCTTTAGGTGCAGTCGGTCGGGGGAAGGGAAGTATTTCAATTGCCTAGCCTACTTATACACAAACACACACACTTCAAATGCTACTGATCGTGTTTTTTTTTTTCATATTTACTTTCCTACCCAATGTCTGCGTTTGAAAAAAACTATGCGAGCCACAAAATCGGGGTTTACGGGTTTCATTATGTTTAGGGAGACTACAAATTCGTGCAAAAAAATTTTGGATTTTCTCATTATTTTAGATTTTTGAAGCTAACTTTTAAAGTTGTTAACTTGAATATACAAAAATCCGTTAGAGCTACAAATTTTGTTTGTGCAACAAATAAGCATTTAACAAGGTACAATTTCTGGAAAAAAGAAAAAGTTGAAAATTCTACATTTTACCAACTTCCATTTTATTTTAACGGACCGGAAATGCACTTTTTAAACTTTAAATTTTAATAAAAAATGAACCAAAAAGTCTATCAAATTAATTTTTGTGCAACAATTTAGCATTTAAAAAGCTACAATTTTTGACACCGATAGAATTATTATTTTCGTACTTTCGTCCGCTAACTGCAGACTTATTGCGGAAACTTGAATATTTTATAAACTATTTGAGCTACAAAATCGCGGTTTTCGCGACTCAAGAGCATTTAAAAAGCTACAATTTTTGGTGTCAATCATTAATTAAAATTCGTAATATTTTAGATTCCATCCGCTAACTTCAGACTTTTTTAGCGGGAACTTTAATAACTCGGAAATTATGCGAGCAACAATTGGTTTGCGCAACAAATTAGCTACAAATTCAGATATCAAAATTTTTTGATTTCGCCAAAAAGTATCCGCCAAAGTAAGGGACATTATAAGGTGTGCCTTACACACAAGACAAATCTTATAGTAAATAAAAATTTAAACATAAATTAAAAGCCAGGTTGATGGTTTGTACTTTGTCCACATACTAAAATAATATGTGAACGAAATTTGGAGCGGTATATCTTTCTAATTATATCAATGTTTTTTCTTCACATAAATTCAATTAAAATAAATAAACCTACAAACTTTAAGACTTGTATTTTTAAATTTAACTAACAGTTATTTAATATTTGAAATTAATAAAATATCAATGTTTACGCGTGCCAGTCTCTCAAGAAAAATTGTGTTTCAATCACTGTGTCGCGCATGTTTTGTAAAACGAGCGTCAGGTCGCGTTGCTTAATTAATATGCGCAATTGATTAAAGTCGTTTACAAAAAGTCATGTTGTACTGTCACGCCAAACGCGCCGACTGGTCACGTCTCAATATGCGCCTAGGTACAAATTTTCATTACACGTCCTAGGATTTGTTATACATAATTAAACATAATAACAAACACTTGGCCCTATATCAATTTATTATTGATTTTCACTCATGTTAAAGAAAGCTACAAAAAGCCTTTAACATCTACATTATTAACAATAATAAGAGGCGTTTTCTTTTTGCAAGCACGGAGGAAATTGGTCGAAAAAACCAACATCGGGGATTATTGACGCCATCACAAAAAAAACATGGAGTTTTCATACAAACGATGGATAACATATATGGAAGTCATGCCGGTAACGCAGATTTTCTCCGTGCATAAGCTAAGCATCGAAAATTGTCCGTGCTTAGCTAAGCCCGAATGGGCTTAGTTGTTGTTTCATTTAACACGATAACTATTGAGCCCCGACATCGTTTTTTTTTTCATCCAATTCCCTTCGGGCTTGCAAAAAAACACGGCTTATATTTCATTAGTATAGTAACATGTCATCACAATGTTATATGTCTTCCAACTTCTGTTACAGAATAAACTGTGCTGGAATATATAAACCATCGAAAAAAGTCATCTTTTATGTGCACTGCCCACTATTATGGGCATATCGGAGGAAGTCAAACTGGAAGAATTATCAAAGGAACCCAAACTAGCTCATCAGGAAAAAACTCCTGACCATTCGATAACATTTTTATCAACTACAGCAAGTGGTGGCACAAATAGTCCCATTTCCGATGCAAATAGTGACGGTGAACTTGATGAATATGCACCAAAAAGAAAACAACGTCGTTATCGGACCACATTTACAAGCTTCCAATTAGAAGAGTTGGAAAAGTCATTTTCGAGAACTCACTATCCAGATGTGTTTACAAGGTAAGTTAAATTATGTGTTAATAATAAAAAATATTTTAATGATAATTTCGCAATTGAAACTGTAATTTCAATTTGAAGTCGCCAAAAAAATTTCTTCATATTGTGCTGACAAAATTGATAGACCAGTCTATAGGGGTGTCAAGTTTTAATAGAGCTGAGAGAGAGAATGCAAAAGTCAAATTCTTGCATAGCTGCTAAATATTATTAAAATTTTAGTGGATATACATATACATAATACAAATTATTAAGTGAAAACTTTATAAAAGTGAAAGTGAAGATTAAGATAGTAAATAAATTAAAATAAATCGTTGCTTAAATCTTGGTTTGTCAAAAAAAAAAAGGAAAAATAAGCTCTGACTGTGTCGACTTAAGTCGACTGGTAAAAACGGAAGATAAATGGCTGGTATGCAGTGGCTCTTGTGGTGCATTTTATCATTTAAAATGTCTTGAATTGAAGCAATATGATTATGAATTATTAATTGAAAGGTCAGATATTCATTTCATGTGTAAAAAGTGTTTAGATGATTTAAAATGATGATTTGAAATCCCCAAAAAAAAAATTCATTTGCAGAAGCCGCGAAGTCGACAATTATCGTGAATCTAATACTGCGTTTTCATTAGAGCTGAAATGAGGTAATTTGGCAAAATACAAAAAAAGTGGTCACATTTCAAATTTCGTAATTTTGTTTGACGGTCCAGATTATCAACCGCTTGTTTTTGTTGTTTTTTACATTGAATTCTGTCATTTTAAATGGTATCCACTTTGAATGGATTCCATTTGTGTGTGTTCATAAAAGTTTTACGTAAATTTCTACAGAATTTTGTACAAATTTGGTTGAAATTACCTCATTTGGAAATTTGAATTTGTATGATTTCGAATTTAATTTGGAAATTTTGAATAAAATTACCTCATTTGCTCTAATGAAAACGCAGTATATAGGTAAAAGAGAAGTAAAACATAAACAAAACGAAAAGTGACGTAAGTTTATATAAGTTCTTCGGATTATTTGTCAATAAAAGATTTGTCTTACGAAAAGAAAGATGGATCAATACCGATAGTTTGTTCGGATGAAGAATCTCATGAAAAATGAGCGAAAGAAGTGAAGGAAAAATTAAATGAAAATTATGTTGTTGATTGTCCAAGGCTCTTAGTGCCGCAAATTTTGTTAACGGGTGAGTAAAATGTATAAAGTAAAAAAGATAGAAGTAGGGCTGAGTTCCAAAATTCATCAGATGCGCATTTACTGCGCAGTTTGCGCAGCTACTTCGATTGAAATTTTTTTTTTGCATTCCGAAACGTCAGACTTATGTAATGTAATATTTCTACAAAGCATCAAGTTTTCGTTGCTGATGCATATGAAAAATGAAGGCATTACTTCCGCATCAAAACATATTCTACAATTTGGAACTCAGCCTAGCTGTGTAAAGTAGAACTATTTAAAGGGAGAGGTAAAATGTGTGAAGTGTAAGCTAAGTAGAGACGATTGTCAGATCTTACAGTATTGTCAGATCTGTCAGTCAAAATATTGTCCCAAATGTCTTACAATCGTCTGCACAAAATTTTGTCTGACAATATTGTCAGAAACGTCTTTGTCAGGTAATTGTCAGACGACAATCTGACATAAAATTGTCAGGTTTTCATTGAAAACATCTTACAATTGCTGACAATTTCTTCATTGTCGGAAATGTTAATGGGCACTACCAATAATCAAATTTAGTTACGACTTAAATATTTCAGTAAAATGGACCATAATGAAATGGGCTCTAAATATTAAACAGTGCATATTATTACCTAAATATTTACGTACAATATTAATAATGAACCATATATTGAATTGAAATAAAAAAATTGAGAATATATTGCATGGTTAATTATTTAGGATCCATAACGTTATGGCTAATTTCACTGCAATATTTTGTTCATAACTAAATTTAATTATGAAACTGCTCTGAAAAAACAAAACCCAACGGTTGGATAGCGAATTGGTTGAGATAAAAATAAACATTTTTATTGGAAATTTGTAGTTTTTCCACAACTGAATAAAGCATTGCGCAAACCTAAGCGATGGCGGTGGCGATCACGATATCGTCTAAAGCGCGATAAAGATGCGATCAAAAACTTGCTCAAATCAATGCGATATTGCGATCTAGCATGAGAGCGTGCAGTTGTCATACAAAAAAAAAAAAAACGTTGGCATTCAAATTAAAAAAACATTCAAATTCAGCAATGGAAGAAGCTTTACTTTTAGCATTACTCATTATGACGAGGAAGAAGCGCAAAGGTAAAATTGAGCTACAATATGTACATTAATGCTGTTCGATTTTGACTGTTTTATTAGTCCAAATAAAGAATTGTATTTATTTACTGAAAATAATGTTCTTTTGAAATTTTTGTATGCAATATAATGTCGTTTTCGATTGGATTTTCAGAGTGTTTCACTCTTTTTTGATTCCAATGGAATATGAAAAACTCTCTTCCGTAATATGTGTATCTATGCAGAAGTTAAAACTAAAATGAATTCTTCAATAATTTCTATTCCAGAACATCTCAAGAAGAAGCATTTACTATTTTAACAATTAATTCAACACATACTTTTAAAAATATGTGTGTTTTCAGAGTGCACTCCTAGCACTCTTTAATGAAATCCGGAGTGAAAAAACACTCCTAAATCATCACTCCGAACAGCCAATGGAAGGTTTTTGGAGTGTTGGGAGTGTGGATGGAGTGAAAAAAGAGTGCTAGAAGTGACCAACGGAGAACGACATAAGTTTTTTCTACTATAGAAAGAACTACATATATAAAGTATTGTTCAGGCTGTTTAGAACAGAAAAGAACAAAGTTTTAGCTGTTCAGTGAGAAATTTTCTGTTCTAAACTGTTGTGACTTGCTGTTCAGTGAGTCTGTTTGGAACATTTTAGAGCAGGATTTTCGTTCTTGTTTTGAGGTATAACAACTTAGAACAGCAGAGATTTGTGAGAAATGTCAAAACCAGTTGTTGTTCTGTTCTGACTATTTCTTCACTGAACAAACTTTATACATATCTACCTATTTCAGAAACAGAAGCAGAATCCGGGTACACCAAATGAATTTGACCCGAGAAGAAAAAGGAGAGTTTCACGCGATGTTTTCCGAACTTCGATCGGACAAAAATCGATTTTTTGTTTATTTTCGAATGTCTATTGAATGTTTCGATGAACTTCTTGAATTAATTCAAGAGGATATAAGAATGCAGTTCACCAAACTCAGGAGACCCATTGAGCCAGCGGAGCGATTAGCCGTAACAATTAGTATTAAAATTTCTTATTTCGAATTCCTTTTAACTAAAAAAAA
Source organism: Epistrophella euchroma (assembly GCA_947049315.1). Taxonomy (NCBI): domain Eukaryota; kingdom Metazoa; phylum Arthropoda; class Insecta; order Diptera; family Syrphidae; genus Epistrophella; species Epistrophella euchroma. The sequence goes on from OX346245.1 coordinate 63,837,297, forward strand.
AAATAAAAAAAATAAATTTGATGGCACAACACCTCATGCAGAACTAGAGCCTAGTGACTTACAACTCTCAACCATTCCTGTGTGCGTGTCTGCAGGAATGGAGGGGACCTACAGTTTATTGCCGAATCGGAATGGCTAACGAGCGGCACTTTTCTGTGACAGGAGATACTCTTGGAGGATTTGTCAATTCCTCGCAAGAGGCAGTAGCCGTTTTTTCTTTTAAATAAATATTCGTTTTTTTTTCTAAACAGATTTTTTTTCTTTCAATACAAGGGATTTGGCCAGAAAAATCGATTTTTTTCTTCTAAACAACTCGATTTTTTTGTCAAAAGGAATTTGACATTAGTTGTTCGAAGCAAAACACTTACCTTTATCAGACTTATTACAACAATCATACAAACGATTACGAATTAAAATTGCGATTTACTACATACATTCCAATCAAAACCACTGATTCCTTTATTTGAAAAACATTCATGTCCAATTCCTTTTAAAAAAAAATTCTATTTTGTGTCTAAACATAATAGATTTTTTTTTCTTTCAATACAAGGAATTTGTCCAGAAAAATCAATTTTTTCTTCAGCAAATCGAATTTTTTTGATGAAATGAATTCGACATTATTTAAATAAGACTCCAATAAAGCTCATTTTCATATTTTTTGTGTTGAAAATTTTTTAATTAATTTTTAAAATGGTGTGAACTTCGTGCTTTCTACAAAATAATATCGTGAATAGACAAAAGAAAAAAATATATATTCACAACAGTTTAACAATGCAATGTTGACAGCAAACAACAGTTTTACAATGCAATATTTACTCTAGCTATGAGCATAATCAGACGTTTCTTTTAAAATTTCATTAACATCATCTATGGAAACATCAATATATTCCTCTTCTTCGTAATGAGGTGAATATGTTTTAATTGGTGTAGAGTAATCCTCTCATAAAATGTATATGATGTACTTTGACTAGAGCCGTCTTCATCTCCATTGATTTGCTCAATCTCGGCCTCCATAAATAATTTTGACAGTTTAAATTTAAGCGAAGCTTGTCTTTGCTTTGAAATTTGTTTTAGCATATCCTTTAAATAAATCATCTATATTATCTGAAGTGGGCTCAGTTTTCTTATCCAAATAAGAAATAACTTGCTGCACTGCTGTTGATTCAGGTTTCAAGCCCGTTTTTCTTCTTTTTGGAGTACATAAGTTTCAACCAAGTCTCCCGATGGGCAAATTTCGTTCATTTCTTCCTCTGCTGAGTAAGGAAATTCGGATATTTGATGAATATTTATCGAATTATGTTAGATTGCGTTTTGATAAATGCTAAAAATGGCTTTAAAAAGCTCATTTGTTCAGCCCAAGGTCACGTTTTATATAGATCTAAGCTTTTCATCTCCTGACCTGTGTGAACCTTTTCAGAACGTAAACATTTTGCATAGCAATCTCTTAAGTTTTTCCACCTCTTTTTCCAAGTATCACCTAAAACGAAAACCAACAAAATATTATACAAATTTCATTTTTAAATTATTTGCGTATGTATTGTGTAATGTGTGTTTCATTTTAAGGGTATCTAGCAAAAGGTGATTCCTTTAAAACTATTGACCACAGTTACAGAATGGGATTTACAACCGTAAGTGCAATCGTTTTGGAAGTTTGTTCTGCAATATGGAATCGATTGCAACCTTTGTTAATGCCGGAGCAAACAAAGGAAATGTGGGAACAAAATGTGGTACGTTTCAATGACAAATGGCAGTTTCCGAACTGTTTAGGGAGTATCGACGGTAAACACGTTACCATCATAAAGTGCCCAAATAATTCTGGATCGAAATTTTGTATTGTTTAAATAGCTATCGTAGACCACGATTATAAATTTGTTGCCATCGATGTTGGGGGATATGGCAGAAACAGTGATGGTGGAATTTTTGAAAATTCAATAATGAGACAAAAGTTTATAAACAGAACTTTTGATCTACCGGAAGATAGACCTTTGCCCAATCAAAATGTTGCTACCCCTTGTATTATAATAGGCGATGAAGGGTTTCCACTAAAGGAATATCTCATGCGACCATATCCGCACCGACATTCGAGATCCGACCCCAGTAAGGAAAATTACAACAAAAGGTTATGCAGAGCCCGTCGTGTCGTGGAAATCGCCTTCCGGATAGCAACTCAAAAGTTTCGTTTGCTGTTAAGACCAATCGAATTAAAAGTGGAAATTGCCATAGTTGTTATCATAACAATATGCGTGTTACACAATTACATACGAACCCGAACTTGTGACCACCCCCAAACAGAAGAAGAACTTCCCGTCATATCTTTTGATAGCCTGGAAGTTGATGGACGAAGGCCAACAATGGAAGCTTTTAGAATACGAGAGAGATTTGAAACATTCTTTAATAATGTTTAATTGGATTAAAAATTTCTATCAATAAAAGGTAAGAACACTTTCAATATTGTTTAGAAAAAAAATATACTTTTTCTTCATGCAAAATAAGCGCGGAGCAGACTGCATTATAACCTTCAGTACCAGCATCCGAACAATTATTATAAAATCCAAAACAATTCCTGATCCTGAATCATCACCCGCTTTTCCTCTAATAATCATCACATCATCATCTCTGGATTCACAACTAGGATCCAACTAATCAAGAAATAGCTCACGCTTCCACAACTCCCCCTGAACCTTCAACACTATACCTACGTAACAAAAGGAAATGAAGTTCCGTCAAAAAATATGTACATCTTACAACAGAAAGTATACTGGTACAACGAATGGTAATGAAGTTGAATCGCAAGCGAATAGGCTTGCAAGATGAAAATTAACTTAATTTTCTTATGTGGTTCGTGGGTGCATTGTTGGGTGCGAATATCTTGGCATTAGCCATTGTCCGCAAGGGAGCAAAGAAAAAATCACGGATTAACCGACACCATAATGTTGAAACAAAAGAGGACAAGCGAAATCTACAAGCTCCACAATTTCACCAAGGAAGATGATGTCCCATGACTCCGTCCCAGTAATTTTCCTCCGTCACTTAAAGAGCAGGATCATTAAATATAAACAAGATTACTTAAAAACACTAGCTTTTTCTTTCTTTCTATTTAATTTACTGCGACAGAAAATAATTGAGCAACGAATTCAAAAAAAATACCCTTGGTAGATTGCCCTTGTGGCACCTACCGAACATGGATTACATGTCTTATGTGCTATAACGTGAATTAACGATATGGGATATACGCGTATGGATGCCCTTTTTCAAACCCTTTCGAAAGAGATATCAATGACGTCAGTGGCACTTATGTATCCGAAGATATTGGGCTCAAATTAATTTGAGTACTCCTAATTTTGCTGCAATTTACCCCAAACGCGATGACTCATCACATGAAACTATGAGGCGATAGCTATAAAACAATTCCTCTATAATCTTTGCGCAATCTTTATCTATCGATTGGTATATTTAGGATGTCTGTAGTGCAAACAGTCACTTAGCAGTAGGACGCGAGCGGTACATGTTTTCGTGACGGTCCTCATTTCGCTACATCACCCCCAACCGTCCGAGAAAGACATGTAATCCATCTCAAAAAACCCTCCTCAGTTTTTTGACAGCAAAACTGAGGAATTTTTGTGAGGAATTGTGTTTATATTTTTGGCTGAAGCAGTATGACTACGAACATTTGTGGATAAATTTAAATATTATAACCACAAAGGGCTATGGATATCTAATAACTTTGGTAGTTTTGTATAACTCACCACGTGCATTATGCCGAGTCTTTTGTGATCGGTTTACAGAGCTACTCGAAGAACTAAATGAAAGCGCGAAAGCATTTATAATTGTTGGTGATTTTAACATAGATTGGCTAAATAGAAATTCAACATATCAAATAGAAATTCAACAAATTATCTTAGAAAATACAGCGGAAAAAATCCTTTCTCGCGTTCAAGAACCTATCCAAGGCAGTGTCCACCTATCCAAAAATTTTCAAATACGTTTAGTTGTTGTTGGATAAGCTGTTTTTTTTCACAAGGGATTACAACAACACAAAGCTATCCAGATCGCGTTGGATACAATTCTGAACGAGGCCATTAACAAGACTTTCCGAATAATCGCAGACTCTAAAACACTAATAAATTACGGTTTTACAAATTCGCATCTTGTTTCCACAGAAAGAGACACTAACTTAAAAATAACTGATAATGAAACAATAATAATTAAAATAAAATCAAAAAAAAATAAAGTAGATACATAGCTTGATAAAAAAAATGGTACAGTACATAAAATACGATAGAGATAGGTTAGGTTAGGAAGAGCGTGCCCAGCTCTGAGGCTGTTGCGTACACGGAGGCCTATTGGTTCATTGTGATCGCCTATAACAGAGATTAATCCTAAGCTAGTGGTTGACATAGACTGGTTCATTTACCAACCAGTCCGTGCTTTCTATATAATTCTTCATGTTTGCCATTGAGACCTGCGCTAAATCGTCGAGTTATCCAACAAACCTGTTTCCAATGTAACGGAGGCGGTTTGTTTGGAAGTTTGGGCATAATCGCAGAGCTGGTGTTTAATGGTTTTTTATTCAACATCCTGACAGCTCCTACAGAAATCGGGTGCGTATACTCCCAATCTAGTGACCATTATGCCAATGGCACAATGTCCCGTCAGTACACTTATCAGGGTTCTAATATTCTTTTTACTCAGCGATAAAATATACTGAGTTTCCTTTTCATTAATTCTAGTCCATAAATTTCTAGAGATGGCGCAATCGTTTCTGAATATCCAGGAGCTATTGATTTGCTCTTTCGTTATTAGGTCTATCTTCCGTTTTATTACGCTAATCGGGACGTTAAGTCCCATGGCTATTTAGCTGCTAGTGTCTCTATATGATATTGACCCCTTCCTTGCCAGTGCATCTGCTGTCATCCCCTTCTATATTGCTATGTCCAGGAGCCCAGCGGAGTTTGACTTGGTAAGAGTAACATGATTGTTCAGTATGCCTCGACATTTTGCTACTGCCTTAGATCTTATAGTCTCACTGGCTAATGCTTTGATGGCAGCTTGGCTGTCCACAGGGGCGGACTGGCGCACCGGGCACTCTGGATTTTTCCCGGTAGGCCCCTTGGGCAAGAAAAAAATTCTTAAAAGCACTTGAAATTCCATTTTTTAAAAGAAAACTTTTTCATAAAACTCGCTCACGAGAGGTTATAGTAATTATAGTGTTTTTTTTTTTTATAAATTCTTGATCAATAATTCGAAACCCACTCTAGGATATGGTGCCACAACTGGGTTGCAGGCCCCTTTAGTCAATATAAATCTGTTGTGGCCCCCTAAGTATTTTTCGAGGCCCTCAGAGTTATGTTTGTGGGCTCCCTATGGATCTTTCGCAGCCCACAAAATTATGTTTGTGGGCCTCCTCTGTATCTTTCGAGGCGAAGCCTAAAGAATCATATTTGTGGCCCTTTTAGTCAATGTAGGCCCCCTATGGATCTTTTGAGGCCCACCGGATTCTGTTTGTGGGCCTCTTAATGGATTTTTGGAGGCCCACAGAATTATGTTTGTGGCCCGCTTCTTGTCAATTTAGGCCCCTATGTACCTTTTGAAGCCCACCGAATTTTGTATGTGCCCCCCTATGGATCTTTCGAGGCCCACAGAATTATGTTTGTGCCCCTTTTATTCAATGTAGATCTTTAGGAATTTTCGATGCTCAGAGAATTATGTTTGTGTGCCTTTTAGTCAATACCTATATTATGTACATAGATCTCTTTTAGCACCTTAGTGCTAGTTGTACAATCGTGGTTTAAATTTTGATCCGTGGTTCAGGAATTTTAACTCGCCGATTTCGGCGGGTTAACTGAGGTTCAACGATGGTTCAAGGTCCTAATATGCACTAAAAGCCAATTACATGCCTGAACGATCGTTGAACCACAGTTAATCCGCCGAAATTGGTGAGTTAAAATTTCTGAACCACGGATCAAATATTTGTACAACTGGTCCTTAAAGTAAATAAATATAGTAGTAGCTCCTAAACTATATGCCAATAGGTATCTATGTCGAAAATTATCACCACGAATCGCTTCAATCGCTACCTTATCTTTTTTTAATCAATTCAAATTCTTTATGAAGTGAATTCACAAATAATAATTACTTTTATTAATATTTCATAAATATTTAACATGCCTTTAAATTCTTAAATGGCGTATTTTGTATGGAGAATACAAAAAAAAAAAAAAAAAAAACATAGTAAAGAAAAACCTTCAACCAGTAGGTATTCACTTTGTAGGTACCAATTTTCCTTGTTTTTCGTTGAAATTACTATTTTCCTGCATATCTTTAAAAAAAATAAATTAAAACGTCCCAAACTATACTTTCGTACATATTTCTTAAAGTCGTAAAATTAATGTCAAATAACTAAACCCTGTAAAACTTTTTTTGGTATATTTATGTTTAAAAACTCAAACAAATGAATCTGCCAGTCGAAACTACCAAAAACTAAAAAATAATTACGATTATCTACACTCAATGAATTAAACATGGATATTAATGAATTTTTGTACATTAAAACATTAATAAACATGAAAAAATGAAATATCAAGAAACAATTTATGCATATCAACTTTTATTTTTAACTATTTTGAGAGTATGGAGAAAAATTGAGGCGGAACAAGACAGCATACTTTACAAAAATGCTGATGCTCCAAATGCATTTGATTAACAAACCTCACATCTCGACCTGTGACATCAGTGGTCATCAGTGGCGGAATACGTAGTGCATACGGCTTCGAAGACTGAGCAAATCTGATGCGCGGGTTCAAATCTCGCCTGATGTAGAAAGTTTTTCATAATAAAAATGGATTAAAGCTCAGCACCACTAAAAAGGAGAATGATGATAGGGCTTGTCACCCCTTGAAATAGCTATATCTCCAGCCAAAACAAAAATAAAAGGAATTAAAAATACCCAAAAAAATTAATTCGTAAGCAATTGGTAGTAGCGCCTTTAAGTTGTTATTGTAGTTCACAAATTCAATGAAATTGACGGAATAAAGAATGGCCAAGTCTAATAAACTGACATTCTAGTATGAATAGTACAGTAATAATAATAATAATTTTGAGAGTAATTATGTATTTTGGGGCCCTTTTCCTAAAAGTCCCGGTAGGCCCTTTGACTTCCAGTCCGCCCCTGGCTGACCATGAAAAAAATGATCTCTGACGAGCTCAGTTTTTTCTCGTGAACAATTTCGACTGCTTTTTCAATAGCATAAATCTCAGCTTGAAAGACACTACACTCATCTGGGAGTCTGTAAGATTATCTAATATTAGGAGATTCGCAAAACACCTCAGCTCCTGTTCCTTCTTTCATTTTTGACCCAACAGTGTAGAAGGCGATACCCCGTTCACTGAGTAGTGAGTTGTGGGTTCCCATCCATGTCTTTCAGGTATTAGAACCGAGAAGTTTTTTCTAAAATCTATTACGGGTGGGAGGTAGTCAGTGGTCACATCAATTCCGGCATATCGTTGCCATGGAGATACCTTTATAAATGATATCGGCCAGTATCAATTTATAAATATAACAGCTCGTTGATGTGAATTTTTTGAGCAATATATTTTCAAGTAAACTGTTAAAAATTGTGTATAGCTATGTTTATACAAAAAACGTGAACGGAATTTCAGTAGAGTGGTTTAATAATAGATTAAGACATTTAAAAAGATACAAATTGCTTTGTTATCGCAAAGCTCTTCAAACTGAAGAAATAAGTGATTGGGAGAGTTATAAACGGTCAAGAAATAAATATATTAAAAAATCAAATTGTAAAAACGAACGGACTTTCTGTGCAAAAAAAAATCCTTATGAAATCGGATCAAAAAAAGGCATGAGGAGAACTTTAAGAACATATGGGATGAGGAAAAAAAAATTGTCGTTTTAAATTAAGTCCTGTAAATCCTTCTGATATATTTGAAGTACTACGAACAATGAAACGAAAGACACATTTTTATTTTGTGTATCCAAAGATGTTTTTACATGCATTTGGGGAAATAGGGAACGTGCTAACTGAAATAATTAATAAATCCTTACTCTCGGGATATTTTCTAAGTTCATGGAAAGAATCATTGGTAACACCAATACAAAAAGTTAAAGGCTCTAGGCGATGTGAGGATTATCGACCAATATTCACACTGCCAGTGTACGAAAAAATCATCGAAAAGATAGTTAAATTGCAACTGCAAAAATACATAGACACTTATAACATAATCATCGATAATTAATTCCGGTTTAGAAGGCACCATTCCTGTTAGATAACTTTAAATTATGTATAATTAAATTGGAAAGAAGATCGGGTAATGAGATCCACCATTGTTGCAATTTTCTTGGACCTTAAGCGCAGGGTTTCCACTTTTCGAAAAAATTTTCGCAGTAGATTCACTAAAAAGATGCAGGAGATTGAACTTTTTTGCAGTAAATTTGTTTTATTATTATTTTTTTCAAAAAACAAGGAAGATTATAATTTAAAAAAAAATATTAAAGGTAATTAGAAAAAATAATTAACATATTTTGCATCAAAAATAAAAAGTGTTGTTAAAAATACATATCTGTTGTTAAATATCAGGGTATAAGTTATCTCAAACAAAAAGAAAAGGTGTCGTATTAATAAGGTATACCTATTTTTTAATTTTAAATTCCCTATCGCTACTAAGGCTTTCATGACTTTGGCCATTACCAACACTGTACATCACTACTTAAGAATAAAGCATAATTGCATTTACTTATTAAGAATTTTAACCTTTTTGTGCAGACACACACAATTTGCAACATTAAAAAAAAAAACGCAAATTAACAAAAACAAGATTTCCGTCAGCTATAAATATTCATCATAACAGAGCCGATATAGTCGAAAGCCGTAGATATTAATAAGTTAGGTACCTACGATGTGAGTTTTTCCTGAAAAATTAGTATGATTGCAATCAATGAAAAAATTGAAAAATTATTTGTGGGTTATTTGTTTAAGGACAATTTTTTTGTAAAACCAAAAATGCAGTAGATTTGATATAAAGGCAGTAGATTTATTTTGAGAAAAAAATGCAGTAGATCTACTGCAATTGCAGCAAATTGGCAGTGGCAACCCTGCTTAAGCGGGCTTTCGAAACTATCAACCGAGGGATATTAATCCAAAAATTGAAACAGTGCGGTTTTCGTGATAAAGAGTTATATTGGCTTACATCATATCTTCATAAGATAACCTAGAGAACATCATTAAATAGAAAATTTTCGGAGAAAGCTTCAACATTCTTGGACGTACCTAATGGCTCAATACTTGAAACTGTTTTGTTTCTCTTGTCTTGTATAAAAATGACGTGTGCAGTTTTGAAATATTGCAAAAAATGAGTGCCTGTTGTTTCGTTTTTTTCACTTCGCTTTTCGTTGTTTCGCTTTTCTTATAATTATTTTTATTTACTTCGATTATGTTTACTTTGTTTTTGAATCACTTCACGCTACGATCATTTCGCCCTACGATCATTTCGCATTTGGTTCTTTCTCTTTTTACTCGTTTTGCAATTTTGTTAAAAGTGTAAGGAGTTATTTAGGTCAAGGTTATTTCGTTTACGGTTTATTTCGCATTTCATTTTGTGTTAGAATTTATTGTTTTGGCGTGGGTTCATTTTGTGGGTTTATTTTGCAAGCTCCAAACTATCAAACAAAATATTAAAAAGTTTTAAAATCGATAAAAATACAATTCGTAACGTATTTAAATCAGTAAGGGGAAAAGAAAAACGTAATTACAATGGACAAATGACATAGGATAAGTTCAAAGTTTCTTTAAATGCAGATTATTTAAATGCAAAAAAAACTTTGCATACATCCAACCTCGCACCTACCCCAAATCCTATAGTGGGCCAAGCTGGGGGGTTGCAGGGGGGCAGCATGCCTCCCCTTACATACCTCACTGTTTACACGCCGTAATGCTGGGTGCTAGCACTGTATTTATGTCAGCAAGCTTACATACGAAACAAACGATGGCGAAGTAGAGTGTGTGAAGTTAGCCCCCCTTTTTTTGATTTTGTTATTTTTGAAAGTTGTTCCCGGTTGTTCCGGATTTGTTCCGCATTGTTCCAAATTTTTTTCGAAAAATATTCAAAAATGGGGGTTTTAGACCCCAAAAACCATTTTTGACCTAGCTCTCCTTTTTTCGAAAATCGAAATTTTGAAAGTTGTTCCAGGTTGTTCTAGTTGTTCTGAACATTGTTCCAACTTTTTGGACCTCTATGTTCAAAATATCGTAAGTTATGGGCAAAATTCGAAAAAATTCTAGCCCCCCTTTTTTTGAAATTCCAATTTTTTATTTTTTTTTCTGGTTCCAAAAAGTGTTCTGAACATTGTTCCAAAGAATTAAAAATTTAGAAATTTTATTTTTAAAGATAAGGGCTTTCAAAGTTTTTTTTGAAAAATGCAAAATACGGCTCTCGAATATTTTTTTTTTGATTTGAAAACCTTTGATTAGGATTACTTGGCTATACATACATGTGTTGAGAAAAAATTGTATCTCTAGATGCATACTGTAATCCCGAAACCCAACTTCAAAAAAAAATCTTGATGTTTTTGAAATTTGTAAAAATTCCATGAGCCCCCCTTTTTCAAAAATCCAAAATCGCAAAATTGTTCCAAGTCAAACCTTGTTTTGTGTGTAATATCCCAAAATTTTATCCAAAAATATAAATAACTAAGGGCTTAACCCCAACAAAAACTAGTAAAGCACTTTTTTCACTCCCCTGACCCCCCCTTTCAAAATTTAAAAAATCCAAAACTTGATTATGATTTCATTACCAATTATCTAAACGGCTTCAAAATCTTGTTTATTTAAAACACACACCAAACAGACAAAATACCCAAAAACCCCCCCTTTTGAAAAAGCCTTTATTAAAAAAAATCTTTAAATAGCAATCTAATCAAAACCCATTGTTCCAAAATTTCATCAAAAAATATCCATATTCAAAGATTTTACAGCCAAAAAACGATTTTTACGATATTAAACAAACATTTTTATTTTGCGGCCCGCTTTTGAAAATCGAACAGTATACATACTGCCTCATTTTTTATACGTTAACCTTAACATTTAACTAAAGAAAAAATAATTACAAAAACATACACATTAAATAATCTAAATAAATGTCCACCCCCCTCCCCCAAAAAAAAAAAAAAAATCCAAATTTTAAATCGTATTCCGAATTCAAACTGACGAACATAGACAAAAACTCATTGTAATATGATTTCACGCAAAAAAATAAAATATAAAATCTTAAAAGCATGTAACACCATTTACGATATTAAATAAAAACTCTACTATCGCCCCCATTTATCTAAAATTCAAAAACTTGTTCCAGGTTGTTCTAGGGCTCTTCTAAATTGTTCCAGGCTTTCGCTTCTTAAAATTGATTTTTGCTATGAAAAATTTCAACAAAATGCTCCCCCGCCCCCCCTTTTCCAAAATCGAAAATCTAAAACTTGTTCCAAGTTCGAAATCGCTCAAATCCAATTGTTCCAAAGATTCATGCAAAAATATTGAAAATTGAAGATTTTAAGCCCAAAAAACACTTTAAATGAAAAATTCTTATTATCCTTGCGCTGGCCCCCCTTTTTAGAAATCCAAAATTCTAAAACTTGTTCCAGGTTGTTCTAGGGCTTTTGTAAATTGTTCCAGGCTTTCGCTTCTTAAAATTGATTTTTGCTATGAAAAATTTCAAAAAAATGCTCGCCCGCCCCCCCCCCCCCCTTTTCCAAAATCGAAAATCTAAAACTTGTTCCAAGTTCGAAATCGCTCAAATCCAATTGTTCCAAAGATTCATGCAAAAATATTGAAAATTGAAGATTTTAAGCCCAAAAAACTCTTTAAATGAAAAATTCTTATTATCCTTGCGCTGGCCCCCCTTTATAGAAATCCAAAATTCTAAAACTTGTTCCAGGTTGTTCTAGGGCTTTTCTAAATTGTTCCAGGCTTTCGCTTCTTAAAATTGATTTTTGCTATGAAAAATTTTAACAAAATGCTCCCTCGCCCCCCCTTTTCCAAAATCGATAATCTTAAACTTGTTCCAAGTTCGAAATCGCTCAAATCCAATTGTTCCAAAGATTCATGCAAAAATATTGAATATTGAAGATTTTAAGCCCAAAAAACACTTTAAATGAAAAATCCTTATTATCCTTGCGCTGGCCCCCCTTTTTAGAAATCCAAAATTCAAAAACTTGTTCAAGGTTGTTCTAGGGATCTTCTAAATTGTTCCAGGCTTTCGCTTCTTAAAATTGATTTTTGCCATGAAAAATTTCAACAAAATGCTCCCCCGCTCCCCCCTTTCTAAAATCGAAAATCTAAAACTTGTTCCAAGTTCAAAATCGCTCAAATTCAATTAATCCAAAGTTTTGTGCAAAAACATTGAAAATTAAAAATTTTAAATCTCATTTTTAAAATATAATCGATATTTCCATTTGCGTAGGAATCTAGTTTTTATTCTTCCAATATTTTATTTTTTTCTTTTGTTTATATTTTTGGGATTATTTTGATGAAAACCAGGGCTCCCAGAAAAAATTTGGAACAAGTTTCAGATTTTCGATTTTGGAAAAGGGGGGGCGGGGGAGCATTTTGTTGAAATTTTTCATAGAAAAAATCAATTTTAAGAAGCGAAAGCCTGGAACAATTTAGAAGAGCCCTAGAACAACCTGGAACAAGTTTTTTAATTACTAAAAAGGGGGGCCAGCGCAAGGATAATAAGGATTTTTCATTTAAAGTGTTTTTTGGGCTTAAAATCTTCAATTTTCAATATTTTTGCATGAATCTTTGGAACAATTGGATTTGAACGATTTCGAACTTGGAACAAGTTTAAGATTTTGGAAAATGGGGGGCGGGGGAGCATTTTGTTGAAATTTTTCATAGCAAAAATCAATTTTAAAAAGCGAAAGCCTGGAACAATTTAAAAGGGCCCTAGAACAACCTGGAACAAGTTTTTTAATTTTGGATTTCTAAAAAAGGGGGCCAGCGCAAGGATAGTAAGGATTTTTCATTTAAAGTGTTTTTTGGGCTTAAAATCTTCAATTTTCAATATTTTTGCATGAATCTTTGGAACAATTGGATTTGAACGATTTCGAACTTGGAACAAGTTTAAGATTTTCGATTTTGGAAAAGGGGGGGGCGGGGGAGCATTTTGTTGAAATTTTTCATAGCAAAAATCAATTTTAAAAGCGAAAGCCTGGAACAATTTAGAAAAGCCCTAGAACAACCTGGAACAAGTTTTTGAATTTTGGATAAAAAGGGGGGCCAGCGCAAGGATAATAAGGATTTTTCATTTAAAGTGTTTTTCGGGCTTAAAATCTTCAATTTTCAATATTTTTGCATGAATCTTTGGAACAATTTAGAAGAGCCCTAGAACAACCTGGAACAAGTTTTTGAATTTTGGATTTCTAAAAAGGGGGGCCAGCCAAGGATAATAAGAATTTTTCATTGAAAGTGTTTTTTGGGCTTTAAATCTTCAATTTTCAATATTTTTGCATGAATCTTTGGAACAATTGGATTTGAGCGATTTCGAACTTGGAACAAGTTTTAGATTTTCGATTTTGGAAAAGGGGGGGCGGGGGAGCATTTTGTTGAAATTTTTCATAGCAAAAATCAATTTTAAGAAGCGAAAGCCTGGAACAATTTAGAAGAGCCCTAGAACAACCTGGAACAAGTTTTTGAATTTTGGATAAATGGGGGCGATAGTAGAGTTTTTATTTAATATCGTAAATGGTGTTACATGCTTTTAAGATTTTATATTTTATTTTTTTGTGTGAAATCATATCACAATGAGTTTTTGTCTATGTTCGTCAGTTTGAATTCGGAATACGATTTAAAATTTGGATTTTTTTTTTTTTTTTTGGGGGGGGGGGGGAGGGGGTGTACATTTATTTAGATTATTTATTGTGTATGTTTTTGTAATTATTTTTTCTTCAGTTAAATGTTAAGTTTAACGTATAAAAAATGGGGCAGTATGTATACTGTTCGATTTTCAAAAGCGGGCCGCAAAATAAAAATGTTTGTATAATATCGTAAAAATCGTTTTTTGGCTGTAAAATCTTTGAATATGGATATTTTTTGATGAAATTTTGGAACAATGGGTTTTAATTAGATTGCTATTTAAAGATTTTTTTAATAAAGGCTTTTTCAAAAGGGGGGGTTTTTGGGTATTTTGTCTGTTTGGTGTGTGTTTTAAATAAACAAGATTTTGAAGCCGTTTAGATAATTGGTAATGAAATCATAATCAAGTTTTGGATTTTGGAAATTTTGAAAGGGGGTGTCAGGGGAGTGAAAAAAGTGCTTTACTAGTTTTTCTTGGGGTTAAGCTCTTAGTTATTTATATTTTTGGATAAAATTTTGGGATATTACACACAAAACAAGGTTTGACTTGGAACAATTTTGCGATTTTGGATTTTTGAAAAAGAGGGGCTCATGGAATTTTTACAAATTTCAAAAACATTAAGATTTTTTTTTGAAGTTGGTTTTCGGGATTACAGTATGCATCTAGAGATACAATTTTTTCTCAACACATGTATATATAGCCAAGTAATCCTAATCAAAGTTTTTCAAATCAAAAAAAAAATATTCGAGAGCCGTATTTTGCATTTTTCAAAAAAACTTTGAAAGGCCCTATCTTTAAAAATAAAATTTCTAAATTTTTAATTCTTTGGAACAATGTTCAGAACACTTTTTGGAACCAGAAAAAAAATTAAAAAATTCGAATTTCAAAAAAAGGGGGGCTAGAATTTTTTCGAATTTTGCCCATAACTTACGATATTTTAAACATAGAGGTCCAAAAAGTTGGAACAATGTTCAGAACAACTAGAACAACCTGAAACAACTTTCAAAATTTCGATTTTCAAAAAAGGGGGGCTAGGTCAAAAATGGTTTTTGGGGTCTAAAACCCCCATTTTTGAATATTTTTTGAAAAAAATTTGGAAAAATGCGGAACAAATTCGGAACAACTTTCAAAAATAACAAAATCAAAAAAAGGGGGGCTAACTTCACACACTCTGGCGAAGTAATCGAAATCGTAATGAACAAAAATCGAAATGAACAAAAACCGAAATAATCGAAAAATAAAATAATATAAGACGAAATGAACTTAAAATAAACTAAGTAAAAGACTCAATAATATTTTTTCGAAACAAATATAAACCAAGTAATTGAAAAACATTTTAATTACAATATATAGCAAACGAAATGAAAAGCGACTAAAACGAAGTAATCAAAAAACGAGATGAAAATAACGAAACAAACCATACACTGCAAAAAATGTTTGTCGATGATGCCCTAATATACATAGTGGGAAAGGATATATTATTGACAACTCATTAAATACAAGAAGATCTCGAAAACATCAGCACCTGGTTCAAAGAGAACAAACGTAAGACGAATATATTGCTAAAAATGTTTGCCGATGATGCCCTAATATAAATAGTGGAAAAGGATATATTATTGAAAACTCATAAAATACAAGAAGATCTCGAAAACATCAGCATGTGGTTCAAGGCGAACAAACTAAAGACGAATGTTCAAAAGATGAAGTCGATAATATTTAAAACAAAGTGCAATATAAACTTAAGAAAAGATAGTGAAATTATTGAACAAGTAAATCAAGTAAAGTTCTAAGGTGTGATAATAGATCGAAATTTAAAGTTTAGTTTGATAAACATGTGGACTATGTAGTCAAAAAGATATCAAAAAAAATTGCAATTTTTTCGTAGACTCAAAAACAAATTAAATTATAATGCTTCTGTTAGTGTACAATGTTATAATAAAACCACATTTTGAATATTGTTCATCTGTACTTTTTCTGTGAAGCGAAAGTAATACATGTAGATTGCAAAAACTTCAAAATAAAACAATGAGAATTATTTTAAATTGTAATCGTTATACAAGTATTTTGAATATGTTAAATCGTCTTAATTATGGTTAGGCGTTAAACAAAAATTAATGTTAGATATTCTTTTATTTATTCAAAAAATGAGAATGGGTGATTATTACAAATCTAATAATGTACCTGGAGAAGTACAGCCATATCAATAAAGAAATGTCAACAATTTGAGACTGCAAAACTATAGAAATACAATAACGAAAAATAGTGCCATATTTAAAGGCTTTCAAATTTTTAACTCCTTGCTAGCACACGTTAAACTAGAAACAAATTTTGATAATTACAAGCGCAATGTTAAAGAATTTGTAAAAAGTATATTTTAAAATATAATTATGTAATAAGTAGCGAAATACGTACATAAATAAATACAATACAATACAAAAAAATATTGTTAGCAAAGTTGATTTTCTCAAGATTTGATTCATATCGCCGAGCTATTGATTTAAGGAGAAGATTTCCGGAATCAAATCATCTTAACGAGTGGATGGATTCTCTATCAAACCTAGTAACTTAAAGAGGGTTTTTCCCAGCCAAAAAACAATAGTTTCAGTGGTGATTCTTGGATATATTCAGAAGAAAAAAAATCGTAAGGGAGGGGCTGTTTCTAGAAGGGAATACAATTATCAAAAAACTAACTTTATATATATTAAAATAATAATACCGAAGAATGGGTTTGATAATAAATACCGTTATGCTTATAAAAAAAAAGTTGCGAGGCGGATAAAAACTGTTAACCCTGTGTTACACAGGCTTGTTCATTTTTACTTGTCAAGTGTGCAGTATCGTGTGTATGTTTTTAGCTTAAAATATGTGCATTACATTTTATTACAATTTTTCAAATATTTTCATAAGCTTGTTCGTCCCTCATCCGACCGCTTAAAATACTTTATGTCAAACATCCATTGCACCGTCATCGGTAACACAGTAGAGCAGCAGCCCCAGCAGCAATAACAACTTCTAGAAACCTGTGGTAGCAACTGAAAGGCAGTTCTTTCAACTTTCTGTTGGAATAATAATGACTGGTGCATCAAAAACTGCTACACCATCACTTCAGAAATGAAGCCGGTCGGGGCAGTTATCATTAATTACTTATTAGCTTGGCAATTTGCCATGTTTTCTGTAATTGAATTTGTATTAATTGAGTAAACTTAACAGTTTAATATATACCTAAAGGGAACAACACCATCGTGTCGCAATCGTCTGTTTAGTGAAGAATGATTGTATTCGTCGTTCCACGACAAACCAGTAGATATTATGAGAGGTACCTATATCCGCCTTTGACCGGTAGATCAACAGGTGATTGAATAAGGTGCAATTTGATAATTGTATTATCTACCCAAGCTGCGGGAGAAACAAAGGGTCGGTCATTATCTTTGATTTGGTTAATAAGGGAAAAAGACCAATCGAACTGTTCCCTTGAACTGACGGGCGACAGCGAGGCGGCATACGGCGGCGACGACGCACGGTGCTGACTGTAGAAAATCTTATGTATGATCATTTTTGTGATTTTCTTTCGTCACGATCAATGGCAGGTGTATTATCAACGCCAATTAGTATGGTCATTAATATTTCTTCACAATTTTTTATTGACCTCAACCCAATAATAATCATCGTTTGCGTCTCTTCCAATCTTTTTTGTTAAACAAAATCGTCGTAATGGACAGGAAAGACGTGATTGGAAGGAACCAGACGGATTTTAGTTATTATTTATGATTTTTGCTTGTTATGAATGGAAAAGGTTTATTTTTATGAATGAAAAATTGGAAATATCTATGTATGGTTAACTCTTGAGGTATATTTGTGTTCTTATTAGAAAAAATTATGGAGAGTGTATGAGAACATCCAATATTACTTTTATTTTTGCAAGTTTTAATTGATAACATAATAAATTAATAGAATTATCAATTATAAAACAAAAGAGCACATGGACTTCGGTTTTATTTCAGATAATTACATCAATACTGACGTTGTCCTGCCTATAAACGATTTATGTATTGGGAAACAAAAATAATAAATGAGAAAACACCATTGCACATGTTCACAGAAGATGCGGTTTTTTTTAAATAAATTTAGAGTTATATAATAACAATGATAATTATAATTTAATCTGTATAAAATATTTCTATATACAGTATTCCCCGCTTAATTGCATTGACCATTTTATTAAATTTTTCGATCAATTATCTGGGTGGTTCAACTAACCCTATTAAAAGCTGTTCTACTTAGGTATACATGAAATAATGTACATAATTTATTCTAATGCCTTGTAATAAACAACGTTTTTGGTTTTGCCGTTTTTGACATAAACCAACAACGCTGGATGGTTTCCAACTTGTGAACAGGCGACATAAAATTGGCCGTATGAAAAACGCGGATACTCCAAATTGATTCCGAAAATTTTCAATGACTGGCCTTGCACCTTATTTATTGTCGTTGCAAAAGCAAGCCGAATCGGAAATTGAAGGCATTTAAAACCGAACGGCAAAACATCCTTCAATCATGGAAATTCGTGGTTGCTTCGAAAACGTTGTTCATGAGCTTTTTTACCGCTAGCCTGGTGCCATTGCAGGGTCGTAGTTGATTCACCTCGCTTTTAATATGTAGGAAACAACCTGGCCCGGAACCCCATTTTGAATAGCCGCATCAAGATCGTTGTCGTCTTTGTTTTTGGCAGCCAATATAGCACGTGCTCTCAACCAAATGTGTTTCTTGTAGTGCTGTGCAATGTCTGGAAAAACTCTTTGGATGAGTCCTTCTTTGTTGTTGGCAAGGTTGTTTCCTACATATCGAAGACGAGGTGAATCAACTACGACCTTGCAATGGCATCAAACTAGCGGTAAAAAAGCTCACGAACAACGTTTTCGAAGCAACCACGAATTTCCATGATCGAATGTTTTGCCGTTCGGCTTCAAAGGCCTTCAATTTCCAATTCGGCTTGCTTTTGCAATGAAAATAAAAAAGGTGCAAGGCCAGTCACTGAAAATTTACGTAATCCATTTTTCAAACGCCAATTTTATGTCGCCTGTTCACAATTTGGCAAACCATCCAGCGTTGTTTGTTTATGCCAAAAACAGCAAAACCAAAAACGGCAAAACCAAAAAGGTTGTTTATAACAAGACATTAGAATAAATTATGTACATATTTTCCCGTTTAATTGTACCTCGGTTAATTGATTTTCCTGCTTATAAATAAATAAATTTGGTGGCACGACGGCTCATGAAGAACCTGGGCATAGTGACTTACAACTCTCAACCATTCTTGTGTGCGTGTCTGCAGGAATGGAGGGGACCTACAGTTTATAGCCGAATCCAAACGGCTGATGAGCGGCACTTTTCTATGACAGGAGATACTCTTGGAGGATTTATCACTTCCTCGCAAGAGGTAGTAGCCCTGAAAAAAACTTAGGGTGGAAGCAGCTGGTATTGAACCCAGACCTCTGACATGACAGACCTACGCACTAACCATTACGCCACGGGCTACTACTCCCGCTTAATTGACCGAAATTTTATGTATATACCTAAGTAGAACAGCTTTCAATACGGTTAGTTGAACCACCCAGATAATAATTGATCGAAAAATCTTACAAAACGGTCAATGCAATTAAGTGCGGAATACTGTACATAGAAATATTTTAAAGAGATTAAATTATAATTATCAATGTTATTATTTAACTCTAAATGTATAATAAAACCACATCTTCTGTGATCATATACATTGGTGTTTTCTTATTTATTATTTGTGTTTCCCAATACATAAATCGTTTATAGGCAGGACAACGTCTGCCGGGTCAGCTAGTATTAATCTATAAAATTAATTGATTGATGAGATAACCAATTAACCTTTTTAAAAGTACCTACCTTAATCAATGAATATATAAAGTAACGGCACTTTGATGGCATTTTGGCAGTGCTTCCAATGGTCCTCTACAGATTATGCTTGTGGCGCGCTTGTTGAGAGTTTAAGAGTGAGAGAGAGAGTAAAAGTCCTGGATATCTCTTGCGATTTCAGCTTCGCGACGTTTAATCGTTTTACAGCATCCGCTCGTCGTTTTGGCGTCATGGATATCCGCATACGGACTAGCGCTACCACCAGGTAGTGATCCGAGTCTATGTTGGCACCTCGGAACGTTCGGACATCCAGGATACTGGAAGCATGTCTGGACTCTATCGCAACATGATCAATCTACAACATACCGAACCCTGCTTCTGTTTGCGAGTGACGTCTATTTTTGTGCTCCGTCCAAGAACTTTAATATTTTGACTTAATCATCAATATAATTTAACTTGTTGATTTTATATTTTATTCTATTTAAAGTGTTATTCGACTATGTGTTAAACTAAAAATACAAGTGATTTAAAATTAATTAACTTAGACTTTTTTGCATTTTTCATTCTTTGCTTTGACAAATAATCTCTATCAAGTGTTTTGTTTTTTTTTTTTTTTCAGTGAAAAAATTCTGAATAACTATCGTTGTTTCTTTCTCTGGTTTGTGTAATTTTTTTTGCTTGCATACTTAAGTGATTGACATTTGATCTGTCAAAGTGGATATACTCACCAAGAAATTAGCTCCTGTTAAAAGTCCTCAAAAGTGTTTAGAAAGTGCACTTAAAATTGTTAATTCGGTTTAAGAACCAATAATTGTTTGTGACACACCGAAGCAATTAAATTCCCAAGTAAGTCTTAGCACCTAAGAGCAATAAAACCGAGTTAATCTCGACCTGTAAGATATAACCTCACTTAATGAAGAAAAGGGGTTTGCTTGATACCTCGCCCGTCCAATTTAGAGAAGAAAAACGAAGAACTTTTCATGCAATAGAATCATCGCCATCCACAAAACACACCGAGCTGGCAATGGCATCTACAGCAATAACCGTCGATATCCTAAAGCAGATCCTAGAGGAGAGCAACAAAAAGCTCGTCAATGAGCTCCCTTCAAAAACAGATTTTCAGGTACTTCATGCAGAGCTTTCTGGCTTGAAAATGAAATACGACGAAATTTCGGCCAAAGTTGCCCATCTGGAGCACCGTAACAACACATTGGAGGAACAGGTCGAAAAATTAATGCAAAAAAGTTTAGAGGCTAATGTTGTGGTCCATATGCCCGCAGAGGATAATACGGACATGAAGGAGAAAGCAAAAGCTGTTTGCACGGAATTATTAGGCAATACCGATCCAAACTATGAAATTGAGTATGCGCACTCCCTATCCAACCAGAACAAACGCACTGCAATGATTCTTGTGAAGCTTAATTCAAAAAGGGCTGCTTGGGCAGTACTGCGAAAAACAAATCTGCTAAAAAATACACAAATTTACATTCATAAGGATCTGCCCTACAACACACGACGAAAGATGAATAACTTGTTACCCATTGCCAAGTTTCTGCGTCATAGATTCCCTCTTGTGAAAGCCCAACTGAAAGATGATAATCTATATATCCACAGCGAACTTTTCAATTGGGATTTGGCGACCGGATTAAAATGTGGCACAAACGATCCTGTGGAGGTTTTTCGAAAAATTTATGGCGACGACAATTTATTTTCAAGCGTGGAACATTTTATGAATGAAGTTAACCGAGCAACGAAAAACGTAAAGAGTGTCAAACTCAAGACGTCTGAGATGTCAGAAGTTGGCAGCGTCCATTACCCACAATCGCATGAAGCAGCCGCTGTGCAAAATGTGGGTGCATGCACAAGCAAAAGCGCGATGCAGCAGTTAAGTGGTCGTCCACACGATACAAGGGAATGAGATGAAACCGTCTACCAGAAACAAATTTTATATTTAGATTTAAGAATATTAGGATATAATGTCGCAGGACTTAAAAATAAATTTTTTCTAATAGAGTTTTTTAATTATGTTAAAAGTTTTGATATTTTCGTGCTACTTGAAACGCATGTATTGGAGGATGAAAAGGAGAAATTTAATGGAATATTTAGAAACTACGAGTTAAAATGGATACCAGCAGTAAAAGAAAATGTTTTTGGAAGAGGAAGCGGCGGGGAATTATTCGGGTATCGTAAGGATCTTGAAACAACTACTCTAAGTTTTAAGCGTTGCGGTGAAATGGATGTCTTAGAAGTACAAATTATGGGATCTTCCCTTTATATCGTACCCATATATCTTAATTGTTCACACTGGACAAGAGATTACGATTATATAAGTTCAATGGATGCACTTCTTGTAGGAGATTTCAACTCGAGAATAGGGTTATCACAGAATAATTTTGTAAGTGGAACAGCATCAGATATTATAAATTCAACTCGTAAATCAAAAGATGAAGTATGTGATGCGAGGGGTGCGAAAATACTGGAGGTTGCTGATTCGTTGGATGCAAGAGTTTTGAATGGAAGCTGCCAAGGGGACCCAAATGGTGAATTTACGTTTATCCGTGGAGCGGCGTGCTCAGTGATTGATTATTGTTTCGTGTCTGGAAAGTGGAACGCGATCCTTAAGAACTTCAGGATATCTGCACAAATTTTCTCTGACCATATGCCTCTAGAAATTTCTTGTTTAGTATCAAGTGCAGGTGAAAAGTTCAATACAAAGCAACTTGGATTATTACCAAAATTAAAATGGAGGGATAAATTCAAATCTATTTACCAAAATAACCTAAACTTGGAATTGGAGAAACGAAGGATAGAGAGGATACCAACTTACATGGAGGACCTTACTCGAATTATAATTGAAGCTGTGCCAGAAAGTAACAAAGGAAAACGCAAGGTCGCTTTTAAACAATTATGGTTCGATGCCGAGTGCCAGAAAGCCAGACAAAAATCGTTTTCATTTTTGCGACTTCTAAGGAAACATAACACAACTTTCTTTAAAAATATGTATTCAACAGCCAAAAAAAGCTTTAAGGAACTTTGTATGTCCAAGAGAAAACAACTGGAGGAACAGAATTTAGCTAGCTTAAATTCATCAAAATCTTCTGCAGAATTTTGGAAAGCTGCTAAAACCAACAAAATTTCAACAACATTGCATGCGTCGGATCTTCGCGAACATTTTAAGAGGTTGCTTAACACTCCAAAATTTTCGCCGCTTCCGCAGTATGCAGCTCCGTTTTTTACTGATGACTTTTTAGATGCGCCGTTTACAACTGATGAAGTACAAAACGTAATTGGAAAATCTAAGGTGGGAAAAGCTCCAGGTGATGACCGAGTACCAGCAGAATTTTATAAAAATTGTTCTTTTGAATTCCTATCCGCTCTAACAAAGGAATATAATCATATATTTGAGACAGCTGTTGTTCCTGCATGCTTTAAAAGGGCAATTATATATCCGCTGCATAAAAAAGGATCCTACGACAACCCCGAAAATTACAGAGGCATCTCTTTTTTGAACACCTCGGCAAAACTATTTAGTGCTCTTATTTACAATAGGCTTATGCATTGGGTAAACGAGAAGAAAATTTTAAATGAATTTCAAGCTGGATTTAGGAGAAATTACTCAACATTAGATCAACTATTCACCCTCATAAATATAGCGGAAAGCTTCAAACGAAGGAAGAAAAAACTTTATGCATTTTTCGTCGACTTTCGTGCTGCTTTTGATACAATCGCACGTGAAGCACTCTTTTATAAGCTTTATAGATTAGGCATATCGGCTAAAATTGTTGTATTACTACAAGCAATGTACGAAAGCAATATGGCGTATGTGTGGGATGGCGAGTTTGTTTCAGAAGAGTTCACAACGCAAATGGGAGTTAAACAAGGCTGTGTCTTAAGCACCTTACTTTTCATCTTGTTTATAAATGATATCGTAGAAGCAACCGGTGGAGGAATTCAGTTTGGAAACTTAAGTATACCTGCTCTAATTTTTGCTGATGATATAGTTTTCCTGTCTGAATCTGTTGAAGGAATGCAGCGAACGATGAACCGTCTTGAGAGCTACTGTAAGCTTTGGAACTTGACCGTCAATTTGGAGAAATCTAAAATGATGATCTTCAGGGAAGGAAGTGGTAGATATTCACGCAACGAGAAATGGAGATATCAGGGGGAGAATGTTTCAGTAGTTCGGGAGTATAAATACCTAGGGGTGTTAATTACTGCAAACCTCAACATGAGAAAACATGTTCAAGGTAAACTGGCCGAGGCAAAAAGGGCCATTTCTTCAGTGTGGAACCGCTGTATTGATAATAAATTCATTGAGCATAGTTCGAAATTGAAAATTTTTCGTGCGACTGCTATTTCCATATTGCTCTATGGGGCACAAGTTTGGGGCTATTGTGAATTAGATGAAGTGGAAAAGTTCCAGAGGTATTTTTTAAAAAGAATTTTCTGGCTACCAGCTTGTACACCAAACTATATGCTGCATTTAGAAACATCCGTTCCACCATTATTTATCGACACCCTTAAGATGCACTTTGATTATATCATTAAAGTATTAGAGATGGACGAGGAAAGGTTACCAAAACATATACTTAAGCACATCTTTACTACTAGGGGAAAACTTGTCATGAAGTGCGAGGAGCTGGCAACTGACCTTGGGGAAAACTCTCGAATCTCGTCAGAAATAAGCAGTATGGACTTAAGAAACATGTTCAATAGGATCCTTGAGAGAATAAGCCAAAGTTACTATGAAAAATTTAAAACAGAAGCACAATCCTCACAATACAGAATGATTTACAGCAAATTGAACTACGACCTTAATGACCAAACTTATTTCCAAAACCGCTTTTCACGAAAAATGATGAGCGTTATATTTAAAGCAAGAGGTGAAATCATCAATTTGAATTTTATACCACATCGACCGGACCGTCCAATCTTATGCGATCTCTGCAACCTCAAGGAGAGGGAGGATATATACCATTTTATTGCCAGATGCCCCATTCTAAAAGAATTCCGGCTTACTTATTTTGGTGTTACTTTGATGGATTTGGGTGCAGTCGTCGACATCTTGAATGGAAAACTAGGATGGGAAATATTGTATAAATATATATCAAAGGCGCTGGGTTACAGAAAATGTATAATCGTTCAAAAATTGTACTACATATACATATTTAAGTATTTGAATTAAAAAAAAAAATAATAAAAAAAAACAAAAATCAACTGTCAATCTGGTAGACGGCTTATGGCCACACCATATTAAACTTAAGATTGAATTGTTAATTTAAGACTATTTTGTTATATAATAAAGTTTTCAACTAACTAAACTAACTAACTACTTAAGTGATTTATTAAACATTTTTTTTTTTTTGCAAATACAATAAATTCATTGCATACTTTATAAAAAACATTACATACTTTTGTGCTGTATATGGTTTAATTATATAACTTATGCAAATCACCAGAGCCGTAGCCAAATTTGCACCCCAACACATGTAAGTTTTAATAAACATTGAAAAAAAAAAAGTTAAACATTAAAAAATAAAACAAAAGAAAAAAAAATGGAAAATCTCAGTGCTAACATTAATTCTTTGGAACTTAAAGTTAATAAACTTATTGACGCGTGTTATCGCCGTTAACTATTAAGACTTCTTTTTCAACTCTTGTAATCTAGCTTATTCATTCTAACAAAAACATTTTTTAATGCTGGCAAATGAGAAAAAAGTCAGTCGAAAAAGTAAGTCGAAGAAGTCAGTCAGTAAAGAAAACGGAAAAGTCTTACAAATTATTTTTAAAGCAAGCTATAAAATAAAAGTTTATATATTTCAATTAATTTGATGATTTTTTATTTTGCTAAAAAAGTTGTATCGGCTTCAAGTTTTCGACAATTACAAATCTTTAAAAATAATTTTTTTTATTATTAAACACAATCGAGTTATAATCGCGCGTAGACAAAATGCCCCCAAAGGAAAAGAATGGTAAAGGTACATCGGTCTGCCCTATGTGTAGTGAGGGAGAAACTGATCGCATGGTACAGTGCGATGCATGCAATAAATGGTGTCACTTCGATTGCGTTGGAGTTGACAGTGATGTGGCTGACGTCAGTTGGAGCTGTAAATTTTGTCTGGCTCCTCGTTCAAATTTCAACTCCACCACCACCACGGGTGCTGCTCCGCCTGATCAGAGAACCGACCTCGTGCCAGCATTTTCACTCCATCCTCATGCATCATCATCGCCATCCACTATGCATCAAACGGCATTCAATGCTCTGGATATAAATCTGCCTGCGACAGCAGTCACATCGTCGAGTGTTGGATATAATATATTTTCATTATTCCCCCCTTACTCCGCACCTTCCAGCACAACGGCAACTTCTTCGCTTCCAGAACAGACCATAACGGTACCGCATTTACCATATGCATCAACAGCGTTATTTACTAATGCATTTACAATGCCATCTCTTTACCTCATCCAAGTAAGTGTACAGGTACACATACACCTACCATGATAACCTGGGCGGCAAATCGAACCCTTCCAGCCACATTTCCACACAGATCGCAAATTCATTTTCAACAACATTCGCCGGCAGTACCTCCATCGCTTCATTCGCGAGTGAGAGAGACAGCTGAATCAGTATCAACGTCACTATATGCGTATCAGAGCGTGACAGCTACACCAGCAGAAATGCCAAGAATCGTTGACAGTTCACAACAACTAAAAGAATTGCAAATGAAAATGTTGGACGAAGAAACAAAACTACAACAGCGTTATTTAGAACAAAAATATAAAATTTTATCTGGTTCAATTGAAGACCCAGCTCCAGCATACAATCCACCAACCATTTCACACATTCCGCCTGCAGTACATACTAATCAAATTCTTGTTCCATCGCCGTCCCAAATAGCTGCAAGACAAATACTCCCGAAACAGTTGCCTACGTTTAATGGTGACCCTGAGGAGTGGCCATTGTTTTTGAGCAACTTCGTTAACAGCACTGCGTTAGGAGGATACAGTGATGCCGAAAACTTAATGCGACTTCAAGCCAGTTTGAAAGGTAAGGCGCGTGAAATGGTCCGCAATAAACTCCTTCTACCCAGCCTGGTACCCGAGATAATGCAAACTCTTAAAATGTGTTTTGGACGACCGGAACACATTATAGAGTCTATGATCGACAAAGCAAGAAAAATTCCACCACCGAAAGACAAATTAGAGAACAACATTATTGAGTTCGCGTTGTCAGTGAGTAACATTTCGTCGGCTAAGGGTGCAAACCTCGCAAATCCATTTTTTTTCAAAAATTAGATTTTGATGCAGAAATCAAGTTGGCATTGAAATGTACATCTGTATTTAAAAAAAAGTAGAAAAAAGTCATTTTAAATGCCTAAAAACCTTCAAAAAGAAAACCAATTAAATCCAAGTAGCTAATTTGTAAACGTGAAAACCTCGTAAATCCGCATTGTTGCAAAGAATAGGTCTGCGAATTGTTAGTTGTTGTAAGTTTTTGTTAAAAAAATATATAATTGTGACCAACTTCTTTTAACACTGTGAAAACTTGAAAAGGTAAGTCTTTTAGTTATAAATTATCTCAAAACAATCTATGTTTAGTCGTATTATTTAAGTAAAACAAGTATTTTTCTGGTCCCAATGGATATACAAGGTTTTCTTTCTATATTTTTTACAATCCAAATGTATTTAGGAGTATTTCCTGTTTAAATCTAAGACTGTTTTCAGCTTTTTGTATGTTCTTGGGAAATGAAATGGTGCCTTAATTTTTGTTTTGAAACCAGTTTTCAGAAAACGTCTTCCTTAATGCCTTTCCTAAAAAAGGCCCACATACGCCGTGGTGTACCTTCAACCCCATTTTATTTTTGGTTTCTCAAATATTTTTGAAAAACGTTGAAATCGTTTAACTTAACTCACTTTTTTAAGATTTTACTTCAATTTAGTCATTTCAGAAAAATGAACTAAGAAAATATTGAAAGATAGATTTATATCTAATACCATTTTAAATCTTCTTATTTGATTAGTTTATTTTTTCTGGGTTAATTTAAAAATTCTACTGTTTTTTTTCCTAACATTAAAGTTCAATCATGTCAAGAGGTTTGAAAATGCTTAGACTAGCTTTAAAGCAACCTATTTTATTGGTGGAAGAAGTTCCCAACTTTATCGTCGAAGAGGAGAATAAAATGTTTGAAATGGAATGTAATGCCATTGAGATCCCCACATTTTCGGACGAAATTGTTTGCAGAGATTCTGAAGAAAACTTTGAAACTTTGATTTCAAATTCGATAAACATCGATTACTCAAATTTTAATGTTGCAAATGATGAATGTATGTCCGTTTTTGAGAGCTTGGAACAGATTGAAGATGAAATAATTGTATCCCCTGAAGTAGAGAAAATTGAAACTGGAAACATTCAAAACTCTGGTGTGGTAGTTCCAAAAATTAGGGCAAAAAAACATCAAGTTGAACCAAAAAAATGGTTTGCCAACAAACAAATTTCCGCAAGGGAAAGAGGGGGTTCTTACTTCGGGAAGAAGAAAGTAGACAGGGCATGGGAATATAAAGTTCCGAAAGAGCCCAAATTTCTTAAAACTCGTTGTAATTGCAAAACAAGAGAAAAAACAGTACTTAAATGCCAAGATATTTCGGAAGAAGATCGAAAAAATATATTTAAGGAATTCTGGAGCAAGTCTTGGGAAGAAAAGAAAGTGTATGTTGAATGTACTACGAAAATGGAGGAAGTAAAGCGAAGGAGATCGGACCAACAGACGACAAAGAGGAATCATTCCTTTTATTATTTTTTACACTACAAAAACGAAACCAAACGCGTTTGTAAAAAGATGTATTTAAATACATTAAGCATTGGTGAATGGTCTGTGAACAGTTGGAAGAAGAAAAGCTTAATTTTCCAACCTTTAACACCAAATAATTCTCCAGCCCCCGAGGTTAACAGAGGTACCCGTACTCGTAACACTAATAATATGGAAAATCGTCGACAGGTTAAAGTTAAACAACAAAGAGAAAACTTGAAAGAGTTTTTATCGGCCTTGCCAAAAATGGAGTCCCATTACTGTCGATCTACCTCTTCGAAATTATATTTTGAATCCGTATGGCAGTCAAAAAATCAGCTGTACGCAGAATATGCAAAGGTTTGGTGCACTATTAACGAAAAACAGCCACTCTCTCACCATTTTCAACGAAGTTTTTAATGATATGAATTTGGCTCTATTCCGACCAAAAAAAGATCAGTGCGAAGTTTGTGTTGGCTATGAAACTGGCAATGTAAGTGAATCACTTTATCGTGAGCACATAAGGCTCAAAAACGAAGCTCGGTACGAAAAAAATAAGGATAAAAATGACCCGTCGAAAAAAGTTTTTTACCGTAGATTTGCAATCGGTACTCTTGTCTCCAAAATCAAACGTTTCTTCGTTGTACTATCGCCAAAAACTTATAGTACACAATTTCACAGTTTATGACCTTATGACTCACGAAGGTTTTTGTTTCATTTGGAACGAGGCAGAAGGTGGAGTAAGTGCAGATGAATTCTCAACAATTTTGTGCAACTTCATTGTTGAAATAGTTCTGCCAAATAATGAAGAAAAACAGATAATTTTTTACAGCGACGGATGCACAGCTCAAAATAGAAACAGCATTTTGGCAAACGCATTGCTTAACCTAACAGTTTTGCATAATATTGAGTTAGTTCAGAAAATTCTTGTGAAAGGCCATACCCAAATGGAAGTAGACTCTATGCATTCAAACATCGAAAGAAAACTTCGAAACAAAATAATAAACGTTCCAGCTGATTACGTTGAAGTATGTGAAAGAGCTCGATCGAATCCTTTTCCCTACAAAGTGAAATACCTTAACTTTGATTATTTTAAAAAATATTCTTCTCTAAAACTCTTGAATTCTATACGACCGGGAAAAAAAAGTGGTGATCCTACAGTAAATCAAATTCATGCGTTAAAGTACAAGAAAAAAGGTTCGATTGAATATAAAATAAATTTCTCAGATGATTGGACCATTTTACCTCAACGAATTAAAGCTTTTGAGCCACTTTGTCTTGAAGAAATTCCCAGGTTATTTGAAACACCCCCAAAAATATCAGAAGACAACTTCAAGCACCTTCAAGAGCTAAAAAAATCCCTTCCGCAAGATTACCATTCATTTTACGATGCTCTGCCACATTAAAGGTTATTTAAGATTATAGTTTTTTTTATAACAATTTTCATAATTATTTTCTTTTAGTTTTGTCTATGTTTTATTTCTCTTAGAACAAGCTTTCACACTTTGTATTCTAATCCTTGTTTAACGAAATCTATTCGAACTTAAAATGCCTTTCATAAAAATTCTTAAATAATAATCTTTTGGTTATTTTTTGATTTATGTTTGTAATTAAAAATAATTAATTGAATTTCCATAGTGCATCATTAATTGATTTATTGTTTTTCTTAATAAACCTTTGTTTTAAAAAATATATTCTTAAAACTAGTTTTTATTTAAATATTTATTAAAAACTATTAAAAATTTATTTCATTTCTAACGACTTTTTCACTATTTAAATAAATTAACGCATTACATAGAAAACCTCTTAAATCCTCTCACTTCCTTTTGATTTTTGAAGAAGAAAAACTCGTAAGTCACAAAAGTATGGTAAGTTGGTTATTTTTATAAGTTTTTTTTTCTTTTTTTACTTAAATAACATAGCCTTAAATAATTTGTAGTACTTGTTTTTTTGATAATATTTAATCCTTATAAGTAATACAAAATTGAAAGTTGTAAATCATTATCCTGCACAATTTCTGAAAATGGAGTTGCGAGGTTTGCACCCTTAGCCGACGATTTGTTCTTCGATGGAAGCTTGTCAAATGTACGCTCATCTCAACAATCCCATGCTGGTCAAAGAGTTTGTCGATAAATTGCCGAGTCAATATAAGCTAACCTGGGCAATGCTGCAGAAAGATGAGCACGTTCCTGTTTTGAAAACGTTTAGCAGCTGGTTGTATAATATTGCTGAGGCCGCAAGCCAGGTTGTGTCACCTTTCCCAGCCAAAAAGAACGGTGTGATGAATACTCATACTGAGGTTACACACCAAGCAATAAAGACGGGTTGTGTTATCTGCAACGACTCCAATCATAAAGTTTCAAAATGTGAAGAATTCAAGAAGATGACATACAATAAAAAGTGGGAAGTGCTAAAAACGAATAAATTATGCCGCCAATGTTTAAACTCACACCGACGAAGATGTTACGTCAACAGCGAGTGTGGGATCGACGGCTGCAAGGCAAAGCACCATCCTCTTTTACATAAGCCAACCGACCACGTAAGTCACGAAAGAACCCGAGTAAGTACAAATGAGTTTTTAGTAGGCACCGGTGTAGCTCTTAACACCCACAGAGATATTGAAGAAGGAGAGCAACCCTTTTTCCGTATCATTCCTATTCGCATTCATTCAAAGAATATTTTTATAGACACCTTTGCCTTTCTAGACGAGGGTTCGTCAGTAACTCTGATGGAAAGAAGCATTTTTGAAACTTAAGGACTTTCTGGAGTAATTGAGCCCCTATGCCTACGCTGGACTGGTGACACAACCCGCGCCGAAGAACATTCAGTGCGAACTTCAATCCAGATCTCCAATAAGATGAGTCAAACCAAACACAACGTGCGCGATGTGCATACAGTGGAAAAGCTTTCACTTCCGATGCAATCATTAGACATGAAAACAATCACCAGACGTTACCCTTACCTTACCGGCCTACCAATCCAGTCATACAAAGACGCTCGTCCGACGATTCTCATTGGCGTAGATAATTGGAAGTTAGCTGTGCCTCTCAAGATTCGCAAAGGTTCCTGGAATCAGCCTATCGCCACTAAAACTCGGTTAGGATGGACGCTGCAAGGATGTGTGCCCAATCGTCAACAAATACGCCACCTCAATTGTCATTCATGTGACTGCAACCGACATTCTGATGACCTACATGAGGAAGTGAAAGCCTTTTTCGCACTAGAGTCATCATCAACCACTATATGCTCATATGAAGATAAAAGAGCATTACAGATATTAGAATCCACTTGTAGACCTCTGCATAACCGGTACGAGACTGGTCTTATCTGGCGCACCGACAACTTCAGCCTGCCTGATAGCTTCAAAACAGCGTTTAACCGACTCATGTGTCTACAGAAGAAATTCAATCGTGAATCAGACCTAAAGAACAAAATGCAAGGTGAAATCGACAACCTTTTGATAAAGGGCTACGCAAGTAAGCTGACACGGACAGAGATGGCAGAAACCGGACAACCAGTTTGGTATTTACCAATTTTCGTCACGGTGAATCCAAATAAACCAAACCGAGTCCGTCTCGTTTGGGACGCTCCCGCAAAATAGAATGGACGTTCACTCAATGATTTCCTTCTCAGTGGTCCCGACCTTTTAACATCTTTAGTTGAGATTTTGCTGGCATTCAGGATTGGTCGAGTGGCCATCTGTGGTGACATTGCCGAGATGTTTCACCAAATCAAGGTGCGAAAACAGGACATGCATGTGCAACGATTTTTATGGTGCAACAAGGAAGATCCACCACACCAGCCTAGCTGTTACGTCATGAATGCCCTCACCTTCGGGATGAACTTCGCTCCATGTATCGCCCACTACATTCGCAATAAGAACACCGACCAGTTTCAACATCTTTACCCCCGAGCCGTGGAAGCCATCAGAAACCACCAGTATGTTGATGACTTCATCGACAGTACAGATGATGAGGAGAAAGCCTTGCGTTTGGCAAGTGAAGTTAAATTAATTCACTCTTCAGCTGGATTCAATATACGCAATTGGGCCTCCAACTCTCGTTGGGTCGTTGATAAGCTCAGCAATAAGAGTAGCGATACACCTGCTCAAGAACAAAAAGCATTAGGATCCACTGAAAAGATACTCGGTTTGTATTGGGATCCAAATAATGATGTCTTTACATATAATTTCAGATTCACTAGACTGAAACGCGATATTTTGGATGAACATGTCAAACCGACAAAACGTGAAACCCTACAGGTTCTCATGTCTATATTCGACCCTCTAGGATTTATAGCATGTTTCACCATTGCGTTAAAAATCCTTTTACAAGAGATCTGGCGATCTGACATCCTTTGGGACGATGAACTTAACGATGAGTTGTACGTCAGGTGGCTTCAATGGAAATCGATAATACCAACAATAAAATCCATCAAAATTCCCCGCTGCTACAGTCAACTGCTGGCCAACTCCGACAACATTCAACTTCATACATTTGTCGATGCTGGGGAACAGGCCTACGCTGCTGTCAGCTACCTCCTTGTGCAGTATGGGGATAAAGTTTCCGTTACCCTAGTAGCCTCGAAGTCAAAGGTAGCACCCCTCAAGCCCGTTTCGATCCCGCGACTTGAGCTCCAGGCAGCCGTGCTTGGCATAAGGTTGTCTCTGAAAGTTCAAGCTATTCGTCGCCTTCCTATTCATTCACGATTTTGGTGGTCAGACTCAAAGACGGTTCTGAAGTGGCTTCGAATGGACCCCAAGAAGTTCCAGCAGTTCGTCATGTTTCGAGTGGGAGAGATTTTGGAGCACTCCAACGTTTCTGAGTGGAAATGGGTACCTTCAAAAGAGAATACTGCTGACCTCGCCACTAAAGTATCGTCGCGGTTAGATTTTGAATCCTGGTTCACCGGACCCAAGTTCCTGAGTAACGGATCTGATGATTGGCCCACATGTGATGAACTTGGACCCACCGACAAGACCGAAATAAGACAACACTTACTCCATACCACATCTACGAGTCTAACCCCAATCAACATGAACGTTGAGTACTTTTCCGATTGGAAGCGCCTTTACCGTGCGTTGGCTACATTTAAGCTGTACATAAAAAAACTCAAAGCCATTGTTCAAAAATGCCCTAGTCCAAAACTTATCACATTTGAATTACTTCAAGAAGCACAATTCGACCTGTATAAGCTCGCACAGAAGAGTGCGTACAACCAGGAGACACGAGACCTGCAGCGTGGTAAGATTATTAGTAACAAATCGAAACTAATTTCTCTAAATGTTTACATAGACCCTTCCGGCATTATAAGAACGCAAAGCAGAGCTGAAAGTTTAAATAACAAACCTGATACTATCGTCTTGCCAAAAAATCACCATGTGACCTTTCTTATAGTACGTTATTGGCATGAGAAACACCATCACTTATCACATGAGACTGTGATCAACGAACTCAAAGGTATGTTCTATATCGCAAAATTACGCGTTTTGTACAAGTCCGTACGAAGAAAGTGCCAACGATGCAAAAACCATCATGCAAAACCCGCAGTTCTACAAATGGCTCCCCTACCAGCCGCAAGGTTAGCAGCGTTCGAGCGCCCCTTTACATTTGTTGGCATCGACTATTTCGGGCCTATCTCTACGGTACTTGGACGAAGACGTGAGAAGAGATGGGGTGTTATATTTACGTGCCTCACAGTTCGCGCGGTACACATAGAGGTGGCACATAGCCTAGACACCAGTTCATGTATCATGTGTATCCGCAACTTTATTTCACGGCGTGGATCGCCTAGAGAAATTTATACCGACAACGGCACAAATTTCAGAGCCTCGGAAAAAGTATTATGTGACCAGTACAAAGATATCAATTACCCAACAATAACCTCGAAGTACGATAGGATTAGATGGAAGTTCAACCCTCCGGCAGCACCGCATATGGGAGGAGCCTGGGAAAGGCTCGTCCGTTCAATCAAAACCATACTATATAACATGGCTCCAACCATCTTTAACGACGAGACCTTGAGATGTGCGCTTTGGGAAGTGGAGTTTTTAATCAACTCTCGTCCACTTACCTTTGTATCACTTGAACCCTGTGACGACGAAGCCATCACACCGAACCATCTTTTACTCGGCTCTTCAACCGGATATAAACCAATATGTGAGGATAACGCAGACCTCAGCGATGGCACCAGACCCAAGCGTTTGCCGACAAATTTTGGCACAGGTGGGTAAAAGAATACAGCCCCATGCTAACAAGACGAGGTAAGTGGTTCACTAAGCAACCTCCTATAGCTCCTGGCGCCGTAGTTGTCATGGTGGATGAAAACCTACCCAGAAACTGTTGGCCCAAGGGAGTCATCGAAAACGTTATTACTGCAAAAGACGGACAAGTCCGAAGAGTCACCGTAAGAACTGGAACTGGAATGCTTGAGCGGCCAACGAGTAAAATTGCTGTCTTAGACGTCGATAATGAAAAAGCAAGCTCACTTCACCATAGCTCGCTTACGAGGGGGAGAATGTTATCTTCGTTAACTATTAAGACTTCTTTTTCAACTCTTGTAATCTAGCTTATTCATTCTAACAAAAACATTTTTTAATGCTGGCAAATGAGAAAAAAGTCAGTCGAAAAAGTAAGTCGAAGAAGTCAGTGAGTAAAGAAAACGGAAAAGTCTTACAAATTATTTTTTAAAGCAAGCTATAAAATAAAAGTTTATATATTTCAATTAATTTGATGATTTTTTATTTTGCTAAAAAAGTTGTATCGGCTTCAAGTTTTCGACAATTACAACGCGGTTGCCCTGATCAATGAGCAACTTTCAAAGCTTTGTAAATCCTCATCTAATACTGATACTCCAAAGACTCCTAAGATTCAAAGTATAAGAAAGGCAGTAGTAACATCCCACAATTCTTCCCTGAAAAAAAAGGAACGCCCTGTTCCCTTTCGTGTCACTCGCAATACTCTCAAAAGAGCAAATATATCTCTCTCACCTTTAGTCCAAAAGACAAAGAAATCTACTCTTTCAATACCTCCACCATCTACGACATCTCCATCTTCAATACCTGGATCTTCTACATCTTCAACGGCTTCACCT
The DNA here is from genome assembly GCA_947049315.1 of Epistrophella euchroma. Classification (NCBI taxonomy): domain Eukaryota; kingdom Metazoa; phylum Arthropoda; class Insecta; order Diptera; family Syrphidae; genus Epistrophella; species Epistrophella euchroma. Next base: position 63,872,920 of record OX346245.1, read on the forward strand.
AAGACATCTTCATCTTTTTCGACTTCCTCATCTACGACACCATTACCTTCAGCATCTCCATTTATTACTTCTTCATCTACATCTTCATTAACTTCATCTTCTTCATCAACGACACCTTTACCAACAACATCTAGATCTACTGCGTCTTCTTCAACGACATCATCATCAGCTACATCTTTAACAACGACACCTTCACCTGCAACTTCAATATCAACTACTTCTTTATCTTTGACAAGTTTATCTACTTTTACTACGACAACTCCATCTACATCTCCACTTTCAACGTCAACGTCTACGACATCTTTAACATCTACAACTGCTTCTTCTCCTACTGACTCATCTTCTACATTATCTGCATTTTCTACTTCATCTACATCTTTATTAACACCTTTACCTGCAACCTATTCAATTGAAACATCTTCATCTTCGATATCTTCCTCTACGACATCTTTACCATATGCAATTGCTCTTTCTACATCACCGCCATCTACATCATCTTCACCAATAATTTTGTCACCACCCTTTTCATATATGCCCTTAACCACAACATTCGCATCAATATCTTCGTCTTGTTTACCGGCTTCTATTACCTCTTCTACGACTTCATCAATGCCAAAGTTCTCCACATCTTCAGTTCCACCGTCTTCAGCGTTTTTATCGTCAGCAGCTTTACCTAATGGTAATATATTACCTGCAGTTAAATTAAGAGCCGCTGAGAGATTTAAATGCATTTTTCTATCAAATTTTGATGCTAACACAACTTGCAACACAATCTGCATATGTTGAATCTCATTTCACCAACATCAAATTCAAAATTGAGCAGTTACCAACGAAAGGAATTGACTATACATCTTTCAAACTATTTGTCCCACATATAATATTCACCCGTTTATTGGATAAGCATTTTTGGCCGGAAAACATTATCATCCACGAGTTCGTTAAGCGAAATGCTATGAATACTCCTTTTCAAAAAACTTTGACAAGACCAACACACCGTCGTCGCAACTAATTGATATACTCTATCAAAATGTAAGAGGCCTACGGACAAAGACTAATAAGGTCTACTATAACTCTTCAAACTCTTCTTACGATGTCATATCTTTGACTGAAACATGGCTGTTTGGCGGGATAAATGACTCGGAACTTTTTGATTCTTCGTTTAATGTATATAGACGTGATAGATACTCCGATCCGAGTATTAATACTGTCGGCGGTGGTATCCTTATTGCTGTTAAATCTTGTTTTATGACGTCACTAGTCAATGTTCCTGTTTGCCTGAACGAGGAGTTCATATGTGTGAAGATGGTTCTTCCACACAAAAATATCTATCTTGTCACTGTATACATTGTTCCTGGGAGCCCAGTTAGTACTTACAATGGAGCTTTCTCTTTTTTGAACTTCATTGTTGACTTAATGAGCTATAATGATGAAGTTATCTGCCTTGGAGATTTCAATCTAACCGATGTATCTTGGAAACGTTGTCCCGATACATACGCAATGGTTCCAACAGGAAATCTTTCAATGGATGACTCTCAAACTCTTGACAATCTAACGTCACTTGGTCTTCACCAAATAAACAACATCACAAACTCTAACGGCAAGATCCTGGACTTAATTTACACAACAATTGATGCCGACATTTCACTTGACAGATCAACTGATCCTCTTGTGAACGAAGACTCTCATCACCCAGCACTCACCATATCTCTTCAAAACTTTGAAATGAATAATCAAGATCCTGACAATATTTTTAAATTTAACTGATTACACTAAATTAAATAATTCGCTGTCCTTAATTGATTGGTCATGCCTTCGCTCTTGTTCAGATATTGATTCTATGGTTTTGAAATTTTATGACAAAATATTTGATTGTTTTTTAGCATGTGTTCCTCTAATATCTATTAAATCAAAATCGCTTGCTCCTAGCTGGTACGATAGTGAAGTGCGAAAATTGAAAAACCGCAGAAATAAACTATGGTTTAAGTACAAACAAACGGGATTAGTTACCGATTTTAATATTTACTGTGAGGCCAGAAATATTTTCAACAGAGAATCAAGTATTAAGTATCTTTTTTACATACAAAAGGTTCAAAGTAATTTAAAAATGGATCCTAAATCCTTTTGGAACTTTATCAACAGCAAACGTAAATCTAGTCAATATCCGTCTGTTCTTAAGCACAACAGTATCTCAAACCATGACCCACGTATCATAACACAACTATTTTCGGACTTTTTTCAAAGTGCATACATCTGTGATTCTTCTAACTGTGATAACTATTCGAACTGTGATAAACTAAACTGTGATAATCTTGACGAAAATGATCAATTATTTGGTCATTTGAAATCATATTCTCACTTGACTGATATAAATTTTCATATAACTATTGACGATATTATGAAATTTATATCTAATTTAGAAGATAATGACGCGTCTGGTCCTGATGGAGTACCAGCTTCAGTTCTGAAAAAATGTGTGAATCATTTGTCTATGCCACTTTTTGTTCTTTTTAACTGTTCATTGTCTACTTGTAAGTTTCCTCATGTATGGAAACAATCTTTCATAATTCCTCTACATAAAAAAGGTAAAAAGGATCAAATTATTAATTACCGTCCAATAGCTAAACTGTCGACTATTCCCAAACTTTTTGAAGCAGTTATTTGCAAAACATTAAGCTTTTTTACGAAATCGTTTATTGTTTATAACCAACATGGTTTCTCGAAGGGCCGTTCGACTGTCACCCTACTCATGGAGTTAGCGGAATTTTGTATCGATTCTTTTAAAAATAAAAAACAAACGGATTGTGTTCTTACAGATTTTAGTAAGGCATTTGACAAATTGTCGCACAGAGTTTTGCTTAATAAAATGAGTGCCGATCTGCATCTCACCGCAGCCACACGTGTGGGAGAGAGGTTAAATTACCTCGGTGTCTTGTACCCCCAATAAAACTATATAACTTATTCCCTTTTGCCACCACAAATTTTTATTAAATTAAAGTGCTCATTTTTTAAAATAAATAAATCCCTCCACTCCGTCGGGAAAAAAAAAATAAAATAAATAAATAATCAAATAACACCCAATAAAAAAAATCAAAACTAAAGCTCGCGCCGCGAAAGAAAACAAAAAAACAATAGCCCATATATAATACAAATCAACAACAAGTGCAAGTGCCAGTGCCAGTGCGTGCAAAACATAACAACAAAAAGTCCACCATAAACATCCATAGCACAGCGGTAATATTCCTAATCTCTCCTTCCCTTATCACCCACAGTGCTTTGGCTTTGTCATTATAAGCTGTGTATGTATCACCTCATGCAATGCTTGCAATCGATTAAGCCAAAGCATATCAGATAAATAGTTGTTGTTGATTTTGGGTATCCAGGGGTGGATCAGTACATTTACTACTAAGGCATAACACTAGTATTATTTGTACTGTGAAGTCATTTTGGGGCCCAAAGTTGATATCAGCTTAGTTAATTGTCTGATTTGGTTTTTTATGTCTGTTTTTTCGTAATGGTGGGTGAATTTAGGGTTGACTACAGCAACATTCGGGGACTTAGGCAGAATTTCTGTGCTGCATATGTCCATACTGCGAAAAACAGGCCAGCTGTTTTGGCACTAAGCGAAACCCAGGTAGGCGAAAATACTGATCACTCGGAATTCAGCCTACATGGTTATAGCTTAGTGCCTCTATTCTTCCCACATCATGGTCTCGCCGTGTATGTTCGAAATGATATTGCTTATCAGCTCCAGCGACAATATGGTTCATGTTTGAATACCAATTTTAATTTCATGTGGTTTAAATTCACCGTCCATAAGCGCATCATCCATACTTGTTTTATTTATCGTAGTCCTAGTTTGGATAGTAATTCCACTTCTAACGAATTAGATGCACTATCCGACTCCATCCAGAGAATTATTTCCCACTTTCCGCACAGTGAAATCGTTGTTACGGGCGATTTCAATGTACATAATTCTTCGTGGCTACGCTATTCGGGTCAGACAACACCCGAAGGAAGGTATGCCGAGATTTTTGCTGAGTTAAACAACCTGACTCAGCTTGTTGACGAGCCTACTCGGATTCTTGACGTTACAGGTCAATCCGCCAACACTCTAGACTTGTTCCTTACTTCTGACCCTGATAAATACACTATAAGTGTATTATCGCCTCTAGGCACATCAGACCATTGTATCATATCTGCTAATTTCTCGTGTCAACAAAACCCAGTTAAAGAAAAAACTCCTAAGAGAACCGTTTGGCAGTACGAGAAAGCCAACTGGGACGGTCTCAATGATTTCTTCAGGAATTTTAACTGGTCACTATGCTTCCTCGATAGTGACGTAGATTCCAGCGCAGATATGGTTACAAACTTGATTCTTTGTGGAATGAGAAATTTTATCCCGAATAGGGTAAAATCTATCAAACCCAAAGAAAACTCATGGTTTGATTCGAGCTGTAAGGAGGTTATTAGGGTCAGAGAAGTAAGCTTCCGTTGTTATAAAGCCAACCCTACTGAGGAAAACCGGAAAAAGTTTCAACAAGCTAGAAAGACCTGTAACGTTCATATTCGACGAACCAAATTTTTGCATGATCAAAAATTACGGCAAAAAATACTACAATGTCCCAAAGGTAGTAAAAATTTTTGGTCATTTGTAAAAAACATACGAAATACCACCTCGTCCTCGGTTCCAACGCTCGTCTTCAACGATACTCCTTTTGTCAGCTCACTCGATAAAGCCAATTTGCTTGCAGCACAGTTTGCTGTTAACTCGACGCTGCCAGAAGAAGATATGACTCCACCTGTACTTGAGAGCATAAACGATTTTATGGGACGAATCTTCTTTCGCACTCGTGCAGTCGCTAGAGTTCTGAAAGATCTCGACATTCACAAATCCGCTGGCCCGGATAGTATCCCTCCCATTGTTCTGAAGAGGTGTTCTTCAACGCTGGCAAAACCACTGCGTAAGCTTTTCCATCAGTCCTACTCTACTGGTCTCTTTCCGAGTGGATGGAAAACAGCATTTGTCCAGCCTGTCCCTAAAAAAGGCGTGTCTTCTTCCCCCTCTAACTATCGACCAATTGCATTGACGTCCCTTCTTTCCAAGGTCATGGAAACGCTGATTAATCATCAGCTTAAGAAATATCTTGAAGAAGCTTCTAAGTGACCGGCAGTATGGCTTTCGTAGCAATAGGTCCACTGGTGATCTGATGGTATATCTCACCGAACAGTGGAACAAATCTTTACATCGTTTTGGCGAAAGTAAGATTATTGCACTTGATATTTCAAAAGCATTTGATAGAGTTTGGCATCAAGCTCTCTTATCGAAAATGCGTGCATTTGGTATCGATGAATCTCTTCTTCGTTGGATTAGAAATTACCTTTCGAACCTATCAATACAAGTTGTATTGGACGGTTTCAAGTCTGATATCTACAAAATAAATGCTGGTGTGCCCCAGGGCTCCGTTTTGTCTCCGACCCTCTTCCTAATATTCATAAACGATCTTTTATCTGAAACTTCTAATCCATTAAACTGTTTTGCTGACGACAGTACCCTCAGCTTTTCATATTCGTTTCAAGATTCACATCCATGTCCTTCAGATGTGGAACTTCAACGGCAGCGTATGATAAGCTCATTAAATATATCTTTCGTAGTTTTAACGATGAGTTCGAAAGCTACGACAAATTGTGCTATGATAGATATATCCTTAAGACGGGGTCAATGATCAAGAAAAATCCACGTAATTTTTACAAATTCGTCAACATAAAACGAAATGTTAACAACTTTCCATCGTCAATGCATTCTGAAAATGTGGTATACTCTGAAACTAAGGATATTTGCGAATTATTCGCTTCTTTTTTTGAAACTGTTTATCAAACTCCAATAGTATTTAACAACAACGATTCCCATCATATTAATGAAAACAACTCAATTTTAAGTTATATGTCAATATCTGTGTTCGATCTTGTCAGTGAACTTACAGCCCTTGATGTCAGTAAAGGTAGTGGTCCTGATGGTATTCCACCATTGTTTCTCAAGAAAACAGCCGATACTATTGCCAAACCATTACTTGAACTTTTCAACCACTCGCTTTCCTGTGGCTATTTTCCAAAAACGTGGCGAAATTCTTTTTTAACGCCAATTTTTAAGAATGGTGATAGGTCCAACATAAAAAATTATAGAGGTATAGCAATCTTGTCGACTATTCCCAAATTATTTGAAAAAATAGTCACTGACAAGTTGAGTGCTGAACTGCGGTCGGTTATTAGTGAGCATCAACATGGTTTCTTTAAAGGTAGATCAACTACTACTAATCTTGCAGATTATACTTCATATATTCTTTTGGAAATGGAAAAAGGAAACCAGGTTGATGCAATCTATACCGACTTCAGTAAAGCTTTCGACAAAGTTGACCATCGCCTTCTTCTCTTCAAATTAAAGAAGTATGGCATACATTCTACATTATTAAAATGGATTGAATCATATCTGTCAGACAGAACTCAGTGTGTTAGATTTTGTGATGTTATTTCTCGGCAAATACAAGTTACTTCAGGAGTGCCCCAAGGAAGCCATCTTGGTCCCCTTTTTTTCCTGCTATTTATAAATGACTTGACCTTAATGTTAAAAGGGTGTAGATATCTTTTATATGCCGACGATCTCAAGCTTTTTCGAAATGTTAACAATAATCATGACGGAATAACACTACAACAATGTTTAAACAGTGTTGTAAACTGGTGTAAAGCCAATGGAATGGTGCTAAATGTGGAAAAATGCAATATTATTTCTTTTTATAGAAAAAAAAGTGCAATAACACTTGACTACACTATTGACGAAAATATATTAGCTCGAAAAGATGTGATAAAAGACTTAGGTATTATTATTGACAAAAAACTAACGTTTAAGCACCATATCGACAAAGTACACTCAAAAAGTATGTGTATGCTGGGCTTTGTTAAACGTAGATCTAAGGAATTTAATGATCCTTACATTACCAAATCTATCTACTGTTCTTTGGTTCGTTCCCAGCTTGAGTATTGCAGTGTTATTTGGTCTCCGTTTTATGCTGTTGATGTCAATAAACTTGAATCCGTGCAAAAGCAATTTCTGTTATTTGCATTAAGAGGTCTAGGTTGGAGTTCTGACACGTTTTTGTTACCCAGTTATAGTCGCCGTCTTAAACTCCTTAGTATGTGTAGTCTTGTTTGTCGTAGGGAATTATCTGAGGCTCTATTTGCGTTTGACCTTTTTAAATGCAATATTGATTCTTTTTCTTTATGTTCCAAAATTTCTGTAAATCAAAATGCTCGTTCTCTAAGACATACAAGATTTTTAACCGAAACAAACTCAAGGACTAACTATGCCTTAAATGAAACATTTAATCGTTGCTCAAAAACATTTAACAAATATTTTGACGTCTTTAATATGAACATAAGCAGAGATTGCTTTAAAAATAAAATTCTCCAAAAGATGACGGCTGAAGTCTCTTCTTGACATTGTATTTATAATAACTTAAACTTCTTTATATTATACATATATATTTTAACTTATGTTTTTATTTTTTATTTGTTTTTGCATAGATATTTATATATTTTTTAACAACCATGAAACTTTTAGAAAATAATTGTTAAATAATTTGTTGTCTTGTTTTGGCAAAATAAATAAAACTAAAACTAAATTCTGATCTTGAAAGCATTGTCCAATGGGGAATTAAAAACCGTGTAGAATTTAATGCTTCTAAAACTCAATGCTGTCTTCTGTCGTTAAAGCGGAACCCACCCCCAATGCTGCTATCCATGAGCGGCACTTGCATTAAGGAAACTGAACAGCTTTCAGTACTCGGTATGTGTGTCACAGACCACCTTTTGTGGAACGATCACATATTTGACATCGCCAAAAACGCTGCTAAGTGTTTAGGTTTTCTCCGTCGATGCAAGAAATTTTTCTCTCCCTCTGATCTGGCTGTTATTTACAAAGCCTTTATTCGTCCGAAACTTGAGTACAACTCCCATATTTGGGCAGGTGCCCCGAAAACTCACTTGAGTCTATTGGATAGAATACAAAAGAGAGCTCTAAAAATGATAGGTGAAAGAACTATAATGGAAACATTTGCATCTCTTGAGCACCGTCGAAATGTTTCATGTCTATCATTATTTTACCGCTATTTCTGTAAACAGTGTTCTAGTGAAATAGCCAGCTGCATTCCTCCCCTTAAACTATTCAACCGTAATACTCACGCTTCTAGGAATGCTCATCAGTTTACCCTTGAGCCCAACTTCGGACGTACTGTTAAGTACAGGGATTCTTTTCTAAGTCGCACTACACGAATGTGGAATGCTTTACCCAGCTCAATTTTCCCCTCCCATTGTGATCTTCAGACATTCAAAACCAATGTGCATCGGTATCTCCTTTTAAATCCCGTCCAACCTACCTAATCGCTCGTGCTGTGTATATCATCTTAAGGGTAGTCACAACCCCTTTAGTGCGCGCTAAATATAAAAAAAAAAAAAAGTAGGCTAGGGTTCAGCGTAAACTTCGTTGCTTGGCTAAAATCTTATTTACTTGACAGATCCTATTCAGTGAATTTTAACGGCTACCATTCAAATAGGGAAGCCATTTGGGTCCAGTTCTTTTTATATTGTTTGTAAATGATCTTCCTTCAGTTTTAAAGTACTCTAATTGTCTTATGTATGCTGACGATGTTAATATATTTAAAACCATTTCTAGCAATCTTGACTGTGAAAAGCTTCAAATTGATCTAAATGCTTTCTACAATTGGTGTGCACGTAATTATTTGTTGTTAAATATCGACAAGTGTAAGATTATAAATTTTACAAGAAAATTGTCTGTTTTATCTTTTGACTATAGTTTCAATGGCGTAAATCTGTTAAATGTAAATGATGTATCTATCCTTGGTGTATTGTTTGATAAAAAACTTGAATTCACACAGCATATCAATATGACATGTAATAAAGCCAATTCAATATTAGGTTGGATTAAACGGGAATCACGTCAGTTTTCTGATCCTTATGTTATCAAACAACTATTTACCACATTTGTCAGACCCATTATAGAGTATGCTTGCCAGGTATGGACCCCCTATTACAGTTGCCACAAAATAAGAATTGAACAAATTCAAAAAAGGTTCCTAAAATTTGCTCTAAGAGGCCTGGGCTGGCAGAATCCATTGACTCTTCCTTCATATAGTAGCCGTCTAAAACTCATAGATTTACCCAGTCTGGAGCGCAGACGTTCTTATTTATGTTTTGTTTTTATTGTTAATCTTATTGATGGTAATATCGATGCTTGGAACCTTTTATCTCGCGTTAATTTTAATGTTCCAAATCGTAATCTAAGAGGTTGTCCTGACCCAATTCATATAAAACACTGTCGAACCAACTATGAGCAAAATTCACCATTAAATAACATGTTTAATTTGTATAATGTTTATCATAACTTATTAATAAATTTTTCTGATGTATCAAATACTGGTTTTAAAAAAATAATTTATAATATTTTATAATTTATTAATTCTTAATTCTAAGAAATATTTTGTACGCTAGATATTAATTAGCTTGATTCAAATAAATAAAGTTAGTTGACGGTTCGTTGATCCGGAGACCGCCAGGTCCCTTTGTGTATATTGAGGGGTGGGAATAGAGTGCTTGCTATGATGACAATCAATCAATGAGCCTGAGTCCCTTACCGGAAGTTTTGTCGTTCAGGCTGTGTCCTCCGACTATCGAACCAAAGATGCCCTCCTTTCCGATCTTGGCGTTGAAGTCGCCAAGAACAATCTTGACGTCGTATTTGGGGCACCTATCAATCATACGTATCCTCGAGGAGATCGTAGAATTCTTCTTTGGTTGAGTCATCCTTTTTTTCCGTTGGGGGATGGGCACAGATCAACGTGGTGTTTTTGAACTTTGCTTTGATGCGGATTGTGACCAGGCGCTTGCTTACATTTCTGAAGCCCAAGACTTCTTGCCTAAGTCTTCCCCCTACCACAGAACCACAACCAAAGAACCGCTGACCCTGCTCCTTGCAGCACTCGTCGAAGTAGATGTCACACAATTGCATCCGTCGTATGCCCTCTCCATCCCATCGCACTTCCTGGATGGCTGTTACATTAGCCTTTAGCCTATCCAGGTTCTCCACTAATTGTTCGGCTGCACATGGCCTGTTTAAGGTCCGTGCAGATCAGAAATTCGTTGTCCTTGTTTCGTTTGCTGGGGTTGTCAACATTAGTTTTATTTATTTATTTTTGCCAAAATTAGACAACAAATTATTTAACAATTTTTTAAAAGTTGCATGGTTGTTAAAAAATATATAAATATCTATACAAAAATAAATACATAAGTTTAATTTATTTTTTTTTTAACAATTAAAATATGTAAGAAAAAAAAAATAAGTTAAAAAATATAAAATAAAAAGAAATGTATGTTATTATAAATACAATGTCAAGAAGAGACTTCAGCCATCATCTTTTGGAGAATCTTATTTTTAAAGCAATCTCTGCTTATGTTCATATTAAAGACGTCAAAATATTTGTTAAATGTTTTTGAGCAACGATTAAATGTTTCATTTAAGGCATAGTTAGCCCTTCAGTTTGTTTCGGTTAAAAATGTTGTATGTCTTAGAGTACGAGCATTTGCATTTACAGAAATTTTGGAACATAAAGAAAATGAATCAATATTGCATTTAAAAAGGTCAAACGCAAATAGAGCCTCAGAATATTCCCTACGACAAACGAGACTACACATACTAAGGAGTTTTAGACGGCGGCGACTATAACTAGGTAACAAAAACTTGTCACAACTCCAACCTAGACCTCTTAATGCAAATAAAAGAAATTGCTTTTGCACGGATTCAAGTTTATTGACATCAACAGCATAAAACGGAGACCAACTAACAATACTCAAGCTGGGAACGAACCAAAGAACAGTAAATAGATTTGGTAATGTAAGGATCATTAAATTTCTTAGATCTACGTTTAACAAAGCCTAGCATACACATACTTTTTGAATGTACTTTGTCAATATGGTGCTTAAACGTTAGTTTTTTTTCTATCAATAATAATACCTAAGTCTTTTATCACATCTTTTCGAGCTAATATATTTTCGTCAATAGTGTAGTCAAGAGTTATTGCACTTTTTTTTCTATAAAAAGAAATAATATTGCATTTTTTCACACTTAGCACCATTCCATTGGCTTTACACCAGTTTACAACAATGTTCAAACAGGCATCATCGCAACTCATCATATCCAACTCATCATGCCGCAGCTGAACATGACCCAACTCATCATAACCCAGCTCATCATAGGGTTCAACTCATCATAGGGACAACTCATCATGGCGCATGATGGGTTCATTTCATTGTATGAAAGAGTTCATTCGAATTACTTTTCAAACATGTTGTGTTTAAAGGATCCTCCCCCTTTTATAGCTAATTACCCTTTGGTGAAATTATTTTTATGTCAGTCTCATCGCAGGAGCGATGAGAAGACAACGTGTGGGGTGTGCTTGCGCATTTTTTATTTTTTATTGTATCAGATTATTTATTTAGGCAAAGGTTGATTTAGATTTCAGAATAGGTAGATAGATATGGTTTTTTTAATAGGATATATGTAGGCCCGTCATTTGTTGGATAGGTCATGATGTATTTGCGTTTTTTTTTAATTTATTGTTTATGTATGTACCTATCGTGTTGTTTATTTAGTCAAAGCCAAAGGTGAGTTTAGATTTCAGAATAGGTAGGTAGCAGTAGCGTGGCGTGGATGATTTCAAATGGTAAGTCGAAGAAAAATTAGTCACCCGAAAACGTATAGGTAACTAAATTATGAATGTCTACCTTAAATTGTCTATATCGCTTTCCACGCCATGATATAAGTTTTGATTTACAAATTTTGTATAGAAAAAGTCATAAAAGTTTAATTTTACAATAAAATAAAAAGGTGTATGAACTGTATTTTTTAAAGAAAAACCTACATGACTTCACACAGCAACGCAGCGAGACACATACGAAGTTATTGAAATAAGACGAAAAAAAGCATGTTATTTTTTCGAATTAAAATTAATTTTTTGCACAGAAAACTACCCCTACCCTGCTCAATGAACTTCATACAACAGTGAGACATACTAAATTCTCTCTTCTACAACTTCATACCCCACAAAAAACACAAATAGAACTTTTAAAATTTTTCGCTGTTCTGTTTGCTCTTGCTAATTTATTTGTATTAAAACTCCCGAAATAAGACGCAGAAAACCGAGTTATTTTTTGCTTTCTTATGGAAAAAAAATAATACGGTTTTCTTCGACATATTTAGGGAATTTTCTAATAATTTAGATTAATGTTGCTCGTTTTTTAATAAACATGATTGAGATTTTCAAAAGGTCACTCGATAGGAATCGTGTTATATGGACGCCACGCCACTGGTAGGTAGTTTTTTTTTTTTATATAGGCACCTACCTATGTAGGTTTCTCATTTGTGGGATATGCTCTGGTGCGGACTGCGCTTTTTTTTCTAATTGTACCTATTAGGTTGTTTATTTATGCAAAGGTGAGTTTAGATTTCAGAATAGGTACTGTGTAGGTAGCTAGGTATGGTTTTTTTTTAAGGTTCCTCATTTGTTGGATAAGCTAAGTAGATTTGTTTAGGTACTTACCTACTAGAAATTTTAAGCGTTTTTATGAATTTTTAGATGAAAAATAATTATTTTTTTGAAAATATTTTTGACCAATCCAAAGAAATAGGTGGGACACGAAAAAAATTTTAATCTAGAAAAAAATTCTGGAAAATGCACCAAAAAGTCTCGTTAAAAAGTTAAAGAAAAAATGAAAAATCGACTTTTATCTTTAAACGCGATTTACGACTAAACTAGACGTGCTAGAGGCATCAAAGTTTACACCTTTAAATTTGACTTGCGGCTAATCTAGGCGAGCTAGCGACTTAAAAAATGCATATTTGTGATCTAGGGAGTGCCAGTTCTAAAAAATCAAAGAAAAAGTTGGTAGAAAAAGTTTTTTCCAAAAAATACGAAATTTTCGGCATCATCGCAACTCATCATATCCAACTCATCATGCCGCAGCTGAACATGACCCAACTCATCATAACCCAGCTCATCATAGGGTACAACTCATCATAGGGACAACTCATCATGGCGCATGATGGGTTCATTTCATTGTATGAAAGAGTTCATTCGAATTACTTTTCATTGCTCCTGTGATGCATAAGCATGCGAGCCCCATCTTGAGTCGGATACGATGTGGTGGTAGATTGGAAATCCCATTAATTTCTTCGAATTTAGGTAGTTCGGTATTTAAGAATCAGCCGAGATCCCTTTGCTGCTCGTTCGACAGATGGCAAACGACGATACGGAACAAGCGGGATTGCTTCCTTCGTTACCAAGTTTTCGGCCAATTACCGCCCTACTGCCCAAAAACATTTGCAAATCGGCCTGTTGCATCAGATCCATACCAATGATCGTCTACCCCTCTAGCTCGGGCAAAAACGTTACTTCCCCTGTCAAAGTTTTATCCCCCAAGGTAAACGTCGTGGAATAGTGTTCGCAGGTCATAATTCGGTTACCATTAGCTAAGTGGATCGGTCGAAGTTGTTCGCGCATGGAGAGGTCTAGTTCCTTGAACTTTTGCCTGAGCGTCTGGCCTGCGAAGGTCTTAGTGGACCCGGTATAAAGTATGATATTCTTCCTCTCCTACTTGTATTGGGACAAAGAACTGCGGGTCTGGTGTCGGTGGTGTAGTTACGACTGCGACAGGGTTCCTATGGCACGAGCAATCCTTCGTTAGTTTGCCATCCAATCCACAATACGAACAGAACAAACGATAAGGTCTTCGGCATGTTTTCTTTTGATGCCCCCTCTGCTTACAGTTCCAGCAATATGTATTCCGGTCATACGGAACGTCAGCTGATGGTCCACGGAGAACAAGTGGTGTTGACGGGGTACGTTCGTTACGCTCTTCGATTTTGATTGCCTCGAACTCCTCAGCGAGCTCATCCAAAGTGGTGAAATCACGACGATGGATGTAATACCTATACTCTGGTCGTAAGTTGTCGAATATACGGTCGATATTAACTTCGACAGAAATGCGGGGGTGCTGTCTTATCAGGTACTGCGCGGATAGGATGTAGTTCTTGGCTTTTCTCTGTGGGCCTTGTCCTTTGCGCAGAATCTCCTCTTCCAACTTATGCAGTAATCGGGTCGGCAAGAAGTATGGATAAAAGCTTCGCGAAAGCTTTCTCAGCTAGTAAAGCTGTCCGCTTTAATGCGAAGCCACTCCAAAGCACTGCGCCGAAACATTTCAGGTCGCGTCCGCAACATATCAGCAGATGGTGCGGTGCATCATCGGATTAACTCCGTAAGCCTCTCCAAAAATTCCAGTGAATTTCCCGTAGAGTGGAACCGTAAGCCCCACTTGCGGACTGTATTAGTCATTTCGGCTTAGTGGCTTAATGTGAGTCGGCTAATTGTGGATGGTTGCTCTGGTTTGGTGGATTGGCTTCCTTAGTTCTAGCACGGTTAAGAAGGTAGATATCTTCATTGGGGCGGCCTTGACGACAATATTCAATGAGCTTTTGTACGTCTGGTTTTCGGAGGGTCAAACTTCTTCGGGCTCCGCGTCATTTCTTTTCTCCACGATGTCTTCCCACTCCTCACAGTACTTATGTCCTCGGAGTTCCTTGAAGTGTTGACCTAGCTTTTTACGCAGTATTTGCAGGGTGCCAATGGTGTCTAAATATCGTTCGGTCAGTAGTTCGATCAGCTCTGATTTCTTTACAAAATAAATAAATACTAAATTCTTGTACGGGTTGAATTCGCCCCCTGGACGATGTGTCTTCAGAGACAGACATGTTGAAGCTGGGCGGCGGAGGATCGGTGGTTCGGTGGACTTCTTCGAAGGCCAGCAAGGTGACCACAAGTTTAAAATAATGATGCAGGTCTGCGGAGAATGGGGTATTTTTGCAAACGTAGCCAATTTTTTTTTTTTTTTTTAACATTATCTTATGTTTGCTTGTTTGCTTATGCGTACTTACCTATACTTATTAGGTATGAAAATTCATGTGTTTCTGATTAAATTCGATTTAAAGGATAAATTCTCATGACAACTTGTATAGAATTCATTAGCCTAGTATGCTGCTGATGCGAAAAATCCCACGCAAAAATGACACAACGAAATCAAAAACGAAAAATTTCGTTATGCTTTTCGTTCTCTGGTACGCTGCTCGATGAGTGAAATCGATAATTGTAGCAGATTATTTGGAGAGATCTCCACTATTCTGTGCGAATAGAATGAATTGCCTGTACCATTAATTGTGTGCGGAAAAGTGACATTTGGTCTCTATTCGTGTTTGTATTTGTTGTTTCTTTCATCACTACACAGCTTTCTGTGATTTTTATGGGTTTGTCTTTTGTTTATGCAAACGGTGGCACTTTCAAGGGGTAATTTTTGTTGTGGTTTTTCGTAACACGCCGCCTCCACAGGACATACAGATGGCCAAGATCCAAACCACAATCCAATCAACAATCAGCTTGTTTTTTCGCACTGGGCACTTTATGTCATGTCGATAGTTATGTCGATAAATTCCACTAATAAGTCAGAGCAAGAGGACCACACAAAAATTCCTTTCAGTACTACTTCTACCTCTCTCACACACATGGAACGTCAAATCTCATGGCCAAGCTTTGAACAGAGCTCATGTCTTTTTCAAAAATTAGTTTTCGTCGACATGTTCATGACATGGACATGGATTTTTGTGCCTCCATTGGATTTTTTGTAGACATGTTCATAATCCTGCCATCGTTTATGGCCTGTGGAGGCGGCATGTAAGCATTTCGTTGTCCAACTAAAAATTTCGTTTGGTATCAGAAGCGTACTAGACTTAGTTGGATTTTAAGATAAATTCTTTAATTCAACTGAAATGCTTGACGTGTTAAAGTTCCATTTATTTAAGTTAGTTTGGCTAAAAAAATCTTTATAAAAAATTAAACACAATATTGAAACTACATCACGTTTATGAATTTACCTCAAAATTCGTGTATGCCGTTTTATTATATGATTTATAGTCTTTTCTCTATGCAACCTTATTTGATGTATTAAAAACCTTTTGTTATGTTTTATTTTTTCTTTTCAGAGAAGAGCTAGCAATGAAAATAGGATTAACTGAGGCGCGAATTCAGGTAACAAATTTCAGATTATTGAATTAAAAAAATAGGTACTGTAAAACCTGGATGAGTGCCTATCGCATAAGTACCTTTTTTTTCAAACCAACATTTGTGGATTTTTTCATATAAAACTCATCTAAGTACCTTTCGCTTAACTAACTTCCCCGCTTAATTGTCTTTTATTTTGTATACTTTTATTGAAATTTACCTGAGAAAAATTCTTTAAAGTACTCAATTGATATCAGCAAAAAAAGATAAAAGCTTCTTTTCATCATCACCGAAACTTGAAAAGCGCCGACGATCTTAAGAAGATTTATTAAGCACAACAACAAGGCTGATGGTAAAATCGAGCGTCTTGAAGAAAAAATGATTAAAATCAGATTCCATAATGCTTCACAAACCAAACTAACTGATTATTTTACTTTGTAAATACAAAGTTCGCTTTTTAAAATGTTACCGACACTAGTCAGTTGATGTGACATTTGGTATTTTGCTATTTTTTAACTAACATTAAATATTTGCTTGTTGTTCATTTTTTTTTAATTTTCGTAAATATAGAGGTAAGTGGTTATATGTGCACTTCAGCGGGTTTTTTATAACTGCCTAACCCGCATAAGTACTTCGCAAAACGAGCCATTATCCGGATTGTATATCTTTAAAAGAAACGGTTTGAAGATTTAATTTTGTTTTAAAATATGCGCAAAAAGTATTGACAAATAAATAACATCCTTTAATTTTCTTTTTATTTGTAGGTAAGTACACCTCAAATTGATCATCTTCGGTGCATTAAACATTATTTTCCCCTACGCCTTGCCCAACATTTTAATTCAAAACCTTGGTTTTCGATCAATTTAGAAGTTAACCGTAAGATTATGTAATACGTTTGTTCCCTTGCTTCGAAGCGCTTCATTTTATATATTATCAATCACTCACAATTCCATTTTAAGATTTATCTTAAAATTTTAACTAACGTGACGCTTAGAATCAGAAGGGTATTAAAAAATGCAAATATAAAAACGGCAAAAAGGGAAAAAACTTGTGCAACTTTTAAATTGACGAGGTAATTTTTTTTATTTTGTATAAGATAAAACAATAAATATGAATATGTCCGTCAAGTTAGCATAACCACTTCAAAATTTAGAAAAACCGATAATGGGATTAATCGTCGTGAATTTGTCGTGAAAGAAAAAAAATTGTCGCAGCTGTTTTTTTTAAATTAACCCCTGGTAATGCTAACTTGACAGTCAAGTTAGCTCTACCACCCGCCAAAATTAAATTCAAAAAAAAATTTGAGTACGTCATTATATGTCGTGAATTTGTCGTAAATTTGTCGTGAAAGAAAAAAAATATCGGACTTGTTTTTAAAAAATGACCATCTGGTAATGCTTACTTGACAGTCAAGTTAGCATTACCACCCCCCAAAATTAATTTTAAAAAATATTTTAAGTACGTCATTAATTGTCGTGAATTTGTCGTAAATTTGTCGTGAAAGAAAAAAAAAATTAGAAATTTTTTTTGAAAAAAAAAATTTGAAACAACCTGAAAATGGGATTTTTCCATCAAGTTAGCATTACCACAACTTTAAATGACTATAACTTTTTTCCTAGAAGCTTTTTTGACAGGGAGTTTGTTTAAACAATTATCGCTCGATGTCCTTAAATAAGTTGTGCCATCAAAAAATTTGTCGCGCCTAGTTTTCAAAAAAAAATCTATCAAATATGAAAAATACCCCAAAAATGCCATTTTTCCATCAAGTTAGCATTACCACAACTTTAAATGACTATAACTTTTTTCCTAGAAGCTTTTTTGCAAGGAGTTTGTTTAAACAATTGTCGCTCGATGTCCTTAAATAAGTTGTGCCATCAAAAAATTTGTCGCGCCCTGTTTTCTAAAAAAAATCTATCAAATATGAAAAATACCCCAAAAATGGGATTTTTCCATCAAGTTAGCATTACCACAACTTTAAATGACTATAACTTTTTTCCTAGAACCTTTTTTGATAGGGAGTTTGTTTAAACAACTGTCGCTCGATGTCCTTAAATAAGTTGTGCTATCAAAAAATTTGTCGCGCCTTGGTTTCTAAAAAAAATCTATCAAATATGAAAAATACCCCAAAAATTGCATTTTTCCATCAAGTTAGCATTACCACAACTTTAAATGACTATAACTTTTTTCCTAGGAGCTTTTTAGACAGGGAGTTTGTTTAAACAATTGTCGCTCGATGTCCTTAAATAAGTTGTGCCATCAAAAAATTTGTCGCGCCTTGTTTTCTAAAAAAATCTATCAAATATGAAAAATACCCCAAAAATGGGATTTTTCCATCAAGTTAGCATTTCCACAACTTTAAATGATTATAACTTTTTTCCTAGAAGCTTTTTTGACAGGGAGTTTGTTTAAACAATTGTCGCTCGATGTCCTTTAATAAGTTGTGCCATCAAAAAATTTGTCGCGCCCTCTTTTCTAAAAAAAATCCATTAAATGTGACAAAATACCCAAAAATTGAATTTTTCCATCAATATTGAAAAACCATGCAACTTCAAAATTTTGAAAATCCAATAATGAGATTAAATGTCGTGAATTTGTCGCAAATTTGTTGTGAAAGAAAAAAAAATTGAAAAAACCTGGAAATGGGATTTTTCCATCAAGTTAGCATTACCACAACTTTGAATGACTATAACTTTTTTCCTAGAAGCTTTTTTGACAAGAAGTTTGTTTAAAAAATTGTCGCTCGATGTCCTTAAATAAGATGTGCCATCAAAAAATTTGTCAGGCCCTATTTTCTTATTGTTTTATCAAAAAATAGTCGCCCCATATTTTTTTTTAAACAATTCTGTACATAGGGAAAAAACCCAAATAAAAAACAATGGACATTTATTTTGCAATTCAAAACTCCTAAATAATTATAGAAATATTAATTACAGTATTGTCTCGCTAATCCGAACCACCTATAATCCGAATATTGCGCTAATCCGAACATTTATTTTGTTCCATTATTTTCTTTATAATCCGAACCTACCCCGATTTCTGTACTCTGTAATCCGAAATCCAACTTAAAGAAACACTGGTTTTCATAAATAAATAAATAAATTTGATGGCACAACAGCTCATGAAGAACTAGGGCCTAGTGACTTACAACTCTCAACCATTCCTGTGTGCGTGTCTGCAGGAATGGAGGGGACCTACAGTTTATTGCCGAATCCGAACGGCTAACGAGCGGCACTTTTCTGTGACAGGAGATACTCTTGGAGGATTTGTCAATTCCTCGCAAGAGGCAGTAGCCGTTTTTTCTTTTAAATAAATAGGTGGCGAGGCTGGGTATCGAACCTTAGACCTCCGGCATGATAGTCCATCGCACTAACCATCACGCCACGGCTACTACACTGGTTTTCATAGTTTGGGTTTTACAGTCATTTTGTTTATATTGCTCCTTTATGTTACAAACTTCCAAAACTGAAAAAGAAAATAATGGAACCAAATAAATGTTCGGATTAGCGCAATATTCGGATTAAAGGTGGTTCGGATTAGCGAAACAATGCTGTAATTAATATTTCTATAATTATCTAGTAGTTTTGAATTGCAAAATAAATGTCCATTGTTTTTTATTTGGGTTTTTTCCCTATGTACAGAATTGTTTTAAAAAAAAATATGGGGCGACTATTTTTTGATAAAACAATAATATAGAAAATAGGGCGCGACAAATTTTTTGATGGCACATCTTATTTAAGGACATCGAGCGACAATTTTTAAACAAACTTCTTGTCAAAAAAGCTTCTAGGAAAAAAGTTATAGTCATTCAAAGTTGTGGTAATGCTAACTTGATGGAAAAATCCCATTTTCACGTTTTTTCAAAATTTTGTTTTCAAAATAATTTCTAATTTTTTTTTTCTTTCACGACAAATTCACGACAATTAATGACGTACTCAAATTTTTTTTTAAAATTAATTTTGGGGGGTGGTAATGCTAACTTCACTGTCAAGTTAGCATTACCAGGGGTTAATTTTAAAAAAACAAGCGCGACAATTTTTTTCTTTCACAACAAATTTACGACAAATTCACGACATTTAAACTCATTATTGGATTTTCAAAATTTTGAAGTTGCATGGTTTTTCAATATTGATGGAAAAATTCAATTTTTGGGTGACAAAATAATTTTTCATATTTGATAGATTTTTTTTAGAAAACAGGGCGCGACTAATTTTTTGATGGCACAACTTATTTAAGGACATCGAGCAACAATTGTTTGAACAAACTCCCTGTCAAAAAAGCTTCTAGGAAAAAAGTTATAGTCATTTAAAGTTGTGGTAATGCTAACTTGATGGAAAAATCCCATTTTCAGGTTTTTTCAAATTTTTTTTTTCAAAAAAAATTTCTAATTTTTTTTTCTTTCACGACAAATTTACGACAAATTCACGACAATTAATACGTACTTAAAATATTTTTTAAAATTAATGGTAATTTTTAAAAAACAAGTCCGATATTTTTTTTTCTTTCACGACAAATTCACGACATATAATGACGTACTCAAAATTTTTTTTTAAATTAATTTTGGGGGGTGGTAATGCTAACTTGACTGTCAAGTTAGTATTACCAGGGGTTAATTTAAAAAAAACAGCCGGGACAATTTTTTTTCTATCACGACAAATTTACGACAAATTCACGACATTAAATGACGTACTCAAATTTTTTTTTTTAATTAATTTTGGGGGGTGGTAATGCTAACTTGACTGTCAAGTTAGCATTACCAGGGGTTAATTTTAAAAAAACAGCCGCGACAATTTTTTTTCTTTCACGACAAATTTACGACAAATTCACAATTACTCCCATTATTGGTTTTTCTAAATTTTGAAGTGGTAATGCTAACTTGACGGACATAATATGAACCATAATGATAAATGATCTTTCCCGTTCGTCCTGATAAAAAAAAAGAAATATATATATGTATAGGTAGGCCTTTTTGAAATTGAATTAAAGCTTATAGTATCGTTTTGATTCCTAAATCTTCAGAAATTAAAAAAGAAACAAAGAAAAAGATATAGGTACATGCCGATTATGGAATCCGCAAAACTGCATCCACAGTGAATCAGTCTGTAGTGCTATTTTTCTCTTTATCGAATTTAAGTGGAAAGGAAAAGGAGCAATGAACTGCGAATCACTGCAGATCCGCTACTGCGGATTCCATAATGGACATTATATATTATATATATTAAGATCTTAAAGAGACATTTATCTAATAATGCTGAAATAACAGAAATTCTATCTACTGTCAGATTTTGGCTCGTAAAATTAAATAACCTTCTTTTGAAAACAAATTAAAGTTATGTATGTACCTACCTATATTCAATTAAAAAATAAATAGGATCCTTTTGTAAACAAAATTCATGTTGTATGATTTGATTTTTAAAACCATAATAAATAGCGTCTTTTTGGTTATTAGTTCGTTATTAAACTAGCAGCTAAACCACAAATAGAACGATTTAAAACCAAGATATGATGCCATCTCCTAACTCTTTAGCACGAAAATTTTGGTATACCAAACTTCATGGGCCCTAACAATAATGAAATTTAGTTACGTCTTAAATATTTCAGTAAAATGGACCATCATGGAAATGGCTCTAAATAATAAACCTTG
This sequence comes from Epistrophella euchroma, assembly GCA_947049315.1. NCBI lineage: Eukaryota > Metazoa > Arthropoda > Insecta > Diptera > Syrphidae > Epistrophella > Epistrophella euchroma. The sequence continues at coordinate 63,894,730 of OX346245.1, forward strand.
CACGGTATTACCTAAATATTAACGTGGACTATTAATAATGAACCAAACCATATATCTAATTGGGAGTATAATGTGTATGGTTAACTATGTAGGATCCATCATAAAGTTATGGTTGATTTCACCGAAATATTTTGGTTATAATTAAATTTGATTATTGATTATGTATTTTCAAAAACGTGCTTTTAGCACCGCTTCACAAATAAAAACTGAAAAACATTACACATAATGTTACAAAAGAAAATGATCTCTGTAATACTCCGCTAGAAGAACACGTCCGTTCGGGTCGGTTGTAGAGAGTAGAATGGCAAAAAGAATAAAGAAAATATACATGAGAGCATGAGACCGAGAGTATAAAGCCGGATGCACATGAGATACTAAAATCGTATACGTGTTGCTATCACGTACAGTCATTGCCAGCAGTCATATTTCATAAACTTATAATATTTATTTCATTTTATGATAACGTAATAATACAATATAAAATAACGTAACTTGTAATGAAGCAGCGGCCAACAAAACAAAAATATAACTACTACAGGACTGTTAAAATCAACTTTTTCGTACTATAGTGTGTTCATCAATTGCATTTTTCGTGATTGTTTGATTGTATTTTATTGGAACTTAAAAATCGTCCTTCATCGGATAAATGTGAGACGCTTCTGTCTGTTTACTAACCTCGATTTTTTTATTGCACCAGCTGCAGTGCTGATGATATATTTTCAAACATACGACTTAAGCAAACTGCACTGTACGCTAACTGACCAGCTTACGTTTACAGCATATAAAGACCGATCTGGGCCACAAACCATCAAAGCATGCTTTCTATGCCTGCTGACAAAATGTTGTTTTCAGTATCGGTGAATTGTACCGTCAATACATCCCGCTACACAAAGAAATCTTCGAAGAGAATTTTTGTCCAGCAAATGGTGTTTAGGAGAAATTCATCAATGATTACGTTCGACACTTGATGAACTACTCTGCAGACAAATATTTTTCTTATTCCGTGCACAGATGCAACACCGTGATATTGGGCTTCATTTCCAGCCCAATGTTATGCACACAAAAGTTGACTTAAACACATATTCCTTTAACTGTCCAATTAAAAAAAAACTCTCTTTGTCGAAAAATTATTTCCGATATCAAAGATAATTCTTAACTTAATTACTCTATCTTTGATTACTATTATTTATACTTCTTCGTTCTCAAAATGGTTATTTTTATTTTTTATTATTATTTTCCGACAACTTTTCATAAAAAATCGCTTATTTGCAAATGAAAATTTCTCTTTGCATATTACTGAAAAAGTTTTCAAATTTTCTTGAAATGTTTTTTTAATTATTCTTATCCAATCAGAAGAAATGAGCTGGACGACGGCAAAATTTTCAAGAAAAAAAGCTGGATTTTTTTTTAACTCTGCAAAATGCTTTAAGGTATAAAAAAAATCATTTACGCCTATGTAACATTTTAAGCGTTTTTATGAATTTTTAGAGGAAAAATATTGATTTTTTTTTTAAATATTTTTTACCACTTCAAAGAAATGCGGCCACGTAAAAAATGCAGAAACGCTAAAAAGGCATTTTAAGCTAGAAAAAATTCTTGAAAATGCTCAAAAAAGTCTCGTTAAAAAGTTAAATAAAAAAATGAAAAATCGACTTTTATATATCTTTAAACGTGATTTGCGGCTAAACTAGACGTGATAGAGGCATCAAAGTCAACGCCTTTAGACTTGACTTGTGGCTAAACTAAGCGACCTAAATAAATAAATAAATAAATTTGATGGAACAACAGCTCATGAAGAACTAGGGCCTAGTGACTTACAACTCTCAACCATTCCTGTGTGCGTGTCTGCAGGAATGGAGGGGACCTTCAGTTTATTGCCGAATCCGAACGGCTAATGAGCGGCACTTTTCTGTGACAGGAGATACTCTTGGAGGATTTGTCAATTCCTCGCAAGAGGCAGTAGCCGTTTTTCCTTTTAAATAAATAGGTGGCGAGGCTGGGGATCGGACATAGACCTCCGGCATGACAGGTCCATCGCACTAACCATCACACCACGGCTACTACTACTAAGCGACTTCAAAATGCATATTCGTGATCTAGGAAGTGCCAATTCTAAAAAATTAAAAAAAGGTCGTAAAAAAAAATAAATAAATAAATTCTTGCTGTCAAATCTACAAATTAGGAAAGGTAGTTTCAAAATTATACACTACATGACCTTGTCTCGAGGTAAAGTGGCGGTAGTAAACTGAGGTAAATTCCTGGGCCCTTAGGGGAGTAACGGAGTTGCGTGAGCTGGTAGAGAGGGCGAAAAAGGGAGTTAGTTAGATATTTTAGCCGCAAGTCAAGTTTAAAGGTGTAACTTTGATGCCGAATACGCATTTTTGAAGCTCGGTCGCTTAGTTTAGCCGCAAGTCAAGTTTAAAGGTGTAAACTTTGATTTTTAGCACGTCTAGTTTAATTTTTTAAATGCATTCTAGAATTTGATTACAAAATAAAAATAAAGAATTTAATATAAAACTACATAAAATTATATATACGACAGTTCTACGAGAGTTAGGCCCTTATTATTAAAAATAGCAAAAACAGTGGTAAAAAGTCGAGCAATGACTAAATATATCTTAGTGAAAACACACTTAATAACTTTACATATATAAAATTGTTAGTACAAATTTTATGCATTGACATTTACTTATCGGAACACCCTATATTCCTACATAAAACTCTTCCTCTTCTATCTCGTTTTCACTATAACACTTCTTATTATCATCTATTTCTTGTATCTGTGAGACATAACAGTATTATATTAAAATATGAACTGATAACAAAAACGTGGTGAGTGTCCCTACTCATTATTAGATATACTCTGGTAAAAAAGTGAAGTCTGCCTTTTTGTTGGTTGGTGCATTCCTAAAATATTACAATGCCCGACTGATGAGTGATGATATAAGTTTGTACATTTATTAGTTACAATAAAAGCTATCGGACTTCAAAGACAAACCTATTTTTTTGTGAAAAATAAATATATAGCTTACAAGTGAATCATTAGCGACACGAAATTGTAATTATATTTTAATTATAAAGAAAGCGTAAAATCATATAAAACAAAAGTTGAATATATATTAGAAGGTACCTATGTAGATTTGTCTGTAGAGCTAGCATATACACCTAAGCATAATCGATTGAAACCAGAATTAGAATTGTTTGTGCTCTTTTATTGCTATTTTTGATTGGAAGTCGCGATTTTTGTGCTAGCATTGTTTTTTTTTTATGCAAAATTATGCTACCTTAATATTAAGCTAGGAAAACCTCTTAACCACTTAGCATAATCAATTGAAATAAGAACTAGAATCTTGTGCTATTTTTGTGTGGAAGTCGCGTTTTTTGTGCTAGCATCATCGACCTATTAATTATTATTTCTACAATAAAACAAAATTCTAAGTATGTAGGTACTTATGACTTAAAAGTGACGGTAGATTATTGTCGTTTTCCGTTGGTCACTCCTAGCACTCTTTTTTCACTCCATTCGCACTCCCAATACTCCAAAAACCTTCCATTTGATATTCGGAGTGCTAATTTAGGAGTGTTTTTTTCACTCCGGATTTCATTAAGGAGTGCTAGGAGTGCACTCTGAAAACACACATAAGCGCTTAATACACGATACAATTATCGTACCGATTATCGTAGTCGCATGTGATGATTGTATCGTGTGTGTACACGAAAGTATCCGCTGTACCTAAATCGCACGTCGCAAAGCAATATAATTTTAAAAAAGTCGCATTTTTGTCCAAAAAGTTGCAATTTCGAAATAAAAAGTAGCACAACCTTATGAAAAGTATTTTTTTAGTAAAAAGATTTGAAAATACCTTTTTTACTTTTTTTTTAACAATAATTACTTTGGCAACTAAAAAAATTGCAGCTTAAATTATCGAAAATATAAATCAAATTTTGAAAATAAAAAAATTCCATTCTTAATTCAGAATCAGAATAAAATTCATTTACATTTCCAATATGTACCTACCTACGTACTATTTAAAAAAAAAAGGCTTTGAATCTTAAGCGCTTAATACACGATACGATTATCGTACCGATTATCGTAGTCGCATGGGATGGTTGTATCGTGTGTGTACTCGAAGGTATCCGCTGTACCTAAATCGCACGTAGAATGCTATGGAGCGAAGACGGCTGCGATATCGGTACAACTCCAAGTCGGTACGATAGGTTGTATCGTGTATTAAGCACTTTAATAATAAATGCTTCTTGTTGGGATGTTCTGGAATTGAAATTATTGCAGAATTCATTTTAGTTTTTACTTCTACTTCTACATAGATACACATATTACGGAAGAGAGCTTTTAATATTCCATTGAAATCAAAAACGAGTGAAACACTCTGAAAATCCAATCGATAACTACGTATGTAATTGGTTGAAGTCTATGAGAATAAGGTGGCAATAAAATTCTTTCAAAACAGGGAAGAAAACGTAAACAAAATCTTATTAATCTTCTTTGAACGCACTGTATTCTGGTTAATATGAACTGCATAGTTTGAGGCCCATGCAAACATACAAATCAGACATAATAAAGAATGATAAAAGAGCACATTTCCCGTATAACTTTGAGATTTCAATATTACGTTGGAATCTCAATAAAATCTTATGGCGATGCGATTAAATCATGGTAGACAAATCATTTTTAGCTTTCTTAACGCAAATTATGATCTTTCAGTCCAACATCAACACCAAGCAAGTAAAAATGGGAGTATGACTTTTTATTTGACGTTTAGCCCAGGAATTTTGTGAAAAACTTCTAAATTTTGGCAATAGGTTTGAAATTTTGTAGGGTTGTAGAGCTAGTTTAAAAGATTATTTAAAGAATTATCCCCGCTTCTAACTGTTGAGGAATTCCTGCAATCAGTGTTTGAAAAAAAAATTAAAAACTAAGAATAATATTACGTTACATTATAAAAGGTTCCGAAACAGCTCAAATAATTGGAAATTTAATTTTTTACAAGATTTTGAATATTTTTGGTCTATAGTACTCTTAAATTGGAAATATTTTTTGGTGAAAGTGGGATTTTTTAAACATTTTTTTGCGGTTTTTTCCCTAAAAATAGAATAGTTAACTAATTTTGGTAAAAAAAAAATACAGTATTGTTCACTATAGAATTTTGCGTCATAAGGTATATATTTCAAGCTTCTCCTTCTTACCCTTCTGTAAAAAAAAAAAAAATATTTTATTTAAAGCAAAATCGCAATGAAAAAAATTAACGTATATGGAAAAAAAATATAACGGTACATTTAAGAAAATTGGAAAATATCTCAAACGACGTAAAATTGAATTTATTACAAGTAAATAGACATTTATTTTAAACAATACCGTAAACTATTTGTAGACGAAAGTTTGCAAAAGTGTAAATTAAGAAATTTTTGTACACTATTATTTACTATTAGGTATAAAAAAACAAAAATTTTTTTCGTATTCAATTCTGCATCGTTTAAGAAACTTTTAAAGTTTCAGTTTTGGAATAATTTTAATTTAATTCATAAAGGAATTTAAAAAAATAAAGTTCAAAAAAATCTATACTATTATATAAAAGAGTAACTTTTTTTGTTTGTCAGTTTGGCTGTATGTATGCACTAAACTCACAAACAAACAAAAAAAAAACCCTTTTAAAAAATAGATATAATATAAATTTCACTTATCTGGTATGCTATAGGATACTGCAGAAAAGAAAATTTTTGTTAAATACAGAATAATAAACAAATTAAAAACTTACCACAAAAAAAATCGTATGGAAATTTTCTGAAATCAAGCATGTAGGTATTTTCTTGCAAAATTCTGTTTTATAGATCTTTAATTCACATTTACTTCAAGCTCAATTATTTATAAAGAAGAGTTGTTTTTCCATGGAAAATTGCCTTTTGTGGCAGAAGCCAGAAGGCGGATTTGACAAGTTCCGGCAACTATTCGGTTCGTCAAATCTATATTTTTTGTTGGGCTGATATAATATAATATTAATATTTTAGTTTTTAGGGAAAATTTTTGATGAGATAAGTGATAGGTAGTAAAAATCTTCGTCGAAAAAAAAAACAATTCAAACCATGTGCAATGTGCCTTGGTAGGTGGGAGCGAGATAATGAGTAAGAGTTGTTTTAACGTTTCGCCGGCGACGAATCGTGGTGATATTTTTGTGTAATAGTAAAAGTTCATATAAAAAAAAAAACATCAACGGTAGGGAATTCTCTCTTTAGTAAGAAATGAAAATGAGTGGAGTAGGTAAGGTAGGCATAATATTTGCAGCAGAAATAAATGTTTGTATCTACTGAAATTGGTTGGTTTGGTGGTGGGTGTTTGCTGGATGGTAAATGGAAACGAACTTATTTTATAGGCAAGGGGCGTGCACAAGGAGAGGTAATGGGCATTTGCACCCCTAATCCAAATTATTTTTAATTTTATTTTCTGAGTAAATTACACAATCAAGGGCGCACGTAAATAGGATGGGGGGTGCTTATTACATGTAAATCGGCTTAGTTAATTCACAACTTGAGTTCTAATTGTTGGATTTTAAGGTAAGACTGAAATTGGTTGGTTTGGCGGTGGGTGGTTGGTTTTTTAATACTTTATTTAGGTTAGGTACAAATTTTTTCATGAGGATAAGCAATGGTGGGGTGGTAAAAATATGTATGCAGGTTTTTTGGCAGCGAATTATTATTCATCGTCAAAAAAAAAAAAAAAAAAAAAAAAAACAATTCAAACCATGTGCCTTGTTAGGTGGGAGCGAGATAGTGAGTAGAGTTGACTGTTTTCGCGTTTCGCCGTCGACGAATCGTGGTGATATTTTTGTGTATAGGAAGGTATGGTAAAACAAAACAAAACATAAACAGTCGGTAGGTATTCTCTATAGTGTAGTAAGAAATGAGTGGATTAGGTATAGGTATGAGTAGGTAGCTATAATAGGTATTTGCAGCAGAAAAAAAATGTTTGTATCTAATCTACTAAAATTGGTTGGTTTACTGGCTGAACAGAATGGTGACGCAGACGGAAACGGAGACGGAGCCGGAATAGCTGTCAAAATATTAAATACACGCAAATTCAATGTTGCGAACACAACGGAACGTAGACGCATACGGAGCTGCAGACGCAGACGGAAGAGTTCACCAACTTTTAACTTTTGACGTACGGCACTTTTGACGTTTCAATTTGTATGAAGAAAAAAAACAACTTTTTGGGTCGGAAAAAAATATTGTGGTTATTTGTATCGCGAAAAATATTATTTATTAAAAGGAAAATTATTGGAAACAAAAAATGTGAATTCTGAGCTTGTACACAATAATATTCTTTTGTTTTTCTTCAAAATACCTTCAAAGCTGTACAGCTCCATTGTGGACATGTAAAAAAAATAACGTACGACACTTTTTGACAGCTCTTCCAGTTCCGTCTGCGGCTTCAGTTCCGTCATTCTATTCTGTTCAGCCAGTTAGCGGTGGGTGGTTGCTGATGGTGAATGGAATCGAACTTATTTAGAGGCAAAGGCGTGCACAAGGAGGGGTAAGGGGGCATTTGCGCCCCTTATACAAATCATTTTCAATTTTTTTTTTCTGAGTAATTACACAATCAAGGGCGCACGTAAATAGGATAGGGGGATGCTTATTACATGAAAATCGACTAAATTTACAACGTGAGTTCTAATTGTTGGATTTTAAGGTAAGACTGAAATTTTTGTTGGTTTGGCGGTTGGTGATGGTGAATGGAAACGAACTTATTTAGTGGCAAGAGCGTGCACAATAAGGGGTAAGGGGGCACTTGAATCACTAATACATTTGTTTTTATAATTCTTTTTGTTGAGTAACTACACAGTCAAGGGCGTAGGTAAGCAAAGGTGATTTGGGGGTGCTTATTACGTTCAAATCAGCAAAATTTACACCTTGAGTTCTAATGATCGGATTTTCAAGGTTCGAGATTTTAAATGAAGATTAAATGTAATGTGGGAACACAAGAAGATAAGAACGTGCGCAAGGAGGGATCTGGTTTCCAGAATCGGCTCAAAATTTTTTTTTTTTAGGTAATACCTACCTACATATGTATTTTTGTTTTAATAGATAGGTACCTACTTTATTTAGGTAGTACAAGTGGTACAATTTTTTTGATGTTGATAAGTGATGGGTGGGGTGGTAAAAAATGTATTCCGGTTTTTTGGCACGGAATTATTCTTCATAGACGGCAATAATCCTTGCTGGAAAAAAATGCTTCGTTTTAAGAATATGGTAGGTATATGGTAGAGAAGAAGAAAAAATTTAACTTTTCATTGATAAATTATTAATTTCTTTGTCAAGTGGTTACTAACAAAATTTACGGTCGTTCGTTCCTTAGGGGATAATGGGAGGTAGGTATAACATAACATACAAATAGTCTGATTTTCAAAGTTGTCTTAAAATTACACTATAGGCAGGCAGGTAGGTACATAATTAGGTGCATTACATTTTTATTCAAAATAATTGTCAATGTTCATTGATACGTAAGGAGGCTTATTTTCAATGTTACCTGACAAAAAAAACGTCAATGTTACCTGACAAGTAACATGGATGGTGTGTAGGGCTCTTTAAGCTGAAATTTTTCGAGTGCTGATCTTAAATCATCTTTTTGGTCGATATTTGGTTGTCATAAGGTTTTACTAAGAAGACCCGGGCAACGCCGGGTTTTTTCGGCTAGTAATATATAGCTATATGCTAAAAACTTACAAAATATCTCAAATGATACAAAATTTACTAAGGCATAATATTGTATAGATTTTTTTTTGTATATTATGCACTGAAATTGTTACAATTAATTAGTAAGCGTTGAAGAAGTAAAAACAAGAACTGAATTTTTGCAGTTTTTACTAGAAAGAAATATGATGGCACATCAGAAAAAATCGAAAAATACATCAAATAACGTGAAACTTAATTGAGCATAAAACCTTATTCATTTTATTTAATAAAATGTCTTCTAAGCCTTTATATTTTTAGTAAACGTTGATGAAGATAATTTTGTTTCGTTGTTTTTTTATAAATTTCACCGTTAAAATTTAAAAGTTACGGAACTTAATACAAGCAAAATTTAGAATTTTTTGTTTATAATTAAATCCTTCAATGTTTAAAATATACTATGAATTTCTTCTGCTCACCATTCAGAAAATTTTTTGAATTTATTCAAGAAACAACCATAAAAAATGGTTTTCGTGCAAAACAAAAAAATCAAAAAATATAACGGTAAATATTCAAAACTGTTTTTTTTTATATACATAGTACCGTTAAAATTGTTAAATTTCGCAACAAAAAATATAAAAAAAATAATTACAGTACATTTCACAATCTTTCAAAGTATATATCTCAAATGCTGCAAAATGAATTACAATTCAAGATTACATAACATTTTTTTGTGTATAGTAGTGCTAAGTTTGACAAATTTTAATTAAAATGTGAAAAACGGAAATATTTTACAAGTGGTTACAGTTTTTGCAATTAAACTTGAATGGTTAAAGGCACTTTTTTTTGTGTTTATAATTTTATTTAGCGTCATTTGAGATATTTTACAGGATTATCCTGCGATCCTTTTTAAAAAAAAATTAATTTCATTCAAATGAAACCATAAAAAACGTATGTTTGAGTTAAAACATAATTGTGTCAATATTTTATTTGCTTAGAGCTCAGATATAAGTTTTTACATTAATTTAATTAATATATAAGTTAATTAAATATTATTTAATAATTTTCCCAATTTGTTGGTTACAAGGAATTTCCCAGCCAGGCTTAAAAGCGATATGAAAGCTGATCTGTAGCAGCTTTTGTTGGAGGAAGATAGACTATATCAAATTTAGAATGTAACTGCAGGTTAGCAATCACCTATTTGTAACAAGTAAAAGCATGGACAACAGGAATGTAGTACGGGCAGAAAAGCAAATGTTCTGATGTTCTGCGAAGGGTAGAAAAACAAGCAAATCCAAAATGTCCGAATCTTCTGTAGAAACTATACCATCGGTTCCCCATGTATAGATATAGACCTACTATATTGTACTTATATTGTAATTTTCATACAAAAATAAATAATCAGATAAAATAGCCACAACGCACAGTGGGTCGACTCCATACATTTAAACGTGAAAAATTCGAATCTTCTTGGAAAATATCTGTTTCCATCTAAACTTACTTACTACATTACATGGCGCTAACAGCCCAGGATGGACAACAGCCTCAACCAACAAGCCCCTTCAGATAGCTCAGTCCCTAGCTAGCTGCCTTCAGTTACGCACTCCAAGTTGGTTGAGGTCGTTCTCCATTTGTGTGCGCCACCTAAGGTGGGGTCTGCCTCATGTGCGCAGACCTTCAGGGGTAGATTCGTCGGGCTGGTGCGTCGGTGTCCATACGCTCTACGTGTCCCAGCCATCTCAGCCGCTGTATTTTCAGCTTCTTGACCAGGTCGACGTCGCTGTAAAGCCCGTAAAGCTCGTTGTTGAATCTTCTTCTCCATACTCTATCGATGCAGACTGGACCGAAAATTACCCGAAGAATCTTCCTTTCAAAGCACCCAAGCAGATTATCATCCGTTTTTGACAGGGTCCATGCCTCCTCCCCATATAGCAGGACCGGGATGATTAGGGTCTTATATAAGGTCTCCTTGGTTCTCTAAGAGAGGGCCTTATTACTTAAATGCCTTCTTAGCCCGAAGAAACAGCGATTAGCAATTCTTCGTTTGATCTCTGCACTGATGTCATTTTGCGATGTTATAGTGGAGCCCAGGTAGACAAAGTCCTTAACGACTTCGAAGTTGTATCTATCCATCGTGACGTTTTGCCCGATTCGACGATGTTGAGATTCCTTTATCGATGATAGCATATACTTCGTCTTGTCCTCATTAACAGCCAAACCCATTTTCGCCGCCTCCGATTCAATATTTGCAAACGCGCCGGTAACAGCTCGCTTCGTTCTTCCAATGATGTCAATATCATCAGCATAAGCAAGTAGTCGAACAGACTTTTGAAAAATTGTACCTCTGTTGTTGACTTGCAAGTTGCGTACAATTGCATCAAGAACGATGTTAAACAGGTTGCATGATGCATGATAACCCGTCGCCTTGCCTCAAACCTTTCTCGACATCAAAGGGTTCGGTGGTGTTCTTGCCGACTTTGATTGAGCAGCGAGATTCCTCCATCGTCATCCTGCACAAGCGGATGAGTTTGGCAGGGATGCCGAGATGCGATATAGCTCTGTATAGCTCGACTCTGTCTACGCTATCATATGCGACTTCGAAATCGATAAAGAGGTGATGTGTATCGATTCTATCTATAATGTTTATAAATATAGAAAAGTAACGTAATTTTACAAAAATAAAGCTAATAGCCTTTTCGAGACAAAAAAAATTTTTAAATTTTAAATCAAAATTGCCTGATTTTGAACTGATGATTCTCTTATGTTAAGTAGTATTTAAGCAGTTTCTTGGTTCTGATGAATTAAACTTGTTCGAAACATATTCTAGAAGTTTTTTTTCTGAGTCGAATTGGAATTCGAACACCAAACTTTAAAAAATTCCTTCCTTGGGACGCAAAAAAAGGCTTTGCAAATGCGAGGTTTATCACATAAATTTCCAAAAAGGAGACGTTTAAAGCTATCCAAAACACATAATTTATTTTTAAGGCAACCTTAGGCATAGATTTTCCAAAACAAACAAGGTAAAAACAATTTTTTTTGTTCTTTGAAGAACACAATTTTTTTATTCAACAAATAAACATTAAGACAATTTGAATACAGATTTATAAAAGTAAATACCTTCACGAACATCTGCCATTTTTTTTTTCAATTTCACCTAAAATTGTAATTTTAACATTTATTTTTCTAAAAACTTAAACGCGACAGCTCCAAAAAAGACTTTTCACTTTCAAGTTTGTAGGTTATTTATTCCCTGCTAAACTGGTTTAAACAAGAAAAAAAAAGTGTTTTCAGACTTTACAGTTATCCGTTATAAGTAAGAAATTGATTTTTTTTCAATTTTAGTCATTGACTTTTTCACTTCTTATTGTATGGAGTCGATACACTGTGCAACGTTAGCCTCAATTCACATAATTACGACTTTTATCAAAAAATGGTTCCTATATTCGAAATCTTCTTCCACATAGGTAAATATTTTTTTCGCGTAGTTCTAAAAATGAGGATTTCTGTAGAATTTGTAACTTAAGAGTATACATAATTTTATTTATTTTTTATTTAAATACTTACTGTCATAGAGTACCTATATTATCTAGAGAACCGACTTAAGGTGGTTGTTTTCTTCCACCATACAAGCTGTACTGAGAGGATTTTCCCATTCGATTTTGTATGGGCTAGTTGTCCCGTGCATTTTAAATGGAACCCCAACCACAATATGTATACAGTTTGCCCTATATTTTTTGCATGTATTAGTATGGTCCCGTGCATTTGAAGTGTAAAATAAGAGAGTTTTCTCTTACTCAATTCAAATAAAATTTGCGGGTGTTTCAGGCAAGAGAGGTACGAGTCGGTTCTCTAGGTATTATAGGTACTCTATGCTTTAGATGGCGCTCACAGCCCAGGATGGACCTACGGCCTCAACTAACAAGCCCCTCCAGCCAGGGTTTTATATAAGGTCTCCTTGGTTCTTTGAGAGAGGGCTTTATTACTCAAATGCCTTCTTAGCCCGAAGAAACAGTGATTGGCAAGAGTAATTCTTCGTTTGATCTCTGCACTGATGTCATTTTGCAATGTTATAGTGGGGCCCAGGTAGAAAAAGTCCTTGACGACTTTGAAGTTGTAACTATCCATCGTGTCGTGACGTTTTTCGCCAGTCGAAAATGTTGAGATTTATTTCTCGATGATAGCATATACTTCGTCTTGTCCTCATTAACAGCCAAACCCATTTTCGCCGCCTCCGATTCGATACTTGCAAACGCGCCGGTAACAGCTCGGTTCGTCTTCCCATAGGAAGATGACTAGATTTTGTATGCGACGTTGAGGAGATTTATACCTCTGTAGCTGGAACAGGTCAGAGCATCTCCTTTCTTGTGGGTGGGGCACACTATACCGAGGTTCCATTCATTGGGCATACTTTCCTCCGACCAAATTTTGGAGATAAGTTGGTGTATACTCCCTACCAAGTCATCTCCTCCTGCTTTGAATATCTCGGCTGGCAGGCTATCCGCAGCCTTGTACGTTTTAAGCTTAGCTATTACTAACCGCACTTCATTTAGGTCGGGTTAACGGAAGTCTTGACCATCATCAGGTTAATTGGAGTGTTCTGTCTAACAGCAGGATTTTGGCACGCTTGTGTCCTCTTGAATCCACGTATCTACCCTTTGAATAGTTTACGATAAAACCTAACTAAACCAACCTCCATTATGATTTTTCTTCAAATATAGCTTCAAATGTAGCTTCTGCTATAAATATATATATTATATATTTTATATTTCATTAATTAATAATAAACAATTGTCAATCATTTGGTGTATAAAACTTTTTTTCTAGACAAATTAGATTCCAAGATATAGCCATTTTAATAAAAATAAAATTTTCCCGAAAAATCAAAAAATATTCCCACTAAAATCCCTTTATTTTTTTTCCTCAACACCCACAGTTGGCGATATTTCTGAAAAGTTGTATTATAGTATTGTGTATAACATACGTAAGTATGAAACTTATTACCAACATTTAGAAGTTTGTATGGAGCAATGCTTTTGTTTCCTGGGTTAATTTGAATTTCATAAAATACAAACACTAGCCTGCGGCAGCTCAAGTAATTAATAATTACAAAAAAACAAAGCTTGCTCTTTTAGGAGATGAACCCCAAGTTCGTAAAAGTAAACATGCTCAGTCACTGCTAAAAACAATTGCAAAAAAAATGGTAGTAGTATAGTAAACTGAGAGCAAACGTCAGCGCTTCTAAAGCAGTGAACCCAATTTGAAAAAGACTGCATTTGCCAGCAGAAATGCGTGGAAAAATGAACAACTTAAACAAATTCTTAACCTAAATTCTATGATATGTATACCTGCAACATGCATCATTAAAATAACAAAAATATTGTCAAAATTCAAAATCTTAATTTGTTTCTTTCAGGTATGGTTTCAAAATCGCAGAGCAAAATGGCGCAAACAGGAAAAAGTTGGACCCCAATCACATCCTTATAATCCATATATTCAAAGTGGACCAAATCAAATGCAAACAATAGTTGGATCTACGTTACCTCCAAGTCATTTTGCTCATTTAGGATTTAATTTACGAAAACCTTTCGATACCTCTTCGAACCTTGTCGCACTAAGATATCCACACTTGTCGGGTGGACCGATGATTCCAGGAGGATATTTAAATCAGTTTCATAGGTAAGTTGGATGCACCATGCATGATGGATTTCACAATTTGATTTCCATCAAGCCAACACACAAATTTGTATATACTAAGTGTAAAAGTGTGGTAGAGTTTAGTATAAGATTATAACAATACTATAAAAAAGTTTAAAATATTTTAAAAGGTATTCGATGATTTTAACTTCGATAAAATGTTTAATCATGCTAAACTCTTTATAGCTTAGCATAATATTAAATTAGTCTTAGCATAATACCAAACCAACTTAAACTTTTTGCCACTGTTTTGGCAGGTATGCATATATACAAAAATTAATTTGGTAATTCCTAATTCAAAAGCCTCATGTAAAAGGTTTGAAAGAACTGAAAAATTGAATAAGAAAATTAAGGAGTTCTAATGGTTTAAACAGATTTCATAGATTTTCCGATTTTAAAAATATCCATCGGAATACAGTTTTGTTTCCCAGCCCGAAGGAAATTTTAGGAAAAACTTAGGTACATTATGTACTAAATGCTAAAAAAAAATCCCCTTAGCGCTTAGTTAACCCCAAAGAATTTTCGAGGGTAAGCTCATATCCCGGACAAAGCTGTGTTAACGGTTAAATTTACCTTTGTTATCGATAGATTGTAGGAAACATACAATTATTTCTTCAATGGTGTCGCTAGTCCCCTGACCAAAGTCCCAAATTTTAAGAACTTGACGCTTAAAATTCCGATAACGCCCGATTGAATAATGCGGCTACCGCTAAGAGGTAGCACACTAAAGTCTGACTTTATTCAAAAACAATCATGCCGATTATGGAATCCGCAAAACTGCATCCGCAGTGGAATCGCAGTGTAATGCTTTCTTTTCTCTTCGTCGATTTCACGTGGAAAAAAAGAGAACTATGTACTGCGAATCACTGCGGATCCACTATTGCGGATTTCATAATCATTATTATTTATTGTATTATTCATACTAGAATGTGAGTTTATTAGACTTTCATTGAATTTTTGAACAACAACAACAACTTACAGGCGCTACCACCAATTGTTTACGAATTAATTTTAAATATTTTTATTCGTTTTATTTTTGTTTGGCTGGAGATTATAGCCACGGTTGCCGTTTTGGTAGGATCCTACCAAACTTGGTAGGTTATTTTGACTTTGGTAGGTTGGTAGGTTTCAGTTCGATTTGGTAGGTTTTTCCAAAACTCTTTAGCATGCGAAAACAATATTTTGATAAAAATTAAATTAATACACACAATAAAATAAATTACTTCCCAACTCAGATCACGTTTTTTAGATATTCCCGTTTCAAAATCATAAATATCATTTTTTCGCTGTTTTAGATGTTATGTTATAACACGAACACGAAGTAACTAATTTGTTTCAATATAATTTGTAATAGTTTCTGAAATTTCTAATTTTTTTCTTTTGAAATTATGTTGAATATAACACCCATATGTAAACGTATTGTCTTATTTTTAATCATATAGAAAATTCATTTAGACACTTTACAGGCCAAATAAATAAATACGTATAGGTAATCATTGAATTCTTCTTAAAAAATAGTAATTGACAAAAATATAGACATTTATAAAGAAAATAGCATTTGTGGTACTGATAACGAATATCAAATAATACATTTTTAAAAGTTTTTGCAAAACGAAAAAAAAAAAAAAAACAAAGTAAAACTGACCGAAAAAATAATGACAACATAAATAAGAAAATACTTAAAAATTCAAAAATATAAAAATAAAATTAAATAAATATAAATCACAATGCTTTTTCTCAAAAAACGGTCTGTTTGATAAGGTGCAATTTTTTAAAAAAATTCACAATTTGCTCTCAAAACTCGGAAAACTTGGTGAAAATTTCAAGTTAACAAACGGACATAAAGTTAAAGATTTAAGTTGATTTAAAAAAAATCATATTTTCTTTGGTTTGGTAGGTTATTTTGAAAAGTTTGGTAGGAATTTTTTTTTGGGAGTGTCAACCGTGGATATAGCTATTTCAAGGGGTGCCGAGTCTTATCACCAGTCTCCTATTTAGTGGTGCTGAGCTTTAATACAATTTAATTATGAAAACCTTTCTCCATCATGCCAGATTTGAAGGCACGCATCAGATTTGCTCAGTCTTCGAAGTCCTATGCACTACGCATTCCACTACTGCTGACCAATGACGTCACAGGTCGAGATATGCTGTTTGTTTATCAAATGCATTTGGAGCACCAGCATTTTTTTAAGCTCCTTTAAGTATGCTGTTTTGTTCCGCCTCCATTTTTCTGCGTACCTTATTTTGATAGACTACAATTCGTAGTACGTATCAAAGGGGGAGGGGTTGTAACGTTAATTAATTCGTTTCAACATAATTAGTAACGGTTTATGAAAGCACTTATTTTCTTATTTTAAATTCTGTTGAAATCTTTTCGATATAACCTCTCTTCTCCAAGAAATCTTAACTGGTAGCTGATGTGTTTTGCATATTATATCGAGGATTTGCCGAACATCAACATTACAGGTATTTTTTGTTCAAAAAATTACGGACACTATTACGGATTTTGCTAATGGAATGTACATTATGATTAATCACAGAACAACTTGTGAGTAGCATAAATGATGTTGGTCGACTTTGCAAGTTTTGTAGGATGAAAGGCTACAACTAAATCAGGATTTCTCGGACAAGAGAGGAGACTTTTTTATACAATTTGATTAACTTAAAACTATAAAAATACAATTAATATAATACATTTGTTGACACATAGGGGGCCTAACTTTATAAATTGACATTCTTAAATTAAAAGTCGGTTGACTTTAATGGTCTAGGGGTGTTCCGTCCCGGTTGTCTGTGGTGATTTTGGGTGTGGTTGGGGAGGGGGTGGCGCTTAGCTACGACGGTTGCTGACCCAGGGTCAGCATAGAATGCGACGGCTTCTTCGTTGTCAGTTGTAATTATATTATCGTCCAGTATGTCTATTGTACTGAGATACATCGGCTGGGGTAGTCGCTGTTGGGTTGTCATCCTTCTTATTAGCTGATTGGGGTGGTTGGCTGAGTTTCCTACTAATTTTTTTGGCCAAAACTAGTAGGTAGTTGTCCAGTGGTTTAATTCCGGCTTCTGAGTATAGAAGTTCGTTCCTATCATGCTACTGGCGCTGTCTATCTAAGAATAGTCCGGTGCAAGTCCTCAAAACCTTCCTTTCAAAGACTTTAAGTTGGTGAATGGCGGTTTTAGTGATGGAAAACCAGACGGGAAAGCAGTATCCGATGACTGGTCTCAAGAGCTACTTGTACATCAGGATCTTGGTCTGCTGACTTAGTCCAGTTCTTCTCTTATTAATGGCTGGAGACGATGGAAAGCCCAGCTGGCTTTCTTAAAGACATCCTTTGCGTGGGGGTTGAACCTAAGCAGCTCATGGAAGTGGATCCCCAGGTATCTAACGCTCCTTTTAGTAGCCAGTGTGGATCCATCTGGGAGTTTGAGGCGAATGCTTCTGCATTTAGCAGCTGTTTGGCTTCTTCCTCGAGTGACTGTTGATAGTCTCCTGAAGCAAATGAGTTCCGATTTTGCTGCATTGATTTAGATACCCCACTTTTGGTAGAAATCAAAGAGTCGCTGGATGTGAGCTTCAATTTTCCTCACAGCTATCAATGGCGACATCGATGTGCAGTAAATCAGGGAGTCATCAGCGTAGAAAAGGTTCTCGCAGTTGTTTAGGATAGGTTGGTCGGACGTCAGTATGCTGAATAGAAATGGACCTAGTTCCGAGCCTTGGGCAAATCCAGCTTTGATGTTCTTCGTAGACGATGAGCATTTTTTCAGTTGTACGTAGAATTTTCTGCAAGAAAGAAAAGATAAGATAATTTTGATTAGTGATATTGGAAAGCCAGTTATGCGAAGTTTATGGATGAGGCCATTAATCCATACACTGTCGAATGCTTTCTCGACATCCAGAAGGCATCCGACGGTGACGCGATGACTGTTTAGGGCAATGGTTATGTCATGTTGAAATTTCAGCAGCGGATGCAGCGTTGAGTGCTTTTCCCGAAAGCCAAACTTCATATCAGGGATGATCTCATTTTCACAGCAGAACCTCTTAAGCCTCCGGAGGATAACTTCTTCCAGTATTTTGCTGATGTTGTTGAGGAGCGATATAGGCCTGTAGTTGAACCCCAAGTTGCAAGCGCCTTTCTTTGGAATTGCCACGATCTTTGCTGTTTTCCATATTTGGGGATAATAACAGTTGTTGATGCAGTTGTTGGGTATGATTGTGAGGAGGCATGTAATAATGTAGTAAAACAGTATAGTGTAAATTCATAGTACAGTACAGTGTAAATCCACAGAATATTATAGTGTAAACTCAGGTTGCACATCACTACCACCACCATCACCATTATAATGTAGGTATTGTATATGGAGCCTAGTCTCCCTCTTTTAGTTGAATCAATCGACGTTATCCATCCCAAGTAACCTGTTCATTCGCAACATTTTATATTTGTTAAAACTAAGTTAATTAATAAAAGTTTTTAATCAATTATTTTATATAAATCATTGAATTATTACATGGTGTCAGATGTGAAGAATCCTTTTGCAAAATTAGAGCTTGTTCCGATATCGATCGATTTTATCAAAACCTAAAACTGGAGCGGTGAAAACATAACCAAATTCACGGAAGAGAATGTGCTTTTGTGGCTGCACTGAAAATTAATCGGAAAATATACTAAGGAAAAACAACCATCGGGCTGAACAAAAAACATTTACGAGTACAAAATACAATTTACCACGGAATAAACATAATATTTGTGAAACCTAAAAGGAATTAAGCGGCAAAAAGGAAAAGTAAAAAGAGGAATATCAAACGAGATGTCAAACGATCGTCTACCATGTGAGCTGGATTGCAGCAACCTAGCCTCTGAATGGGTAAACTGGAAAAGGAATTTCTTGATGTACATGATAGCCACCAACAAAATCAAGGATACCGAAGCGCGGAAAATAGCTACCTTTTTGTGGCTTGTTGGTCCAAAAGCATCGGACATATATAACACGTTGTTTCCCAACGATACCATTCTGGAATCTGTATTCTCCAGGGATCCACCTGAGCGTGACGAACAAAACGACGAAGATGAAGATGATGATGATGCCAATGATCTAGCGAGCGAGGCGACAGCGGTGAACAAGAGCGCACAATGCACATTAGAATGTGTGCTCAAAAAGTTTGATGAGTACTGCCTACCCCGGAAAAACATTACAATGGAAACGTTCAAGTTCAATACTATTGTGCAAAAAGATAAACAAAGTTTCTCAGAGTTTGAAACCGAACTTCGAAAGCAAATCAGTTACTGCGAATTCAATTGTGCTTGCGGTGTCTCATACGAAGACCGAATGCTCAGAGACCATATAATCATCGGCGTTTGTGACAAAAATTTGCAACTCAAGCTGCTGGATGGAAAGAACGACCCACTAAAAGATGTCATAGAGAAATGCAAAACATACGAAGCTGCAAACACAAACAAGAGAATTCTGGACAAAGGTGCGAAGGAAGTCAATGAAGTAAAGACAAACAATGAATGTGATGGTCAAGCATGTGTAGTTTATCGTTCTTGTTTCAATTGTGGCGGACAATATAAATACGGACACATGGAGGAGTGTCGTGCAAGGCGGGTGACCTGTAACAAGTGTTCCAAAGTGGGCCATTTCTCTAAATTCTGCAGAGGAAATCGTAGAACACAACAACAACAACAACAACAACAACAATATAGAAAGGATGACTCAAGCCAGACGGGACGTCAAGAAAAAAGCGGAGGCAATTTGAAGAAAAATGGAAACAACAAGGAAATTAACACTTTAAGATGGGATAGCTCAGGTAAATTAGGTCAATATAATGGTGAAATGGTTGGATTTAGTTCTCATACTGTTTTTAGAATAAGTCATATTGAAAAGTCGAACCAGTGGACTAAAACATACTTGATTGGCTCTGAATTTGTTAAGTTTAAGATAGACACTGGATCTGATGTGAATTGCATCCCTATTACTGTTATCAAGAAAATCAAAAAGCAAATTAACAATACGAACATTAATTTCTCTATTTTTGATTATAGTAACAACAAAATCCAAGTTTTTGGTACTATTGTATTATCATGTATTGATTCGATTTCTGGAATTAAAAATAAAGCTGAGTTTTTAGTAGTCGATAATTGTTTTACACCACTTCTTGGTTTGAAGACCTGTGTTGATTTTGGGCTCATTAAGCGACTGGATGTTAGTAATATTAAAAAACTTCCAAACACTGAACGCGAGTTTGTGAGTGCCTTTAGTGACATCTTTGAGGGGCTAGGGCATTTAACAACTGTATCTATCCATTTAAAAGAAAATGCTATTCCGGTGTTGCATTATAAAAAACGAATTCCTCATAGCTTAACTGAACGACTCAAAATAGAACTTGATAAAATGGAATCTGATGGAATAATTTCAACAGTAGAGTATCCTACAGACTGGGTGAATAATATACAAATAGTGGAAAAGGCTAATAATAGGTTAAGAATCTGCTTGGATCCTAAGCCTCTTAACGAGTGCATAAAAAGGGAACATTTTCTAATCCCTACCGCCGAAGATTTGTTTTCAAAAATAGCTAATAAAAAAATCTTCACGGTTCTTGATCTAAAAAGTGGATTTTGGCAAATGAAACTTGATAAAGCTAGCTCTGATCTAACGACTTTTATGACCCCTTTCGGTCGTTACAAATTCAATTGCGTTCCGTTCGGATTGAATTGCGCTCCCGAAATTTTTCAAAGGGAAATGGTGAAACACTTTGGTGATATACCTGGACTAATAATTTATTTTGACGATATCTGCATAGTTGCTAGTGATGAAAAAGAACATGATGAAATATTGTTGACTGTAATAAACCGGGCCCGTGCACATAATGTTAGATTTAATCCCGAAAAAATACAATATCGGAAGAGTCAGGTTAGTTTTATGGGTCATCAGATATCTGCCAATCAAATCAAACCTTGTCACAAACATTGTGATGCAATTCTTAAAATGCCTAAGCCACAAAATAAGGGGGACGTTATGAGACTTCTTGGTCTCTTTAAATATCTGGCGAGGTTCATACCCAACTTATCAAAAATAACGGCTCATTTGAGAGATTTAACAAGAAACGAAACTCCATTCGTTTGGAATGAAAATCACGAAAGTGAATTGTCCTCATTACTTAAAATCATCTCATCTGAGCCCGTCCTGAAGCCTTATGATCCAAAAGGAGAAATACAAATTCAAACTGATGCTTCTAAAGATGGTTTAGGATGTGTACTGCTACAAGACGGACACCCAGTGGCTTACGCATCACGTACGTTGACCTCGAATGAACGAAAATGGGCACAGATTGAAAAGGAGCTACTAGCCATTGTATTTGCCTGTGCCCGTTTTCATTTGTTTCTATACGGCCGTGATTTCACCGTACATAGTGATCATAAACCTTTAGAAAGTCTAGTTAAAAGGGATATTGATGATGTGACCCCTAGGCTTCAGAGAATGTTCATGTTTTTACTTAAATATCCCTGTATGAAAATTGTATACAAACCTGGCAAAGAAATATTAGTAGCTGACTGCCTTTCCCGTGCGCAGCTGCCAGAACAAGAGGAAATAGTGAATCTTACTGCAATTATTCACACCGTCTCTAGAAAAGTTTGTCTATCAAAAGAAAATTTTGATTTATATAGGAATATTATAGCAGAAGATAGAAGATTAAAGAAAATCTGTTCTTACGTAGAAAAGGAATGGCCGCAATATCGGCGACTAAGCGATTTTGAAAAAATATTTCACAAATATAAATCGGAATTACATTTTGAGAATGGACTCCTTTTTAAGAATCATAAGCTTGTGATCCCTAGCGATCTGCAAAGAGTTATTATCAATTGGTTGCATGCACCCCACCTTGGCATAGAAAAAACGCTAGCAAGAGCACGAATGCTCTATTTTTGGCCAAAAATGACTGAACAAATCAAGGATGTTATTGAAAAATGCACGACTTGTGAAAAGTTCAAAAGAAATAATTGTAAAGAAACTTTAAAACAAGACGAGTCACCAATTTATCCGTTTCAAAAGATAGCAATGGACATATTTGAGTATGCCGGAAAATACTTCTTATCTGTCATTGATTCCTATTCTGGTTACTTGATGGTTGAACCTTTAAGTTCTAAAACGACAGATAACATAATAGAGCGTCTAAGGAAATTATTTAATCGTCTTGGGTATCCAACAATCATCAGATGTGATAATAATCCATTTGGGTCGTTAGCGTTTGAAGAATTTGCGCAGGAATGCAACACTAAAATTATTTTCTCAAGTCCAAGATACCCTCAGAGTAATGGCCTCGCTGAAAAAGGTGTGGCAATCGCCAAAAATCTACTTAAAAAATGCTTGGAAGATGGCAACTTAAACCAATATCAATACAAATTACTCGAATACAACACAACTCCAGTCGCATCTTTGGGTCTAACACCAGCACACTTGTTTTTTGGCCGGCTAATTAAATCAAAACTACCTATAACAGAACAACTACTATGTAGAGTCAATATAAGTGAAGAAGAAATTGTTAAAAAAATTGAAAAGAAAAAAGTAAAGCAAAAGTATTATTTTGATAGAAATGCTAAAAACTTACCAGAGTTAAAGATTGGAGATAGGGTTATTTTCAAAAAAAATAGAAATGAATGGAATTATGGAATTATAATAAGAAATGTTAACGGAAGATCATATGTTATTGAAGATAATTATACAAATTATTTTAGAAGAAACAGAAGATATATTGCAAAAACAAAAAATTATGATTTTAATACAAATGAAACACTTTATGAAGATCACAGTAAAACTCCTGCTAGTGATAATTATAACCAGTTGAAACCTATCAGCATCACACCATACACAGACGTGAACGTGAAAGTACCTCAATTAGATTCCGAAGCAGATAATGTTAATCAATCTCTATCTGATGAAAATCATTCTACTGGCAATAATTTGTCCACAACATCGGATGCTAGTGTATTGCGTGATGCTGATAGCCCTAACAACGATGAACCGCTTATGGTCAATGAACCTGAAAATGTAACAATAAGTCCATATCGAACAAGATGTGGTCGCGTAATTGTTCCGCCCAAACGGTTCAGCTTTGATTAAAATTGATGCATCTTATTACTTATTTAGTATTATTTATTATTATTTAAAAATTATATATTAAAAAAAAAAAAAAAAAAAAAAAAAAAAAAAAAGAAAGCGTGTAATAATGTAGTAAAACAGTATAGTGTAAATTCATAGTACAGTACAGTGTAAATCCACAGAATATTATAGTGTAAACTCAGGTTGCACATCACTACCACCACCATCACCATTATAATGTAGGTATTGTATATGGAGCCTAGTCTCCCTCTTTTAGTTGAATCAATCGACGTTATCCATCCCAAGTAACCTGTTCATTCGCAACATTTTATATTTGTTAAAACTAAGTTAATTAATAAAAGTTTTTAATCAATTATTTTATATAAATCATTGAATTATTACAGTCATTACTGCACGTGGGAACCTTTTCAGGATGTAATTTGAGACTCCGTCCGGCCCAGCTGATTTTGTTGGCTTAGATTGGCCGATGATCTCTGCTATTTCCTCCAGATTGCATAGATGTGGGCTGTCAATTGGGTCACTTGCTGTATTGGTGTCGTTGAATCTGACTTCTTCAGGATTCGGCTGCAGGGTCTCATGCATTGATGCCTCAACTTCATCCACAAACCCCGGGTCAAAAGGTGGATTCAGTGTGAAGTTTCCCTCAAAGTAGTTAGCGAATGCTTCGGCTTTGTCCTGTGTTGAAGTTGCTTGATTGTTTTATGGAGTTCTTGAACATGATGTTAACCTGTTACAGCTCGCACCACACTGTCCGGTAGTTGCTGTTGGTTGTGTTGAGTTCCCTCTGGTGTATCCTTTGGAGTCGTTTCCTCAGCCTCTGTCTGTGGGCATATAGGTTTTGCACATAGTCGGGGAGATGCTGGTACCCGTCCTTTGACGTCCTAGGCCCTTTTTGGTTCTCCAGTGCATCAGACACAGCCTGTTCCAAACCATCTATAGCCCCATCGGTTTTACTTTCTAGCAGGTTCCTGTTTGAAGGTGGAAGTGAGATATTCTCTTCGATGTTCTTTTGAAGTTTTTCAACATCCAACCGTCTGTAGTTGATGAAGTTGTCTGATGGCTCCGTAGTTAGGAGTATCGGTTGGTCGAGGTTAATCGAGAGTTGAACAGCTTCATGATCCGAACCACTGGATACTATAGTGCAGATATAATTCCGGGTTTCCGGAAGAATACGCACCAGCTTTGAAGATGCCAAGAAAAAGTCCAACGTCGATGGTGTTCTGGAAGAAGAGAGGAGATATCCAGAGAGATTTCAACAGAATTCAAAAGATGAAAATTAGTGCTTTCAGAATCAGATCTCAAGTTATCGCAGGTCTTAGCTCTACAAAATCTATCTACATCACTTCTATACCCATGTAAGAAATATGTCTGTCATGCAATAGTTTTTATGAAACGGCCAAACGGGTCTCCCTACTCCCTCCATTTGTTATTTGTGGGCACCTTTTTACAACCTGAAGAATTTTTTGTCCACGTTAATTGTTAATATGTATATAATATGTATATTATAAAAATTAAATTTGGTGGCACAACAGCTCATGAAAAACTAGGGGCTAGTGACTTACAACTCTCAACCATTCCTGTGTGCGTGTCTGCAGGAATGGAGGGTGTCTACAGTTTATTGCCGAATCCAAGTGGCTAATAGTGAAGGATCCTGCGAAAGATTTGGTGACCAATCGAACCAGAGCTAATTTTTTGTTAGGTATATGATTAAGTTCATGTTATAATGAAGCTTAGTGCAAGTCAGCTGGTTGGCCAATTATTTCACCAATGCTGAAATTGGTGATATGATAGTTCCCACATTATATACATGTGGGTTGCCGCATTAGGAACAATGCATCCGCTCCGTGCCTGAGTCAGCCTACCTAGTTTACGCACACAGGCACACCCATTTATAAAAACATTTAAAAAGCGCCTATCCATCTACCGCAGTTGTTCTCTTCTTGCTTTTTGTATTTTCACTCAACAAGAATACATAGTCAGTCGAAATAAACAAACGAAAGTGAGCAGTTGCTAGTGTTCGTCGTTCTTGTTCGAGCGTGTATATCCTTTTATCTTTTTAGTAATTAGAAACTTTAAATTAAATGAACTTAAAAAAAAGCGATTTTTTTTAATTTGTAAAGATTAGTCATGTTTTTTGTTTATCTAGCAAAATAAAGTCATTTTCAATGTCCCCATGGTTACTCTATGAGTGAAATCTGTAAATTTTTCATTTTTACTTATTCAAAACAAAGTATCAAGATCAACTATTAACAACGATCGGAATCGTTGCCGAGTGAATCCGAAGGTTGTAAGAGAAAAAAGTTATGTATGTAGGTCATTCTCATATGTGTTTTATAAGGACGAAATAGACAAAATTGAAAATGTCTAATCGTTCGTTTACTTTGAGTTAAATTCTTTTCGGATGGTTGAGGTTGTGGTGATGACTGTGAACGTGGTGAGGTGAGGGTGGAAACATTTGTATACTATCCGGTGCCAGCAGAGTTGGTATAGTCGATATTATTTTCCCTTGGATTTTTCATTTTCTGATCTGATAAAATGCGATACGTTTGTAGCGTAGTTTCAGTACATTTGGTTATTCTAGAGAAAACCGCCTTGTTGGTTAATCGAAAAGTAAAGTCATAGATTGCGGGAAAATAAATTTACTATTGCGAAATGGGTTTTTTAGATGTTGATACTTTGGAATACATATTTCATTATGTATTTACATTTTCTATGGTATCTATTGAAGATAAAATAATTATAAAAATTAAAGTATAAAAGCCAATTCTTGATCTAAAATGCTATTGGCTTAATGGAAGTATAAATGTCAACAATAATAGTAGGTATGTATTTATTTCGGCTCTTTTGGTCTTTTTCGCATTCAGAATTTAAAAAGACCAAAAAAGGCGAAATAAATACCATCATAATAATTTACGAACTAATTGGTCAAATTAATAGGTAGGTAGGTACATAAAACAACAAAGTATTTTGATACCCATATTTTTTTGGTAAGCCAAGGAAAGATGGTCAGTTTTGAAAGATTATTCAAATACTATACAAAATTTTGAAGTTAAGGCAAAAAACATGAAATATCAAAAGCTGGTTACATAATACCAAAAATTTAAAAATTTTAGAAACCGCTCAAGTCGACCATTAACTTTTAAGTGCATGTAAAATGGCTGTAATTAAGAACAATTTTTGACAGTTTAAGTTTTTGGGCTAAACTTCGTTTTCAGAGGAAATATCGAGAACATGGGGTCTCAAAATAAAAAGAATTGCTGGGACTTTTATTTAGTGGGGAAGGTATAATGGAAGACTATATAGAATGTGAAACATTATTTATTCCAAGTGATTTAATTGAATCGCAAGTACAATTAAACTAAAAAATTAAAAAAACTAAAAACTACAAAAAATAATAATAAATTTATAATGAAATGAAAAAGAGCATTTTATACCAAATGATGTACCTTAATGAATAATGCAAGCAAATTAATGAAAATGAGTAACTGTCTACCAATTTTACATGGGTACGGGACATTCCTGGGTATAGCATGCCATTGTGTCCATTACCGTTATTTTTTAATAACTTTTTTTTTGTATTAAGTCAATTCCTTTGGAAAATTTTTTCTCCTAATAATTTTAACTTTCTCAAAAACTAAAAGACATTTTAGCATGCAGTTTTCTGTTTTTGACTAAAAACTAAGAAAAGCATTGAATTTTGAAAACAAAATCACTACTTAATTACATACAATTTTGTAAAAAATCAATTTGAAATGTTTGTTTTAATTTTTTTAAATTTTTAATTCGAAAATTAATATTTCAAAAACTTTTCGCTAAAACAGATTTGTTTAAAATAAAATAAAAGAAAAGATTTCTGGCTTTACAAAAAGGTATATCATAGTATTGTAAGTGTAACAGTTGTTTTTTAATAATTTTGTTTCTGTTTTAAGTCAATTTTTTAGAAAATTGCCCCTCCAAGCTAAACGGGGTGAAATAGACCCCCCTCCCATACGATTTTTTTCTTATATCGACTCAGCCTACACGCTCTATATATGTAGGTAGGTACCTACATAAAAAAAGTACATACTGATTCTTGAGGAAACAGATGAAGACGTTATATGTACCTTTGTACAAAAGGTAGTCAATATAAAAAAGTTAGGAAGGCAGGTAGGTAGGTTTATTTGAGACAAGAATAAAATCGTATGGAAGGGGGGTCTATTTTCCTCCCCTAAGGCGAGAGAGGCAATTTTCTAAAAAATCGACATGAAACAGAAAAAAAAACTTTGAAAAACAATGGGAATACTTACAATGTCATGCTATATTTTTTTTATTTCAATTATTTTAAAGAATAGTTTTTGAAAATTTAATTTTCCAATTAAACACTAAACACCGAATGTCAAGTTTTTGAGAAAATTCAAAATAACAAACTAAGTTGTAAGGTATTGAATAAAATTAGTTTGAACACATTTTTTTTTTCATTATTTTTTTTTTATTTTGAGTTTAAAAATAAATGTTTCACGAACTATTCTCTTAAACAATTTAAATTAAAAACAAAGTAAGATAGCAGAGTTGTGGCTTTAAACAAAAATGTAGCGTTATAAGGATTTGTATTGCCGTTGTTTTTCAATGATTTATTTTTCTATTTCAATTCAATTTTTTAGAAAGTTGCCTCTTTCGTCTAAACGGAGGAAAATAGACCCACCCTCCATACGATTTTTTTCTTGTCAACTTAACTTACACGCTCTAGCTTTTTGTCACACCTTATATGAATATGAATCATGGCTTTGACAAGCCATGAAGAGAATTTGTTCTAAAACCCTGTGTACATACATACAGGTAAATACAATAAAAGAAAAAAATACCTACTGCCGAATTACATACTTTTCTATTTCATAAATTAATTAAAAAGGGAAAAAACAATTAAAATAAAAATACAAAATTTTTTGAGAAGAAGGAAGGTACGTATAAAAGGCACTGAGGTATTATAGGTAGATCTTTTTGAGTTTGAAAAATTTCTTTGCACGATCGTGCATACAATAATTTATATTACTTTTTATCTGCACTTGTTGGTAGTTTCACCAGAAAAACAAAGATAATAGAATAGAATACATTTTATTATATTTGGTTTCACAATCTCATTTAAAATGATACGACCCGTTCGAAAATCAAAGCAAAAAAAAAAAAAAAAACAATAGGGCAAATTCCTAAACGCAACATTTGCAAAGCAAAACACATGCAAAGCAAATGAAAACAGCAAGCTGAAATGTCAAAAGCATGTTTGCATTGCAGGCATATGTCATTTCGAAGTACGGCCTACACTGCGCGTGTATTATCACACAAAACCCTTTCACTTTAAAGATGTTTTTGGTTTTCAAGGCTTGATATAAACAAGTAAGTACATACCCATCCCGTGGATAAAGTGCATACGTACTTCTATTATTGAAAGTATCTTATGTCATCGTTATTTCGTATAATTTTTATATTTTGCAAACGGTAAAGTATCTTGAGTCTACTTAGGGAAAAATCACGGTTTTAAATTCACGAAAACATCTTATGTTAACATAAGAAGATTTTCCTTTTCCCGCTTTTCCAAAATTGTTTCAGGTATTTAATCTTAAGTCCTATTTTTTTGTTTGCACGTGGTAAAGTATCTTAAGTCCACTTATTATGTTTTACCTTTTCACAATTATTACAAACTCTCAAGATGAAATAATCTTAATTACCTATACTTAAAATTTTTTAATTCGCTTGAACACAATATCTTATGCGGACTTAAGATATCTTACCTTGGTCACCATGCTATTTACCAACATAAGATGATTTTTTTCCTTTATAAAATGGAAAGGGAGTGAAATAGAAGAATTCGGATGAGATAGAACTATGCGCCGTTGGTAATAAGGTTCATTAAAAAAAAGCACATCATCTTAAGTCAGCTTAAGATATTTTACCTTTTCATTAGGGCTGGCAACGAGACCGAAACTAGTCTCGTCTCAGTATCGATACCGAAATGAGACTACTTTTAGCACCCGAGACGTGACCGTATTTTAGGTACCGAAATTCGCCGAAAGTCTCGCTGGTCTCGGTGGTCTCGCCGGTCTCGGTGGTTTGGTTTCGGTTTTCGCTAGAAGAAATATTTTTTTCTTTAATTATTTTTTAGTAGGTACTCATGTTCAATTTTTATAATATTCACAAGTTTTTTTTTTGCGAAATATAAAATATTCTGTGCGCGTTAAAATATCGAACCACAAGTGCACTGCGTTCGTTTTCCGTTTTTATTTTTTGCTGCGGAAAAAGTTGATTTTAGACCTTTTAAGTGATTTTCTGAGGTAAAATTTTAATTTTGAGAGGTTTTTTAATCCATTTATATAGGAGCCATCCTTCAATGTAATTTGAGAGTGGCTTGAAAGATAGGCACCAAACTATATTTTGACGTTTGGATAATATTTTTTTCCAAACTACACCTTTTTCCGGATCCAAAAATAAAATCGGAAAAATTTAAAATTTTCTGAGGTAAAATTTGAATTTCGTAGAGATTTTTTAATCCATTTAAAACGGAGACATCCTTCAGTTAATTCTGACAGTTCATGGCTTGACAAAACCAGTTGGTTTATTTTAAAAAATCGAGCGTTGTATGTACTCTTTTTTTAAAATTTTTTTGTTTTTGTTATCAAAATGGAGCATTCAACTCAAGTAAAAAAAACTTGCGTGGAATATCAAGGTCTGATTTTTTTGATGCTGCATATAAAAGTAGTATTAAACTCTTAAATACACTTGATAAGGATATATAGGTATATTTAGTGCATCCCAGTCGTATAGTTTTTTTTATTTTAGAAACAATTGTTAACTATTGCATGTATTTGGCCCTATTTAGATAATGGGAAGCATGAGTACTGACTGGCCAGTTTCATCATATTTACTTTAAAAACTTTGATTCGCCTCAAAATACATTGAAAGAAAAACAACAATTTTACAATTTCACTGTTTGAAACAACAACAAAAGAAAAAAGAGGCTCACGAGTCACGAGTCTGTTTTATACATTTTCTTCGTGATTCACACAAGACTCCACCCCCCGCATTTTTCTTACCAACAAACTGCCGAGATATCGTACTCTATCTTTTCAATCTAAACAGGCGAAACCAACGAAAGAAACCAAGAAAAAACACGAAAGAATCCAAGGCTAAGGATGAGACCAAGACCGAGATCGAGACCGAGACGAGACTGGCACATTAAAATTTTCACGAGAAAAAGGCGAGACCGAGATCGAGACGAGACTTGGTTAGGCGAGACCAAATTCATTTTATTTCATCTCCTTATCTAACAATTTTACAATTTTACATAATAAAATTAGACAATGGCCCAAGGCTGTCTGCCAGATTGACGTTTTTTACATATGCATGCATAATATAAAAAAAAATATATCTATTTATAAATATTAGTTTTAGAAGTTTTCTTCAACAATTTTTCTTCGATAATCTAGGTTTGTTTTACAGAACTTATAAAGATCCCTCCAGTCTTTTCCATTTAAGATTTCGTACATTTCCCCATCAGTCAAAATATTGGTTTTCCATACCGACCGTCGTATCTCTTTCAAGACAGGGCATTTGCATAAAAAATGCCTTACATCTTCTCTCTCCTCCAAGTTTAAGTTTAAAAGCTCCCTTCTTGCCTTAAAAATAAGCGATATTGCTTCGATGTTGTTGTTGTTCTGAAAGTAATTATTTTCTTCTAGGTCATATTGCAGCTGACTGTAATAATTTCTATGTATCGAAGCTCTTGCAGATTCAAAATATAATAATCGATATTTTTCATCTAGTTTTTGTAAAAGCTGATACAATTGGCTTTTCCATGTATCTACATTTTGTAGGGACAACTCGAAAGTATAGTTACAAAAGTCTGCTAGATCTATCCATTTCTTGAACCAAAAAGATCGCCGGTTGATAGTATGTTCTGCTATTTTTTTGGGAATCTTGCTACTGCTCCATGACAAAATTTTCAAAACGTAATCAAATTGTAGTTTAAGCGTTGTAATATACAAAGGGGGAAGGCCCGTTTCCAGGTGCAACATGTAAATTGGAGTTGTCTGCGGTAATCTGAAAAGTCGTTTTAAAAATAATCTCAGTAATTTTTCCACGCTTTCTGATTCCAAAAACCCCCAAGCCTGTGCTCCATAACATAATATTGACTTTTCTGTAGATTCAAAAACTGCGTATTTAGTTTTCAGCGGTACGAGACCGTTTGCCATGCAGTTTTTCCAAGTTGTGTTTACCGCGCTTGTGGCGCTAGCAAGTTTCTCTGAGAGGTGTTTCTGAAAACTACCATCACTTGAAATTAGTATCCCAAGGTATTTATACTTTCGCACTAGTTCTATTTGTTCTCCGCTGTAGAAGAACTGTTCACTCCTCGAATACATTCCATGTCCTTTTCGAAAAATCATAACTTTCGATTTATTCAGATTAACAGTAAGATTCCAGGTATAACAGTATTCAGCAAAACGGTTAATCATTAATTGTAGTGAATCGGCTGACTCTGCCATTAAAACGATGTCATCAGCATACATCAATACTTTAATATGAATTCCCGCAAAAGTTATTCCTGCTGGAAGGATTTCACTTAAATCATCAATAAACAAAGCGAACAACTCTGGGCTAAGTACACATCCTTGTTTCAGTCCTGCTACAGTCACAAACTGTTCAGAAATATTCTCGCCATCCCAAACACTCGAAACAGTGTTATCATATAGACTTTGGATGACTGTAATGAATTATAAGACATGCCAATTCTAAACAGCTTATAAAATAAAGCCTTGCGATCAATTGTGTCGAAAGCAGCCTTCAAATCTACAAAAAGTACAAATAATTTCTTGCCTTTCTCTAAATATGAGTGGACAATGTTTGATAAGGTAAAGATATGATCTACAGTTGAGTAACATTCCCGAAATCCGGCTCGGAATTCGCTCAAGACTCTCTTTTCCACTATCTATTTTTTTAAACGAGCTTGCATTATTGATGTAAAGATTTTTGTTGAGGAATTCAAAAAAGAAATTCCTCTATAATTATTAACATTGTTAACATTTCCTTTTTTATGCAAAGGGTAAATGATTGATTCATTAAAACTTCTTGGAACCACACCTTTGTCAAAAATTGCATTTGTTTCCCTTTTAAACGTCTCTAAAAATTCTTCTGTGGAATATTTGTGGTGTTCTGTTGGTATTCTGTCTGTTCCTGCCACCTTGTTGTTTTGGCATTTATATAGCACTAGCTTCACTTCATTTCTAGTTATTATTGTATCCAGAATTTCATCTTTAAAACGAGGTGGAGCGTAAAGGAATTGTTGTGCAACAAGTGGTTGGTTCAATAAACTTTGAAAGTAGGTTTTAAGGATCTCCATGGTGATTGTACAGCCGATTCGCGGTTTGTTGCCGTTTAACCAATTAACTGACATCCAAAATTCTTTGGAGTTTCTACAAGCTGCTAATTTCTTCGCCTCGTTTTCATAGAATTCTTTTTTTGCTTGCATAAGTTTTTGTATTTTTTTTTGTATTTTTTTTTTTGTGGTTTTCGTTGCTGTACTTTTCCAACTATATTTTTCGTTGATTTCTTTATACTTCAAAATTGTTCGCACCATTTCCAAGTTCGTTTTTTGATTTCTGACAAATTTTTATTCAAGGAGCTTTTATATTTTTCAATTTGCGAATCCTTCCAAGGGAGTTTCGGTAGAAGCTTCAAAGATGCGGTATTGTTGCTATTTGAGCAGTTGAATTTAATTACTAGCTCAATGGGGATGTGATCAGAGTATGGCATAGTTAGAACCCTGAAGTCCTCGATGAGATCTAATAAGAGAGTTCTGAGGCTAACACATAATCAATTGTAGAGTTTCCTTGTTTCACAAACGTAAACTCGCCATCTTTGTCACCTTGTGACGCTCCACTTAAAATCGCTAACCCAAAACTGTTGCACATATCTAAAATTCCATTTCCTTGTGCGTTGTTTACATTATCTTTTGCTGATCTCACCTTTTCCCTCCTCTCTCCTACGATACTCTGTTTAGATCCAGTTCGCCCATTGAAATCTCCAATCAATAATATGTTTTCCTCTCCGAAGTCTTGTAACATGTCCTAAAGTTTGTTGTAGTCATTCTGCCAGTTATTACAGTTAAGGTATACTGGAATTATGTATACATTTTGAGTGTTATTCAAACTTGATGAAACTTCCATATATGTACACTATATGAGAACACTCGGTACTTAATATGCCATTATCGTTTTCATTCCTGAATCCGAAAAGGCACCCACCACTTGGCCTACCTCTATTTCTTAATTGTTTTGCTGTTATCCAACTCAATTCATATTCATAAAATATATCAGTGACATTTTGAAATTTTTTTTTCTGTTATAAAAGTTTCAAAGACCAAAAAAATTTTAAATTGTTTTAAAAACTAAAAAAATCAGTGAAAAGTTTCTTATTTTCAAGACCTGACACATTATATCCTAATATACTTAAATTAAAAAAATTGTTTAAATTATTAAAATTCCGGCAGACGGGTAAATTTTAAAGTTCAGTTCGATTTTTATCGCCTCCACTGTGCTGCGTTGTGAAATCTCTGATATTTTGAGATGAACTTGTAGATGGCGCAGCAATAGCTTGCAGCAACATCTCTGGATTATTTGACACCTGGTTTGACATATTATCGACATCGACATTTCCATCTGTTTGCAAAAAATTGAGGTTTATGTTTCGAAATTTCTCTGTCAAAAATTCTATCACATCCCGATTTTCTTGTTTAAGGCCTTCCAGCGAATTCCACGTAAAGAACTTGCCATCAACGTAAAGTCTGTCATCTCGCAGAATGATATTTGCAATTTTGCGTCTGGATTGCACTTTTTAACCGCGATTTTTACCCCCATCAATTTCATCCTCTTTGTTCGAATGTAGGGGGCGGAAATTCTAACTTAGATTTTAGCGAAAAAAGACTAAAACTTACTCAGATTTCTAAATGTATTGCTTCTTTGATTGTTTATGTTTTGATTTAAATAACTTTTAAGTGGTCTTTTTCACAAAATTCTTTTTTAATTTAATGTCTTTTCTAAGCTCTGACAACTTGCTGTTAAACGAATTGTATCACAAACGTCAATCTTACTTACACACTATCTATGTAACTAGTGAAAAATGTAATACATATGACTGATAATGTTTTTTCATCCAATTTCCTTCGGACTTGTATAAAAAACACGGCTATTTTTACTCTCTCATAGCCATAGGTTTAAAAGGACTTCTTTCAAAATTCGGTTTTGTGTTTTTTTTGTTTTCTTTTATTAATCCTTTTTTAATATTAAAACGTGAAAGTTGTTTGTCTGTCTGTTTATAAATAAATAAATAAATTTGATGGCACAACAGCTCATGAAGAACTAGGGCCTAGTGACTTACAACTCTCAATCATTCCTGTGTGCGTGTCAGCAGAAATGGAGGGGACCTACAGTTTATTGCCGAATCCGAACGGCTAACGAGCGGCAGTTTTCTGTGACAGGAGATACTCTTGGAGGATTTGTCAATTCCTCGCAAGAGGCAGTAGCCGTTTTTTCTTTTTTAAATAAATAGGTGGCGAGGCTGGGGATCGAACCTTAGACCTCCGGCATGACAGTCCATCGCACTAACCATCACGCCACGGCTACTACTTGTCTGTCTGTTTGTTCCTCTTAATTTCCGAAAATACCTACAATCTACATAGGTACATACATACCTAATTGAATGTAATGAGAATTGGTAGTGCGAGAACTTGGAATATACATTATGTACATACAGAGGCTATTTTTTTTACAACAGTTTATCAAAGAACAATTAAAATATAAAAAAAAACGATAAATTGTTTGAAATGTCAGATATTTAATTATAAAAATTCTTAAAAGAAATACAAAAGTAAATAAAATTGACGTTAGAATTTTAATATTATATGGATTGAATTTGTCTCGATATTTTATGTAGATTTATCACCTATTCCTTCTTGGGTATGCAAACGAAGATTTTATTATTATTACATATGTATCTATGTATATATATTTTTTTTTCTTAAACTAAAAAACATTTTTCTTACTAATATATAATACAAAAGTTATTTAAACATGCGAAACAAATCCAGCACTGATCTGCTAGTATTTTATAATTCTGTGATAATCCAAGTGAAAAACTTAACACATTTCTAAATTACAGGGCACCCCCACAGATGATGACCCACAGTATGACTTCTATGTACTCTCCATCGACGTCCTTTCAATCTTTATTAGCCAATATGACAGCATTGCCTCGCCCTCAAACAGCTTCTTCGAAACAAGTCAATACCGAAGTTTTATCGTGTAACCTGGTAGACTCACCTACAATTTCACCAAACGCTATTTCTAATGCAATCAACCCTGGTCTTCCAACTCGAAGGCCAACGCCACCAGAAGATAGGCGGAGTTCCTCTATAGCTGAATTACGCTTAAAAGCTCGAGAACATGAAATGAAGTTGGAAATGCTACGGCAGAATGAAGACGGTGATGTCATCAGCTAGTAATTGTGTGTAATAGTATAAAAATATACTTGTCTATGGTAATAAAACATACAAAACATAAATTAATTTAAAGAACTGAGTATTGATCGTCCTGTTAAACGATATTGTTAACAATAGCGCTGAGTTTCTTAAAAATAAAAACTTGTGATAAATAAAATATATAAATTATATTTTTGTACTTAAAATGAATATTCCATTTGAAATAAAAGTTTTTTACTCCTAAAAAGTAAGAAAGCTCGAGGTTTTATTTTTATTTAACATCCTTAAAGTCTTTTCAATAATAATATAAAAGGTTATTAAAATGATGAATGAA
Source organism: Epistrophella euchroma (assembly GCA_947049315.1). Lineage (NCBI taxonomy): Eukaryota > Metazoa > Arthropoda > Insecta > Diptera > Syrphidae > Epistrophella > Epistrophella euchroma. The sequence goes on from OX346245.1 coordinate 63,931,062, forward strand.
TTCTACACAGGTATATGTATTTATATATGACCGAACAATTTTTGAGAGCAAAATGTCTGCAAGACATTTTGAGAGAGAAATAAGCGTTAAGCTACGGATTAAAATTTTCCATTAATAAAAATAAAAAGTTCGTGGAATAGCAAAGTGTCGTTTTTTGAAAATCCCTTAAGAAAATCTGCTTTTTTTTTTTTTATTTTTTTTAGATTCATTTTTATTTTTCATCAATCTTATAACTAACTTAAAGCTAGACAAAAATTCATAAAAACTAGCCTACTTGTCAATAACTTACAACTAACTTACTGGCCCCATGCGGGCGCTCAAAGCTAAAAATAACTTAATGCTAATGCCTTTCGGCCTAAAAACTAAATTAAAACTAAATTCCATATCGGTTTTATTTTTCACCGAGAAGAATTTTCTTTATATATTTTTTATTATTTTATATAAAACTTACAAACTAAATAAAACTGAACTAAAGCTAATTATGACTAGGTACTTGGACTATTTAAAACTAATTAAAACTACCTAAAACTACTTAAAACTAGAACAGCCACAGGAGCATTTTCATATGTTTTTTTTATGTTTTTGTTTTAGTTTTTGTGTTTTATATTTTTTTTTTTTTGTTTTTTTTTTTTTTGGTGCCACCCTGACTGTCCCTGCTTACCACTAATAAACCTAAACCTATGTAAGTCGGCCAAGGCATGAAATATGCGCCAACTTTTATATATCTATATTAATTTCATCTTTAAGCCACCAAAACTGGTTCTCCTGCCTTACCCTATCTCTTCGGTCCCGATCGGACACAGTCCTACTGAACCGAAGGCGCTCAGCGCCGCCGCCTTGTGCGAGGACGTCTCGGTTGTAAAGGAGTCGCCTGTCTACAGTTCTACGGCCGACGTGGTAGATTAACGGAACTGCCAATCTATCCTGTATCAGCCCTCGACTGTCTAAATAGAGGAATGCATCGGGTGGAATAAAGCCGCTCAAACGCACACTCTCATAATATACTTGGTTGAGGTAATAGGCCCCAAAAATTAGGCCTATTCATCGCTCTTGCAATGTGACCAGTGTTGCCATGAAATATTTTTGGAAATCGGGAGATTAGCACATCGAAAATAGGGGTTAATCGGGGAATCAGTTTAAAAAAAAAAATTGAGGAAACCGCTATTTCTTTAAAGATAAGTATTAGTATTCATTGTTTTATTTTACTTTTTTTTTTAAATTTACTTTCTTTTGTTTAAATTAAAATACCTATATGTTTTTCTTAGTTTTATAATTCATTTTGATATTTGGTTAGAAGTTTAACAAAAATGTACATATCTACTATGTATCCGTCTTCTAAGGCCCACTCGGACGAAACAAACAGAAGATAAAAATTCGAGTTTAGATAAATAAATAAACGCTTCACGATTTTTATTACAAAAAGGGAAAATACTTTACAAGTGGATAAGAATATTTTTTCACAATTAACAAAACGCAGGTGGTGAGGATAACTTAAAAAAAATATTTTCCTACAGCGTGATTTGATTCTACATAATCAGTGAAAAAACTATCAATTATTTATTAAATCAGAGGTTAGTGCTCACTGCTGTCGTTTTGGCTACTATAGTAGCATTTGGCTACTTTGCTGCGGAAAGGGCTACTGTGCTACCCTTATCTCAAAATGCTCCCCAGTCCCCAGGTCACCACATTAAAAAAATAATTGAAAAGATTATCTTACATTTTATAAACACAAATTTGTATTGTTTCACATCGCTGTTTCAAAATAATATTGCACATTTCTGTAAGGTTTCAGAAAGCGATATAATAATGAAGAACTACTCGAAACGTCAATCTCTCATTGTAATGATGAGTGTCAAGTTATAGCGAAACAACATGTTATGTATTTATTTATTAAAATAATGCCAAAAAGTCTTTCGTTTTCTATTATGTTTATTTTTATTATACACTTACTATTACTAGTAAAAAAATTAAGGGAACATAATTTTATACAGTTTTTTTAGTGTTTTTTTTTGAAGAGCTGTATCTGTTTCTTTGTGGAAAATGGACGTACACTGTGACAAAAATTGTTATTTTGTTAAGTCTATAAAAAGCCGTTTTTTGTACTTTTTTTTTAAACTAACGTTGAGGGGCTCTGAACTCTTAGCACCCCATACATGGAAAATTCGAAAAAAAAGTATGCAGTCTAAAAGGTCAGTAATTGGTCATAAATGGTCAGGTAGTTTAAGAAATTGGTCAGGCTTAGAAAATTTTTAATCCAAGGTTGAAGTTTTTCAAGGTCACCCGCGATTTTTGCACCTCATTGGTTGAATTTTCAAAAAAACTGTATGTCATCTGAAAGTCTACTTAATCCTCGTAAAAGGTCAGCTATTTTCAGAAATTGGTCAGGCATAGTTTTTTTTAAATCATTTTTTAAAGTTTTTTCTAGGTCAACACAAGGTCACGTGAACTTTAAGCACCTCATTTATGGGATATTCGAAAAAAATGTATGCCATCCGAAAAGCATCTCAATCCTGATAAAATGTCAGCTAGTTTGAGAAATTGGTCAGCCTTAGGTTTTTGTTTATAATCGTTTGAAGTTTTTCGAAGGTCATGCAAGGTCGTATAGACTGTAGTACCTCAATTATGGGATATTCGAAAAAATTGTATACCATCCGAAAGGTATCTCAATCCTGATAAAAGGTCAGGTAGTTTCAGAAATTGGTAAGCCATAGTTTTTTTTCTATGAATTTTTAAAGTTATGTTCAAGGTCATTTCAAGGTCGTGTAGACTGTTAGCACCTCATTTATGGGATATTCGAAAAAAAAGTATACCATCCGAAAGGTAGCTCAATCCTGATAAAAGGTCAGCTAATTTCAGAAATTGGTCAGCCTTAAATAATAATAAATTTAATTAATAAATTTTTTAATTTAATTTTTTTCAAGGTCGTTACAAGGTCGTATAGACTGTTAGCACCTCATTTGTGGAATTTTCAAAAAAATTGTATGTCATCTGAAAGTTTACTTATTCCTCATAAAAGGTCAGCTATTTTAAGAAATTGGTCAGGCATAGATTTTCTGTTATGAATTTTCAAAGTTTATTATTTTTTCAAGGTCATAGAGATTTTTAGCACCTCTTTTGTGGAATTTAAAAACAAAATGTTTTCCGTCTGAAAGATAACTTAATCCTTATAAAAGGTCAGCTAGATTCAGAAATTGGTCAGACACAGATTTCTTTGTATGAATGTTTTAAGTTTTTTTCAAGGTCACAGTATAAGACTTTTAGCACCTCATTTGTGGGATATTCAGACAAAATATATACCACCTGAACGGTTATTTAATCCTCACTAAAGGTCAGCTAGTGTAGTAGCCGTGGCGTGATGGTTAGTGCGATGGACTGTCATGCCAGAGGTCTAAGGTTCGATCCCCAGCCTCGCCATCTATTTATTTAAAAGAAAAACGGCTACTGCCTCTTGCGAGGAATTGACAAATCCTCCAAGAGTATCTCCTGTCACAGAAAAGTGCCGCTCGTTAGCCGTTCGGATTCGGCAATAAACTGTAGGTCCCCTCCATTCCTGGCAGACACGCACACAGGAATGGTTGAGAGTTGTAAGTCACTAGGCCCTAGTTCTTCATGAGCTGTTGTGCCATCAAATTTATTTATTTATTTTTTATTTATTTAAAGGTCAGCTAGTTTCAGAAATTGGTCAGGCTTAGATTTTTTTAACGAATTTTTGAAATTGTTTTCAAAGTCACAGTATAAGACTTTTAGCACCTCATTAGTTGAATTTTCAAAAAAACTGTATGCCATCTGAAAGTTCACTTAATCCTCATAAAAGGTCAGCTATTTTCAGAAATTGGTCAGGCATAGATTTTTTTTAATGAATGTTTAAAATTTATTATTTTTCAAGGTCATAGAGATTTTTAGCACCCCATTTTAAGAATTTTCAAAACAAAATGCATGCCATCTGAGTTCACTTAATCCTCATAAAAAAACAGGCTGTTTCAAAAGTCGGTCAGCTATGGCTTTTTTTTAATGAATTTTTAAAATGCCGTGACTTCTGCATTTTTTTTTTGATTAAGTTATCTTTCAGACGGTAAACATTTTTTTTTAAATTCCACAAATGAGGTGCTAAAAATCTCTATGACCTTGAAAAAATAATAAACTTTGAAAATTCATAACAGAAAATCTGTGCCTGACCAATTTCTTAAAATAGCTGACCTTTTATGAGGAATAAGTAAACTTTCAGATGACATACAATTTTTTTGAAAATTCCACAAATGAGGTGCTAACAGTCTATACGACCTTGTAACGACCTTGAAAAAAATTAAATTAAAAAATTTACTAAAAAAAATTTAAGGCTGACCAATTTCTGAAATTAGCTGACCTTTTATCAGGATTGAGCTACCTTTCGGATGGTATACTTTTTTTTCGAATGTCCCATAAATGAGGTGCTAACAGTCTATACGGCCTTGAAATGACCTTGAACATAACTTTAAAAATTCATAGAAAAAAAACTATGGCTGACCAATTTCTGAAACTACCTGACCTTTTATCAGGATTGAGATACCTTTCGGATGGTATACAATTTTTTTCGAATATCCCATAATTGAGGTGCTAAAAGTTCACGTGACCTTGTGTTGACCTTAAAAAAACTTTAAAAAATGATTACAAAAAAACTATGCATGACCAATTTCTGAAAATAGCTGACCTTTTACGAGGATTATGTAGACTTTCAGATGACATACAGTTTTTTTGAAAGTTCAACCAATGAGGTGCTAAAAGTCTTATACTGTGACCTTGAAAAAAACTTTGAAAATTAATTTAAAAAAAACTATGCCTGACCAATTACTGAAATTATCTGACCTTTTATAACTATCCAGTGGCCCTTCATGTGACATACTTTTTTTTCGAATATCCCCTTAATGAGGTGCCAAAAATCGCAGGTGACCTTGAAAAACTTCAACCTTAGATTAAAAATTTTCTAAGCCTGACTAATTTCTTAAACTACCTGACCTTTTATGACCAATTACTGGCCTTTTAGACTGCATACTTTTTTTTTCGAATTTTCCATGTATGGGGTGCTAAGAGTTCAGAGCCACGTTGAGGTGCCAAAAACACATATTGGCTATAGAGTTTTGAAAAGTTCTTGTAGAAAATGAATTAAGAAAATGAATTTGGTTACCAAATTTAAAGTTGTTTTTCTTCACTCAAAGTCAGATATTCTTGGGAAGAAAATTTATAGAACAACAAAATATGATGAAATTAAAACTAGATAAACAAGTTATCGAACGGCGATGGAATATTGCGTTCGATGGTTAACGTTCTGACCAATCAAAGCAATGGTTTAAAATTATGCCATTTAAATGCACAAAGTTTGCTACCAAAAATTGATGAGTTCAGGTTTGTGTTTGGTGATAGTAGACTTGATGTGATTTGTGTATCCGAAACATGGTTCAAAAACACCCAAAATGATACAATATGTAAACTAGAAGGATATAAGGTTTTTCGCTCGGACAGACAGGGTCGTATTGGAGGTGGTGTGGCAATATATGTACGTGATAACATTCCATGCAAACTTAGATATGTTTCTGAAGCTGGTAGTACAATTGAATATGTTTTTGTAGATTTAGGGTATGGTGAAAATAAACTACTTATAGGAGCAGTCTATAGACCAAATAAATAAATTAGCCTTGGCTCATTTTTTCAATTTATGGAAGAAATATCTGCTCTATCATCCCAGATTTTAATAATTGGTGATTTCAACAGCAATCTCTTGCTTGAAAGAAGTTTAGTGGATGGAATGAGTACTTTTAACTTATTCCCTTTAAATACTACTGTTGCAACACACTTTAATGAATATTCAAGTACACTCTTAGATGTCTGCTTTGTGAGTGATTTACGTAAGGTCCTCTTTCAAGACCAGCTGTCTGCGCCAGGTTTTTCAAAGCATGACCTTATTTATATGGCTTTTGACTTCGATCTCCAGTATGTTGATACGACATTTGAATATAGGGACTTCAAACATATTGAATACAATGTCCTAGAACAAATTGCGCTCCATAGATTGGAACCACATTTATTGTTTACCCTGCCCTTCTGATCAAATCGAGTTCATTAACACCCAAATCTTTATTTAATACTCACGTTCCTGTGCGTTAATGTACACGAAAACATGATCAGAGGCCTTGGTTTACTCCGGAAATTCGTCAGCTAATGCAGCTAAGAAATTTTGCTTTCAATAACTGGAAAAACTATAGATTGGAGGTATTTCGACAAAATTATCGAATCTTACGCAATACAGTGGTAAGCAAAATCCGAGCCGCGAAAACAACAATGCTCTCTGGTAAATTGAATCCATCTTTGGGCGGCCGGCAATTATGGAAGAATCTTCGTGAGATTGGTATTGCAAAGAATAAAAAATCTGGTTTCCTAGATGATATTAATGTGGATGAACTTAGTAAAAAAATTGTCGAGCTCCCTTTTCCTTGTGTCCCAATAGCTCCACCCCAACTCTCCGAAAACGATGATATATATGCGTTCTATTTCACAAGGGTTGATAGCACTGATGTTGTAGAAAGTTTTCTGTCGATTAGGTCAAATGCTATGGGTATTGATGAAATGCACCCAGTTTTCCTTAAGGCAATACTCCCCATACTTTTACCGTATGTTACACATACTTTTAACACTATTCTTACAACTGGCGTTTTTCCTAATCAGTGGAAGTTGGCAAAAATAATACCTGTTGAGAAAGGTCCAGGTAGTAAAGATCTCAGACCTATTTCTATACTTCCTTTCCTGTCAAAGGTTTTTGAAAAAATCGTTCAAAAGCAAATAAATTTATATATTCGCAGGAGTAATATTCTATCACCAACACAGTCCGGTTTTAGGGAAAATCACAGTTGCGCTACAGCTCTAATTACGTTATTGAAGATATGAGATTAGCTTTAGACAGCAGATCTATTGCTTTCCTGGTGCTTTTGGACTTTTCAAAAGCCTTTGACACGGTTAACCATTTAAATCTTTGTAGAAAATTATCAAGGTTGTACAATTTTTCAAACTCAGCAGTTCAACTGGTTAACTCTTATCTCCAAGGTCGGAAACAAGCTGTTATGTTAAATGGCAATCTATCAAACTCTCTCCCTACAACAAGAGGCGTCCCTCAAGGCTCGATTCTCGGTCCTCTTCTATTTTCCCTCTATATTAATGAACTCCCTCAAACTGTTTCTGAATCAACTGTTCAAATGTATGCTGACGACGTTTAAATTTATAAAAGTTGTTCTCTTGAACAAGTTGACAATTGTGTCATTGATATCAACTATGACTTACAAAATATTTCAAATTTCGCTAACAGTAATGGACTTTTTCTGAACCCTTCGAAGTCTAAGTGTCTTATTATTTCAAAGAAACCGCTTGACCCTTCTCAGCTCCAACAAATCAAACTAGATGGGGCTACGATTGAATATGTTAAAACTGCAAAGAATTTAGGAATTACGTTTAATCAGACACTAACTTGGGAAACGCATATAAACATAGCCATTGGGAAAGTATATGGAGTACTCCGCAGACTGTGGCGGATGCTAATGCTTGCTAAAACCACGATCATACCTATACTTTTGTACGGGTGTGAAATTAACTGCAATTGCGACCAAGTAAGCAGAAGAAAACTTAATGTAGCATTTAACAGTATAGCTAGATAGGTATATGGACTAAAAAGATTTGATCATGTTTCCTTCTTCTCTAAATCTGAATATGGTATTTCATTTGATAACCTTATCCGCTATCGAACTTTGATTTTATTGTTTCGGACTATGCTCACTCATCAGCCTTCTTACATTTTCTCCAGAATACAAATGACCTCATCAATTCGATCACAACAAATCTTACAATTTCACTTTACATGTTTAACTTCCGAACGACAATTTTTCGTCCATGCAAAGAGGCTATGGAATAGTCTCCCACGAAAAATAAGGGCAATTAGATCCTTGAAGTGTTTTAAAAACGATCTAAAAGCACACTTTTCCTTACAGTAAACCTGCAGAATGTAATTGTTTTTATAATTTTTTATAAATAATTGTTTTTATAATTTTTTATAAGTAATTAATAAATTTATAAATAATTAAATGTAAATTTTTAATTTTTAAACAAGAATATTGTTATTGAAATGAACTTTTGAATTTTGAATTAATTAATTTTCAGATAATTATAAATTTGTAACTTTTGCATATATATATGTATTTTTTCCCTTTTTTTTTGAAGCTATTTCAATTATCACTCACATTTGTACATAAAGCTATGATAAATTAAAAATCAATGCTTGTATTAGTTTATAAGATATTGTATCTTAATATGCAAGCATACCAATAAATAAATAAATAAAAAAATAATAGCTATATATTTGGTAAACAAAAAAAAAAAATAAGAAACTTATATATTCTTAAAAAAAACAAAAAAAAAAAAAACAAAATTTGGCTCATGCTTTTTTTTTGATTGTGCAAACTCATTTGCAAAAATGAATATTTAAAATTTTTATGATTCGAAAGAAAAAAGTATTTGTCTTTTTTCATTTGAAATCATATTATTAAATGAATTATTTTGAATTTTTGGGGGCTCCTCAACTTTTAAAAATGCTCCCCAAATTTTTTGGCAAGTGCTACCCTCGGAATTTGGAAAACGACAGCCTGTGCTTTCAGAAAACTTTCGTGCAAGTAGCCCTAAATGAATAAAAAATCAATTAATAATAAGGGAGATAAAGAAGAGCTAAACTACCAGCAAAACCGCACCAAAACATAAAAATAGACGACGCGACAGTGACAACGATGGGAAAAATTTACAGATTAATACGCTGCGTTTGAAAGGAGAGAACCGATTTCATGATAATTGCGATTAAATGACAAATTGGATATTGTAAGTTAGGTACAGAAAGGTTAAGATATATAGATTGTCTTTTTAATAAATTTGATGTAAATTCATAAGTGGCGAATATAATATTTGAAAAAATCGGGAGAAAGTGCCATATTTAAATCAAAAATCGGTGTATCGGAAATACACCTGAAAATCGGGAGAAATACGATAAATCGGTGTTTCTGGCAACACTGAATGTGACCCCGAATCAGCAACAAGAAATTATCTATTCTGTTTATGTTGGCCTCGTTGTATAGAACCAGGTTGGAATAATAATGTTTGTACTCCAACTCTGGTGTTCTGTGTAATCCAAGGCAGCGTCTAAGACACTGCCTCTCAAACATCCGAATCTTTTCCATTTGAGATGGGGCAACGTTGAACCAAATCGGGTACCCATAGGCAATCATCGGCCGGATGAGGGCCATGTAGCAAATCACCTTTACCCTGGTATCAAGTCGGCTGCTATAAAACAACCGTTTCGTGAGGGCAAAAGCTCACCTAGCCCTGTGTCGAGATTTAGCTAATGGCGAGTGAGTGTGGTGACTCACTTTTCATTGAAAATCGATTTCGCTAGTAAAAGTGAGTGAGTAGGCGAGTGAAATGAAACGTCAGTTTACTCGCCGGATATTTCAGCGGTGACTTGGTGTATGTGTTGGTAAATTTACACTTTTGCATAAGTTTGCATTCTTTTCCAAAGGAATTTTAAGATATTTATTCACGTATGTGAAATGAAATAGCAAAACAACAATGTATGTGTGTAAAAATGATTTGTTTTTATACAAACATATATATATGTAAAAATGATATTTGATGAACATTATTAATTTGTTATTTACATTCTAATTGTAGGTATACATTTTTTTAATAGAAGTGAAAAATATAATTCGGCATCGCAAGGACGACCCCATCAACTTCGTGAGGACAAACTACAAAACTTTGGAAGAATATTTAGCAGTGGATAGGACACACTAAAGTCACACATTGATTACATTTTATTTTCCTAAGTTTTTTGGTAAAGTTTAATTAAAATAAAAATACAAAATTGAAAAATTAAACCTCAAACAAACAAAACCAAAGACAACAAATTAAAAGATAGTCTTTGGTTATGACATTTCATGTGTTCGAAAGTAGATATGAAATTACTCATTTCACTTTAATAGCTAAATCACTTTTGCGAATGAAGTGAGATGAGTCGGCGAGTAAGGCGAGTCATCTCACTTCACTCGCTGAAATAGCTAAATTTTGGCACTGGTCAGATCAGCATTTATATGTCTGTCCAAATACAAATACTGATCTAACCAGATGCCAAGGTACTTGTAACGGTTTAGACAACAACAAGTGTTGTCGACCCTTCCTTCTTACAGATACAGGTTCTGTTAATTTATCTTAGAAGGAAGGGCGTCTAGAAGGCAAGGACCGGGCAGGCATGCTTGCATGTTATGCTGAAGCTCGTCGGATGTGGGGTGGGTTCTTTGGCCTGCCTTTGTAGACTGCCACCACCTAAATACATGCCTTTCAAAAGAAAAGAGAACGAAAGGATGCAAAAGTGAAATATGATAGGACTGATAATAAATGAATAAGCAAAAGGACAAAACGGGCAATAAAAAAAAATAAGCTATGTTATTAAAAATGATTTTAAAGATGCTTGGACGCAAGCGAAAAATCTCCCTAAGCTGAATCTACCTACTCTTCCCTCCAATGCACGGGTATCAAAGGTGTTCTGATACCCTTGAACTACCCTCCCTCTGTCAATCTCATTTCTGAGACGACACCATGGCTGTCGCGCGCTCAACTATTTGCGACCGCCCCTAGGCCTTGTACTGCAAAAGAGGGAAACAATACTTTTGCTTCGTCCAGTGTTACTAATTGTTCCGATGTCAACTGATGTGCATTCGGGTCTGTTTCTTGGGCTTGGGTAGTCTGAGGACTCAACTCGGAAATGATATGCGGAGCAATATTGAACAGTTTCCAAAAATCAATTCCGAGGTACAGTTTCTGTTCTAAGGTCGGAACTATGAACAGAACCACCTCCTTTTCCATGCCATTGTACCTTACATTCAATCTTACATAGCCGATAATTGCCTTTCTCTGTCCACTAGCAGTACTGACCAGCGACGAAAACTTTTTGCTCGGAATTCGGTTTTCCCGAAGGAACTCCAATGTTCCTAGACCAAGAAAACTGATGGATGCTCCTGAATCCAAGAGACCGTTGATGTCCTTGTTGCAAATCTTGACATTTTCATAGGGTTAGGGTCGTCATTGTTCAGCAATACTGTGCAAGAAACCGCTCTATGAAAGATTTTCTTCGCAACAAAACGTTGGCGTAGGATTTTATCACTTATATGAGACTGTATGCTTGGCTGGCTATTGAAAATACGAGCTCGTACTATCGTGTAATATCGGTCTGTTTGGATGATTTTTATGAGAAGATGTGAAAAGTTTCTTGTCAGTCTGAATTAATGGTCTCTCCAGTATCTTTACTGGTTTGTCAAGTCGTATATCTGGTGTGTTTATGTTCTCTGAATGGGTTGCCGCGTTGCCGGGTCTCTTTATTTGAGAGCAATTTCCCCCGGTGTTCATATTGCTCTTCAGCCGGTTTTCCAAACAAGGACAATTGGTTGAGACTACTTCTGGTCGACCACATTTGAAGCAGAAAAGTGACAGTTTTGCAGAACATTCGCGAAATGTATGTCGTGGACATCTACAAATGCAGCATTCTAAATTCCTGTTTTCACTTCGTTCTGAAAACTTGACGGCTTCTTTGGGCTGTTCATAAATATCATCTTCGTTTTCAAAACCTAGCTCATTTATTTGCCTGTGATAGAGCTGTTGACATTGCTGAGGAAATTGTTTAGGCCTGCAATATTCAAGGTTATATTTTTCTATACTCCTGCATGTGTACTGTACACCATTTCTAGCAGACTTGATGTTTTAAATGTTAGTAGTTGTCTACCTATGTTGGCCCTAACATTTTGCCTCAGTAAGAAAATAAGTCGGTCTGAACTTCTCGCAATTTTGAATTAAGCTTAAGAATATCAGAGTAAAAATTGTCAAACGATTCATTAAACGTCTGTTTTCTGTCGTCTAATTTTCTTCCTAATTCATCTTTAGTTTCTAGACTGCCAAAATGTTCTACAAGAGCCAATCTTAAATCTTGCCAGTTCTGCTTCGGATGTGTCTTCAGATGAACCCAAAACCAAGTTGTAACATCACCGTCAATAAAATGGTGGAAATTGTTTTTAATTTCTTCCCACCCAACACCATACGACTCCTGCAGATGTTCCAGCCGAAACAGAAAATCGTCGACTGACATAGTTTTATTGTTATACTTAAGTCCCCACTTGTGAAAATTGCCAGATGTAAAATATTTTTTTGATTGGTACAGATTTTGTGCGGAATGTTGACCCAAATTGTGGTGTCTTTGGAGTATATTTGCATCGTTAAAATGCATGTCTTGAAATAAATTAACAAATTCAGAATCTGCTTGACCAAACTGGTCTTGTTCATAAAATTGACGATTCTGAACATTATTATTTGCTCTACTATTCGATGTTGTTGTATTGTTGGAAGGATTCAAAGTTTCTCTATAACCACTTCTGCAACTTCATTACGCAAAGCCCTTCTTTCCTCTTCTAATCTTTTGTCCAAGCTTTGCATCATCTTATTATTTTGAACTGCCACGGTGGTAGCGATAACACCTTGAATGTGTTCGTTTAAACCTGCAATGTCATTGACTTGATTAAAATTTGAGACATTTACTGGTGTTGAAGTGCATTTTTGATTTGTGCGATTCTTATCTAATGGATTAAATGTGGTGCTGTGATCAGGGTTAAGGTTAGGGAATGGAAGTACATGACGGAATAGTGAAAACGGATTTGAGCGAGAAGTAACGGTACGTGCTGACCTTCTCTGAGCCAAAGGTACATCCTTGCTTACACACGGTGATTCCGACATGATTCATGAATTGACTTGAATATCAAATGAAACAAAAATGAAACAAATGAAACGAAAATTACCGCTCTAAAGATAAGAGACATTAAGGGTAGGTGTACCCGACCAGCCAACTCAAATTTCATGTAAATGAATTTGAATGTGTTAGTAAGCTCTCTTCACCAAATTCGGCGTTCGAATACTCTTTTTTAATCGCAAACGATGTTGCAGAGAGCAGACAATCACGCACAGGCACGCTCAAGCAAAAGAAAGGAAAAAAACAGGTAGCGATCGAGTAAGCGCAGACGAAGCAAATGTACCTACTTATTATGTATGTAAAGACAAGTTCCAGACATACAATTTAGAGAAAATAAATAAAACAATATTCTGACCAGATAGGTAGGTATGGATGGATTTGTTTTTTTCTTGTGGATATGGTGTGATGTGTGAATATGTATTATAATTATCTAAAATTTTAAATATTATAAATGAAAGAAACGGTCACCACTGACTCATTCATTGCACAGCTTATACTGTAAATCATAAAAATATAAAATAAATTTTATTTGATAGAGAATTTTATGTAAAGGAGCACTAAGACGGGATTTTTTGAAATTCCAATTTTAAGTAAGGTAAAATGGATTTTTTTTTATTAAAGGTCGAAAAACTACTTTCTAAACGGGAGGGGTTAGAACGTTAGTTCTTATTTTAATTGATAGATCTTTGAAATACAAGAAACTTTTAAATTTGAAAAAAAAATTCTAAAAAAATCTGCGAAGTGAGTTATAAAATGTTAAAAGTTGACTTTTGAATAATTCGCCTTTGACAAATAATTCGCTATAAATCGGGGGTATCAGATAAAGAAACACCATTACACCATTAGAAAGATAATAAAAAAAAATTACCCATGTTTCAGGAATTTTTGGTAGGAATTTTTTTTTCACCCATTTTTTGATTTTTGAAGATGACACATTTTTTTTTTACCAATTTCTTTGTGGTTTTTAATTTTTTATATTTTTATGGGTAGATCTAAAAATCTGAAATTTCTACAGCTAAAAGAGATTGTTAATTTATAAATATTTTAAAAATTTTAAATTTTTTCAACAACCCCAACTCCAGATATTTACAAAATTAATGCTTTTTTTTCATGCCCTCACAACTTTTTACTGGATGCATCTATAAATTTAATATTTCTTTTACCAGCACCTTAGAAAGCTAACGTTTAAATTGACATCTCAACCAATATTCTACATCCTACACAACCCTCACAATAGTTTAAAAAGATTTCATCAAAAAAATTACACGAAAATCTTGAAAAATTGGTATGATTGTTCGTTGTCGCAAAATTAAATCAAGACAATCTTTCGGCAACGATTCTAAACATTCCAACATGACATTACTTATAAGAACAAAAGAATAAAACAACAAACAGTGCATGACTATTACACGCAATATCATAGATTCCCTTTTGCAAAAGAAGCAGAATAAAACTTCCATTCTATCGATGAGCCAACAAAAAAAAAATACATACCTTATGTATGTACGTACAAGGTACACAAAACTGAACCAAATCTCCTAGAAAGATACCACCGCGCCCGCGCGAAGTGAACACCAACTTCCACCACGTCTACCCCTTGACAACAAAAAGACTGGCATACACATACATAATAACCTTCTTCTTTTTCTTTTACCTAAAAAAAGATCACTTGACATCCAAATGATGAACAGGATTACTATGTATGCTTTCTATAAAAATCGTTGAGTGAGTCATCAGTGATCAGCAGTCAGTCAGAGCGAACAGTCGTGAGCGGAGAACTAACAGCAGATATACAAAAACTACCACCGATACACACAACAAAAGGGTTGAGCGAAGGACTACCTGCGCACTACCTGCCATTCATAAAGGGTTTTTCCCAAAGCGGATTATCCTTTGCTTTATTTTAATCTTTATTTTCAAAATTATTTTTAATAATCATTTATAATCCACAGCAATAAAAACAACAACAATGGGTGAGCGTTTCAGGCCTGAAACAGCGCTGGCAGCCCTAGACCAATTACTGAGGAAGATTTTCAGCGACCTTGGTCCCGAATATGCACCTCAGGTCTGCGAAACCTTCAACAGCATCTTGAAGCCGGAAATGAATAATCAAGAAGACGAAGTCTGCATGGAAACGGACAATGAAGAAGAAACTTCAAGCCTCACCAGCGAAGAAGAGTCATCCAACGAAGAAGAAGCAACCAGTGAAGAGGAAAGCACCACCGACTCTACTATCAGCACGGAGGATGATGGCGAATCACCAAAACCTGGACAAAAAAGGTCTCGGAATAAAGGTGACTTAAAGACACCACCTCTACCCCAAACTCAGCAATCACTGGAAGGGCGGCCAACTTCAACAGCTACCAAACCGTCAACAACCATACAGCCAGCAACACAAACCCAGCCACCGAAACCGATGCAATCAGCAGCCAAAACCGTCATTCAACCATCACCACCAACAATAACAACCAAACACAACATCACCAAGGCCCCAGGAATGCCACCAATATTCTGCTTTTCCGGGAACGTCGCTGAAATTAGAAGACACTGCAAAGCCAACAACCTAAGCGTTAACTTCAAGAATAGGAACACAAAGACGACCATTATTAACGCAATTAAAAAATTCCTGCAGACATCGAAGATTCAATTCAATTCATTCACGCCAAAGGAAGACAGGAAGAACCTTCTATTACTCAAAGGGATTCACCACACCTACGCAGCCATCGAAGTGGAGGACGAGCTAAGAATTGAAGGACTCCCGGTCGTCAAGGTGACGCACTTCAAAGCCAAGAAAGCAATGGGAAAGACCTACAACAACTTCGACGTGGAACTCGCAAGGAACTGCGACATCAATGAAGTTTACACAAAGACACTGATCATGAACCAGAGGGTCCACTGAGAGCGGCTCAAGTCCAACGACATCGTGCAGTGCCGAAACTGCCAGCGCTTCGGACACGTTGCGACCAATTGCGGACGCCAGTACGTGTGCGTCAAGTGTAAAGAGGACCATGCGCTCGGACAATGTCAACGAAAAGAGAACACTGGATTAGACGTATGGTGTGCAAACTGCCAGAAAGCAGGCCACCCAGCCAGCTTCAAGGGTTGCCCAACTCTTAAAGCAAAACTCACGGAGAGGAACAAGATATTAAAGGAAAAAAAGGCACAGCAGGAATTTTCTGCAAAATCAGCATGTGTTGTTACCCGACCCGCAGCAATGGTGAAAGGAGGATCAGCGCAGAAACATGGAATTTCCAAAGGCATCCAGCAACAGCAGAAAACAACACCAGCGGCCTTAACCCGGACATCAACACCAAATAATTTACCTACGAGAACACGACCAGTCAAACCGACAACAGTTCCACCAATGAACCTGAATACTGAAGTTCAAAGGATTTTTGGATCCGACCTGCTTACGGTCATGGAAAAAGCTCGGAGTGCAGTTCCACCGAACTATGCTCAGCTTAGCGAAGGCGAGAAGTCCGTGGCCCTGGCCACCTTCTTATTCCAAATATGCAATTGAAGAAGATTCGCATATTGACGTACAATGTCAATTCAATGGATGAAGAACAACAGCCCGGACTTCGCCCTAATCAGCGAAACCAATGTGACAAAGAGGAACAACATCGATGTCACTGGATATAAAACCTTCCGCCAGGACAAGAACTAGAACCGAAGAGGGACGGCCATATTTTTAAAGGATAAAATCTCCCCAAACAGCAGTGAAGTTAGCATTCCAGATCTCCGAACAAGTGAAGCCACCGCCATCAAAATAAGGATAGGAGAAGGGGAGGCCCTAACAGTCATTAGCGTCTACTTTAAGTGCAACTCCACCATGGGAAACATCCAGAGTGATCTACATATTCTGAACAATGGTTGAAACAAACAAGATATGGAATCATAGGCGGTGATTTCAATGCTAGACATCATCAATGGCTGGACACATCCATCAACATTGAAGGAAGAGCAATCATGGACTGGATGGACCAAAATAGTGATAGACATTCTCTGGTGGTAATATCCCAGCCCAAACCAACCTTTCCCCGGACACCATCAACATTGGACTTCTTTATGGCATCCTCTAACCTAGTTCATATTCTTCCCGAATTCAGGAATTATATCTGTACAACAGTGTCCAGTGACTCGGATCATGAAGCAGTTCAACTTTCAATCAACCTCAATCAACCCGTACTCCTCACAACAGTACCACCAGAGAACTACATCAACCACAGAAGACTTGATATTGAGAGACTCCAGAGAGACGTTGAAGACAACTTGCCCCTGCCACCCTCAAACAGAAATCTTCGAAATGATGAGATCGACAATGCCATCAACAACCTGGAATCAGCTGTCTCTAATGCTGTAGAGAACCAAAAAACACCCAAAACATCAAGAGATAGGTATCAGCACCTTCCGGAGTATGTGCAGAGCTTGTATGCACACAGACAACGACTGAGGAAACGTCTGCAGAGGATCCATCAACGAGAACTAAACACGGCCAGCAATGACTACAGGGTAGTTAAGAGTGAACTACAATGCGTAAACATTATGTTCCGGAACTCTATACAGCACCACAACAACATCCAATTTCAGAAGAGATTGCAAGCAATAAGACCAGGACCAGATGCCTTTAAAGATATCAGGAAGCTTACTGGGAAAAACGAACTTATCCCGGATACCCTGATACACAACAACATGGATATAAGATCAACAGCCGACAAAGCAGAAGCATTTGCCAATTATTTTGAGGAAAACTTCAAACCCAGCCCATCTACGGACCCAGTATTCTTGGAAGCAGTCGAAGCATCTCTACAACTCACCATGCTGCCAAACACGGACCAAACAATATTTTGCGAAGCCAACCCAGCTAACGATCCAGTGAATAGCCCACACCTAAGCAACATCGATGAAGTAGCAGAGATTATCGGCCTTTCCAAACCAAAGAAGTCAGCTGGACTAGATGGATGTTCAAACTACATACTGAAGAGACTACCTCATATAGTAACGGTTTTCCTGGCAATCATCATAAACAACTGCGTCAACAACTGCTACTTTCCCCAAAAGTGGAAGACAGCTAAGATTGTGGCAATCCCCAAGAAGGGTCCCAGGAACATGGTATCTAACTATAGGCCGATATCTCTCCTCAGCAACCTCAGCAAGATCTTGGAAGAAGTCCTACTAAGAAGACTGAAGAAATTCTGCACGGAAAATAACATCATTCCAGACATACAGTTCGGCTTCCGGGAAAAACACTCGACGCTACACCCATTAATTAAATTCCAACAGGACATCACCGTTGCACTAAACAGCCATCGTGTAACCGTCGGATGCTTTCTGGATGTCGAAAAGGAATTGGACAGTGTATGGATAGAAGCCCTTATCCATAAACTGTATCTACAAGGTTTTGCCATCGTCACTAATAAAAATCCTTTTTTCTTTTCTCTCTTCTAGAAACTTCTTTGTTCAACTAGAGAACTGCAGATCTTCAATCAAGAGTATCAGAGCTGGAGTTGCCCAAGGATCCAAACTCGGACCATTCCTCTACAGCTTGATGACAAGTGACCAACCTGTTCCAACTGAGTGCGAGACACTTCTTTTTGCTGACGATTCGCTTTCATATGCCACATCTATGTCCCCTTTGATTGCTGTCAAGAAGGTAGAAGCCCACATCCACAGACTGTTCCAATACTACAAGAAATGGGGTATCAGGATTAATACATCCAATTCTGAGCTTGTGTGCTTCAGAAGACCCTCCAACGGCAGAGGAAGATCAGCAGCAAACTGCAGAAATCTGAAGGTAGAACTCCCTGACGGATCGAAAATAATGGCCAAGGACAACGCAAAGTACTTAGGAGTACACTTCAACAACTTGCTGAAATTCAATCCCCACTCGAGAGCTGTGTTGAGGAAAGCCAACTTAGCGTTCCATCGGCTTCACCCTTTGATGAAAAGACAGACTGGACTAAGTCAACCAACGAAACTCCTGATCTACAAGCAGCTTCTGAGGCCAGTCATCAGCTACAGTTTTCCTGTATGGTACACCATCTCGAAGTCAGCGATGAAGGAGCTACAACTATTCGAAAGAAAAATCTTAAGGATCTGCACCGGACTTTTTTTCGACCATCAGCGGCAGAAACATTTTAGCAACAAACGACTCTACGAGGAAGCCAAAATAACGACACTGGACAAACATATGCTTCAATCAGCAAGAAAATTTGTAGCATGCATCGTCAACCACCCAAACCAACTGATGAGAAGGATGACTACTCAACAACGACATCCCGAACCGAAGTACCTCTGTGCTATGGATATCCTGGATGAGAACCTACAACCAACGGACAACGATGAAGAAGTTTTTTATGCTGACACGCAGTCAGCTCATCACCGCGGCTAAACGCCATCACCACCCAACCCAACTCAAACATACACCACAATATGACAACCGGGACGGAACAACCCGAGGGCATCAAAGTCAACGAACTTTTAATTTAAGCTTTCATGTATCTAATATAATATTTTGTAATTTAAAAACTTGCCATTGTATAACGTAAGGCCCCCTATGTGCCAACAAAATCAAAAATATCATTTATGTACTAGTTATAAGTTATTATATTTAAGACAAATTGTAAATAAAAAGTTCAATAAAAATGAATTGAATTGAATTGAATTGACTTTCTATAAAAAAAAAATAAGGTGTAAAGAGTCAATACGGAACTTCTCTTGTAAGGAAAAATAGAATTGGGGAAAAGAGAATGCATGCACAACCCAGTGGATTTCTTTTGAACCAAATTTCTTTGTGTGCGTGAGCAAAGATGTTTTTCCAGTAAAAAACTGCAAAATTGATAACTTTTCCAAAATTAGAAATAAAAAAACCATGAAAGAAAATACGATTTTTTTTTTAAATCTAATAAAAAAAAATACCAAAAAAAAATAAAAAAAATATGTGGTAATTGTATTGGCTGTCCTTGCATTACAACGGCATTACAAATAATGTCATATTGCATTGCGTTTTCAAGCATGTTGTAAGGCAAGTATTTTTTTTTCAAAGGTACTATTTAGTTCAGAACACATGATAGTTTGATTTAAAAAACATTTAGAAAATTTAAAAAATACAACATTCAATTTCCCAGGCAATCGCGCAAAATAATTGAAGAAAAAGGAATATCTTTTCTATTTTTGTCTCTAAAAAGTAACTGTAAAAAATTAAAAAAAAAAAAATAAAAATTAAAGTAACTGCATATACATATAAGCTTTGAAAAAACGTTAATTTGACTTGCTTACCTAATATACTTCAAAAGTTTTATCAAATTATGCATTCATAAAATATAACGAATTTCCTTTATTTTTCATAGTTTTGTGCATTTTTTTTGGTGAATAAATAAACTAATAAAAAGAAAAAAAAGGTATTGCTTAGTTTTGAGATCAATTTTCTCCAGGAAAAAAATTTAAAAAAAATAAGAAAGTTATTTTTACCCAATTTCCCATCCATTTTTGTAAGCATCGTACTAAATTTTATGATTTTTCTATCTGTCTGGCGGTTTTAAGGTATAAAATATTTTTTATTTTTTTTTTTTAAAGCTACACAAATATTTTACTTAACTAATTTCCAATCGATGACCGTTTGTTTCATTAAAATATTTGCAAAATTGTGAACGCTATACCGATTAGCGCAGAACTCCAACCTATTTTTTCAAGGGACACATACCCAAGGGTAGGTGTACCCGACCAGCCAACTCAAATTTCATGTAAATGAATTTGAATGTGTTAGTAAGCTCTCTTCACCAAATTCGGCGTTCGAATTTTAATTATACCTACTCTTGTACTCTTTTTTAATCGCAAACGATGTTGCAGAGAGCAGACAATCACGCACAGGCACGCTCAAGCAAAAGAAAGGAAAAAAACAAGCAGCGAGAGTTATCGTCTTAGGCATCGAGCTCAAATCAAAAAAACCAATTTTTATAATATGTACATAAGTTCTTTATTATTCGGTTTCCAAACTAAGACTACTCTTATCACTAAAAATGAATATTATCGATTATGCTTAATCCATTACTTCTCCGTTAAGCCAAGGTTTAGTTCCCACTACGTGGTAGGTACATCTTAAGTGCAAAACATCTGGCACTTGGGAGTTGATGCAAAAAAAATGGACTAAGCAGTGAAGTGCGAACATAAATATGTATGTGCGGACGTAACTCGTCCCCCCGAAAATGAATGAACTGAATGAAGAAATATTAAAGTAATGTATGGTAATTATTCTATACGATTGGTATTTTTTCTCTAATTAGTTAACAAAATACATATTCATCTTTTTTTTAATTTTAGTGGTTTTACAGAATATTTTCGATTTCTTTTTTGTTAAAAAAAAAACTTTTTTTTTTTGTTTCGATAGTTACAGAGTATTAAATGAAGTTCCTTTAAAACAATCAGATAATTGAAAGATAGATTCTAGATACAACAACAAAAACTATAGATATATTTTTTCATTTTAATTTTCAATTATCAATGTGTTCGTTTTTCAGAAAAAAGAAGACAAATATTAAAACTATTTACAAAAACCTATATAGAATTCTTTTGTCTACGTTAAATTAATCTATGATTTGTTTATAATCTAATAAATATTATTAAACTATTAGTTCTTCTGTGTATTATTGGTGCAATGAATAATATTATTGTGTACTTACTTTACCTTTACTTTTTAGTTTTTTTTTTTATTTTCTGTTTATGTACTCTCCTTTTAAGGGTTTCTACTGTAACCTTATTATTTTTTTTAACTACATGTTTGTTAAATCTAGGTGCTAATTTATCTCTTCTGTCATCTAATTCGTAAATTATTTCTCCCTGTGTATAATTAGGCGGGTCCTTACGGGTACTATTTAATTTTGAAATATAATTTTGTTTTTTTTCTAGTGATCGGTCATGAATGATTTTTGCTAAGCTTTCGTAATTCTCTTTATGTGTTTTTAGGTAATCCTGCTTGGTAAGTTGTTCCATATTACTAGGAAAAGGATTATTTTTATTGTAATGTCCTGTCAGCGCTTCGAATGGAGTTAATTTTGTAGTCGAGTGTATGGAATTATTATATGTAAGTACTGCATCGTCTACGATTTCTCTAATATGCACATCTCTTTTCTGTGATTTTATGATACGAATAAGTTCCGTCAGTGTTGAGTGGAAGCGTTCCACAGGTGAATTTCCATTAGAAGTTTTGGCACAGATTGTGTGTTGACTTATGTTATACAGCCCTAAAAATTCTCTAAATAATGTGGAAACAAATTCGCTCCCATTATCACATACTACCTTTTTTGGCAGACCATGATGGGAGAAATAGTGTCGCAGAGATTTTATTATATTAATACTAGTTCTTGCAGTCAACATATAGACAGCCACAAACTTGCTAAACTTATCCAGAATGGTTAAGAAATTTTCCTTATTTATAGAATAAACGTCGATATGAATAATTTCAAGTGGGTTTGATGGGGTCTCTGTTAATTCGAGTTTTATTTTTTCCCTATTTCGATCGTATTTTAGTCTATGGCATGTATCGCAGTTATTAATAACCGCGGAAATTATATGTTTCATATTTGGAAAATAAAAGTTTCTTTTAAGGTGTTCTAATGTCTCAGTTATACCCCTGTGATGCCAATTTTCATGATATTCTCTTACCAATTTTTCTTGGTCATCTCTCTCGGCAACATCTTTTAAGAGTACAGTCGATCGCACTAATTTTATGTTTGAATGATTGAAATAATTTGAGTACACATATTGTATGACTCGAAAAGTGTTGTCATCTGTCAAAATTGCAGTTAGTCTTTTAGAATTGAGGTAGTTTTTAAAAATTGATATGATATCTGCTTCATTGCTGGAGTTTTTAAGTGCGATTGTATATCTTTTTTTCCTTTTGAAAAGAATTTTCAACTTGGCTGAAACGTCTGTTTTTGTGGCATTTTGCGTTATTATAATCTGATTAGAAAATTCGTTTATTGGTCGCTCTGATATAGATATGTGATCATTCATGTTCTCTTGCCCTGAATGTATGGTGGATTCGTTTTCGGATACATCAATGTTGTTTTGCATAGATACACTATTTAAGCTTTCGCTTTCCAATCTGTCTAAATTTGTTTCATTCGTGTTTAACTCAATTCGAGAGAGTGCATCTGCATTTGTATTGAGCCTTCCTTTTTTATGAATAATTTCATAATCAAACTCCTCGAGCTTAAGTCTCCAATGAATGAGTTTGAAGTTTGGTTCTTTAAGGGAAAAGAGCCAAGTTAGGGGCTTGTGATCAGTTATTATTTTAAACTTCCTACCATAAATATAAGGGCGAAAGTATTTTGTTGCCCAGACGATTCCTAACAGCTCCTTTTCAATGGTACTATAATTCTGTTCTGATTTTGATAAAGTCCGACTTGCGAAGAAAATCGGCTTATCTGAACCCGGAGGACCTTGAGAGAGTACTGCACCTAATGCAACGTTGCTTGCGTCTGAAGTAAGGTTGAAAGGTTTGCTGAAATCTGGGTACTGTAGGATGGGATCGTTACATAAAATATTTTTACAATGATCAAAGCAATTAATGAAACTTGAATTAAGTTTAATAGATTTGCCTTTTCTAAGACACTCAGTCAAGGGTTTTGTCAAGTTTGAGAAATCTTTAATAAATTTCCTATAGTATCCGATTGGACCAAGAAAAGATTTTATCTGCTTCGGTGTTCTCGGAAAAGGGAAATTTTTGACTGCACTGATCTTATCAGGGTTCGGCTTTATACCATCAGAACTTACAACATGGCCTAAAAATGATGCTTCCTTACGAAGGAATTCGGATTTATTGATTTGTAATTTTAAATTAGACTCTCGTAATTTTTGAAAAACAGCTTTTAAATTGTCCAGGTGCTCTTGCAAAGACGTTGAAAAAACAATAATGTCGTCCATATATACCAGACAGATTTTTACCTGAAGCTCTCGTAAAACGTTATCCATGACACGCTGGAAGGTGGATGGAGCATTTTTTAAGCCGAAAGGCATTCGGACAAACTCATAGTGTCCATTTTCTACGGAAAACGCCGTCTTTGGGATATCCTGGGACCTAATTTCAACCTGATGGAAACCGGAAGCTAAGTCAATTGTGCTGAAGTATATGGATCTTCCCAATTTATCCAAGATGTCTGTTATGTTAGGTATGGGGTAGCGATCGGCTATTGTTTTATCGTTGAGCTTCCGATAATCAATTACCAATCTCCACTTTGCTTTCCCACTCGAGTCTTTCTTTTTTGGGACAATCCAAATTGGAGCTGACCAAGGAGAATAGCTAGGTCGAATGATACCTTGATTAAGAAGCTCATTTATCTGTCTGTGTACCTCTTCCTTATGTACGTAAGGATATCTATATGACTTACAGTATATTGGAACGTCATCTTTAGTTTTAATTTCATGTTTAACGATATTAGAAAAGGTTAACTTCTTTCCTTCTTGGAAAAAAATATCGCGATATTTATGGCAAATATTGAATAGTGAAGACTTTTCTTCCTTGTTAAGATGTTCCGTTCTTAAAAGATCTTTAAAGTTAACTTCCGGAGTTTCTACGCTTGTTATTGAAAAATTATGAAGCTCTCTATAGTTTTCAAAGGAATCAGCTTTTAATGGTTGCTCGATTGCGAAAGTCTGAGGGCTATTTGATTTGTTTATGACTTCGATGTATGAATACCAGTTTTGAGCATAATAGAGTCCTTCAGGAACAAATAAATCTGAAGTTAAGCACGTTGGTTTAATGTAAATGCTACCATTTTCCACATCAACTGGTAAATGACATATTTGTTTGCTCAAACTTGGTACATCATACAATCTAGACATGAGGTTTGGCTTAAAATAGAGTGGAATATCAAAGTTATCGCGTTTTAATTTAGAATTTTGTATATCAATTACAATACCTAGCTGCTTAATAATAACGGTTCCTATAAGACCATCGAAATAATTATGAAAACGAAAAATTAAAAATTGTAGATCTTGCCTTGACTTCAATTCGGGAAGACCTCGCAAAACTGTTTTTTCATCTATGGTTTGAGTAGTAAAAAGCGTTTTTATTTCAGTTGGCTGTATTTTAATTGGATTTAAATATTTCAAGCTATTTGGATTTATGAATGAACAATTGCTACCTGTGTCAACCAAGAATTTTAGTTTAGTACTTCCTAGGCTGTAAATATTAATGTAAGGTAATAGAGTAGAATTATAATTATTTATGTCCAAATATCCTATTGGTTTTCCGAGGCTGGTTGACGAAATACCCTGTCATCTACCTCTGGCTGTTCATATTTTATGGCGTTATCCAAATTTTGATAATAGTCCTGAGAATATTCTTCTTCGTCATAATAATTGTCATAGACTCCAGATTCTATGTTATATGATTGAGGCTGTTTGTTTACAAGGGAATTTTGTTTTGAGTTTGTAATAGTAGTAGCACTCATTACATCCAATGGGTCTGTTGGTGGTACATATTTATGTCCAGAATTTGGTCTATAATTATTATTTGCAATACTATTGTTATTTGGTCTAGCTGAAACATGAGAGTTATTAGATTTCCGGAGGATATTTTGTCTAGGAGTTGTATAATTTGAATTTTGAGGAAGCTGTTGTCTAGGTGAGGGTAATACGTAATTTGAATTTTGTGAAAGCTGCTGTCTAGGTGCTTCATAATAATTTTCGGGAAGCTGTGATGTAGGAGGAACATAAACATTTTGCGAATGGTTTTGTCTAGGAGGTAAATAAGAATTTCTTGAAAATACCTGATTAGAATTTTGTGGATAACGATTTGGCTGTGGTCGCATAATTTGGGATCTTGTTTGAGGTAGTTTTTGAGCACCGTACGAGTTTTTGAAGTAAAATCGGTTTTGCTCTTCTAAGCAGAAGTTTAAAGCTTCTGTTAACTTTGTCGACCTCATTGCTCTTATTGTTGAACCAAGTGGTTCCCTTAAACCAGATAAGAATGCATTTAAACACATTTCATCGTAAAGTAACTTTTTCGCTTCTATGACACTTTGATTTCCTTCGTGCACCCTAACGTGATTCATAATGGTAGATAATATATGTATAATTTTTGTAAGTCTCTAATAAGGCTCGTCTCGTTTCTTTTATCAGCATAGTGAGTAATTAAGTTATTTTTTATTTCTATCCAATTCGTTGTAGTGCCATACATATTCAAAACTTCATTTGCCGGACCCGTTATTTTATTCCGAATAGCTCTTAAAATTATTTGACCATAACTTGTTCCTACTATTGATTGTATATGACAAAGAATCTCTTCAACGTTATTCAAAAAATCAAAAAGTAAGTGAGGGTTGCCATCAAAATTCGGCATGTCCTTAACCGCATCGGGAATACGGAGCGAGTTAAATATGTCTATTGCAGAATTTGTATTCATAATGATTGAATTATAATTAAATTCGTCTGTTACTGAAGAACTAATAATTTTATCTAATAAATTTGTTTTTTTCAAGGTTTCAAAATTTATTTTAAATAGCTTACTATGACTAAAACTTGTAGTAAAAAGAAAACTAAATTTAAGATGTTGTGGTTTCAATTTTTTAGCATATGGAGGCATATGTAGATTTAGTGAAGTATATATATTATTCTTTTTATAAAAACCAAACTAACTTTAACAGATTTAATTTATATTTAAGTTTTTATAATTTATAATTAATATAATTTAAACTGTATTTATGTACTTTTAAATATTCTAATTAATCTTAATGATAAAGCAATGTATACATATTCTAATTTAAATACCAAAAACTAATCAAAATACTGTTCTTATTCATTTATCTTTTGACTTGAAATAATAACACTTTTTTTTCCACTGCACAAAGTTTTCTTGCTTTCTTTTCCGTTACGTCTTGTTTGTTGTTCCAAACAATATTCATGTATGCTGATTGTGTGTTTTTTATGAAGCTTTAGTAATCTTTAGTGTTTTTTTTTTTGTATTATTGCTTTAAAACTCTTTTTCAGCTCTGAGTATTTTTATGTTTTATTTGAAGGTTTTAACTTTTAGATAAACTTATTTAAAATTGTATTTTAAATGCCATAGTAAAGCTCGAATACATTTTAAATTTTATTCGTAGTCTTATAGTTTTGTATAGGAACTAGGTAGGTAGGTATTTTTCCACTTTTTTTTTATTCGACGTAGAATTTGTGAACTTTTATATTTTTAAAGCTACTTTTATTTCACTTAAAAATTTTGTTTGCATTTATATTTATTGAAAAAGCTACTTAGTGTTCACTTTTAAAAACAAATTACACCTTTATATATTAAATACCGACTGCGCCAGTTATCGCCTTAGGCATCGAACTCAAATCAAAAAACCAATTTTTATAATATGTACATAAGTTCTTTATTATTCGGTTTCCAAACTAAGACTACTCTTATCACTAAAAATGAATATTATCGATTATGCTTAATCCATTACTTCTCCGTTAAGCCAAGGTTTAGTTCCCACTACGTGGTAGGTACATATTAAGTGCAAAACATCTGGCACTTGGGAGTTGATTCAAAAAAAATGGACTAAGCAGTGAAGTGCGAACATAAATATGTATGTGCGGACGTAACTCGAGCGAGTAAGCGCAGACGAAGCAAAGTCTGGATTTACATTGTTCAACTTTTCCCATAAGTTTTTTCCAGAAATCGGGTGAAATGTTCATATTGTCCGATTTTTCCAATGAGAATTTCTGTTGTTGCACTCTTCGGTCTTATTGCTTTCCTCTTCATTTTTCATTAAGATTTACTCACACCATCAAATAAACGGCACATGTATACTAAACACACACAAGAAACTGGAAAGGAGGTGAAAGAGAACCAAAATAGGCTGGAAAAATCGTATGAGTTTTCGAGGAACAACCGATTTGTTTCATCCCCCTCATTTCTTACGCCGCTCACTTAAGCGGCCCATACACACAACACTTGTGTCGACACTGGTGTCGGTGTACTCAAATGTGGTGTGTGTATGGGCAAGTGTCTACACTGATTTCGGTGTCGAACACGGTGTCAAGAAAATCAAAATCTTTTGATTTCTTGTGTCGGTGTTGCTAAATGTGTTGCGTGTATGGCGGAAGGCCACACTGGTGTCAAGACACCGGTGCACACACTTGTGTTGTGTGTATGGGCCGCTTTAGGAACAATCGATCGGAACTGGAAAAGTTGAACAATGTAAATGCAGACAAATGTACCTACTTATTATGTATGTAAGCAAGTGCCAGACATACAATTTAGAGAAAATATATAAAACAATATTCTGACCAGATAGGTAGGTATGGATGGATTTGTTTTTTTCTTATGGATATGGTGTGATGTGTGAATAGGTATGTATTATAATTATCTAAAATTTTATTTAATATTTATAAATAAAAGAAACGGTCACTCACTGACTCATTCATTCATTTGACTCATCATTGCACAGCTTATACTGTAAATCATAAAAATATAAAATAAATTTTGTATGATAGAGAATTTTATGTAAAGGAGCACTAAGACGAGATTTTTTGAAATTCAAATTTTAAGTAAGGTAAAATGGGTTTTTATTGATTAAAGGTCAAAAAACTACTTTCTAAACGGGAAGGGTCAGAACGTTAATTCTTATTTTAATTGATAGATCTTTGAAATACAAGAAACTCTTAAATTTAAAAAAAAATTCTAAAAAAATCTACGAAGCGAGTTATAAAATGTTAAAAGTTCACTTTTGAATAATACGCCTTTGACAAATAATTCGCTATAAATCGGGGGTATCAGATAGAGAAACAAATTTTACACCATTAGAAAGACAATAAAAAAGAAATTATTCTTGTTTCAGGAATTTTTGCTAGGAATTTTTTTTCACCCACTTTTTGATTTTTGAAGATGACACATTTTTTTCCCCCATTTTTTTGTGGTTTTTGATTTTTTATATTTTTATGGGTTGATCTAAAAATTGATCTGAAATTTCTACAGCTAATAGAGATTGTTAATTTATAAATATTTTAAAAATTTTAAATTTTTTCAACAACCCCAACTCCAGATATTTACAAAATTAATGCTTTTTTTTTCATGCCCTCACAACTTTTTACTGGATGCATCTATAAATTTAATATTTCTTTTACCAGCACCTTAGAAAGCCAACGTTTAAATTGACATCTCAACCAATATTCTACATCCTACACAACCTTCACAATAGTTTAAAAAGTTTTCATCAAAAAATTACACGAAAATCTTGAAAAATGGGTATGATTGTTCGTTGTCGCAAAATTAAATCAAGACAATCTTTCGGCAACGATTCTAAACATTCCAACATGACATTACTTATAAGAACAAAAGAATAAAACAACAAACAGTGCATGACTATTACACGCAATATCATAAATTCCCTTTTGCAAAAGAAGTCTGGATTTACATTGTTCAACTTTTCCCATAAGTTTTTTCCAGAAATCGGGTGAAATGTTCATATGGTCCGATTTGTCCAATGAGAATTTCTGTCGTTGCAATCTTCGGTCTTATTGCTTTCCTCTTCATTTTTCATTGAGATTTACTTACACCATCAAATAAACGACACATGTATACTAAACACACACAAGAAACTGGAAAAGAGGTGAAAGAGAACCAAAATAGGCTGGAAAAATCGGATGAGCCTTATTTCACAAGGCTGTTTCACAATGCGACGAGAAAACGGGACGTCAGCGTGACGAGATCTCTTCGTAGTTTCTCTCTCTTAAAAAAGAATTTTAAACATTGAAATAATGCATAATAAAGCATTTCTCGTCGTCTCGTCACGTCATAAAGTTCGAAAAAATGAAAAAAAGACGCAACGTGACGATGAGAAATACTTTATTATGTATTTTTTCGTTGTTTAAAACTCGTTTTAAAGAGAGAACAACCGTGAAGAGATCTCGTCACGCTGACGTCTCGTTTTCTCGTCGCATTGTGAAACAGCCTACAATGCGACGAGTAAACGAGACGTCAGCGTGAAGAGATCTCTTCGCAGAATCTCTCTCTTAAAAAAGAATTTTAAACAGTGAAATAATACATAATCAAGCATTTCTCGTCGTTTCGTCACGTCATAAAGTTCGAAAAATTGAAAAAAAGAGGCAACGTGACGACGAGAAATACTTTATTTTTTTATTACTTTTTCGCTTTGGTTCAGTTTTTGAATTTTGTATTAGACTTTACAGGTCTTACTTGAGTTGCAGCTGATTGTGCAAGCCAAGTGTTCAAATTAGATAACTTAAATTACCTGATTAAGATCACCCAAAAAATTCATATCGCAGATACCTACTTCTTGCCCTGAAAATTCTTGCGTTATTTTAGTTGTCTAGTTTTTTTTCATTGCTTCATATATAGTAGCAGAGAGGGAATTAGACTCAAATATATATTTCATTAAATGGTAACAAGAAGAGGAATAACAAAAATAAAAGAAAAATATTTTTGTTGTTGTTTAGTGGACTATATTGAATTAAATTCAATTGGAAGATTTTATGCGACCTTTAGTCCAAATGCGTTTCGCCCAGGCACGACAGTTGGGCTCATCAGTTAGATGCTGTCGTACCTTTCTAAGACGCAATATTTTGGTCGATGGCTACCGACTCTTAATAAAATCTACACACTGCAAATTGTATTATTCTAGGGGAACATGGTTATATTCTTGCACCTAGAAAATATGTTGTTGTTGTATACCCGTGGTCTGGCTAATGTATTAAGAGGAATAACAAAAATAAAAGAAAAATATTTTTGTTGTTGTTTAGTGGACTATATTGAATTAAATTCAATTGGAAGATTTTATGCGACCTTTAGTCCAAATGCGTTTCGCCCAGGCACGACAGTTGGGCTCATCAGTTAGATGCTGTCGTACCTTTCTAAGACGCAATATTTTGGTCGATGGCTACCGACTCTTAATATAATCTACAGCGCATACACACTGCAAATTGTATTATTCTAGGGGAACATGGTTATATTCTTGCACCTAGAAAATATGTTGTTGTTGTATACCCGTGGTCTGGCTAATGTATTAAGAAGAGGAATAACAAAAATAAAAGAAAAATATTTTTGTTGTTGTTTAGTGGACTATATTGAATTAAATTCAATTGGAAGATTTTATGCGACCTTTAGTCCAAATGCGTTTCGCTCAGGCACGACAGTTGGGCTCATCAGTTAGATGCTGTCGTACCTTTCTAAGACGCAATATTTTGGTCGATGGCTACCGACTCTTAATAAAATCTACAGCGCATACACACTGCAAATTGTATTATTCTAGGGGAACATGGTTATATTCTTGCACCTAGAAAATATGTTGTTGTTGTATACCCGTGGTCTGGCTAATGTATTAAGAAGAGGAATAACAAAAATAAAAGAAAAATATTTTTGTTGTTGTTTAGTGGACTATATTGAATTAAATTCAATTGGAAGATTTTATGCGACCTTTAGTCCAAATGCGTTTCGCCCAGGCAAGACAGTTGGGCTCATCAGTTAGATGCTGTCGTACCTTTCTAAGACGCAATATTTTGGTCGATGGCTACCGACTCTTAATAAAATCTACAGCGCATACACACTGCAAATTGTATTATTCTAGGGGAACATGGTTATATTCTTGCACCTAGAAAATATGTTGTTGTTGTATACCCGTGGTCTGGCTAATGTATTAAGAAGAGGAATAACAAAAATAAAAGAAAAATATTTTTGTTGTTGTTTAGTGGACTATATTGAATTAAATTCAATTGGAAGATTTTATGCGACCTTTAGTCCAAATGCGTTTCGCCCAGGCACGACAGTTGGGCTCATCAGTTAGATGCTGTCGTACCTTTCTAAGACGCAATATTTTGGTCGATGGCTACCGACTCTTAATAAAATCTACAGCGCATACACACTGCAAATTGTATTATTCTAGGGGAACATGGTTATATTCTTGCACCTAGAAAATATGTTGTTGTTGTATACCCGTGGTCTGGCTAATGTATTAAGAATTGAATTTAATTCAATATAGTCCACTAAACAACAACAAAAATATTTTTCTTTTATTTTTGTTATTCCTCTTCTTAATACATTAGCCAGACCACGGGTATACAACAACAAGATATTTTCTAGGTGCAAGAATATAACCATGTTCCCCTAGAATAATACAATTTGCAGTGTGTATGCGCTGTAGATTTTATTAAGAGTCGGTAGCCATCGACCAAAATATTGCGTCTTAGAAAGGTACGACAGCATCTAACTGATGAGCCCAACTGTCGTGCCTGGGCGAAACGCATTTGGACTAAAGGTCGCATAAAATCTTCCAATTGAATTTAATTCAATATAGTCCACTAAACAACAACAAAAATATTTTTCTTTTATTTTTGTTATTCCTCTTCTTAATATATTAGCCAGACCACGGGTATACAACAACAACATATTTTCTAGGTGCAAGAATATAACCATGTTCCCCTAGAATAATACAATTTGCAGTGTGTATGCGCTGTAGATTTTATTAAGAGTCGGTAGCCATCGACCAAAATATTGCGTCTTAGAAAGGTACGACAGCATCTAACTGATGAGCCCAACTGTCGTGCCTGGGCGAAACGCATTTGGACTAAAGGTCGCATAAAATCTTCCAATTGAATTTAATTCAATATAGTCCACTAAACAACAACAAAAATATTTTTCTTTTATTTTTGTTATTCCTCTTCTTAATACATTAGCCAGACCACGGGTATACAACAACAACATATTTTCTAGGTGCAAGAATATAACCATGTTCCCCTAGAATAATACAATTTGCAGTGTGTATGCGCTGTAGATTTTATTAAGAGTCGGTAGCCATCGACCAAAATATTGCGTCTTAGAAAGGTACGACAGCATCTAACTGATGAGCCCAACTGTCGTGCCTGGGCGAAACGCATTTGGACTAAAGGTCGCATAAAATCTTCCAATTAAATGGTAACTACCGTAAGGTACCTTAAAATCATATTATCTCAAAAAATACAAAAATGTACATAGTTACCTAGTTCTTGCATTCAGGTGGCGATATTTTCTCGTTATCTTGTTTAAATTTGAACCTGGGCGAAACGCATTAGGATTGGACTGAAGGGTCACAAAAATATTTAAATTGAATTTCATTTAATACAGTCCAATAAAACAAAAACAAAAATATTTCTTTTATTTATGTTTTCCTTCTTCTTAAAATTTGTACCTACATGTTTAGAAGTGATTAAATAATAGCAAACTCACTCATTGTTATTAAATTTTTTATTTTAAATAGCTTGCAGGAAATAAAGTCAATTTAGCATACCTACATAATATATCTACATTATAGTCAAACAACTAAGGAAATAAAATTTTTGCAAGTTTTTATTTGTGTTTTTTGAACAGCTGTGTCTGTGAAAAATGGAGGTATTGAGATGGAACAAAATTATTTCAATGCTTTATGTTCTTGTTTTGAGAAATTTTTGCAAATGTTTTTTTTTATGTACCATTATTGCGCAATCATAAGAAACAGCACGAAACAAAAATTTAATTATTTGTTTTTTTTTTTTAAGTGTCATTTCCTTTGAATTTTTTTATCTTATTACCTATTATGTATTGGTTTGTTTCTCTGTTATTTCGTTGTTCTAAAATTTTTCTTCCTGAGAAATATGGCTTTGAATAAAGACAGACACTTTTGAATTTTGTAACAGTTTTGGAAACCTGAATTATTCCTACAAGACTATTTCAAAACTTTAAATCGAATATTTTTTTTTTGGTGTAAAAAAAAGTAGGAACAAAAAACGACTTTGTTAAAAAAACAAACCAAAAAGTGATCGATTTTTTCCTCTTACCAGATA
Source organism: Epistrophella euchroma (assembly GCA_947049315.1). Classification (NCBI taxonomy): domain Eukaryota; kingdom Metazoa; phylum Arthropoda; class Insecta; order Diptera; family Syrphidae; genus Epistrophella; species Epistrophella euchroma. The sequence continues at coordinate 63,964,705 of OX346245.1, forward strand.
CATAGCAATTCCTACTTAGCTACCCACATAATACTAGATACCTACCTACGTACATATATTTTGGCGTCAACTACTTGACACATTCATTGCTTGGTGCAATATTTCACTCACAATGAATTGGGAACCCTATTCAATAATAATGTTAATCATTGACCTGCATTAACATGTAATGTATTTTTCAGAATCATTTAGGTATCAACTATACGCAAAATTAAATCAAAACAATCCTTCAGCATCGATACCAAACATTTCAATCATGATGCACCATTGCCCATGAGAAAAAAAAAATTAAAAAAAAGAAAAACAAAAAAAAAAACAGTACATGACCTATATGTGTAATTATTCTACGGGCAATGTCATAGATTTCTTTTCGCAAAAAAAGAAAAAAAAATTTTCAAGAGATAAGCCAACAAAAAAATAGGTAGGTACATACCTACATGTATGTACGTAGAAGTTACACAAAATCCAAACAAATCTCCTGCAACAATCCCATCACGCAAAGTGAACACGAATTCCACCAAGTCTACCCACCTGTTTAAAAAAAAAAAAAAAAAAACCATACACACATTTTTTTTCATGACGTCTTTTTTTATCTTCAGAAAGATCGCTATCCTTCACAATTATTCACGAATACTATTATATGACACAAAAAAAACATTAGCAGTCAAGAGCACTGCTGTCGTTTTGGCTACTATAGTAGCATTGTGCTACGTTGCTGCGGAGAGGGCTACTGTGCTATCCTAATCTCAAAATGGCTCCCCAGTCCCCAAGTCACCACATTAAAGAATTAATTAAAAAGATTATCTTACATTTTATGAACACAAATTTTTATTTTTTCGCATCGCTGTTTCAAAAAAATATTGCACATTTCTGTTAAGTTTCAAAAAGCGATATAATAATGAAGAACTACTCGAAATGTCAAACTCTCAATGAAAATATTTAACAAAGTGATGTTATGTATTTATTTATTAAAATAATGCCCAAAAAAGTCTTTTGTTTTCTATCATGTTTATTTACTTTACACTTACTAGTAAAACAAAATTAAGGAAACATAATTTTATAGTTTTTTTTTACTGTTTTTTGAAGAGCTGTATGTGTTTCTTTGTGGAAAGTGGACGTACTTTACTGTGAAAAAAGTGGACAAAAATTGTTATTTTCTGTTCTATTTTAATGAATATTTTACAATGTTTACAAATTGTTTCCTTAATTTGTCTGTACGACTTGATTATTCGGTAAAAAAACAGTTCGATCGATCAATTTTAAATCTAAAAAAAAAAATTTGGTGGTTAGGTCTTCAAATTGTTTTACCAATTTAAATCCTACGATTATTTTTGTTAAGACTATAAAAAGCCGTTTTTTTGTACTTTTTTAAACTAACGTCGAGGTGCAACAAAACATATTGGCTATAAAGTTTTGAAAAGTTCTTGTAAAATTAATTCAAGTTTACAAAACTTGGTTACCAAATTTAAAGTTGTCTTTCTTCATTCAAAGTCAGTATTCTTCGGAAGAAAATTTATAGAACTACAAAATATGATGACATTAAAGCTAGATAAACAAGTTATCGGACCAATATTCTTAATTTGTTAACAAACAAAATAAGAAAATTATATTCCATTATTAAATAAAATTTTTTGAATTTTTGGGGGCTCCTCAAGCTTTAAAAATGCTCCCCAAATTTTCTGACAAGTGCTACCATCGGAATTTGAAAAACGACAGCACTGGTCAAGAGTCGATACCAAACAAACAACTTATTTTGTAAGAAAAAGAGAATAAGGAAGAGAAATGCATCTTCATACCACCCAGTGGATTTCTTTTGAACCAAACGTCTTTGTGTGCGTGAGCAATGATGTTTTTCTGGTAAAAAGACGCAAAATAGACAACTTTTTAAAAATTAAAATTAAGAGAACTCTTAAATACTAGTTTATTGACCCAACCACGGCATTACAAATAGTGTCGTATTTAATTGCATTTTTAGGCGTGTTATAAGACACATTATTTTTATTTTTAAGATCCATTCCAAGTTCAGGACATATAATCCTTGGTTTTAAAAAGCATTTAGAAAATTAAAAAATATAACATTGATGCCCCAGGCAAACGCGCAAAATAATTGACAAAAACGGACCATTTTTTGTCGTTTTGTCTCTTAAAAGTTAATGTAAAAAATAAAAAAAAATAAAAGAAAAATTTAACTAATTGCGCATACATATTAGCTTTATAAAAACGTTAATTTGACTTCATTGCCTTTTAAACTTCATACTTCTTTGTAAATTTCCTTCATTTTTGATAGTTTTGTACATTTTGTATGGGAATAAATAAAAAGAATAAAAAAAAAGAAAATCTATTCGAAGTTTCGAGATCAATTATCTCTAGACAAAAAATATAAAAAATTAATATTTACCCATTGCCCCATTCATTTTTGTAAGCATCTCACTAAACTTCATGATTTTTCCATCGGTCAGGCGGTTTTGAGGCATAAATGCGTTTGTGTTTTTTTTTTTAGCCACACAAATATGTGACCAAACTTATTTCCAATCGATAACGGTTTACTTCATTAATATATACGCAAAATTGTGAACGCTACACAGTTTAGCGCAAAACTACAACCTGTTTTTCAGAGAGACACTTACCCTTAACTGTAAGTCTTTTAACTTTTTCTAGTCTTTTAACTAAAAGACTGCAGACTTGTACTTATAACAGAACAGGATGGAATAAAAAGAAAAGAAATTTAAAAGAAAAAAAAAAGTTAAAAAAAAACTTACAGTTAATTGACTGTAGTTAAAAGACGTGCTTACATAGTACAAATACTTTTCACTGACTAAAAAGACTAAAAGCAGTTAAAAAGTATTGCAGTTAATTCACTTAAAGTTAATTAACTTTTTTTTTAACTGCACAGTCGGAATGTTAGTACTGACTGCTTGTTTTGCAGTTAAAGTACTTATTTACAGTATTAACTTACATTCAATAGGTAAGTTAATTAACTGCGGCTTTATTAACTGCATTACCAAAGTACTGCAGTCTTTTAAAGCTCTTTTGCTTTCTTGTTTCAGCCGATTCGTTCATTTTACAAAACACAGGCATGTTATAGTTTCAGGCTGAGTGAAAAACGAAGGGATATGTGTTATAATAAAGATCAAAAACGGAAGGTGAACCTCTCGACCCACACGGAAAATAAGTTGGACTAAACGGAAACAACATAAAATACGGAAACAAACAAGACATACTAGCAAGAACATTACCCCACGAGTTCGCACGAATACATCCCCAATCTCTATGCCTAAAATTGAGGTCACCTCCAATTATATAATTTTCGTTCCTAATAATTAATTTTCTTAAATCTCTTTTAAAATGCATTCTCTTTACTTCAGAGGAATTTTTTCCTGGAAAATACACAATAAACACATTTTTATTGCTGTATGATTCCTTAGCCTTATTTCCACACCAACATTCTCAACATATAGAGTCCTAACAGCAGGCAAAAGAGAATGCTGAATAGACTTTTTTAATAAAATTGCTACACCTCTATCTCTTTGTTCAATTCGATGGCATGTATAATTTGGAGTAGAAAAAGATATATCTGAACCTAACCATGTTTCCATTACAAAAGCGACATCAATTGCATTTTGATTCAAAAAATTTAAAAATTTCATATTTTTATTGCGAATGCTTTTGGCATTCCATGTTATAATATTCAAATTATAATTTAGCATTGTGTTTGTTATCATAATAACTTGACATTAGAATAGAGAAACCTAGTAGCTAACTGTGCGATAGCTTGAAATTTATTTTGATAAAATGTTATCGTAAAGTCGATCAAAAGCCCATCAAAGCCCGACCGACCGAACGCGTGGTTGTGATTTGGCCATTATACCTACATATGTTTATGTAGCCCATAAAGGGATTCATCCAAAAGTGAGTACTGGTGAATTCATTTTCCTCTCACATAATAGGCTGGGAAGCAACAAAAATACTTTTTCAAAGAGTTAGGCCCATCGCCCACTAGGCAACTTTTTGTTGCTAGCCCCAGCAACTTTTTGTTGCTCCCAATCCAATTACATTAGCTTATATGGGAGATCGCCAACTAGGCAACTTTTAGTTGCGCTACTTTTTGTTGCTCGGAGTTGCTCGCGGAACTTTTTTCCCGGAAACTTTTTGTTGCTTACCGTCGCCCACTAGGCAATTTCCGACGATCTTCCATCAACTTTGGGGAATTTTCCAAAATTTTTGCCAAATGAGAGGCTTTTAACCCGAAAAACAAGTTTTATTTTCACATTGAACGAATTTTGTATCGTCACTGATCCAAGGTCAATTTAACATTTCAATTAAAAATACTGAACCCAAAACTTGCTCGGAAATTGCCTAGTGAGCGATGGTAGGCAATTCCGAGAAACTTTTAGTTGCGGAACAAAAAGTTGCCTAGTGTGCGATGGGCCTTATTCATAATTTTTTACGGTCGCAGTAAAATCGGATGCACGTACGGCAAACCAAAACAAAATATTTTTCTTTCTAATGACGTACGTGCATACGATTTTGTAGTATTATACCTTGCATTTTGTATGCATATAAGTCAAAACAGTATTGAACAAGCATTTGAAGTTTTATGGCGTACGTTGCAGGACAATAGGATGCACGTCAAAACAATACTTAAAGAAAAATTTGCGTAAATTGTATGGAAAATTTGACGTGTATGCCAAATTTTGGCGTTTACGTCAAAACAATACGTCAACTTAATGGATTTCATGGATAAACGTCAAAACCATTCTTTATATGTTTCAAACGGACAGAGATAGAGCCAAACGGATAAAAGATTTGGAAAGAGCTACCCCGAAAACATAACTGGCTGAACAGAATAGAATGACGGAACTGAAGCCGCAGACGGAACTGGAAGAGCTGTCAAAAAGTGTCGTACGTTATTTTTTTTACATGTCCACAATGGAGCTGTACAGCTTTGAAAGTATTTTGAAGAAAAACAAAAGAATATTATTGTGTACAAGCTCAGAATTCATATTTTTGGTTTCCAATAATTTTCCTTTTAATAAATAATTTTTTTCGCGATACAAATAACCACAATATTTTTTTCCGACCCAAAAAGTTGTTTTTTTTTCTTCATACAAATTGAAACGTCAAAAGTGCCGTACGTCAAAAGTTAAAAGTTGGTGAACTCTTCCGTCTGCGTCTGCAGTTCCGTATGCGTCTACGTTCCGTTGTGTTCGCAACATTGAATTTGCGTGTATTCAATATTTTGACAGCTATTCCAGCTCTGGCTCCGTCTCCGTCTGCGTCACCATTCTGTTCAGCCAGTAAGACTGCATATGTTACGTTTACAAAGACTGAGTTGAGACTGTTTATTAGTTTTCATAAATTTAGTCCATAACAGTATACAATAAGTACCTAATGATATATTTACATAAGGCTATGCTTAAATGTAGTGATAATAGTTACAGGGTGATGCACAATAATATTCAGTATGCAACATGCCCCCCTTAACAGAAAAAATAATAAAAAAAAAAATAAATAAATTCATTAAAGAAAGAGAGAGAAAAAAGAAAATATAGTTAAAATTCAAAAAGAAAAAAAAAAAATTTATATATATAATCAGGTAATAATGTTTATAATATGAAGATATAAAATAACAAAAATTTAAGATTGATTTTTTATTTTAACTTTTCCCGACCTTAACTGCATGAAGTCGTGTCGCTTTTCAGATTCAGATAAATTTTTTTCGATTGGCGTATGTTCGTCATTATCGCTATTTAATAAAACATGATGCTTTCTTAAAATCAATTGTTGTCTATTTCGCCTATACAGTCGTCCATTAAATGCTTTAATTACAAAAGATCTTGGTTCTTTACATTTTTCTTGTACCGTTCCATTGGTCCAGGTTGCATCATTTGGATTTATTTTAAAAAGAACCTTGTCTCCTATATTGATATGTGGTAACAATTTGACTGTTTTATCATATCTTTCCTTTGCGATTTGTTGCATTTCATTCAATTTTGCTTTATATCTACTACAATCAATTGTTGATGGTTTAAGCTGCTTCATTTGCACTGGAATCTTTGATCTTAAACTTCTACCCATTAGTAACTGAGCAGGTGTTAAACCACAACTATTGTTAGGTGTATTTCTTAAATTGAGTAGGGCTATGAAAGGGTCAGTACTTGATTGTCTACATTTTTTTATCATATTTTTAATTGTTTGAACTGAACGTTCTGCTAAACCATTAGCCTGAGGAAAATGTGGACTACTGGTTTTATGAATGATATCCCAGTCTTTAAAAAACTTGTTTATTTCCGACGAAACGAATGAAGGCCCATTATCTGAAATGAGAATTCTAGGGATACCAAATTTGGCAAAAATGTTTTTTAGTTGTCTTATTACAACAGTGGACGTACAGTCTGATAGCTTGGAATATTCAATAAATTTCGAGTAGTAATCTACAATCAAAAGAAAAAATGAATTATCTATTTGAAAAATGTCCATTCCTATAGTATCCCATGGTAAGTTTGGAATGTCGTGAGGATGGAGCGGTTCCTTAGGATTATTATTCCGAAATTTTTGACAAATGTCACAGCTATCGACAAATTTTGTTATGTCAACACTGATCCCTGGCCAGTAAAGAGATGCTCTAGCACGACGCTTCATACTTTCAATACCCGCGTGGCCTTCGTGGATGAGAATTAAAAAATGTTCTCTAAGGTTTTCTGGAACAATTATTTTGCCCCCTAGAAAACAAAGTTCGTTGTGAAAGTATATTTCATCTCTCAAAGTCCAAAATGGGAGTACCGATTTATTGATATTGCGTTTGTGTTGCGGCCAGTTATTATAAGTGTACGCTTTTACTAATTGAAGTGTACTATCTTCATTCGTTTTATCTTGAATTTCTTTAAGTCTTTCTTCTGAAATTGAAAGAGAAGCCGAAATCATACCTACATGAACGTTAACATTTGTTTCGCTTTCTAAAATTTCTGTTTCGGGAAGAGGGGCCCTAGAAAGTGTGTCAGCAACCAACATTTGTTTACCTGGTTTATGATCTACCTTTAGATCATATATTTGAAGAGAGAGCATCATTCTCTGAAGACGCGGTGGTACCTTAGCTAGAGGTTTCATAAAGAGCGATTTTAAAGGTTTATGGTCGGTTTCTACATATACCGTCTGACCATAAATATACTGATGGAATTTATGGCATCCAAAGACTATTGCATATAGTTCCTTTTCTATTTGCGCATATCTTTGTTGACTTTCTGTTAACGTTTTAGACCCAAATGCTATAGGTTTTTTATTTTGCTGCAAAACCGCTCCCACCGCAAATTGAGAAGCATCTACAGACAAAACTATTTCTACCTCTGGATCAAAATACGAAAGGATTGGGGGAGAGGCTATACAGTTCAAACAATTAAAAATATGACCAAAGAACTTCACTTCACTTAGACCTAACTGACATTTAGCCTTATTAAATTTCACACCATTTTCTTGTGCCCTTTTAAGGACTGCAAAGAGACGCGCATCGTGCTCTTCTTTATTTTTGCCATGAATCAAAAAATCGTCTATATATATGGGAACATCTAAGTCGCCAAATATTTCTTCCATTTTACCCTGAAACTCTTCAGGAGCTGATTTAATACCAAAAGGTAGTCTTTTGAATGAGTACCTACCGAAAGGCGTATTGAAAGTACACAACTTAATGCTCTCATCATCTAGTGGTATCATCCAGAAACCTTTGTTGGTATCAAGTACCGAAAACATAGTTGAACCTCGCAGCCGATTTTTAATTGATTCGAGCGAGTGAAATAAACGTCGGGAGCGTTTAATAGCCGTATTTAATTTTCTCGGATCTAAGCATACTCGTATTCCTTTATTTTTCTTTTCAGCAAGAACTAAAGAACTAACCCAATCAGTAGCACCTGTAGTTTTCTGGATAACATCCAATGCCTCCATCTTGTCTAATTCGTCCTTAAGCAAGTTAAGTAATTTAAATGGAACTGTTCGGGGCGGATCTACACTAGGTGAGGCATTTTCTATTAGTTCTATATGGCACTTTTTTGGAATGCAACCCAACCCATCAAAAGCATTTTTATATTTTTTGAAAACATCCAAATAGTCGGTTGAAATACCACAAACATGCAAATTATTTTGATCAATATGATTAACATGCAAATCATTTTCACTGTGGGACAAAGTCTTAAATTCTGTGTTTGAATTATTATTAATAAATCCAAGACGAGCACAATCGGGCAACCCAATGATGGTATTAGCTTTTAAATTTGTTACTATAAATTCTAAATTAAAGTTCTTACTTGACTTCATGCACTTAACGTCCAGGTTACATTTTCCGATAACATCTATTTTCTGTCCAGTAAATGACTTTAATTTCACTTTACAATTATTAATTTTTTCTGGATCTATAATTTTTTTTAAAACATCATATGAAATTAAATTTACTTGTGCACCAGTGTCTAACTGAAAATTAAGAATTTTATTAGAAATTTTAAACTGTTCTAACCAAATATTTTTTTTCTTATCAAAATTAATCTTTTTAACCGTAATGGCTCCAATAAAAAATTCATCATAATCTTCATCTGCATTACTGTCACTCTCATTAAAACCGGTTTCAGAGTTTGATTGTACCGTATTTATATTTTTAGCTAAGCACATACTAGCGAAGTGGTTCTGTTTGCCGCATTTGGCGCATTTTTTACCCATAGCTGGACAGGCTGTGAACCAGTGTTGGTAACCACATCTTTTGCAAATCTGTGGTGATGACGTCGAAGGCGATGATTGCTGCTTGCTGCTGTGTTGGTTTTTAGTTGATGATTGACTGTTGTTGTTGGATCTTCTGTTCATTGTTTGGTGACGCAATAATCTGCTGCTTTTTTTGTTGTATTGTTGTACGGCTAAGACTGCTTGGTGTTGATTAGCGTCGGTGGTCATGTCCGTTATTTGCTGCTTGCTGGCCTCATATGCCTTGACTATCTCTTCTAGTTTTTCCAATTGAAGGTTTTCTTTTGTTAAAAGTTTTTCTTTTAGAACTTCATCCGCAACCCCAATTATAAATACGTCTCTAACCATGTCTGTCTCATCTTTGTACTCACAAGGTGATACTAATACTTTTAACTCAGTAAGATAATTATCAAAACTCTGGTTTGGTTTTTGTTTTTTAGCTAAGAATTTGTAACGGTTGTATACCAAATTTTTTTTTTGGCATAAAATGTCCATTAAACTTTCCGATGACTTCATCAAATGTAGCTTTATTTGTTAGTTTAAATGTGTTGTACAATTTAAGGCCATCATCTCCTATGCAATTTAGAACTACTGCGATTTTTCTGGAATCACTGTTTTCTTCCAGCCCAATTGCTAGTAGATACAATTCGATTTTTTGTTTCCAAAATATCCACTCTTCAGATAGATTTGGAGCTCGAAAATTCAATTCACTTGGTGCTTTTATGTTATCCATTTTAATTTCTATTGCTTTACCGACTTTTGGAATCTCGTCTTTCTCTTCGGGTTTTTTATCTGACACCATGTTACGTTTACAAAGACTGAGTTGAGACTGTTTATTAGTTTTCATAAATTTAGTCCATAACAGTATACAATAAGTACCTAATGATATATTTACATAAGGTTATGCTTAAATGTAGTGATAATAGTTACAGGGTGATGCACAATAATATTCAGTATGCAACAGCATACTAAACTCAAAAAGTTTACGGCAACTCAATATTAGGGCGACGAAATATTTAATAGCTAATTGCGCAATAGTATTGAATTGATCAGCTTTATTATTGCATTTACCAAAGAGTGTAATCATCTCGGCAGTCCAGTGAGTGTGTTGATTTCATCCATACAGAAAAGTTCATTGACTTTTTCTGGCCCAGCGTTGTTGTTGATGTTGTTGCTTGTCCATGCAGCTATACTAGAATTTACTGCATAAACAAGTTATAAATGCCTTGTTTTGCCTTTCCTATGATCTTTATTTGCCCTTTTTAAATTCTTAAATTCCTTAAAACCCGACCCCTGCTTGTTACCATTTTTTCATCTTGCTGTGGTGAAGACGTTCAGTATATTCTTCTTATAACCATATAAGTTAGCAGATAACATGAAATTATTATGCTTCCAACAATAAAATTATATGTAAGTGCAATGTAAGTGGGTATGTACAGTGTAAATACACATACATACTGTACATCTCGAACTTATCCCTGCTTTAAAAAAATAAGTACCTAACAAAGTAAGTACATATACATAAAATCATAAAGTTATGTTACTTTTTAACAACCTCCTCTCCCAAGTAACATTTTTGCTCTCATAAGACGCTTCAAAAGCTTTACGAGACTTATCTACTTATGGGCGCTAAAAGTCCTCTTGAAGAGAACTTCAATCTTGAAGAGAACTTCAAGACTGTTATCAGAATGTCAAAAGCCTTAAATGGCCTAGTTATGGGAGGCTCTTCATACTTATAGCAGTATATTTATTCTCCATATGGGATGACAGACGCTCCTTTGTAAAGCTGCTTAACTGCTGCTTGCTTGAGAACGAGTATGCGCAACTTTAAAAAAAATAAATCTCTCACGTTTTATATATCTTTTTTGTGTATGTGCGTCATGCCCTCATATCAAAAAAAACTTATGTGTTTTTTGATGCGAATATTTGTCGGGAAAGTAAATTGAAATAGGTAAATATATTAATTGTGATAATTGTGGCATAATGTAAACTAAAATCTTGTTGCAATTTAAATTCTATCTACTAATTTCCACATTTCACTTCGAAAAATACCAACGCGCTTTGAAAATAATGCGTATTTAAATAGTTTTGCTTTTAATTTTTATCAAAAAAAGGTTTACCATGAATACGTTTTTTTTTGGAAAAAAACGTTTATGCTTGATTTACCAGGACAGACAAAATTTCATTATTTCTTTTTTTTTGTCATTTACTGTCATTATTATTATTTAGGTATAACAAAAACCAACAAGACAATAGGTGTGATTTCCAAACACCTTTTTATTATAAAGCTATAACCATTGTGTGTTTACATAACTTGCACGTAATTATCTACACATAATATATTTTTTGAAGTTTTTAGTCACAAATATAGAAAACCAAAAAATATTTCACAAAGACCATATTTTTATGTTACGGTAACCCTAAAAATAAAGAGAGCACTTTTCATTCGTATTGAAATATGGCTGCTGTTCACCGATACTTCAACTCTTGGTTTAACGTCTTTATGAGACCTTTGTTATATTTACACAGTGAGTAAGAGAGCTAGAAGACAAAACACTTCTTATGAGCATTCATATGCTCTTATGAGACTTCGGTTTGACGTTTAGCAAGTAGTCGAAACACTTTTTATGAGAATTCAAATGCTCTTATGGGACTAATAAAAACAAACATCTGTTGCACGTTCTTTTTTTTAAACATTCTAACTATTGCTGATGTATGAAAAAATAAAATCTTTAATTCTGTTAGTTTTCAATTTCGAAACAATGAAAATACATCATAATTTTTAGAAGTAAATTAAGTTTGGTATTAGTTTAATCCCCTGTGAAAATACAATTGATGACAACTACTAACGCAACAGCAATTTAAGATATCATGCAAATTTTTTGATACTCATACTCATGGTGTCTACTATTAGTACAATGAACCAATTCTTTCTAGCTGATAGCGTATCAGATAGAAACATGAACAGAAGCAAATTTTCTTCGGAAAAAGAACGCACTTCGCTTTAATTCAATTAAAACAGCAGTTCAATTGGCATTTAAAATCTTAAGCTCCCATTCGACTCCTGAACTCTTATTTATGTATTGTTATGGGATTGCAAAGAACAAAAATGACGTTTAGCATTTTAGCACAGATAATAGAGCTACATAGATATCGCAACCCATACAAACAATAATGATAACTTTTTCAATGTTTTTTGCTTGTAATCCCTTTTTCTTTTTTCTATAAAATCGAATCGGTTGGTATATAGGGTCCACAAATTTGATTAAACTGGGACGTACGTCTACGTCCCAGCGATCATATTTTCTTCTTCTGCATGCGATATCTAGTGGTTTTAGTTTCATAACGAGAAACTTAAGACTTAAATTGACCTATATATAGGATTTAAGTACTTTGGCATTTGAAAAGTGCTAACCTCTTATAATAACAGTGGCCACAAGCCATAACCGCCTAAGTCGATTTTTCATACTTTTCAGGAGAGCAGATTGAAGTTTCAAATCATCTCTAAGAATAAGATAATGCTAATTTTTAAAGTTTGTAAATGCAAAACTAAAGTACATGCACTTCTTTTTTGTTAACTAAAAGTAAATTAGTTTCCATTGGGTAATTAAAGAGTTATTAAAGAAAAACATACTTAAGCTGTTATGGTTTGTTGACCGTTAAAAAATTAAAAATCTTAAATCGAGTTAGGCTGTTTTGCCTTATTTTGATTTGATGAATAATATTTCCTATGTCTACTTAGGTCGTTATTCCTTGTTTAAGATTGTGAGATAAAATTTCTTATGTTGAGTTGGTTCTTTTTCCTCAACAATAACTGATGAACTTTATCGACTTAGGTCATTTATTTTCCCACGGTTGCGATATTAGTTCTTCGTTTTATTCATTTCAATATGATATATAACAAGAAATGAAGGTATTTTTTGTAATAAACCTATTTTATTGTAGACCTGCCTTATTTTTAATTTTATAGGTACAAATAAAAAAAATGTTAAAAAATTTTCTTAAGAACTTTTTTTCTTTGCCTTAAATTAATGATTAAGTTACTTTACTTTAAACAGTTCAGGGTGAACCACGTTCTTTACCAACAAGCCCTCCGCCTACTGCCATCTCGTGCTCTAACAAGCTTTAGCGTGCACCAACTTTGTTAAGGTCATTCTCGATTTGTGCGCGCCACTTAAGGCGACCGTTATGTGTTGCTGTGCAGCCCGTAGAGCTGTCGATGAATCTTCTTTTGCCAAGTCCAGTGATACACTTTAACCGAATACCACCCAAAGAAATTGTCTGGTCTTACAATTAGTCGTATACTTAGTGACTGTGCAAGCCAATAGTGGAGCCCGAGTATACTTGACTCTTCGTCGAAGTTTTATTTACGATTCATGACATTTCGTCTGAATTGACAGTGTCGAAATTTGCCTCCACTTTAATACTTGCAAATGGGCACGTTTCAGCTTACGACCTGCCGATAATGTCAAGAACATCTGCATAAGCAAAGTTAATTGAACGAACTTTTGAAAAATTGTACCTTTGGTGTTTGGATGTGAATTGCGAACAATTTGCTTTGGGACCGATGGTAAGTTGGTTGCATGATAACGCGTCATGCGTTATACTTTTTTCGGCATCAAAGTTTTGGTGGTGTTCTTGCCGACTTTGATGGAGAAGCATGATTTGTCAATCGGGACTCTGCATAAACAAGACAAGCCTGGCAAGGATGTCGAGACAAGGAAATTTCTACAATCATGATTCAAGTTGAATGGGAATTCCGCCTCTGCGATATGTTAGCTGTACCTGTTTTGTTTCTGTATTCCCAATAGACTGGCATTTTACACTTGGCTAGAACGTTTCATCTTTCGATAGAATGTTCGTAAGAACAACCTTCTCATGTTTGTCCTGGAGTTCAGTTCTCCTTCCTTCTCTTCTACCCGAAGATCCCCTGGCTGCTCTTTTGGCAATTATTGGTTGTCCTCAGCATTCATTAAGCTTCGTTCTTGGCCGTACTTTTTGTTGAATCAAATGAATTGTTGTGATCAATTGATGAGATCCACCCAGTCGCGGCACTAGCGACGGTATTTTGGCAGATTTTCCGCTGGTCCTTTTCTATTGGTGCTGGTGACGGACCTGCTGAGAGCTTAAGAGGTATGAAGTCAGAAAAAGTTCTTCGTATATTTTAAAAATTTATAAATCGACTAAACGGCGTCGCTTAGACGATTCAATTTTATTGGTTCGTATACATATATCCTGAAACTATCAACTACGATCGCTTGAACGTTTGATATTTTACAACCGTCTCATACTTATCCCATTGAATTTCCTTAAGATAATCTTAAGAAAGAAACATTTCAACCAAAATTTTTCTTCAAAAACGCAATAAATAAATGGAAAGTAAGTATATTTTTGGTTCAACATTATATATTATTACAATGAATAACCGATCATGATCTCTTGCTGTTTGTGTTTATCAAAAGTATTCACACAATATAGTGTGACCATTAGTAAGCTAACGCACATAAAAGACTCCTTTTCCTATTGCTTATCTGCAAGAGCTTTCAGAATTAAAGCTTTTTTAAAGCTCTTAGGACCAAAAAAACACTAAGTGTGGTCGTTTGTCGTTGTTTTAAACTGCAGAAGTTGTTGTGTCTGTTGTTTTTGAGTATAAAAATAAAATGGCGCGGCTGTAGGTGTTGTGCGTCGGCTGCCATTTAAAAAAAAGATGCAACCAATATCTTGAGGACGGCTAATATTGTTATTAAACGAATATGAATACTAAAACAAGATAATAATTCTTAAGTATAGATATGAGATAAAAAAGAGTCTTATGGGAGTTTTTTTTTATAGTTTTCAAGAGCTAAACTCTGGAGAGTTTGTTAGTTGGCCTACTGGCATCCTAAAGAACAGAATTTATATATGCAAGCATAACGAATGTATTACATCCTGTGTAAAATAGCCAGTTGGAAACGAGAGCTCGATGAGGAATGAGCAAGCAATAAAGAGTTGAGTTTATAAAATAAAGCGATAGCTTGTATCCCACTTCTCACAACGAGAAAATCATCACTATGAGTGTGTTTCTTTATTTATTCCGGCATGTCCAGAATATTCGGAATACCAGTTTTCCGTTTCTTTATTCCGCGGAACATTCCGGATAAACTATTTTGTTGTTTCTTTATTCATTCCGGAACGTTTGGAATACATTCTTTTTATTCCATGTGAAGTGTGGAATAAAAAGAATAGAAAAAGAATACTGGGCGCGTTCAGTATAATTGACGTTCTTAAGCTCAATTATAGCAGATTCACATTGGTGTTAATTATTTAAAAACAGCATAATAACGCGAATAAATGTACCATAATATAAATTTTATGCATTTAATGTAAAATTTACTAAACTTTTGACTTTGAGAATACATAAATATCCAAAATAAAAACATTTATTTCTTCAATTGTTTTGACATTTCACCGAACAACTGGATTGCCATTCTTTTTCTTCTTTTTCTCTTTTTCTCTTTTCTTTATTCATTCCATTCTGGATATTCTGGATAAACATTTCGTCTATTCCATCCATTCTGTTCCTTATCCGGAATAAATAAAGAAACAAACTCTATGTCTCTCATGACATTACTTCTCGGGAAATGGATTTCGTTAACAATTGCCTCATACTCCTCGCTCAAAAATCGTTCTACTTAAGGGAATACTCACTGTTGTCTGAATACAAACGAATCCATTCTAAGAGTTCTATTGCTTCCTTTAACCCATTCTTGGACTCAAATCATCTTCTTAGAGTAAACGGTCGACTATCTCAATCCGATCTACCATATAATGAGTGACATCCTCTCATCCTACCTCGTAACGCACGTCTATCCTTGCTTCTCACTCAGTTCACTCACGAAATCTCTATGCACGGTGGCAAATGGCAACTCTCTTATGCTTCGTCTTTTAAGACAAAACTTTTGGATCCCAAACCTCATTAAATTTTGCATACGACAGTGTAAAACATGTACGATTTATAAAAAGAAATTTAGTAAGCAATTGATGGCTGCCTTACCTCCTGAAAGATGCACTTTTTCACCTCCTTTCACTGTTACAGGAATTGACTTCGCAATTTTTTTCGTGATTAAAAGTTTCAATGCTCGGAATTGTTGTATGGCAAAGGGGTACGCATGTGTACTTTTCTGCTTTTCCACAAAAGCTATACACTTAGAGGCAGTAAGCGATTTATCGTCTGAGGCCTTTTTAGCTACATTCGCAAGATTCACTGCAAGACGAGGCTTACCAAGGGAAGTATACTCTTATAACGGTAGGAACTTTGTTGGAGATGATGCCCTTATGCGCAAAGTCTTCAAAAAATGTATCTCTTCCATCCCCCAAGAAACTAGAGCCCTAAAATGGAATTTTATTCCTCCAGGCGGACCGCATATGGTTGGCTATGGGAGGCTGGGGTTAAACGCTTTAAAAGTCACTTGAGGAAACTGGGGACCGGAATGAAGTTCACTTTCAAAGAATTTTCAAATGTTCTTCCACGTATTGAAGAATGCTTAAACTCACATCCTATTTCGGCTATGTCAAATGATCCCTCAGATTTATTGGCCTTAACGCCCGGGCACTTCTTGCGTGGAGGTCCACTTTTGGCCTTTCCCGAACCTGATTTGACTAATGCAAATTTGTCACTTATTAACCGATGGGAAAAGGTTAAGTGTCTCCAACAACAGTTCTTTCGTCGATAGAAAGATGAGTATTTAAAGGAACTTCACAAAAGAAATAAATGGCAACTGCCCCAAGAGGATATTAAATTAAATGACCTTGTTGATATTAAAAACGAAAATGTACCTGGCACCGACGGAAGAGTGAGAGCGGCAACTCTACGAACTCAAAACGGACAAGTCGTTCGACCTGTCGTTAAACTTTGCCTTTTACCTTTAAAATAACTTAATTTATCATAACTTTCATATAAACTATAAAACGCCTTTCAATTATTTTAGAGCTATACACTTAATCTATTTTTCATAACGTAACTTCAAATTCTTAACTTTTTTGATTATTGCTATTTAGCATTGGCGCATTCCGCCAAGGGGGGCAGTAATGTTCGTGCATATTGTGGCGGTCCGCCACTTAGTGTTTTTACTCCGCGCAACGCGGACTCAAACAAAGGTGTGGACAGTCGCAGTGTGCGCGAACAGGCCCAACTTCCCAGTATTTTTTTTAATACTGGGATTTGGCTAATTTTTGTATTCTCAATTTGTCAGTCGCACCGTCGCGTCGGCATAATTTTTCTTTTGTGGTTGCAATTAGCTTAAAATTAACTTACTTAAAATCAACTTACTTTTTTCATTGCAACCGTTAAACTTAAAAAATTAATTTGTCTTGAATCTAATAAAAAAAAAGAAAAGAACATTTTCTACTTTGTTGTTCGTTCATTGCTGTGCGGCATTTATTTTTGCTGTGCACCCCTTGCTACTGCTGACGTCGTTTTTATTTGCTGCCGCTGTTTTTATTTGCTGCCGCTGTTTCATTTGCTGCCTTCGTTGCTGCTAATTGGTAAGCACCATAAATTTACCCTTTGGCCGTTTATGTGCCGAAACAGTATTCTCCTCTGCACGAAATATGGACGGACAGTCACTGTATGCAATCCCCCTATTTTTCTTTTTTAAAAGTGGCAAGTACTTTATGTTTTACTCTCAAGGCTGTTTCACAATGCGACGAGTAAACGAGATGTCAGCGTGACGAGATCTCTTCGCAGAATCTCTCTCTTAAAAAAGAATTTTAAACAGTGAAATAATACATAATCAAGTATTTCTCGTCGTCTCGTCACGTCATAAAGTTCGAAAAATTGAAAAAAAGACGCAACGTGATGACGAGAAATACTTTATTATGTATTATTTCGTTGTTTGAAACTCGTTTTAAAGAGAGAACAACTGTGAAGAGATCTCGTCACGCTGACGTCTCGTTTTCTCGTCGCATTGTGAAACAGCCTTCACTCTATCTCCAGCACATATAAAACAAGTATACGCGTCTGTTACCATGATTTTGATAAAACGAATAAAGAGAAAATGTGTGTCGCACAAATTTTTGTCATGTGAGAGTATACAACTTCCGCTCGCGGATCGGGCTCGTATACTTTCGAAAGGGCTTAGGCCGCCTTTCGAAACAAAAAAGAAACAAGAAAGAAACAAAAACTGACACTAGAGGGTAAAAATATAAATAATTTTTCTATTCAACAGTATTAGAGATATAAAGAATATGTTTACATGCTTTTTTAAATGAAATTTAATTAACTATATTTTTGATTTGATCTATTTTTCTGTATCAGTATCAGTAATAGTTGCTGAGATATAGGCGAAAAAGTGTAGGTACCTTATTTTACTTTTTTTTAAATTTTGTCCTCTGTTTAAGATATGTAGATATATGGTGTACTCTAAAGTCCTGGGGACTCATTCCGTAAAACGATTATCACCCGACGATAACGTTTCGACGATAGTCTCACTGCACGTAACCCTAAAAATGCATATCGTCTGGACGATCACGTTTTGACGATCAAATATTTGCTTCACGTAAGTCGATTATCATCAAAACGCTATCGTCAAAACGATGGCTTTTGGACGATACCTAAATAGGTATCGTTTCGCATTTGTTTTCATGATTGTATGTAAGTTTGTACGCGACTATAGTTAAATGAGTGAAATAATTTACTTATTTTGCAAAATGGCAACAAACATTTGAGAAAAATACAAATTATATGAAAATTAAAAAAAAAAAAAACGTGTCGCCAACAGGGATCGAACGCCGAATCTTTCGGTTAAGAAGCAAGTACCTATTCCACTGCGCCACCATCTTATGTAAATTTCTGCCGATTTCTTGGGCTTACAAGCAAACCGTGCACTAAAGAACTTCGTTCTAATAACGCAAATTGTTATTATGACATTTCAATGATGGTTTGACAATCTCTGGAAAAACGATAGACGAGGAGATAGTGTTTGAATTACGTGAAGCAAATTATTGACGATCACGTCAGCGATAATCGTTTTGATGATTATCGTTTTGAAAATTACGGAATGACCCCCCTGGATTTTAACGCCTTTTGTCCTAAGTTAGCTTAGACTGCCATAGCATCTCTAGCCTTGGTATCATTGAATTTCGCTTCTTCATTTATAAAATAAAATATCGGTTACTCCTTGTAAAATACTTTCGACCCAATGTTGTAGACATGCGTATGCGTTGCACTTGCCAACCCTGAACAGATGAAATAAAATGCTCGACTGGGTCGCACGAACTTGCTCTTGTAGTTAAAGTTTTTCGAATTTTAAAGATTGAGTGTAATATAAAACATAATTAATATGTAATTATATATACTAGTATCGCCCAATGGTCGAAATTCGACCACACAAACCGTTCCTTATCTACATAAATGGGACAAAATATGACCGACTGACATCTGTGCCCAAACTCTAGAGTCGTCAGCTATAACCTGTGGCATTTTCATTGAAATCGCGGTTAAGGGGCCAGTTATAGCGATCAGGAAAATGCTTCAGGAAAAAATTTCCTTTTGTATAGTTCAATGTTTTATTATACGATTTGAAATATCAAAAGGATACGAATCGATGGTAAATCAATTGAAATATTTTTTTCATTAAAAAAATTCAATTTGGAAGAAATACTTTGTCTGAAACAAATACTTACTCATTTTCCTGATGGAAATTCCGTACAGAAAACCAGTTTCAATCAGGAAATTCATTCTATAGAATAAATATTTCCTCTAAAAAAATATGTGAATGAAATAAATATTTCAAATAATTTATCATCGATTTGTATCATTTTTATATTTCAAATCGTATGATAAAACATTAAATTACCAAAAAGAAAACTATTCCTGTTGCGTTTTCCTGATCGCTATAACTATAACTACACCTACATCCATCGCCTCGAAGATTATGTTTGCAAAGATGTGTCGCCGCAAAATATTAGGCTTACTAACGCACCTTTTAAAAATATAAAAATCATTAATATCAAAAAAATTCAAAAAACCCTTACCTGCCCCTAATGGCTTCATATAAACAAAATTTTTGATTTGTGCATATCCTTTCTAACGATATATCAGTAATGCATTTCCGTTGAGTGATAATGGAGAAAAGTGTACCTTAAGATTTTCTTAATATATAGATGTATTTATCCAGTTAATAAATTGAAGAATGAAAATTTGAATATGGAAGAAAAGCATGAAACACGTTCATTAAATTGATAAAACAAGTACTTGGAATGTTTTAATCTCAGAATGAAGAACGCCATTTAATTTCTTTGAAAAATGTGGGCTTATGTAGAAAACAGTTTAAACATCGTTGGAGCGGTTTTCTTTAAAAATAGTTTTGTAAATATAAAATTTCCTGATATTTTTTAGAAAAAAAATTTGGTATACCGTTTTTTAGAATATATAAATATACAACTAAAACCGAAATTTCAAAAAAATTCATCAACCCGTTTTCAGAAAAAAGATTGTTCAAAAAAAAAATTTGAACTTTTTTTCTTAAATCAAAAAAAGATTTTTTTTTAAATATTTGTATCCAGTATTATTCAAAATAGATAGATCCTCCTCAGTAAAAATTTTGATCAAAATTGGTAAAGCGGTTAACGAGAAAGTCGAAAATAAAAAAAAAACTGTTCAATGACAGGTACCGTTAATAACGGTTTTTGTTACATTTTTTTTTTGTCATTAAAATGTAGACCCTTCCACTTCTAGTACAAAAAAAACTTTTTTTAAAATGGTACTATGGCAAGTACCGTTATTTTTTGAGATAAAAAAAATCTCTCTTCATAAGGACGGTTTTGTGAACTAAAAGCGAAACGACATAAAAGTTAATGACTCTCAATAGTTTGATAAGTTTGTATGCTTAAAATTTTTTAAAGTTTAGATATTATTAGAAAATGGACGGAAAACAAAAGAAACAGTAAGTGAAAAATGGGTAGACAATTTTACATATTTTTAGCAAAAAGCATTGGTGTTGCAAATTTTTTACAAATTGCCGAGTTCAGCTTGTGTTTGGCAGGTTCAAATGCTCCCATAGAAAGGTTTTTTGTCAATATAGAACAAAAATCCCAGCTTTATGTAAAAACTCTTAAAGCCACGTTAATTGTTAAATTTAATTACGGTTTAAGCTAACCCCGTAATGAATTTAAGAATTATTTAAAGAAAAACGACAAAATTGTTGAAGAAATTTTTTCAGAAATGAAGTATTTAAGAAAAAGAGAAAAAATTTACGTTGTAAGCTTAAATCAATGTGCATTACCAAATGGTGTGCTTCTTTCAACTAATATTATTTGAAAACTTATTTGCTTTATTAAAAGCAAAATAAATTATTTAATAATGAAACTAAAAATGTTAAGTTTTAGTTATTTAATTTTATGGTTCGGTTTTTTTTAGGAATTTCTTTTCGTTTGTTTTTCCTGCTTCTATTTTTCCCTCTTTTAATATCTAATTAAAATTAAAGAACAAATTAATATTTTTTCATAAACATTTTAATTTTTCACTTTTGTCCCGGGTTTTGTTCTCAGAAATATGGTCACCGTACCTATAGTACCTATATCGCAAGTAAAAAAATGAGATTTTTAGACCATCGACTGGCGTTTTGATAATATATGTACCTCTTACTTATACTTACTCTTTTCGGCAGAAAAATTGGGTTAAAATAAATCAAATTTTTCTATCAGAGATCAGACGAACGATCTAGAGACCTTTTTTAATTAATATTTTTTTCGTATTCATATATAATGTCCATGCAAAAAATTATTGTGGTGAGGTGATGGTGGCTTGAAACGAGATCAGGAGTTAATTTAATTTTATCGATTTTGAAGTGGCAGTTGGCTGCCTTTTTTTACGTGAAGTCTGCGCTTCAATGTGGACTTAGTAGGAGGCGAACTTAATTTTTTGCTACCTTATACAGGTCAGTTTAAATGGGGTATTCATTACAAATATTTTTTATGTAAATTAACAAAGAATATGATAATTTTATAAAAATGTTAGGGTGTGGATTTTTTTAGAAAATTAATAAATTGGAGGGCGTGTCAGATAATGAATCGTTTTTAAACCTTGTTTATTTTCAGTTAAATAGTCCTCTATATACATACCTACTACACCACATAATATAATATTTATGCCTATCGTAGGTATTAAAAATATTTATGGTCGAATTGCACAAAAGTTTTGACAAACTCCTATTTGATTTATTTTCCAAAAGCTTTAAGGAAATCTGGTAGAAATTATATTGGAACTTGGAACGAATATAGCAAAAGACTGTTACGTTCAATGGCGAAGAGCTTTTAGACAATAAAGCTAAGCTCAATGCGTTTAAGACAGTATAATTCAGTTCATTACTAAAAAAAATACCCTATTTTAACAGCCTGTTTAATATTCTCTTCTTGATTTCTTTGGTCTTAATTTCTTTCTTGGTCTTCAATTCAAATTAATACAATTATTTTGAAATATTAGTAAAACGTTTTCTTTATGATCAAAAACTATATTATATAAATACACAAAGTAGGAGTTTAAACATAATGAAACCCTTATGAACGTGTATCGGTGTCAGTGTCGGCTTCAACACACTCCCCCCTTGAAGTCTCTGCTTCAATATCAACATCAACGGGAAGTCGACACAATCTCTGCACTGGACGCTCTAAGAGTACTGGTTTCTTCTCCCAATCCACAGTTGCTAGTTTTAACCGCACATTTCGCACAAGCCCATCAGGTCCTGGAAGAACTTCTATTACTCGCGCAGTTTTCCATAGTGTTGGTGGTGTGTTTTCTTCTCGAATAATTACCAACTCACCCTTTTTAATGTTTCGGTTTGCCTTTCCCCATTTTGGTCGTTGCTGTAATTCATTTAAATAATCTTGCGACCAAACCTTCCAAAATGTTTGAATCATTTTCTGAATCCGTGATGCTAACTTTAAACGATTGTCAGGGATAACTTCGACATTAGCTCCAAATGGTTGAATAATTGGCTCACCAATTAAAAAATGCGCCGGAGTTAAAAAAGATAAATCTTTCGGATCGTCCGATTGTGCCGATAATGGTCTTGAATTCATAACTGCACTTGTTTGAGCCAAAATCGTACGAAAAGCAGTACTTGTCAATTTGTGTGGCCCAATGACTCGTCGCAAGTGGTATTTCATTGATTTAATCGCTGCTTCCCACAAACCGCCTTGATGGGGAGCTCTTGGAGTAATGAATCGCCATTCTGTACCATACTTTAATAATTTATGAGCCATGTCAACATTCTTCCAGGAACGCAACATCCTTGCCAACTCCTTTTCTGCACCTATAAAGTTCTTGCCATTATCACTCCACAGACGTGTGCTGGCCCCACGAATGCTTGTGAAACAGGAGAATGCTTGAATAAAGTCATCCGTTGAAAGGGTATCAACAAGCTCCAAATGCACAGCTTTGGTGACCATACAAATAAATACTGCAACGTATTTCTTTTCAAGAGTTTTGCATCGTCCTCGTCTTGTTTTCAGTAAAAATGGCCCGGCATAGTCTACACCAGAATGTTTGAATGGACCGGCAAGGTTGAACGCGATCGGACGGCAGTTCTCCCATCATCTGCTGAATACCTATTTGTTGTTCTCTTACACAGGGTAAACATCTTGAACTGTACGTATGAATTTCTCGGCGTAGATTTGTAATCCAGTACCTTCGCCGCAGGTATGCCGTCATCTCTCGTGGCCCACCATGCAATGTTCGTTCATGTGCTTCCTTAATCAATAATATTGCAAGTGGACTAACATCTGGAAGGAGTACAGGACTTTTCTGTTGTTCAGGAATCAATGCTCTCCCTAAACGGCCCCGCATACGCAATATTCCTTTTGTATCCAATCCTGGATTACATTTGAATATTGAGCTTGTTGAATCAATGCTACTACTATCACGTAATGATTTAATTTCACTTGCGTAGTAAATTGCTTGTTCCTCTCGAATCCAGTATTCTAGTGCCTCTGTTACTTCATTATATGTCAATGGGCCTATCCGACGAAATATTGCTCGGTCTTTCCTGTGGCGCAAATTAAAAATAAACCGAAAAACCCATGCTGTCAGTCTTAAAAGTTCGTGTGCGCTTGAAGCACGCAAGAGTAAGTCAACATCTCGGAGTGTTACACTCATTGCCAAGTTTTCTTTGTAAGCTGTACGTATCTTCGTAGAGTTAGATCGTGAAAAGACAATTTTTTCTTCTTTGGCAATCTCCTTTACAGTTTCGACAGACAAACTTGATTCAATATCTGGCCAAAATATATCTCGCCTGGAAAGCCAATTCGGTCCATGCCACCATAGTCTTGATCCCTGCAGCTCTTTCGCATTCATACCACGACTAATCAAATCAGCTGGATTATCGGCTGAAGGTACATATCGCCAAATTGCATCTGGTACTAAACGATGAATTCTTTGAACTCGATTGTTCACAAATATCTTTAGCGTCGCTGCCTCTTTGACTAGCCAAGCCAAGACTATTTGAGAGTCTGTCCACAGTGTTGTTCTTATCTGTGATAATCTTGACGCTGACTTAAAAGATTTTATGAGCTCACTCAATAATTGGGCTGCACATAATTCCAGCCGTGGCACGGTTACAGTTTTTAGCGGTGCGACGCGTGACTTGGATGCAATCAACCGGCATTCTACATAGTCTTCCTCTTCATATTCGATTCGCATATATAGAGACGCTCCATATGCTTGTAGCGAAGCATCTGCAAATCCATGTATTGAAATGCTTCTATCTTTCCTAACACCAATCCAACGGGGTAGTCGAATTTCTGTGATCAAGGGTAGTTGCTGTTGAAACAGTTGCCATTCACGATACAATATATCAGGTAAGCGCATATCCCAACTAATGTGTTCTTTCCAAATTTTTTGCATTAAGATCTTTGCAACAATCACAATTGGTCCTATGTAGCCATTTGGATCAAATATTTGTGCGATGTGACGAAGTACTCGGCGTTTGGTCGCCTGTTGAGCATTCATTAATTCTGGTGGTTGAAGTTTGAACATAAGCTCATCCGTTCAAGCAACCAACGTAAGCCGAGCACTGTTGTATCATCGAACTCACCAAGTTCGAGTACATCATTCAAATTTTGACTTCCCATGCTGGGCACGACATTTCGACAATTTGATCGCCATTTACTCAACAAAAAACCACAAGAACGCAATACCGCATCAATTTCAAAGCACAACTGTTTTGCCTGTTCCGAATTTTCAGCACCCGTTAAGCAATCATCCATATAAAAATCGTGTTCAATAACTTCCGCTCCCATAGGAAATTGTATACTTGAATCACGAGCCCCTTGTATCATTGCACGTACTGCACAGTGTGGTGCCGATGCCATGCCAAAAGTCACCACAGTCATCCAGTACTCCAGTATTTCACTCTCTGAAGATGGTCGCCAAAGGATACGCTGTAAATCCCACTGGG
Source organism: Epistrophella euchroma (assembly GCA_947049315.1). Lineage (NCBI taxonomy): Eukaryota > Metazoa > Arthropoda > Insecta > Diptera > Syrphidae > Epistrophella > Epistrophella euchroma. The sequence goes on from OX346245.1 coordinate 63,989,856, forward strand.
CTGGATTAACACGAACCTGCAAGTACATTTTCTTTATATCTGCTGTTACTGCGATCTGATGGCATCGGAAACGCATGATTAGATTCGCTAAATCATCTTGCAACTTTTCGCCGATTAATTGCACTTCATTGAGCGATATTCCCTTATCCGTTGGACACGATGCGTCATAAACAATCCTAAACTTTTTTATAACTGCATGGTGAGGAATATGATAGCACATTGGTCCTGGTGGACCATCAGCTAAACACATTTGGTTTGCTTCCATAAGATCTTTGATGCCTTTAAAGTATTGCTCTTTTAACAAAGGGTCACGCTGAAATCGTCTTTCTAGCTGCCTGAACCGTTGAAGTGCAATAGCCTTTGATGATCCAAACTCTTTAATGTCGTCACGTAACGGGATATCAACTTGGAAGTGACCATTTTCTAATCGTCGATGAGTACGCATAAAGATGTCTTCACATTGTTGTTGTTGCGTCGTACGAACTCGAACTAAAGAAACTTCTTCGATTTCCCAAAATCGCTGCAACAATCCATCCAATTGGGAGTCCGTTTTATCATTAGTTGCCATATAAATACCAACACACCTAGGTGAATTAGTTCCACCACCATATATTAACCACCCGAGCTTCGAAGGTTGAAATGCAATTCCTATTTCATTTGTGAAACTCACATTTTCAATTGCAGCAGCCCAAACACCTGCACCCAAGAGCACATCAATTGGAGCTGGAGTTTGTACCTCTGGATCGGCTAACTCTTCGAGTAAACTTTGTGGAATAATATGTTGTGGAACTGGCACATGAGGCAACCACGTGTTCAAGACTTGTGGAACAATTATTAATTCAATATAAGTTATTGGTTCGTCATTAAATCTTGAGAGCAATCGACATACTAGTTTTTTCGTAAGTGTTTTGCTTGTCAAGTCATTTATTCCCTTCAATCGAACACTACACTGTTGAGTTGGCCATTTCATCTTTTCTACAGCATGTGCACTTATTAAGTTTATCTGAGCACCAGTATCACATAACGCTCGGAGTGGTAATGAAACATGATCCATAATTTGAATTCGAACAACAGCTGTTGCCAACATTGTAACTTCTTTTTCATCAACTTGATTAATCGTGTTTACTATTGAAGATGTACTGTCCTTATATTTTTGATGTTCTATTTGTTGCTATGCTCTCAATACTGATTTTTGTGAATTTGCATTCTGTCTTTGCCTTCCAGGTTGCATACGATGTTGCATACCCTGAGTTCCACTTTCACCAATATTATTGTTAATGGGACATAGGCTACTATTATGCTTTTCATTACATCTTGGGCAAGGTTTATCAGGGCAATTGGCCACAAAATGCTGTGTGCTAAAACAGTTTCGACACAAACGGTGTTTGTTTACATACGCCTGCCGATCATTAATTGACATTGATCGAAATTTTTGACATCGGAACGGCCAGTGCCGCAAACCAGGACACAACCAGCAATCCGGCGGAGAGCCATTTGCACGACCAAAGGTGCTTCTATACCCTACATATGCGTTTGGACCTTGCGTCCCGGAAGTTGCTCCAATTTGTGCCAAGATGCTAGCTCGCAATTCTAAAAATTCGTACATTTGCTTTAGAGTGGGCATATCCTCAGTATTTCGTCTTAATGCCCATTGTGTTTGACTTTCCGCATCTAAGAGACATTCAAGCTTATGCAAAAGTATATATTCGGCAACCCTTTCTGGTGTAAGCAAAAGTTGCAGTTGCCGAAATGCACCCCTAGCTGTGTCTAGCATATTTCGTATTGCTTCACACGAGGGTGATTGTATTGGCTGCAATGCATTCAGTGCCTCAGTATGACTTCGAATGGTATTGTATTCATTGCTATATTGAGCACAAATATCAGCCCACAACTCACTATAATTTTTATTCTCGATCGGCCAGTTTTTGTATGCAGCTTGAGCTCTTCCCTGCAATGCATCCATTAAAAAGCGCATTTTTTGTGCATCCGAAAATTTTGAACTATTATGCACTTCCGACTCAAACACAGAACGAAAATTGGCCCAATCAACATCTTGTCCAGAAAATTTTGGTACTTTTGGAGGTTCCGCAAGTTGAATTTGTATAAATTGCCCATTATCTGCATTTGTTGTCATTCCTCTGGAAGTACCTTGTTCTGCTTCTGCCAATCATACATGTCTACGCAATTGGGACTTCAGCCGCAAATATTCGTTCATGCCTTGTTCAAAAATAGTCCTGCATTCATTAAGTTGTACATCCATTACAGGTTTTCTGCTCAATATGCTCCAACCACTCTCAAATTTCTGCCAGCTTCTCTCCAATTGTTCCATTTTAACTATGGCTTCATCGAAGGACCAACTATTAACGTTTTGGTCTTCTTTCGTCCAAAGTTGCAAGTCTTTTAAGTTTAACTGCATCGTACGAATAATTCCACATCCTGGTGTTCGTTTCCTTGGCAGAATTATTGCATGCTCATCATCCGAATAGTAGTTAATTTCGCCTTCTGCATCAATATTTGCTTGTTGTTCTTGGGTGATGCGAACGAAGGCGCCTGGTTCTAATAAGTAAACAAAAATAAAAAAACAGAAGTATCCTTATTTCTATTTTCTAATTAAGGCATTCTTTTCCACGTCTTCGATCAATGTTACCTGGACTTATAGTAACGAGCAAGAACATTTAATAGTATTTTGCGTATTTTGATAAAGCAACACCAAAAATATGCATGTATGTATCTACTCTAAATTCCTAGATAGACTAGGCTATCAATGGATTAAAATTTACAAACATCGCTAAAATTCAAGGATTTTCCATTTTCTGTAGCGCACTTATACTACAAATAATCGGAAATGTTGTTGATATAAATAATGTATATATATTATATGTATATCTCATATGACTTCAAAACAAAAATTTCAAATTTCTACAGCGCGCTAATGCTGCAAATAATTGAACACGAAAACGAGATCATTCCTTTCATCTCTTCACAAATTATACAGCGCGCTTTGCTATATAATTTATTGCCACGAAATCTCGATTCCATTTTCTACAGCGCGCTTATGCTGCAGAAAATCGGAAATAAGAACCAATACGCATCTCATATATACGTCTAGTTCACCTACTCAAAATGCCTAATTTCATTTACAATTTTCACACAGCGCGCCATTGCTGAACAAAATTGAAAACAAAAACAGCAAACATGCGCATGTAGCATAATACAATTTCTACAGCGCGCTTTTGCTGCACAAACTTAATGCTACAAGCACTCGTATCAGCTGAACAACCAAAACAAGAAATTTTCTAAAATTCTTCATCACATACATACAACTTTATGTAGATACTGTTGCTTCATAAAAATAAAAAAAACTAATTGTGAAACCTTTACAATGTTTGGTATTTGCGACATTGATCATACGCTCGGTATTTAAACTCACCCGTATTTCTACCAGATAGTACATCCAGATCATCTTCTGGTCTTCCTCTAATTTTGCGTTTTGATTTGGACATATCGCAACGGTTTAATTTTCGGCTCGATGGACCTTGTTTAATATTCTCTTCTTGATTTCTTTGGTCTTAATTTCTTTCTTGGTCTTCAATTCAAATTAATACAATTATTTTGAAATATTAGTAAAACGTTTTCTTTATCATCAGAAACTATATTATATAAATACACAAAGTAGGAGTTTAAACATAATGAAACCCTTATGAACGTGTATCGGTGTCAGTGTCGGCTTCAACAAGCCTTATACGTTAGATTTCACTTATACTCGTTTTAACCTCGGAGTAGTTAAACCGAGTCGAAGCACTCTCTTCCTCTTTACACCACGTTAAACAAATTCTAATTTATACAATATATTATAAAAAAAATGACCAATCTAAAACTCTGGTTTTTATAAACGTAAACAAACCCTAGGCTGATTTCCACAATTATTAATTTTAAGTAATAATTATTATTGGTTTTACTTTATCTAAATAAGTACCTATTTATTGAATGGATAAACAAAATAAAAGAAAACGGTCTGAAAACTGGGATTTCGTTTGTACACCTTTTTTTAAATTTCACACGATGTCATGTCAAAATGACATAGATACTAAAACGGCTTTACTCCGGCTTTATTCCTCCTATGTGCCAGTTTGAGCTTACTCCACCTTTATTCCGCGTGTATTAATTTTTTTATAAATACATTTTTCAGGATTAGAGGTGTCGTAAAGTCGGAGTAACCTTATTCCGTCTCTTAAACGAGTTAATAAATAAAGCTGTTAAAGTTTAGGACATCTTAAACGAACTCTCAAAATTTGAATTGAAAATCTTTTCCAACAAATCGTAAACTTTAAGACACGAATTCGTGTGTTAAACGAATATGGTAAACTTCGTAAACATCTTAAACTCTTGTAACGGTACTATGACGTTCAATGTGTCGCAGTTTTTGAACAGCACAGGTTAAAGTTCTTTAATTTTAAGAAATACACTTATATGCTTAGCACACCAAAAAACATACAATGATTTTTGCCAAATAACTCAAGAATTAATATGTCTTTAAAGCAATTTGCTCATACCATTAAACAAATTTTGTTTTGTTATTTATTTTTGGCATCTTAAAAACTGCAGATTAAACAAATTACCTAAATAAAAATTAAAGAAATGTGTTATAAACTCCGACGTTTACTAAAAAGCTGATTGGTTTACAACATCTTTTAGCACATTTACGCAAGCAGCTTTTAAGGGAGTTCATGAAACGTCTATCCTAAACTTTACGATCTTACGACGTCGTAAAGTTTCCAAAGTTGCATGAATACCCTTAAAGTAAATGCTTACAGAATGAACATAAACTATACAAAAAGTCATATGGGATAGATAAAATATCTAATTTTATACATATTTAACCAGTGCACAAATACTGGGTACTTTCGCACGGTATGGACAAAATCGAAATAAATCCCTATTTCAAAAATTAAAAGTGCAAAAGATATTAAAGATTTTCGTCCTATATAATAACCATACAATGTTGGAAAGCTTTTTGAAAGAGTTTTAGCTGGATACCTAGATAGTTTCTACGTCTTAGCAATTCGGTTTTACAAAAAATCATTCTACCGAACACTCCTTGCTGGTGCTGAATGATAGAATTGTTCAAAACCTAAGGAGTAAAAAATGTTCAATTGTCCTAGACTTAGATCTTAGGCTGCCTTCAACTCTATCTGTCATAATGGACTGATTTTTAAACTGAAACGCTTCAATTTTCTGTAGCTGTAAATTCTAGAACAGCTGCTAAAACCTCTGAGAAGTTTTCTCTCTTTATAGGTGTATGTCATTCAAGGACCGTTACTTGGTCCAAAACATTTCAACATTTATGATTTTCCTTCCAATAGACAAGTGGAAGTCAAAGTCTTTTTGTTTGCAAATGACACTAAAGTATTGGCAAGTGGAGTTAAACCTCACGATGCACTAAACAAAATAAAAGACTTCGTGCCCACATTAACGAATTATCTCAACTCCTGTAGATTAATATTCATGTCGATTATGGAATCCGCAATAGTGGATCCGCAGTGATTCGCAGCATATTGTTCTCTTTTCTTTCCACGGCAAATCGATGAAAAGAATAAAGAGCACTACACTGCGAATCACTGCGGATGCTGTAGCAAAACTTGTTTTAGAAACGTTTATTTATAAAGTAGTCAAAGAGAGCAAAATTTTATCTTATCTGTCTAAATGTTTTAGTGGCACCAATGCATTAAGCTATTAAATTCTTAATTCAACTTTAGTTTGGTATGTTTTATGTCTGCGACAAGATATTGGTCAGATATCTGACTAAGTAAAAAAAGAGTCTTTTACTTTCGAAAAGAGGGACAAAAAACAAAGGACAGTTGTAAGAACTTTAATAAATTTCCTACAAGACTATTTAAAAAAATTATTTTTTTTCTAAATCTTCATCTTTGCATAGTTAGACTTGACTTGGGGACTTTAAGTATTTTGTACCTATAGGTACCTGAATATATTTTGTAATTGTAAACTCTTGTCAAAGTTTTGTATAAGTAACTTTTAAATTTGAAATGAAAAAAAAAAAACCATCAATTCGTCCAAAACATTTTCAAATCCAAAACAATTCTTTTTCTCCAAAAACAAATATTTTTAAAATTTTGAATCTGAAGGGAAAAAAATATAAGTTTTTCAGTTTTTTATGATTGCAAAATAACGGAAAAACTAAAAAAAAAATTAAACTTAAGAAATCTTTTCGCTTCATCTTAATTAGATTATTTGTTAGTATTTTGCTATACAAGGCAACAGAATCAATCTGCGTGTTCAATGTATTTTGAACAGGCACAGATGATATTCGCGAGGCAACATTGTAATTGAAGATCTTTGAAATGATCTTACTTGACCTGAGGGCTTAGTTGTTTGAGAGACATTCCACATTATCTATTATTTGAAGAGCAATGATGCTTATGAATTCACTCCCATTATAGGCGCAGTAGCGCACTAAGGGCTGCTCAGCGCGCTGAGGGCACCGACCAAAGCCATGCAAGATCTCACAAAAGGACCTTCATAAACAAAATTTATAAATTGAAATTTCTTTAGTCTCTTCACTTCCAAGTTTTATTTTTTCTCGTGCCTATATCTATACCTACCATAAAAAGACTTAATGAAGGCCAGTTCAGGAAAACTAAATCTCATAAATCTCATTAGGTACATGTGATTTATTAGTTTTTATACAAAGAAGAGAATTAGAAATTAGGGAACGGACATAATCATTATTAATAATACCAAAAATGTTTCACGGTTACCTTATAAAAAATGGTAATTAAAAATTTGATTCATTTAATTTAGTCACTTAATATTTTGATTGACCTAAAATAAAGAAATAACACGATCATTATCTTTCAGAATTGCCATTATAGCTAACAAGCTCGTATGTACAGTAGGTTTCTTCCTTAATGTGATGTGTAGCTTCTCAGCATTCAAAACCCAATATACTATCTACTTCTTCTACGTCGATAAAATTCAATTAACTCCTGAATCTAATTTCCTCCCATCAATTATTCTCAAACAGATTAATTAAAAAGAGTGCTGTTTGTCCGATACTAAAACCTGTCAGTGGAAAGGTGCAAGCCTGTTTTATTCCTCTTTAATGTTCTGTTCGCAGTTGGAGCTCGATTGAAGAATAGCTAGCTTCTTAAAAATGAGCTTAACGCCACTTATGGATGTTTTGTTTTTGTATTCAAAGTACACAACACGTATCGCATATGCATGCATGCAACTCATTTCTGGAATGAGTGTCATGAATGGATGTTATTCGTTAAGTCTTATAATTCTCCGTTGACCTGGTTCGGTGGACCGTGGTTCTCATTTAGCAGGGGCGAACGCAGGGGGGGGTTAAATTATATATATATAAATTTAACTATATAATTTTTAAAAATTAAATATATATAAATAAAAAAAATCAAATTTTAAATTATTTATTTATTTATTATTAATAACATAAATAATTTGAAATAGTTAAATTTCCCTCCTATAAACATCTGGAATAAAAAAAAATTTATATTCATTTTCTTAAAGAAAAAAAAACACATACCACTGTTCTGATTTCCGTTCCGCATCAAATTCGTAAACGAAATTGATTTCTGTAAGTACCAAGACGTATGGATATAGGTACTCTTGTAAAATTGTATGTATTGATTGATTATGTCATTTCATATGTATATAAACACGAGTACCTACAATATATAGTAATAAAATAAGATATTTCTGAAAATCTAATATTTTTTCAAATACCCCCCCCCCCCCCCCGCAAATTATTTTCTACGTCCGCCCCTGTCCTTTAGGATATCACACAATAGTTGAATGCTGGATACGCCTCCAGATTTCAAAGAACATAACTCAAATTTTATAATACCTATGTACCTGCCCACACTGATTGACGGCAGGCTATCCATTTACGTATTTAATTTGTTCATAATTTGACTCTCTTTTACAGAATTATGGAGTTAGACTAAGGTTGGCGTTATGCATGTAGGTACACCTTCATTAAATTTGTTTTAAATGCTGAGGGATACTTCATTAAGTTAATTGACTTTTTTTTTATTAAATAAACTGATTGGTTAGTTGAAAAATAAATATTATTATTATTAGAATTTATAATTACAAAATATTGGCTTTGAGCCGAAGTTTAATACTAAGGTACCACTCATAACTTTCATTGAAACTTATCATTGAAAGTTTTTAATTTAAGTTTTGAGACACTTTAAGGGCAAAATCATTTTGATACCGCTATGAAGCTGACGGCTCTATTAGTATTTATTGCCAACAAAATATTTTACTTGAACTTCCTTCCACATAAATTCTTTTTAATTATTTTAATGATTGCAGTGACCAGTGATGGAAATCGACTTTTGTCGATATGTAGTATAGGGCTGTGTCAATCGTGATTGATTCGGTCTTTGTGACCCGTTCATCAAAATGACAATTGATTGCAATCACAGTAAACCGAAACAATCAATCCCAAAATCAATTATTTCAGTTTTTGAATAAATGACCGACGCCGTTAGAGGAAGATTTTGTTCGAGTATTCATATTCTGCCATCGACCCCTTGCAGAATGTTTCTTCACCTTAATTTAGAGAGAAAAACATGTTCACTAGTTTTTGAACAAGAAAATGGGGAAGCATTTTTTTGACGTTAAAGAAATAATTTGGAAATTTTTTGGAAAAATAATAGGGAATCGACTACTGTCGATAGTACTGAACTTTGAGCAATTATAGTAAAACGGGGTAACATTGCTCCATTTTTTGGACATTTTTTGGAAAACTTCTTAATGGTAAAACAAATTTTTTAATTTTATTTTTTTGCGTTTATCTCAGAAAGTATTCAAGCGATTTATTTGAAACAAATTTAATAATTTTCCTTATTCTTTGAAGCCTGTAAACAGATATTTTTTATTTGTTAAATATATTTGTTCAATTAGATTATAAACTTTGAAGAAAATTTCGTATACTTTTTTTTCGAAGTTGACCAACATATTCAATTATGCTTTTAAGGCCGTGTCACACAGAACGCGGGCCGACCGACCGACGGACGCGCCGGTCAATACTTCACCATGGAAGGAGAGAACGCGACGGGCAAATTTTGTTTGTAATTTTTTACAAAGACCGCCGGACCGCGTTCTGTGTACAAGCCCTTCAAACTTGCTTGATATTTTACAAAAGTGGGATTTTTTGTATAAAGTCAATAGTTTTATGCAAATAATGCTGATAAATAAATTTATTTACTAATTATAAATTTATCAACTTTTTGTATTTTTGCATCTATAAATTCGATTCAATCGCAATGACTGGGTTGCTGCTTTGTTCTATTTTATTATCGTTCCGTGTTTTGTGCATTTTCTTTTGTGTATTTGCTTCTGAATCTCTGTCCACTCAATTGTTCGCTCATCCACTCATTTACATTTTTATTCCTCCTTTCATTCCACTCAATTGTTGACTTTTTGTAACGACGACGGCCAATGCGTAGTGTGTTTGTTTTTTCCTTCTCCTTATGCCCAAAACAGATGTGCAGCTTTTTCCAATACAGCGAAAATAAAATTACACAGGTTCTTATGAAGGCTGACATATTCCAGGCTCTGCATGCAGCCTTTGCTGCATGATATCTCTATCTCTAAATTCGCTGCATGGGGAAAAAGCTGCACATCTGTTTTCGGCTTTAAGCGAACTAAAATGTTACATTAATACCTACATATTATAAGTATGGGCACCACTGCCGTGCGCAGTGTGTTTATTTTTTGCTTCTTCTGCAGTGAACCGAAGTGTTACATAAATGTACATATTTTGAGAGGAAAATGGGCAGGGCATTCAGTAGAAAGCAGCATGAAAAAAAAGGTTTACTGAAAGCTGCTAAAGATTATGAAAATGAAACATTACTGATTTCAACTGAGTGGAGTAAGGAATAAAATACAGTGCAAGCTCCCTTAGCCGGACAGTGACGATCGCAACATTGTTTTTCGTCTAAGGTAGTTCGCCCAGGGGAAAAAATAAAAAATAGTTATAAAAGGAAATGTATAGTTGGCATCATGAAACTGTTTCAGTGAGAGAAAATAAAATTCTTTATTTGGTTACGGAAAGCATATGAAAGTATGTATATAAAATTTTTGTTAATAATATAGTAGAAATTGCGGTTAGTCTCATGGAGCATTTGATATACTTTTACCTACTCATATTAATAAGTATATTTAAAGCTTGCGAAGCAACGCGAGCACGGGTTGGCTAGTATATTAATACGCTTAGGAAAAAGTTAAGGTACACTTTTCTCCGTTAATGCTAAATAAAAATGCATGAGTGATAATATATCGTTAGAAAGGTTGTCAGACCCAATGTGCAGAAATCAAAAATTATATGCATATGAAGCCGTTAGGGGCAGGTAAGAGTTATTTGAATTTTTTGAAATTATTGATTTTTATCTTTCTAAGAATTCAAATTTTGGGGTATGACGACTTTTATAGATTTGGTTTTTTGGTAAAAAAAATAAAATAGCGAACTTCGTAGAGCGGAGAAAGTTACAGTTTTATATATTTTAGCACAAAAATCACTCATATGAGAAATATTATCATCGTATAGTATAGTATACTTTGCTTAAAACGAGAACAAAATTTTGAATTTAAATAATTTTTTAAATAATAGGAGTGCTACAAAAACGATTTTTTTGTGAAAAAGGAAAAAAAATTAAACTGGTAACAATTAGGTAAAATGATGGTATAGCAATAGATAGGTGATAGTACCTACCTACCTAGGGCGCCAGTTATAGCTATCATCAAAACTCATCATTGAAAATTTTTATGATTTATTTTAAGACGTTTAGGATGCAAAATCTGTGATTATTTTGATGCCAAAATATAGCTTTAAACTTAATTAATATTATCTGCCCAATCTTTCTCAAGAAACGACTTTTATTATTTCAATGATCATTGATAAGATAGTGGAATCATTGAAAAAAAATGAAATTCAATTTATGTGGATTGTTGGACCCAAACGAATTTTTTTTTTGTCAATAAATATTAATTAAGCTTCACATTGGCATCAAAATAATTACTGATTTTGCGTTTTAAGTCCTAAATTTTAAATTGAAAATTTTCAATGATGAATTTCAATGATAGCTATAACTGGCTCCTAAATTTGAACGCGAGTGGAGTAGCGAATAAAAAAAAAAGGGTGCCGTTATTTTTTATCTGTCCATTAGTAATTCAGAGAGATTGGGTAGCATGGGGGATGTGTACAAGTATGGCGGTCGAATTCGAAAATTTTATCTATTGGTTGTTGCTTGAGCGATTTCAATTTAACTGAAACAGGTAATAGCTGAGACAGAGTTATAAAAGAAAAAAATATTTTCAAGTCAGGGTGGTTCATAAAAATATCATCTTCATTGTTTCTTGAGCGATTTGAATGAAACGGATACAGGTTATAGCTGACGGAGTTTGCAGGAAATCAACTTCTTTCCTTTGAGGTATAACCAAATGCACTATATACGAAAAATTTAGTAAAAATCTCCTGATTATCAAAACTTAGGTCCAAGACGTTTTTTTTTTAGCCTCATGCTTGCCAGATGCCACTTAACTACCTTTAAATGCATTTTTCAACAAAAAACCTTCTTGTTGAATTTGTGAACAACAACAACCTTTTTCTTTTCAAATATAAACAAACAATGATACACCAAAAATGGTGAACATAGATTTTGGGCCTATTCATGTCGTCTCACAGACGACCCCTTAGTGTTCTAGGGTTAACTTAACTGGATTGATGTCAAAGATTTATTTTTTTTTAACATTGTAAACATGCAGAAAGTAAATCTGTGTAAAAGGAAACGTTCTGATGCTTTTCATGAATGTTTTTAAGACAGTGATTGCAAATCATTTGTAGAAGAAAATAAGAACAAACTTTTAAATAAAAAAAATATTTGTTAATAAACAAAAAGTGAACAATTATCATTGGGTCTGAAAATGAATTTTGCCCTCATTTAAAAGATATTCGGTAAGAGTTTTCCTCACCTCCGCTGCACCGTCTGCTCTGTTGTTAGAACCTACCTTATTAACCGAATGCAAGGCAATACTCTCTTGACGCCACTCACCGTTAATGCGTTCTCCAAAGTCATCATATGTATCACCATTTAATAAATACAAATAGAAATAGACACTCAGATAAATCGCCACTATGATCGGCGAACGTCTCTACTGTCGCTATAAAAATTCCTCTATTATTAAATAACCCGCCCCTTTTTCGTATAAGCAGATGATAACGCGTATGCATGTGTTTCTTATAGTACGACATTTTGTCTTTGTTCTGTGAGTAGTTACGAAAAAAATAGATATAAGGGGTAAACAAATACCTGTGTAGGTACTTTGTTAAGGTTGAAGAATGAAAAGCAGTTAATGTTTGATTTGGTCGTCTTGTTGTTTGGAGGTAAGAGTTTTTTTCATATGTAGGTATTTATTCTCCGATTAAGAGCCCTTCACCTAAATGTGGGAACTATTTGTAGAACCTATTCCTAAACTCGTTAATATATTCTTAAGTAGTAGAACACTAAAAAAAAATAAAAATAAAATAAAAAAATGATTTTTTTCTTCGCGTTGCGCGACCCCTAGTGGTGAAAATAAAAAAAAATAAAATATCTTAAAATGTATTTTATAACTATATGCAACTTTTGCGGGAGGTATATTTTTGAATTTCAAAAAAAAATTTCACTCCGCCCTAATGCACATATACCTGCGATATACGTACATTAAATTCATTTTTGATTTAATTTAATTCATTTATAATTAATAAACTGTAGTGTTATGTCATATTGTGATTTTAAATTAGGTGCCATTCTCTATTAGTAAGACCAACGATGAATATGTCTCTAAGAGTTTCACTGATGAATGATGAGGGAAAATCACATTTTTGAGCCAAAAATTTAAGTCGTACCACGTAGTCACAAATTTTTTCGCCAGAAAATTGTCGCATGTTATAAAATTTAAATCGTTCTGCGACATATTTCCCATTGGTGAATAATGTTTTTTTAACAATTCCAAAAGGCTTTCCAGGCTTTGGTCTTCTGGCTTAGTTCTGGGGGGCACCATGTGCATTACCTTTTCAACCACTTCATCACTAAGCAAGGTTAGCAACATACCCACATGGTCTTCTTCTGGAATCTTGTTTACCTTAATGAACATTTTTAAACGCATTTCGTAGGTATTGAAATTATACCCAGGCACAAAAGTGGAGATATTTCCAATCAAATGGTTTTGTACTTGCACGTGTTTTAGTACGTCGTCGTCTCGTTTTTTGTCGGAATTTGCCATTTTTTTTTTTTTATTTTTTTTATTAATTTATTTACTTCCAATTTTAAACTTTTTGTTTTCAACTTTTTGTTTTTTTTAAATTTTTGAATTTTTTGTATCAACTTCTGGCTCCTTTTATCCTCGTCGCCAAATTTTCTATATTTATCAAATGAAACACGAGGTGATTTAGTTGACGGTCGGCACAAGACTGTCTGTCATAACTTTATTTATTTCAGTGTGTATGTGATTAAGTATAGTGTATTATAATGAGTATTACATATATAACAGGTATCTACTAATTTCGCATACCTATGTATAGTCCAGTCAACGAAGGAAAAATAAATGAAATAAATCGTGTAGTCTAGGTTATTTTTTTAAGTGGTAGGGGTGACCCTCAGGTCCAGCATACCAAAAGTCCCCAGCCCAGGGCCGCGAGCTTAAGCCTGGAGAGGGGGTTAAAGGTCCCCTTTTTTAGTTTTTCGCGAATATTTCGAAAACCAAGGGCTTAAATGAAAAAGTCTGAACCAAGGAATTAAAGTAAATTAAATTTCCTACAAAAAATGTTATATTTATATTTTCGCTTGGAGCAACACTAAGGAAGATGCGGGGTGGAGAAATGTCAAGAAATCTAAAAAATCGGTCATTAGCCTACAAAATTTAGTGTTTCTAGATGAATTTTATCTAGAAATAACAGAAAAAAAAAGGTATATGTATTCAAAATTATTCCATTGATGATTTGGAAGGGAGTTTATGGGGTTAAAACAGGTGGCGAAGGTTAGAATTTCCTAATTTAATTTATTTGCTACAGTGTTTGAATTCACTATGAAAAATACTGTTTCTTTAAAGGTAAAAAGTATAATGGATTTTTCCAAGTTACTGACCACGTCTTTGTAAAATAATTTTCAGACATGTACTAAGAAAAAAATCGTTTAGGATAGGGGGGTCTATGTCCCCTCGTTTATAAGGGAGGGACCATTTTCTAAAGCATTGACGTAAAGTGCATTAATAATTATTTAAAATCAATGGAAGTACCTATAATACAACACTATAGGTTTTTGAAAATCCGAGGACCTATTCTTTTATTTTGTTGCTAAAACAAGTTTTTTTATTAAACTGGTTATAAAAAAATTGAACTTAAATTTAAAGTTTTGAAAAAAAAAATTTATAATGATTTTATTTTCAAAATTTTTTGTAGCTAAGTGCTAAATTTTAGTTCAGTATTTACGGCCGTTGTTAATTCTTAGTCGAACGCTAAAAACTAGATAGCTGTAGGTCTTTCCATTTTTGAAAAAATCAAAAATTATGGAAACTACTACTTTTTTAGAAAATTATTTCTCTTGTAAAACCGTCACTTTGCCAACGAAGGAAAAATCATGTAGTCCGGATTATGTTTTCATAAGTTAGGGGTGATGTTTAGGTATAATATACTGAAAGTCCCCAGTCCAGACCCGCGAGCTTTAGACAGGAGAGGGGTAAAGGTTCTTTAGAAAAAATTTCTAAGGAAGTAGTAGTGTTAGAAATTTTTTCTAAAGAACCTTTACCCCCCTCCTGTCTAAAGCTCGCGGGTCTGGACTGGGGACTTTCAGTATATTATACCTAAACATCACCCCTAACTTATGAAAACATAATCCGGACTACATGATTTTTCCTTCGTTGGCAAAGTGACGGTTTTACAAGAGAAATAATTTTCTAAAAAAGTAGTAGTTTCCATAATTTTTGATTTTTTCAAAAATGGAAAGACCTACAGCTATCTAGTTTTTAGCGTTCGACTAAGAATTAACAACGGCCGTAAATACTGAACTAAAATTTAGCACTTAGCTACAAAAAATTTTGAAAATAAAATCATTATAAATTTTTTTTTTCAAAACTTTAAATTTAAGTTCAATTTTTTTATAACCAGTTTAATAAAAAAACTTGTTTTAGCAACAAAATAAAAGAATAGGTCCTCGGATTTTCAAAAACCTATAGTGTTGTATTATAGGTACTTCCATTGATTTTAAATAATTATTAATGCACTTTACGTCAATGCTTTAGAAAATGGTCCCTCCCTTATAAACGAGGGGACATAGACCCCCCTATCCTAAACGATTTTTTTCTTAGTACATGTCTGAAAATTATTTTACAAAGACGTGGTCAGTAACTTGGAAAAATCCATTATACTTTTTACCTTTAAAGAAACAGTATTTTTCATAGTGAATTCAAACACTGTAGCAAATAAATTAAATTAGGAAATTCTAACCTTCGCCACCTGTTTTAACCCCATAAACTCCCTTCCAAATCATCAATGGAATAATTTTGAATACATATACCTTTTTTTTTCTGTTATTTCTAGATAAAATTCATCTAGAAACACTAAATTTTGTAGGCTAATGACCGATTTTTTAGATTTCTTGACATTTCTCCACCCCGCATCTTCCTTAGTGTTGCTCCAAGCGAAAATATAAATATAACATTTTTTGTAGGAAATTTAATTTACTTTAATTCCTTGGTTCAGACTTTTTCATTTAAGCCCTTGGTTTTCGAAATATTCGCGAAAAACTAAAAAAGGGGACCTTTAACCCCCTCTCCAGGCTTAAGCTCACGGCCCTGGGCTGGGGACTTTTGGTATGTTGGACCTGAGGGTCACCCCTACCACTTAAAAAAATAACCTAGACTACACGATTTATTTCATTTATTTTATGATTTTAGGTCTTCGTTGACTGGACTAGTAGGCTCTCACTTTTGTTTAAAAAAAAATACATTATGTACCTATACCTGAAATCTTACCTTCCCACCTATGCTTCCTTATTGAAAATATACCTAAGAACAAAAAAATACACGAAGTAAAGAAGATACCTACATTATGTACATATTTTTGTACCTACATACGGAAAACAAAAAGTCACTTTATTATTATAACATACCTACTCCAGGTCCTATCTACTTATGTATACTATAAATACCAAACTACTTTTCTGCCTAACCAAACTAAACTAAACATACCTAGATAATGTACATATGTACCTACCTAAATATTTTAACTTTCAAAACATATTATAGAAATCTAATGGTTACTTGTAATCAAAAAACATGATTACAGAAACAACCGAAATCATAAAATTCAATAGAACACAAATTACCTATATTGAGATTTTTCGCCTTTGTTATTTTTTTGTTCTTCATACAAACTCTAGCGGTTGCTTGGAGAAAAAAATAAATGGAATGATTTGTGTCTGAGCTAAAATCTTGATAATTTTGTTTGGGGGGGATGTTTGAAAAATTCTTTGTTTTATATGAAAAACACGATTACTGATTGAATTTTTTGATTGAACTTGACTTAAGAAATATCAATTTGTTAGCAGGCATCATTACAGGTGCAAAATTCGTTAATTACATACAAGAAAAAACGTGTTGAAACACAGTATTTTTACTGTTTTTAAAATCAATATATTGTCGAAACGGTGCTGAAGTTTGTTTTTTTTATTCCTGCAGTTTAAAGACCCATTTGAACCCTTCAAAACAAAACTAAATTAGATTTAATTAAGTTACTAATTTACCCAAAAAGTAGCATTTGGATAAGGAGTTTTTGCAAAAATCTGACAATATAGTAGTACATTTTTTGAAATATCTTATGTTTTGTGCAAGGTAGGTAGGTAGGTAGGTAGAAATGGCGGCCAACGAACAACTAGCTCGTTGACCCAATTAGCGCAGAAAAGCACCGTTTTGATACCATAAACTCGTTGGAGTCTATTAATGGAAGGGTTTAGTAGAAGCTGGCGGGAGGCCATCCGCTCAGTGTCAGACATTTTAGTGTCAAACTAGCCACTACGTCCTAAAAGCTTACGGTTACCCTGCCCGTGTCCCCTCCAGACTCGAAGTCTGCATACTAGCAGTCTAGCGGATCAGAAGGGGGTCGATGCAAAGGCTACCGTTTCGTCGTCTCAAAGCCATTTTGTTGCATTAAGAAAAGAGATCAAGTCTTTGATCTTTATTTCGGAAAGTTCGTTAAGGTCGTCATAAAAGGCATGTCCAAAGGATTTTACTCTGTACTGGGCTAGAGCAGGGCATTTACAGAGGAAGTGAACTATTGTTTCCTTTTCCTGCTGATCCGCACAACTTCGACAGTGAGTATTGTAAGGTATGCCTAGTTTTGCCGCATGTTCTCCTATTGGCCAGTGCCCAGTGCAGGTTGCAACGATCCTGGCAATGTCATGACTTGATCTGCAGATTAGATCTTTTGTTCGGGATTTACTATAAGTGGGCCACATCTTTCTAGATATAATACAGTTGCTCAGACTGCCCCAGCTTCGATTGGATTCTGTTAGGAAATTTGAGAATAAATTGCCCCTCATAACCCCTAGAGGAAAATAATCTCGTTCCGCAAGTGAGTTATGAAGGGCTGATCCTTGCCTGGCCAGTTCGTCCGCCCGCTCATTACCCTCAATGCCACAATGACCCGGAACCCAGATGATGGTGACACTAAGGTTAACATTTAGACTTGCGAGCTCGTCCCGGCATTGCTGGACCAGTTTTGATGAAACCGAAGTCGCAGCTATTGCTTGCACAGCCGCCTGACTATCTGTCAGAATGGCAACATTTTGGTTTTGGTTTGGGACTATTTTGAGTATCTTGCATGCCTCCCTTATTGCCAGTATTTCCGCTTGAAACACACTTGCAAAGTTAGGGAGCCGAAAAGATTTAGCGATATTTAAAGACTCGGAGAAGATTCCTGAATCAACACCACACTCCATCTTTGAACCATCAGTATAAATAGTAGTGTCGAAGTCTCTCGTCACGACGTCATCTTTCCACTCCTCTCTGGATGGAAATTTGACTTTAAAATCTTTACTAAGTCTCAGAGTAGGGGTGCAGTAGTCAGTTGGAGTCGAAAAAATTTCGGTGGGAATCAGCTTTGTGATATTGCTGTGACCGTAGGGTCTGGCAAACCAGCAGTTTGTTTCTTTTAGTCTTATTGCGCTGCAAGATACTATGTATTTAATGTGTAAATCAAGTGGTAACAGATGCAAAAAAACGCTTAAGGCGTCCGTCGGGCACGTACGCAGCGCCCCTGTTGTGCCAACGCTAGCAGTTCTCTGCACCTTCTTTAGTTTGTTTATATTATACGCTTTGCTAAGTGCAGGCCACCACACAATCGAACCATAAGTGAGGATGGGTCGTACAACAGCTGTGTACGTCCACAAAATCATCTTCGACTGGGGGCCCCATTTTTTGTCGAATGTTTTGCTACAGGCGTAAAACGCTACGCACGCTTTCTTGACGCGTTCCTCAATGTTTAACTTCCAGTTCAATTTTGGATCGAGAATTACGCCCAGGTATTTCGCACTGGAAGACAGAGTAAGAGTTTGTCCATTGAGTTTGGGTAGAGTGAAAGGGGCTATCTTTGTTTTGGTAGTAAAAAGCATCAGTTCAGTTTTGCTTTGGTTGACTCCTAGTCCACAGCTCGTGGCCCAGTTGTTAACCTTTCTTAAAGCTGCCTCTGTGATTTCACTAATTACAGATGTAAACTTTCCTGACACTAATAAGACCAAGTCATCAGCATAGGCAACTGCCTTCACCCCTCCACTCTCTAGCTTGACCAGGATTTTATTCATGACTAAAAGCCATAGAAGAGGAGAGAGAACACCACCCTGGGGTGTTCCCCTACTGACATATTTGGTTGAAGTTACGTTACCTAACATTGCTATAATTTTCCTATTCCTTAGCATGGATAATATCCAATTTCTAATGTAGTCCTCTACACCAAGTTCAACCAGGGATTGAAAAATAGAATCAGCTAGGACGTTGTTGAAGGCTCCTTCTACGTCTAAGAAGGTAGCGAGAGTGTATTCTTTATAGTTTATTGTTTTCTCAATTGTACGCACTACCTCATGGAGTGCCGTTTCTGTCGACTTACCCTTAAGGTAGGCGTGTTGCGAGTTTGATAGAGGACGTCTATCTAAGATGTCCCTAATATGGGTGTCAAGGATGCGCTCCAATGTTTTAAGTACAAAGGAGGTGAGGCTTATTGGCCTAAAATCCTTCGCGGATTCATGGCCTCGCCTACCGACCTTTGGGATAAAAACTACTCTTACATGTCTCCAAGACTCAGGTACATGATTGAGGAGGAGGCAACCTTTAAAAATCCTCTCCAGCCAAGTTACTGCTATGTCTTGCAGTTTTTGGAGCATAACTGGCAGTATGCCGTCTAAACCTGGAGATTTATATGGGGAGAAAGAGTTAATAGCCCAAGCAATACTTTCTCTAGTTACAAGAGTATCAATATGCTCTACGAGGGCTATTCGAATGGTTTGAGTGCTACGCCTTTCGGGGCTGTTGTCTACGCAGCCGGGAAGGTGTGTCGACATCAGTACTTCAAGAGACTCGGTTGGAGAAGCTGTCCAGGACCCATCATACTTTTTCAGAAAAGAAGGACAGCAGTGCTCCTTCGATAGAACCTTGCTGAGCCTTGCAGAATCCTTTATGTTTTCAATAGATTGACAGTATTCTCTCCAACCTTGCTTCTTGGCCGATGCGATGGCTCGCTTGTAGACTCTAAGGCAGTCTTTGTATGGTTTGTAAAATTTATGTTTATGGCAGATATTGAAGATTGCTCTTGTCATCTTTCTAAGGTTAGACAGATCTTCATTCCACCAGGGAGGGAAGGTTTTACGGCTGTATTTGATTGGGCAAGAAACTTTAAAAGCAGTGCTCATTGACGCTTCGAAGGTTTTTACTATTGCCTCTAAATCTTCAACCGAGTCTGGACTTAGATTCGGTATATTTAGGAGTTTTGATTTTGCAATTTGACCGAACTTTTTCCAGTCAATTCGTTTGGGGTTTCTGTAAGGTGGAGGGGCTTCGGTCTCGAAGTTTAAATTAAAGAGTATCCATCTGTGGTCTGAGAAAGACTTCAAGAGGGATACTCTCCAATTCTCCACAAGTGAGTTGAAGTTATTACTAGCGACAGTGACATCCAGTACATCTTCCCAACCTTCATAGTTTTCCGAACTAGGAAAGACGAAGGTGGGAGTATTACCCCTGTTGCAGATCGCTAAATTGTTTTCAATAATAAAATCAAAGAAAGACTCACCTCGTTCGTTGATCTCCG
The DNA here is from genome assembly GCA_947049315.1 of Epistrophella euchroma. NCBI lineage: Eukaryota > Metazoa > Arthropoda > Insecta > Diptera > Syrphidae > Epistrophella > Epistrophella euchroma. The sequence goes on from OX346245.1 coordinate 64,010,236, forward strand.
AACTACCCCATAGGGTATGGCGTGCGTTCGCATCGCACCCGATGAGTAGGTTTGCCTTCGTGGTTTTGCAGGTGGTTGTTAAGTTACGTACTTCTTCTGGCGGTGATTGTCTGTCACGATCCAGGTACGCAGAAGCCAGAAAAAGACCCTCTGCATTCTTGTTTTCCAGCCTGACAACTGTCAGATCCGGAGCACTGAAATTAGAGCATAAAAAGGCTTTAAGATGTTTTTTGACAAGAATACAGGTTCTTGGGTTACCTTCGTCTGGATTACAGTCGGGTTTATAAAAAAGGTCATAGCTATTGTCGTGGAGGCCTCGGACTTTGAGGCCGTTAACCCACGGTTCTTGAATAATGCCGATGTCAATGTTTTCCTCTCTTAGGAAAACCCTCAGATTATCTGAAGCACATTTAGAGTGCTTCAGATTAATCTGTATGACCCTCAGCAGCGCGTTTTTAATTTTTTCTCGGTTCTGCACAGTCAGGGCCCGGCTTCTTGCTAGGGACCTCGACATTGTCGGCAACATTGTCGATCTCGACATCATCGTCAACTTTGTCGGGGTCTGCTCCCTGACTCTGCAGTACCTTTATTTTGACACTTTTGATGCCAAATTTTAGTTTGTGGTCGGCTTCGCCGAGAGCCCCTTTGCTTTCTTCGCTGATCCTCAGAAGATAAGATGCGCTGTTCCTCTGCGGCTCTTCAGCCTTGATGACTGCCCAGTCATTCATCGGAATCAGCGGATTTAGCCTCTGAAGACAGCGGATCAGCTCCGGTCCGTCTGGTTTGGTGGGCATGAGAGGCAACCAGATGCGAGCCATAGGTTGTCTTGGGATGTCCTTAGCTGGGATGAGCTTGAGCTTCAAGCCCTCCCAGTCATTGCTGATCTTAGCAATGCATGAACTAAGGAAATCCCTAGAAAACAAGTCAGCGCACCTGATCACCTTGTACCCCCTGACCATCTCACCAGAGTCGAAACCGGGGTAAGGACCCTCGGCTGTCTCTATCGTGTAGTCAAACACCATCTGGGAAAGCTTGCCCTCGATAGAGCTCCACACAGCCAGCAAACTTTTGCCGTCCACATCCGATACTCATCCACAACCGATACCATGAGGTCGTCCCTGACAACTTCACTGAGGGTACGCGGTTGCGCCATCTTCCCAGATGGTGCCTGACTCGTCGTTGGTTTGGTTTTCGTTTTCGGGCCGTCAAGCTTACTTTTTTTCTTAGCTGGGTTGGTCCCGTCTTGGGACCTATTTCGCTTGACAGCCTTATCCTGGGCGGCCAGAAGACTGTTGTATTCATCAACAATCCTCTGGTACCTGATTTTGTCCTCAGCGTCCCTCTCATGCTGCCTTCCAGCTTCCTCATTCTTGGCAATCTTGTCAAGAAAGTAGGTCGCCCTCTTGAACTGCAGCCTGAGACGAACGCCTTCGGATTGTCTTTTCTTTCTCCGTACAGCATTACTACTTGTATTGCTGCACGAAGGTTCTGGGTTGGTTTGTTCGGGTTTAGGAATCACAGGGGTACTATTACTAATACTTCCTGTGATTCCTGGGGGTGTAGCGAGCTCGGCAGCGGCTAAGCTTTCTACAATGGTCTCCTGGCTGGAGGCCAAAAGTTCATCCTCGAAGTCATCGGATGGTCCATAGTCTGTCATGTCGGTATCGTCGTTTTGTGAGTTTTTGTTGTTCATAAAAGTTCCCACGAGTAAGTCGGAAAAGAAGGTCGAGCCCCGGCAGAGCCGATATGCCGGGGTAAGGCAGAAATAAGACGGACCTTGCCTGTGCGTCCGAATAAGCTCGTTAATAGGCTGGTTTACCCCCCAGCCCTTCCATTTCTTCGGCACGGATTATGATATACGCTCACACCACCTTGAAAATTAGGGACCCCGTATCTATGGTCAAATCGCTTTGCTGAGGGTTGAACTATTGAGGAGTAAAGGAACACCCCAGCAATTCGACCTGACCTTAGCTGATCACCATCTTGACATCGCACAAGATAAAAACTGTAGTGATCATTACCGCCCGGCACCCACTAGGAGGGTTTGATACGAGGATTTGCGCCGGGCCTTTTTTTTCTGCAAACTATCAAAAAAATAATACCTGCAGTTTAAAGCCAATAAACAACTCTTTTATGTGCTATTTAAATTATTGTCATACACGCTCAAATGACTTCGTAAAGTAACATAGCGAATGAGCATTTTTTCCTCAAATGTAAGGAAAGGCCTCTTAACGCCTGACTCCCACAGTCCACCGAAGTGAGGAGATGCTGGGGGTATAAAATGTCATTGAATTTCGTCTTTTACAAGCTTTGATGATGCATTTTGTTCACAACGCTTGATGGTCGCTTGCATTTATTGTTGGATTTCTTTGTTGGCTCCAACGAATGTAGTTCCATTGTCACTGTAGATATACGAACATATTCCTCTTCTTGGGACAAATCGTTTCATTGCTGCTATGAATGCTGCTGAACGGGGGTCATTCACAAGTTCAATGTGAACTGCTTTGGTAGCGAAGCAAACGAAAATAGCGATGTAGGCCTTGGTTGATCAATTTCCTCGCCCCTTGGAAATTAGTACTTGAATTAGCAGCATAATCAATACCAGTGTGTGTAAAAGGTCTTGATGGTGTTACTCTAGCTGCAGGCAGTAGTCCCATTTGTTGAGTACTTGGTTGTGCAGTAAAACGGTAGCATTTTATACACTTATGTATGACTTGTCGAACGCATCTTTTTGCTTGAATGATCCAATAACGTTGCCTTAATTTTGCTAGTGTAAGTCGGATACCGCCGTGCAATGTGCGTTCATGGGCGTCTTTAACCAACAATTTTGTGAACCATTCTTGGTGAGGCAGTATGTTTCGAAATTTGTAGTCGGCCACCCACAACAAGGATATTCTCTTCATTCAGAAATGGGTTCAAGGAAAGGACCTTACTTTTTTTGTTAATATTCTTTCCACCTCGTAGGCATTCAAGTTCTTCGGAATACAGTTTTTCTTGAATATAACGTATGATTCCTTTGTTGGCCTCATTTAACTCTTTAACTGTTAAATTGTCTGTTTGTTTTGGACTCTTTAACTTCTTGTTTTTGCAGTTAATTCTAAATCGTCTGCAGTAAGCAGCTACTCTTATTAACTTTGAGTAAGAAGAGATTTTTTCAGTTATGTCACTAATATCTTCTGCTTTAATTGTCAAAACTTTTCTGGTTTCGGGAATATCGATCATTGTATTCGGATGTAGTTCTTGTAAGGGTTAATGTTCTGAATCAAATTTCAGCCATCCAGGTCCATACCACCATAATTGATTGTGTGTCATCTATTCTGGTAAGCAACCTCTTGAACCATAATCAGCTGGATTGTCTGATGATCGTTCATGCCTCCAGCAGGCTATGTTTGTTGCCTCTTGTATTTCTGACACTCGGTTTGCAACAAATGTCTTCCAGGTAGATGGAAATTTTTGGATCCAGGCTAATGTAATAGTGGAATCTGTCCAGGCAAATATTTTTTCAACTTGCGAGCCAAAGGTCTTCAGTGTTTCTGATAGTAATTTCGATAACAGATAAGCACCGCATAGTTCCAATTTTGGAAGAGGAAGTTTCTTGCTGATTGGCGCCACTTTTGTTTTTGCAGTTAAGATTGTTGTCGCAAAAAAACCAGTTGGTAGTGCTACTCTTGCATACACTATACTGCTGCATAAGCTGCTTTAGAAGCATCACAAAACCCGTGAAGCTCAATTTGTTGATATTTGTTGGTATCTATCCACCTTAGTATTCTGATGTCTTCAACCGCTACTTTCTGAAGTTCAAGTGGAAGCGGATCATCCCACTTGAGTTCGGTTTGCCAGATACGCTGCATTAAGATTTTCGCGCTTACAGTCACGGCCAACCATCCAAAAGGGTCAAATAGTTTGGCTATTTCGGATAAGGTTTTTCGTTTTGTGAGTGTGGCTTCCTTAGTGATGTTTATGTCTAAGTTCACTTTGAATTGAAAAGTGTCACTTAAAGGATTCCAGTGGATTCCCAAAGTTTTGATTGTTTCATCTTTCATGACGTCTATTTTCTGTTGGTTTCGTAACTCGATTGGTATATGTTGAAGCAGACTTTTGTTGTTAGCAGCCCATTTGTGCAGATGAAACCCTGCTCCCACTAACATTTGGGTTTTTCTACACTCTGTGATCGTGTCCTCACCGGACATAACATCATCGACATAAAAATCATGTTTGACCATTTCTGCCGCGACTGGATAATTTTGTTGTTCGTCTTCAGCTAGTTGTTGAAGAGTCACGAGTGCCAAGGTCACGTTCAAAAAAATCAGTAAGAAAAAAAATTAAAAACGATAAATGTAAAGTAATAAAAATGTTTCAATTGGATTTCATTTAAATCACAGTCCACAAAAACTAGATTTTAATATTAAAAAATCAATGAAACGTTGCAATGATTATTGTTCATAAGAAATATTCTGGTGTCTTAACCTAAACAACAAGAACTATACCGAAACATTGAAAATGAAAATATCGATAAAAAAAAACACTTGTAGCATAAATGTCTCAAAGTAGGTGTTCCGTTTTGGTTTAAACGGACAACGAAAAAATGTTAGTTTCAATTTCTTTTTTATTTATGTGAAAAGGTTAACGGCGACAAAAAAAGATCCGTATAGAACTGTAGTTTTGCAAGAAAAACCACTCTTTTTCCTTCTTCAAAATTAACGAAGCAACGACTTTCAAGTTCTGTATTCAACTATATACATATCATAATTCATTTTATTTAAGCTTGTGACTTTACAAATTTCGAGTACAAGTTCTGAAATGGTATAAATGAGTTTAAATGACGGCAGGGTGACCCAAACATATCGGCCCCTGTTGAAGAAACTACAACTTTTTTATTTTGAAGTTAATTCAACAAAAGATAAAAAAAATTATGTTTAATTTTGACATGGTAAAATAGCTACTCGTTGAATTGCACGACGTATTATACCAGACTTCGTTCGTATATCCACAACTCGAATCTTGCCATCACTGCCTGGGATAAGATTAACAACTCGTCCCAAGTTCCAATGATTGGACGGAGTGTTGTCATCGTGAATCAAAACCAACATGTCAGCCCTTAGAGATTTGTGGACACCTTCTCTCCACTTGGATTTGGATTGTAGCTCAAGCAGATATTCCTTCCGCCAACGTTCCCAAAAATGTTGTCGGAGGAGACTTATTCGCTTCCATCTTTCAATTAGACTGATGGCCTTGGGTTCTTCTATAATTGGTTCTGGAATCGCACGCTGGGGTACACCAATAAGGAAGTGACCTGGTGTGAGGGCTTCAAGATCATTTGGATCGGAAGAACTTACTGCAATTGGCCTGGAATTGAGAACAGATTCAATTTCTACAATCAAGGTATTAAATTCATCAAAATTCAAAAGAGTTGTGGACGAAACACGACGAAAATGAAATTTTAAAGATTTTATGGCGGCTTCCCATAGCCCACCAAAATGTGGAGCGCGAGGTGGAATATGTTTGAATTCCAGCCCCTCTGCTGCGCACCACGCTTGAATTTCGTCTCTTGTTTGCTGCGAAAAGAATTCGGCTTTTAGCTCTTGTAACTCTCTCCTAGTACCGACAAAATTGGTTGCGTTGTCGCAATATATTCGTTGCGGGATACCACGTCTAGCTACAAAACGCTTTAAAGCTGCGATGAATGATTTTGTTGTCAGGTCTCCAACCAACTCGAGATGCACCGCTTTACACCCAAAACAAACAAAAACTGCAACATAAACCTTTCTTGGGGGACGACTTCTTACTCCTTCTGTTATGTAGTGTGGTCCACAAAAATCCACACCAGATACCAAAAACGGCCTCGTGAGTTCAACTCTATGTTTTGGAAGATTACCCATAATCTCCTTATGAAGTCGGGGATAATACTTAAAACAAAGTAGACACTCTCTAACAACGTTGAGTGCCAACCTTCTACACCCCATTATCCAAAATTTTTGACGGATGATAGCTACAAGTGATTGCGCACCAGCGTGAAGGTTTCTTTTTGTGGAGATAATGAACGTAATTCCGTACAAACAAAGAATTACTCGGCAACAATATAGGGTGTTTTGTTCCATACTCTAGATTCGCATTATTGAGTCTTCCTCCTACACGCAACAGTTCAAAATCACCCTCTTTGCCCAGAAATGGATATAAGGCTTTTAACAATTTCCTTTGGTTTAGATTTTGTTCATTTCCGTTTAATAGTTTCATTTCGAAATCATCTTCTTTACTCAGATATGGAGATAAGGCTTTTAAATTATTTTGCTTTGGAATTTCCTTCTTTCCCTTCAACTGTTTTATTTCTGCTTTAAATGAGTTTTGTTGTATTTTCCAAATAAGGTTCATGAATGTTCCATGCAACTCTCTAGCTTCAATTGGACCTTTTGTCATGTGGTTTGGAGCAAACCATCCAACTATGAACCGACGAACATAGGAGAAAATTCGAAGAGTTTTTTGAAAATCATTAAATTTTGTGAATGACTCCTCGAATGCCGTGTCATTTTTTACATTTACCAACGATACTTTTGTGACATTCAATTCATGTAGTTCGATCAAATTTGGCTTGGTTTTTGGCCAAGTCTCTTCATTTTTGTAAAGAAATGGTGGCCCTTGAAACCAAAAAGATTTTAATAACTCGTTTACAGTGGTGCCTCTCGAAACAATATCGGCTGGATTTGACTTTGATCCCACGTGTCTCCAAGTTGCTTGGTGAGATCCCTGTTGAATCCGAGAAACTCGATTTGCAACAAACGTCTCCCACGAAGATGGATGTTTTGCTAGCCAGTGAAGGACAATTTCTGAATCTGTCCAAAGAGTGACCGATTCAACCCTTTTAGTTACGTTCTCCATAACTTTTTGCAATAGCTGGACCAACAAGTCAGCCGCGCAAAGTTCAAGTCTTGGAATTGGTTGTACCTTTCGAGGAGCAACTCTTGATTTTGCAACAAGCAGCCTGACAACGACTATTCCATCGACTAAAGAACGAATATAGACGCAACATCCATAAGCTCTTTTTGATGCATCTGCGAAGCCATGGACTTGAAAGCTCCCAGCTGGTAAGACGCATCGTTCCATCCGTATCTTCTTAAGATCTGCCAACTGGTCCTTAAAAGAACACCATTGCGTATGCAAATTTTGGGACAGGGATTCATCCCATGATACTTTTGATATCCAAAGATCCTGCAAAAACACCTTCGCCCTAACAATAATCGGGCTTATCAGACCAAGGGGATCGAAAAGCTGTGACATTTCAGATAACACACTGCGCATGGTAACTCGAGATGAAGTTGTAATTTTAGGATCCAGACAGCAAAACTCATCCGATTTTGGATCCCATACGATGCCAAGTGCCTTAATGATATCTGCATCGTTAATCCTAAGGGGTTTCTCCTTCTCATCTTCTGGTATCTTGTCCATAAAAGTTGGCTCATTTGAAAACCATTTCCGTATTTCAAACTTTCCTCGTTCTAAAATATCTCTCACTTCATCATATATGAGTTCAATTTCTTCAATGGTGTTGCCTCCTGAAATGAAGTCATCTACATAGAAGTCTTCTTTTAGTTTTTGAGCACCAACTGGATACTCCTGCTTGTACTTTTCAGACAAATAGGTAAGACAGCTCGTTGCCAAGTACGGAGCAGATGTTGTCCCATACGTGACGGTGAGCAATCTATAAATTTCTAGTTCCTCATCTGGATGATCTCGCCATAAAATACATTGATAAAATGTATCCTTCTCGTCAACCAATATTTGGCGATACATCTTTGCAATATCAGCCGTCAAAGCAAATTTGTAGCACCGAAATCTAAGGACGATTGAAAATAGGTCATCTTGGACAACCGGCCCTTTAAGCATAGTGTCATTTAGTGGCAAATTTGACGACGTTCGACTGCTGCAATCAAAAACCACTCTTAGTTTTGTTGTTGTGGAATCTGGCCTTATAACACACTGATGAGGAGTGATGTATTTTACTAAAAAATGTTGCGATTTAGGTACTTTAACCATGTGGCCCAGATCTAAATATTCATGAATAAACGTGGTGTACTGCTGTTTTAGAGAAGGATCCCTACTAAGCCGCCTCTCGAGTCCCCAGAAACGCTTTTGTGCGCAGCGCAACGAATCTCCTAACTGCATTGTCCCTTCTTTAAATGGTAGCCTAACAACGAATCTACCTACTTCAGTTCTTTGTACTGTACTGAGAAAATGATTTTCACAACGCAGTTCTTCCGCTGTCATCAGAGGCCTTGAAGCCTGAAGTGTTTCTATTTTCCAAAACCGTTCAACAATATCAGAGAGATGAGAGTCCCAGTTTTGATTTTCAGCAACAACATGACACGATGAACTGCCAACCCTTGTCGTTTTTACCCTTCCTGACACGACCCAACCAAATACAGTTTTTTGCAATGTTGGTTGGTCATTATCTAATTTGATCTGTCCTACTGACAACAAATTGAAGAACAAATCTGCTCCTATCAAGACATCTACGGATGATGGAAGGTTAAAACTAGGATCTGCCATCTGCAAGTTTTTAGGGATCTTCCAGTTTTCGATATCAAGTGCCACTTCAGGTTGTACACTTGTTATTTTTGGTAAGATTAGCGCTTCTACTGACGTTTCGAATGACGTTAACCGTGATTTAATTAGAATATTCGTGCAGCATTTCACCTCCAGATTCTTACCAACTTCAGCAACCGTTGCATTTATCCGATTTTTCTTAAGACGCAATCTTTGAACAGCAGCTTCAGTTACAAAATTTAACTGTGAGGCAGAGTCTAGCAATGCCCTGACGTCATGAAATTGCCCTCTATTGTCTTTAAGCTTAACTATTGCCGTAGCCAAAATCACTTGACAAGGTTCTCTCTCCTTGCCAACCTCAGTCACCGATGAATGCAAAGAGGTGTTTACAGGGTTTACCAATTCCGGCTCTGCCAGCAAACGACCATCTTCTGTTGGTTTCTGAGCATATCGATGAAGCAACATATGATGTGGCCAACCACATACCTGACATTTTGACGAGGTGCACTTTTTAACCGTATGTCCAATGCCAAAACAGTTTATGCAAAGCATCCGCTTCTTGACTTCAGTAAACCGTTCTGCAACACTCAGAGTCTGGAATGCAGAACACCTCTCCATACTGTGTCCACTTTTGGTACAGTAATGACAGCCTGAATTAGCTGCAACAAGACTTGTGTTGTTGTTGTTAATTGGTTTCTTTGGGCGGTTCTTGCGATGGTGATCTTTTGATGCAGCTTGCGAAGTTGAAGGCAACGACGATGATTTCGATTCCCTAACTTCTAAATTTTGACACCTTCGAGACAAGACTTCCTCGCATTGTTGCCATGAATTTAATCTAGAATAGTCAATTGACTCTTCCCATTTGACCAAAGACTCTGTGTCAAGTCTCTCAGAAATAATGTGAATGATCAGTGCATTTGCAATGTTTTCAAACGTTCCTATTGACTGCATTGCACTAAAGTGACTATTAACAGAGTCCACCAATGATCTCAACTCCGATGACACACCTCGATGAACTTTATTTAAACTGAACAAAGATTTAATATGCTCTTGAAGCATCAGGTTTTTGTTGTCGAATCGTTCATGTAGACGGTTGATAGCTTTTAGATAGTTTAAGCTGTTGACTTCGAATTCCCTAACAGCAGCTAAGGCTGGGCCTTCCAGACTATCCAATAAGTAGTTGAATCGCTCTAAATTGTCCAGGTGCAAGTTGTTATGAACTAATTTTTTGAAAATTCCAATAAAATTTGGATATTGTGAATACTTTCCAGAGAACTTAGGAATTTTTTGTGATTGGAGATTTGAGCGGGGCAACACGTGTGGCACAGAAAACGAGGCATTGAAGCCATATGGTGGGACTGTTGCCTGTCCATTCGCTATCAACGAAATTAATTCGGATTTTGTTTCGATGTACAAATCTTCAATTTCATTACGCGATTTTAAATTAGATTCCATCTCAGTTTCACTGCTTAGCCTTTCGATTTGTATTTGCGTGTTAAGTATTTGCTTGAAGTATGACTCTAATATCCCTAATCTACATTGTAATTCGGGTTGTGAAAGTGTGTCTTTTTTAGTCTGAATCAGCTGACGAATTCAAGTTAGGCTGCCTTTGGTTGTTGACCTCAAAGCTTTTAACTCGCTCAACGATGCGCCTCCCCCATCTGCTTCTCCACTTTGTGTTTTTGTATTATTAGTCATTATTTGTTTGACCCTTATATGCGGTTTTTCGATAGGTATTAATTTTATATGAGACTCATAAACAGTAGGAAAATATATGATAATATTATGTTATATAGAAATAAATGTGATTATATATCTCCCTTATTATCTGTGCCACAATTTAATATTCTTTGCTCAACTCAAATCAAATCTCCATTACTCTGTCCAACGACGAAATTAATGACAATTGTAGTATTGTAGAGCTTTGATTCAGTTGTTATTATTATTATTATTATTTTTTTTTTTTTTTCGAAATTCGGAATTCATATAATAAAGCTTTTTAAATTTCCATATTATGTTGTGACACTGATAATCAGTCGAGACACTTTACCTTTATAAGCTTTTACCCAAACCTAGAAGCTTCTCTTTAAAAGTGTTGAATTAGTTTTCCTGTGGTAGAATTCTATTCTCCATCACGATTATGACACCTTCGATGAATGATTTTGTTGTCAGGTCTCCAACCAACTCGAGATGCACCGCTTTACACCCAAAACAAACAAAAACTGCAACATAAACCTTTCCCGGGTTTCGGCACCAAAATGTTCCGTTTTGGTTTAAACGGACAACGAAAAAATGTTAGTTTTAATTTCTTTTTTATTTATGTGAAAAGGTTAACGGCGACAAAAAAAGATCCGTATAAAACTGTAGTTTTGCAAGAAAAACCACTCTTTTTCCTTCTTCAAAATTAACGAAGCAACGACTTTCAAGTTCTGTATTGAACTATATACATATCATAATTCATTTTATTTAAGCTTGTGACTTTACAAATTTTGAGTACAAGTTCTGAAATGGTATAAATGAGTTTAAATGACGGCAGGGTGACCCAAACAGTAGGTAAATACTTAATTAGGTACTTTTCTTGAGAGACTTGCTTAAAGTCAACATTCCTTAAAGGTATTTTATTTCAAAGACAAGGAAAGGTTATAAGTTAAGAAGGAACTGTGTGCTGTAACAGCTGAAACTATAGAATGTAGTTCAGCCTCTTTTAGGTGTGTTCAGAAATATGATAACAAAGGGTTAGTTTTTTCATAGCTTTAATCCATAATTATTCCAACTTGTATATATTCCTTTTAGCAAAACAACTGCGCTAGCGGGAAAAAATATTTTTTGAAAAAAGTGGCCCATATAAGTTAAGGCAAGGATTAAACATTCAACTCCTTTTTGGAAAAAGTGACAAAAAGTGGAAAAGTGAAAAACAAAAATTTGCGTTAAAGATTACCTACTGGGTACAAAAAAGCTGTATAATCTGTCAACCCAATCTTATATAACGAACTTAACATAACTTTGCTAAAGTGTTTAGCTCAAAAATATTTTTGAGTTTCAAAATTATATCTTTATTCTAGCCCGTTTCAATAAAATTCCATTTTTTTTATTTAAAATCCAAGTATAGTTTCTTGTTTACTTAAAATCTCCGAAAAAGTTCAAAAGTCGATAGAAAACTTCAACCTTGGCAAATAGCATAGGTACACAAAAGTATGTTATGTTTTTAAACATCGTTTACCGGGATAATTATTAGACTTGAATATCATTGTTTTGGTGTATTTATATATACCTTTTCAATTTAATTTATTTTTTCCCTTCTAAGCTTATCAGTTTCGAAATGCTCTCAAAAAAGATTAATTCACTATCTGGCATCACTGATTCGAATGTCTTTTCCAACTTTTTTTAAAAGTACATATAAGTATACCTAACTACTAAAAGTATATAACTACATATACCAAGCGAAAATACATCTCGTTTTTACAAAAGAGTGGGAGTGAGATGTAAATACTGGAACTGAAACGTAGAAAAAAGTCGGTGCAGCAACAGCAAGAGAACCTATGCATAGACTTTAATAATATACTAGCTGCCTTATTCTTAAAAAAATGGTTATTTCAGCTCTTGTGTTCAGGGAAACTACACCATGGAATAACAGTAGATACCCAACTCAGGGTAGTAGCAGCGTTGCCCCCCTACTACAAATGTAGCGTTTTTGCTACATTTTTTTTAAAGAAAAATTCACTCCGTACAATCGTAAAATATTCCAAAAACACTACAATTTCAAAACATAAAATTCTAATTTCGAAGGACAATTTTGATCTTACTTTCCATTTTTTTTTATTTATCAATAGCTGAATTTTTTTTTTGCAATCCCGAAAGGAATTGGATGAAGAAAACGATGTTCGGGCTAAACAGCTTACGTGTTAAATCCAACAACAACTAAATCGCTTCGGGTTTAGCTAGGCACAGTAGGGAGAATTCTCGGTTCTTAACCCTCCGTCCTCACACATATTTTTTCTTACGCGGTCCTCACACTGGGGTGTGACATACCCCAATCATAAAAATTTTTTAAATAACGTATTTTAATTAAACTTAATTTTTATTCATGTTTCATAAATTTAGTACATTAATATAGGATCCAAAATTGCACGCACATAAAAAAAGCAAAATAGTTATTAAAGAAAAATTTTAACTTGGAAATAAAGTGATAAAATAAAATGATAAAAATCATAAAAATTTTAAATTTCAAATAAAAGACTAATTTCTTAAAAGTTGGTCAAAAAATTGTCCACATATGCTTTTTGAATTGCTATAGAATCATTGTGGTAGAATTTTACGTTTGTACGAATAAGTTCTCAAAAAATGAAATTTTTACACTGAAAAACCCATATAAAAATACTGTAAAAACACTTACACGAACTGCACATGCACTGGGGTGTGTGATACCCCATACCAAATAATAAAGCAAAATAATATATGTAAAAAATTTTCAAATATCTCAAAATGACTTCCTACCACTGCAGAAAATGTGAAAGTGAATTTACATAGGCATGACATAGCCGACAAATTTTTTTTGCGGTAACGGCACGGCTTACAATTTTGTGTGGGGTATCCCACACCCCAGTGTGAGGACGAAAGGTTAATTTAAGCACGTCGAAAAACTGTTTTACCGGCAATATTTACATGCATACACGTTTTGGATAGTGTGTATGGAAATTCCATGTTTTTCTGTAATGGCGGGCGTCGGTAATCCGTCGGTAATTTTAGAAGTCATCAATTTTTCGTTTCTGAAAGTGGATAATGTGATTCACTTTTTTTTTTAAGTAATCACTCGGAAAATATTATAATTACAAAAAAATCAATCAATGAAATCATATTCGACACCAAAAACTCAATTTTAAAAATAAAATATAAATTAACCAATGTAATTGACATAAAAAAAATTATAATGCTCTAATAATGTTGTGTGTCCACCTTGATTTTGAAATTTTAGTAGGAAATTTGCAAAAATGTTTTTGTAAGCCAAATATTTTTGCTATGTAAATATGCATGAAATAAAATCCAAATTTAGACCTTTTATTATTTATACAAATAATATTGTCGTTCCGAAAAAAATTACAATTTAGTATGTTGTGTTTTTGCGCGTTTTAAATTTTACTACATTTAAAATTTGCCACACTACATTCTCAACCTGTTACGGGGGGCAACACTGGGTAGTAGATACCCAACTCATGCCTTTTTGTATGAGTGTAAAGTGAAGCTTTGCCACCATTATCTCATAGGCAAAAACGTCAATTATGTAAATAATGTTTCGGTGTTTTTTGGAAATAATTGTTTATCTTGGGATGTAAAGAAGATAGAATTATATTGGTATCAAATGAAAGGTATTTTTATCATCTTTTAAACATAAGCAAAATTTTGTTCCTATATTTTATACATTTCAAGATATTTTATTTAGATTCAAATTCTTGATAGTTTTATTTGCTAAGACTGAGAATTTTGAACACTGATATCTTTAAAAATTTAAAGGTCACATATAATGTAATATATAATTTAGTGTCATTTATCAAATAAATTCTTAACTATAAAATAAACAAAAATCCCCAAAAATGCACATTAATACCTATACAATTCTTATTTTCTATTACCGTTATTTTCATTATTTTCTATAGAACTATACCTTTACCTACATTTTTTAAGAATATATCAGCGGTATACTGCTGTCTCGTTGCATCATAAATTATTGTAGCCAGCCCACCTCTCTTTTCGACGCTAGTTGTAGACTAAACTTCTTCATCAGAAGTGCTCATCTGTTTTTATAAATTATGTAAACAGTTCATAGTTTCTTAAAAGTGTAAGTTTAATTTTTGTTATCTTTCTTGTTGCATAACATTGTTATTCATTATTTATATTTCTTGAATCTATATATAGTCCAGTCAACGAAGGAAAAATAAATGAAATAAATCGTTTAGTCTAGGTTATTTTTTTAAGTGGTAGGGGTGACCCTCAGGTCCAACATACCAAAAGTCCCTTAGCCCAGGGCCGCGAGCTTAAGCCTGGAGAGGGGGTTAAAGGTCCCCTTTTTTAGGTTTTCGCGAATATTTCGAAAACCAAGGGCTTAACTGAAAAAGTCTGAACCAAGGAATTAAAGTAAAATAAATTTCCTACAAAAAATGTTATATTCATATTTCCGCTTGGAGCAACACAAAGGAAGATGCGGGGTGGAGAAATGTCAAGAAATCTAAAAAATCGGTCATTAGCCTACAAAATTTAGTCTAGAAATAACTGAAAAAATAAGTATATGTATTCAAAATTATTCCATTGATGATTTGGAAGGGAGTTTATGGGGTTAAAACAGGTGGCGAGCGTTAGAATTTCCTAATTTAATTTATTTGCTATAGTGTTTGCATTCACTATGAAAAATACTGTTTCTTTAAAGGTAAAAAGTATAATGGATTTTTCCAAGTTACTGACCATGACTTTGTTAAATAATTTTCAGACATGTACTAAGAAAAAAATAGTTTATGATAGGGGGATCTATTTCCCCCCGTTTATAAGGGAGGGACCATTTTCTAAAGCATTGACGTAAAGTGCATTAATAATTATTTAAAATCAATGGAAGTACCTATAATACAACACTATAGGTTTTTGAAAATCCAAGGACCTATTCTTTTATTTTGTTGCTAAAACAAGTTTTTTTTATTAAACAGGTTATACAAAAATTGAACTTAAATTTAAAGTTTTGAAAAAAAAATTTATAATGATTTTATTTTCAAAATTTTTTGAAACTAAGTGCTAAATTTTAGTTCAGTATTTATGGCCGTTGTTAATTCTTAGTCGAACGCTAAAAACTAGATAGCTGTAGGTCTTTTAGTTTTTGAGAAAAACAAAAATTATGAACACTATTACTTTCTTAGAAATTTTTTCTAAAGAACCTTTACCCCCCTCCTGTCTAAAGCTCGCGGCTCTGGACTGGGGACTTTCAGTATATTATACCTGAGCATCACCCCTAACTTATGAAAAAATAATCCAGACTACATGATTTTTCCTTCGTTGGCAAAGTGACGGTTTTACAAGAGAAATAATTTTCTAAAAAAGTGGTAGTTTCCATAATTTTAAATAATTATTAATGCACTTAACGTCAATGCTTTAGAAAATGGTCCCTCCCTTATAAACGGGGGGACATAGATCCCCCTATCATAAACGATTTTTTCTTAGTACATGTCTGAAAATTATTTAACAAAGTCATGGTCAGTAACTTGGAAAAATCCATTATACTTTTTACCTTTAAAGAAACAGTATTTTTCATAGTGAATGCAAACACTGTATAAAGTAAATTAAATTAGGAAATTCTAACCCTCGCCACCTGTTTTAACCCCATAAACTCCCTTCCAAATCATCAATGGAATAATTTTGAATACATATACTTATTTTTTCTGTTATTTCTAGATAAAATTGATCTATAAACACTAAATTTTGTAGGCTAATGACCGATTTTTTAGATTTCTTGACATTTCTCCACCCCGCATCTTCCTTAGTGTTGCTCCAAGCGAAAATATGAATATAACATTTTTTGGTTTTCGAAATATTCGCGAAAACCTTAAAAAAGGGGACCTTTAACCCCCTCTCCAGGCTTAAGCTCGCGGCCCTGGGCTGGGGACTTTTGGTATGTTGGACCTGAGGGTCACCCCTACCACTTAAAAAAATATCCCAGACTACACGGTTTATTTCATTTATTTTATTATTTTAGGTCTTCGTTGACTGGACTAATATTAATACTCTTAGGAAAAACTTATGGTACACTTTTCTCCGTTAATACTCAACGGAAATGCATGAGTGATATACCGTTAGAAAGGTTTTGTCCCACAGATGTGCACAAATCAAAAATTATGTGCATATGAAGTCACTGGGGGCAGGTAAGAGTTATTTGAATTTTTAGAGATTATTGATTTTTATCTTTTTAAGAGGTGCGTTAAGAAGGCTAAAATTTAGAGAGATGATGACTATTTCAGATATGGATTTTTGATGAAAAAATGAAATTTCAAACTTGCCGTTAAGCGGAGAAAGTTACAGTTTTATATAATTATTTTTTCGCAAAAATCAGTCATATGAGAAATATTATCATCATATAGTATAGTATACTTTGCCTAAAACGAGAAAGGATTTTTTTTATATAATAATAATTAAAACAAAAATAGGTGGGACATTTTATAGTTTTCGGATAGCAGCGTAAATAAATAATAGATATTAAGTGAGTTCAATACAGTACTCCCCCCGACCAAACGTTTCAATACAAATTTCATTGAGCGTGGTCAATGGGAAACTGTCTAAGAGATGTTATGAGCGATTTTTGCTACGCAGGTTGCAACAGTCGTTGTTCCTTGAGCGATTTTAATGAAACTGATAGAGGTTATAGCTGACGGCTCTAAAGTTAGCAGAAAATCAACTTCTTTCCTTTGGGGTATAACCGAATGATATCCTGTGTGTAAAGATTTCAAGAGTAGTAACGGTTATTTATGTTTGTTTGTTGTATGTGGTCGAATTTCAACCATTGGTAAAAAATTCATAAATTCAAATACCAAATTATCAAAATTTAGGCACTTTCATGATGTCGTATGACCGTCCACCAGACTTTGAATTGGTTTTAATATTAGTCATTGATGGTTAGATGTTTATTAATAGAGTGGAAACTTATGTATACTTAAAGTAAACAATGGTACCAATTTTGAAGAATTAGTTTCCCCTTATAATTTAACTTTTTATTTTCCTTACTAGAGTGTGTCGTTTTTGGTGGCCGAATTTTGGCCGCTGGGTGATACTAGTTATAATAAAGTTCCCCCTGAAGAAGACAGCAACCCCTGTCGAAACGTCGGGAAAAGTAAATGTTACATTTGTTTCATTACTAAAATTATTGTGACCAAAATAGCCGACGGAAAACATTTTCCAATATAAATATTATCAACAAAATTGGTCAATAAATTCATTTCTTTACATTTTTTAATACCCTCTTAAAGCTTGCTAAATAACCTTTTCAGTGACGTATAACATTTCCATTCATTTTTCATGTTTTCCATGTACCTACATAATAATTCCAATCTGCAAATTTGATATTATCTCATTTTACTTGCAAAATTGAAAGGGAAATTCGATTTTTTCAAACTGAATTTCAAAAACAACTGCGTTAATAATTTTCTTGTATTTATTTTATTTACAAAAAGTTCTCGGGGGGGTCATGACCCCCTGACCCCCCTGTATATGCCGTTGGGTTTAATGACGGCATGATGAGGTATGTAGAAAATATTGCCTTTTGTCAGGTCATTATGGCGTACTTCTCTCATGTGCCCAAGTTCTAAAAACTCGTTAATGACTTGTGTGTATTCAAGTTTTAGATTTGGGTTCTTGTTGAGTTGTACTTCTAATTGACGAAATCTCACTATTGCTCTGTTTCTGGATTAACCTAGTTGAACGGTTTGCATGGCATTTTGCTCGAATGGGATCTTCACAACATATTTCTCATTTTCTTTCCGTTGGTATGATTCTTTGTAGAATCTTTCGCACTCTTTATCTTCTTGTTTTATAAATATTGGTTGGGAAACTTCTTCCAGCTCCCAGAATGTTTCTAGTTGTTTATCGATTGAAGTTTGTGCCACCAGTCCGGTGACACTGTAATTTTCAGGTGCTTCATTTAATATTCGTCCAGATATCAGCCAGCCCAGCTGTGACTTCTGAGCTATTTGCGAATTAGCAGCATCTCGTCTAACTCCGTCAAGAACTATGTCGCCATTTTTTTTTGTATTTAGTTCTATAGAAACTTTATTTATTTAGTTTTTTAGATTAGTCGCTTTTGTTTGTTTTTTCACTTTTGTTTGCTAGCTTTATCAATGTTTACAGCCTTGGTTACGCTTTTTCATTGTGTTTGTATTAAACCAATGTTTACAGCCTTGGTTACGCTTTTTCACTAGGTGTTTGTATTAAACCAATGTTTACAGCCTTGTTACGCTTTGTCAATTTTAATTTCTATTTAAAATTAAACCAATGTCAGAAGCCTTGGTTACACTTTTCGTTGTTTCTTTTCTCTCGAAGTACCAATGTTTTGTCGACAATTTGAACTACAGATGACCCCTTACCGCTGGTGGGGGGAAGTCAATAAAGTACGAATTGTTAGTTTGCCGTTATGATAGCAAGTGAAGTTTATTGTTTTGAATACACTACTTTTATACAAAATAAATGCTTACTATTCATAAAATTATTTCTAAGGTAAATTTACAGTATGTTACAAAAAAAGTGCAATCTTGCAGAATGATGGGAAAGTATAAAAGTATAATTTGATTTTGTTGTAGCTTGTAGGTTTAGAAGGTGTTGCTTTTTGTTGTTGATTTTTACTCTGGTGTTGTCACAACACCGAGACCTGCGAGACCACCGAGACCAACGAGACTCTCGGCGAATTTCGGTACCAAAAATACGGTCTCGTCTCGGATGCTTTTAAAGTAGTCTCGTCTCGGTCTCGTTGCCAGCCCTAGGTGGAAGTTCCGAATTGTGGTTTGGATCTTGGGCATCTGTATGTCCTGTGGAGTCGGCGTGTAATGGAAGGGGAGTTGTTCATAGTTGCCGGTTTTAACCACGATGATGATAGTGTCGCTTTGAGATGTAGAGCGTCTACTTCTATTTGTATTTATTCAATGCTAGTACCTTCCGCGTATAGGAAACCTCAAGGCTCAGGCCATTTTTCTTATGAGCGTGGTCCCTATAAGACAACTTGACTGTATTCTCAGTCAAGTACGATAAAGCAAGTGCATATTCTAATTCCCGGAAAAAAAAGCCAATATAAATACGTGCTGTATTGGGAAACCCAATTGGAAATACGAGTTTTTTGCATTGCATTGTTCGTTGGAACGACAATTCGATTGTTACAGTTTTATCAAATTATTTGATAGATCAACCAATCAAACAAGCAAACCGGTTTGATCAAAAAAAAAGAGGAATCACGTCAACATTCCAATGCCATATGCAATTCGTGAGTACAACATAACGATGGGTGGAGTTGATTTATTTGATAACGCTACAAGGAACTATCGCATTCGAATTCGAGGAAAGAAGTCGTACTTGCCACTTTTATCAAATGCACTGGACGCAGCATTGGTAAATGCATGAAAGTTGCATGGCGTTTGTAAAAAAGGAAACACCAATGCCACAGCTAGAATATAGAGCATTTGTTGTAGATTCCTTGTTGCGATCGGAAACAAATATTCAACCTGGGGCCTATTTCACCAAACACTTATCACTTTGCAACTTTGCACAAAAATAATTTCCTGCAAAGTAAAAGTGCAAAGTGTTTCACAAAATTTGCAAAGTGAAAAGACTTTTCACTTTTCAATTTTTCAGATTATTTTTGAAAAGTGAAAAGTAAAAGTGTTTCACCAATTTAAAAAAGAACTTTGCATTTAAATTCGTATTTTGCAAAGTAAAACTTGATCCAAATTCATACATTATTTGTATCAATTATGCATTCAAAAAAAAAAAAAAAAATCACTGACATTGACCCCTGTTAAATCTCTGTTCTGCAGAATTTGTCCTAAGTGCGGTTATTAACAATGCATTAGATGATGGTCGATATCCTCATTGGAACTTAAAAATCGTCGTACATCGGATAAATTTCAGACGCTCATAACCTCGATTTTTTTTATTGCACCTGCTGCACTGCAGATGATATTTTCAAACATACGACATAAGCAAACTGCATTGTACGCTACCTGTCCAGCTAACCTTTACAGCATATATAAACTTAAACTATAAATACCGATCTGGGCCACCAACCATCAAAGCATGCTTTCTATACCTGCTGACATAATGTTATTTTCATTATGGGTGAATTGTACCGTCAATACATCCCGCTACTCAATGAAATCCTCCAAGAGATTTTTTTGTCCAGCAAATAGTGTTACACAGATGCAACACCGTGATATTGGGCTTCATTACCGGCCCAGTCTTATGTACACAAAAGTTGTTGGAAGTGACTTTAACCCATATTCCTTTGACTGCCTAATTGTAGTTTCCAATTTAAAAAAAAAAAAGCTTATTTGCAAATGAAAATTTCTCTTTGCATATTACTGAAAAACTTTTCAAAATTCTTAATATAATTTGCAAAGTTTATTTGTTTGGTGAAATGAAAAGTACAATATTTTTTCAAATTAAAAAAAACTTTTCACTTTGCAAAAAAGAACTTTTCACTTTACAAATTTGCATTTTTTGAAACGTAATTTGCAAAGAGGAAACTTTTCATTTCAAGAATTTGCGTTTGGTGAAACGAAATTTGCAAAGTAAAAGTGAAAAGTGAAAAATTTTTGGTGAAATAGGCCCCTGTAATTCAAACGGAAGGAAACCCCAACGAAATAATTTGTTTGGATAGCATACAGTCATCAAAACTGAAAAGTTTCTTCGATCTCGCAAGTGTTCCAGCAAGAAATGTAATATTCCGTTTCATCCAAAATGCTTCGATGAATACCACACAAAAACCAATTCTTTGTAAACATAATATATATTTATATATGTAAACCTTATTTGAATTTCTTCATTTTTAATTTTCAACAATATTTTCATTACCCAGTTTATCTATATTTAATTTATTTTCCATAAAAGTACTAAATAAAGTTGATTCACATTCCATGTTAAAAAACTTTATATTTATAAAGCGAATGGGTAATTTTAATCTAGATTAAAAAAAATTGATGAAAAAAAAGTAGGTTTTTGATTTTTTTTTTTTTAATTTAAAAAAAAAAAATAATATTTTTAGGTCAATTTTTTGCAGATTCTGATTTCTATCTTTTAACGAAACTTCAAACTTATACAACAAAGAGATAATTTTTATCTTCATTTTTAGAAAAAAATAAATTTTGGGAAACAACATTAATTTTGCGCGATTTTTCCAACGTTTTTGTAGAGATTAGAATTGTAGAGATTTGTCTTTTCCCGATCTGCATACTAGGCTTTACATGAGTTGTGGGAAAAAGATCATCTTGGGGAAAGAGATCATCTTGGAAAAGTTATTAATTTAATAATTTTTCAAAACAATTGAACTTTTTAACAAATTTACCTTTATTCTTGGCCTGTAAAACTCAATGGTTCAATTGTATTTGTCAAGCGATAAGCCTTTGAGGATTCCACACTCGCCACATCACAATGATTATTTGAGAGAGAACTATGACCTTGTCCTTGATGCAACGAAGAGCATCTGTGATGTGAAAGTGGACAAATATATGGTTCCTCATCGGTTATTTCATAGGCCTATATAGTTGAGTATCCTTTTCCGGTAGCAAATAATGTAGAGCTGTCCTCATCGTAGAATGGAGTCAGAATAGATGGTGATATATCTAAACTGATCGTGTTCAATGGAGCAGATAATTTGTTTGCATTATAAATGCTTATGTTAAAAATAAAAATACACCCAGGTGCTGATGTTGTGGTCGTTGTTGGTTTGAGGTTATTCCAATTGCAGGCGGTGTAGTTTTGACATGATTATGGATAATTTGCTACTTATTTTTTTGGTGGGTTGAAATAACTTCCTTAGTCAAAACTTTAGGTTGACGAACGCAATGGCGTTTATTGAAGATCATGAATTAGTTGGCACATTCTTCAAGTTCTCAAAAGTTTTCTCGCCATGTTTTTTTAGGGCAGTTGTCGATAATCGTAGGCAAATCCTTTGAAGCTCTTTCACGTAAACTGAACACGGGAATAGCTAAAATATAAATATGTTAAAAAACTATAAAATTAATTTGAATTTTAATAACGAACTCACTTTTCTTCCAGGCAAACAGCTCTGAATTCGAATTGTCAAATGAGAACTATCACTTTTGACAAAGCAAAATAAAAGAAAAAACGAAATGGCAAAAGACGCCATTTTCTTTTTAAATCCACCATTCACATGGATTCACGGACAGGAAAAAAAGAGTAAAATAAGAGAGTTTTCTCTTACTCAACCTAAATAAATTTTCCGGGTGTTTCAGGCAAGAGGGGTACGAGTCGGTTCTCTAGATAATATAGGTACACTATGACGTCCACATAACTAGAATTTATTGATCAACGATGTTGATTTACGCAAATTGACATAATGTGAACGCTGATCAAGGTTTATAGGTTGAGCCCTGAAGTCACCCTGGGTCGCCCCAAAGCGTTTTTTGAAAACCCTGAAAAAATTGTACGGCAGGGGGTTCTATTTTCTCCGTTCAGACGGGAGGGGCAATTTTCTAAAAAAAATCAACTTGAAATAGAAAAAAATCATTAAAAACAACTATTTTTTTCTTTTCTCGACTCATCCTAAACGCTGTATTTTCTTGTCAGAGGAGTATGCGAATCAACCTACATAGTTTTTTTTTCAAAAACTTTTTCTTGGTTTTGAAAATTAAAAACGTGCGTTTTAATTTCTTGACCTGAAGTAATTACATTTTTTTTGTATTATTTTTTTTTATTAGAATGACGTTCCCATATTTTAAGTACGTGTATGAGTAAAAACTAAACTTTGATTTACTGCCTGAACAGAATTGAATGCTGGAACTGGAGCCGCAGACGGAACTGGAAGAGCTGTCAAAAAGTCTCGTACGTTATTTTTTTTACGTGCCCACAATGCTGCTGTACAGCTTTGAAAGTATTTTGAAGAAAAACAAATGAATATTCTTGTGTACAAGCTCAGAATTCACATTTTTTGTTTCCAATAATTGTCCTTTCAATAAATAATTTTTTTCGCCATACATATAACCACAATATTTTTTTCCGACCCAAAAAGTTGTTTTTTTTTCCTTCTTACAAATTGAAACGTCAAGTGTCGTATGTGAAAAGTTAAAAGTTGGTGAACTCTTCCGTCTGCGGCTGCAGCTCCGTATGGGGCTTCGTTCCGTTGTGTTCGCAACATTGAATTTACGTGTATTCAAAATTTTGACATCTATTCCAGCTCCGGCTCCAGTCACCATTCTGTTCACCATTCTGTTCAGCCAGTTAAGTGGCATATACGGCAAACTCATTTTTTAATAAAATTTTTTAAATATCTTAAAAACTAAATGAGTGTTAGAATATACCACATTTTTTTTAAAGAGATTTTTATATACATATACATATATCGTGTCATAAAATTAAAAAATCTCAGAAGTTTTTTTTCTTGCAGTCGGCTGCCAAACCTTCAAATGCAATTTCCCAAAAACGTTTACGGCAACCAAATATTAGGGTGAAAATTTCCTCTAATTACACAAAAAATATCCAGTCTGTGAAATTTCAAGTTTCTAAGTCAACTAGAACTAGTAGCCGACGAAAATGAGTTAATTTTAATTCATAATCTTTTATAATAATCGGATATGCCCAGTAGAACTCTTGTACGATCTTCTAAAGAGGCGACATGTATGATGACATCCAAGTGTAATGAGTGGCACTTGGCAGTCTTACCAAATTTATCGCATTTTGCGCCATCTTTCTTAATATACAACGGGTCTCTACCTGAAATATTTCATAGATTACCATCTATCACTTTTGATAGAAAAAAAGATCGATAGCATACCATAAAATGTTAGTTGGGCATTTTCATAGCTTCCTATTTAATTTGTCTCAAAAACTTCACAGGGCAAAGTTATTAAGTTAAAAGAATTAAAAGAATTGATTTAATTTTAATTTTGTTTAAATCCACAAGAAAAAGACCAAAACTTCCTTTTGGCTACAACTAATTAATTACATTCGAAAAAAAAACACAAAAAAAAAAATTGAAAAACCCACAAATATCAAAAGGAAAATTGCTTCTTCATAGAATAACTTAGCTCTCTATGAGCAGAGCAATATGTATGTGGCAAGAAAATTTTTATAGAATACTTTTGAGTAGCCTCAATCCCTGAATGAGCAATTTTCATAGCATGCAATACAGTATTCTATGAAATCTTTCTTGTGGAGCCACAATGATATGTATACTAGATATAGAAACCGAAAAATGGAACAAAACTCATATAATTTGTTTCAGTTCTCATCGTTTCTCGACCAATTTTATGTGAGAGTTACAGAACGTAGGCACAGATCAAGAAGAATTCAAATCGTTCAAGGAATGGCTGGACGCAATGCGGTGGACGTTATTGTTGACATTCTTGCTCAACGTCAAAAACGATAAGGATAAATGAAAAACATTTCATGCGTATTTGTGTTTGTGACGAATTAATTTATTTATTTTATTTAAATATAAAATGATAATTCCAAAAAGAAATGTCAAGAAAACCCTTTTTTAGTTTTTTTTTTCATACCTGCGATGCGATGTTAGCGACCTTCGGTTTAAACCTGCGTAAACCGAATGATATTTTTTGCTTAAACAGGGTGAATATTACGAATTAAAACGAGATTTTGTCGTTTAACTTGTATCGGTTTACTTCGGTTAAATGTAATCGGTTTAAGGGCATTTAAGTAGAGTTTTAAACGGCGTGATTATTACGGCGCGGCGCGGCGGTAATTTTAATTTTTTTTTTTAATGCTTCGTAAATCTTTTTGAATAATTTATGTAATGTTTTTTTTGAAAAGAATAAAAAAAAAGTTGAATTGAACTGAATTGTATATAAGTAGGTAGAAATTATATGGACTCATTGGCTAAAAAACAAGTGACAGCCCCTTTCAAATTGCAAAGTCCTAGAATCATACCTGTTTTGTAAGTATTTATTAATTTGCTATTCAAGTAGTTGTTCCCGCTGGTCACTTTTGGACTCATCTGGCCTAGGGACCCCCTTGGCAATTTATCCTAATCGAACCTGCTTCATGGGTATCGAAATGATTTGTATTTTAATTTCAGTTTGAGGTGTTTCCCTTTTGTGGTGTTTTTTTTGTTAGGTTCATGGATACAAACCAGTTAACCGCTCTTTTGGAGGATACGCCTCCAGATTTTGGGCATAATTCAAATTTCATTAACAACACGCTGCGGTGATTGACGGTGCACCATATACTTATTTACATATTTAATTCGTTCTTAATTTAATTTTATTTTATGTTAAGTTATGTGGTTGGGCTGCGGATGACTGAATGAAAAATATATTGTTATGAGATTTACTTTTTATATGAACTCATTTTTTCCTTCATTATCATGAAGGTTTGTTAAATAATAATAATAATTATGTTATAGATTCATAAAATCTCTAAGTGAATCCGAAAATTTCATTTTGTTCCGTGGGTCTCTCAGTAGTGAAGTGTCAATCTGTCAATACTCTTACACTTAAATGGGGGTGGCCGTGGCGTGGTCTGAATAATTTGAAATGAAACACCTGCTTTTTAAGAACTTTAATAACTATCTGGCCTTCAAACAAGAATTTTGTACGTACGAATTTCGTTTACAATCTTCTTATATATAAAAATGAATGTGTATGGGCCTTACCAATAATCAAATTTAGTTATGACTTAAATATTACAGTGAAACCCTGACGTTATGGATCCTAAATAATTAACCATACATTATATTCTCAATTTTTGGAGTCAACTCAATATATGGTTCATTATTTATAGTCAAAGTAAATATTAAGGTAATATCGTGCACAGTTTATAATTTAGAACCCATTCCATTATGGTCCATTTTACTGAAATATTTAAGTCGTAATCGTAACTAAATTTGATTATTGGTAGGGCCCTATGTGTTCGTCTTCTATAGACTCACGTACCGTTGAACCCATTCAGTTGAAATGAAAACAACATGTTTCTATGAGCAACGGAAGGATTTGTAAAGTGGTTCTAGAACAAACCGTTCACTATCCTCACCAACATTTACAAAATTTAAAATTTGAGACTATATTATTCATTAAAAACAAAAAAACTAAATTAAAAGAAGTTGAAAAAAATAAATATAATTTATTAATTAAAATTATTATGCTCATCAATTCGAAGACGAAACTATAAAAAAGAAAATATGTCGAGCTTTTCAAATAATCAGACAACTCGTAAAGAGTTGCTCATTCTCTTTCATTATAATTAGGGGGCTGATAACGCAAAAATTGGAAGGAAGATATCATTTCCTCCATTATCATCTCTACCAGATCTCTAAAAAAAATACACGATATCGTTTAATCGTTTTCATTTTCCGCGATCAGGCCTTAAAAGACCAACGCACATGAAGGCCTCTACATAATACATAGTTTGCGAACTACTCGATCAAGTGCATGTGAATGTGAATCCGAAGTCCGAATTGCCCAATGTGCATGGATTTGAAGTAGACGTATTATTTTGAGCTCCGCAAAAACTGTCAATAAAAGTGCTAGTTAAATGTTATAAAGTCAAAGAAAAGTAACATAAAGAAGATAACAAAGAATAAAGTTTGAAAACAGTGCAAGCCACAAGAGAAAAGTCATTTTTTATCATCTTTTTAATTTTATTTGTTTGCTAAATATAAAACGTGAAATATGCCCGGTGGAAATACTCAAGAGCGCCACAGAAAGTTGAGATCTGAGAAAACACCTCGCTCTTCTCCACTTCCCTCCCAATCATCTAAGACACCAATATCATCCACAAATCTATGGGAGCGAATTGAAACGCCACTAGATATCTTAACAAAGAATATAAGTGATTCAATTGTAAAACAGATTAAGAATGCAATAGATTCGTTGCATAAAAATCTGACAGAACGCATAGTGTCAATGCAAGCAAAATTAAAGCTGTTGAACAAAAATTTAATGAACGGTATAGCTCCATCAATAATACTCTTCTTTCATGCAGTGGTAGACTCACTCAATGTGAAACCGAGTGCAAATATATTAATGCTCTCCATGAACAGTTGTCACTAATGCAGTCGCAGGTGCAAATTTATGAGAATGATAACACTCTCTTAAAAACACAAATTGACACATTAGGCAGGCAAAGCATAGCTGGAGATCTAGTTCTTCATAGTATTCCCTACGCAGAAAATGAAAACCTTGTTGAAATCTTCCATAAACTATGTTCGACTCTCAGCCAATCGACATTAATACCTTTGCACATCTTCCGCACATTACCAGTGATTAATTTTTTAATTTAATTTTTGCATTGCTCATGATTGAATGAATGTACAATGAGATCAATAATATTAACTCTCGTTTTTCTTTTTTCTTCTTTTTATTATATTTTCGCAGTTCTGACATGTGGGGGGTGTGTTCCTTTCGGAAAAACTGGGACGAGTTCTTGTAATGATGGTTGGCAGAGTGGATCCTGACATAGTAAGATCCGTTCTTAATGTTATGTGTGGTTATTATAATGGATTTAATGTCTGTCACGTAAATGCCGGTAGTTTTAGGTCGAAGCACACTGTTTTGCATCAGATGCTCAGCACCTCGAAAATGGATGTTATTATGGTTTCGGAATCATGGCTAAATTCTGATATTTCATCTGGACTCGTCTCAATTCCAAGTTTTTCTTTGCATCGCAACGATCGTAGGGACAGAACTGGAGGGGGTGTTTGTATGTTTGTTAAGGAAGATTTGTTAACAAAAAATGTTTTTTCTTCTTCTCTATCTCCTATTGAATTTTTATGTGTTGAAATTAAAAGTGAATTCGAGAAGTGTTTACTAGTTACCGTATTCAGTCCACCATGCAAATTCAAAGAAGAAAATTTAAAAGAATTCGAAGACACGTTAGCTAGACTTAGCTCAACTTATGGCAGCATTTTGATAGATGGTGATTTTAATGTTAATTTTTTGGAAGTGAATGCTACTACCCAATTATTCAAATACATTTGTAATAAAATCGGTCTCGTAGTTATTAACCAACGATGGCCAACCTGTTTTCCGTCAACTAGAAATCCATCCTTAATAGACATGTTTTTGACTAATTCTGTAGAGAAAGTACTGGGAAACGATCAGCTGAGGCTGACATCAGATTTTATACACGATCTTCTTTATTGTTCATTTAATTTTAATATAAGAAGGAACCCTGTAAGAATGTTAAGTTTTAGAACGATTCGTCAAACAGATTTATTAACTCTGCATCAAAATTTAAACAGATTTAGCCTAAATGATATATTTAATGCTCCAGATATTAATTCAAAAGTTTCCCTCTTAACTTATATAGTAACCGAACTCTATGAAACACACGTACCAATAGTAACAAAAGTTATAAAACCCCAAAGTTGCCCATGGTTTACTCGACAAATTAAAACGCTTATTCAGGAGAGAGAGCGTTTTTTTAGGAAATTCAAAAGAAACCGGACGGATTATAACCGATGTCAATATATTTTTGCTCGGAATAGAGTAACGTCACTGATTCGTAACGCCAAACGCTCTTATTTTATGCAACTTCTTGACCCCAAGTTAAACTCGAAGGTTCTTTGGAAAAACTTGAAAAATGCTGGTGTTATTGATAATGAAAAGCCTAAATGCGCTTACAGTCCAACTGAAATGGGCTCGGTTTTTGTCCCGAACTCTTCTCAGGCGTTTTCTTTCAAAGTGGCAATCAGGGTTTCGGAAAAGCATAGTTGTGAAACAGCAGTAGTGAAAGTAACTTCCGACTTAAGAAGTGCAATGGATAAAGATGAGATTAGTGTAATAGTGATGCTTGATTTTTCAAAAGCCTTTGATTTTATTGATCACTCCATTCTTATGTGGAAACTCAAAAACAATTTTCAATTTTCTCGCTCTGCCCTTGAACTAATTTTTAATTATTTAAATAACCGTTTAATCTATGTGGAAACGGAACTTGGAACTTCTATCCCATATATTGTCAACACAGGTGTTCCACAAGGATCTGTTTTAGGACCTCTTCTTTTCTGCGTCTTCATAAATGATCTCCCTGACTTTATTGTTAATTGTAACGTACATATTTACGCAGACGATGTAACCATATATCTGTCCAGGAAACCTGGGATGTTAGAAGATTGTTGAGTCCGAGTAAATGAAGATCTATCTAGGGATGGGCTGACCTAAATAAAATAAAATTAAATCCACTTAAATCTTCTGGTATGGTCTGCTCAAGTAGAGAAATATCTTTACGTGATGTTCCGTCTCTTAATTTGAACGGCTTTACTTTACCCTTTGTTGAGCGAGTTAAATATCTTGGATTTATGATCAATAGTAAAATGAGTTGCTGTGATGCTACTTCGGAAGCCATAAGAAGAATCTATTGTGGATTACGAAGCCTTAGAATGTCCTCAGAGTTTTTGAGTCCGAATATGAAAATTCACCTTGTAAAGTCATTGCTGCTGCCATTCTTTTCGTTTAACTGTGTTGTATACTCTTGTTTAGACTCGGATTGCAAGCGAAAAATAAATGTTGCATTCAATAACTGCTTACGGTACATTCACGGGTTGCCAAGGCATGCAAGTGTCTCACGTTATAAAAACTCGATATTGGGAATGAGCTTGGATGAGTATTACGAGTTTAGATCTGTTCTGAAACTCCATGATATAGTTCATAATAACGGCCCTGAGTATCTGCATGAACATCTTAATTTTCTTCAATCACCTAGAGGCCTTAAGCTTTTACTACCACGATTCACACATACTGTGGAATAATCTTCCACACCAATTGCAAAGAACCATCTCGTCGCGGGAATTTCGGAAGGGGCTATTTAACCACATGTCAGAATAAATGAATTAATTTAATTGAAGATTAAAACCAAAAATTATTTTTCTCTCAAATTATTTTTATATAAATATAATATTATTATCACTCATAGGTTTAAGCATTTATTTATATTTGTATTTAAGCTAATAAGTACCTACACACTTACATCATTTATTCGTGCACACATAATGTTATCTAAATTTTGATACTATTTATGAGATTTATCTCGAAGTACAATGTAATATAGTTTTATATGAAATAAATATGAAATAAATAAAGTAAAAAGTCCAAGGAATAGCAGGAATCCAATCAGAATACTTTTTTCTCCGTGTCGAAATTGAGTGGCTCGAAAATATTATTTTCGAGCCACTAAATTTTGACACGGAGTAAAAAGTGATGCTAAAAACAAACAGAAACTGAAATCGATTTCTGCATGGTTTTTTGCCAAGCGGACTTCCAGCCTAAAATAAGTGAAAAAATCACTTTAATTTACTGTATGTGAATGGCAGCTTGTTTTTTAAAGAATCCACTTACTTTTATAGGAAAATCATTTTCTTTTGAGACTTCCATCAGGTTAGTTCAAGTGAAAACCGAGTTATTTTCTATTGCCTTCCAATAAAAATAAGGTACCCGACACTTTATTACCGCATGACAACCGAATTGATTTTACTAAAATCTGTTTGTTTTTAGACTTCTGGAACCTTAATTTTAAGTGAAGCATAATTTAAATCAAAGTGCGTTCCTATAAAAATAAAATGTTAGACATTTTAATATTACATTTTTACGAATAAATTTAAATAGAAAATCATTTTCTTTTTACACTTCTAATAGATTAAAATAAGGTGCAGCCCATGTTTATTTAAAGTTAGTTCCTATAAAAATAAGATGTTCGGCATTTTCAAATCATATGTTTATACCGCTTAATATTACAGAACATCTTTTTAAATTTATAAAAGGTTAATATGAAATTGCATTTCCATAAAAATGATATGTACGAAAGTGAACTTGAAGTACCGAATGTTTCATTTTTATGGGAATGTAAAAAGTCATTAGTAAGTACCTACCTAATACCTATACAACATTGTCCACAAGCTACAAAATTACAAAAATAAAAATATTTTTTTTTATGAGCATTAACGTTTATTCATATTGTTTTTAAAAATACAATTTTGGGCGAACAACTTTGAGACCGTTATTTAAAATATAAAAGTGAATGGGAGGAATGTGGGTCCGTCCACATTCCTCATATTTATTACACAATAATTTGGATCTGAGTTCCCTACTTCAAAAGACAGAAAATGGTTAGAATATTTTACAATTTTCCATATTTTACAAACAGAATAAAGATCTTTACTTTTCGGTAATAAATCTTCGATTTCATAAACAAAATTTGATAACCTTAAGCATTTAGTTATAATAAAACCACGTTTGTATGTAATACCTTTAAAAACAACCTGATTTGATTTTTGTTTTGGCAAATCTGATACAGCACAATCCTCAAATATTATATTTGAAAAATAGTTTTGTTCGTTAATATCAAATTTGATGAGCTTTGAAGTAGTTAATTCATTTGAGAAAAAAGAGTTTGAAAACTTAAGCTTAGCAAATTTCAAAGCTGCTTTCTTAGATAAAGTAAATGGTATATTTAATCTAGATGTTATATTGCGAGCATAAATTTTGTAAATTTAAAAAAACACGACATAAACTTGATTGGTCCCAAAAACTGAATGATTCGAGGATAGTGGACCAAATTATGAAATTTAGGTTTAAAGTTTTCGTTAAATAGGGTTTGAAATTGTTGGTTGTGGTCTTTTATAAGCGTTTTCAATTCACCAATCTTAGCTTCGTCAAATGAAGCAGTCTATAAGACTAATCAAATTTTTTAAAAAGCAATATACTTCATTATCTTCTTCAATCAAATCACCTATTATGAGTGGCAAAAAATGTATAAAAGTTTTCAATTATTTCGCAGTCATCTTAAATGAAGCATTTTGGATATGATGCCTTTCAATTCGAAGGCTTAAATTTTTCATTTCAGTTTCCCCATATTTAAATAATTGTTTTCTAGAGTTAAATGTCTCGATAGAAAATAATTTTTGTATGTATATGAAATGGTTTAAAACTTTAGATAAGTCGTATTTGCAGACTCCACAGAAAATATCATGCATCATGTCGCACGTTATATTATCTGTAACATGAAAATCACTTAACTCATTAAAAATAGATATTTCAACGATACAAGTCATTTTCGTATCATTCTTAGAAGCATCAGTTATATAATTAGATCTATTTCTTAACTGATCTGAATATTCAACAACGTCGGATTGACTTTGAAATTTATTTCTACAACAAATTCTGCAGAAATGATTTGAATTAAATGATTTGGTGTAACCCAAAACTTCATTCAAACCCAAGTTGTCAACTAATATGTGCTATCATGAAAAAAATTTTCATTTTTCCATCCTCTGTCTGCACAGTTATACCTTCGTTTTCGAGAAACTTAATTTCATCAATCAAAGGTACAAGCGAACGATTATACCTACATTTATCTATGTCTTTTTTCTTTATAAACCCTGCGACAAAAATGTTACTCAATTTAGATAGATTGTGAACAGGTATAGTTGGAAAACTACAGTATATGCCACATACAGAATGATGACCCGATTTTGAGCCCAATGGATCATTAACTTCGAAAGCATCAAAATAAATAAAAAACGGTATCACTGTTTTTGAACCAAACGAGTGTTTACTCCAATACTGCCCATTTATAATGTTATTTAAATTATTACTTTCTATATTTTCCAAAGTTAGCTTGAGTACTGAGGGGCATTCAAAATATTTGGTAAACTGAAAAATAAGTCTTAAAAAACAACTTTCCACTTTTGAAGTATTGATTGAAGGGTTTCTATTTAAAACTTTTTCAGATAATTGATTTGATATTGTAAATTGAATAGGTTCCTTGTATATACCCAGCTCTTCTATATATTTTAAAAATGTATATTCAGTTTTTATGAGATCAAAGGGGTTTCCTATATATTCTAAAACTTCATCAGCATATGACAAAATAAAATCAGAAGATTGAAATAATAAGTCTCGAATTAATTCAGAAATTGGTGTGGTTATGTGAATTACTATAGATGTTTGTATTTCATTAACAACTTTCCTTGAAAAACTTGAATTGGAGTGAAGCTCCAATGTAAATATAGTAACGATTTCATTAAGTTTCTTTTTAAAATTATTAAACCAATTTGTGTTTACTTCAGGGGGCTTATCTACCAAATTATTGTGTAACAAATTATTATCCTTACTAACTAAATTATTATTGTCTCTTATAATTACTGGTTCAGTTTCTATTTCTTCTATTCTTAATAATTCGATTTTATTATTAGTTATTTTTGTTAAATGCTTAATTAAATGTTCTTTAAAACCATAAATGTTATACAAAATTTTTTTGCAGTTTGTTTGTTTACATTTAAACCGTTAAAAAGTTACAGCAAATGAAATGTTAAAAAATCTCTTAGAAGGGGCCAAATGTCATGAAAACTGGATTTTTTTCCAAATATCTCAAAAACAGTTAGTGTTAGAGAAAAATTTCACTCCCCAATCTTGTAGTTCATGTAATTTTTAACTAAACTGGCTTTTCACTTTTTTTCTAGCATTAACCGTTAAAAAGTTACATCAAATAGAACAGTCAAAAAATCTCTAAAAAAGGGGCAAAAAGTCATGAAAGTGTAAGTTTTTGGCAAATATCTCAAAAACGGTTTTTCATAGAAAAATTTCTTATCTTGTAGCTCATAAAATTTCCTACAAAAATGCATTTTATTTTTTTTCGTAGCATCAACTGTTAAAAAGTTACGGTAAGTGGAAAATTCAAGCAATTTCTAAAAAAGCGGAAAAAAGTCATGCGAGTTTTTGGCAAATATCTCAAAAACAGTTTGCGTAAGGGAAAAATTGTATTCGCTAATCTTAAGCTCATATAATTTCAAACAAAAATAGCTTTTCACTTTTTTGTTACATTAACCGTTAAAAAGTTACAGTAAATCGAAAAGTCGAAAAATTTCTTAAAAAGGGGCCAAAAAGTCATGAAATGGGAGTTTTAGGCAAATATCTCAAAAACGCTTTGTGCTAGAGAAAAATGTTGTTCCTTAATCTTGTAGCTCATATAATTTTAAACAAAAATAGCCTTTACTTTGTTTGTAGCATTTATTGTTAAAAGGTTATAGCATTTGAAACATGGCAATATCGCAAAATTAACCAAACTGTGCACTTTCTTCCACACCACCTTAGAGGTGAAGTGCCAGGTGCTTTTTTTTATGTGGTATCCCCAGTAGACTTATTTTACAGTGTTAGAATATTATCAAAATTTCGAAATAAATAGTATCAAAGATGAATCTAACTAAATTTCGATGTCTGATTAAATTACTCGAACGATACTTGCGACTTTTTGAATTGCTGTAAATTTTTAACGGTAAAAACCTTCGCGAAGGCAGTCACCTTGCTGTGGTGCGAAGGCTTAAGTTTCAAAGATTCATCTGACCTGTCGATCCAAGGAAACTTGTATCGGCAGAGATTTTGAGGAGTTACGAACCAAGAACTGCCCCCCCTAATCCAGGGTGTTAAGTGAACCGTGCCTATTGGATGGTTTGCAGCCAGGGGGTATACCGGCTGTATTCTAACGGTACCTCTTTGAAACCGGGTCGAATCAAAGAGTAACCTAGACCTTACCATATTATGCGGAGCTCTGATATGGTGGACCAACCCTTCTCTAGCTACTCGTGGGAATAACATATGAAACAAACAAAACAAAAAAACAACAAAAACCACAAAAGATTTAACACTCCGCGGGATATCACCGCGAGTGAGTATGCGGATCGCATGGAGAGAGACCTCCGTGGAGAAGATCCTAGACCGAGCTGCAGTAAGTACCTGAAGAGAATGCCTCCTAGTAACTTACAATGCCGGGCAGAAATGGGAGGTAATTCGTCCATTAGTCAGGGGAGAACACCTCCCGGGCTAAAGAAAGACGTCCCTCACAACACACCTACCACTGTCCAAGGGAGTACTTCACAAAGCCGGGCAGAAATAGGAGGAACGTCGTCTATTAGTCAGGGGAGAATACCTCCCGGGCTAAAGAAAGACGTTCCCCACAACACATCCACCACTGTCCAAGGGAGAATACCTCCCGGACAAGTAACAAAAGCCAAAGAAGGCAATTCTGATGGGAAGACACCACCATCGGCAGATGCATCAAAACCATCAAAAAGACCACCGAGAAGCCGCTACCGTAGAACTTCTCCTCTTCCTAAACTAGGTGAACCAGGAGGCCTGGATGATCCGTTCAGGAAGGGACTCAGTGGTGCGGGAGCTAAATGGTACCTCCGTTTCCTTGACAATGGGTTGACCCCTGAGGAAGCGAGGAAAAAGGTGGACGAAAGGAGAGCCGTAATAAAGAACGGTCCCCCCATAAGTCATGAGCAGGGTAAGAGGAAAAGTGCTCACTTAACTCCTCCCTCAAAACAAGAGGTTAAAAAACCCAGAGTGGTAGAAAAAACGGCGGGTTCAAGCACCGCAAACAGAAAAGGCAGCGAACATAGGCCAATCTCCTATGCGACTGCAGCCCAAAGCATAAGAATGGCTGTACTGCCTAAGTCTTACCCTCAGGAGACTCTCAGTTCTGACGAATTAACAGTTCTGGAAGAGGCCATAATTGAGGAGGTGTCTATCGGTTGGGAGCACAAGCTAAAATTCAACAGTATTCACTTTAGAACCGGCCTGCTTGTAGTCGATTGCGATGGGCAACAGACAGCTGACTGGCTGAGACAAAAGGCTTGCAAGTTAAGCACCTGGAAAGGGATTGAACTGAGTGTGTGTCTGGGAGATGACATCCCCAAGATGCACACCATTACAGTTTTCCTTCCAAAAAGCATGGGACAAGACGACCATAAATCCCTGGCACTTATCCAGGCACAAAATGAAGGTATAACTGTTCAAGCCTGGAAAGTTCTCAAAAGCAAACCTGAGGGAAAAGGGCAGCTATTGGTAATCGGCATTGATGGTCAGTCGGCAGAGGCGATACTGAAGGCTAATCATGAGCTCCATTACAAGTTCGGCAAAATATCCGTAATAGGTCTCAAAAAACCAGCGATGCAAAGATCCTCGAATGAGCCCAGGAATCCAGGGGTACAAAACCCGATACTTCCAGGTAAAAACAACATCACAGCTCCTGATAAAGCTCCCAGTCCCATCCCCCAGACCACTTCCTACCCAGCTGTCACCACACCTACACCTTCTTTCCCCACTTTACTCCCAACAACACCCCTCCCTTCTGATCATCCCACAACAAACCAGGAATTACTACTGGGTAAAATAGAAACGGGTCGAACCAGCGATGAGATAGAGGGCATGGACCTCTCTCCGAGCCGCGACCAAGAAGAAACGCTTCCTACGGAAGAGGAAGAAGAGCATCTGCTAGCAGATGAGGGGGCCTTTGCCCCCATCTAAAACAATCAAATGACTAGACGCGGGATCAGTACCAGGGTAGCCCAAGTAAACATCCATCATGCTAAGGCGGCATCAGCCATTATAGCTAGGAAGTTTATGGTTGGGAACTTAGGGCTAGTACTGATTCAAGAACCCTGGATTTACGGGGGCCTAGTAAGAGGCTTAACAAGTAAGGACTCTACACTCATCTGGGACACGAGACATGACTCGCCCAGAACATGCATTATGATAAGAAATAACATAAAATTCATTTGTCTTTCAGAATTTATGACGCGGGACCTAGTACCGATTCAGGCTGAAATTAACATCGAAGGCAGCCCCCACACAATAGTAGTAGCATCGGCCTACTTCCCAGGTGATGAAGCCAATATACCACCACTGGAGGTTCAAAGGCTTGTGGACTATTGCAGCATACGGAAACTACCGTTGATGGTTGGTTGCGATGCAAACGCTCACCATACAACATGGGGGAGTACCGATACAAACCAAAGGGGTGAGTACCTTTTAGACTTTATTATCGGTAAAAATCTAGATATATGTAATGTGGGGAATACCCCCACTTTTGTAACTAGAACTAG
The DNA here is from genome assembly GCA_947049315.1 of Epistrophella euchroma. NCBI lineage: Eukaryota > Metazoa > Arthropoda > Insecta > Diptera > Syrphidae > Epistrophella > Epistrophella euchroma. The sequence goes on from OX346245.1 coordinate 64,047,350, forward strand.
AAAAGAAGTCTTAGACTTAACACTCGGCACCCCGAATGTAAGTAGCTTAGTCAAAGATTGGAGGGTATCCAACGAACCTTCAATGTCTGACCATAGAATAATATTGTTTACCTTAGAAGGCCTTCTTGCAGAGGAAATCTCTGGAAGGAACCCTAGGAAAACAAACTGGAATCTTTACAAAAATGTTCTCAAGACTAACCTTGAGCAAATAGGTCCAGTTAAAACGACGAGAAATCACCTTGAATTAGAAAAAATAGTGGATGAGTTTAGTGGGGCAATAAATGAGGCATATGAACTTAGTTGTCCTATAAAAACTATTAAGAAACAGAAAGATGCTCCATGGTGGAACAAAAATCTATCAAAACTAAGATCTAAGGTTAGGAAACTCTTCAATGAGGCAAAGAGAACTGGGGAGTGGCACAACTACTCTACACAGTTAACCAGGTATAATGGGGAAATAAGGAAAGCTAAGAGGAATAGTTTTGCGATTTTCTGTGAGGGAATATCTTCTACCCCCGCAGCGGCAAGACTGCATAAAGTCCTAGCAAAGGAGAAGACAATAACATCATTAGCACTCCGAAACCCTGACGGTAGTTTCACGGAAAATGAGGAGCAGAGGTCCAACCTACTGCTAAGCACTCACTTTCCAGGCAGCTTACCGACGGTAGGAAATATAACAGAGAGAATACCTCTCAATCCTAACCGAAACGACTGGAAGATAGCTAAAACTATCTGCTCAGGTAAAAGAATCGAATGGGCGATAAGCACCTTTGAGCCTTTTAAGTCACCTGGAGTGGATGGCATTTTTCCAGCCCTTCTACAACAAGGCAAAGAGGAATTAATGTCTCATTTAATTAGCATACTTCGTAGCAGCATAGCACTTGGGTATATACCAAGCCTATGGAGAAGAGCTAAAGTCATCTTCATTCCTAAAATAGGGAAAAAAGATACAACCCATCCAAAGTCATTCAGGCCGATAAGTTTAACTTCCTTTCTACTGAAGACTTTGGAAAAAGTTATTGACAACTTCATAAGATCAGAAGTACTAGTAAACATGCCTCTAAGCAACCGCCAGCATGCTTATAGAGCAGGTAGATCTACGGAAACTGCTCTTTATGAGCTCACCAACACATTACAAATAGCTTTAAATACAAAGGAAACCGGACTATGTGCTTTCCTAGATATTGAAGGCGCTTTCGACAACACCTCTCATGATGCAGTTGAAAATGCCCTTGTAAGGAAGGGTGTACCCATCACCATAAACCGATGGATTCGGGAAATGCTGGGAACAAGAACTGCAGAGGCACACACGGGGCAAGGTATTCAGAAAATCATCACAACAAGAGGCTGTCCTCAGGGAGGGGTACTGTCACCCTTGCTGTGGAGTCTTGTAGTGGATGAGCTGCTTGATAGTCTTACTTATCAGGGGATAAGATGTCTAGGTTTTGCCGATGATATCGTTATAACAGCCCTTGGAAAGTTTGAAGAAACCCTATGCGACATAATACAAAGGGGGCTAACAATTGTTAGGAAATGGTGTCTTTCTGTTGGATTAAATATTAACCCCACAAAGACTACAATTATACCATTTACTAAGAAAAGGCTTCTGCCAAAAATGAAACCCATTAGATTAGCTGGCGAAGTCATAGAAACCAAGAGAGAGGTTAAATATCTAGGAATCACCCTAGATTGTAAACTCCTCTGGAACAAACATGTAGAAATAACTGTCGGGAAAGCCACAAAGGCTCTCATGATATGCAAGAGACTTGCAGGCAAATCGTGGGGCTGTAAACCAAATATCCTCAGATGGATGTACACTATGATGGTAAGACCCATCATTACCTATGGTGCGGTTGCATGGCATAATAGAACCGAAGTGCAAACAACTAGGAAAAAACTAGAAAAAATTCAAAGGCTCGCATGCTTATGCATCACAGGAGCAATGAAAACTTGCCCTACAGCAGCGATGGAGGTCATACTTCACCTTACCCCACTACACGTGGTCATAGAAAGCGCAGCGCAGGGAGCCATCATGAGATTCGCCAAAGAGGGAACTGGGACCGGTAAATGTGTCGGTACCAGAGAAAGGGAATACATATCCAGGTCTGCAATCGCAAACCTTATTGATATTCCGAGAGATGGCATGATTAAGAAACATAACTTCGAGAAAAACTACCAAACGGAGTTAAGTAACAAGACAGAGTGGGTAGGCGAAACAGTAAACTACACCCTCAAAGCAAATACCATCAAATGGTACACTGATGGATCGAGAACATCTGAAGGAACTGGTGCAGGAATTTTTGGGCCAAGAACCAAAATTTCTGTGCCGATGGGACAGTCCACCAGCATTTTCCAGGCGGAAGTTAACGCCATAGGGAAATGTGCAGAACTAAACCTCGAAAGAAACTATAGAAATAGGAACATTGCCATCTTATCAGATAGCCAAGCCGCACTTAAGGCGCTTAGCTCCTATACCATCCACTCCAAACTGGTATGGGAGTGCAGGGGCAAATTAAATGAACTTGGTAAGAATAATACTGTTACACTCTACTGGATACCAGGCCACACCGGTATTCATGGCAATGAGGAAGCAGACTCATTAGCCAAAATAGGTGCAACAAACCCTTTAATAGGACCTGAGCCCTATTGTGGAATAGGGGAAAAAATGATCAAAAACAGGATCAAATCAGTAGAGGAGACAAATAGAGAAAAAATTTGGAATGAACTTCCAGCATTAAGACAGGCTAAATTACTACTTGGAAACTATAACCAAGAACGTTACAAATCCTGTATCAGTCTAAGTAGGAACAACCTAAGAATAATAACGGGGCTCCTCACTGGACACTGCAAACTGAGGAAACACCTCAGTATCCTTGGAGTAGTGAGCAGTCCAACATGCAGATTCTGCAACATTAGTGAGGAAACACCACACCACTTACTAGGCAAATGTGATGCACTTGTGCATCAAAGACACAAACACCTGGGCAGGCACCAAATAGAGGAGAGAGAATTACCATCTCTGAAAACACTCCATATACCAAATTTCTTCAAAGGAATACATTTGGAGGAGGAGCTGTAGCATGAGCAATCTCATCCAGCTCAAGAAGGGGGCACAATAGATCTGTAGGTCGCAGTGCACTTAAATCCCCAACTAATTCATTCATTCATTCAACGGTAAATGCTACGAACAAAGAAAAAAGCCATTTTTGTTAAGAATTACATGAGCTACAAGATTGAGGAATGACATTTTTATGTAGCACAAACAGTTTTTGAGATATTTGCCAAAAACTTCCGTTTCCATGACCTTTTTTCCCCTTTTTTAGAGATTTTTTTAATTTTCCACTTACCGTAACTTTTTAACGGTTGATGCTACGAAAAAAAGTAAAATTCTTTTCTGGCACAAACCGGTTTTGAGATATTTGCAAAAAACTAATTTTTAGACCCTTGGAACCCTTATAACGGACCTAGCGGTCATCGGATCGATGAGGAACTTTCTCAGTTTTTAAAGTGTCCCATTACTTATGTCCATGCCAAATTGCAGACTATAACTAATTTTTTCCTTGCAAAAGTCTATTTTTTCTGGACTAATAAACTGAGGCCATAAAACATTTTGCCTAGAGGAATATTTACCTGATCAGTAATTCCTGTTCCTGCTTCTGAGTGAAAATAGGCTTTTTACCCATAGCTTAAGACTTTAAAATGCCATTTTGCGTGCGTTCCTGAAAGCTGAAGAACGGGATTTTGTATTTGTTGGCCTTAATTTTTTTGGCTTTCAGAGTATCTTACAAGTCAAATAGAAAACTTAGTGCTAAACACATATTTTAATTGCGGTCATCTGGCCGTGATTACCCATTTTCATGAGCAAGCAAGAAACAAATTTTTTTAAAAAAAATATCGTATTTTTTTTTTTTGAAAAAAAAGAATGAAACTATTTAGCAAAAGAAAAATATTTAATAGTACAAAATGCATACTAACATATATTTTCGTACAGCTAAAAATTAGTTCAGAACCAGTGAATTTTGTTTTTGTTTATTTTCCCTTTGGGTCCTGCCAATAGGTAATATAAATTCAGGTATGCCAAATTGTCTTATTCGTTCTTCTCTCTCATTTGCTGTCGTACCTTTCTAAGACGCAATTTTTTGGTCGATGAATACTGACTCTTAATAAAATCTACAGTGCATACACACTGTAAATTATATTCTTGACAGAATTTGGTTTATTTACTAATAGCGTTTTCGTTTGGTTGTCCGGAAGTATTCGCAATGCTTCTGAAAGCGTTCTTTTGGCGCAAGATGACAGTTCTTCTCCCGAAAAGAGGAGAAAATCAATTTCAGACTCAAAGAAAGAATCAAAAGCAGAAGCACGCTCATGCTTATACTTTAAACGTCAATATCGTAGAATGTAATTTTTTATTTGATTATGGAATACATTTTTATTAAATTCGACCTACTTTTTTGTATTTACATACTAAATATCTAATTTGGAGCATTATTTTACAATGCATACATGCGATGTCACCATTTACTTTGGGAATAGAATCAACATTTTTAGACTGGAGTTGTAGCTATTTCACGGTCGCCAGGCTCGAACCATAAACAAAGCGTTTCCGGGCCATATGCACTATGCAACGCACTGCTCTACCGAAGGCCATGTGATCACGTCGATCCAGTGTACGTTATTTTATTTGACAACTGCATTTGAATCAATTTTACTAGCCACGCAAGTTTGTTGTTGTTCATTCCGGATTCTTTCTTTTCTCCATACTCGTTTTTTTCCTCCAATTTACTTGCTCGTAAAAAACAAGGCTAATACCCTAATCGGCTGCCAATAAAAATTGTGTCTTTGTTCAATTTGCGTTATGTATTTCTGATTGTGTAGGTACTAACAAAGTTCAAATAACAAAATAGAAGTATTTCTTCCTTTTTTTTAAAAGGTATAGTTTTTGATTCTAACGAAAAGTTGGCTTTATCAAGCACACTCCACAAAGAGTTCAGCAACGCAGGATCGCATAGCTGACAGCGTATTCTGTATTCAAAACACCTATAGGTACCTACCAAATATAAGTTTTGTTTACATTATTTTATCTCTTTATTTCTATACAGCAGTTTTTTCAATGTCTTTCTTACCATAAGAACAGCACTGGTTTCGAAGGTGGGTCATCTTATTGCTTATTCATTCATTCAGGCAAAATCAAATACTTTATCTTGTTCTAATTTTCTTATGAGCTATGGGCGATTTATTTAACTCCTTCGAACCATATCCAAAGAACCCCCCACAGTTCTGTTAAATTAACAAAAGCACCATGCTGGGCTTTTAACAGTGTAGTTAATGTGTCGGCTTATTTATATTGTGTTTTTTTGTGCTTAAAAGAGTGAGCGTATTTAAATATTTAATGAACTTAAATATTAGTTGGGGCATTTATATCATTCTGGTATGGTTCATTCATAAGTTTATATTATAAGTTCTTTTATTATGTAATGTGATCATTGGATCAGGCTTAACATATTCAATGAATGGGAGCACAATTTATGATATGTGTTATCCAATTTGTACTAATAATAAAAATTATTCTATTTTTTTAAATTATGTATTCCACGGAGTTGAGATGTTAAGCTTGAGCGGAACTATGTATTATTTGATTTCTTTTTTGATGAACAGTATATTATGCAGCACAATCTATAATTTTAACTACCTGAACAGAATGGACGGAGATGGAACCGGAGCCGCAGCTGGAATAGCTGTCAAAATATTGAATACACACAAATTCAATATTGCAAACACAACGAAACGTAGCCGCATACGGAGCTGCAGTCACGGACGGAAGAGTTCATCAACTTTTAACTTTTCACGTACGGCACTTTTGACGTTTTAAATTTTATGAAGAAAAAAAAAAACAACTTTTTGGGTCAGAAAAAAATATTGTGGTTATTTGTATCGCGAAAAAAGTTATTAATTAAAAGGAAAAATATTTGAAACAAAAAATCTGAATTCTTAGCTTGTGCACAAGAATATTTTTTACGTCAAAATATATCCTACCAACATGAATAATGCGTAACCCGAATCAGAAATTAAATAGTCTACTATTAGGAGGTTTACATTAGGTAGATAGATATTTTATTTTTTTATAGATAAGGCTTTACAAAGTTTGGAAAAAACGCAGCTTGCTCAGAGATTTGATATTTAAATTATATCTTACAACTGAAAAATTTGTAATCATTTTATAAAATTAATTGAAAGTGAAAAATTACATTTGAAGGAAAACTTTGACAAAAACCTTCATTTAATTAAAGACAGTTTACAATTAAGTATGTATGTGTATACTAACTAATAATGATTGAGTTACTGGCTGAACAGGATAAAATGACGGAACTGAAGCCGTAGACGGAACTGGAAGAGCTGTCAAAAAGTGTCGTACGTTATTTTTTTTACATGTCCACAATGGAGCTGTACAGCTTTGAAAGTATTTTGAAGAAAAACAAAAGAATATTATTTTGTACAAGCTCGGAATTCACATTTTTTGTTTCCAAAAATTTTCCTTTTAATAAATAATATTTTTCGCGATACAAATAACCACAATATTTTTTTTCGACCCAAAAAGTTGTTTTTTTTCTTCATACAAATTGAAATGTCAAAAGTGCCGTACGTGAAAAGTTAAAAGTTGGTGAACTCTTCCGTCTGCGTCTGCAGCTCCGTATGCGTCTACGTTCCGTTGTGTTCGCAACATTGAATTTGTGTGTATTCAATATTTTGACAGCTATTCCAGCTCGGGCTCCGGCTCCGCCTGCGTCACCATCCTGTTTAGCCAGTTATGCATTACACTTAGTAACTATCTAAGTTTAAAGTTCACTCAAGCATTTATGTATTCACCATATTATATAGACAAAGCTTTCACCACCGAGCTCGTCGGTCGGTGCTATTGTATCTATTTTAGTCAAACTCTGTAAGTTAGTTGTTAAGTAATACTTGAAGAGAAAAGTTAATTTTAATAAAAGGTAAAAAATTATAAAACAGGTTTTTGATTAAGATTGTGGTACTGCATTAAGATTGTAGTTCTATCATTGCAGCACAGAGCACGCACTTTTGGTTTTGGTTGTTAATCAACGGTGAAAAATTGTGAAATTGAGTATTAAGATTTCTCTCACTTAAAGCAAGGTTCACACGAAGACGGTTATTCTATTATACTGAATGCATTTGCAATTGGGTCGATAAATTTCGCATTGGTTTTTTTTATTTTATTAACACACTCCTAAAAATTATGAGAATTAACAAAATTACTGGGAAAAAATCAAATCGAATAGCCATTCGTGAAAACCTTGTTTGTGGGGGAAATATGCAATGTTTTTATATCTATGGCGAGAATGTGCAACGCGATGGTTGGGCAGTTTAAACTCAAAAATAAATACTAAAGACAATAATGTGTGCTTTATTTACACGGGTTGGAGAATGAATGGGCGCGCCGCTGTGCTATAATAATAGGTTTGTTTTATTGGCAATTTTATAGCTAGTATATTAAAATTCCCTTCTGTAAACAACCACAAAAACTAAAGGTGCCGATAAGTAAGCCAGTAAATAAGTGAATATAAAAGTGGACAGAGTATGGACTTGAACCCTAAATGTCAATAACGTAAATGTCACAAAAGGAAGTGGAACACAGTCACAGAAACACAGAAACGAAGTGTAACCATAAAAGTGGATATAGCGTTTTATTGGAAATGGTATTGCTACGCTTGCTATGAATTACCAAAACGTAACTAAAGGCTGATTTTCAATGGCGCGTTCGCGTTAGAGACGCTTACATATACGTTTACAAGCCTTACGAACGCGTCGACATGACAGACGACTTGAAGAGAATCTGAAAATCAAAATGAACATACATAACTGTAATCTCGGATTCCTTTCAACAAACAATTCCATTTTTTTTTAAACAAAATCGATTATTTTCTTTCAATTGGAGGAATTGTCCAGAAAAACCTATTTTTTCTTCTTAATAAATCGATTTTTTTGTTGAAAGGAATTCGAACATTAGTTTAATTGTCAAAACGCACGCTGAAGTTGATTTTTTTCAACTTTAACGTTGAGGTAGCTTATGTTACGTTGGTTTGTGTACATGCTAATAGGTGCCAAATCGTAAAATAATACCCAATGCGTCATTGTAAACACTTTGCTTAAATTGCTATGTGTGAGCTTTCGCGTTGAAAGAAAAATCTGTCAAAGCGACGCCCAACGCGGCATTGGAAATCAGCATTAATAGCTTTCAATCCCCTGCTACGCATTTTATATTATAAGTAAATAACTTGTTTCTTAAGGCCTAGTCAGACAGAGCGCGGTCCGGCGGACTTTGTAAAAATTTACAAACAAAATTTGCCCGTGCGTCGCGTTCATTCCTTCCATGGAGAAGTATTGACCGGCACGTCGCACAGTGTGGGATTCTGGCAATCTAGCGGAATTTTATTATAAAAATCATTCGCATGAACCAAAGCAAAAATTGGTTTAATATATAGCTAATACCTCCCTGTAAAAGGCCTTCCACACTATCCCACTGAGTATTAACACATGTCAAAAAAGTGGGAAGTAAATCGTGTATAATAGTGTGGAAACAAAATATGAAATCACATCCCACACGCTTGACAGCCCATCTCACACAATTTGACATGTGTTAATACATGAAAATTTTTAGGATTGGTTCTAAAACCATCACACATTCTATCCCACTTGGGGGTTTGAGGTTATGGTGAATTGATTTTTTGGATTCAGGTGTGGAAGCAAAATATGAAAATCGTTTTCTTCACACAAATTTGGCAGTCGTAAGTAATTCTATCACACTTTTTTTTTGACATGTATTAATACTCGATGGGATAGTGTGGAACGGCTATAAGCAAGTATACCAAAATTTTTAGGTGGAGAGCATGTTTTACTGAGAGAATTGATTTTAAAGTGAGAGTTTGTGATTTATTTGAGTCAAGTTTGCGGTGCGAAGGTGTTCGGGGTTTTTCACTTTTAAACGTCTTTTGTGAGTCTTAATTGAAGTTTTTATTTTTTATTTATTTAATACAATATAAGAGAATACAAAAGTGAGTAAAATTATATTTAAAAGGGTGTTCAATTTTTTGTTGTTGTGTTTTTAAGTGCAAAAAATGTGTTTTTTTTGTTAATTTTTACATTTATTGGAGAAAATTTTAATGTATTCAGGGTTATTCAGGGGGAAACTATATACGTCTTAAAGGCTGACATTTCACCTTTCATATTGCGTTTTAAGTTGCTGCGCATATCTGCGCACTTGAAAAATTTGGTAATTTTTCTAAACGCTTACCGTCCAAAAAATCATGTTCTGTTTTTATTTTTCTAATATTATTTGTTCTTATATTTTTTTTAACTTTGAGAAATGTGTTCTCTGTTTACAAACACAATATTAGAGAGAGAGATATTTTGCATACTACAACTTACAGGGTGTTTTATGTTTCAATCAATATATATTTAATACAAAAATTTAACATTTTACTTTAAAAAAATACGTATTAATAAAATAATACATAATATCAAATTGAGGTGTTTTGTATACATATATTATATGTATATGTATTACAACTTACAGGGTGTTTCAGTCAATTATATATTTAATACAAAAATTTAACATGTTACTTAAAAAAAATATTTTTTTATAAAATAATACTTATAATATAATAAATATAAAAGCAATACAAATGTACAGGGTGTTTTTCAAATTTAAATACAAATTTAAATATCGCGAACTATTTACGAGAAAAACATCCAGTTTGGAAATAATGATAGATCTTTTTAACAGGCTTTTGATATCTTCAGACCCTTTCTTAGCAAGTCTAAGGTTTATTTCGAAAAGAAAAAAAAGTGCAATTGAACAAGAAATTTTGGAGCTTCTTGATGTTCCTTCTTAAATTAAAAAATCTGTTAATGTATTTTTTTTTATTATTAAATGTATTAAATGTTGATGTCAATTTATTTATTACATTTATATTTATGGCAATCAAAAATAAGACTAAAAAATAAAACTTATTGTTTCAGATAAATTCAGATCTGTTAATATATATAAAATACTTGCTTTATTCAATTTTCTGTTTACGTTTTTTTAATTTAGGAGAAAAAAGTGTATAAAAAGTTCAACATGCGACATGCTATTAATATTTTTTTTGTTGGTAAGGTTAAAACCCTCCCGCACCCCTTCCCACACATTTTGACCTATTCCAATTGTAATTTATTTTTTTAACATTACATCTGAGCATATTTGTTGCAAAAAGTTATCAAAAAACTAACCCAAGTTTTGTTTTATGTGTGGTAGTGATTTTCAGAAAATTAACATTTTTTCATATGAGAGATCGGTCACTTCAAAGCTCGTTTTAAAAAAACTTTGAAGAGATATGAAAAAAATTTAAGTTGTATTTGATTCTACGAGCCATTTATATTATATAAGCAGAAAAAAATATAAGAAAAAGTTTAATGCACGAGCGCTATTAATTTAATTCCGCTAGATTTCTAAATTCCCACACTGTGCGTCGGTCGGTCGGCCCGCGTTCTGTCTGACCAGACCTTTAGTATATAAATAAAAAAATAGTTGTTCTTTTCAATGACAACATGCTGGCAGTACATGTACATTGTACATGTAACCGATATATTATTTGCGTTAAATTGAAGACATTGAGAAAAACAAAACCTGCAATATAATCACTAAGAGCCAGTTTTACAATCGTGGATTAAATGTTTATCCGTGGTTCAGGATTTTTAATTGACCGATTTTAGCGGGTTAACTGTGGTTCAGCGATGGTTCAGACATGTAATTATCTATAATCACATCCTTGAACCGTCGTTGAACCTCAGTTAAACGGCCGAAATCGGCGAGTTAAATTTGCTGAACCACGGGTTAAATATTGAACCACGTTTGTACAACTGGCCCTAAAACTCATACAATACACATCTCCATTCGTTTAGTTATCAAATTTTTTATTTACCAAACAAGACAAATGATGCATTTTATAATTTGACTTCAGAAAGTGAAAGGTATCATTTTTAACGGCTTGTTTTCATTGTTGTTATTATTATTTTATTTTGTGTCTATGATTAATGTTGTAGCATGATTTTAGTTTAAGCTTGTGTACCGAGTCAAATATGATTATAAAATTTATACGTCCTTCTTAACTTTTCTGCGTTTAGAAACCCTCAATATCAATTTTTACTGGACAACATAATTTTCCATTTTGCGGAATAGAAATAAACATCCACGCCTCTGCGATTGTCAGTCGCGTGATTAGTTAGTCGCACGACTGAAAAATGAAACAGGTTCCATTTTTAAAGCGACTTTTTAGTTGCAATTACATTTAATCGCAAGTGCGGTCATAGCCATTGAAAGGTGAAAATGATATATTGTTAAGAATTTGATGGAAATGTTTAAAATGTAGTTTTCATAAAACAACTAAATCCTACATGTGAATTGGTTGGTCCAAATTCTAAAAAAACCGCCCACGCGTTTCATTAAAAAGAAAAATCTGGATTCTGGTGTCAACTCATTAATAATTTTATGTTTTTTTTATCCTTTGGGTTTTATAGGTCGATCCGCAAAAAAACTGCTGCTTGAGTTAACATTAACAGCCATATTATTCACTTCAGGTATAATTTGGGTTTAAATGAATTTTGTACTCTTCAATTTAATCCGCATTTTTTAAAACCGACATTTAACACTTTATGTCCATAACATTCACTAAAATAAAAAGCATCAAAATCGGTGGAATAAAAACGAATAAAACGCATGTTAAACTGTTCAAACTTAAATGAAAACTCAATTAAATTTGTAACAATATTTCTTCTTTTTTGTCGGTTGCTTTTGTTCTTTATATATTGATTTTACACCCGAGTTTAACTTCTTTAACTGCTACCTGGAAGTCTGTTTAAATTAAATCGAATCAAACCTCACAAGGTTTAAACCTATTTTTATTTCCGGGTATAACGAGTGAATATGATGAGCTTGGGTTTGAGATTTGGGTTAAAAATCCTAGTTTTTATTTTAATTGATTATGTTGAGCGGTTTAGAAGTTTTGCTAGCTTAATATTTAGGTAGCATAGATTTACATAAAACAAAAACTATGCTAGCATAAAAATCGAGACTTCCACACAAAAATAGAACAAAAAGAGCACAAAATTCTAGTTATGGTTTCAATAAATTATGCTAATGTGTATGTGCTAGCTTTAAAGACGTGTCGGTCGGGGGAAGGGAAGCATTTTTATAGCCTACTTATACACAAACACACACACACACTTCAAATGCTGGATCTTGTTGTTTTTTTTTTTTTTTTTTCATATTCACTTTCCTACCCGATGTCTACTCTACGTTTGCAAGAATGTCTACCTGTGCAAATATATAAAAATGTAAAACTAATTGTAAATATAGCTTTCTGAGCTTTGCACTCTAGCATTTTGATTAAACCCACGTTATGGGTTTAATTTTTTCAAAATTTAATTCCTAAAATGTCATTCAATATTTTGATACACAAGACATAGCTATGTGTTTTTTGTATAAGCTCCATTAGAAAATTTCAAATTTAATGCAAATGAAATTTCGTAATATTTCAAAATAAAAAAATCCCATAAGACTCTTTTTTATCTCATATCTATACTTAAGAATTGAGATCTTGTTATAATACTCATATTCGTCTAATAACAATTTTATTATAAGAGATTAGCATTTTTCAAATGTTAAAGTACTTAAATCCTATATCTAGATCAATTTAAGTCTTTTAAGTTATTATTATTTGTATTGTATTATTTATACTAGAATGTCAGTTTATTAGACTTGACCATTCTTTATTCCGTCAATTTCATTGAATTTTGAACAACAACAACAACTTAAAGGTGCTACCACCAATTGCTTACGAATTAATTTTGGGTATTTTAATTCGTTTTATTTTTGTTTGGCTAGAGATATAGCTATTTCAAGGGGTGCCAAGCCCTATCATCAGTCTCCTTTATAGTGGTGCTGAGCTTTAATCCAATTTTATTTGAAAAACTTTCTACACATCATGCGGTATTTGAACCCGCGCCCCGCGCATCAGATTTGCTCAGTCTTCGAAGCTGTGTACACTACGTACTCTGCTACCGTTGACCACTGACGTCACAGGTCTAGATGTGTTGTTTGTTTATCAATTGCATTTGGAGCATCAGCATTTTTATAAGCCCCTTTAAGTATGCTGTCTTGTTCCGCCTCCATTTTTCTCCGAACCTTATTTGATAGACTACAATTCGTAGTACGTATCAAAGGGGGAGAGGTTGGAAGATCGGTAACAAACAAGACTATTAAGTTATTATTTGTATTGTATTATTTATACTAGAATGTCAGTTTATTAGACTTGACCATTCTTTATTCCGTCAATTTCATTGAATTTTGAACAACAACAACAACTTAAAGGTGCTACCACCAATTGCTTACAAATTAATTTTGGGAGACTGATGATAGGGCTTGGCACCCCTTGAAATAGCTATATATCTAGCCAAACAAAAATAAAAACGAATTAAAATACCCAAAATTAATTCGTAAGCAATTGGTGGTAGCACCTTTAAGTTGTTGTTGTTGTTCAAAATTCAATGAAATTGACGGAATAAAGAATGGTCAAGTCTAATAAACTGACATTCTAGTATAAATAATACAATACAAATAATAATAACTTAAGGGTATGTGTCCTTTTGTGAAATAGGTTGGAGCTTTGCGCTAAACTGTATAGCGTTCACAATTTTGCGAATATTTTAATGAAACAAACGGTAATCGATTGGAAATAAGTTGAGCAATATATTTTTGTGGCTTTAAAAAAAATAAAAAATTATATATGCCTCAAAACCGCCAGACAAATGGAAAAATCATAAAATTTAGTGAGATGCTTATAGGAATGATAGGGAAATTGGTTAAATATTACTTTTTTATTTTTTTTACATTTTTTTTCTAGAGACAATTCATCTCAAATTGACAAATGGGTTTTGTTTTTTCTATATTTTTTTTATTTATTCCCAAAAAAAATTTACAAAACTGTGAAAAATTAAAGAAGTTTACAAAGAGGTATGAATGCATTATTTGATAAAACTTCTGAAGTATAAAAGGTAACGAAGTCAAATTAACGGTTTTTCAAAGCTTATATGTATGTGCAGTTGTTTTTATTTTTCTTTCATTTTTTTTTATTTTTTACAGTAACTTTTTAGAGACAAAAATACAAAATATACTCCTTTTTTCCTAATTATTTCGTTTGATCCCCTGGGAAATTGAGTGTTATATTTTTTAAATTTCCTAAATGTTTTTTAAATCAAAGAATCATATGTCTTGAATGCCTAATGGGTTTAAAAAAAAAAAATATTTCGTATAACATGCTAAAAAATGCAATTCAATGTGACACTATTTGTAATGCCGTGGTTAGGCAAGGACAGCCAATACAATTACCACATATTTTTTTTATTTTTTTTTGGTATTTTGTTTATTAAATTTAAAAAACAAAATAATATTTTCTCTCATGGTTTTTTTAATTTTAATTTTGAAAAAGTTGTCCATTTCGCGTTTTTTTACCATAACAACATCATTGCTCACGCACACAAAGAAGTTTGGTTCAAAAGAAATCCACTGGGTAGTGTGGTGATGCATTCTCTTTTTCCTTATTCTCTTTTACAAAATAAGTTGTTTGTTTGGTATCAGCTCTCGACTCCCAATGATTTTTTTTTGTCTTGTATGGAAAACCATAGTATGCATACAAATATAGTATTCTGTGAATCGCCAAGGAAGACAAAAAAGATGTCATGAAAAAAATATAGGTTTGTTATGTACGTATGCCTTGTTTTTTTTTTTAAACACGTAGATTTGGTGGAAGTTTGTGTTCAATTCGGAGGTGGGATCGTTGCAGGAAATTTGGATGAATTTTGTGTAGCTTGTACGTAGGTACATTATGTACATACATACATAATGTATATTTTTTTTCTTCGCTAGTCTGTAAGAAGGTTTTTCTGCTTCTTTTGGGGAAACAAAATTATGATGGGTATTGCGGGTCGATTATAGAAGACTTTTTGTTCTTTCAGTGTTTTTTTTTCTGATAGGTATTAGTGCAAGGTCATGTTTGGAATGTTGGGTATAGTTGCTGAAGGATTGCTTTGATTATTTTGCGCAGGTAATGAATGTATCTATTGGAAAAATACATTGGTAGGTACATGTTAAAGTCAATTAGTAGCATTATTATTGTGTAATTGAATAGCGATCCCATTTCACTTTGAGTGGAATACATACTGCGCCAAGCATAAAATGTGTCTGGTGGTTGGTGCCAAAATATATGTAGGTATATTGTAAATGTACCTACATAAGAATATGTATCAGTAGACAGGAGAAAGACAATCGCATTTTTTTGTTGAAGAAAAATTAATAGGTAGACCCTGAAAATTGGACTTTCACTTCAAAAAATGACCACAAGGCTGAAGTTTGGTAAAGAGCTTTTTTATGTATTAAGCATTTTCCAAAAAGTATCAGTTTTTTTTTTTTGAAAAAATGTGAAGGTAAAAGTTGCAGCATATGAAATCGTACAAAGAGAAAAGCTTACACTTATTTTTGAAGATTTTCAAAAACTGTGAAAAAATATCTTTCGTAGTAAATTTAATCCAAAAAAAATGTTATGATAGCATGTTACGTCTAAAAATATCTAAAAATTTAACAATTAAATGTAAACAAATCTTAATCTTGATATCTATGAAGGCTTATGTCATTGAGCTGTATAAAAATGGGTATTTATCAAGGCTTAATTATGTTCTTAACTTGGATAAATTTTGTATCCAGTAAATAAAATAAGCCCAGTGCCAGGCTAATGATAAACTGTATGGTTTAGTTGCTATGGGATCTACAAGTCAACAGATATCTTTTTTTTTCTACAGAAATTTGAGATAAAATACAGTTTTGAACAATTTTTAGTAGTTTTTGTATTTTATGTTTACTTAAAAAAAAGCTTCAATTAAATTTTTTTACAGACTTTATCAGTTATAAATTAAAGTTTTATGTATGTAGGTACCTACCTAAATACATAATTTGTACTTGCCTATTTGTTCAAAAAAATTGTACCAGATCTTTGTAATGATGCATTACACCCTCTTCTCTACCGCCGCCGCCGTTTATCAAATTGCTTGCAAAGCAAACCCGAAATACCGTTTATCAAATTGCTTGCAAAGCAAACCCGAAATACCGTTTATCAAATTGCCTGCAAAGCAAATCCGAAATACCGTTATCATGGCTCTAGGAATGAGCATGAAATCAAAACAAGTACCCGCCAACACTCTCTACACCCCTGGTCATACTACCGCAGTAATCACTGACACCATACATGAAAACACGAAAGAATACTTTTTCTGTGAGTTTATAATTCACACTCAGTTTCAACCAAAATATATATAAGAGACCGTGAATAAACAGAGGAAGGGCGAGCTCTGCCATAGTAGAAAATAGTACCAATCAAGAGTACTTGGTGAGACTCCCCTTTTTGAAAGACTTAGGCTCCAGAGGTGACAGTGGAAGCCCAGGTTTAAAGTAGTTAGTTAGTGACGTCTGCTATCTCAGACTGTAATTTAGTGACGTCTGCTATCTCAGATTGTAATTTAGTGACGTCTGCTATCTCAGATTGTAATTTAGTGACGTCTGCTATCTCAGACTGTAATTTAGTGACGTCTGCTATCTCAGATTGTAATTTAATGACGTCTGCTATCTCAGATTGTAATTTAGTGACGTCTGCTATCTCAGACTGTAATTTAGTGACGTCTGCTATCTCAGATTGTAATTTAGTGACGTCTGCTATCTCAGATTGTAATTTAGTGACGTCTGCTATCTCAGATTGTAATTTAGTGACGTCTGCTATCTCAGATTGTAATTTAGTGACGTCTGCTATCTCAGATTGTAATTTAGTGACGTCTGCTATCTCAGATTGTAATTTAGTGACGTCTGCTATCTCAGATTGTAATTTAGTGGATACTGCTATCTCAGTCATATATTCGAATTATATAAAATTTGTTTTAAGAGTACATGAATTGCCGATTATATAAATAATATATAAAGATATATATGTATTGTAAAATATGAAAATTATAAAGACATTATAAAGCAAACATCAAATATAAACATTGTAAAGAATAAAAAAATTATAAAGATATTGTAAAGAATGAAAATAATAAAGACACTGTAAAGCTAGTATTAATTATAGACATTGTTAATTAAGAGCCAGTGATTGGTGAATAAAGCTAAACCTCAAATACACTAAAGTTTGTTGCTTCTTTGGTAAAACCCTGGATCCGACGAGCATACCCCAGCCTATGACAAAAAGCATCTCACATCTTATATGCATTTGTATATGTATGTAGAATATGTACATATGAAATTATTTGTTCCCTAGATTTTCGAGATGAAAAACAATTTTCAAGAATTTTTAGCGGTTTCTTTGGCAGTTTTTTTTTTTGCTTAGAAAAAAATATCCATTCAATTTTTTACAAACTCTTATCAATTTTTAATTATGGCAAAATTAAAAATTATTTTGAAGACGATATTATTGTTTGTTTTCGAGATATTCCAGTCGAAAAATATTTTATCAACAATTTTTAGTAGTAGATTTATTTTTTTAAGTCTTATCAATTCTTCATTATCTATAGAATGTTATTGAGCTGAAGTCGATAGAATTATTTGTTCTCGAATAATAATAAGAAAATAATTAAGTAATCGAATTTTTTTGACAACGACCCTTTTTGCACTTTATGACGTTATTATGTATCTGTAAAATCAAATCTATTCGAAGCCCATGGCTTTATTTATTCTCAAGATATGGTCGACGAAATGAGGTATCACGAACGTAGCCACGAGATATGGGTGTACATGTACATAACATTAAAGAAATAAATCACATCGACATATCAGACAAATCGGACCAATTAGGTGCAATAAGTTCTCATGGGAAGTTAATAAATACAAATTTTAATTTAAGTTTTGATTTTTGTTAAAAAAATTTTGTTAATAAAATTACGTTTTGACTTTTAGATATTTAATTTTTATTGAAGCTTCAGATCCCTTGCCGTGGGTCGGGGGAAATCTTCAGCTATACGAAGAATGTATTACAAACAACAAACTCTGATTAACTCAAATTAACTTTCTGAAACTTAATGAGACCAAGCGATCCCTTTTTATACTATTAAAATGCTAACGCAGCAAATCTTAGTTTGGCTGCGGATGATGCAATTATTCTTTTTTGTTGTATATTTTCACACAAGTTGCAGAAGGCAAAAAGTGCTGATTTACAATTCTTATGATCGTATCATCTTACTGATGTGTTTATATCGATTTGTTTATATTGATTGAGAATTGAATTTAAAGTCAAGTGTCTGTGGGGTTGTGCGCCCACTTGGCTTGTATATAACCTACATACATACCTTACTACTTATACACAACACACAAATCTGCTTACATATGTAATTTAAACGGCTCATATCCCAGCCTTGACAATATCTGCAACTTCTATTGATTTTTTTTAAAATTCAATCTCCACACTCCATGTCAAATTACGCCCATCAAATGCATTTGCATTCTTTTTCCATTTGATAATAAAACATAAATACATACCTAAATAACATAATAAAAACCAACTGGCTAAAGATTAGTAAGTTTGGTTTTCCAACTTCTCGTTGGTACAGTAGATGATGGATATGAGAAAGTCCCATTTAAGAAAAACACGCTTATAAGACAGACATTCCAAAATACCATGCACATTCCCATAAAGATACATGCTAAATACACCTCATATGAGAAAAACTTATATAAGAAAAACACTGATATAAGAAACTTATTCTTTCACTACACAGAAAATTAAACTTTTATAAGAAATTTTCCCGTGTAAACTTCTAAATGATGCGCCGTTTCTGAACCCACCCTTATTGAATAGCCAAAGAAGTGACAAATTGAAGATCGGGGAGAAAGAAAAAAGCCCATACATTTGACATTTCTTATTTTTATTTATACTAGTATCGCCCAGCGGCCGAAATTCGGCCAACAAAAAATGACACACTCTAGTAAGAAAAATAAAAAGTTAAATTATAAGGGAAAACTAATTCTTCAAAACCATCAATGACTAACTTTAAAACCAATTCAAAGTCTGGTGGACGGTCATACGCCACCTAAATTTTGTCAATTTGGTATTTGAATTTATGAATTTTTTTTACCAATGGTTGAAATTCGACCACATACAACAAACAAAATTAAATAACCGTTACTAATCTAGATTTGTACTAAATTTTTGGTGTATCATTCGGTTATATGAACCCCAAAGGAAAGAAGTTGATTTTCTGCAAACTTTACAGCCGTCAGCTATAACCTCTATCAGTTTCATTGAAGTCCTTGGATTTTTTGAGTTTCTTATATCCGTCATCTACTGTACCTAAATTAAGAAAAAATTGACTTAGGAAAGGTACGACACATTTTTTTTAGAAAACATAAAATAGAGAAGCTCCTATTTTTTTTTCCTTTTTATAGGTAATTTGTTCAACCCGAAAAAAAAAATAATACCACTGCGCTGCGCTACACCAACCAATTCTTTTAGAAAATTATAAAAGGTATTCTTTTTTCTTCATAATACATATTCACATATCACACCATATCCATAAGGAAAAAACAAATCCATCCATACCTTACCTACCTCCTGCTCCTACCCTTCTGGTCAGAATCGTTATTTTCTCTAAATTGTATGTCTAATTGTAAATACATAACAAGTAGGTACATTTGCTTCGTCTGCACTTACTCGCTCGCTACCTGTTTTTTTTCTTTCTTTTGCTTGAGTCTTGTGCGTAGTGCTTGTGCGTAGTGCTTGTGCGTGATTCTCTGCTCTCTCAAGGCTGTTTCACAATGCGACGAGAAAACTAGACGTCAGCGCGACGAGATCTCTTCGCAGTTGTTCTCTCTTAAAAACGAGTTTCAAATAACGAAATAATACATAATAAAGTATTTCTCGTCGTCACGTTGCGTCTTTTTTTCAATTTTTCGAACTTTACGACGTGACGAGACGACGACAAATACTTTATTATGTGTTATTTCGCTGTTTGAAATTCGTTTTAAAGAGAGAAAAACTGTGAAGAGATCTCGTCACGCAGACGTCTCGCTTTCTCGTCGCATTGTGAAACAGCCTACACTCTCTGCACCATCGTTTGCGATTAAAACAGAGTACAAGCAAGAGTATAATTAAAATTGCAATGCCGAATCTGGTGAAGAGAGCTTACTAACACATTCAAATTCATTTACATGAATTTTGAGTTGGCTGGTCGGGTACACCTACCCTTAACATAACTTTTGGTAAAGTGTTTGGCTCAAAAATATTTTTGTCTTTCAAAATTTTATTTTAATTCTAGTTCGTTTCAACAAAATTCCTTTTTTTTTTATTTAAAATCCAAGTATAGTTTCTTGTTTACTTAAAATCTCCGAAAAAGTTCAAAAGTCGATAGAAAACTTCAACCTTGGCAAATAGCATAGGTACACAAAAGTATGTTATGTTTTTAAACATCATTTACCGGGATAATTATTAGACTTGAATATCATTGTTTTGGTGTATTTATATATACCTTTTCAATTTAATTTATTTTTTCCCTTCTAAGCTTATCAGTTTCGAAATTCTCTCAAAAAAGATTAATTCACTATCTGGCATCACTGATTCGAATGCCTTTTTCAACTTTTTTTAAAAGTACATATAAGTATACCTAACTACTAAAAGTATATAACTACATATACGAAGCGAAAATACATCTCGTTTTTACAAAAGAGTGGGAGTGAGATGTAAATACTGGAACTGAAACGTAGAAAAAAGTCGGTGCAGCAACAGCAAGAGTATCTATGCATAGACTTTAATAATATACTAGATACCCAACTCAGACAGGAGAGTGAGAGCGAATGTGGGAAATTTTTCTTGCAAATCACCCGCGCTGATGGAGCGGAATTCTTGTGAACTGCAAGCTTCTTTGTGTGCGTGTGCAAGGAAATTTGTTGTTAAAAAATGCGAAATAGAACCTTTTTCTATTATTTTAATAAAAAAACTTATGCAAGTAATTTTTGTTTCTGCCCTCGAAACTAGTTAAAAAATATTGAAAAAAAATAATAAAAATAACTGAAAATTGAGTAAGCTATCTTTTCTTCACAACGACGTTTCAAATGTCGATAAATAAAATTGCATTTTAAATTATGTTATGAACAAAAACATAAGAAAATTTTGACGATATTGATTTATTAAACATATTTTCTTTAAAACATAAATAATTTCAAAAAACAGAAAAAAATAGCAAGACTTTGCCCCAGGATCTTGAAAAAAATATTACCAAAAAAAAACGTAATTTTTTTGTTTCTGACCTAAGATCACTTTTATATATATTTTTAAAAAATTGAAAAAAATTTAAATAACACACCATATTTATTGACTTTGAAATATACCCGATTTGGGATCGTTACCTTCAAAACTTTTGAAGTTTTGTCAAATCGCGTAACCATATTACCTTGTAAATTCGCTTATTTTATGAACAATTCCCCATTTTTTTTTTTGGAATAAATTATAAAATTATTAAACAAAAAACATTATTATTAACTTTAAACATTTATTTTATTACATATAAGTATACCTAACTACTAAAAGTATATAACTACATATACGAAGCGAAAATACATCTCGTTTTTACAAAAGAGTGGGAGTGAGATGTAAATACTGGAACTGAAACGTAGAAAAAAGTCGGTGCAGCAACAGCAAGAGTATCTATGCATAGACTTTAATAATATACTAGATACCCAACTCATGACCCCCTGACCCCCCCCCCCCTCCCTCTGTATACGCCGTTGGTTGTCCTTTCCCTTTTTCGGTAGAGGATGAACCACGGCCGTCTTCCACCGCACTGGATAATATGCATTATTCAGTGCGTTGTTAAACAGTATGGCATATATGTCAACTGCTTCCTGAAGTAGATGTCGTAGTACAATATTGGATATCCCATCGACTCCTGCTGACTTCTTTTTCTTTAATGATTCGAAGATGAGCTGGAGCTCCACCCCCGTAACTAGCAGGGAACTGGCCCCATTTCGTTTGGCGATGATGGCATTCGCCAAGTGTTCTTCATTGAACCCGGTAAAACCGAGGGTCTCAGATCGCCATTGCGTTATGTCGTTACAAAGGTAGAAGTGGTGCAGCAAGGCTCTGCTTTCCTTGTAGACTTGCTGGAAAGCAGCCCCCACAGCCTCCACTTTCTCCTGCGGATCTTCAACAATAAAGAGGTCATCGTCCAAGAACGCATCTTCTGGATCTATGCCTGCTGTCAGAAGTACGTCTCTGTTTTCTGTTGTCCTCTGGAGCTTAAGACACGGAAGGTCGTTTTGATCATTCCGTCTTAATATTTTATTAATTTGCGGAAACCAACTTGGGTCGCTAGAGTTAACGGCCCGAATTTTGTTGTTCCAATACAAATTAATAAACAACCTATACTTTTCCTTGATCAACTGGTTGATATTTTTAATTGACGACTTCAGTGTCCTAATCTCCAGATCGTGTGAGTTAGTAAACCGTCGGTACAAGAGTTTTAATCTTGTCAGTAGTCCACTTTTTGGTCTGTGAAGTGGGTCAATAGTCGCGTTATGGTACATGTCGATTGCGTTACGTTCTTTGTATTTTGGTATAGTTGTGTTCATAGTTCGTAGGATTGTTTCCTCCATTTGTTTTTATTATTGGTCAATTTCGTTAATTGACAAATTCCTGTCATTTAGTGGGGATATATTATGTACACGAATTTCACTCGATATGGCGTTGGTGAAGTGTGGCCAGCGCATCTTACTGTAATTGTAAGAATGCGCAGGTACATACTCGTAAACTGTTCCTTGTCCGTTGACCCACAGTGTCAGTAATTGTCAGTCTTGAGTCTTTTAGCAATAGATCCAGATAGGCACCGCTTCTTGGAAACGATGGTCTATCCGTACCCAGAAGGTCGAGCATTATACTCGATATCGTATTGACCCATCCAATTGAATAGATGGTTACCTCTCGGATTATGTATTTGATTTCCCCACTCTATATGCTTGACATTGAAATCACCGGCCATGAGATAATATTTTTCTTCCGAGTTCAGCTGTAAGTCCCCTTTCACACGTAGATACTAGTTGCTGGTGATATTTTTGACGTTTTCTTTAATTCTCCTTAACAATCTCTTGTACCTTTCACACGCAAGCAACAAAAACCCGGAGATTTTCTTTATTTTCCTTTTAAACTACCTTGGTGGAACGCACAGAAACGTAGTGTGAAGAGAAACGTCAAAAAAATCTCCTGAATTTGTTGACCGGGGAGATTTCATTTTCCCCTCTTTCTTCCTGCCCTTCTCGCCTATGAACTAATTGTTGCCGGCTGCATTTTCGTACAAAGATGGCGACGCCTCCCCCTAGAGTGGAGTTGGGCCGATCCCTTCGTACGATATTGTAATTATTGTGTGCCAATTTATGTTTCTGACTTAGCTTGGTCTCGCTGGCCATAAACACACCTGGACTTTGGTCTTTCAACAGTTGGAATAGATTTGCTCTACGTTCGGTCCTAATCAGTGAATTTACATTCACAACAAGTATCCTAAAGGGCCTCTCCGGCAGCGCGCCCTTAACCTAAAGATTGGGTAAAGCTCAGCAAAACAGAGTAGATATAGTCCACCCTCTTTGCCTGCTCCCTTATCTGGTTTTGAAGACCTACTAACTGACCAGTAATAGCCAGCAACATGCTTCTTATTTCGGCCTGCGCATCCGGAGCCTTAGACACGAGGGCCTGTGGGGCTGCCTTTGGCGCAGGTTGTACCGTTTTTTCCCGCTCCTGCCGCCATTTGGGCGTATGATATTTGGGGATTAACGGGCGTTACTGCAGGAGCACGCGTGGCTAGTGGGCGTTTCTCTACTTCTGTTCGCTTTGCCTTTTTTTGTTTCAAATCCTGAAAAATGGGACAACTACGATAGCGTGCGGGGCGCCCGTCTTTCCAGCAGAGTGCACATTTAAGTAGGGTCTTGTCTTCGACCCGTTCCTGACCTAACTTGCATATACCTCTTATGTGGTTCTCTCCACACTTGACACAGCGAGACTGCATTTCGCAGTTTGCCGCGGCGTGGCCGAACCTTTGGCAGGGCATGCATGGAAGCATGTCACCGCGCCTCTTTAATCTATCCCAAGTTACAACCTGGTAGTTGAGGACGGAAATACTCCTCAAACTATCCAGTTTGCTGTTGGGTGAGAGCTGAACCAGGAAGAGTTGAACCGGCCGGGTACCTTATCAACATGCTATTTATAACAACAGATATCAGTGTTTAATTAAGGTGATATTACATTTTGTTATATATATATGACCATTGCGAGTCATATAAAATATGACACAATATTTGTATATATGACAAGTATTAATAGTCTATGCCATATAAGTATGCCATATAATGATCACAAGCTTTTTCTGTCAATTTTTGTATAAAAATATGACACAGTTGCTACAAAAAATAAAATATTTAAAAAATCCGATATATTTGACCAATCACGTTTCATTAAATCATTATATTTTTTTAAATTCAAAATAATTCATGGTTGTCATATATATGGTGTCATATATATTTTGTCATATAAATATGACTATCACACTTATATGACATTTTTGAGCCATATTTATTTGGCAAACTTGCCATATATATATGACAATGTAATATCACCTTTAGTTATAAAACGGATTTTAATTATGCAGCTTTTTACCAAAATTTTAATTGTTGATTTATTAATTAATGAGAGGTGTGCAAATTTAAATTTTTGGTGTGCAAATTGAAACTCCAAATGTTTAATTTTTAGACCCCCTGAGCATTTCGAAATTCAGCTTGGTTACCAAGATATAGCCATTTGAAAATTGCATACAAAGTGAAAATTGTATATATTTTTTTATAAATGAAATTGGGGATGTGCAATTTTTACTTGTTTTTATTTGCATAAATGAAATGTGCAATTAGAAATACATCAGATAGCGTTTTTATTTTGGACAAAATCGACAGTTCGGCCGCGGACGTCGCCGTGGTCATTCTCCCTACACTTCTCCTCTCCTCTTTGTCATACTTTTCTTGATTGGCTCCCATCATTGAATAAATACAAATAGAAGCGCCACCGGATTCTTCCGCCGCTAGATGGACGGAAATCAAAATTCAATGTTGAGGGTTTGGAAAATTGATAAATATGATTGAGGAAATTATGAGGGATATTTTTATTCGAATGAAATGGAGACAACAACAAAAACACCCGCTTTGGTTTTGCAGTTGAATTGTTGTCTGCCATGCCAGACAAGGTCAAAGTACGTTTGTTGGAAGGAATGTATTTTCAAGGGTTGTTTTTTTTACTTGTGTTAATATGGTTGTTGGAGCTTTCATGCAATTTGGGATGATGACGATTATGTTTTAATTTGTTGCGTTTTTTGGCCTTTATGAGTTTTGTATGAACTTTTCTTACTCCTAATTTAAAAGTTTTGTAATTTTGGAGAAAGGTAGGTCCTCATATGTGGATAGGTTATTTAGGTAGAAAAGAACCATACCCATTGAAAGAGTTTAATAAATACTTTTGTGAAAGCTCATAATTTTTAAGAAGATCAAAGAAGAGAAACTTTTAATACAAATTTTTTTTAGTTTTAAAAACCGATAGGTAGGTACCTACCTACCTTTATTTTTTATTTTATTGTTTTTCTAAGATACAATACAATACATATACCTACAGGGTGATTCACCTAAGTGGTAAAATAAGCTAGATCGTTTATGTTAAGTAGTATTTTTGTTATAAAAATATTCAATGCTCCCATCAATTTTTAGTCACTAAAAACCAGATGTCAAAATGTTTTCTGGTTTTTGCGAAAATTTGACTTCCATCCATTAATTTGTTGCTCCATAGATCCTATTTCTACTATTAACAAAGTAATAAAGTAGATTTGGTTATTGTCATTATTCTTAAAAACTAAAAGACTTTTTGGCATCCGGTTTTCAGTATTTGACTAGAAATTGATATATATATATTATTATTTATATGTTTAAATTTAAAACAAAACTACTACCTAATAACGTAAAAATTAGTTTGAACACAAATTTTTTATTTTTTTCTCAAAATTTCGAGTTTGAAAATTAGTTTTTCAAAAACTATTTTCTCAAATAATTGACTTATGGCTTTAAAAAATGTATAACTTGACATTGTAAGTGTTGCTATTGTTTTTAAATAATTGTTTTTCTATTTTAAGTAGATTTTTTAAAAAAATTGCTCCTCCTGTCTATAGGTAAGTACTTAGTTATACCTGCTGTTATAATTTTTGTTTTTCTTTTGAAAATATTAGTTTCCATATTTTTTGCATTTGTTTCAATGTTAATATCAATTAAATGCGCATTTCCATGATTGTAGTAGTAAAGTAATTTAATTTAATTTTGAGCTTGAAAATTACTTTTTTTAAACTATTCATTAGAATAACTTGATTTTAAATCCGAATTAAGGAATTGATTGGCTTAAAAAAAGGAAGTGCAGCATGTCACTGTAAGGGTAATGATTTTTTTTTATTTCAAGTGGATTTTTTTGGGAAATGACCTAGGTACCGTCTCGGACAAACAGGATGAATTAGACCCCTCCTCCTCCTCCGATTATTTTTTTGCCTCCATCCAACCTTACGTAAAACAACCTGTTTAAATCTCCGTTCGAGCAAAATATTTTACCATTCAACATTTAGGTACCCATGAGTCAATAATATATAAAACCTATAGGTAACTAAGAAATTAGTATTCCGACGATATTTAAAAACTGAAATTTTTAACAATCGTTTAATATACCTTTGAGCAACCGTGAAAGATTTATATCTACAAATCTGAAAGCAAAATATAAAATATCTTTCAAAAAACATAGGTACGTACATACCTACATTAGCTATGTATGTAGAAACTGCTTTCTTACTTATTAAACTGAAGGTAATAATTACATAAACAAATATAATCAAATATCATCAATCGTCACCGTCACCTTCCTTGCTTGCGAGAAACCACAAAAAATGCAAAAACAATCCTTGATGTAGCTACCTACCTATACTACCGAACTTTCAGTTGACCTTGACCAGGGGCGGACTAGGAGTCAAAGGGCCTACCGGGACTTTTAGGAAAAGGGCCCCAAAATACATAATTATCTACTCTCAAAATTGTTAAAAATAAAAGTTGATATTCAGAAATTGTTTCTTGATATTTCATTTTTTCACGTTTATTAATTTTTAAATGTACAAGGAGTGTAGGTAATAGTAATTATTTTTTAGTTTTTAGCAGTTCCAACTGGCAGATTAATTTACTTGAGTTTTTGAACATAAATATAAATAGTAAAAAGAGTTTTACAGGGCTTTATTTGACATTAATTTTACGAAGTTGGTGTGACTTTCAGTTAAGAAAAAAACAAAATTACACTAGTCAAAAAAACTAACGGAATTTTTTTTTAAATTTTTATTAGTGTTTTTGAAAGAGCTGTATATTTGAGAAAAGTGGTCGTATTTAGATGAAACAAAAACTATTCGAAATATTCATATCTAACTTTTTAATTAGTAGAAATAATTTTATATCGCTATGCTCAATCACAAGAAATAAAACACATACAATACAAAAGAATTGAAGAGTCGAATTTGCAATTTCTAATTCAATTCTTTAACTGATTTTGCAAAAAACTGCTCTTTTCTGCCAGTAAGTCTATATATTATCATTAGAAATTTTTTTTAAAAAAGAAATTCCGTTGACATAAGCATTGCAGCTTCAAGATTATCTTGCGTCATGGTATTTCTTAATCAATTTTTTACATATTTTAATTTTGAGAATGATCTTTCGCATGCTACTTGAGTGCAGGATAAAGGTAATAATTAATTTGTAACCGAAAAAAAAATGTTTGTATGTTTTTACGTCGAAATAATGGCGCCGCAAAGCATTAAAACAACAACGGAACGGCGCGACACTCAACTGTAAAGTTGCTTATCAATACAAAATGGTGACTGACTTTCACATTTTGGATAGAACACGAATGTTTTATTTGTTGGGAAAAGTAGTTTGAGAATAAAACATAGTTTATGGGGCCATTTTGGCCGCCATCTTTTTGTAACATGGTAGCAATTCAATTGATACTAACTTCACGATTTGCCGCTGACTGGCGCATTGCTGAAGTTCAAGTGCGTTATTGTCGCGCAGTTCCGCCGGGTGCGGTCTTACCTTTAGAGCAACTTTGTCGCGTCAGTGCAGTTCAGTTATGTTGCCGTCATAGTGCGATATAGCATGCGGCGCGACAATGTGCGTCACAAATTATTGAATGTGTTGTTTTAGTAAGGACCTCGAAAAATCCATAGGGGACCCACAAACAGAGTCCGATGGGTTTCCAAAGATCCATAGGGGCCTAAATTGACTGAAATGGCCAAAAACATAATGCTTTGGGACTCGAGAGATCCAGAGGGGGCCTACAAACATAATTCTGTGGGCCGCGAAAGATCCATAGGGGGCCCACAAACATAATTCTGAGAGCCTCAAAAATACAAAGGGGGCCCACAATCATAATTCTGAGGGCTTCGAAAAATACATAGGGGGCCACAACAGATTTATATTGACTAAAGGGACCTGCAACCGAGTTGTGACACCATACCCTAGTGGGTTTCGAATTATTGATCAAGAATTCATAGAAAAGGACTATATTTACTATAAGGTCTCTCGTGAGTGAGTTTTATGAAAAAGTTTTCTTTTGAAAAATGAAATTTCAAATGCTTTTAAGACATTTTCTTGCCCGAGGGCCCACCGGAAAAATCCAGAGTTCCCGGTGGGCCAGTCCGCCCCTGACCTTGACTGGCATTCTCGTTGTTGTTTGTTGTTCATGTCAAATAAAAAACATTTTAATACCTTCTTTTCCTACTTCTTACGTATGTATTTACATACGTATATTGTGGAGGAATTTTCCTAAAGGAATACAAAAATCCTTATGTGAATCTGCCTAGCGCATTTCGCAACCAAACAACAATTTATTATGTTGCCGATAATGACCACGAAATCACTGTAGTTTCTCAGTGTCCACTTCTATTTGTAATTATTCAATGCTTCTATTCATTTTGCTTGATTTTTTTGCTAGAAAATCAATGAAAAATTTCGATTTGGTGTATGCGGCGACACCTATCATCAAGTTCACTTAACATTCCTCTATGATATAAACATGATAACACTTTTAAGTCATATTTATTTGGCAAGTTTTCTTTATTTAACTTCCCATTGGAAGTTATTGTAATCGGTCCGATTTGTGAAATTGAAAATTTTGACATTTCTCGACGTTTCGAGGTCTCTGGAGTAGGATTACATTGTTTTTAGAGAGATGTCTGTTTACGTACATACTTTCGTACTTTCGTAAAATCGGAAGCTTTTTGTCGCTGACGATAACTCAAGAACGCATATCGATATCGACTTCAAATAAAACTTATTTTACAGATAATTAAGCCATAATGTGCAGAAAGGATTTTCAGAAAAATTCAATTGGTGGTTTGTTATTACAGTTATTTAAAAAAAAAATTGTAAAATGGCATGTTTCTCGAATATCTCTAGAAAAATAATGCTATCGACTTCGGCCTGGTTTCATTCTATGTATAGTGACGTAATTAAGAATTGGTAATCCATAAAAAAAATGAACCCAGTTTTTTTTTTTTTTTATTACCCATTCAAAATTGTTAAAAAAATATCGAATATCTTGAGTACACACAAAGATATTAACTTCGGGTTAATTTTATTTTATATACAATGTTATAGTTGATAATCGGTAGAGTTTGTAAAAAAAATCAAGTAACGGTTTTTTTTTAGGCTAAAAAAACTGCAAGAAAATGCTTAAAAATTTTAAAAAATGTTTTTCGGCTCGAGTATCTCAAAAACAACCAATGCTATCAACTCCGAAATTATTTTAATCTACACACAATATCATAATTAGTAATTGATAAGGTTTGTAAAAAATTCAATTAACGGTTTTTTTCTGGGCCAACAAAACTGCAAAAGAAACTGCTAATAACTGTTGAAATTTTTCATGTCGCATGTCTAGAGCAAACAGCATTGTTCTTGATTGCACAACTGATAAGTTGTGTTATCAGTGTGGGTCAAACCCAGCCTCTTTTTAAATTATAGTTTATGAAGAACAGTAGACGCTCGATATAGTAAATCTAGGTATAGTGAATCCAGTATAGTGAACACACAAAATTTTATACATAGGTACTACTCTAAATAGTGAACAAAAAATTACTGTATTGAGAATTTTTTATTTACACTTTCTTCAGTATTAATAAAGAATATTCCAGTTGCAAGTTGCAATGCGTTTACAGCGTTTTCCAGACTTAAACAAAATAAATTAACATTCATTTCTTTCTAAATTTCTATATAAATAATTTTGTTTTTATAAAATACATAGAGAGGCCCCGAGTCTTGAGTATCCTAGGGGCCTTTACATGGCTTAGTCAAGCGATCTCAAAAATATGTTTTGCATCATATAGTCGTGTCATCCTCCTCCAATTGTGGAACCAGATATTTTCGAACAGGATTTTCATAGAGAGGGCTTTCAAGCAAAGTTGAATGCGTTTTTTGCTCTTCAAATTCAGCATACTCTCTCGCGTCTGCGGCTCGCATGCAACACACATATGTAACAAGCACTATCAAGCCAAGCAGGAATGTGAAAAATGATATGAATCCGCCCATAACTAGAGGATTTACAGGAGTACAATCCTTGACCTGTATTTTGAGATAATTGTTTGAAGATTCAAGGCTGTTATACGAGAATAAATGATCGCATTTAACATCATCATTATCAACTAAGCGAACCACACAACGAGCTTCATCATCTTAAAATTAATAAGTGTTAGTATTTAAAATAAGTAGATAAATATTATTAAAAGCTTAGGTCAATATAATCACCATCAATTTCTGTAACAAACGAATATTGAAACGTTTCCCTGTCAGTGTTTGAACAAATATCAGATATATTTTCACAGAAATATAAGCCTAATTCTTGCTGTATCATGCACTTCACGCAGGGTTCATAGTATTGACAAAGCTTGTTCTCATTTTCCCATCCAATTTCACAATATTTGCCAACAAAAGGATACTTGCACATACATTCACCACATAAACATTCTCCACGTCCTGAGCAAATTTCACCGTTGGGAATCTTACAACTATCATCGACTTCTTGTTTGCAGTTACAACGCTTTCCGGACCAACCGTATTTGCAAACACATTTACCACAGAAGCAATCTGCCTTTTCGGGGTCGCAATCTGTACACTCAGGACATTCACAGTATTTTCCAGCATAACCTTGAAAGCAATAACATTTCCCACAATCACATTCACCTCTCTCCGAACAAATTGGGCCCAGTTCAGTGGGATTTCTAAACGGCTGTTGACATTCTTCTTCCATTGTCAAAGTTGTATTACTGTTGCTTAAATTACAATTACAAAGTACTCCACCCCTGAAAAAAAAATATAAAAATTAATTACTTTTAAAAGAGTAGGTACAGCGGGGCGTATAGATATTCAATTATAGGTACCTATTCGTATTCTCTATGATATTATTCTATAACTTATAATATGTATACATACATTTTACATAATATACACCAAAAACTGCAAAAAATTGAATACAAATTCCATAAAAAAATATTAAACTTAGAAATAAAGCAAACTAACACTAACATCAACTCAGTCAAGAAAAATCTCTTCCACATCGATATTAAAATAAAATCAGTTAAGGTGATATTACATTGTCATATATATATGGCAAGTTTGCCAAATAAATATGGCTCAAAAATGTCATATAAGTGTGATAGTCATATTTATATGACAAAATATATAAGACTCCATATATATGACAATCATAAACAATTTTGAATTTAAAAAAAATATATAATTTACGGCCAATTTCTTTACAAAGTTCTAAAATCAATTTAAAACTCGATCCAGTAACTCTCGGTTTATGTTTGGAACTTAGTTTTAAAAACATTTAGAACTTGATCATTTCTTCACTTCTAATCATTTCCTTAGAACTCGGTCTAAGATCACTATTGAGTTTTAAGTGCTTTAGATCTCGGTTTAAAGAAACGAAGTTCTAGTGTATATTTTAATACTTTTGTAGCACCCAGTATCATTTTCTGACACAAATTTCTGACAATCTATCAACAAATATTTAAATATTTGTCAGTTTCATTTAGCTGGATACTTTTTTTTGTGAATATATTTCTTTTATTTTGTTCATTAAAAAACACATTCCCATTTCTGCTGTGCCAGTTTTGTTTGTATTGGTGTTGATGTTGTTATTTCGTTTTCAATTCTATGTTGTGTGATTTCGCGCATATTGAATTTTGAATACTTGGTGTTTGCAAGTAGTAAATATTTTTATTAGGCCGATAGCTCGCAACAGATTTTTGACGTGAAATAAACCCAAAAAGATATGTGTGTATGTGCATCAAAGTGCATCAAAAATAATAAAAAAAGAAGAAGGTACTGTTCCAATGTCCCGAATCATTGATTATGGATGTGGTTCTGACAAATTGTTTCGAAAAATTGCAATTACTTAAGATGAGGTTTGAGCATGCACCATATGTCTTTTGGCTTTCTTTCATGAAACAAAAATCTGGTGCGAGTTAAAAAATCAATCCAAACTAACAAAATGCACAATATAAAAAAAAATTATACCACGAGAATTAAAAACAACACCAGCATATGCAACTAAATTGGATGCAACAAAATTGACCATTTACTTAAAATGAAATAAAAGGATAACTTAAAAACAATATATCTACCTACATAAATGCTATATACAAAAAACCACAAAGATCGTGTTTTTTGTGGCTTCTGTCCGGGGTTAAGATTACTCAAAATGTCTCTCAGATTCAAATACGCACTCTACAGTGTCAAGATGCGAACGATTGTCATTAATTTTCGAGGAAAATAGTGCTTTAGATGCATTTTTTGTCTTAACTTAACCAACAACGGCAACATTAATGCATTTCTGTTTCCTTCCTCACCAGGAAAATATAGTGGTTAAAAGCTTGTAATATGTACATAGGTACACAAATTTGTGTTTTGTCCAGCACGTTATCTGGTTATATGGAATTTTCAGCGCACGCGAAAAGGCTTGCACCTAAAACTAAATTTATCCCAAATTGATTTGAATTACCTTTTCTTTCAAGTCGAATCAAAATTTATAACCAAATAAGTTTTTTGAAGAAATAAAACTGTTGTTAAACCGAGTTCTAAGTCTCTAGACCCCCGAATTCGAGGGTCCAAAAGGATCTCAAACTGAGATCCAAATCGAAGTTCTAACGCGTTAGAACTCGGCGAAGAAATGAGTTAGAACTCAATCAAGTTCTAATTTTTCGATAAACTGAGTTTTAGGGGTTAGAACTTTGTCAAGAAATTGGCCGTTAATGAAACGTGATTGGTCAAATATATCGTATTTTTTTAAATATTTTATTTTTCGTAGCAACTGTTTCATATTTGTAAACAAAAATTGACAGAAAAAGCTTGTGAACATTATATGGCATAGTCTATTAATACTTGTCATATATACAAATATTGTGCCATATTTTATATGACTAGCATTGGTCATATATATATGACAGTGTAATATCACCTTTATTAATGCTATAGAATACAACAATTTCACATCAAAACAAAAATATAGGTACAGGGTGCGGATGTTGTTCTTGAGGTGTTGCAGGGTCCGGGGTTTGTCGTTGTAAACGATGGATTTCAGATATCCCCATAAAAAAAATCGCAGGGCGCCAAATCTGGGGAGCGCGCTGGCCACGGGACGTAACCCTTCAAGGAGATGAGGCGCTCGTGAAAGTGTTCCCCCAAAAGCTCCATCGCCCAACTAGCAAAATTGATTCCAATTTTGGTAACATAAGCATTATTCGCTACTATAGCACTTTTATAGCCCTTCCAGAGTGGAGTTAAGTTGTTATAGGAGTTAATGTTGGTATAATTCACGCTTAAGTATTCTCTAGAGTACATTATATCAGCCTTACAGGCACAATGAGTAAATTATTCTATAATCATACTATAGTCATAATATAAAATGACTAAAAAGTTTTTGCTCCCAAAATTATCCTATAAAAAAGTTAAAGAACCTTCGTTCCGATATCAATTGTATAAGAAAATGTTGTAAAGCTTGAATTGAGAATGATTTAAAATGGCTTCTACGCAGCCATTTTAAATCATTTATATTTATCTCAAAACCTATTCATATCTAAATGTATAAATAAATAATAATGAAATCGTTGCCAAAAATTAAAAAGTCTAGCAACTACTATAAAAATATAAACAAAGACCGCCAACAATCTAAAAAAAGATGACAGAAAGAGAAGAACGGTAAACAACAAACTCAAACGATTTTAGATCATCGCTATAGAAAAACTATAGGAGTATTCCGTTTTCTATAGCGATGATATAAGTATGCATACCTTTTTACATTATTGTGCAGCGTTTTTGATGAATGACTATATGAGGCTTATAGGTTACAATTTTGTATGAAAGAGAATCCGATTTAATGCAATGCACCGCATAATCCAGATTGGTCGAGCGGTTAGCGTGCTAGACTATTGGTGCAAGGGGTCTCATTTTTTATTTAAATACAAATATTTACAATACTAAATAATAATTATTATCTCTAAAGACCCTTTCAGGTGATCATACGGAAAAATATACACAATATGCAGTACAAATACAAAATTAAAATATTTTTTTTTTTTTTAGAAATACATTCATTCTATAGCACTTCTTATAAATCTTATGAGAGCATTCTTCGGAGTAAAACGATTTTACTCCATAAAGGTGAAATAGGAGTGAAAAAATACTCTTTGGAGTATAATACAAAACTTATAGAAGTAGGTTAAGGAGTAATAAGAAACTTCTTTGGATGACTATAGGACTAAAATTGTTAGTTGGGCGATGTTCTTGCTGTGTGCGCCGTGGCGCCGTCCTGCTGGAATCATAAGTGCCCGAGTTCGCCGTGAAGAATTCGTCTCCCTGAACGATCAAACATCCCCAGAGCAGCAGCGGGTTTACGTGCAGAACGACGGGGAGAGCGCAAAAAGGATTCCCTCACCCTCTCAACGTTTTCTGGAGTTCTGATGGTCTGTTGAGCTCCCTACTTCCTTTTTCCTACGACGCTCCCTCACCCAAAAAACGATCGATTGTCGGCCAGGAACGGGACCTGCGGCATGAATATCGAAGCGAGTTCGGAAGGCCCGCTGAGTGTGCACTACGGACCGACCGTTAGAAAAGTAAGCCTCTACTGCGAACGCGCGCTGTTCCTTTGCCCAACGCATGATGGCAACTGGCTTATGGGGGAACAAAACTTCAGGAACCCACGATATACAGATACAAGGTATGCTCATTACATACACCCTAGTCGCCATCTTGGCATTTTTATCACGTCACAATCATCTTTAAGTATTATTTTCTTTTTTAAATGAATACTATTTTCTAGAATTTAGCATTTAAACAAACTATTTTTAAGTGATAGGGATAATGAAAATAAAACAACAAATAAAACCAATCCAATGAAATGGAATTATCTTTTCGCTCTCCGAAGAAAACCAGATGATTGTGACGTCATATAGCTAATGAGCATACCTTATTTCTGTTTATCGTGCAGGAACCCCTCTTTCAAATGAGACCCTCCCCGCACGTTGGCGCCCAATTCAAATCAGCAAGTTTCTCTGCCGCACACTGTATAACCAAATTAGTCAAGATATCAGACAAACACATTCATCAAAAATACAGAAATTAAAAGACACACAGCTAGACAAATTAGGAGTAGTTTTCAATGACACATGATTTGTAAACAAAACTCACATTTCTTTTCCGAAAGAGGTTAAATGGTTACTCTCCAAAAAGTTTACAATCCCTGTGACACGCGAGAATTTCTCACCAATACATATAATTGCTGACATCGAGCAAAGCATAAGAGATTTTGAAGATGAGAGGGAAAAGGAAATACATAGCTAGATCTAGAGTTACCAACCGCATTCTACAATACAATAGAAGAATAAAAAATACAACAACAGAAATATTCATATTCAAAATACATAAAGATACGCAAAAATTCTTCAGACAGTACAAAAACGAAATTGTTGTCACCAAGGCAGATAAAGGCAATATAACTGTTATTTTGTACGAATCAGATTGCTTAAACAAAATGTCAAAACTAGTCGAAGATAAAAATATTTTCAAAACAATTAACCGACCCAACACCAAAACTGCAAAAAACCAATAACAACTTGGTAAATGAACTTTTCAAAAATAATTACATCGACCAATGGCAGAAGCATAAAATGTACTCTTCATCATCAACAGCGCCGAGATTATGCGGATTGCCAAAAATACATAAGCCAGATCTACCACTGAGACCTATTTCCTCTTCGATAAACGTTCCATGCTATCAGCTATCAAAACACATAGGACAAATTTTGAAAAACAAATTTAACGAAAGAGTTTTTTGTGTGATAACACACGCGCAGTGTAGGCTGCAAAGCTTTCGAACCATCATACTAAAATTGAAGGTTTGAATGAAAGAACAACAACTTGAGTGAGCTACCACCAAGTTTTATGGGCTGGAGTTATAGCTTTTTCACGGCCGATCATCAGGCTCCTTTAGTGGTGCTTAGTCTATTTATGTTCAATTTTATTCGAAAAACCATTTGCCCCACGCTTGGTCTAGGTTCGAGCCTTAAGTGGGGCAAATGGTTTTTCGAATAAACTTGAACATTAGAGCTGTGTCAATCGTTCATTTTCAAAGATCGAAGCAATCAATGATTGATTGCTTCAAAGATTCGGTCTTTTCAATCAATCAATATTTCAATCATTATGGTCAAAGATAAATCCGTTCACTATGTCAACCAGATTGATTCGGTCTTTGATTGTGATACGTTATAAACATGAGTTTTTTGCAAATATCTCAGAAACGGTTTGTGCTAGACAAAAATTTTATTCGACAATATTATAGCTGAAGGCATTTCCCACAACAATGGTATAAATTATTTTTTTCGTAGCATTAACCGTTAAAAAGTTACAGCAAATCGAAAAGTCAAAAAATCCCTTAAAAGGGGCCAAAGGTCATGAAAATGTGCTGTAACTTTTAAACGGTTAATGCTACGAAAAAAATAATATTGACCATTTTTGTGGGAAATCACCCCAGCTACAAAATTGTAGAATAAAGTTTTTCTCTAGCGCAAACCGTTTCTGAGATATTCGCAAAAAATTCTAAAAACTATTCTTACTGTGCTTCAAAGATTCGGTCTTTTCAATCAATCATTATTTCAATCCTTATGGACAAAGATTAAATCGTTCACTATGTCAATCAGATTGATTCGGTCTTTGTGATTGTGATACGTTATAAACATGAGTGTTTTGCAAATATCTCAGAAACTGTTTGCGCTAGAGAAAAACTTTATTCAACAATTTTTTAGATGTGGCAATTTCCTACAAAAATGGTATATATTATTTTTTTCTTAGCATTAACCGTTTAAAAGTTACAGCACATTTTCATGACCTTTGGCCCCTTTTAAGGGATTTTTTGACTTTTCGATTTGCTGTAACTTTTTAACGGTTAATGTTACGAAAAAAATAATATATATACCATTTTTGTGGTAAATTGCTTCAGCTATAATATTGTCCAATAAAATTTTTGTCTAGCACAAACCGTTTCTGAGATATTTGCAAAAAACTCATTATATGCGTGCTTCGGTCGTTTATTCAAAAACTGAAATGATTGACGTTGAGATTGATTGTGTCGATTTACTGTGATTGCAATCAATCATTCATTTTGATGAACGGGTCACAAAGACCGAATCAATCACGATCGACACAGCTCTATTGAACATAAATAGTCTAAGCACCACTTAAGGAGTCTGATGGTCGGCCTGGCGACCGTGAAATAGCTATAACTCCAGCCTATAAGACTTGGTGGTAGCTCACTCAAGTTGTTGTTCTTTCATTCAAACCTTCAAAGTTAACGAAAATTTAAACATTAATAACTCATTTCAACTTAAACCTCAATTTAGAGGAAGATGATTTTCTAGTTTCTTTTGACGCTGTTTCACTCTTCACGAACATTCCGACTAACCTCGCTATAAAAATAATAATGAAAAAGTGGGACACAATCAAAAACTTTACAAAAAAAACCAAAAACCCAGTTTTTAAGGATTCTAGAATTTTTTCTGAAAGAGAACAATTACTTCTAATTTCAAGATAAACTATATAACCAGACTTTTGGCATGCCCATGGGAAATCACCTCTCTCCCACAATAGCTGACATCATTTTGGACGATTTAATCGAAAAAACAATAGAACAACTTAAAAAAGAAAAACAAATTACCATCAAATTCATCACCAATAGTCCAGTCAACGGAGACCTAAAATCATAAAATAAATGAAGTAAATCGTGTAGTCTGGATTATTTTTTTAAGTGGTAAGGGTGACCCTCAGTTCCAACATGCCAAAAGTCCCCAGCCCAGGGCCGCGAGCGTGAAAAATTCTGCACCAATGAGTTAAAGTAAAATAAATTTCCTTCCAAAAATCTTATATTTATTTTTTCGCTTGGAGCAACATTAAGGAAGATGCGGGGTAGAGAAATGTCAAGAAATCTAAAAAATCGGTCATTAGCCTACAAAATTTAGTGTTTATTGATCAATTTTACCCATACATAACAGAAAAAGTAAGTACATGTATTCAAAATTATTCCATTGATGATTTAGAAGAGAGTTTATGGGGTTAAAACAGG
Source organism: Epistrophella euchroma (assembly GCA_947049315.1). Taxonomy (NCBI): domain Eukaryota; kingdom Metazoa; phylum Arthropoda; class Insecta; order Diptera; family Syrphidae; genus Epistrophella; species Epistrophella euchroma. Next base: position 64,086,199 of record OX346245.1, read on the forward strand.
TGGTGATGGTTAGAATTTCCTAATTTAATTTTTTTGCTACAGTGTTTGCATTCACTATGAAAAATACTGTTTCTTCAAAGGTAAAAAGTATAACGGATTTTGCCAAGTTACTGACCATGACTTTATAAAATATTTTTCAGACATGTACTTAGAAAAAAATCGTTTAGGGTACTGGGTCTATGTCCCCCCGTTTATAAGGGAGGGACCATTTTTTAAAATCCACGGAAGTACCTATAATACAATATTATAGGTTTTTGAAAATCCAAAGACCTATTCTTTTATTTCGATGCTAAAACAAGTTTTTGTATTTAACACATTATACAAAAATTGAATTTGAATTTAAAGTTTTGAAAAAAAAAAATATAATAATTTTATTTTCAAATTTATTGCTGTTGTTAATTCTCAGTCGAACACTAAAAACTAGATAGCTGTATGTCTTTCAGTTTTTGACAAAATCAAAAATTATGAACAGTACTACTTTTTTAGAAAATTATTTCACTTTTCAAACCGTCACTTTGCCAACGAAGCAAAAATCATGTAGTCTGGATTATTTTTTCCTAAGTTAGGGGTGATGCTCAGGTATAATATACTGAAAGTCCCCAGTCCAGGGCCACGTGCTTTAGACAGGAGGGGGCTAAAGGTTCTTAAGAAAAAAATTCTAAGAAAGTAGTAGTGTTCATAATTTTTGATTTTCTCAAAAACTGACAAAACCTACATCTATCTTGTTTTTAGAGTTCGACTAAGAATTAACAACGCAATAAATACTGAACTAAAATTTAGCACTTAGCTACAAAAAAATTTGAAAATAAAATGATTATAAATTTTTTTTTTCAAAACTTTATATTCAAATTCAAATTTTTTCATAAACTGTTAAATAAAAAAACCTGTTTCAGCAACAAAATAAAAGAATAGGTCTTTGGATTTTCAAAAACCTATAGTATTGTATTATAGGTAATGCACTTTACATCAATGCTTTAGAAAATGATCCCTCCCTTATAAACGGGGTGACATAGACCCCCTATCCTAAACGATTTTTGTATAAGTACATATCTAAAAATTATTTCACAGAGTCATGGTCAGTAACTTGGAAAAATCCATTCTACTTTTTACCTCTGAAGTAACAGTATTTTTCATAGTGATTGCAAACACTGTAGCAAATAAATTAAATTAGAAAATGATAACCCTCACCACCTGTTTTAACCCAATAAACTCTTTTCCAAATCATCAATGGAATAATTTTGAATATATATACTTACTTTTTCTGTTATTTCTGGGTAAAATTGATCAATAGACATTAAATTTTGTAGGCTAATTACCGATTTTTTAGATTTCTTAACGTTTCTCCACCCTGCATCTTCCTTAGTGTTGCTCCAAGCGAAAATATAAATATAACATTTTTTGTAGGAAATTTAATTTAATTTAATTTAATTTAATTCATTGGCGCAGACTTTTTCACTTAAGCCCTTGGTTTTCGAAATATTCGCGAAAAACTTAAAAATGGGGACCTTTAACCCCCTCTCCTGGATTAAGCTCGCGGCCCTGGCCTGGGGACTTTTGGTATGTTTGGTATGTTGGACCCAGCCTACACGATTTATTTCATTTATTTTTCCTTCGTTGACTGGACTACAAGTACGTAGACGACGTGTTTGCTATCATTAAAGTAAAAGATAAGGACGAGATCTTGAAGTACCTGAACCATTACCAATAAAACTTAAATTCACAATTGAAATAGAACAAAACCAAAGATTACCCTATCTAGACATTAGAATATACAAAATGTTATCGAGCCAAATGTTACCTATGTTTCTTTTAACATACATTATGTATATGCTGTGCCTTTTTTTCTACTTTACCTTTTTACTTTGTGTTTTTTAATTAATTTATCTTTTGTTTATTTTAGTTACCTATAGAAACTATTTTTTCCTCCTTTTTAAAATATATAAAATTTTTAGTATTATTGTTCAATCGTTAAAGAGTTGTAGTCGCCTAATTAATTAATTATTAATTTATTATAAAAAAATGAATGTAAGTACTTATTCATTAATATATGTATGTAGGTATATGTTAATTATTTTTCTTAAGAAAATAAAATTGTAATTTGAATTTGCAATATTTATAACCTTTAAAATTTGGATTGTTTGATTTCGGCGCTGCAACACAGAACAAGAAACAAAATTTAATTTGACTGGTATTCTAAAAAACTACAGCATCTGGCAGAATAATTAATTTCCTCTCGTATCTACCCTTACAACAAAAAATTAACACTGCAAACAATTTTATTAACAAAATAATAAATATAAGCGATACAGAATTAAAAGAAGAAAACAAAAAAAAACAATTAAAACAATATTACACATGAACAATTTTCCACATTACCTAATAAATAATTTAATAAACAATAACATCAATAAAACTAACGAAAACAAAAATTCTCAACAAAATCCAGAAGTTGGCAACACTATGACATATTATGGTATTGCATACATTCCAAATTTAACTGATAAGAGAAACTTACATAAAATAACAAATAAAGAAAATGTGACATTCGCTCACAAATCAAATTCAACAATAAGACAACTATTCACCAACACAAAAACTAAAATATAAAAAGAAGAACAGTTTATACACAGTTTATAGAATTGGGTGCAGTGGCAAGGAAGGGGAGACGTGCAATCTGATCTACATTGGGACAACTAAGAGATCACTGGAGACGAGATTAATCGAACATAAAGCGGATATTCGAAACAAAAGAGAATCCACTGGGTTATCACAACACATACTAGAAACTGGACACTGCAGACTTTGATAATACAATAATAATGGACAAGGAAAAGAAAAGAAATAATAGACAAAAATATCTATATACATCTATATAGATGTCGGACTGAAAGAATCTTCAAATTCCTAAATAGTGGAAAACTTGGATAGAGCCGGGGTTTACCACAAATTTTTTTCACAACACTTTTTTGGATAACTATAACATAGGCTGAATTTTGTTATAAACAGTACCTCCCCAACAGGAAATATCAGAACAGAATGGTGACGGAGACGGAACCGGAGCCGGAGCTGCAAAAGCTGTCAAAATATTGAATACACAAAAAAATCAATGTTGCAAATACAGCGGAACGTAGCCGCATACGGAGCTGCAGCCGCAGACGGAAGAGTTGACCAACTTTTAACTTTTCACGTACAGCACTTTTGACGTTTCAAATTGTATGAAAAAAAAACAACTTTTTGGAACGGCCCTGGCGCAGTGGAAGTAGTGCTTGACTGCTAACCTGGATGTGTGGGTTCGAGCCCCAGTCTAGGCAGCATTCTTTTCTATATTCCCTCAACTGAACGCCACCCCTGGGATTTAATGAAATAATCAAAACCTTATTTCTCAATCCACTGTGCTAACAAAAATCTATCCTATCCTTCTATTCCTTCTAACATTGCCTAATTTATAAGACCCTAGGACTTACTGGCATATATATGTTTGTGTTGTTTAAAAAAAAAAATATATATTGTGGTTATTTGTATCACAAAAAAAAATTTGTATGAACAGGAAAAGCTTTGGAAACAAGCAAACACAAAATGTGAATTCTAATCTTGTACCTACACAAGAATATTGTTTTGTTTTTCTTTAAATTACTTTCAAAGCTGTACAGCTGCATTGTGGACACGTACAAAAATAACGTAGGTACGACACTTTTTGGTAGATCTTCCAGTGTCGTCTACAGCTCCGGTTCCACCATTGTATTCTGTTCAGCCAGTTAATAGACAACACTTACTGCCTGAACAGAATACAATGCTGGAACCGGAGCTGTAGACGGAACTGGAAGAGCTATCAAAAAGTGTCGTACGTAATTTTTTTACGTGTCCACAAGGCAGCTGTACAGCTTTAAAAGTATTTTGAAGAAAAACAAAACAATATTCTTGTGTACATGCTCAGGTTTTTGATTCCAATACATTTCCTTTTTATAAATAATTTTTCCGCGATACAAATAACCACAATATTTTTGTTCGACCTAAAAAGTTGTTTTTTTCTTCATACAATTTGAAACGTCAAGAGTTGCTGAACTTTTCCGTCTACGGCTGCAGCTCCGTATGCGGCTACGTTCCGTTGTGTACGAAACATCGAATTTGTGTGCATTCAATATTTTGACAGCTATTCCAGCTGTGGTTCCGTCTGGAACCGGAGCCGCAGACGAACTGGAAGAGCTGTCAAAAAGTGTCGTACGTTATTTTTCCACGTGCCCACAATGCAGCTGTACAGCTTTGAAAGTATTTTGAAGAAAAACAAAAGAATATGCTTGTGTAGAAGCTCAGAATTTACATTTTTTGTTTCCAATAATTTTCCTTTTAATAAATACTTTTTTTCGCGATACAAATAACAACAAATATTTTTTTCCGATCGAAAAAGTTGTTTTTTTTTTCTTCATACAAATTCAAACGTCAAAAGTGTCGTACGTGAAAAGTTAAAAGTTGGTGAACTCCTCCGTCTGCGGCTGCAGCTCCGTATGCTGCTACGTTCCGTTGTATTCGCAACATTGAATTTGCGTGTATTCAATATTTTGACAGCTATTCCAGCTCCGGCTCCAGTTCCGTCTCCATCACCATTCCGCTCAGCTAGTAATGGTAACTCTGTTTTTATGCATTTTTTTTCGTCTCACACAGCGAGAATAGAAACGATCAAGCGATCAGTATGCTTTGAGCATGCGATCAGAAGCAGAAAGGTCGTGAAAGTGTACGACATTTTGCAAGGAATTAGGCGCAAATCAGCGGCGTGCTTGATTTTTTGTGGGGAAATATTTCTCAATTCTATGCATCAGACGCCACTGCTCTAAAAAAGCTTCCCCCATAAGTCCTTTACTTAACATTTTTGTTGAACGGAGTATAGTTGAGACTCAGTACCATCAGCTAGTCTCTCAAAATTAACTATGATCCGTCCAACAAAGATTGTCAATACAGCTCGATCCAACCTACACGCTCTAGCTTTTTGTCACACCTTTGGTGAATGACCCTGTATACCTATAGCATTATAGGAATCAGCGCATCTTTTGATGTAAGTGTATTCATAACTTTAGATTCATAGGTAAACCTACATACCTACGTATACATAACATATGTATACCCATGTAAATATCAAGATGTGAAGTGAAATTTGATTTATGACTTTTTTTTACGGAAATATAAGGTATGATGAACATTTTTTAAATTTTCAAAAAAATTACATCGTGCAATATTTTTTTAACATCTAAAGACTAGTACGCAGATTTATCTTTTCATACAAAATTTTTTCCAAGGTAAATTATATCTTCAGTTTTTTTCCAGGCAGTACGCAGTTCACGCGCAAAATTGTGACGTTTGTACCCGTTGAAGGAAGAGGTCTCCACTAAATTTTGCCAGGAAAAATAATGTTCGAAGCATTATTTTGCGGGAAAAATTTTGACAGGTTAATAATTTTGCACCATAAGCTCGATCAACTATTTTTTGTTGATAATTTTACAAAAAGAAAACAAAAGAAGAAAAAAATTAATTTGGCGTGCCTTTTCCAACGTTTTTGTAGAGATTAGAATTGTAGAGATAAGATTTGTCTTTTCCCGATCTGCGTACTAGGCTTAATAATTGATTAGATGTTATTCGTAGGTATAGAAACCTACTTATATAAATGGCAAACTATAAATTAGGATGTAAAAAAAAATCGGAACCTGGGATAATAAAACCTTCATTATCTCCTTTGCGGGATCCCCTTAATTTGCACAACAAAAACATTACTGAAAAAGTCACATTTGAATAATTACCTACCTTCCATAATTTCGTATACCTACCTACCTACCTTCGCCACCAACTACACCTAAATAAGTAATTAAATTACATAGCTACCTATACTTAAATTCAGAATTCATAGTTGACCAAGAAGTGTAAAGAATTAAAATAAAAAACAAGACAAAAGAAAAGAAAACTTAAACCCTTCCACTTAAAAAAAAAAAAAACACACGGACAAATTCATAAGAAAATATAGATACACACATTACATACACCTCGTCCTCATCACAGAAAGAAAACAATAATAATAATTAATAATAATTAATAAATTAATTTTTATATTTTTTCACGGTTACAAAAATTCTGTTGCCTATTTCGATTATTGGAATTATAAAAAATTCAGTAAGCCTTTATGCAGTTGAAGCGATACACACGAACGACGGTGTGTGTTGCTGTGCACAGTGGAACTGTGTTTCTTTTGCGTTTGAAAACAATTTATAGTAAATTAAATGTTTCTTAACTTAAAGACTAATCGTTTTTAATGAGTTTCACCCATATTATTATTGACTTTATAGAAATCTGAAGACTAACTATTTCTCCTTACCAATCTATTAAAAACTTCAGAAGAAATTTTTGTTATTCTAAAACCGTAGTGCTTCCACTAAATTTTACCAAAACAAATTGTATGGAGTTAGCACTTACGAAGGGATTCTGAAAAAAATGCAAGTGAAGATTTAGGGAAAGCTTTAAAATTCAATTAAAAAATATACAAAGCCTAAAAACCTTAAAAAAAAACACCTGTTTTCATTCTTAAAATTCGAGTTCCAACACTAACGTGCAGTGTTTTTTGCCAAAACTTAAAGATTGCTTACGATGTAAGTAAACGGTAATTAATAAAGTTATTATGCACTTTTTGTTGTTCGAGCTAGAGCATAAATGTATTTGCTGCAAATTTGCTAAAAGAACAGTTTTTATGTAATTCCGTAGAGTAGATCGTTTTTTTTTAGCTTTTTTGAAATGGGTAGCGGTCACACAACAATTTCAGACTTCCCAAATTTTTTTCGTAGCTCTAACTATGGTATATTTCGCCAGAATTGTTTGCCAAGTTACCGTTTCGCGGGGGTTTATTTCGTCGTTTTTGGTTTTACATTTCTGGAGTTCAGCAAAATACATTTACGTTTTTAAAATTTCGTGTGTAATTTAAAGACATGTAATTTAATGAAAGTCAAACAATTTCAAAACAATAGAAGTCAAATAAGAATTAGCGAAATAGTGAAACAGCTAGAAGATATTTTGCAAAAATAATGGTCAAATAAGAAACTGTTTAACAAAAAACAAAAAAGCTGGACAAGAAAGTGCCAAATGAATTAAAGGAAATATTAGAGTGTGTGAAGTTAGCCCCCATTTTTTTGATTTTGTTATTTTTGAAAGTTGTTCCGGTTGTTCTGGATTTGTTCCGCATTGTTCCAAATTTTTTTCGAAAAATATTCAAAAATGGGGGTTTTAGACCCCAAAAACCATTTTTGACCAACCCCCCTTTTTTCGCAAACCGAAATTTTGAAAGTGGTTCCAGGTTGTTCTAGTTGTTCTGTTGGACCTCTATGTTAAAAATATCGTAAGTTATGGGCAAAATTCGTAAAAATTCTAGCTCCCCTTTTTTGAAATTCGAATTTTTTATTTTTTTTTCTGGTTCCAAAAAGTGTTCTGAACATTGTTGGAAAGAATTAAAAATTTACAAATTTTATTTTTAAAAATAGGGCCTTTCAAAGTTTTTTTGAAAAATGCAAAATTTTTATTTTGAAAACCTTTGATTAGGATTATTTGGCTATATTTACATGTGTAGAGAAAAAATTGTATCCCTAGATGCATACTATAATTCCGAAAACCAACTTCAAAAAAAAATCTTAATTTTTTGAAATTTGTAAAAATTCCATGAGCCCTTTTCAAAAGTCCAAAATCGCAAAGTTGTTCCAAGTCAAACCTTGTTTTGTGTGTAATATCCCAAAATTGTATCCAAAAATATAAATAACTAAGGGCTTAACCCCAACAAAAACTAGTAAATCACTTTTTTCACTCCCCTGACCGCCCTTTTTTACTATATTAAACAAATATTTTTATTTTGCGGCCCGCTTTTTTTTGAAATTTTTCATAGCAAAAATCAATTTTAAGAAGCGAAAGCCTGGAACAATTTAGAAGAGCCCTAGAACAACCTGGAACAAGTTTTTGAATTTTGGATTTCTAAAAAGGGGGACCAGCGCAAGGATAATAAGAATTTTTCATTTAAAGTGTTTTTTGGGCTTTAAATCTTCAATTTTCAATATTTTTGCATGAATCTTTGGAACAATTGGATTTGCGCAATTTTGAACTTGGAACAAGTTTTAGATTTTCGATTTTGGAAAAGGGGGGGCGGGGGAGCATTTTGTTGAAATTTTTCATAGCAAAAATCAATTTTAACAAGTGAAAGCCTGGAACAATTTAGAAGAGCCCTAGAACAACCTGGAACAAGTTTTTGAATTTTGGATTTCTAAACAGGGGGGCCAGCGCAAGGATAATAAGAATTTTTCATTTAAAGTGTTTTTTGGGCTTAAAATCTTCAATTTTCAATATTTTTGCATGAATCTTGGAACAATTGGCTTTGAGCAATTTTGAACTTGGAACAAGTTTTAGATTTTCGATTTTGGAAAAGGGGGGGCGGGGGAGCATTTTGTTGAAATTTTTCATAGCAAAAATCAATTTTAAGAAGTGAAAGCCTAGAACAATTTAGAAGAGCCCTAGAACAACCTGGAACAAGTTTTTGAATTTTGGATTTCTTAAAAATGGGGGCGATAGTAGAGTTTTTATTTAATATCGTAAATGGTGTTACATGCATTTAAGATTTTATATTTAACTTTTTTGTGTGAAATCATATCACAATGAGTTTTTGTCTACGTTCGTCAGTTCGAATTCGGAATACGATTTAAAATTTGAATTTTTTTTTTTTTTTTTTTGGGGGGGGGGGGAGGGGACTTTTAGTTAGATTATTTGTTGTGTATGTTTTTGTAATTATTTTTTCTTCAGGTAAATGTTAAGTTAACCATATAAAAAATGAGGCAGTATGTATACTATTCGATTTTCAAAAGCGGGTCGCAAAATAAAAATATTTGTTTAATGTTGGGTATTGCCTAAATAATGAAGATTTTGCACAACCAAAACGTTCTTCCTTTCTTCTTCCTTCTACTTCCTTTCTTCTTTTATCTGTAATTTTAAGTAATAAAGTATTCTGTTGAAGTCATTTATTGAAGCCACACGTGTTTTTACTTGGTTGGTTAACCAATACATCACATATAAATGGCGACGAGTGGTCTTAATTAAAAGTCTTTATTTTTAATACTTATATTTTTCGTATTACGAAACAAAATTTTATTAAAACGCACTAAAAACTAGATTAAACGACTTTCGTTCGTATAAAAAAAATTACCAAAGATTTCATTGAAAAATTCATCGAAAAATGGCTCTGACAAATAATCCAAGTAGTGGAATCACGTTGTTCCAGACTTCTGGCCTTCCAGAATTTTCGCCCAATAATGAAACTTTTTCAATATGGAAGGAAAAATTGGACATTCATTTTTGCGAAATAAACTGCACTGAGGACAAAACAAAAAACTGTGTTTTACACAGTTTATGCAGCCCGGAATCACCTGTATCAAAATCGTATAAAGATTTGTGTAGTATTCTTCTTACGCATTATACTCCACCTACAATCATATTCCGAGAACGAAAAAAGTTCCATTCCTCAGCAAAAAGTGACGGAGAAACTGTTGCAGAATGGTACGCACGAGTAAAAAAATTGGCATTAAATTGTAAATTTGGTGAAAATCTTAATGCTTTCGTACTGAACCAATTTGTCATGAGCTTGCCAAGCACCATTTTTGAGAGGTTATGTGAAGAAGATGAAAAGTTGACTATTCAAGATGCGTTAAAAAAGGCAATGATTCTGGAGACAAAAATTTGTGAAAAAGTTATCAGCGAAGAAGCAGTTCATTATATAAAAAATCGTAAATAGACAAAGCACAATGGAAAAGCAGCAGGAGTAGCTAAATGTGGCAGTTTTAGTGGTGACGGCATTGAAGGTGGTGCAGGCAGCAGAAGTGGCTTTGGTGGAAGCAAAAAAAAACAAACAACAAAAAGTTTGCTCTCATTGCGGTTGGCGAAATCACAGCTCCCAGTTCTGTAAATACAAAGAAAGCAAATGTCATACATGTGGAAAGATTGGACACTTAGCATCAGTCTGTCACGTTAAGAAAAATAAAATTAATTACGTATCAAATTTAGATAAAATATCACCTAGTGAAGTAAATGATATATTTAATTCCTCTATTTACAGTATCTCATCAAATTCAAGTAATGGCATCTACTCTCTACCAGTGGTTCTTGACGGGGTTCACATGGAGGTCGCTTGTGATACCGGTGCACCTTGCACGTTGGTTCCAGTTTCGTTTTATGAACAAATGCAACCCAAGAAGGTGCTTAGACCGTGCCATGTCCCATATGTTGATTACAGCGGGGAAAGAATTTTGCTTTTGGGTGAGTACGATGCATCAATATCGTATAAAGGTAACATGAAAGAAATAGTTGTTGTGGTCTCTAAAAGTAAAAGTCCTCCTTTGCTTGGTCGCGCGTTTTTAATAGCATTTAATTTTGAGTTAATGCAAGTAAACGCGGTAGAAATAAATGTTAAATACTCAATCATTGTTGAGCAAATAAAAAACGAGTTTTCTGAAGTTTTCAAAGAAGATATGGGCGCTTATAATATAAGCAAAATATCATTAGATGTGTGCGATAATTCAAAACCAGTTTTCTTTAAACCAAGGCCGTTACCACTTGCATGGAAAGAACGAGTTGAAAAACAGTTGCGAGATTTAATTCAGAGAGATGTGCTTGAGCATGTGGATAATTCTGAGTGGGCAACGCCTTTGGTTCCAATTTTGAAACCAAACGGTGACCTACGAATTTGTGGCGACTATAAAGTCACCATTAACAAATCGTTAATAGATTTTAAATATCCTTTGCCTCGTATTGAGGAAATCTTTGCATCCTTCAATGGAGGTGAACTATTCACCAAACTTGATTTATCTAATGCATACAATCAATTGTTATTAGATGAAAAATCACAGCTTCTTTGTACCTGGAGTACACATATCGGTTTATTAAAAGTTAAGCGTTTACCATTTGGCGTTAAAACCACAGCCACAATTTTTCAAAAAACAATGGAAACGTTATTACGTGGAATTCCATTTGTTGTGGTGTATCAAGACGATATTACGATTACGGAAAAAGACATTCAACAACATATTACCACATTAAAGCTAGTTTTAAATATGTTGAATATGTTGAATGTAAAGAAGTGTGAATTCTTTAAATCTAAAATTTGCTATTTAGGATTCACTATTGATAAGTATGGGTTGAGTAAAAATAACGATAGAATTTCAAGTGTCTCATTAGCACCAATTCCAAAAAACGTTTCTGTACCGTTGTGCCTAAAAAGTTACGAACACACATACTTGCGGAGCTTCACGCATAGTTAAGACAAAAATGCTAGCTCGTTCCTACGTTTGGTGGCCAGGAATGGACGCAGAAATTGAAAATTTAATTCAAAATTGTATTTCTTGTCAAGAATTACAGCCAAGTCCTGAGAAAAGTACTTTAATACCATGGAAACCTTCTTATTCAGTATGGAGTCGGATTCATGCTGATTTTGCTGGTCCAATTGAAAACCATTATTTTTTTATTGTTATTGACTCATTTTCGAAATGGGTTGAAGTATTCAAAACAAAAGATATTACTTCTTCATTCACTATTAGTAAACTGAGGGGCTTATTGCGGATGAAATAGAATCTTGTCGAATAGAATTAAATCAAAGATGTCATCGTCATAACGATATTCTCACGTTTAACTGGCACCAAAAAGAAACCGCGTCTGGAGGATTAATAAATTTTTATTCCAATCATGCCAAACACATCATCATAAATTCAGCTTCTAATCTCATAAGCAAAGTCTTCACGATTAGCGATGAACAATTTCATAACACCATCAAAATTACTAAAATGCTGCGAGACAACGGGTTTCCTTCCGCCATTATACATGGCCTCCTACAAAAACAACAAAACAAAACTCCTCGTAACATTAAGGCCGACTGTCCTATCGGTTACTATAATAGTGTCGTCTATGTTCCCGGTCTAACCGAAAACTTCAAAAAAGTAGTTGTGAACAAAGTTAATAATGTACTTTTGGCTTATAAGTCCAATAAAACTCTTGGTCATCTTTTCACCAAGCTAAAAGTTAAGCCTGAAAAAGACAAAACCACGGACGTCATATACAAAATAAACTGCAAAGGGAAACCAGATGATCCTTGCAACTTATGCTATATCGGCACCACTAAACAGTTCCTTCGTCAACGCATGTCCAACCATAAATCCGACATCAAATCCAACAACCCTGCAAAAACCGCATTAGCCAGTCATATCATTGAAAGCGGCCATTCTCCAGACTTCAACGATGTAAAAGTCCTTCAAACTGAGCGACACACCTCTAAGCGATACACGCTCGAGACGCTGCACATCATCAACAACAGCAACAACATGAATCGCAAAGTAGATACACAAAACATATCCGCTGTATACTGTTCTCTAGTCTCTGACTAAACGTCATTTTGTTTATTTTTTGTTTATACAATATTTTAAAAGAGAACTAAACTTCATTTTGAAGTGTTTCAGTATATTTTAATTTTTATTTATATAAATTTTCAAATATTTATTCGATGTAAATTTTGTTTACAAACTTTTTATCATTTTAATTAACGTAAGTTTATTGTTTTGAAGTTACCATACTTTTGTTACCAAATTATCTGTTTTTTATTTGTAATAAAGTTCCCCTGAAGAAGGCAGCAACCCCTGCCGAAACGTCGGGAAAAGCTAATGTAAACTTTTGTTTCATTGCCACAACCACTGTGACCAAATAAGCCGAAGGAAGAACAAGATTTTCATCTTATCCACTTTTTTTGGAATAGAATTAAAGTCTACTATCGTTATTTTAAATTTCTATTCGTTAATATTTTTCTATTTGACTTTTAATATTTGTACTGAATATTTAATTTTTTTTTCTATTTGAAAGAAATTTCAATTCTATCAAGAATTTTGATCGACTTTTATCGCAATAAGCCCCTGAGAGAGTTGTTTTGTCGTTACGGTTTAGTAGACGTCCTCGTAATGGACAACGGACGACAATTTACGTCGAATGACTTTTATAAATTTACAACTATGAATGGTATTAAACATATTTTCACCGCACCTGGACATCCAGCCACCAATGGTCAGGCCGAAAACTTTGTCAAGACCTTAAAGAAATCAATCCTTGCAAATCTGAAGGACAATAACAATAGATGCATGGACACTATTTTAAATAGATTCATGATTGACTATCGCAACACTAAACATTGCTCGACTGGTGAATCACCAGCTAAGCTTTTCCTTGGACACGTTCTGAAAACACGTTTTAGTTCTTTAAAGCCTCCAACGACAAGAGAACAGATAATTGACAATCAGCATAAAAGTATTTTGAATTATAAAGGAAAGCGCAATATTGCGTTTTCCAAAGGACAAAAAGTTATGATTAGAGACTACAGAAACATTAATAAACCAAGCTGGACCCAAGCAACTGTAAAAAAACAACTTGGTCCTCGGACATATTCATGCATCGTCACTCATAACAACAGAGAAATTAAGCGGCACTTAGATCAAATTCGAAACCAAAATAATAATCAAGTTGACATAAAAAATCAACAAACTGAAATCACCGTGCAAGCAGAGTCATCGGGCACAGATAATAATGATCGACCTAATCTTGCGGAAGGTAGTCCTGATGATGTCTCTGTTTTGTCTAATAGGGCACCTCAGCGTGGCGCTGATAGAGAGTTGAGGCCAAGGCTTGCTAAAGTTAATTATTATGAATAATTATTGTTTTAAACATTATATAACTTTTCAATTTTCTAAAAACAAAAAAAATGTTATTATTTTTTTTTTATATAATTAACACAAAACAATCAAATGTAAATCAAATATGTATGTATATTGAATTTCAAATTATTGTAAAATAACTTAAGAGGGGGCGTGTTGGGTATTGCCTAAATAATGAAGATTTGGCATAACCAAAACGTTCTTCCTTTCTTCTTCCTTTCTTCTTCCTTCTACTTCCTTTCTTCTTCTATCTGTAATTTTAAGTAATAAAGTATTCTGTCGAAGTCATTTATTGAAGCCACACGTGTTTTTACTTGATTGGTTAACCAATACATCACATTTAAATAGTCCAGCGAACACAGGGTACCCTCCTATGCAAACACGGCGAAGAGCACTCGCATTGCAGTCCTTCCAAAGGAATACCCTCAGGTTATTCTGAGTACCGAGCAATTGACGGTACTAGAAGATGCCATTATTGAGGAAGTCTCCAAAGGATGGGAAGTTAAGCTTAAGATTAATGGCATTCACTTCAGAACTGGTCTACTTGTGGTTGACTGTGCTGGTCAGCAAACAGCAGACTGGCTGAGGGGAATGGCATCAAAACTAAGCACTTGGAAGGGCGTTGCACTAGTTGCATGCTTGGGGGATGAAATCCCTAAGATGCACACTATTACAATTTTCCTTCCAAGAAGTGTGGGCCAGGACGACAAGAAATCCTTGGCTCTGATCCAAGCCCAGAATGAAGGCCTAAATGTCCGAGCCTGGAAAATTTTGAACAGCAAAGCCGAGGGTAAAGGGCAGCTGTTGGTGATCAATATTGATGCCCAGTCAGCAGACGCCATAGTGAAGGCAAACCACGAACTTCACTACAAATTCCTTAGTAACAAATCTTCTTGACATTCCAAGAGATGGAATGATTAAAAAATATAACTTCGAGAAAAAATTCCAAACGGAGTTAAGTTGCAAAAAAGAGTGGGTAGGTGAATCAGTCAACTACACTCTTAAAGCTAATGCCATCAAGTGGTACACTGATGGATCGAGAACAACTGTAGGGACTGGCGCAGGAATCTTTGGGCCAAGAACCAAACTTTCCTTACCGATGGGGCAGTCTTCTAGCATTTTCCAAGCGGAAGTCAATGCCATAGGAAAATGTGCAGAACAAAATCTCGAAAGGAACTACCGTAACCAAAATATTGTCATTATGTCAGACAGCCAGGCTGCACTTAAAGCAGTTTTTATGTAATTCCGTAGAGTAGATCGTTTTTTTTTAGCTTTTTTGAAATGGGTAGCGGTCACACAACAATTTCAGACTTCCCAAATTTTTTTCGTAGCTCTAACTATGGTATATTTCGCCAGAATTGTTTGCCAAGTTACCGTTTCGCGGGGGTTTATTTCGTCGTTTTTGGTTTTACATTTCTGGAGTTCAGCAAAATACATTTACGTTTTTAAAATTTCGTGTGTAATTTAAAGACATGTAATTTAATGAAAGTCAAACAATTTCAAAACAATAGAAGTCAAATAAGAATTAGCGAAATAGTGAAACAGCTAGAAGATATTTTGCAAAAATAATGGTCAAATAAGAAACTGTTTAACAAAAAACAAAAAAGCTGGACAAGAAAGTGCCAAATGAATTAAAGGAAATATTAGAGTGTGTGAAGTTAGCCCCCATTTTTTTGATTTTGTTATTTTTGAAAGTTGTTCCCGGTTGTTCTGGATTTGTTCCGCATTGTTCCAAATTTTTTTCGAAAAATATTCAAAAATGGGGGTTTTAGACCCCAAAAACCATTTTTGACCAACCCCCCTTTTTTCGAAAACCGAAATTTTGAAAGTGGTTCCAGGTTGTTCTAGTTGTTCTGAACGTTGTTCCAACTTTTTGGACCTCTATGTTAAAAATATCGTAAGTTATGGGCAAAATTCGTAAAAATTCTAGCTCCCCTTTTTTGAAATTCGAATTTTTTATTTTTTTTTCTGGTTCCAAAAAGTGTTCTGAACATTGTTGGAAAGAATTAAAAATTTACAAATTTTATTTTTAAAAATAGGGCCTTTCAAAGTTTTTTTGAAAAATGCAAAATTTTTATTTTGAAAACCTTTGATTAGGGTTATTTGGCTATATTTACATGTGTAGAGAAAAAATTGTATCCCTAGATGCATACTATAATTCCGAAAACCAACTTCAAAAAAAAATCTTAATTTTTTGAAATTTGTAAAAATTCCATGAGCCCTTTTCAAAAGTCCAAAATCGCAAAGTTGTTCCAAGTCAAACCTTGTTTTGTGTGTAATATCCCAAAATTGTATCCAAAAATATAAATAACTAAGGGCTTAACCCCAACAAAAACTAGTAAATCACTTTTTTCACTCCCCTGACCGCCCTTTTTTACTATATTAAACAAATATTTTTATTTTGCGGCCCGCTTTTTTTTGAAATTTTTCATAGCAAAAATCAATTTTAAGAAGCGAAAGCCTGGAACAATTTAGAAGAGCCCTAGAACAACCTGGAACAAGTTTTTGAATTTTGGATTTCTAAAAAGGGGGACCAGCGCAAGGATAATAAGAATTTTTCATTTAAAGTGTTTTTTGGGCTTTAAATCTTCAATTTTCAATATTTTTGCATGAATCTTTGGAACAATTGGATTTGCGCAATTTTGAACTTGGAACAAGTTTTAGATTTTCGATTTTGGAAAAGGGGGGGCGGGGGAGCATTTTGTTGAAATTTTTCATAGCAAAAATCAATTTTAACAAGTGAAAGCCTGGAACAATTTAGAAGAGCCCTAGAACAACCTGGAACAAGTTTTTGAATTTTGGATTTCTAAACAGGGGGGCTAGCGCAAGGATAATAAGAATTTTTCATTTAAAGTGTTTTTTGGGCTTAAAATCTTCAATTTTCAATATTTTTGCATGAATCTTGGAACAATTGGCTTTGAGCAATTTTGAACTTGGAACAAGTTTTAGATTTTCGATTTTGGAAAAGGGGGGGCGGGGGAGCATTTTGTTGAAATTTTTCATAGCAAAAATCAATTTTAAGAAGTGAAAGCCTAGAACAATTTAGAAGAGCCCTAGAACAACCTGGAACAAGTTTTTGAATTTTGGATTTCTTAAAAATGGGGGCGATAGTAGAGTTTTTATTTAATATCGTAAATGGTGTTACATGCATTTAAGATTTTATATTTAACTTTTTTGTGTGAAATCATATCACAATGAGTTTTTGTCTACGTTCGTCAGTTCGAATTCGGAATACGATTTAAAATTTGAATTTTTTTTTTTTTTTTTTGGGGGGGGGGGGAGGGGACTTTTAGTTAGATTATTTGTTGTGTATGTTTTTGTAATTATTTTTTCTTCAGGTAAATGTTAAGTTAACCGTATACAAAATGAGGCAGTATGTATACTATTCGATTTTCAAAAGCGGGTCGCAAAATAAAAATATTTGTTTAATGTTGGGTATTGCCTAAATAATGAAGATTTTGCACAACCAAAACGTTCTTCCTTTCTTCTTCCTTCTACTTCCTTTCTTCTTTTATCTGTAATTTTAAGTAATAAAGTATTCTGTTGAAGTCATTTATTGAAGCCACACGTGTTTTTACTTGGTTGGTTAACCAATACATCACATATAAATGGCGACGAGTGGTCTTAATTAAAAGTCTTTATTTTTAATACTTATATTTTTCGTATTACGAAACAAAATTTTATTAAAACGCACTAAAAACTAGATTAAACGACTTTCGTTCGTATAAAAAAAATTACCAAAGATTTCATTGAAAAATTCATCGAAAAATGGCTCTGACAAATAATCCAAGTAGTGGAATCACGTTGTTCCAGACTTCTGGCCTTCCAGAATTTTCGCCCAATAATGAAACTTTTTCAATATGGAAGGAAAAATTGGACATTCATTTTTGCGAAATAAACTGCACTGAGGACAAAACAAAAAACTGTGTTTTACACAGTTTATGCAGCCCGGAATCACCTGTATCAAAATCGTATAAAGATTTGTGTAGTATTCTTCTTACGCATTATACTCCACCTACAATCATATTCCGAGAACGAAAAAAGTTCCATTCCTCAGCAAAAAGTGACGGAGAAACTGTTGCAGAATGGTACGCACGAGTAAAAAAATTGGCATTAAATTGTAAATTTGGTGAAAATCTTAATGCTTTCGTACTGAACCAATTTGTCATGAGCTTGCCAAGCACCATTTTTGAGAGGTTATGTGAAGAAGATGAAAAGTTGACTATTCAAGATGCGTTAAAAAAGGCAATGATTCTGGAGACAAAAATTTGTGAAAAAGTTATCAGCGAAGAAGCAGTTCATTATATAAAAAATCGTAAATAGACAAAGCACAATGGAAAAGCAGCAGGAGTAGCTAAATGTGGCAGTTTTAGTGGTGACGGCATTGAAGGTGGTGCAGGCAGCAGAAGTGGCTTTGGTGGAAGCAAAAAAAAACAAACAACAAAAAGTTTGCTCTCATTGCGGTTGGCGAAATCACAGCTCCCAGTTCTGTAAATACAAAGAAAGCAAATGTCATACATGTGGAAAGATTGGACACTTAGCATCAGTCTGTCACGTTAAGAAAAATAAAATTAATTACGTATCAAATTTAGATAAAATATCACCTAGTGAAGTAAATGATATATTTAATTCCTCTATTTACAGTATCTCATCAAATTCAAGTAATGGCATCTACTCTCTACCAGTGGTTCTTGACGGGGTTCACATGGAGGTCGCTTGTGATACCGGTGCACCTTGCACGTTGGTTCCAGTTTCGTTTTATGAACAAATGCAACCCAAGAAGGTGCTTAGACCGTGCCATGTCCCATATGTTGATTACAGCGGGGAAAGAATTTTGCTTTTGGGTGAGTACGATGCATCAATATCGTATAAAGGTAACATGAAAGAAATAGTTGTTGTGGTCTCTAAAAGTAAAAGTCCTCCTTTGCTTGGTCGCGCGTTTTTAATAGCATTTAATTTTGAGTTAATGCAAGTAAACGCGGTAGAAATAAATGTTAAATACTCAATCATTGTTGAGCAAATAAAAAACGAGTTTTCTGAAGTTTTCAAAGAAGATATGGGCGCTTATAATATAAGCAAAATATCATTAGATGTGTGCGATAATTCAAAACCAGTTTTCTTTAAACCAAGGCCGTTACCACTTGCATGGAAAGAACGAGTTGAAAAACAGTTGCGAGATTTAATTCAGAGAGATGTGCTTGAGCATGTGGATAATTCTGAGTGGGCAACGCCTTTGGTTCCAATTTTGAAACCAAACGGTGACCTACGAATTTGTGGCGACTATAAAGTCACCATTAACAAATCGTTAATAGATTTTAAATATCCTTTGCCTCGTATTGAGGAAATCTTTGCATCCTTCAATGGAGGTGAACTATTCACCAAACTTGATTTATCTAATGCATACAATCAATTGTTATTAGATGAAAAATCACAGCTTCTTTGTACCTGGAGTACACATATCGGTTTATTAAAAGTTAAGCGTTTACCATTTGGCGTTAAAACCACAGCCACAATTTTTCAAAAAACAATGGAAACGTTATTACGTGGAATTCCATTTGTTGTGGTGTATCAAGACGATATTACGATTACGGAAAAAGACATTCAACAACATATTACCACATTAAAGCTAGTTTTAAATATGTTGAATATGTTGAATGTAAAGAAGTGTGAATTCTTTAAATCTAAAATTTGCTATTTAGGATTCACTATTGATAAGTATGGGTTGAGTAAAAATAACGATTTAAAAAGAGGCAAATAGTCATGAAAGTGCAAGTTTTTGGCAAATATCTCAAAAACTGTTTGTCATAGAAAAATTGTATTTGTCTATCTTGTATCACATGGATTTTCCAAAAAAAATTTATTTTCACATTTTTTGTACCATTAACCGTTAACAAGTAAAAGCAAATAGAAAAGTCAAAAAATCTCTAAAAAAGGAGGAAAAAACTCATGAAAGTGTGAGTTTTTGGCAAATATCTCAAAAACAGTTTGTGTTAGAGGAAAATTTTATAAGCCAATCTTAAAGCCCATACAATTATAAACTAAAATAGCTTTTCACTTTTTTTAATAATATTAACTGTTAATAAGTCCCAGCAAATCGAAAAGTCAAAAAATCTCAAATGAAAAAGGGGAAAACATTCTTGAAAATGGAAGTTTTTTTCAAATATCTCAAAAAAGATTTTTTCTAGAGAAAAAGTTATGCCCCAATAATGTATGGTTACAAGTCCTGGCTTTTCACTTTGTTCGTAGCATTTACCGTTTAAAGGTTATAGCATTTCAAACATGGCAATGTCGCAAAATAAACCAAACAGTGAGACTTATTTTCTGTTAAAAAAGGTAAACTTACCACCCTTCATCACATTTGCACATTCCGCAGTGAAAAAGTCCGTGTTTGTTGCACATATCACGTTCATATTCATCCTCGACTTCTTCCTCATCACATGGACATGGTTTTTGAATTTCAATTTCCAACTCCAAATGCTCAGACAAGCCAGGATCTTCAATGCGAATTTTTCTTTCCTGAAAAGAGGATAGTTTAAATTTAAAACGGTTTATTGAAACAGTCAAGGAAAATAAACTCACATAATTTCCATCACTGGGAAAATCCTTTAAAGTTATATTAATATATAACTCAACTATCTGTCCCATTTTTAAATCATCACAATAGTTCCTTTTTTTTAAGTTTTTAAATTGACCACCGCAATTTGTTTCATA
Organism: Epistrophella euchroma; assembly: GCA_947049315.1. Classification (NCBI taxonomy): domain Eukaryota; kingdom Metazoa; phylum Arthropoda; class Insecta; order Diptera; family Syrphidae; genus Epistrophella; species Epistrophella euchroma. Next base: position 64,106,652 of record OX346245.1, read on the forward strand.
CAATAGATGAATAAATGGTGGGCTGTTATCGACAAACTTAACCCGTTTAAGAAAGGTCTCATAGCTGAAAATCACATATTTCAATTCAGTTAAGTTTATATAATTTATTAATGGAGGTCTACAGGGTGAAATAAGCTATATCATGTCATATACATATTGTTCAATTATTTGCTCCTAAAAGCTCTAAAAAAGCATAGGGTAAGGTGGTCATAAATGCACCAGTGGTACACAATGCACCACAGCTATAACCAGCAAACTAGCAACTGTATTGGTGTATACCTCATTTATATGTGTCCGTTACATTAAGTTAGGTCTGGTCGTGTCAGTGCTTTTTGGCGCACGTGTGCAAACTAAATTGTCAATTTCTAGTGAAAAATAAAAAAATCGAGGTGAGTTTACTTTTTTAATATTTTCTTGGAAATCGATTGTTTCTTTATTTAAAATTAATGAATCGCTTATTTGGGGCATTTTTTTATATTTGAAAATAAGAAGTTCAAAATTTTGTTATGTTTTTTCTGAATATTTTAATTTTTATCAAAAATTTCATAGTGGTGCACAATGCTCCAAATAAGCATAGTGCTAATTGCACCATGGTCCTGATGTGTTGGAACCAATTAAACGGCAGCAATCATCCTACAAATTTGCCGAATATTTCGGCAATGTAAATATTCGTAAATTGTTTTTGTTTTTAAGGTTTTTTGATGTTCAAAAATTAGTTTTCGTTAATTTTTTCTCTGTGATATGGAGTCTTTCAATTAATTTTGTTTTAATAATTTATTTTTTTTTAATTTTCTGTATTTAACATGAATTTTTCTATTTATTTGTGTTTGAATAATCTCATATTTTATGTTAATTCTAATAAAGCTCAATAATATTTATTGAAATTCTGTTTTCAATTCTAACAATCAATCCGTGGTGCAATTAGCACCCTTCTGGTGCATTGTGCACACACGATTGGTGCATTTAGTACATACCATAGTGTACCATGCACCATTTGCCGTTTTTCAAAATATGTATGCTAACTTTAAGAAGACAGGTGCTATCAAAAATGTAAGTTTGTACGTATCTACTTAAATAACCCATCAAATGGATATCAAAAAACTGAGCACAAAAAGTTATGATCGTTTAAAAAAAGGGTTAAAGTTCTTTAAAAAAACGAAAGGAAAAGCCAGAACTATTTGGCACAACGCGGCGCAACGGTAACTCTTCATTACAAAAACACAACTAGAGTTCTAGGGTTGATCCTTATTGTACACAAACACGATGGGCCTTAATAATAATCAAATTTAGTTAATAGTTAAATGAAATTCTCCAGATTTTATAAAAGTCACATACCCATAACGAATTTAATCTCTAGGTTAGTCACTAGAAAGACGATAAAATTTAATACATGGAAATCCATGTTTTTAGCTGTACATTAAAGGCCTGGTCAAACAGAACGCGGCCCGACGGGACGGTCAATACTTCACCAGGGAAGGAAAGAACGCGGCGGGCAAATTTTGTTTGTAATTTCCTACAAAGACCGCCGGACCGCGCTCTGTTTGACAAGGCCTTAAATACATCAAAATGGCGTTTCAATGCGAGTGTTGCCTGTTGTGCTTTTTCAGGGTACATAAAGTAATGTATTAAGTACCTAAATATACCTACTCTCATACTAGCGATGTTAATAGCACGTCTTAAGAGAATAAATGGATGGAAATAAAACGCACGACTGGATCGCACAAACTTGCTCTTGTAGTAAAAGTTTAATCGAATTTTAAATATTGAATGTATTATAAATATATGGGATATATTTATATATAAATGTAATATAAATTTATGGGAGCCTTCAATTGAAACTAGTATTATACATTATAGAGCTTAAATTGAAGAATTATTAAAAATCAACATAATTCGAAATAAATTTATTCAAAAAGTCTTTTTAAATTGTTTTGAGAGCTTAAAGAAGTACAGCATCTCATTTCTTTAACTAATCTTAGTTTCAGAGAAAAAAAAATTGAAATCGTAGGAGCGGTTTTTTTTTAATAATTTTTTATATATTAAATTTGTAAACATTTTTAAGAAATAAAATTGGTAAACAATTTTTTAGTACTTATTTATGCTGAATTAAATTTCGAAAAAAAATATCTACCTTTTTTTAAAAATTTTGATTAGCAGTATGATTTTAACTTTCGAAAAGCTTTTATGAAAAACATTTTATTTAAATCGGTTAGACACATAATGAGATAGTCTAAAATAAAGAAAATGGTTCTATGAAAAGTACCGTTAATAATGGTTAACTGTAAATTTTGTTTTTGGCAGATCGTAGACCATACTAGTATTAGTATTCACAACAATTTTAATCAAAATCGTGGAAGTCGTTTTCCAGAAAATTTACATTTTCTGTAACGGTTTTCTAACATTTATATGGAAGGTACCATTAATTTTTAATGTAAAAAAAGTGTTGTATAAAATATTTTAGGTAATGTTAAAAAACCGATTGGTGCAAAGTTTCATAAAAATTAACCAAATGGTTTTCGAAATATTTGGTTTTCAAAAAAAAATTTGAAACTTTTTTTGAAAATCTAAAAATAAAAAGTTTTGGAAAATGTTGGTATGCAAAACTATTTAAATTTTTCAGAAGTTTTTCCATAATAAAATATTATCAAAATCAGTTTATTCTTTTTCTAAAAAAACGAAAATAAAAAAATGGTTCTATGGGAGGTACCATTTAAAACCATTTTTTGGAAATTTAGTTTTTACAAAAAAAAATAAAATTTATTGATTTTTTTTAGAAAAATCTGTTGAGCAATTTTTGAGAAAAATAAGATTTTGCAAAAATGCTAAAAAAATTATAGGTCCTAAAAATAAAAGGAAAAAAACATGTTGGGGTAATGTCCCGAAAACACTTTATACCAAGTTTAATTAAAATCGGCCCATGGGTTTAGGCTGTAGGCGAGTCCACAGACAGACAGACAGACGGACAGAATTGCGAGATCCACTTTTTTCGTCTTCCCTATCATCGTAATGTCGAGTTTGATTGTTATCTCGAGTTCAGTTTTTTTTACGAATCCATAACTTACCATATATTACCTATATATCGCAAGTAAAAAATCGACATCGTGGGGGGGGGGATAAACGATGCCTTTTTAGAAAAATATTGTTTCTTTGATTTCTTTAGGGTTAAGACAAAAAAATAACTTTAACAATATTTTGATTTGATTGGGTAGGTATATGCATATTTTAGGCCGTGTGTGAATTGGATTAAAATCACGGTTAATTTTATCCTAAGATTCATTTTTGACACTATTGAGGTGAATCTGTACGTGGAAACGTCAAAACTTAATCTCGGATAAAATTTAATCGGTATTGTTGGTATTTTTTAATAGCAATTTTGTATTAAATATTTTTACAGCCAACACTTCTTTAAACGTCTCTTTCAAAGATAAACAATAAGCCAAAACGCACACTTCTAAAAGAACTGATGCCTGGCAGCTGAATTTCTTACGGAGATTTTCTAGTGAGTGAGTAAACAATTTTTCGTTCAACCTTCCAATCGATCAAAGGGAAAATACTGCATTCAAAAAAAGAACCAAAAATCAATCTTTTCATAGAATTTTCTTATCGATATGTTTTGAATGTGATAAAATAATGAAGGTAAGAAAAAGAAAAGCTGTGAATGCTAAATGTGATGTAGTAAAAATAAAATAAAATACAAATTGTTCAAACACCTTATAGACAATTTACTTTAAATACTGAAATAGTTACTATAAGAAAAGAATACGGTAATACTCCACTTTGAATGTATTGAAAACATTTTGACAGTTCACTTTGCGTTTTTTCATTTGACAGCAACTTTGATGGAAATTGTAGTAGATTAAAGGAATGTGTGGGGATTTTTTCTTTTTAAGCTCTACACTTTTTTTTAGGGTATGGTATGTTTTGCCAGAAATGTTTGGCAAATTAACGTTTCGCGGTGGTACATTTCGCCGTTTCTCGTTTCGCATTTTTTTATTTAGCATTTTGTTATTTCCCAATTTTCGTTTTGCAAATTACGTTTGGTTTTTTATATGGTATGACAAACCATCATTTCGCAATTTTCACTTAATATTTTGTTTGATTGGCATATTTAGGTTTGGCAATTTTTTATTTGGCATTTTTTTATTTGGCTTTTTCTTATTTGGCATTTTATTATTTTGATATTTTTCATTCAGCATTTTGTTATTTCGCTTTTTTTTATTTGGCAATTTGATGTTCAGCTTTTTTTTATTTGGCATTCGATTGTTTGGCAATGTTTTGGCATCCATTAAATTACATGCCTTAAAATTTCGTACGAATTTTTTTTTTTTTTTCAAATGAGTTTTGAAATCCAAATCCAGAAGCCGACCTGGATCTTGTGTTGTTTTTGTAATACTTATGTACCTATTTATGTTTTCAAATAAAATCCGGATCAGATCCGAGGGAAAATAAATTGCAGCTAATGTTATCTTTGATGTTTTTGGTAGAGATAAAAGAAAAAATATTTGTGCAATAAATATAAATCTATACCTACCTAAATGGATATCATACCTTTAAAATTGTAGAAGTTGACAACCAGATTGTCACTATGACAACGGTCATTTTTTTGTTCACTGTTTTACATGCATATGTACATAATGCACATAGTAGTAGTGATGTAAAAAGTCGTTACTTTTAGGTAATCGTTACTTTCGTTACTTGTTCCGAAGTAATCGTTTCTTTTGAGTGATTACTTTGATTACTTTGATTACTTTTTTAGGAAAAATTAACAAAAATTGTTTGTTTTTAAATTGCATAAATTCAGTTAGTATAGGGATAAAAAATAAAAAAAGGCAATTATTTTGGATGCAATGGGATTTAAAGAATTGTTTATTAGTTTGAAAATAAATATATAAATTCGTGTAGCAGTGTAGGTCTGTAGATAAGTATTAATTATAAACCTTCCATAAAATGAAAAACAAAAATAATTGAAGGATACTATATATTAAATACATAATGCATGTAAATGTACATTTAGCTTAATTATTCCTGATGTCGCAGCGATTGGGGTCGGAATTGTATGTGGCAAAATACTGTATGCCAAACTACTGTATTTTGAAATTCTGAATGTGCAAAAGCTGTATGAGCAAAATACTGTATTTGAAATATCTGTATTTCAAAATTGAAAATTGTTTAAAAATGCTGCAAAAGAAATATCGTTTCGTTTTGATAATGTAAAAAAGTGCGCGCGAATTTGCTCCCTGCAGCAGAATACGTAACGCACGCATTATCCCAATTTAAAATAAGCACATTGAAATAAGCAACTAAAAACAATCTTGGTATTCTTTTATTCAAAGATGGTAATTTTTAACGATCGTGCTTCGTGCATTTTATAATTTAAAATGTGTTATCTTGCTGATCTGTAGTACGCCCGTGGCGTAATGGTCAGTGCGTTGGACTGTCATGCCAGAGGTCTAAAGTTCAATACCAAATTTATTTATTTATATCTTGCTGATCTATTATCGATTATAATACGGTTTACATATTGAATTATTCGACTCCAGATATTGGACTGACAAACCATAACAATCAGAATGAATGTAATAAACCGCAACAGTTTAAAAAGATTGCCCATTGTTCTAGAACTTTGACCTTAATGTTTTTTCACGTCACTGATTTGTGAATTTATGCTCTTTTCAAATTTAAAATCTATTTTTTGTTAAAGTAAAAAAAAAAAACTGAATTTATTTTAAAGGATGACTTTGGAAACAGTATTTTTATAAATTCTGATATCTAATATTTAGTTTTTAATTTTTTTGCCTCATAAACATAACAAAAGCAAAACAAACTTTAGTACGTTTGGTTTTTTTTTTAATTTCTCAAAAACTAAAAAAGAATTTTACATCCGGTTTCCAGTATTTTACTAAGATTTGATAGGAGCATTGGAATATTAAGTAAAACAGTGACTTAGCGCCATTTGCTGAAACGAAACTTAAATATTTATGTTCAACTTAAAAGCTTATGTTCTACTTTTTCCTCAGCATAAACTGTCACATAAGCTCTTATGTTGAACTTAAATACTTATGTTTCGTTTCAGCAAATGGGCCTTAATAACGTAAGATTTTGAAAAAAAAAACAACTTGCAAAAAAGATTTACAATTTTTTTCAAAAATATTGACTTTGAAAATTAACTTCTTCAAAACAAATCATTTTAAGAACTTCATTTAAGAAGTGTATAAAAGAAAGGTATATTTTCTTTAAAAAAGCCATAGCACATCATTGTAGGCCCCTTCCTTAATTTTAAACAAGTTTTTTTTTTTCCATTTTAAGTCAATTTTTCAGATATTGCCCCTCCTCGCCTAAGGGGGAGATAGATTTTTTTGCTTATACAATTTTTTTTCTTAGAATGATCCCAGGAATCGTAAGCATCACCCTAAATATCATGCCAGAATAAGACATTCCATATCTCAGATCTCGGACTCAGTTTGACATTGAGTACTGTTGGATTTGATTACTTTTCGTTACATTTGGATTTGATTACTTTTGATTACTTTTGGATTTGATTACTTTTGATTACTTTTGGATTTGATTACTTTTGATTACTTTTGGATTTGATTACTTTTGATTCCTTTGGGATTTGACTACTTTTCGTTACTTTTGGAATTTGCTATCGACAATGAAGTAGGTAATCATTTTATTGTAAAATATGCCTCGAAATTTTGTTTTTACATGTTAAAAGACAGTGCTTTATAAGAGTCAAACCATCAATATTAAAAAAATGATAGAGTTATGAAATAGAAAAATATTTTCAAATCAGGATGGTCCATAAATGTCATTTTCGTTATTTCTTGAGCGATTTCAATGAAACTAACAGGGGTAATAGCTGAGATAGAGTTAAGGAAGAAAAAAATATTTTCAAATCAGGGTGGTCCATAAAAATGTCATCTTCGTTGTTCCTTGAGCGATTTCAATGAAACTAACAGGGGTAATAGCTGAGATAGAGTTATGAAAGAAAAAAATATTTTAAAATCAGGGTGGTCCATAAAAATGTCATTTTCGTTATTTCTTGAGCGATTTCAATGAAACTAACAGGGGTAATAGCTGAGATAGAGTTAAGGAAGAAAAAAATATTTTCAAATCAGGGTGGTCCATAAAAATGTCATCTTCGTTGTTCCTTGAGCGATTTCAATGAAACTAACAGGGGTAATAGCTGAGATAGAGTTATGAAAGAAAAAAATATTTTAAAATCAGGGTGGTCCATAAAAATGTCATTTTCGTTATTTCTTGAGCGATTTCAATGAAACTAACAGGGGTAATAGCTGAGATAGAGTTAAGGAAGAAAAAAATATTTTCAAATCAGGGTGGTGCATAAAAATGTCATCTTCGTTGTTCCTTGAGCGATTTCAATGAAACTAACAGGGGTAATAGCTGAGATAGAGTTATGAAAGAAAAAAATATTTTAAAATCAGGGTGGTCCATAAAAATGTCATTTTCGTTATTTCTTGAGCGATTTCAATGAAACTAACAGGGGTAATAGCTGAGATAGAGTTAAGGAAGAAAAAAATATTTTCAAATCAGGGTGGTCCATAAAAATGTCATCTTCGTTGTTCCTTGAGCGATTTCAATGAAACTAACAGGGGTAATAGCTGAGATAGAGTTATGAAAGAAAAAAATATTTTAAAATCAGGGTGGTCCATAAAAATGTCATTTTCGTTATTTCTTGAGCGATTTCAATGAAACTAACAGGGGTAATAGCTGAGATAGAGTTAAGGAAGAAAAAAATATTTTCAAATCAGGGTGGTCCATAAAAATGTCATCTTCGTTGTTCCTTGAGCGATTTCAATGAAACTAACAGGGGTAATAGCTGAGATAGAGTTATGAAAGAAAAAAATATTTTAAAATCAGGGTGGTCCATAAAAATGTCATTTTCGTTATTTCTTGAGCGATTTCAATGAAACTAACAGGGGTAATAGCTGAGATAGAGTTAAGGAAGAAAAAAATATTTTCAAATCAGGGTGGTGCATAAAAATGTCATCTTCGTTGTTCCTTGAGCGATTTCAATGAAACTAACAGGGGTAATAGCTGAGATAGAGTTATGAAAGAAAAAAATATTTTAAAATCAGGGTGGTCCATAAAAATGTCATTTTCGTTATTTCTTGAGCGATTTCAATGAAACTAACAGGGGTAATAGCTGAGATAGAGTTAAGGAAGAAAAAAATATTTTCAAATCAGGGTGGTCCATAAAAATGTCATCTTCGTTGTTCCTTGAGCGATTTCAATGAAACTAACAGGGGTAATAGCTGAGATAGAGTTATGAAAGAAAAAAATATTTTAAAATCAGGGTGGTCCATAAAAATGTCATTTTCGTTATTTCTTGAGCGATTTCAATGAAACTAACAGGGGTAATAGCTGAGATAGAGTTAAGGAAGAAAAAAATATTTTCAAATCAGGGTGGTGCATAAAAATGTCATCTTCGTTGTTCCTTGAGCGATTTCAATGAAACTAACAGGGGTAATAGCTGAGATAGAGTTATGAAAGAAAAAAATATTTTAAAATCAGGGTGGTCCATAAAAATGTCATTTTCGTTATTTCTTGAGCGATTTCAATGAAACTAACAGGGGTAATAGCTGAGATAGAGTTAAGGAAGAAAAAAATATTTTCAAATCAGGGTGGTCCATAAAAATGTCATCTTCGTTGTTCCTTGAGCGATTTCAATGAAACTAACAGGGGTAATAGCTGAGATAGAGTTATGAAAGAAAAAAATATTTTAAAATCAGGGTGGTCCATAAAAATGTCATTTTCGTTATTTCTTGAGCGATTTCAATGAAACTAACAGGGGTAATAGCTGAGATAGAGTTAAGGAAGAAAAAAATATTTTCAAATCAGGGTGGTGCATAAAAATGTCATCTTCGTTGTTCCTTGAGCGATTTCAATGAAACTAACAGGGGTAATAGCTGAGATAGAGTTATGAAAGAAAAAAATATTTTAAAATCAGGGTGGTCCATAAAAATGTCATTTTCGTTATTTCTTGAGCGATTTCAATGAAACTAACAGGGGTAATAGCTGAGATAGAGTTAAGGAAGAAAAAAATATTTTCAAATCAGGGTGGTGCATAAAAATGTCATCTTCGTTGTTCCTTGAGCGATTTCAATGAAACTAACAGGGGTAATAGCTGAGATAGAGTTATGAAAGAAAAAAATATTTTAAAATCAGGGTGGTCCATAAAAATGTCATTTTCGTTATTTCTTGAGCGATTTCAATGAAACTAACAGGGGTAATAGCTGAGATAGAGTTAAGGAAGAAAAAAATATTTTCAAATCAGGGTGGTGCATAAAAATGTCATCTTCGTTATTTCTTGAGCGATTTCAATAAAACTAGCAGGGGTAATAGCTGAGATAGAGTTAAGTAAGAAAAAAATATTTTCAAATCAGGGTGGTCCATAAAAATGTCATTTTCGTTGTTCCTTGAGCGATTTCAATGAAACTAACAGAGGAAATAGCTGAGATGAAAAATATCATTTTCGTTATTTATTGAGTGATTTCAATGAAACTAACAGGGGTAATAGCTGAGATAGAGTTATGAAAGAAAAAAATATTTTAAAATCAGGGTGGTCCATAAAAATGTCATGTTCGTTATTTCTTGAGCGATTTCAATGAAACTAACAGGGGTAATAGCTGAGATAGAGTTAAGTAAGAAAAAAATATTTTAAAATCAGGGTGGTCCATAAAAATGTCATTTTCGTTATTTCTTGAGCGATTTCAATAAAACTAACAGGGGTAATAGCTGAGATAGAGTTATGAAAGAAAAAAATATTTTTAAATCAGGGTGGTCCATAAAAATGTCATTTTCGTTATTTATTAAGCGATTTCAATGAAACTAACAGGGGTAATAGCTGAGATAGAGTTAAGTAAGAAAAAAATATTCTCAAATCAGGGTGGTCCATAAAAATGTCATCTTCGCTGTTCCTTGAGCGATTTCAATGAAACTAACAGGGGTAATAGCTGAGATAGAATTATGAAATAAAAAAATATTTTTAAATCAGGGTGGTCCATAAAAATGTCATTTTCGTTATTTCTTAAGCGATTGCAATGAAACTAACAGGGGTAATAGCTGAGATAGAGTAATGAAAGAAAAAAATATTTTCAAATCAGGGTGGTCCATAAAAATGTCATTTTCGTTATTTATTGAGAGATTTCAATGAAACTAACAGGTGTAATAGCTGAGATAAAGTTGTGAAAGAAAAAAATATTTTCAAATCAAAGTGGTCCATAAAAATGTCATCTTCGTTGTTCCTTGAGCGATTTCAATGAAACTAACAGAGGTAATAGTTGAGATAGAATTATAAAGTAAAAAAATATTTTCAAATCAGGGTGGTCCATGAAAATGACATTTTTATTCAAGAAATAAGGAAAATGACATTTTTATGAATCACCCTGATTTGAAAATATTTTCTTCTTTCATAATTCCATCTCAGCTATTACCCCTGTTAGTTTCATTGCAATCGCTTAAGAAGTAACGAAAATGACATTTTTATGGACCACTTTGATTTGAAAATATTTTTTTCTTTCACAACTTTATCTCAGCTATTACCCCTGTTAGTTTCATTGAAATCGCTGAATAAATAACGAAAATGACATTTTTATGGACCACCCTGATTTTTAAATATTTTTTTCTTTCATAACTCTATCTCAGCTATTACCCCTGTTAGATTCATTGCAATCGCTTAAGAAATAACGAAAATGACATTTTTATGGACCACACTGATTTGAAAATATTTTTTTCTTTCACAACTCTATCTCAGCTATTACCCCTGTTAGTTTCATTGAAATCGCTGAAGAAATAACGAAAATGACATTTTTATGGACCATCCTGATTTGAAAATATTTTTTTCTTCCTTTACTCTATCTCAGCTTTTACCCCTGTTAGTTTCATTGAAATCGCTCAAGAAATAACGAAGATGACATTTTTATGCACCACCCTGATTTGAAAATATTGTTTTCTTCCTTAACTCTACCTCAGCTATTACCCCTGTTAGTTTCATTGAAATCGCTCAAGAAATAACGAAAATGACATTTTTATGGACCACCCTGATTTTAAAATATTTTTTTCTTTCATAACTCTATCTCAGCTATTACCTCTGTTAGTTTCATTGAAATCGCTCAAGGAACAACGAAAATGACATTTTTATGGACCACCCTGATTTGAAAATATTTTTTTCTTACTTAACTCTATCTCAGCTATTACCCCTGTTAGTTTCATTGAAATCGCTCAATAAATAACGAAAATGACATTTTTATGGACCACCCTGATTTGAAAATATTTTTTTCTTTCATAACTCTATCTCAGCTATTACCCCTGTTAGTTTCATTGAAATCGCTCAAGAAATAACGAAAATGACTTTTTTATGGACCACCCTGATTTTAAAATATTTTTTTCTTTCATAACTCTATCTCAGCTATTACCTCTGTTAGTTTCATTGAAATCGCTCACGGAACAACGAAAATGACATTTTTATGGACCACCCTGATTTGAAAATATTTTTTTCTTACTTAACTCTATCTCAGCTATTACCCCTGTTAGTTTCATTGAAATCGCTCAATAAATAACGAAAATGACATTTTTATGGACCACCCTGATTTGAAAATATTTTTTTCTTTCATAACTCTATCTCAGCTATTACCCCTGTTAGTTTCATTGAAATCGCTCAAGAAATAACGAAAATGACTTTTTTATGGACCACCCTGATTTTAAAATATTTTTTTCTTTCATAACTCTATCTCAGCTATTACCCCTGTTAGTTTCATTGAAATCGCTCAAGGAACAACGAAGATGACATTTTTATGGACCACCCTCATTTAAAATATTTGTTTCTTTCATAACCTTATCATTTTTTAAATATTGGGTTGTTTGTCTCTTAGTAAGATCTATCCTTAGACATAAAAGATTGATGAAATGATTACCTACTTCATTTTGGATACCAAATTCTAAAAGTAACGAGAAGTAATCAAATCTCAAAGGAATCAAAAGTAATCAAATCCAAAAGTAATCAAAAGTAATCAAATCCAAAAGTAATCAAATCCAAAAGTAATCAAAAGTAATCAAAAGTAAGTAATCGTTACTGGTAATCGTTACTGTGTAATCGTTACCGGTAAACCTGGTAATCGTTACTAAGAAAAGTAATCGATTACTTTGATTACTTGAAGTAATCGTTACAAAGTAACGATTACTAACGATTCCTTACACCACTAAGTGTGAGCATCTCATCTAGCTCTATATGGCGGCATAATTGATCTTAAGGTTGCAGTGCAATACACCTTCTTTTGAATACAATTTATTTTTGTGTTTGCCAGATCACTAGTAGATCCTACTTCTTAAGGATAGAGGAGCACACACAAAAAAAAACTATTTGCAGTAGCATGGCAGGCTTCCCTATTAGACAGTGCCTGGTTATGGCGCACCTATTACGAAGCTAGTGTGCAATCTTATAAAAGATATCAAACACTTAGAATGTTTCAGATCCACTGTTGGCTTTTTCACCAATTAAGTGATGATGGTATTCAAGTTAAGCTTTGTTCTCTTTATTTCTTCCTGCATGAAGTGATAGGAATACCTATTTATGCCCCCTGTTAAAGTACTAAATAAGTGGTTTGTGAGTTTGTGAGCCTTCTGGAATGTCCCATCAGAAATGATCGAAAATTAAGGACTTTTTAAGAAATTGTAGAGTCATGAGTCCAGAGATTGAATGGCTTGTCTGTCTGAGTGAGAAGATGTGGATACCGGATGTGGACATCACGTTTTCTTTTAGCTAAAATAAGACTTTTTGATCACTAGATGTTTTGCCTGAAACATGTTACAATGATTAGGAAAGCGAAATGAGAGCCCTAAATTTAGTCTGATGAGTACACGCCTCCAGCAATCCCTTTTTCTTATTTGATCCGTCAGTGTTAAAAGTTTAACTGCACTGATTATTCTTCGAAGAATGTCTCATCCTATAAAGTTTATTCAGAAGAAAATTAAATGAAATGTAATTGGGGGATGTTGTTGTCAATGTTATTTAATTAATTGAAAATTATCCGAATGAATAAGACAATCGATTGAACGATCATCTTACTGACGATAGCTCTCTCTATATTTTGCTCGAGATGTAATAGAGACATCTATTGTCAAAAAGATGATCGTTCAATCTATTGTCTTACGTAATCAGATGAACCAGTGTCCAGTGTAGCGGAGGGATTAGAACGAAGCGCTCCTCTTTTGTACAGACAGGGTGATCTTGGAACTTTACTCAGTTTATCGTGGTTTGTCGGTGTATCCAGAGCTGTTCACCGTACTACTACAATTAATCTAATAACCGAAAAGTAAATAGCCAGTTATATAGAGGCTTGGCTCGAAGGCCCCATTTAATCTCAATAGCTTTTTTCATTGCCCTGTGGTGCGGTTTGACTCTTCCTTTAGCTTAAAAGCAAATATCCTGTCGGAATGTGTCAGCCATGCTTCTAAACGACTCTTCAACCAACTACAGAAACGTTTTAAAATATGTTAAACCCTATAGGGTCGTGTCTGGAAGGACGATAACTGTGCGTCTTACATACTTTGTTTGTACACTTATAAGACATATTACAACACCATTACCTTAAAACATGTAAATGTGTCCACTTAAGCCTTTATAAATGGTCTAAGACTAAAGAATACTTGGATTCATGCGAACATATTTTGGAAACAAATACCTAGAGAAGATGATGATAATGAACTCTCTGGCGATCTTAGTATAATAACTAAATAACCTTTAGCGTAATTTTGTATTTTTGATACAAGAAATGGAATTTGTTTATGAATAAAGTTTAGTACATTAGATACAAAAATTAAAAACAATACCTACAAGGAAATTTAAAATTCCGCTTAAACGAGGCTTCTTTTATATGTAAAACTTTAATAATTTGAATGGCAACTTTTGTAAAAAGTGATCTAATTGAAAATTAAATGTCGCCATTGGAATCAGCATTAAAAAATACATGGAAACGATACCCCACTCGACCTATGTTCAACGAAGTTGAGTGTTTCATTAACTGCAGTGAGCAGCAGGCAGTGTGCACACATGCATAGCGGAAGATATTTATTTTAAATAAAATTAAAGTCCACCACTAGGCAAAAGGACCAGGTATACCTGCGGGCTATCTGTTTTTATTGCCCAACAGCAAAACAAAAGGGATTATCCCAAAAAATAAAAACAAAGTGATTAATGTGGATTAAGTGCGTGGAGCTATAGTTTTTCTGAAAATAGTGCTGTGCGCGTTTAATCCGTTATAAAATCATAAAAAGTGATAAGGGCTAATTCCAGCAATGGAACCCTTTAATCCGGAGTCAGCATTTGCTTCACTGGAAGCATTGCTAAAAAGGATTATTAACGACCTCGGGCCTGAATACGGACCGAGATTAGCGATGACTTTTAAAAACACCGTTCAGCCCATCGCAGTCAACAATCAAGAGAGTGAAGAAGACGCCATAGTGGAGACAGAAGACATCGCTAGTGAAGTTGAATTATCAACTGCCAGCAGCGAAGTAGAATCGTCTACCGAAGAAGAGCCGAGTGACGCCAACGCTTCGTCCATACCTGGACAAAAGAGACCTCGTAAGACGGACAAAAAGGACAATGGCACGAAGCGCGCCCAAATTGACAGGGATTCAACAAAGAGTCTACCAAAAGCGCCATTGCTAGTCCCAAACGGAGCAGCTACTTCAAGATAGACAGCAAATATAACAACAAAATCACCAGCCCCAACGTCAGCAGCCGCCAAGCCTACTCCTGCCCAGTCACCGAAACCAGCTACCAAGAACACCACGACAGTGGAAGTGGTATTCTGTATCGCTTATTGAAAGTACTCTATGTATCAGGTTTTTGGCTGGGAAAAGAAGTTTATCAATCTACCCGATGAAGTTTGTTTTTGGAACCAATCCATTTTAAGTTTTCCTTCTTCGCGAATAACTACTGTATCCAGGTAAGCTAATTTATTGTTTGTTTCAATCTCAACTGTAAATTACTTTACTTAATTATTATAAATTTAATTGTAAATTGTTATTTATTTATTTTGTTAACGCTTGGTAAGCCAATTTAGATACCTTTAAAAGATGTTAATCTTGTTGTATCATGTAAAAACGAATTCAAATACAAATACAAATACAAATACAATCGCTCAACAAGTCATTAAAGTCTTACCATACGCGGATGATATTGTTTTGCTGGCACAATCTGCTCACAGCCTACAACTTATGAATAACAAAATGAACAAAGTCTGCAAAACTTGGAACCTACGGCATAATTATGGAGCCCAGCATGAAACTAACACATCATTGTGAAAAAAAGTTATCAGTATCTAAAAGCCTCATAAGCGCATCGTGGAAAAATATTATCAATAAAAACGAAATACCGATCTCAGCAAAGTACTGCATTTTTGAAGCAGTCATGCGCTCAGTTATGTGTTACAGTTGTCAAACCTGGGGATTCAAGCAATATGAGGAAGTTGAAAAATTGCTTCGATTTTTTCTAAAAAAAACTATTTCGCCTTCTCATGAACACTCCAAATTATGTTGTTACTTTAGAAACAGGTTTGCCAAATCTTTTTAATTTCACCCTGAAATTACATTTTGATTATATAATCAAAGTGCTTAGGTACCATGCATATAGACTTCCACATATTCTAACAAAATACATTTTTGAAAATAAGTTGGAATGGGTTAGTGATTGGACTGCTTTGGCAGACAAATGCGTGACTAATATAAATACCCAATACGATGATTTAGTAGTCTTGAAGCAGCAATGCTATAATATTCTGGAGCTGTCTGACATTCGCAATCGTAATGAAAGCATGTTTCAGTCAACATCATCTGACATTCGCAATCGTATTGATTGATCTATCCTGAACTTAACTACGATCTGTGAAGCAATAATTATTTTAATGATTGTCATAGCTTGAGGGCAATAACCTGATATGTAGAGCAAGATGTGAAATGCTCAATTTAAATGGGTCACAATTAAAAAATACAGTTTCAAATCTATGTAGGTACAATATGCAACGTAAAAGATAAAGTAGATACTTTCCACTTCTTGGCAATATGTCCAATCTACAAAGATATAAGAATTATTTATTTCAGAAAGCTTTCATTGATAATGGAGAAACAAAGAACATTCTTAACGGAGATAATTGGGAAGCTTTACATAAATATATTGAAACCGTAATGTCATACCGAAACAATATCATAACGGAATTTAGATAGATACAAAAAAAACTCATAAGATATGATGTTTTTAAAGTAACTTTAGTTTTTATTTTTAATATTTTAAATTATTTAAACTTTTACAAGAATAAACATTTTAACGAGTAAATTCTACAAACAAAATAATATCTAATCTAATCTAATTTACAGAAGGTGCTGAGCAGGAGGACAGCGACAGACAAAGTTCAATTATTGTCCAACATTGCCCAAAACTCGACGCTCGCATAAGTATGATTACCAAAACTAGACGGTTCCCAATCCGTCCTTTTCAGGACGACCAAAAACTCTTAAGGAGATATTAAATAATTTCAGAAAATAATTAAAATTATTAATATTCAAGCTATAGAGTGTAAACAACTCGGCATGTAAGGGGGGGACATGCTGCCCCCCTGCAACCCCGCTGCTTGATCCACTATAGGATTTGGGATATGTGCGAGGCTGGTTGTAGCAAAGATTCTTTTGCATCAGTCAAAAACGTTGAAAATAGTTTTTAAATGTTAACAAATAAAAAAATAATAAAAAGTTAAAAACGCTAAATAAGGAGATACTATACCTCTTTCTTAATTTGGGTGGGAAAACGATGAATTCTGTTGAAAAAAAAAGATCACTTCTCTTTACAATCATTTATAGCCCTTAAAAGAACTTTTTTTAAAGCTGGAAATCGTTACAGCAGCATTCTTAGCTTACAGTTGGATCGTGCAAAAAGCTCGGCATGTAAGGAGGGGGCATGCTGGCCCCCTGCAACCCCCCCGCTTGGTCCAATATAGGATTTGGGGTATGTGCGAGGCTGGGTATAGCAAAGTTTCTTTTGCATTTAAAAAAACTCTGAATTTACCCATCGGCATCAAAATAAACTTCGGCATCATCGTCACTTCACAAACAATTCTTTTCGTTGAAGTCACACTAAACTGTGAGAATCAACAAGGACAAGGCATGATACAAACAAAAAAAACACCTTCCCCCTTCACGACCACCCCCTTCCCAACGTTCCCCAGACCCCTAAAAGCCTCCAACCAACAGCCATACTAACAGAAAGTTAGGCCAATATCCCTTTAACGAAGAGGTCTTACCTCCACGGAGTTCTGAGAAGAAGTGAAGATTACCTTCCAACCACTGCTCGTTATATACTTTTTCGTTCTTCCAAAATCATTCTATTAACTAAATATTTTTCCAAAAAGTAATAATTTTATCAAAAAAATATCAACTTAATAAAATATTTTTTCCATAGTACAAAATTCTACCTTCCAAAAAGTATTAGAAATCCCGCCGAAAAGGAGTAGAAAAATCCCGCCGCAAACCGGCGTATTGTCTTAGTTTTCTCTTCATAAATGTGGCTTAATTTACATACTGAAAGCGGTCTTATTTCCATTATTCTGTGGAATTTTCAGTTTTTTTTTAATGGAAATAAGGGCACATTTAGAAAGTCGTCGGGCCTTATTTTACGTCACCAGTGTTAGCTTCATACTCTTATAGACATTCAGAAATTCATGAAGAGATGCAAGTATATGATTACGATTGTAGTGTGCTAGTGTCTAAAAAAGTGCATGAACCAATAAAGTTTTTGTTTTCAAACTTTTACGTTGTCGAGTTGATGCTTTATTATATCCTAGGTTATAAGAAAACTGAAAATACAAAGGATCTCTGACTTTGTTGAAAGTTATAGCCTGACTTTCTACGTGTTGCCGTGATTTATCCCACTTTTAAATGGTCTGGCAGGGAAAAGCCGCTTCCAAATGGTCTTGGACCCACTGTTCCGTGATCAGGAAAGCATTATCTAAGGATTGGCGAAAACGAATCTTGGTTCATACAATTATCCCCAAAGTTGGTTTTTTGGGGGTTTTCAAACGCTCTGGCAGAGCAAAAGCAGCCTCCGATTGGTCTTGGACCCACTGTTCCGTAATCAGGGGAGCATTATCTAGAGATAGTCCCCTTTCACACAGGGCAACTGAGTTGCCGGCAACAGTCTGACAGAGCAAAAGCCGCTTCCAAATGGTCTTGGACCCACCAATATGTGATCAGGGGAGCATTATCTAGGGGTGGGTGAAAAAGAATTTTGGTTTATACGATTATCCTCAAAGTTGTTTTTTTTTTGTTTTTAAATGGTCTGGCAGGGCAAATGCCGATTCCAAATGATCTTGGACCCACCTATATGTGATCAGGAGAGCATTATCCAGGGGTGGGTTCAAACGAAATTTGGTTCATACAATTATCCCCAGAGTTGATTTTTTTGGGTTTTCATCGTACTATTGCTCACTAAAGCCGTGACCAGGAACCGCAAGACTTTCATTTTTGTCATCATCATGACCACTACTTTCGACTCAAATGAATTTTTTTTTGGTTCACTTTTACACAGCTCCAAAAATTAGCTGTAGGCTCTTAAAACTATAACGATAATCTTAAAATTACCCTTTCTTTTTTCTGGTACTAACAATGTGAGCATTTCTGTTGTGCAAAAATATGTATCCTTTCAATTCCAGTTTAGTTGCTTTTCTTCTTTTTTTGTATTTCTTTTGTGGCGCGTGCTATATTTGTTCGCCTGTTGAAAATTTTGGATATCTTCTATTGTTCTATATTTTAATTTCAAGTTGGTACTTTTTCTTTGAAAGCGGGTGTTAGTTACAAACTGTTAGCAGGTATGTGTATTGTGTATATTCTTTTTGTATTCCATATCTGTATATTCTTTGTCTTTGTCTAGCTTACAAAAAGGAATGGTGTCAGAAGTGAACGCTTAATTGATTAAAACTCAGTAATCTCGGTACCTAAATAATTTATTTATATTCATATAGTCTTTAAGATACCAGTCACTGGGCAAAACCCGCAAACCCCGCATAACCCAAACCTTTTTAATATTCCTCCTACGCGTACCATCAATGTTCGAAAAAACGCATTAGATAGTTTTAAATTCACAGTTTGAATTTGAATAAAGATTATTATTTATTCATTATGTTGAACGGCGTGTGATCCGTAAATAATTATAATAATTATAATGAAAATAAAAATCAAAACACTTTAATGATCACACAACGAGTGGGTTTCAATTATTAATTTTAACGTGAAAGTCCCCTTTCACACAAGGCAACTGAGTTGCCGGCAACAATTAGTTCATAGGCGAGTAGGGCAGGAAGAAAGAGGGGTAAACGAAGTCTCCCCGGTCAAGAAATTCAGGAGACTTTTTTGACGTTTCTCTTCACACTACGTTTGTGTGCGTTCAACCAAGGTAATTTAAAAGGAAAATACAGCAAGTCTCCTCCGATTTTGTATCTTCGTGTGAAAGGTACAGAGATTGTTAAGGAGATTTAAAAAAAACGTCAAAAAAATCACCAGCAACTAGTATCTTCGTGTGAAAGAGGACAAAACAAACAACAAATTAAAAAGATAATTGAAACTTACTTGTATGCATTTCGAGACTACCGGCGGCGTCACATCATCAGCATTCACGACTGCAGTGGGAAGTCAGCTTTTGATTTGATTTGAGGTACACTTGTAGGCAGGTCATTTGATGAGAAACTTATAAAACTGAAAAAGGTTGTGTGGTTTCTTTTTTGAATGGAGAGTGCCACAAATGTGGTTGATACTATTTTGAATTCTGCTTTCGATCTCTTGAAAAGGAGCATAAAAAGTTTTGATATCAAAGCTCTATAACAAAAATTCGACCTCGGAGTACACTTGTAGGCAGGTCATTTGATGAGAAACTCAAAAAACTGAAAAAGGTTTTGGGGTTTCTTTATTGAATGGAGAGTGCCACAAATGTGGTTGATACCATTTTGGAATTTGCTCTCGATGCCTTTAAAAGGAGCATAAAAAGTTTTGATTCCAAAGCTCTATAAAAAAAAATTCAACCTCGGAGTACACTTGTAGGTAGGTCGTTATTGAATTATAGAGAAAGTAACAAAACTTAGTACTTTATTGTCCTGGCGAAGAGCCTCGCCTATTATTGCACCCGCTGTGCCATCGCACCGAGTCTTGCTGCGTGCTGTTCCTTCGTAAGTATCAATTAGGAGATACTTAGTCACAATCTGAGCGAGCATTTCCAGCTTCTTATCCTGGATGTGTCCTTGAACAGTGAGTGGGAATCCTTTGAAATTCTAATGATGAATTTATCTTGTTCCATGGCTGCAACAAGATCGTTATTCTCATTTGAGAAGGTTTCGTATAAGCAGAATGTTCTGCAAATCTACTTGTTAATAATCGTCCAGACCAGGCCCAAATTTTTCAACGAACTTGCGGCGTGTCTGGATCTGGTTTCCACTTTTGACAAGTTTAAAAAATATTTTTGTACCAATATCGGATACAACACAAAAAAAAAAAAAAAAAACCAAAAGACTGACTGACTATTTTATTTTGTTGGTTTCACAAAAAAAAAATAACCTCAAACTACTTTTTTTTTTGTTTCACATAGATGTCAAAATTGGCCACTCAGCCACCTTATGTCATCTTCAATTGGAATGAAAAAAACTGTTATACTTGAATGGTATACACTATCCAGTATATTATAGAGATCAGTGTGTGGTAGTGCACACAAAAGAGGTAACTGTCCAGCATATGGGGAAATATGCCATATATGTAAAAAAAAAAAAAAAATCACTTTGGCATAGTATGTAGAAAAAGGAAAACAGTTAATAATATAGAGGAAACTGCGACTTTAGAGAAATAGTTAATTTCAATTATAAATTACTTGAGAGTAAAATAAGATTGAGAGCCTTTGGTGGAAATGGAAAAATGGAGTTGGAAAACTTTTTGTAAAGTACGACACTGTAAAAAAAATTATTAACATTCCAATTGGTAATTGAAAAGTGCTGTCCAATTCTATCCGTTGAAGTATCAAAACTATTTAACATAATTGAAATTGGAGTAAAACATAGATTGTTTGACGTTTTTAAAGGAGATGGGCTTCTGGAAGGAAGTTTTAAACTAGAAATCGATGAGACAATCATTCCACCACAACAATCACCACGACGGATTCTAATTTCTCTAAGCTAAGGGAAGACCTAAGAAACGTCATGCAGGGTGGAGTCAGGGACAAGTCATAGATATACCATCTGATAGAAACGTTCTAGTTCGTGTAAATGGACAAGATTACCTGCGGAATAGGCAACATATTAAATCATATAATAATGGTGAGTTTAAATGAATATAAAAATGACAACGCTACAAGCTCGAAAAATTCAATTGAGACGTAATTGAGATAACATCATTGAAGTTGTTGGTGTTCCAAATGTAAGCAACGATAATGCAGAAGAATGTGCCCAGAAGATTTTTTGCGATGCATTAAATGTCTCTGTCCCTCCTGTTGACATTAAGAGATGCTATGTAAAAAGTTTCGCTAAGAATAATATAACAACAAGCATTCTGCGCATTGAACTCGTATCATCTGATGTTAAGCATAAAATAATGAAGAGAAGTAGATATGGAAAGAAAAAACTAAACACTACCTTATTTGGCGATACTGGCGATACAAATGGTTCCAACATATATGTTAACGATTGCTTCACAAAATATACTCGTACTCTTTTTTTGGCAGCTAAAAAACTTAAAGTAGATAAAAGTTATAAGTATTTATGGTATAACAATTCTCAAATTATGTTAAGAAAAGTGGAAAGAGGAAGGGTTGTTGTGATAAGGTCTTTTGAGGATTTAGCTTTGCTTCAAAACGAATAATATTAACACTATTATGAACCAAGAAGATCTTATATACAACAACCTTACCTTAAGTACCATAAATAATTGTGATATTAATATTTTTCATGAAAGTTTAGATAATAACAAAGCTTTATTTATTTTACACCAAAATGTAAGAAGTCTTCGGCAAAATTTCGATTTACTAATTAGCAATTTGGAAGCCTTTAAAAACTTACCTGAAATTATTTTCGTGTCAGAAATTTGGATTTATTCGTTCGAGATTAATGATTATAGTATTCCTGGCTATAATTTTTATGCCAATACAAATGACTCGTATTCTGCCGGTGGAGTAGGTGCTTTTGTAAGGGATGTATATGATATTTGTGATATGAAATGTTATAAATTGGCAAGTGCTGATGTTTTAAAAATTTCTTGTTGTTTTGGCAATGAGTTATTTTCTTTTCTATGTGTATATAGATTAAATTCCCAGTCATTTAACGTGTTTTTGGATGAATTTTCAGTTCTTTTATGCAATTTAAGGATTGGTAATCTCGTAATTTTAGGGGACTTTAATTTGGACTTGCTGAACTCCTGCCATCATTTGGATTCTTACCTTGCACTTATTTCAGAGCATGGTTTAACTTCATTTGTTAATGAAATAACTAGACCGATCTCAAATACCTGTCTTGATCACGTATTAGGCCGTTTTAATAAGATTCAATCCATTCAATGTTTTGGCATTAATTGTGACCTTCAAATATCCGAGCATTGTATGGCCGGCATTTTGTTCTCCACACTAGATAGAAAAAAGAAAGAATCACTTAATTCACCATCTAGCGAGACCAGAATTGATTTTAATCAGTTGAATAATGTATTGCGATTCTTAAATTGGGATGTAGTCTATAACGAGGTTAATGTTTCCAAGGCTTATGATTTATTTCTTGAAATTTTAAAGAATTCCATTGCCGCTTCAAGTTACACCATTGTGCCCAGTAAGTCTGAAAAACGGATTAAGCCTTGGATGAACCGTTTTCTTCTCAAAAAAATTAAACAGAAACATAGACTTCGAATTAAATGTACTAAACACCCACAAAATTCGAGTTTAAAAAATCGCTATAGTCAAATTAGTCGTAAAATTAACAAGGAAATCCGAATATGTAGGGATAATTATTATCATAATCAGATTAGAATGTCTCAAGGAAACTTAAAAAAAGAATAGAAAGTGGTAAATAGTATTATTAATCGAAATGTAAGCGATCAAAAACATTCGATAACATTGAACAACGATGACGAAATTATTTCTGAACCTACAGCAGTAGCTAACGCATTCAATGAATTCTTTGTTTCAGTTGGACAGGAGTCATTTTCGAGTGACAATTCACATCAATGTTATTCTTTCAATGGGTCCAGTTCTACAGTTAGCTCTACTTTTCAAATAAATAGTTTTTGTTTTGAATCAATCACTGGCTTTGAGATATTAAAAACCATTAATGGTCTGAACAACTCTAGCTCTTACGGTAATGATGGTATTTCTAACATTGTATTAAAAAAAATTGCATTGAACATTGTCGATATTTTGGCATATCTTTTTAATTTGAGTATTTTCTCTGGTATCTTTCCAGATGAACTTAAACGTGCCATTGTAATACCTCTTTTTAAAAAAGGGAGCAAAAAAGACAGAAATAATTATAGACCAATTTCGTTGTTGCCTTCTTTATCCAAAATATTTGAAAAAATAATTAAATGCAGGGTTTTAAAGTTTTTAAAAAAAATCAATTTTTTAAGTTCGAAACAGTTTGGGTTTAGGACTGGGCTCTCAACTGAAGATGCTCTATTGGACTTTTGCTCTTTTGTTTATAAAGGGTTGGATGATCAAAGGTTTTGTAGCGGACTTTTTGTAGATATAACGAAAGCCTTTGATATGGTAGATCACAATATTCTGTTAAATAAACTATATTATGCGGGCTTCCGTGGGTTTATATATGACTGGTTTGTATCCTATCTGAAAAACAGGGAGCAAAAGGTCAAAATCGGCAGCAATTTGAGTAACTCCAGGATAATCAATCTAGGAGTTCCTCAGGGGTCGGTTCTTGGGCCGATCCTTTTTTTAATTTATATTAATTCTGTTTTTGAACAACCACATTTTGGAGAAGTAAGGACTTTTGCAGATGATTTGGGAATCGCGTACAGTTCTGAAAACTTATTGAACTTAGTGGCTGACTTAAATCATGATGTGCACCTTTTGAGAGTTTGGTTTCATGAACATAAACTTATAGTAAGCAGTAAGACAAAACTTATGTTTTTTTCCCTCAATTCTAATGAGACTACAGATATTGATGTTATGTTCCATTCATCTAGCTGTGCAAGGTTTAATCTTTATATGGGTTCTATTCAAAATACATATGTTTGTTTTAATTCTAATATTACTTGCGACGACAAATGCTTCAAAATTGAAAACGTTACCTGTGTTAAATACTTGGGTATTATGATTGACAGAAAATTGTGCTGGTCGGAGCATATTTCAGGCCTCAAACAGTATTTTCTTTCGACAATCCGCTGTTTTTATCGTCTTAGAAAGTTTTGTACTAACGACACTTTAAAAACATTTTACTATGGAATTTTTCATTCCAGATTGCAATATGGTATGAGTTGTTGGGGGGGTACATACCAGAACAAACTAAAGCACCTAATTGTGCTGCAAAAATGCGCTATAAGAAAGGTTTGTAACTCTTCCCGTCTTTCTCATTCCATGGAGCTTTTTAGAAGCACAAAGATTCTTCCTGTGAGACAGCTCTTTTATTACAAGGTTCTCAAGATTTTTTTTATGAGAGGTGGGTACTTGCAGAGTCCAATATCTGAAGCATATAATTTACGCAGTAATTACCAATCCTTAGTTGCAGTTCCTACCTTTCGTACTACAAGTTTTAGAAATTCTTATCATGTTGTATCCCGCAAACTGTTTAATCGCCTCCCTGCTAGCATACGAGCCATAACAACTCTATTCTCGTTTTTGAAAAAAGTAAAACTCTGGCTTCTTGATTTCAACCATGATGAAATTGAAGTTTTGTTGAGCTACATTGTTTAGTTTATTTTTATAATTGAAATGAATATGAATTTGTAAAAGTAACTTTGATTTTCTTTCACGTATCAATTTTCAATTTTTTTTAACTTGCATTTTAAAACGTATTTTTTCTTAAAATTGTACACCCCACAATGAATTTTTTACTTTGAAGTGGCATTACCTCTATTTTTATAAAATACCAATGTCACTAACTCTCTCTGAACTACTATTGTAAAATTTGTATATGTATCTGTATTCTTTATATATATCAAATTAACTTTAATCTTTATATATATCAATGTACGATACTCTTATGTATGCATATATATAAATTGTACTGAATAGCAATATGAGAATAATGAATTAATAAAAAAAAAAAAAAAAAAAAAAAAAAAAAACTCAGAACCCATTTATGAAGAAAACCTTGCGAAAAGTTCGCAAAATGCAGCAGAAACAAAAGCACTACAACCCATAATGGAAAAATCAAATATCTCGGTTCCTGAAAGCCATGAAAAAAATGAACATTCTGAGGACACACATTCTGAAGACACAGTCCTAAGAAAAAAAAAACAGCCAGATTGCCTGATGATATTTTTTTTTTCAATTGAGTTTTTTTTTTTGTGCGTGTTTTTTTTCTAATAAAGATAAAAAATAAAAACCGTCAAAAAATGATTTTTTTTTTTTACTTAAACCTTTTTAATTTAACGGAAACAAATCTTAACAGTAGTTTTAATAACAATGAGTTCTTTACATCGGATTTTAATGTTTATCGGAAGGATGGTCTTTTGGACTTGGGGGCGCAGGCTGGTAGAGGGGTTCTTATAGCGGTACGTTCTAGCTACGATAGTTCCTTCTTTGACATTCCTGATACAGAAAACATTGAACTGATCTGTGTTAAAATAAACGTCAAACAAAAAAGTATTTCCGTTTTGTGCTGCTATTTGCGACCTTGTAGCCCAATTGATAGTTACCAACTTTTAATTAAAGCAATTGACTTTTTGAGTGATGTCATGGAAGTACATGATAGCCTATTGGTCATGGGTGATTTCAATCTGCCTAATCTGTCATGGTCACGTTCTGAAGATGACACTCACTTCGTCACTAGTAATGCAACAACTCAAAAAGAACTATTATTTGTCGACAATATGACTGACTCTGGTCTACACCAGATTAGTGGGATTAAAAATAACCTTAACAGGCAACTTGATCTTATTTTTTCTAATGATGCTTATAACTGCATCGTAGAGAGCAGTAACTTAACTCTTTCAACCATTGACCTTTTCCATCCCCCATTATCTTTAACTTTTGCTTTCGATGGCAGTACGAATGTAGAACATGAAAACACATATCGTTTTAATTTCCGTAAGGCTAACTTCGACAAAATGAACGAGCTTCTTAGAAACATTAATTTTGATTTAATTCTCAATAGCGATATTAACAATAATATTGATGCCTTAACAACTAACTTTTATTCAGATATTTTTGAATGTTTTATACAATCAGTTCCTTATGGACTACAGAAAAACACATCATCTTCACCTCCTTGGTATTCGAAAGAGTTGCGCAAACTCCGAAATTCTCGTAATGGTCTATGGCATAAATATTTAAGATCTAGATCAGAAACTGATTATTCTCTTTACATGCATGCATATAATGAATTTTCCACTCTTTCTAAACTACTCTATGAATCCTATATCAATCAAATGCAATCTGATATTATTACAGACCCTAAAAGATTTTGGCAGTTTATAAACTCAAAAAGGAAGTCTGATGGCTATCCTACTTCCCTTAATTATTTAGAGCATTCTTCTAATGATTCTAAAATCATAACTAATTTATTTGCAAATTTTTTCAGTCTTGCTTTTTCCGACAGTAATTTCGAGCCTGATGTCAACTACTTTCATTACCTAAATAATTTAAACCAATCGTCTTTGGTCTCAATTAGCATTACTACTAATCACTGATCTCTATAATATACTGGAAAGCGCATCCATACAAAAAAGTTGAAGCAAATTGAAGAATTGTTATACTGGCCACTCGTACACCAACTGTCAAAATAGATATACAAAATATAACAAATATAACAATTTTGTGTTTTCAAGATGAGATGACTTCAAGAACAAAAACAAAGTAGTTTGGGGTTATTTTTTTTTTTGTGAAACCAAGAAAATAAAATAGTCAGTCTTTTCGTTTGTTTTTTTTTGTTTTATATCCGAATATTGGTACAAAAATATATTTTAAACTTGTGAAAAGTGGAAACGAGATCCAGGCACACCGCAAGTTCGTCGAAAAATTTGGGCCTGGTCTGGACGATTATTAACAAGTAGATTTGCAGAACATTCTGCTTATACGAAACCTCAAATGGAAAAGAACGATCTTGTTGCAGCCATGGAACAAGACAAATTCATCATTAGAATGTCAAGGGATTCTCACTCACTGTTCAAGAGACAAATCCAGGATAAGAAGCTGGAAATGCTCTCTCAGATTGTGACTAAGTTTCTCCTAATTGATACTTACGAAGGAACAGCACGCAGCAAGGCTCACTGCGATGGCACAGCGGGTGCAATAATAAAAAGAGGTAGATTTACAGAGCCTTACCATGATGACAATAGATCCACCCACTGAAGAAGAGAATGAAAACGCCATGATGCTCCAGATAGAGCAAAGAATAAGAAACCGAAGGAAGACCCGCTTTTTTCGAAAAAAAAAAATCGAAATCCGATCCAAATGCTGCCGCCCATGATCGTGTACATCTGCCAGTACTTAAGGACGCTGATAATAAATTATATAAAATTTAAATAACCTTTAGGAGTTAGAGAAATATTTATCTTATTAAGTTTTGTTGCTTTCTCTATAATTCAATAAAAACCTACCTACAAGTGTACTCTGAGGTTGTATTTTTTTTTATAGAGCTTTGGAATTAAAACTTTTTATGCTCCTTTTAAAGAGATCGAAAGCAGATTCCAAAATGGTATCAACCACATTTGTGGCACTCTCCGTTCAATAAAGAAACCCTAAAACATTTTTCAGTTTTTTGAGTTTCTCATCAAATGACCTGCCTACAAGAAGTGTACTCCGAGGTTGAATTTTTTTTTATAGAGCTTTGGAATCAAAACTTTTTGTGTTCCTTTTAAAGACATCGAAAGCAGATTCCAAAATGGTATCAACCACAATTGTGGCACTGTCCATTCAATAAAGAAAGTTTTAATTCCAAAGCTCTATAAAAAAAATACAACCTCAGAGTACACTTGTAGGTAGGTTTTTATTGAATTATAGAGAAAGCAACAAAACTTAATAAGATAAATATTTCTCTAACTCCTAAAGGTTATTTAAATTTTGTATAATTTATTATCAGCGTCCTTAAGTACTGGCAGATGTACACGATCATGGGCGGCAGCATTTGGATCGGATTTCGATTTTTTTTTTTCGAAAAAAGCGGGTCTTCCTTCGGTTTCTTATTCTTTGCTCTATCTGGAGCATCATGGCGTTTTCATTCTCTTCTTCAGTGGGTGGATCTATTGTCATCATGGTAAGGCTCTGTAAATCTACCTCTTTTTATTATTGCACCCGCTGTGCCATCGCACTGAGCCTTGCTGCGTGCTGTTCCTTCGTAAGTATCAATTAGGAGATACTTAGTCACAATCTGAGAGAGCATTTCCAGCTTCTTATCCTGGATTTGTCTCTTGAACAGTGAGTGGGAATCCCTTGACATTCTAATGATGAATTTGTCTTGTTCCATGGCTGCAACAAGATCGTTCTTTTCCATTTGAGGTTTCGTATAAGCAGAATGTTCTGCAAATCTACTTGTTAATAATCGTCCAGACCAGGCCCAAATTTTTCGACGAACGTGCGGTGTGCCTGGATCTCGTTTCCACTTTTCACAAGTTTAAAATATATTTTTGTACCAATATCGGATACAACACAAAAAAAAAAAAAAACGAAAAGACTGACTGACAGTTTTATTTTGTTGATTTCACAAAAAAAAAATAACCTCAAACTACTTTTTTTTTGTTTCACATAGATGTCAAAATTGGCCACCTTATGTCATCTTCAATTGGAATGAAAAAAACTGTTATACTTGAATGGTATACACTATCCAGTATATTATAGAGATCAGTGCTACTAATGATGTGGTCAACAAGATAAATAAACTTAAGGATGATTACTCATCAGGCCCAGATGGTTTACCAGCAATTGTTTTAAAAAAATGTGCAGCCATTCTGGCCAAGCGTCTTGCTACTCTTTTTCAAAAATCCCTATCTCTTGGGATTTTCGCTTCTATGTGGAAAGAGTCTTCCATCATTCCAATTCACAAAAAGGGTTGTAAGCCTGATATTTCTAATTATAGGCCAATCGCCAAATTGTCGTGCATTCCGAAACTATTCGAAAGTATAGTCTTTGACACCGTATATTTTCATTGCAAACCTTTGTTCTCTGCCAAAACAACACGGGTTTCTTAAAGGTAAATCCACGACCACTAACCTAACAGAATTTGGTTCTTATACTTTAAATGCATTAGAAAAAACAAATAAAGTCGATGTTATTGCCACAGACTTCATCAAGGCCTTTGATAAAATCTCTCAAAAAATTATAGCTTTTAAATTAAAGGCTCTTGGATTTCCTTCTGGTTTTGTTCAATGGATAGAATCGTACCTATTAGATCGCAAATATAGAGTGTTGTTTAGATCTTCAATTTCAAATTCTTTCATTGCTAAATCTGGTGTCCCACAAGGAAGTCATTTGGACCCTATTCTTTTTATCCTGTCAATCAACGACGTGGAAAGCGTAATTAAGTATTCGGAACTATCTACGTACGCGGATGACATTAAAATTTTTAAAGTAGTTTCTTCACTTGACGATGCTTTACTTCTGCAGAATGACCTTAATAATTTCTTTGTCTGGTGTGAAAAGAACAACTTAGAACTTAATGTTGGGAAATGCCAAGCAATTACGTATTATCGAAAACGGTTTTGTCCGCCACCGCGAAATTACTATATAAATAACGTCCTTGTTTCCAGAGTAACGACAGTCAGGGATTTGGGTGTTATCTGTGATAGCGAGCTTAACTTTCGACCCCATTACGACAACATAGTAACGAGTGCTAACTCTGTTCTTGGCTTTATCAAACGTTGGTCTAAGGAATTCTCAGATCCTTACGTTACGAAATCTCTTTACACAACCTTTGTTCGACCTTTGCTCGAATATGCTAGCCAGGTATGGTCCCCTTATCACCTCGTGCATATTAGGAGAATCGAAGCTGTTCAGCGTAGATTTCTACGTTTCGCTCTGAGGGGACTTCCTTGGACTGACAACTACAATTTACCCTTTTATCATGATCGGTTGCAGCTCATAAACTTGCAATCTCTCGAAAAGCGACGAGAAGTGGCTGATATTATTTTTGTTCATCAAATTTTGTTTAGTGTAACTGATTCCTCTGCCCTCCTCGAGGTAATGAATATTAACATCAACTCACGTTCTCTTAGATCAGTACCCCAATTCCATCTAGCTCCTCACAGAACTGACTATGGAAGAAACGAGCCAATTACTAGAATGTTGAGGGAAGTAAATGATAATTTTAATGTTTTTGACTATAATCATAGCAAGATCACACAAAAGAAACTCTTCCACTTTCTAACATAAATCTTATAAAATAACGTAATATTATGTATAAAGAGAAACGAGATAATTTTGAGAAACTGAAACTACTCTTTCTAACTTAACAAATGCCTAAGCATGCTAATCATTTCATTTTAATTTTTTACTTTTTGACTTTTCATATTAAGAACTATTCTACATATATGATCTTTTTTTTCTTATTTTAATCATATTTTTATTTTAATTTGTTTTAATTTCTTTGCCTTTTTAACTGCTTGCATTAAGCAGTCCACAATTTTTTTTAGCTTAAGGTTTGATGAAGAAGTCCGAAAAGGTGAGTTTAAATGAATATAAAAATGACAACGCTACAAGCTCGAAAAATTCAATTGAGACTTACTCAGAACCCATTTATGAAGAAAACCTTGCGAAGAGTTCGCAAAATGCAGCAGAAACAAAAGCACTACAACCCATAATGGAAAATTCAAATATTGAGTTCAATTGAGTTTTTTGTTTTTTGTGCGTGTTTTTTTTCTAATAAAGATAAAAAATAAAAACCGTCAAAAAATGATTTTTTTTTACTTAAACCTTTTTAAGGTTTGATGAAGAAGTCCGAAAAAGGCAAAAAAAATTTGTTTACTTTTGTACTTCAAAAAAAAAATTTCTACTTCAACCGATTTTTGCTTCACATGTTGGCTATAAAAAGTAAATTGTTTTTCGCCATTATTTGAAGTTTTTGAGAAAATTTTTATTTTCTGTAACGGTTTTTTAAATAGAAAAACTCTTCCTTCGAAATAAATTTTTTGTTGTTTTTGATTCTTTTGGTTTTAGTAGCAAAGACGTAGTTATTTTTTTTTTTTTAGGTAATTTCATTGCAAATTTCCAAATATAAAATAAGCAAAACAACAAAATGCCAAAATGAAATTTAGGAAAATAATGTCAAGGGTTAGTAGTTAGTACTCTTTAGTTTTATAATTATGTATGTATGAATTATTGTAAACTGAACATTTTTTTCTATTCCTATAGGTTACTCGAGGAGCCACAATAAATAATTTTGTTATAATTGTATCGTTGTGATTCAGGATTAGATTCATTTATATTATGCTATGTACAAAATAATGCAAAAAAAAAAGATAATAATAAGGTACCACATAAATTTAAAAAAAATCCATTCTTCAACTCAATAAGGGAAGTACATTCTACTATTGAAAAGGGTGGTGAAAAGCAATTCGTTTGTAATTGGTGATTTCGCTATTGAATATTCATCACATTTTTCATCGGGCAATAAGAAGGCCATGAATAAGCAACTCCCAGTTACCCAATGATTTCACTATTTAAATTTCATCACATTATTCATCGATAATAGTAAGCAGATGAATTAGCATTTTACATTTATGTAGTGATTGCACTGTTTAATATTCATCATACACTTCGCTTCAAATGAATAAGCA
Organism: Epistrophella euchroma; assembly: GCA_947049315.1. Taxonomy (NCBI): domain Eukaryota; kingdom Metazoa; phylum Arthropoda; class Insecta; order Diptera; family Syrphidae; genus Epistrophella; species Epistrophella euchroma. The sequence goes on from OX346245.1 coordinate 64,138,623, forward strand.
CACACATTTTCTAGGCTACGTGTTCGATTTTTTCAAAATTTTGGGCGTTAATGGTGGATTTACATGTATCTTCATGCGAGTTCTGCAAAAAATAAAGGATACAAAATATAAAATGTATGTTTATTGGATAGAGAGAGAAGAACAAAATGCAGAGATCTTGATTATAGGAACGCAGATGAAGATTATAGCGAAGATGAACATCATCTTCATAGTTGTGCTCTTTCACACACTCGGTTTTTTGGTATGACTCTATCCCGTTTTACTTTTCTTTATGTTTGCAGATGAAGATACATGTAAATCCATCTTAATGCATCATCTAATGACGCTTAGAGTTGGATTATGATGTTCATAAAAAAAATTAGAAAGAATAATTCAAAAAGATCGTTATATTTTCTCTGGTTCTATTGCAAAGCGTTCCATTTGGAAAAATGCAGATATTTTTTGCTTCAACTGAATAGACAGAATTGCATTATCTTCATTATTATTAAGCATGCTGAGGTTTTTGACACGTAAGATCAACAGTTGAAGTGTTTTAAGTGAAATTTAATCTTTTAATTGAAATTTAAATAAAGATGGTTAGGTCAAAATCTCTAACCCCTAATTATAACCCAAAATTATAACCCCTTAAACTCGGATTATCGAAAATTTAGAACTTAATTGAGTTCTAACTCATTTCTTCACCGAGTTCTAACGTGTTAGAAATTCGATTTAGATCTCAGTTTGAGATAGAACTTCGATAAATTTGGACCCTTAAATTCGGGGGTCTAGAGGCTTAGAACTCGATTTAGCAACATTTGTATTTCTTCAAACAACCTATTTGGTTATAAATTTTGATTCGATTTAAAAAAGGGATGCAATTCAAATCAATTTGGGATAAATTTTATTTTCACTGCAAGCCTTTTCGAGAATCCATACAATAGCTTATAGCTATAGCTTGCTACACAACAACACAAATTTATGAGTACCTACATATGTATGTACTTGTACATAGTCAACAAGCTTTTAATCCCACTATATTTTCTTGGTATGAAAGGAAACAGAATTGCATTAATGTTGCTGCTATTTGTTAAGACAAAAAACGCATCTAAAGAATTAATTTCCTCAAAATAAAATACTTAATGACAATCATTTACATCTTGACACTGCAGAGTGCGAATATGAATCTGAGTGACGTTTTGATTGAAGCTAAACCCCGGACAGGGATAATTTGAAAAAAAAAAAATATTAAATTTTGTTGTATGCAATTTCGTTGCATAGGCTGGTGTTATTTTTTTTTAATTTTGGTGGTATAAAAATCTTTTATTTTGTGTATTTTGATTTTCGAACTCGCACCTGATTTTTGCTTCATGAAAGAAAACCAAAAAACATGAAGTGTTGCATGTTCAAAGCTCATCTTAAGTAGGTGCCATTTTTCTAAACAATTTGTCAGAACCATAATCAATGCTTCGGAGGCAACCAACTTACCAACATTTTTTTTTTTGAAAAAATTACTTTGGATGCACTTTGATGCACATGTAAACTTAAAATCTTTTTGGTTTAATTCCATGTCAAAAGTCTGCTACGAGCTATCGGACTAATAAGAATATTTACAAACTTGCAAACACCAGGTACTCAAAATTTAATACACGGGAAATCACCAACATAATATGTATGTAGAATTGAAAATAAAATATCAACACCAATACAAACAAAATTGGCACACAAAAAATGAGAATGTTTTCTTATGTCGTTTTCGATTGGATTTTCAGAGTGTTTCACTCCTTTTTGATTCCAATGGAATATGAAAAACTCTCTTCCGTAATATGTGTATCTATGTAGAAGTAAAAAATAAAATGAACTCTTCAATAATTTCAATTTCAGAACATCCCAAGAAGAAGCATTTAACTATTTTGACAATTAATTCAACACATACTTTAAATGTATGTGAGTTTTCAGAGTGCACTCCTAGCCCTCTTTAATGAAATCCGGAGTGAAAAAACACTCCTAAATCATCACTCCGAACAGCAAATGGAAGGTTTTTGGAGTGTTGGGAGTGTGGATGGAGTGAAAAAAGAGTGCTAGGAGTGGCCAACGGAAAACGACATTAATAAATGAACAATATAAAAGAAATATATTTCGAAAAAAGCTTCCACCAAAATGAAACTGACAAATATTTAAATATTTATTGATAGTGTCAGAATTTTCTGTCAGAAAATGATACTGGGTGCTACGAAAGTTATAAAATATACACTAGAACTCCGTTTCCTTAAATCCAGATCCAAAGCACTTAAAACTCGAAAGTCATATTAGACCGAGTTCTAAGGAAATGATTTGAAGTGAAGAAAAGATCAAGTTCTTAAAGTTTTTAAAACTTAGTTCCAAATATAAAACGAGTTACTGGATCGAATTTTAATTTGCTTTTAGAACTTTGTGAAGAAATTGGCTGTAAGTAGTGTTAAAAAAATCTAAAATCGATTTATTGAGAGAACAAAGACTAACCGGGCGTGTTATAGCTAACAAAATGGAACGAAGTTTTAGTGTTATCTATTCTTACTTAACAAATAAAGATTCGTACATGAACAAAGGAGGTACAAAAAACAGCAAAACAGCAGTTGATCGAAGAGCAATTTTAAGATGTACGAATTGGAAATTCGTGTGACTCTGTGGCAAAAATAAAACAAAAAGCTGTTGCAAATGTTTCAACAGTCCTTAGAGTTATTAATAGTGCAAATCATCTAAAACGATTGAAACTCCAAAAGTAACCACCTCTAAACGAGCAACGGAAATGCATTTTCTAGACTCCATACGAGTTGGAAAAATAAATGGCTTCGCGTGTTTTTTTCGGATGAGAAGAAGTTGAATTTTGATGGCCCTGATGGCTTGAGCTATTACTGTGAGAAAAGAAGAACGTTTTTTGAAGTGACATCATAGTCGAGAAGGCGGTGTTATGGTATGGGGAGCAGTTAGGTACTATGGAACTGCTGAACTTTTTCTAGTCTTTTAACTAAAAGACTGCAGACTTGTATTTATAAAAGAACAGGAGGAAATACAAAGAAAATAAATTAAAACAAAAAAGTTACAAAAAACTTACAGTTAATTGACTGTAGTTAAAAGACTTGTTGACTAAAAGCAAAATCATCGCAATACAAAGACTTTTTATTTACTAAAACGACTAAAAGCAGTTAAAAAGTACTGCAGTTAATTAACTTTTTTTTTAACTGCACGGGCGGAATGTTAGTACTGACTGCTTGTTTCGCAGTTAAAGTACTTATTTACAGTTAACTTACATTCAATAGGTAAGTTAATTAACTGCGATTTTAATAACTTCATTACCAAATTACTGCAGTCTTTTACAGCTCTGGTAGGTAGGTACTTAGTAACGTAAATTTTTTTAAATTTAGATTTTGAAAATTAATATTTCAAAACTATTCTCTAAAACAGCTTTATTTAATATAAAAATAAAATTAGACACTTCTGGCCCTACAAAAAGGTATATCATGACATTCTGAGTGTAGCGGTTGTTTTTTAATAATTTTTTTTTAGACCCCCCGCTCTACAAATTTTTTTTTATCTCGAACCTGTACGCTCTTGCTTTTTGTCACACCTTAAGTTAATCACCCTGTATAAAGACGAAACAAATATTTAGTTTGTCCCCGGTAATCTCAGAAAGTATTCAAACGATTTACTTGAAAGAAATTTTATAATTTTCTTATTCCTTTAAGAATGTGATAGGATATTTTTTGTTTGTTGAATTAGATTGTTAAGTTTGTAAAGTTTTCATTCACATTTTTTTCGCGATTGAGCAACATATTCAATTATGCTTTTAAACATGCTTGATATTTTAGAAAAAATAAGAATTTTTTTATAAAGTCCATAGTTTTAGACAAGTTGTAAGCTTTAAACCATTTCTTAACTATACTTACAACCCGAGAAATAATTTTATGTACAAATTATAAATTTATCAACTTTTTATATTTCGCATCTATGAATTCGATTCAATCGCAATGACTGGATTGGTGCTTTGTTCCACTTCATTATCATTCCGGCGGCGTTTGTGCATTTTCTTTTGTTTAATTGGTTCTCAATCTCTATCCACTCAATTGTTCGCTCGTCCACTCAATTATTGAGTGTTTCATGTGCATGCGTTGAATATGAGTTGGATCTACATATAAAAGGGATCGTAAAAAATCAAGCGCGAGAAAACACTCACATTGTGATGATTAAGAACATAAAAAGTGGGTGGCTTAAGTGTAATCTGTTAACCACTTTAAAATAACCAAAAAAATTATTTTCATTTGTATAATGATTTATACATTGTAAATTGAGTGCAAATAAATGCACTTAAACCAAAATGAGCTTGAGTGAAAGGATGAAGATAGAGAGAAAAAATGTATGTATTTCAAAGTAAGAGAATAGGTGTTATTCAACTGTTCTTTGTATTTACTCTTCTTGCTTAGGTTGCTGACTCCAATCAATGCTTGACTTTTTCATAATAGTGCACAGTTGTTACGTAAGTATGAATATTTTTTTTTTTCTTTTGCGTACTTCGGAATTTTAGAGTAATTCATGGATTTGTAAAATAAAATTGAACTAAACATAAAAATTTAATCAACGAAAGAAAACGACAATGAAGTGCTAAGATTCTGTTTGTCTGCTTAACTTAAATATATGTAATTGAAATTAAAAAAAAAAAATGCAAAAAGTTTTCCATTTTTATGAAGATTGCATTGATCTTTGCTCAAAACGTATATATGTAAGCATTTGGTTAAATCATTTAGTAAATTGTTTGTCAATAATATGGTAGAAATTGGAATTAGCCCTATTGAGCACTTTTTTGATACAACAATATTTAGTAAAACAAATTTTTCCATAAACTTTGCGAAGCAACGCAAGTGCGGGTCTCCTAGTCTTCGATATGTGCGATAGTACGCGATCTGATGGTCAATTTACTTACTTTTTCTGCTTTTGGCCATTAAAAACGGTCGCTGGCACCTATACTATTAAAATTTTGTATTTTACCTTGTTTTTATAAGCTCTAGGATATTAGATGAATCCAAACTGAGCTTTTCTACGTTACTTATTCCGTTCATAAGACTGCTCATTTGTTGATAAGTTTGAACAACATTTTCAGTTACCGCAAATATTACACTTATTTTTCTTTTACTGAGTTCTCTATAAATTTCTTCTAATGATGGATAGTCAAAAGTCAAGCTTTCAGTATATTCTCCTTTCTCATTTAAGTGGCATTTACGATCATTTTGTGAGTTTATTCCAGCTAAAATTCCATCAGCAGCAAAGTGCATAAAACCGTCTGTGGCAAGCACAACTATTTTCCTGGCTTCTTCCTTCCAACCTATTTTATGTGGACAAACAATAACCTGCATTAGGGCATCCAGGCCGCCTTCTAAATTATCTAAGTTGCCCGTTACACGACTTTTCTTGACAGACTTTACAAATTTATCAATATCATCAGTTAATGGAAGATGATGTCTGAAGCCGTAAGTTGGTTCGCAAGTGTGCCCTTCTGTTGCACAAGGGTTTTCCTTTGAATGAGGCATAATCATTGGCATTATTGGCTTATCGGCAAAACTTCCAAATCCAATACGGTAATTGGCCGTTAAATTTTGTAGTGCTTGTGATAATTTCGCACCTAAATTAACTAAGGTTTTTTTGTCATCACGCATAGTCCAGGTCAGGTCCATCAGATAGTATAAATCGAGCGGATTGTTCAGGGCAGGACGATATGTTAGTTTAATTTGTTGCGTTTGGGCTGAAAAAAAAAGTTTGATTACATTTAATTCAAAAACTTGACGCCTGCATAGAAAGTATTCAACTATTACTAGACTACAACTAACCCTGCTAAAGGGAGCATCGAACACTCTTCAACAATTAAACTTATTTCTCAAATTTTAGTGTCACTGTATGTCTTTTTTTTATTTGTATTTATTTTGTATTTATTTAATAATGTGTTCTCTCTGTATCGTATGCAGAGCCTACGAGTGGATGACAATAACACCTCTCATTCTAACATTATATATTTATCTCTTTCTCTTAATATTATGTAAGCTATGTCCTATGTGCAAGTTTGAAGAAAAGTAAAAATAGTAGTTGTTGGCTGTGAGCCGGGGTTGTGCGAGCTAACGAAAGAAAAAATGTTGGGTTTTTAAAAAGCAATATTTTTCCCAACGATAAAAATTCTATGTTTCTTTCGTTCGGTTCTATTAATTATCTTTCGGTTTATACATTATGGTCCTTCGAGTCGGATTATATGTCAGAAGAATTCCTATGAATACACGGTCCACGAGCTAAAAGAAATGCGTAATAGAATGTGTAAAATAATTGAGTGCGAGCTATAAATCCTAATGTGCGCGAACGTGAAATTTGAGGTTAATTTGGCAATTAAAAAGTTCCAATATTATATACCTATCTAGGGGCCGATTATAGCGATCAGGAAAACGCATCAGGAAAAATTTTCTTTTTGATAATTTAATGTTTTACCATACGATTTAAAATATAAAAAGGATACATATCGATGATAAATCATTTGAAATATCTATTTCATTAAAAAAAATTTCTTTAGAATAAATATTTATTCTATAAAATGCCTTTCCTGATGGAAACTCGTTTTCTGTACGGAATTTCCATCAGGAAAATGAATAAGTACTTGTTTTAGGCAAAGTATTTTCTCCAATTAAAATTTTTTTCATGAAAAAAATATTTCAATTGATTTACCATCGATTCGTATCCTTTTTATACTTTAAATCGTATGATAAAACATTGAACTATACAAAACAAAAATTTTTCCTGATGCGTTTTCCTGATCGCTATAACTGGCCCCTAAATGCGCGAGTGAAAATTGAAAAAAAAAATTATCAATCAATTTGATGTGCAAGTTTGTGCCTGTTAAAAATTCATATAGAGAGCTGCAATTTCAAATGTGCTGAATTTCAACGACGAATGAATAATTCCCCTGTGTGAGCTACATGCCTGCGCTGAGTATATATAATTATTATATATTCATAACCCCAGGTCAATTGAATACATATCTATTATTAACATTTATTATTTTATTTTCGGTAGTCTATAAGAAGCATTGTCTCTGATTGATGAAATAAATAAATAAAAAAAAGTGCGTTGATTTTTCATCGTCAAATATTGCTAAACAAATGCACTTTGGACATTTACGATCCACCATTATTGGTGAATCAATTGTTCGGCTGTTGGAGTTTATTTTTTTAACAAATATTCAGTAAATTTAAAACAAAACCGTTTCTATTATTTGTATTGTATTATTTATACTAGAATGTCAGTTTATTAGACTTGACCATTCTTTATTCCGTCAATTTCATTGAATTTTGAACAACAACAACAACTTAAAGGTGCTACCACCAATTGCTTACGAATTAATTTTGGGTATTTTAATTCGTTTTTATTTTTGTTTGGCTAGAGATATAGCTATTTCAAGGGGTGCCAAGCCCTATCATCAGTCTCCTTTATAGTGGTGCTGAGCTTTAATCCAATTTTATTTGAAAAACTTTCTACACATCATGCGGTATTTGAATAACCCGCGCATCAGATTTGCTCAGTCTTCGAAGCTGTGTACACTACGTACTCTGCTACCGTTGACCACTGACGTCACAGGTCTAGATGTGCTGTTTGTTTATCAATTGCATTTGGAGCATCAGCATTTTTATAAGCCCCTTTAAATATGCTGTCTTGTTCCGCCTCCATTTTTCTCCGAACCTTATTTTGATAGACTACAATTCGTAGTACGTATCAAAGGGGGAGAGGTTGGAAGATCGGTAACAAACTAGACTATTAAGTTATTATTATTTGTATTGTATTATTTATACTAGAATGTCAGTTTATTAGACTTGACCATTCTTTATTCCGTCAATTTCATTGAATTTTGAACAACAACAACAACTTAAAGGTGCTACCACCAATTGCTTACGAATTAATTTTGGGTATTTTAATTCGTTTTTATTTTTGTTTGGCTAGAGATATAGCTATTTCAAGGGGTGCCAAGCCCTATCATCAGTCTCCCAAAATTAATTCGTAAGCAATTGGTGGTAGCACCTTTAAGTTGTTGTTGTTGTTCAAAATTCAATGAAATTGACGGAATAAAGAATGGTCAAGTCTAATAAACTGACATTCTAGTATAAATAATACAATACAAATAATAATAACTTAATAGTCTCTCCCCCTTTGATACGTACTACGAATTGTAGTCTATAAAAATAAGGTTCGGAGAAAAATGGAGGCGGAACAAGACAGCATACTTAAAGGGGCTTATAAAAATGCTGATGCTCCAAATGCAATTGATAAACAAAAAGCACATCTAGACCTGTGACGTCAGTGGTCAACGGTAGCAGAGTACGTAGTGTACACAGCTTCGAAGACTGAGCAAATCTGATGCGCGGGTTCAAATACCGCATGATGTGTAGAAAGTTTTTCAAATAAAATTGGATTAAAGCTCAGCACCACTATAAAGGAGACTGATGATAGGGCTTGGCACCCCTTGAAATAGCTATATCTCTAGCCAAACAAAAATAAAAACGAATTAAAATACCCAAAATTAATTCGTAAGCAATTGGTGGTAGCACCTTTAAGTTGTTGTTGTTGTTCAAAATTCAATCAAAACCGTTTCACATTTTCCACTTCTTTGACGTTTGACTTCTTCACTTTTTATATGTTATAAAGTTGTACTTTTATACAAAAAGGCAGGCGCTCCACTATAACACTATATACGATATCCAGTATATTATAGAGATCAGTATCACATACAACGATCTCGATAATAGATTTTGAAGTGGACATGATGCGCAGGGCACACGAATTATAGAGTACACGACAAACGAATTAGTTTTTTATTTTCTTAAATAAAACTCCTTTTTTTATAAATTTTAATGTCACTGTTTTGCAATGGAAGACAATTTTTTTTTAGTTTGTACCAGTGCTGGGGGGCATTTTTAACAGAATTCCCTCCACGCAGTCGGTAAATTCCCTTTTTGTCCCACAAATATTTTCGTTTTTCCCTTTTTATTTCCCACAGAAATAAAGTTAAAAAGTGGACTTAAAATGAAAAATAAAGAAATATTAAAAAGCACAAATAAAGTATGGAGTTGTACTTTTTCGTTTCATAAACATTTTCATATACTTGTAGCTAGGCAAATTCAGACTACATGAGAAGCGATTTGACTTCTACAAAACTACAAGTCCGTAACTAAGTTACGTAAATAAATAAACAATTGATTTGTTCGTACTATCTGTGTGCCGGCCGAATGTGTTTTTATTTCAATTTCAATAATTTGCTCATTTTTAGAGAGCAAAATATTGAAATTAAAATTAATGTAATGAATCTTCTGTTTGGCTGAGAGTGAGAGAGCATGATTATAACTACTGTCGCATTGCAGGGATCATGGTCCTATTCTCCTTAACAACTCCTCAATAGCTGAAAAATTTGTATTTTCAAACTTTTTATTGAATGTTAAATAAGTTATACAAATTGCATTCTTTTATTTTTGTCAATATTATAACTTAAATAATTTTTTTTTTTTAATAGAAAAAGATAGTCTGTCTTGAGTCCAAAGGCTTCAATTATGACGATCCGATTAATAGTATAAGATGTTCAAAGGGTAGACAACGCGGTGCATTCAAGAGGACACAAGCGTCCACAATCAACCTCTGTCTATCAACTCCTACTCTCACCTCCAAGTGGTGAACATCGGGTGCCTAGTACCTTTGACTGAAGATGGGGATCCAATCCCTGTGGACGGTTTAAGGTGGCAGCAGACGAGAGAGGGGGGGGGAGTGTTTCCACTAAGGCACTTCTCCTTTTTTCAGGCGGCAGCGGAGGAATTCCCCAGATGGAATCAACGGTGGCGTCTACAGTTCTAGTCAGTTTGAACTACTTAGTGAACACCTTATATGGGCTACTACGACGTATTCGTAGCTCAGGCCTATAAGGAGCGGTTTATCCGGCTCCCCGTCCTTGGAGTTATAATAAGGATCTGGTCCTCCAGGCTAGGGGGTTGTGCGTCGGGGTGACTTCCCTACCACGGAAAAAATGTCGGTTCCGAAACGACAACAAGCCTCGGATATGGATGATTTCAATGTTGACGACCCCAGCAAACGAAACAAGGACAATGAATTTCGGATCTGCACGTGGAATGTACGGACCCTAAACAGGCCACGTGCAGCCGAACAACTAGTGGAGAACCTGGATAGGCTAAGGGCTGATGTAACAGCCATCCAGGAAGTGCGATGGGATGGAGAGGGCATCCGAAGGATGAAAACGTGTGACATCTACTTCGGCGAGTGCTGCAAGGAGCAAGGGAAGGGAAGACTTAGGCAAGAAGTCTTGGGCTTCAGAAATGTAAGCGAGCGCCTGGTCACAATCCGCATCAAAGCAAAGTTCAAAAACATCACGTTGATCTGTGCCCATGCCCCAACAGAAGAAAAGGATGACTCAACCAAAGAAGAATTCTACGATCTCCTCGAGGATACGTATGATAGGTGCCCCAAGTACGACGTCAAGATTATTCTTGGCGACTTCAACGCCAAGATTGGAAAGGAGGGCATCTTTGGTTCGATAGTCGGAGGACACAGCCTGCACGACAACACTTCCGGTAACGGACTCAGGCTCATCGATTTCGCGGCGGGGCGAAATGTCATCATAGCAAGCACTCTATTCCCACACCTCAATATACACAAAGGGACCTGGCGGTCTCCGGATCAACGAACCGTCAACCAGATTGATCATGTTGCGATAGACGCCAGACATGCTTCCAGTATCCTGGATGTCCGAACGTTCCGAGGTGCCAACATAGACTCGGATCACTACCTGGTGGTAGCGCAAGTACGTATGCGGATATCTATGGCGCCACAACGACGAGCGGATGCTGTAAAACGATTTAACGTCGCGAAGCTAAAATCGCAAGAGATAGCCAGGACTTTTGCAGACCACGTCTCTCTTAAACTCTCAACAAGCCCGCCACAAGCATCATCTGTAGAGGACCAATGGAAACACTGCCAAAATGCCATCAAAAGTGCCGCTACTGATGTGCTGGGTTTCACTAGCCCACCACAACGAAACCCCTGGTTCGATGAAGAATGCAGACTGGCACATGAAGCAAAGAACGAGGCCTACCAAGCAATGCTGCAGACTAGAACCAGAGCTGCTGAGAGAGCAGCCCGGGAGCTCTACGGGCAAAAGCGAAGGGAGGAACGCCGACTTCTCAGGAGGAAAAAGAGAGAGCATGCGAAGCGGGCGGTCGAGTCTATTGAGGACTGTAGCGGCAGGGGGGATGTTCGAAAGTTCTACCGAAGGGTGAGGCAAACTACCCAGGGTTACAAGGCCAGAACGGAAGCCTGCCGAGACGAGAGTGGGAATATGGTGGTAGACACACAGTCGGTGCTGAGGATCTGGAAACAACACTTTTCTAGACTGCTAAACGGCGAAGATGGCCAAAATTCCGCTGTAAGACAGAACACTCCATTTAACCTGGACGATGATGGTCAAAATTTCCGTCCAACCGACCCAAATGAAGTGCGGTTAGCGATAGCCAAGCTTAAAACGTACAAGGCTGCTGGTGCGGATGGCCTGCCAGCCGAGCTATTCAAAGCAGGGGGAGATGACTTGGTAGGGAGTATACACCAGCTTATCTCCAAAATTTAACCTCGGTATAGTGTGGCCCATCCACAAGAAAGGAGATGCTCTGACCTGTTCCAACTACAGAGGTATAAGTCTCCTCAACGTCGGATACAAAATCTTGTCATCTGTACTGTGTGATCGCTTAAAACCGTTTGTCAACGATCTGATCGGCCCCTATCAGTGTGGTTTTAGGCCCGGCAAATCAACTGTCGATCAAATGTTCACACTCCGACAGATTTTGGAAAAAACCCAAGAGTTTCAAATCGATACACACCACCTCTTTATCGATTTTAAAGTCGCATATGATAGCGTAGACAGAGACGAGCTATTCAGAGCCATGGCGCATCTCGGCATCCCTGCCAAACTCGTCCGCTTGTGCAGGATGACGATGGAGAAATCTCGCTGCTCCGTCAAAGTCGGCAAGAACACCACCGAACCCTTTGATGTCGAGAAAGGTTTGAGGCAAGGCGACGCGTTATCATGCAACCTGTTTAACATCGTTCTTGAAGCAATTGTACGCAACTCGCAAGTCAACAACAGAGGTACAATTTTTCAAAAGTCTGTTCAACTACTTGCTTATGCAGATGATATTGACATCATTGGGAGAACGAAGCGAGCTGTTACCGGCGCGTTTGCAAGTATTGAATCGGAGGCGGCGAAGATGGGTTTGGCTGTTAATGAGGACAAGACGAAGTATATGCTATCATCGAGAAAGGAATCTCAACATCGTCGGCTCGGGCAAAACGTCACGATGGATAGATACAACTTCGAAGTCGTCAAGGACTTTGTCTACCTGTGCTCCACTGTAACATCGCAAAATGACATCAGCGCAGAGACCAAACGAAGAATTACTCTTGCCAATCGCTGTTTCTTCGGGCTAAGAAGGCATCTAAGTAATAAAGCCCTCTCTCAGAGAACCAAGGAGACCTTATATAAGACCCTAATCATCCCGGTCCTGCTATATGGGGCAGAGGCATGGACCCTGTCAAAAACGGATGAGAATCTGCTTGGGTGCTTTGAAAGGAAGATTCTTCGGGTGATTTTCGGTCCAGTCTGTATCGATGGAGTATGGAGGAGAAGATTTAATAACGAGCTTTACGGGCTTTACAGCGACGTCGACCTGGTCAAGAAGCTGAAAATTCAGCGGCTGAGATGGCTGGAACACGTGGAGCGTATGGGCACCAACGCACCAGCCCGACGAGTCTTCGAATCTACCCCTGACGGTCTGCGCAGCAGAGGAAGACCACACCTTAGGTGGCGCACACAAGTGGAAAACGACCTCAACCAACTTGGAGTGCGTAACTGGAGGCAGCTAGCTAGGGACCGAGCTGGCTGGAGGGGCTTGTTGGTTGAGGCCGTAGTCCATCCTGGGCTGTGAGCGCCATCTAAAGTAAGTAAGTAAAGTAAGGTGTAATTATTGGATATTGATAGTAGATTCAATTTGAGAGGAAAATTCAGGTATTGGAATAATTTAACTTTAAAATTAATCCCCCCAGATTTCCCCCAAACATCTCATCCTCCCAGATTTCCGCCCAACGATGAAAAAAAAACCTTAAATCTGGGGGGAAAACCCCCCAAACTGGCAATCCTGATCATACGATAAGTGAAAGAAAAAGTTGTTTCGGTTTCTACACATTAACTTTTTAAGCTGTGTCGACTTATACGGTTTCAGCAACGAGATTTTCTAATCTCATTGAATCGTTCACACTGCACATAAACTAGATTTTGTTTGAAATTTCAAACGATTCTCAGTGTTGATAGTAACGACGAAAAAAAATCCATTGGTAGTTAGTGAAAATTCCCAGGACAATTTCCACAATTTTAATTTTCTCTCCTATTAAGAAAACCCACAAAACGGAATAGAAACCCACCACCTGTGTACACTACACATAACAAACTCTCTTTTTATTGTTTATTTTTTGTTGCTGAACTGTTATACTGAAGAGAAAAATGAGAGATTTCGGTGAGATTTGGTGCTTTTTGCTCGAAATCTAGATTTCGTTCCGGTGTGAATAGGTTATTAGAGTAAACAACATTATATGTTGTGGAAGAGCACTGTCACGCAAAAAAAATGATTTAAGGCCTACAGATCTATTGCGAATAAAACTGCATGGACAGTATAATTCAGAAAAATAGCATTTGGTTATCTATTATTTACCACTTTTTTAATTACTTTATTAAAAACACTTTTTTTTTGCGCCACAGTCTCTTAAATATGGAAACAAAAATGAAAAAATGCAGTAAATGAGGGTAGTTTTCTATTTATAATCATATTTCAATAATGTGTGCTACCACATTTATTTGAAATAACTTCAAAAACCTTGTTGGTAGGTTGTTTTATATAATTTAAAGAAATTGCACTCCGTGCTTCTTTGATTGCAGCAGTAAGTGATTCTTTGTCCTGCATTTTCGGGTATGGTGGCACTCCAAAAACCTTGGTTGTTTCCTCATGTCTTGAAAATAGTAATTATATCCATCCGGACCATCTAAATTGATTTTTTTTTATCAGAAAATATAACTTCACCACTCTTCCTTCCACGTCATATTCTTTCTTCAAAAATCTATTCTATTTTGTGTTTGTATTGGATTTAACGGTGGTTTTTTCTTAAATATTAGGCAAAAAATATTAGGCAAAAAAAAAAAAAAAAAAAATTATTTTAGCAGCAGCGTCGCTTTAATTGAAAGTCAGTCTAATTACACTGGTCGACAAAATTAAATTATTTTTTTGTTAAAAAAACCAAGCTATACTTTTGATTTTTGGTGTGCTGAATTCGAATATGAAGTCAGAAATATTCTATCACAACGGTATCTGAAAGCACTAGTTTTTTGTTTTTAAATTTCTCCGATATGATATCTTTTCCCTTTCCCGAAAAATCCTGATTTAAAAGCCTTGATCTAACCAAACATTTTGCGTAAGGGTTGCCTAGCGTAAAGTGGTTAGGGTTGCCTATCTCTGACGGTAATCCTCAACGACATTCAGAAAATACCATGTAAAATGAAAATTTATTTAAAAATATTCAAATACGTGGTTTCATAACAATCGGAATTTCAGCAGGGTAAATTAGGGTAAACAAAGATAAAAGTCTAGAATCTATTTTCTGAACGAAAAATGATAGAGAGTTGTTAAAATTTAAACAAAATAAAATACTAAACTAAATATTTGTTCAAATTTAATATTACAAATAATTATCACAACTTTATAAAATATTTAAAAAATAATAATAATAAATTAAAATGAATTCAGCGCTGAATTCATTTGAGTAATTCGCCCGAAGATGGAGGTACACTCCGAAACGCGTCCGTCGCTGAATTCACTTTAATTTATTATTATTATTTATTAAAAATTTTAAAAGTTTTAATATTAAATTTGAACAAATATTTAGTTTCGTATTTTATTTTGTTTTAATTCATTTAAATAAATCAACACAACTTGGAGACACAAACAACAAAATGTATAGAGAGTTGGTTCTTTTTGTAATCGATAGATCCTTTCATTTTAAAAAAGTCATGAATAAATACAAAAAATGTTAAAAGTCTACAACTCGAGATATAAACGTTTAGAAGTAAAATTAAGAAGTACAGACGTTGTTGGAGAAAAAAATTACCATAAATCATGGTTACGTTTTTTGGAAATAAATTTTACATTTTTAAAAAGCTGATAGGAATTAAATTGACCTGTATTTGACAAATTTCTGATTAAAGCTCTTTTTTTATTTAAGTAAATTTTCGAATAATATACACTTTGTTCATCAATTTTTTAGTAGTTTTTGATTTTTTCCCATTGTATCCACATTGATATTGATATTGTATCATTGTACGATGATACTATACTGTCTTCCAAAATATTGTACCATCACCGCATGAGCTATGACATATAATTTTTTAAAACCCGAAAAATACCTTTAAAGCGTGGCAACCCTATGCCTTGACCACTTTACGCTAGGAAAGCCTTGCGCAAAATGTTTTGTTAGACACTACCTATACAAAATTGTATACTTATAATCCGGTACCTAGATGAGAGTAGGTTGTTCCATGGCGTGATCTTCCTCTATCGACTTTTCAAATTTTATAGGATGAAGGCTTACAACTAAATCAGGATTTCTCGGGGAATGATAGAGATATCGGAGAGATTTAGATAGAATTTAAAAAAAGAAATCTAGTGCTTTCAGAAACCATTGCAAATTATGTTGAAACCAATTACCCAATGGTTTAACGTAACATTGGAAACAGCGTAAAACCGATTGTTTTAATTTTCAAACAGGAATATCTGAAAAACGTGATGTGATAGAATATTTCTGACTTCAGATTCAGCACACCGAAAACCTTTGGAAAAGCATATTTTGGTTTCTGTAACAAAAACCTTGTCGGCCAGTGTTATCTTTCTTCGGTCTGTGTCTGCTGTGGCTCTTCCTTGCCTATCTTTCATATTTTTTCAATAAATTTCTTTATTTCTAAGAAACCACCGAACAATTTTCACACTTCTTATTTTTTGGCGATTGTGCGTAGTAGACCGATAGCTGGTGAACGTTTTGCTCAAAGAGTTTTATACCGCTCCAAACTTCGTGAGCATGGCATTTGTACCAGTTCAAACTACATGCCATCAACCTTTCAGGGCCCTAAGACCACCATAATGCACTTAGAAAATGCAAGATAAAGTTAAAGTGTTTTATACCGCTTCAAATTTTGTAAGCATAATGCTTAGATGTGTCCACACTAATTTCAATCGGTCTGCCAGCGATACTGCATAATGCACTTTGAAAATGCAACAAAAAAAAAACAAAAATCGTTTTTACAGCTCCAAATTTTTTTCATAAGTAGGTACGTCGTTAGTGTCCAAACTCAATTTTATCAATTACACCTTCATAATGCACTTTCAAAATGCAACAAAAAATTAAAGTTTTTTTTGAGGTTATACTTCTTTTGGGTCGTTGGGGGTAAAAAAAATTATTAGGAATCTGACGGGACACCAGGAATGTCATTAGAAGATGACACTTCGGCTAATGGCATTACTGAAGTGCTACCAAAAAATTTTAGAAGGTATGCTCGTTAGAAACTTAGGCTTATCACTCACTAAGAAACTTTTAGTTGCCCGGAGTTGCCGGCAACACAGAGCAACTAAAGTTGCTCTTGGCAATTCCCGAGAAATTTTTGGGTTGAGTATTTTCAATTGACAATTGACATGTTAAATTAACTTTGATTTCTGATCTTAAGGGGCCATACCAATAATCAAATTTAGTTAGGACTTAAATATTTCAGTAAAATGGACCATAATGGAATGGGTTCTAAATAATAAACCATGCATGATATTACCTCAATATTTACGTGGACTATAAATAATGAACCATACATCGAATCGACTCCAAAAAATTGAAAATATAATGAATGGTTGATTATTTAGGACACATATCGTTTTGGTTTAATTGAGTGCAATATATAAGTCATAACTAAATTTGATTATTGGTAGGGCCCAAGGTGAATATTCATATTAATAATGACTGTTTACATTGGATTTTTAATGAATGGCGCATCCAGTGAGACAGGTAGATTTTAGATTTGTGAAAAAGAGATGGGTAGATTCCACCCAAATTATGACGATGCGCTAGTTTCAATAAATATTCGTGGATTCAGCATGAAGATTTTTTTTGTGTGAGTGAGAGACACATGGATTTCAAGGGTGTGAGTAAGGGATGGGTAGATTGAAATGAAAGGATTTTTTCTTTGTAATGTAAACACGAGGAACATTTTAATGAACGAAAACATGCTTTATTAAAAATCCAATGTAAACAGGCACATAGTGAATATTGCCTGAACAAAAAAGATGCGGTGGTGTGTCAGGACATGAGTTATTACTAAGCCGCGTCCAGATCAATGAAAACTTAATTAATGGCGCAAAATCATTTTTAAATGGTTTCTATATCAACATCAAACGCTGCAAAATTGTACGCTGGCGCCGAAAATCCATCGGAGTTTGAAAGCGTGCATTGAATGTGACACAAAAATTTGAAGGACTCGGGCGTTCACAGTCCACACCAACGACTGATGAAGTGGGAATGATATGGTTCAGCAACTTCAAAAAAAAAAAACCTGGGATCAATAATGTAAACCGTCCATCGTCATCGTAGACAGCCTGAGAGTGGAGTGGAGACAGATGGAGTTACATGTATCTTCATCTGCAAACATCAAGAAAAGTAGAGCGGGATAGAGTCATACCAAAAAACCGAATTTGTGAAAGAGCACCACTATGAAGATGAACATGTTCGTCTTCGATACAATCTCTCATCATCGTACCTATAATCTGCGTACCTATAATCTGCATTCCATGAAGATCTCTGCATTTTGGTCTTCTCTCTCTATTCAACATATGGGAATTTTATATCTTATATCCCTTTTTTTGCAGAACTCGCATGAAGATACATGTAAATCCACCATTATACGGAATTTGATAGTAAATGGCTTGTTAGATAAGATATAAATTATAGCTTTGTTCGTGTTTTCTCAAAAACTACGAATTTCTACAAATACAAACCGATTGCCCTTAAAATGCATTTTTCCGGAGCAGAAACTAAAAAGCAAATATTTTCGTTTTTTTTTAGACGTTTTTTATTTTATTTTTTTTTTTTTTTTTTTGAAAATTTTGGAAAAAAAAACTTTTTACCAACTTTTTTGTTTGGGGTAGTTTCCAAATATGATGAGGATGGTTCCGAAATGAAAAATATACAACTTCGAGTTCCAATAATTATAATTTATTTCTGGTCAAAATGTACGTCTTACCAAGTTGGCGATCAAGAAAAGAAGAGAGAAAGAAAGAGCGAGCCTTACAGGAAATGAAAAATGTACATACATGTTAAAAATATGCAAATATGGTGGAAATTAAAGTGACTGAATCGCCCTCTACTGATAAATTTACAAATGGTATAATTTTAATAAACATTTAGATTGGCCTTAAACATTTTTTTTTTTTGATTTTTTAGAACTGGCACTTCCTAGATCACGAATATGCATTTTTGAAGTCGCTTAGTTCAGCCGCAAGTAAAGTTTAAAGGCCTCAACTTTGATGCCTCTAGCCTCTAGCTTCTAGCACGTCTAGTTATATTTCTTGTAATGCGATGCATCAATTGAAAGGTGACACTTTCTAGATTACGAATATGCATTTTTTTTTTGCCGCAAGTCAAGTTTATTTTTTTTTTTTTTAAGTTTTGACAACTGAACTTATGTTCAAATTCCTTTCAACAAAAAAAAATCGATTTTTTTAGAATAAAAAATTGATTCTTCTGGACAATTTCCTCTTTTTGAAAGAAAAAAATCGATTTTTTCTTTAAAAAGAATAGAATTGTTTGTTGAAAGGAATTCGACATTACAGTTATGTTGCTTAATTTTGATTTTCAGATCCTCTTCAAGTCATCTGTCATGTCGACGCGTTCGTAAAGCTTGAAAACGTATACGTATACGTAAAGGTCGAACTATAATAGGTGGACGCTTTCGGAAACTAATCATGAACGAACGAAAAATTTCTTTCCGAAACTTCAAATGCACACGTAAACCGTAATGCTTGAGAGGTTCGAGACTAGCTTACTACATCAATTTACATGTAGCTGTTATTTTTCTTCCGTAGGTGCGCTCGAAAAGCGCTCTTCTCCTCCGATAGCAAAAATGAACGAAAATGAACGAAACGTAACAAAACGCGACTGTAACAATTTGTAGTAGAGAAAAAATACTTATTTATTCAATATAGCTTTTAACGGCCTTTAGTCCATGAAAATTTTTTGGCGTTTCGTCCCGGCGATCTCACTTGGACTCATCAGTTGACTAGTGAGAGCCTTGTCAATACGCAATTTCCATTAAGTTCAGTTCATCTTACATAGATTTCATGGAGAATACCTAGTGTGAACTATATCTAACCAGATTAGAATTCCTAATCATTAAAGCTAGAAGTTTTTTGTGCCCGTGGCCTGGCAATGTTTATATACGAAGATTTTTTTTTATAATAATACAAATTCTATATACTACTGAAATAAATCAGCCAAGTAGAAGACTTAGCACTATTTTATTGGACTTGTTGAATTATTGATTCAATATAGCTTTTAACGGCCTTTAGTCCATGAAAATTTTTTGGCGTTTCGTCCCGGCGATCTCACTTGGACTCATCAGTTGACTAGTGAGAGCCTTGTCAATACGCAATTTCCATTAAGTTCAGTTCATCTTACATAGATTTCATGGAGAATACCTAGTGTGAACTATATCTAACCAGATTAGAATTCCTAATCATTAAAGCTAGAAGTTTTTTGTGCCCGTGGCCTGGCAATGTTTATATACGAAGATTTTTTTTTATAATAATACAAATTCTATATACTACTGAAATAAATACTTATTTTCATTTCATTCGGATTCTGTTTTATCAAATTCCACGAATTTCAAAAATTTGTAGGAGATTTTTCAATACGAACGTAGTACTAATGGATTCTGTGATCGTTTTTTCTTCATTCGGAGAATATTTTCGATTACGATGGATACGATTGAATAGTTTTATCATCTTGCAAAAGAAGTATAACTTCCAAAGCGCGTACGTTTGTACACACACAGTTTGTTTTTTAACCGCTTTAAATTTTGTCCATATATAATTATTATCTGTCCACACATAATTCCATCGGTCTGGCAGCGTTACCGCGAGCCTAACACTACCATAATGCATTTTCAAAAAGCAACGAAAAATAAAAGTTTTACAAATCAATTCAAATTCGGTTCACAAATAACTTGTATCTGTCCAAACTGAAACTCATTGGTCTGGTAGCGATACCGTGAACCTAACACTTTCAAAAAAAAAAGTATTTTGCTTTTTTGTTTTTAAAATTTTTTTTGTTGCATTTTGAAAGTGCATTATGAAGGTGTTAGGGCTGAGGTTTTTCTACACAAATTGATAAAATAAAAAAAATTTGGAGCAGTAAAAACGATTTTTGTTTTTTGATTGAATTTGTGAACAACAACTTAAAGGCGCTTCCACCAATTCGTTTTATTTTTGTTTGGCTGGAGATATAGCGATTTTAAGGGGTGCCAAGCCCTATCATCAGTCTCCTTTATAGTGGTGGTGAGCTTTAATCCAATTGTATTTGAAAAACTTTCTACACATCATGCGGTATTTGAACCCGCGCATTAGATTTGCTCAGTCTTCGAAGCTGTGCGCACTACGCACTCTGCCACTGCTGACCACTGACGTCACAGGGCGTGATGTGAGGTTTGATTATCAAATGCATTTGGAGCATCAGCATTTTTTTAAGCTGTCTTGTTCCGCCTCCATTTTGCTCCATACCTTATTTCGATAGACTACAATTCGTAGTACGTATCAAAGGGGGAGAAGTTGGAAGATCGGTAACAAACCAGACTATTAAGTTATTATTATTATTATTGTATTATTCGTACTAGAATGTCAGTTTATTAGACTTGACCATTCTTTATTCCGTCAATTTCATTGAATTTCTGAACAACAACAACACTTAAAGGCGCTTTTTTTTGTTTTTGTGTTTGCATTTTCATTTTTCAAAGTGCAATATGAATGTGGAATCACCCTGTTGGTGATCTATTTCACGAATTCGCCCCCACTTGTCAAAGTGGAATAATTAAAAATAAATTTGATGGCACAACAGCTCATGAAGAACTAGGGCCTAGTGACTTACAACTCTCAATCATTCCTGTGTGCGTTTCTGCAGGAATGGAGGGGACCTACAGTTTATTGCCGAATCCGAACGGCTAACGAGCGGCACTTTTCTGTGACAGGAGATTCTCTTGGAGGATTTGTCAACTCCTCGCAAGAGGCAGTAGTCGTTTTTTCTTTTAAATAAATAGGTGGCGAGGCTGGGGATTGAACCTTAGACCTCTGGCACGACATCGCACTAACCATCACGCCACTACTGTCAAAGTGGAAGGAACAGAAAAAGAAATGGAAAGAACACACTCATTCTACACTTCGATCCGATCGGACTTATATTTGTAATTTGTGCTGCCTATTATTTTGCTAAATAATTTTCTACATCATGTTTGTACTACTTTCGCTTTTCTTTATAAATTGAATTAAACTTTAATTGAAATAAAAAAACAAACTTTGGAATAAAATCCTATAAATTTTGGGGGCTCAATTCGGTTTCTGAATCGGGTTTGCACAGCTAGAACAAAAGTCGGAAAAATCGTGTCTAGAAGAAACTAAACAATTTTTCTGCGGAGCTAGGTTTTTATTGTTGGTGGATGGTGCAGTAGAGGACAGACGACTTAAAACGGGAAACTTGTTAGAACAGAAGATGAAAAACGGAAAACTTGCTACCGTAAGCGCTGGAGAAAGAAAGCAACGGCAGAATTAAAAAAAAAGACTTGGTAGTATACTGTGGAACCGTAAGTTTAACGCACGAAGTAAATGCTTTATTTTGATGATGTTGCTACTGTTGTACCGGAATATAGTAGGAATGACGATTATGATGTAGAAAGTTGGGTGCAGGATGTTGAAAAGGCAGCAGAAAGCATGAAGTGGTCTGATATTGAGATTGTGTTATTCGGTAAACGGTTATTGAAAGGTCCCGCTAAGTTGGCAATAAGATCAGAACCAGGCATTTCCAAATTAAGGAAAAGTTGTCGATACATTGTAAATTCAAGGAGAGTTTTTCTTCTGGTCGCAAGTTAAAGGATTTCAGATCTATGGAGGAGGGCGGAAAAAATGTTGTGCGTAATAAACCCAATGGTCGGTGCTTCAATTGTGGACAAATAGGGCACCAGAGTAGAAACTGTAGTGACAAAAGGCCTAAATGTTTTGTATGCAATGAATTTGGGCATAAATCAACAGATTGTCCTAAAAACGAACAAAAAGAAAAGAGAAGTAACGTCGTTGAAGTTTCGTGTGCCAGCGCACTGATACTAATATCTGTGAATGGTTACGAAGTGCAGGGTCTTATAGACACTGGCAGTGACATTACTTTAGTAAGAAGTGATATATACGTTAAGATGGGTGCACCAGCGATTATTCAAAAGACATTTCCGATACGTGGTTTATCTACTATAAGTGTGTAGAGAATCTTGGTTATTTCATGGCAGATATCAAAATTGATAATTGTGTTTGCAGTGGATGTATTTATGTCATGTCTGATTCGGTAATGCAATCACAGTTCATTGTTGGAAAAGATGTTTTGACAGGGAAACATATAAAGCTGGCTCCTGCGGGCATACAAGTTACTGAGATTGAGGAACATCTGTCTCAAATTGCTGAAGTATGTACCCTAAATGAAACTGCATATACGCTAGGAAAACAAGATTACAAGGAAGAAATTGATCGACTTGTTGCCGACTATAATCCTATAGCACGAAATGTATCCCCAGTTGAAATGACGTTGATCTTGAAGTCAGATGTTCCTATTTCGCAACCTCCTAGAAGACTTTTACCATTGGAAAAAAGAATTGTAGATGATCAAGTGGCAAAGTGGCTAAGCGAAGGAATTATTAGACCTAGTTCTTCGGAATATGCGAGCCCAGTTGTTTTAGTCAATAAAAAAGACGGGACGAAACGACTTTGTATAGATTTTAGGCGGCTTAATAAGGAGATTGTAAAAGATCACTTTCCTTTAGTTGTGGATCAAATAGATGCTCTCAGTGAAGCGGAAGTATTTTGCACTTTGGACTTAGAGAATGGCTTCTTTCACGTTCGGGTATCCGAGGAAAGCAGCAAATACCTTTCATTTGTAACGCCGTCTGGGAAATGGGAGTTCTTGCGAGCTCCTTTCGGTCTGTCTACTTCTCCAACTGTTTTTATGAAATTTATCTATTAAATTTTCCTACCGCTTATTAGAAAGGGCTATTTATGCTTGTTTTTGTTGACGACATAGTGGTGAAAGGGAAGGATGTCAAAGAGTGCTTAGAGAGACTTAAAGAGGTACTTGCCTTAGCCGAAAGTTATGGTTTAAAGATTAGGTGGCAAAAATGTCAATTTTTATGTCACACCATAGAATATCTAGATTTTATAGTTTCAAAAAGAACTGTTAAACCATCAGAACTCAAAACAATCGCAATTAAAAAGTTTCCCGAACCTACAACCATAAAAAAGGTACAGAGTTTTTTGGGTCTCACTGGCTATTTCCGAACATTTATCCGGGATTACTCAACACTAGCTAGGCTAGGCCTTTAACGCAATTATTACGTAAGAATGAACCATTCAAGTTTGGTATTTCTCAGAAAGTTGCATTTGAAGAACTGAAGAAACGCATTTCAACGGAACCTGTTCTCAGAATTTATAGCCAGGAAGCTGAGACGGAACTGCACACCG
Organism: Epistrophella euchroma; assembly: GCA_947049315.1. Classification (NCBI taxonomy): domain Eukaryota; kingdom Metazoa; phylum Arthropoda; class Insecta; order Diptera; family Syrphidae; genus Epistrophella; species Epistrophella euchroma. The sequence continues at coordinate 64,162,550 of OX346245.1, forward strand.
ATGCGTCCAAATGGGGATTTGGAGCAGTGCTACTGCAAAAAACCGATGACGCATGTTTTCACCCAGTATATTACTACAGCAAAAAAAAAATCAGCAAGAAGAGAAATATTCCAGTTATGAGCTGGAAGTACTAGCAATTGTGAACGCGTTAAAGAGACTTCAAGTATACATGCTGGGAATAAAATTCAAAATTGTAACCAATTGTGCGGCTTTTAAAGCTACGATGGAAAAAAAGGACATGCTTCCAAGAATTGCAGGATGGGCACTGTTATTGCAAGACTATGGATATACACTTGAGCACCGCGCCGGAAGTCGTATGAAGCATGTTGATGGACTCAGCCGTAACCCAATCTCAATGACCATTTCAAGCGAGTTCCTGTTAAAAGTTGAAGACGCCCAATCAACAGACGAACAGCTAAAAGTTATAAAAACATTGTTAGAACATGGACCCTATGGGAACTATTTCCTTGAAAACAAAATCTTATACAAGTACGATGAAAAGGGTAACAAACAACTTTGCATTCCAAACAATATGGCAAGCGAATTTATTAAGACGGTACACGACGAAGGCTATTTCGCAACCAAGAAGATATTTTGATCAAGGATTATTACTTACCCAAAATGAAAGATAAGATTGAGAAGGTTCGAAGGAATTGTGTTAAGTGCATTTTGGGAGACAGAAAGATTGGAAAACAAGAAGGATATTTACACCCTATACCAAAAACTGAATTCCCTCTCGATACCTATCACATCGACCATCTCGGACCCCTCTCACCAACTCAAAAACAATATAGCTACATTCTTTGTATTATCGATGCCTTTTCTAAATTTGTGTTGATCTATCCGTATAGATCAACAACCACAGCCGAAGTAATTAGTAAGCTGGAGCAATAAAAAGCGATCTTTGGAAATCCTACAAGAATTGTGTCACATCGCGGTACGGCATTCACATCCACAATGTTTAATAGTCTGGGATCCCGCGACAGTTTTTAATGTTTTATTTGTTTGTTGGTCATAACACTCTGGACGCTTTGATTTGTAAGTGAACATCACAAAAAGGGACCGCTTATATGTTCGTCGTTGATCTTTCGTGGGCGTATTAACTAACATCATACGATGTCAAAAAAGTAACGCTTACACTTGTTCGTCGGGAAAATATACCGCTTACAAGCACCGAAAGGTGAAATTATATAATTTTCGAAATTTTATCATTTTTCACTTTTCTCAGAAAATTGAAGTCATTTTACCATATGGTTTTCAATGCTTGACTAAAAATTGATAGGAGCATCGAGTATTGTGAACAAAAGTATTACTTAATAGGCCCCACGTTCTCCAGACCTGAATCCACTTGATTTTTTAATTGTCCCTTCCCTAGAGGAGCTCTGAAGGGGTATCGGGGCAGCTGCATAGAAATTACCGAGCTGAATTTAGGAGCAGCATTAAGACGATCATTTATTAGGAGGCACAGATTATGCATAAGAGTGGGTGGAAAAGCAATTTGAACATATGCTTTGGAAATCGAAATTAATAAAAAAATTTAACAATTATCTAATGTTGTTGTTTTTGTTTTTAATTTATGGTCTGTTAAATTAATTTTTTTATAGCTTGTGCTTTGGCTCTATTTATGAAGAGTATTTTTACAAAAAAAAAAACCATCCAATTCTTTCATTTTTAGTCGTAATATTCAAAAACATAAAAGAATGCAACGAATTAAATTATTTTATTAAATTCGCTCTTTTTGCATATTAGCACTAACAATAACCTTTTTACACTAGATACTGTAAAAATTTATATCATTCTGAAATCTAATTTTGCTGCTCTAATTTTTTAAAAAGTTTGTACTAGGGTTTCCATACGATATTTTTATACCAGAGATGTTTAAACTTTTTTATTTTTTTTATTTTATCAATTTTTGGAATTGAAAACAAATTAAATTTTTTTAATAAAAAAAGTCCAAGAGCTATTAAAATTTTCTAACGATTAAATATTTTGGCACCAATAGTTTAGAAAATTTTTGCCAAAGAAAATCGATGGAATTCATCCATTTGTAGCCGTGGTATTCAAAAACGTAAAGTATAAGTAAGAATAAAATACACTGAACGAAAAAATGCATATATTTTGAGTACCGTTTGAGATAGCCCCTTTTTATTTCTGGTTTCGGAACAGTAGTCATAAAGTGGGCTATATGCCGTTTAAGGATTATCTACTCTTTATGTATTACTCTTTTATGTATTGAAAAAATCAGGCAGTAGTTTTTCATGCCACGGAAGGCAAAAAGAACCAAAATGATATAAAGAGTGTTTCGCGTAAGGTATAGCACGTAGGTTGGTTTGGGACAAGAAAAACATCGTATGGGAGGGGGGTCTATGTCCCCCGTTTAGCCAGGAGGGGCAGTTTTCGAAGAATATGACTTAAAAGAAAAAAAATTATTAAAAAACAATGGGAACACTTACAATTCCAAATTGTACCTTTTTGTAAAGCCAGAAATCTCAGCTTTCATTTTGTTTTTAAAGAAAGTTATTTTAGTGAAAAGTTTTTGAAAAATTAATTTTCAAACTCAAAATTAAAAAAAAAATGACAAAAATTGTGTTAAAACTGTTTTTTTTTTTAAATTTTACGTTATTAAATAATAATTTTGTTCACAATACTCAATGCTCCTATCAATTTTTAGTCAAGCATTGAAAACCAGATGGTAAAATGTCTTCAATTTTCTGAGAAAAGTGAAAAATGATAAAATTTCGAAAACTATATAATTTCACCTTTCGGTGCTTGTAAGCGGTATATTGTCCCGACGAACAAGTGTAAGCGTTACTTTTTTGACATCGTATAATGTTAGTTAATACGCCCACGAAAGATCAACGACGAACATATAAGTTTTTTTTTTGCTTTTTTTTACATGTTTCAAACGCTCCTGACATCAAAAGGTCTCGAGGTACGCTGTAAGCGGTCCATTTTTATGACACACTTAACTTAATTGATTATTGCATTACAGTTTGAACGACGCACAAATTGACATTTTTTTACTGTCGCGGACTCCCGGATCATAAAAAATACTGCCAAGATGAAGGAATACAGCATTTACTCATAACAACCGGAGTTCCACGTTCTAACGGTCAAGTGGAGCGATTAAACCGCATAATTATTTCAGTGCTAACGAAACTTTCTATGGACGATCCTACAAAGTGGTTTCGCCTTACTTCTAAACTTCAAATGTTACTCAACTCATCCTTTCAAAGAAGTATAAAAAGAAGTCCATTTGAAATTTTTACTGGGGTGAGAATGAAACTAAAAAATGACGTTGTTTTAGCTGAAGCTGTCAATGAAGAGTTCAGGCAGGATTTTGATAGCGAAAGAGAGCAGTTTAGCGTAGAAGCTCGTAAAAACATTGAACTTGTTCAAAAAGAAAATTCACGCAGTTTCAATAAGAGGCGTAAATCCGCTCACTTGTATTCACTTGATGACCTAGTTGCTATTAGGCAGGCGCGCACATGCAATTAAACAGTTTGGTTTCGATTTTGAGTACTACAGAATTATAAACTGGCGCGCACTCCCATATAAGCCCATTGTGCTCAAAATCGAAACCAAACTGTTTAGTTGCATGTGCGCGTCTGCCCTTAAACGTACACAATTTGGGCCTAATTTAAAACTTTTTCGTAAATTTTTAGGTCCATACAGAGTTACAAAAGTATGTCCCAATGAGAGGTATGAAGTTCGCAAAGTTGGTAGTCAAGAAGGTCCACGAAAGACTACAACAGACTTTATGAAGCCATGGAAGACAACAGATGACTCCTACTCTGAAAGTGAAGACGACTTATGCCGAAAACAGATGTGCAGCTTTTTCCAATGCAGCGAAAATAAATTTACACAGGTTCTTATGAGAGCTGACATATTCCAGGCTCTGCATGCAGCCTTTGCTGCATGATATCTCTATTTCTAATTTCGCTGCATGGGAAAAAGCTGCACATCTGTTTTGGGCTTTAGAAGTTGCACCTTTATCAATTGATGACAACAGTAAGACCGAATGAGGATCCTGTTTATATGATTAAAGTATCGCTACAACAATTAAACTACCTGCTACAACAATTAAACTACCTGCTACAACGATGAAACCACCGGCTATGACAAAAAACCAAATTAAACCAAGATGCTAAGACGACCATTAAACTGCACTGATCTCTATAATATATTGGATAGCGCATCCATACAAAAAAGTTAAAGCAAATTGAAGAATTGTTATACTGGCCACTCGTACACCAACTGTCAAAATAGATATAAAAAAATATACCAAATATAACAATTTTGTGTTTTCAAGATGAGATGATGTCAAGAACAAAAAAAAATACAATGAAAGGCTTTTTTGAACACATTAAATTTAAATATGACAGCAACACTTGTTTGACAATGAAACACTACTGCAGACAAAAGAAACTACTATCAAAACACAAAGAAAGACTCAAGTTTCTACTATCATGTAAAGACTATGAAATAATACCAACGCATTTGACTAATCTATCACCAAAATTTACCGAAAACTTTACCACAGAAACAATTAAACAAAAATTTTATAAAATACAGCACACATTCATGCTTAAAATCCTAAAGCTGGAAATCAAACAAACACTAATAACTATAAAAACTACAGAAAAATCACTACTGCACACAAATATTACAATGAGATCTATACTAAACGAAACCGAATACAATTCATTTACAACAAGACAACCACACACATATAACTTCATTAGAACACAGGTTCAATCAACACAATACGCCAAATTCAATAAACTAAAAGTACAACACATAAATACGTTTGGTATCATTTTCAATGAACACTGGTTTGAGAATAAAACTGAAGTTGAATTTCCAAGAGAAAGTCAATGGCTTCTTTCCCTTGGTAAGAAATTCGCTCTACCGATCACAAAAAATAATTTTTCTCCGATACATGTCATAGTTAAATTAGAACAATACATACAAACAATAGATGATTCAAAACTGAAAGATATTGCCAGATCAAAAATATCAAATAGAATAATAACATTTAAAAGAAAGATTAAAAATACTCCGAAAGAAAAATTTATTCTCAAAGCTTTTGAAATAACAAAAAACATAATAAAAAGACACAAAAATTAAATAATAATCACAAACTCAGACAAAGGCAATAAGACGGTGGTTATGTATAGAAAGATTACAATAATAAAATGCAGGAACTGCTTGACGACAAAAATACTTACAAAACGATGAGAAACGACGCAACCTCTAAACTACATACCAAAAACAATAACATAGTTAACGATTTGTTTAAACAGAAGTACATTGATTTTGGACAAAAAGTTAAATTTTCTTGTTCGGCCACATCAGCTGTGCTGTGGTGACGGTGGTGTCAGGGTGTGACTGGGTCGGACTCGGGTAGGATGGAAAACAAAAAAAAACTTTATCGAAAATTCTCAACAAAGTTTTCCTTACCCTGCGGATGTTTGTCGGCATGCTGGCGTTAAGCGCGGCTATAACTCGTCGGAGGGGGGGGTTCTTTCCGCTGTCCATTGTCCACAAAAAAATAAAAAAAAATATCATGCCGATCAAGGGGAATTGGTAAAATGAGGAAGAAGAGAAGTTATTTACTAACTGGATAGTAATAGTGAGTTTTCAAAAAAAAATCGAATTCCAATTATAACCGATGTTCACGGAAACGGACCTACAGGGGATATAAAAAAAAACATAGCTGTCCTTTTAATGTATGGGGATAAGGTTAAGGGAACACGAACACTAAAAAAAATTCTGGGTCTGGTGTAATTAACCCAGGGCTGTACCCACCCAACCACTGACAACTGAGTCAGGGCTCCATGGCCGTCAAAAGCCGGTATTTTGTTGACGGCCCCAAAATTTGTTGCGAGCCTTATCTTACTGCTGCATCACCTGACCTACGTCGCCCAAGTTAAAAGTTGATCAAAACATTCTAGTGATTTCTTACGGATTCCAAAAAAGATCAAAGAAGAAAAAAAAATCGCGTACACTATTAAAATGAACAAGATTTATTGAATTCGGATTATATAATACTATAAAGGTAAATATTCAAAGAAAAGCCGAAAGTAAATCGCATTAAATCTATTCATTGTACAATTAAGATACATTTAAGTAATTGTAGATTTCAATTTTTTTTTTTTTCAAAGTTGAAATACATTCATATGCAAGACATTTAAGAAATGAAGGAAAATGCAAGTTCAAAGTACGTTATTAGCAAATCCAATCAAAGGTAAGTATAAGGTAAGTCTAAGGTAAATCATTAAATTTAAATCACAAGGTAAATATAAATCATTAAATTTGAAATCAATAGGTAAATATATGGTAAATCTAGTTATTTATGAAAAAGAAAAAGAACATCCAAAAAGTGAGTTACATCTGGCGTATTTTAATGTCATATCTGGTATTATAAAATTTATTGAAATTTGAAGGAAGCGAAAATCCGATGAAAATTCAAATTAAGGAAACAAACGACGTTACGTGCGTGAAAATCAAAATTGATAAAAGAACACGAAAAATTATGTTGACTCGGTAAGTATGATAAAGGTGGGATATATATAAAAAAAGGTAGGAATGTTTTTTTGTCTTTCATACGTTATGAATGTATCTTTTTGTTTTTTTTTTTTTTTTTTATTTAATTATTTTTGTTTAAAAAAAAATTACTTTAATATAATAATGTGTAATATCATTAATAATGTAAATATCAGCTCAATATAGTTTTAGTATAATTTACTTACAGTTTCCAGGTTATCCGTGCGCACGAAGTATCCTGCTGTGTTGGATAGAAGATGTAATTTAAAAGTAGGGCTGCTGATATTATCACTTTTAATATCTTAAATAATTTTATTAATTATATATTTTTTTTTTTTCAAACCAACTTTTTTTTCAGTGTAATTCGTTTTATAATTTTTTTTTTTCTTTGTGTAAATTAATAAAATAAATTTTTCCCGGTGTAGTAATTTTTAATCTAATTTAGCTTTAGGTAGCTGTAATTTTGTTTTCACGTAAGTATAATTTGTTCTTTTCAGGTAAGTATATTTTTTTTTCTTCCTTTTCAGGTTATTATAAACTAATTTGGGTTTTCAGGTAAGGATTTTTGTTTTCTATATTGAAGGAAATTTATTTTTTTTTTTTTTCGGAAAATTTGTGGGTATCACCAACCGAACAAAAGCTTCTTTTTTCTCGGCACACCGCGATCCAAGACTATTTTAACTCGAAACAAAAAAACGATCGGATTCACGCTTTTACAATGTAGACACGACTTTACATTAATTTTTAACTTTACATTATTTTAACTCTAACTTTTCTTTTCTTTTTATTCCTTTTTTTTTGTTTTATAAAAAAAAAACTATCTGAGACAATCGTCTCTTACAACGACCGAGGGCAGGCAATCTCGGCTGAAGAACTACACTTCACAATACGCCTCCTTTTGATTTGCAAATTTCCTCACACCACTTCTTATAGAACGGGTGGGTACGATGAATGTTGGGGCACAAGACGGCCGCCACACCACTGGTGACAAAATAATTTCACTGCACGTCACAGCACTGGTAACAAAATAAATCGACTGCACACGCCACAGCACTGGTGAAAAAATGATTTGACTGGACACGCCACAGCACTGGCTATCAAGGAAAATCGATTGCACCCGCCACAGCACTGGTGACAAAATGATTCGACTGCACACGCCACAGCACTGGTGACAAAATAATTCGACTGGACGTCACAGCACTGGTGACAAAATGATTCGACTGCACCCAATCTGCAAGTACTCGGTATCTAAGGCTTATGATGGCGTACGCCGTCCGCAGGTGGCCTTGGAATGGAGTTAGAATTCAGTTTGTTGGTTGTGGGTGCGTGGTGTGTAGGAAAATCCACGAATCTTGAAGATCGTGCAGGTGTAATGTGGGTTATGTGCGTCGTTTACGGGGCACCAGGCAGCGTCCTGCGACAGAGTAGTCTAGGGCGACAAAGATGCGGCTATGGGTGAAATTTTCACTTTAGTTTTCTACACTACCTCTTTTTTTTTTACTTTTATTACCTGCTTCTATAAGGTATCCTTTTCTCCAAATTTTGGTATGGTTTTCACCATACTCTATTGCAATTGCGTTTTATTAGATTTCTGGGTGTGTTCTCTGCGTGCGTAGGTGACTTAACGGCGGCTGAATCGTAAAAAGAACGATGGATTCTTTTCCGACTTCAACGTGGTTGAGTTTCGTTCAGTGAACGAAGGAAAAATGGCGGGCTTCGTCCAGTGAACGAAGGAAGTGAAAGAAGTGATGCCAGCATTTCATGATTTAACCAAAACGAATGGAAATCAGTGCTCATGGTTTACACTAGTTCTCCACGAGGCGACACGCTACAAAATCGTGGATTGGGTCAATGCCAGTATTGACACAAGACATGAAAAACGATTCGACGAGGTCAAACCTAACCTTCAATAGCAAAACTCAAATGTGTGATGCTTCTAAAATATGAACAAAATTTTATTTCGATTAGGTGAATATAAGTAGGATCAAAGTAAGGCGTTGACACATAACATGTAGGGAGAAAATGTTTTTTTAGACGAACGACTAGGTAGTTTCCTTAAAAAAAAATGTTTCCGACTAAATTTTATCGACTCTCTAAATCTGCTATCTCTAGTGCAACAGCTTCCACAATACAGCAGAACGGACTCCTAGAAGATTGCATCAGATTTCGGTACTGATAATACTAGCGGGTGAAAGTATACTTGGATATCTTTTTTTTGAAATTAAAGTTATGTAACCTTGCAAGCGAATGCCAGTGCACTTACAATTGCAACTTTTGAAAGATGTTATACTGTGGCTATAGAAGTGATCAAACTCAAGCTCATTTCGGAAAAAGAAAATTTTTAGTGTTGTAGTTTCTTGGCTCTACAGCCTTGAGTCAAACTCCTAAAAATTCGATTTTTTTTTTCAAAAAAAAAATTGTTATGAAATGGTCTGAGGATAAGTTGCGGATCGGGGCTTTCGATGTCTTTCAACGTCGATCGGTCGAGCGAGCGGTCGGGCCCCACGTTGGGCGCCATTTATTATTATGTGGTTTGGTGAAGGTGGTGTCAGGGTGTGACTGGGTCGGACTCGGGTAGGATGGAAAACAAAAAAAAACTTTATCGAAAATTCTCAACAAAGTTTTCCTTACCCTGCGGATGTTTGTCGGCATGCTGGCGTTAAGCGCGGCTATAACTCGTCGGAGGGGGGGGGGGTTCTTTCCGCTGTCCATTGTCCACAAAAAAATAAAAAAAAATATCATGCCGATCAAGGGGAATTGGTAAAATGAGGAAGAAGAGAAGTTATTTACTAACTGGATAGTAATAGTGAGTTTTCAAAAAAAAATCGAATTCCAATTATAACCGATGTTCACGGAAACGGACCTACAGGGGATATAAAAAAAAACATAGCTGTCCTTTTAATGTATGGGGATAAGGTTAAGGGAACACGAACACTAAAAAAAATTCTGGGTCTGGTGTAATTAACCCAGGGCTGTACCCACCCAACCACTGACAACTGAGTCAGGGCTCCATGGCCGTCAAAAGCCGGTATTTTGTTGACGGCCCCAAAATTTGTTGCGAGCCTTATCTTACTGCTGCATCACCTGACCTACGTCGCCCAAGTTAAAAGTTGATCAAAACATTCTAGTGATTTCTTACGGATTCCAAAAAAGATCAAAGAAGAAAAAAAAATCGCGTACACTATTAAAATGAACAAGATTTATTGAATTCGGATTATATAATACTATAAAGGTAAATATTCAAAGAAAAGCCGAAAGTAAATCGCATTAAATCTATTCATTGTACAATTAAGATACATTTAAGTAATTGTAGATTTCAATTTTTTTTTTTTTTCAAAGTTGAAATACATTCATATGCAAGACATTTAAGAAATATTTAAGAAATGAAGGAAAATGCAAGTTCAAAGTACGTTATTAGCAAATCCAATCAAAGGTAAGTATAAGGTAAGTCTAAGGTAAATCATTAAATTTAAATCACAAGGTAAATATAAATCATTAAATTTGAAATCAATAGGTAAATATATGGTAAATCTAGTTATTTATGAAAAAGAAAAAGAACATCCAAAAAGTGAGTTACATCTGGCGTATTTTAATGTCATATCTGGTATTATAAAATTTATTGAAATTTGAAGGAAGCGAAAATCCGATGAAAATTCAAATTAAGGAAACAAACGACGTTACGTGCGTGAAAATCAAAATTGATAAAAGAACACGAAAAATTATGTTGACTCGGTAAGTATGATAAAGGTGGGATATATATAAAAAAAAAGGTAGGAATGTTTTTTTGTGTTCCATACGTTATGAATGTATCTTTTTGTTTTTTTTTTTTTTTTATTTAATTATTTTTGTTTAAAAAAAATTACTTTAATATAATAATGTGTAATATCATTAATAATGTAAATATCAGCTCAATATAGTTTTAGTATAATTTACTTACAGTTTCCAGGTTATCCGTGCGCACGAAGTATCCTGCTGTGTTGGATAGAAGATGTAATTTAAAAGTAGGGCTGCTGATATTATCACTTTTAATATCTTAAATAATTTTATTAATTATATATTTTTTTTTTTTCAAACCGACTTTTTTTTCAGTGTAATTCGTTTTATAATTTTTTTTTTTCTTTGTGTAAATTAATAAAATAAATTTTTCCCGGTGTAGTAATTTTTAATCTAATTTAGCTTTAGGTAGCTGTAATTTTGTTTTCACGTAAGTATAATTTGTTCTTTTCAGGTAAGTATATTTTTTTTTCTTCCTTTTCAGGTTATTATAAACTAATTTGGGTTTTCAGGTAAGGATTTTTGTTTTCTATATTGAAGGAAATTTATTTATTTTTTTTTTTTTTTCGGAAAATTTGTGGGTATCACCAACCGAACAAAAGCTTCTTTTTTCTCGGCACACCGCGATTCAAGACTATTTTAACTCGAAACAAAAAAACGATCGGATTCACGCTTTTACAATGTAGACACGACTTTACATTAATTTTTAACTTTACATTATTTTAACTCTAACTTTTCTTTTCTTTTCATTCCTTTTTTTTTGTTTTATTAAAAAAAAAAAACTATCTGAGACAATCGTCTCTTACAACGATCGAGGGCAGGCAATCTCGGCTGAAGAACTACACTTCACAATACGCCTCCTTTTGATTTGCAAATTTCCTCACACCACTTCTTATAGAACGGGTGGGTACGATGAATGTTGGGGCACAAGACGGCCGCCACACCACTGGTGACAAAATAATTTCACTGCACGTCACAGCACTGGTAACAAAATAAATCGACTGCACACGCCACAGCACTGGTGACAAAATGATTTGACTGGACACGCCACAGCACTGGCTATCAAGGAAAATCGATTGCACCCGCCACAGCACTGGTGACAAAATGATTCGACTGCACACGCCACAGCACTGGTGACAAAATAATTCGACTGGACGTCACAGCACTGGTGACAAAATGATTCGACTGCACCCAATCTGCAAGTACTCGGTATCTAAGGCTTGTGATGGCGTACGCCGTCCGCAGGTGGCCTTGGAATGGAGTTAGAATTCAGTTTGTTGGTTGTGGGTGCGTGGTGTGTAGGAAAATCCACGAATCTTGAAGATCGTGCAGGTGTAATGTGGGTTATGTGCGTCGTTTACGGGGCACCTTTTCTCCAAATTTTGGTATGGTTTTCACCATACTCTATTGCAATTGCGTTTTATTAGATTTCTGGGTGTGTTCTCTGCGTGCGTAGGTGACTTGACGGCGGCTGAATCGTAAAAAGAACGATGGATTCTTTTCCGACTTCAACGTGGTTGAGTTTCGTTCAGTGAACGAAGGAAAAATGGCGGGCTTCGTCCAGTGAACGAAGGAATAGAAAGAAGTGATGCCAGCATTTCATGATTTAACCAAAACGAATGGAAATCAGTGCTCATGGTTACACTAGTTCTCCACGAGGCGACACGCTACACAGCACCAGTTTTATATGGACTACCTAAGATCCAAAAACCCAATTTACCCCTACGTCCAATAGCATCATCCACAAATGTCCCCTGTTACAATTTATCCAAATATGTCGGAGAAATACTAAAAAATATAATTTCTGAAGAGCTTAACATAAAAAATTCTTTTAAACTTAAAGAAAAAATGAAAGACATTGTACTGGATGAAGGAGACTTACTAGTTTCATTCGACGTAATTTCACTTTTTACAAACATACCAACATACACAGCCATAAAAATTATAATGGAAAACTCTTAAAAATCACACTGAAATACCGAAGAAACAGTTTCTACAAATTTTACAATTTTGTTTGACAGACAATAATTATTTCAGATATGAAAACACTTTTTATAATCAAACGTTTGGTATGCCAATGGGCAATCCTCTATCGCCCACAATCGCTGATATAGTCTTGGACCACTTGTTAAATGAAAACATAGATAAACTAAAAAAGTCAAATACGAAAATCAAATTTATAACCAAGTATGTAGACGACATAGTAGCCATAGTTAAAAGGAAAGATACAGAAATAATACTTAACTCACTGAACGAATATCATACTAAAATAAAATTTACTTTAGAAACCGAAACCAATAACATGCTTCCATTCCTTGACGTGAAACTAATCAAAAATAACAATAGAATCTTCTTCGATTGGTACATCAAACCAATGTCATCTGGCAGGATGATTAACTTCATGTCCTCACAACCCTTCATTCATAAGCTTAACACAGCCACAAACCTCATCAATAAAGTACTTGACATAAGTGACAACAATTTTCACCAAGAGAATACAACAATAATAAGAGAAATATTACACATGAATAACTATCCAAACACAATAATTAATGAACTCATCAACAGCAAAATTCATAAAATACAAAATTCAAATAACGCTATAAAAACTACAAAACTCAAACCTGGCAACACCAAATACTACTCTTTAACTTATATCCCACACTTAACTGGCAATGTCTCTTTAAACAAAGCAATAACAATTGACAGAGAAAAAACAATTTTTGCACACAAACCTAACTTAAGAGCCTGATTACACGATTCTTTTTTTCGTTCGTTTCGTTATTCGTCTTTTTGACAGGTACGTATCCTCCTGATAACACGATTCTTTTTTACATTCGTGAGACTTGTTTCGTTATTTTGACATTCAGAATCTCCGCGGTGGATTTATTGGAAAATAAACATTAATAATAATTAAAAAAGGGGTTTAATCACTTCTTGTTCAAATGTATACCCTATTTAGCAATGAAAAGCAATGTTAAAACTTATAATTTAAAGTTTAAAAGTTGCTCGCATAATGCTTTGATTTTAGGGATGAGCCATATTGAAAGATTCTCAGCGATAAATCGGCACACACATTTATCGATCCGAAACATCGGTATTTTTCGAAATCGATACTTGAAAACAAAGGAAATACTTCTTCCTTTTCTATTTTAAGGACCAAATATGTTAAAATTTTCAAAACGTGTTTTTGATTTAAAACGTAAAATAATATGGGTGTCTTTCAAAATTTATAAACTACTTTCCTCCATTAAATCTTCAATATTTTAATTAATAAACAAAAATGATTTGATAACATTTTGGAAAGTTAAAAAATTAAAGCTACTAAAGCATAGGCTTCTTCTTTGTACAAATGTAGACATTTTTCATACTAAGCTAAGTTCTTACATGTAAATCACACCAACAAAAAGCTATCAAAACATTTACTTCTTCAGTAACTCATAAAATATACCACCATAACCTGAAAAATGATTTTACCACACCACGTATGTTTTCCCCAATCCCCAAAGGAAATTTTATAAAAAAAAAAACACGACTTAACAGTTAACGTGTTTAATGCGATAACAGCTAAGTACTTTTACAAAAGCCCAGAGAATTTTCGACTTCTAATCTAAGCGCGAAGAATAGACGTGAATTACATGCTTGTTATCGATTATTTGTATTGAAACCTATGTGAGTTGTCGACTTCGCCAACCTGTGTTGTGGTTTTTTTCAACCAATTGGGAAAAGTCACACTCGTTTTATTAAAAAAACATTTTTAGACTAACTTTGGTGTGAACATTAATTGTCGTGGTTAAAAAGTAGATATTGACATAATTTGGAAATTGTACCTGATTTATAACTAGTTGTTACGCACCCTCTTTGCTAACTCCTTTGGGTATTGAAATTATCCTTATTCCCTTTTCATGAAATGAACTAATGAACTTTTGTCAATTTTTTTTAAATCCATCAAATTCAATAAATTATAACAAATTAATAAAATTACAATATGCTTTCACATGAAAATTTTCTTATTGAAAGAACACACAACTTGATAGAAAACAACAAATATTTTTGTGAACTTTCTCTCTTTGCATTTGATTTAAACAAACTATTTTGTTTGCATGTTTCTATTTTCTTGTATGGTCGATGTAATTTATCAAGAAATCGATACTGAAATATGTATCGATGTTTTACTTTGACTAACGAATCCCGGTTACATCGATTGCCATCATCGCTCATCACTAATCGGTTGTCAAACCAGAACGTCAAATGTTCAACCAGAAAAAGTCTTGAAATTTTCATTCCTGCTTTCGTTACTTCATTCCCCTTACATTTCTACACCCCTCACCATATCTGTCAAAATAACGAAAGACGAAACAACCGAAAAAGACGCTGATTACACGATTCTTTTTTTCGGTTGTTTCGTCTTTCGTTATTTTGACAGATTAGGTGAGGGGTGTAGAAATGTAAGGGGAATGAAGTAACGAAAGCAGGAATGAAAATTTCAAGACTTTTTCTGGTTGAAGATTTGACGTTCTGGTTTGACAACCGATTAGTGATGAGCGATGATGGCAATCGATGTAACCGGGATTCTTTATTCAAAGTAAAACATCGATACATATTTCAGTATCGATTTTTTGATAAATTACATCGACCATACAAGAAAATAGAAACATGCAAACAAAATAGTTTGTTTAAATCAAATGCAAAGAGAGAAAGTTAACAAAAATATTTGTTGTTTTCTATCAAGTTGTGTGTTCTTTCAATAAGAAAATTGTCATGTGAAAGCATATTGTAATTTTATTAATTTGTTATAATTTTTTGAATTTTATGGATTTTAAAAAAATTGACAAAAGTTCATTAGGTACAATTTCATGGAAAGGGAATAAGGATAATTTCAATACCCAAAGGAGTTAGCAACGAGTTCAGCAAAGAGGGTGCGTAACAACTAGTTATAAATCAGGTACAAATTCCAAATTATGTCAATATCTACTTTTTAACCACGACAATAAATGTTCACACCAAAGGTAGTCTAAAAATGTTTTTTAATAAAACGAGTGTGACTCTTCCCAATTGGTTGAAAAAAAACCACAACACAGGTTGGCGAAGTCGACAACTCACATAGGTTTCAATACAAACAATCGATAACAAGCATGAAATTCACGTCTATTCTTCGCGCTTAGATAAGAAGTCGAAAATTCTCTCGGCTTTTGTAAAAGTACTTAGCTGTTATCGCATTAAACACGTTAACTGTTAAGTCTTTTTTTTTTTTATAAAATTTCCTTTGGGGATTGGGGAAAACATACGTGGTGTGGTTAAATCATTTTTCAGGTTATGGTGGTATATTTTATGAGTTACTGAAGAAGTAAATGTTTTGATAGTTTTTTGTTGGTGTGATTTACATGTAAGAACTTAGCTTAATAAGAAAAATGTCTATATTTGTACAAAGAAGAAGCCTATGCTTTAGTAGCTTTAATTTTTTAACTTTCCAAAATGTTATCAAATCATTTTTGTTTATTAATTAAAATATTGAAGATTTAATGGAGGAAAGTAGTTTATACATTTTGAAAGACACCAATATTATTTTACGTTTTAAATCAAAAACACGTTTTGAAAATTTTAACATATTTGGTCCTTAAAATAGAAAAGGAAGAAGTATTTCCTTTGTTTTCAGGTATCGATTTCGAAAAATACCGATGTTTCGGTTCGATAAATGTGTGTGCCGATTTATCGCTGAGAATCTTTCAATATGGCTCATCCCTAAAATCAAAGCATTATGCGAGGAACTTTTAAACTTTAAATTATAAGTTTTAACATTGCTTTTCATTGCTAAATAGGGTATACATTTGAACAAGAAGTGATTAAACCCCTTTTTTAATTATTATTAATGTTTATTTTCCAATAAATCCACCGCGGAGATTCTGAATGTCAAAATAACGAAACAAGTCTCACGAATGTAAAAAAGAATCGTGTAATCACGAGGATACGTACCTGTCAAAAAGACGAATAACGAACGAAAAAAAGAATCGTGTAATCAGGCTCAAAAAGAATCGTGTAATCAGCGTCTAACACTAAATACAATATTCACAAACACAAAACCACCTATTGACAAAAGAGAACAGCATGATGTAGTTTACGAAATCCCGTGTAAAGGAAACACTAATGAGGACTGTAAAAAAATATACATTGGTACTACAAAACGTGCATTAAAAGTGAGAATGTCAGAGCATGGAACGGACATAAGGAAAAAGAAAACAACGACTGCCCTCTCGCAACACATGTTGGACCACGACCACAATGCAGATTTTGACAATGTCACAATTTTGGACAGAGAACGACGCATCAATACACGCTACACTCTTGAAAGCCTCTACATTCAGCAGAAGATACATAAAACGATGAATCATAAAGAAGACGTTGACAACATCAGTGCAATATATAGCGTTGCCATTTCTTGAAAAATTCTGTGATACTAGTTTTTAAAAAAAAAAATATTTTTTTGTCTATTTTAGTGTTCAATGTTAATTTATTTATCTATATTGTTAAAAATTTAAAAATTTAAAATATTAATTAATTTGTGATCCTCAAAACATAAATGAATTATGAAATCCAACATCTTGACTAAACAATAAGTTCATAAAAATAATACAGTAAAACATATTTTTCAATTAATAACATTTGACCAGTACGTTAACAAAATTATATATTGTATTTCGATTTTAAGACTATAATAAACTTAACCCCTGAAGAAGCCGGAAAATAACCGGAGAAACGTCGGGAAAAGAATGAATTAGTTTGTTTTAATTAATTGCATCATTTTCACTGATCATTAAGCCCAATCTTCCACATAAATTTAAAAAAAAAGTTGTTTGAGGTTATTTTTTTGTGAAACAAACAAAATAAAAAAGTCAGTCAGTCTTTTCGTTTGTTTTTGTTTTATAATTTTTTTTTATATTTTAAACTTATGAAAAGAGGAAACGAGATCCAGGAACACCGCAAGTTTGTCGAAAAATTTGGGCCTGATCTGGACGATTATTAGGAGTAGATTTGCAGAACATTCTGCTTATACGAAACCTTCTCAAATGGAAAATAACGATCTTGTTGCAGCCATGGAACAAGACAAATTAGTCATTAGAATGTCAAAGGATTCCCACTCACTGTTCAAGAGACACATCCAGGATAAGAATCTGGACACCGTCGCTCAGATTGTGACTAAGTATCTCCTAATTGATACTTACGAAGGAACAGCACGCAGCAAGGCTCGGTGCGATGGCACAGCGGGTGCAATAATAGGCGAGGCTCTTCGCCAGGACAATAAAGTACTAAGTTTTGTTGCTTTCTCTGTAATTCAATAATGACCTACTACAAGTGTACTCCGAGGTTGAATTTTTTTATAGAGCTTTGGAATCAAAACTGTTTATGTTCCTTTTAAAGGCATCGAAAGCAGATTCCAAAATGGTATCAACCACATTTGTGGCACTGTCCATTCAATAAAGAAACCCCAAAACCTTTTTCAGTTTTTTGAGTTTCTCATCAAATGACCTGCCTACAAGTGTACTCCGAGGTTGAATTTTTGTTATAGAGCTTTGGAATCAAAACTTTCAATGCTCCTTTAAAATGCATCGAGAGCAGATTCCAAAAAATGCACTGTCCATTCAATAAAGAAACCCCAAAACCTTTTTCAGTTTTTTGAGTTTCTCATCAAATGGCCTGCCTACAAGTGTACTCCGAGGTTGAATTTTTGTTATAGAGCTTTGGAATCAAAACTTTTTATGCTCCTTTTAAAGGCATCGAGAGCAAATTCCAAAATGGTATCAACCACATTTGTGGCACTCTCCATTCAATAAAGGAACCCCAAAACCTTTTTCATTTTTTTGAGTTTCTCATCAAATGACCTGCCTACAAGTGTACTCCGAGGTTGAATTTTTATGCTCCTTTTAAAGGCATCGAGAGCAGATTCCAAAATGGTATCAACCACATTTATGGCACTTCCCATTCAATAAAGAAACCCCAAAACTTTCTTTGAATATTTAAATTTAAAAAAAACTGAAAAAGGTTTTGGGGTTTCTTTATTTAATGGAGAGTGCCACAAATGTGGTTGATACCATTTTGGAATCTGCTCTTGATGCCTTTAAAAGGAGCATAAACAGTTTTGATTCCAAAGCTCTATACAAAAATTCAACCTCGGAGTACACTTGTAGTAGGTCATTATTGAATTACAGAGAAAGCAACAAAACTTAGTACTTTATTGTCCTGGCAAAGAGCCTCGCCTATTATTGCACCTGCTGTGCCATCGCACCGAGCCTTGCTGCGTGCTGTTCCTTCGTAAGTATCAATTAGGAGATACTTATATCGAGTTCCTTTTACCAAAAATATTAGATTTTTTTTCTAAACAGAATCGAGTTTTTTCTTTTAATACAAGGGATTTGTCCAGAAAAGTCGATTTTTTCTTCTGAACAAATCGATTTTTTCTTAAAAGGAATTTGACATTAGTCACAATCTGAGCGAGGATTTTACAGCTTCTTATCCTGGATGTGTCTCTTGAACAGTGAGTGGGAATCCTTTGACATTCTAATGATGAATTTGTCTTGTTCCATGGCTGCAACAAGATCGTTATTCTCATTTGAGAAGGTTTCGTATAAGCAGAATGTTCTGCAAATCTACTTGTTAATAATCGTCGATCGTCCAGACCAGGCCCAAATTTTTCGACGAACTTGCGGCGTGTCTGGATCTGGTTTCCACTTTTGACAAGTTTAAAAAATATTTTTGTACCAATATCGGATACAACACAAAAAAAAAAACGAAAAGACTGACTGACTATTTTATTTTGTTGGTTTCACAGAAAAAAAATAACCTCAAACTACTTTTTTTGTTTCACATAGATGTCGTCAAAATTGGCCACTCAGCCACCTTATGTCATCTTCAATTGGAATGATAAAAACTGTTATACTTGAATGGTATACACTATCCAGTATATTATAGAGATCAGTGTTAAACTGAAGCTCGACGAAAGTTTTTAAGATGTCCAAAAAGATAATTTACGAATAATTTGTATTAAGATGTTTCCAAAATGTTCAGATGCTAAAAATATTTTAAGACGCATAATAATGATGATTTCAAATTCTCGAGGACGAGAATCTTCCCAGGATGGCCGATTGTGGAATCACCCTGTTGGTGATCTATTTCACGAACTCGCCCCGACTTGTCAAGAAAAAGAGATGAAAACAACACTCATTCTACACTTCGATCCGATCGGACTTATATTTGTAATTTGTTTAACCATTTTGCTAAATAATTTTCTACATCATGTTTGTACTACTTTTACTTTTATTTATAAATTGAATTAAACTTTAATTGAAATAAAAAAACAAACTTTGGAATAAAATCCTATATGAAGGTGTTAGAGTCGCAGTAGCGCTTGCAGACCGATTGAAATTAGTTTGGACACATCTCACAAAATTTGAAGCGGTATAAAACACTTTAACTTTGCTCCTTTTTTTTGCATTTTCAAAGTGCATTATGGTGGTCTTAGGGCCACGATATCCCTGAAAGGTTGATGGCATGTAGTTTGCACTGGTACAAATGCCATGCTCACAAAGTTTGGAGCGGTATAAAACTCTTTGAGCAAAACGTTCACCAGCTCTCGGTCTATATAGTCCAGCCAACGAAGGAAAAATAAATGAAAAAAATCGTTTAGTCTGGTTTATTTTTTTAAGTGGTAGGGGTGACCTTCACGTCCAACATACTAAGAGTCCCCAGTCCAGAGCCGTGAGCTTAAGCCAGGAGAGGGGGTTAAAGGTCCCCTTTTTCAGTTTTTCGCGAATATTTCGAACACCAAGGGCTTAAGTGAAAAAGTCTGCACTAAGGAATTAATAGCTGCATTTTATTTTCCCCCAGATCTGATCCGGATTGGATTTAGAAACATAAATACAAGCATTACAAAAACAAAATTAAATTTCCTAGGAAAAACGTTAAATTTATATTTTCGCTGGGAGCAACACTAAGAAACATGCGGGTGGAGAAATGTCAAGAAATCTAAAAAATCGGTCATTAGCCTACAAAATATAGTGTTTCTTGATCAATTTTACCCAGAAATAACAGAAAAGGTAAGTAAGAAATAACAGAAAGAGTAAGTATATGTATTCATAATTATTTCATTGATGATTTGGAAGAGAGTTCATGGGGTTAAAACAGGTGGCGGGGGTTAAAATTTCGTAATTTAATTTATTTGCTACGGCGTTTGCATTCACTATGAAAAATAGTGTTTCTTCAAATGTAAAAATTATAC
The DNA here is from genome assembly GCA_947049315.1 of Epistrophella euchroma. NCBI lineage: Eukaryota > Metazoa > Arthropoda > Insecta > Diptera > Syrphidae > Epistrophella > Epistrophella euchroma. The sequence goes on from OX346245.1 coordinate 64,183,143, forward strand.
TGGATTTTGCCAAGTTACTGACCATGAATTTGTAAAATAATTTTCAGACATGTACTAAGAAAAAAGTTGTTTAGGTTAGGGGGGTCTATGTCCCCCCCCCCCCCCCCCCATTTCCAAATTTAACAGTTTATTTAAAAATTGAACTTGAATTTAAAGTTTTGAAAAAAAAAATTTAATGATTAAGCTTTATTGAAATTCAACCTAAAATTTTAGGTTGAATTAAGAAATGCATTAAGCTGTATTGAAATTCAACCTAAAATTTTCTTTGAATATTAACGTAACTTTTCTTTAAACCAAACATTGTTTAATATGCCCTATGCAGTTTTTCTATATTGCTTTTACTATGAGCAACGAGCAAGCACACATATCTATTCTTTCTATTTTTTGTTCGGTTTTCACCTATCACATAAGCACTTTTATAAATCGATCTGCAAGTGCATTAGAAGATTAGCGGAATTCACTCTTTGCTGTACATAGCAGAGAGTTAATCCCGCTGGCTAGCATTAGGTTTTTTTTGTTTTGCATGGTGTGGTCGCAGAGAACAAAACGAGTCGAGTACTGTTCACGAACATCGAATACTCACTCGAAAAAAGCGAGTTCAAACAAACAGAGTCACCCCAAAAGAGATGTTCACGAGTTTTCCTGTTCACGAGTATAATGACTCGTGATTCACAATAAATACTGAACGAGTATGAACGAGCATACCTTGCAACCGAGTTGAAAGGTTTCGAATAAAAACGAGTCAAGCGCTCGTGAACAAAATGATCACGATCAATGTGCTCGGATGTACTCGACTCGTAGGATGTGTATCCGAGGTTGGTGGTTGACACAGTACACATAGAAGGTAATATCTTCCGAGTTTCCATTTTTGTTCAGTTCTGCGCATGTCTTGTATTTTGTTTTTGTAAATTGTGGACGAGGGTCACTGCGATTCGGAAACACTTGTTTTGTTTTTGTAAATTCTGACAGGCAGGTCACTGTTATTTTCGAAGATGCGCAATATATTACCTTCAATATGTGTACTGATGGGTTGATGGGTTATGTAACTACATCTTCTTTTTCTTTTCAATACAATAGCAAAAAAAATACAGAATCCAGTTTAACTTCTTTCCACAAACCGCCAACCATAAAAACGATAAATACACAAAAATACCTAAAATCTACCTACCCTACAACAACGAACGACCATATTATGTACACATCCGCAAACAAAATGTTCACGATATTCACTTTGTTCACGATCACCGATTTTGGTTCGAGTATACTCGCTTTGTTTTGAGTACTCGAAAATATTTCCAATTGTTTACGAGCATTTTGCTCGTGGGTATACAAGTGCGAGAAGTTCACGAGTTCGAACAATTTATTTGTCTTTACTTGTGAGTATTTTAACTCGTGGATAACATTACTCATGAGCATAGAAGCAGAACGATCGATTATGAACGAACATAAGGAAAAAGTGGAATTGTTCGAACATATTCGAACATGCTCTTTTTAATCTCTACGTGTGATGCTATGAGGGCAACGGCATATTTTGTTTGCCTAACTAGCCAAAACTTTTATTCGGTCTCTTTTCGATAGCAACCACCGCGAAGTCAAGTTCGTCGCTCATGGTAACTAGCTTTTACCTTTCAATTGCTTTACCTAACATTTTTTTGATTTATATTGTTCAAATAAAATTGAAGTTTTGAATCGGACTTTTTTATTTAAATCGAGAACAGTGGCTAAGTGCTAAATTTTAGTTTAGTATTTATTGCTGTTTTTAATTCTTAGTCGAACGCTAAAAACTAGATAGCTGTAGGTCTTTCAATTTTTGAGAAAATTCAAAATTATGAACACTACTACTTTTTTAGAAATTTTTTTTCAAGAACCTTTACCCCCTCCTGTCTAAAGCTCGCGGCCTTGGACTGAGGACTTTCAGTATATTATACCTGAGCATCACCCTAACTTCGAAAAAAAAATAATCTAAACTACACGATTTTTCCATCGTTGGCAAAGTGACGGTATGACAAGAGAAATAATTTTTTAAAAAAGTAGTAATTTTTGATTTTCTCAAAAACTGAAAGACCTTCCCACAGCTATCTAGTTTTTAGCGTTCGACTAAGAATTAACAGGAATTGATACTGAAATAAAATTTAGCACTTCGCTACAAAAAAAATTTTAAAATAAAATCATTATAAATTTTATTTTTCAAAACTTTAAATTCAAATTCAATTTTTTTTATAAACTGTTAAATAAAAAAATAAAATAAATAAAAAGTCATGGTCAGCAACTTGGGAAAATCCAGTATACTTACCTTTGAAAAAACAGTTATTTACATAGTGAATGCAAACGCTGTAGCAAATAAATTAAATTACGAAATTCTAACCCTCGCCACCTGTTTTAAAACCCATAAACTCTCTTCCAAATCATCAATGGAACAATTATGAATACATATACTTACTTTTTCTGTTATTTCTGGGTACAATTGATCAATAAACACTAAATATTATAGGCTAATGACCGAATTTCTCCACCCCGCATCTTCCTTAGTGTTGCTTCCAGCGAAAATATAATTATAACATTTTTTGTAGGAAATTTAATTCCTTATTGTAGACTTTTTCACTTAAGCCCTTGGTTTTGAAATATTCGCGAAAAACTGAAAAAGGGGACCTTTAACCCTGGCTTAAGCTCGTGGCCCTGGGCTTGGAACTTTTGGTATATTGGACCTGAGGGTCACCCCTGCCACTTAAAAAATTAACCCATTTGCCACTTTGGTCATTTGTGACCAAATTTGGTCATTATTTGTTCACTTGGTCACATGGTCATTTTTTAGTCCATTTGGTCATTTTTTTTTAAATATCGATTTTATGCACATAATGTATATTTGTTTATATTAAGCTTCTACTTTGATCTCATTTTAAAATGCTCTGAAAAGTTATTATTTTTATGTTTTTTTTATTTATGATTCGTTACGTTTACTTATTTATGTTAGTCTAATAATTTAATTAAGTTACTTAGGTACCTACTTTGTGAATTTGTTGGTTTCTGTTTTTTATTGTTGTTGTTTATTATTAAAACCTAGTTTATAGATCGAAGCGAAGTTTTCATACAAAAAAATAGCTTTTTTCACAGGCGTGGAAAAATACAATAATATTAAATGAATTTATTTAAGCGAAAAGGGTGAAGAATAATTTGTTATGAAGTAAATACAATTCAACGAATTTATCTAAACCAAATATAAAACTAAATTAATTTTTTTTTGAACACCTCTCGACGCGAGATTTATTGATATTTCATTTCGGTTTGAGTTTTACTTCGCATTTTGATATATAAACTAGACTTAATACATACAAACAAAATATGTCATCTGTGTAATATAAAGAATTATGTTAAAATAAATGCGATGAATTCATTGTTTTCTGTGTTTAGAGGTACAAATAATTCGGACTCAAATTATTTTGGTCATTTTTAGCTACAGTTGGTCATTTTTATTTTTAATTTTGGACACAAATTTTATTTTCAAGTGGCAACCGTGACCCAGACTACACGATTTATTTCATTTATCTTTTGATTCTAGGACTTCGTTGACTGGACTAATAAGGGAACCTTGTTTTCCGCGTGTACTTCTATATTGGCTTATTCTGCAGCGTTTAATGGTCTTCCGCGGCCCATTTTTTCTTTGATCAAACAATTATTATTTTTAATCTTCACTTTCATTATTATAACAATATTTTTTTTTCTAACCGTAACCTATAGATAAAAATCGCATACTGTTTCTATTCAAGTGATGCAAAAAAAACAGAGTATTTAATGAAGTGATTAGAAAAATGGTAAAAAATAAACTTATTGTGTTTCTCTGAATTATTCTGCCCATGCAGTTTTATTCACAATAGATCCCTCTTAAAAGAACTAAATCAAAAAGGTGGATTTCTAAATTTACTAGAGAGTAACACCCTCTGATATTAAAAAAAAAAAAAAAAAATTTATTCATGCAACGCGACGTCGGAAAACCATCTTAAGCGGCCCATACACACGACACTTGTGCATACACTTGTGTCGGTGAATTTAAGTGTGTGTTGTGTATGGGCTGGTGTGTGCACAAAAATTCAAAACATTTTGATTTTTATGACACCGTGTCTGACACCGGTGCACACACTTGTGTTGTGTGTATGGGCCGCTTTAAACGTACTAAACGTCGTAAAGGTCGAAATTCTCATACAAATTTCCGAAGTTTAAGATGAGTAAGACGTTCACGATGGTTTTCCAAAGTTGCAATAATACCCTTATTGTAGGTAATTGGTCCGATTTGTCGAATTAAAATTTTTGACATTTCTCCACTTTTCGATTACATCGTTTTTAGTGATATGCCTGTGTACCGTGTGTGTACGTACGTTCGTAGATACTTTCGGGAGTTTTTTTGAACGACGATATCTCGAGAACAAACAGTGATATCGACTTCGAATAGATTTTGTTTTAAGGCTCTCCCAAACCAACGCGATTAATCGCTGCGACAAAAGAAAACAACAATAACAACACGTGGTTGTCAAACAAAACAACACTTTGTTGTTATTGTTTTGGGAGAGCCTTTACAGATAATAAGGCCACAACGTGCAGAGAGTTTTCATAAATATTCAATAATTTAAGAAAAATTGTAAAATTGCTTGTTTCTCGAGAACAAATAATGCTATTGACTTCGGACTGGTTTCATTTCTATGCATAATGACGCGACGTAGTGAAAAATTGGTAAGACTTTAAAAAAATAAACCCACAGTTTTCTTTTTTTTTTTTTTTTTAAACACTAATAAAAATTGTTAAAAATTATCGAATATCTTAACAACACAGAAACACAAGATATTAACTTCGGGTTGATTTTATTTTATACACAATGCCATAGTTGATAATCGGTAAGGTTTGTAAAAAAAACTCAATTGACTTTTATTTTTTCTAGGTCAAAAAAACTGCTAAACATTGTTGAAAAATGTGTTTCGGCTCCAATATATCGAGAACTCCGAAATAATTTTATTCTACACACGTCATAATTAGTAATTGGTAAGGTTTGTAAAAAAAATTCAATTGACACAATGCCATAGTTGATAATCGGTAAGGTTTGTAAAAAAAACTCAATTGACTTTTATTTTTTCTAGGTCAAAAAAACTGCTAAACATTGTTGAAAAATGTGTTTCGGCTCCAATATATCGAGAACTCTGAAATAATTTTATTCTACACACGTCATAATTAGTAATTGGTAAGGTTTGTAAAAAAAATTCAATTGACGTTTTTTTTTTGAAGATATTTGTATGTTGAAGATATCTTGATTTGTTTGTATGTAAATCCTGGCCTGCATACAAAATTTGAGCTTTCTATAGGGTTGCGATCCGTCCGGATTTTCCCGAAAATTGTCAGGAATTGTCCTGTATTTATTGCTGACAGATCATTTCAAATTACTATCCAAATAGAGAGTGCAACATTATGGAAATGGTCTTTGCATAGTGCCGCATAGAGTCGCTATCTCTCTGTCGATAGTGGAATCTCATTCATATAGATTAATTTTAAAGACTAGTTAATATCAACTTAGCGAAGCAGCCAAAAAAAAAACATAAAAAACATCTAACATCAAATTCGAAATTTTCACAACTAATTCACGACTAAAGGGCTAATTACCCAATTAATCATTTTTCGATAGGTGAATGTTGTTTCAATAACTTGACACTCATAAATGATTAAGGTATGGAGGTTTTCTTTTATATACAGATCTGGGTATACCTTCTCTACTATGAAAGTTATTATCTGTACCCACAATATCGCGACTGGTAAAAACAAAAAATACTGAATTCTGAATCACGTTTACTACGAAATACATATTATGTAACTTACATTTTACTAATTTGATGCGAATAATCTGAGGTTTAATTTGTGTTGCACGATTGGTGTCATTTTGGAAATCTTGCAGTTCTTCTTCGCTGATGACGTTAATTTCCTGCTTATTTACCCAAATATTTTCATATGAACAATTGTTTTGTAAAAGTTCGTTGCGGGTTAAACATCTAGGAAAAAATTTGTACGTCTACATAAACAATGTACAAAAAAAATAAACATAAATTAGGTACCTATGCAGAAAAATTTTTAAAAAATTTGTTATACCTTGTCCGTACACCATGCGCAATTGTAATTTGCAGTTAGACATCCTTCACAAGTATCTTGAATGTAGCATTGTTTTTCTCCTAAACATAAAAATGATTACATATTTCAAAATTTCTAAAATATTTGTATTATTTGGTCACCTTTCACATCCGTTGCAGTTGATTTATTTTTAAATATTTGTATTATTAATATTAAAATGAGCACATTGGTTTTTGAACTAAACATTATTGGTACAAACTCGATTTAAAAACAAAAACCTTTGCATTGTTAAATGAAATAAACGTCTAGCATTTCAGCATACCTACCTATAATACTAAGAATATTATCTTTTTATACCTAGTTAAAAGATAAAGAAAGCATTATGAACACTTGTTTAACTGGCCATGAGCTATCTTATCATTTACAGATATTTTGTTACTTTCTCAAAATATACCGGTAGGACTGTTTAACTATACACAACACACACTTATAGCAGGCGCGGATTCAGGAATACAGTTTGGGAGGGTAGGGGGTCAAAGTTGCCTGAGACCAGCCAACAAAAAAAATTCGTGAATAACCAAATTAAAGAACTTATCAGAGTGAAACAACTTCTCAATGCCCTTCAGTCAGGTTTTCGTTCTGGGCATAGTTGCACTTCCGCTTTATTAAAAGTTACTGATGATGTAAGACTGGCAATAGACGCAAATTATACAACTGTGATAACACTTCTGGACTTCTCAAAAGCTTTTGACTGTGTCAACCCGAATATTCTCTGTGATAAGCTAACGCAAAATAATTTTACCTTCTGTGATACCTCTAATAAACTTATCTCTTTATATATGACAAATCAAATGCAAGCCGTTTCATGTAATAGTAAATTGTCCTCTTTTCTTCCTGTCGATAATGGTGTTCCTCAACAATTTTACCTATAGAAGTTAAATTGAAGCTGGTAAAAGCTCTTATAATTCCCATAATCTCTTATGGCTGCGAATTGTTTGCCAAGCCTGATTCCTTTTCGCTCCAAAAGCTTAAAATTGCCGTTAACTCAGTTGCCCGATATGTTTTTAATCTCCGGAGGTTTGATCATGTTTCATCTGAAGCTCGACAACTTCTTGGATGCACTGATCTCTATAATACACTGGATAGTGTATTCCCTACAAAGTATAACAGTTTTTTTGACTCCAATTGAAGATGACATTTGGGAAGGCAGCTCCACTCTCTGACATCTTCTGAGCACAAAAAACTCATTTTGACGTAAGAACTAGTGATGCTTAAACATCGATAGTTTCCATTTTCGAAAGTTTTGGAAAAAAAACTATCGATACAACGATAGTCGAATTTGAAATAAATTACCCAATATTTTGTTTTATTCAAATAAATAATTATGTAGCTTGCTCACTTTTAGACTAAAAAAAATATGTGCCACCCTAAATCTTTGTGTTTCATTATTGTATGTGAGCCAAAGTGACATTTCGGTACAAAAATATCCTTATGTAGGCACTATTCAACCTCCAAACGCATTTAGCTTTTAGGGCGGTATTCACCGAGCACTCATAAACGGCTCATAAGCTTATGAGGCTCATAACTTAAAAATTATTTGTGCTATTCATCAACCACTCATAAGTATTTTTCGAAGTCCGAAAATGAGAGCCAATCTTTCTCCACCAGGCATGTTAAAACTGTAAAATCAAACTGTTTTCGAACATGATTGACAGCTGCCAATTGAAATGTCAAACACAGGTAAACAAAACTAAAAAAATTGTGTGTGGAAATAATTTTTGTGTTCATTTTATTTAATTAAAATTCTATGGTTTTCAAATTTCTGCTTCGGTGTGCCTCATCTGTTGCTCCTCTGTTCTTTCGTGATTCTATCTTTTTTCCGTGAAAAGTTGAAATGACGATAAAGACGAACATTTTAAGAAAATTTAATCGACGAATCGGTAGACAATGAGGATCATTCTCCCCATTCAATGGAATACTTATAATAATGCACTAAATGGAATTAAACCAGTCCTACAAATCGAAAGCCATAAGCGTAAACTAAAGAAGAACCGATACAACAACAAAATTTACGTGTTGATAGGTACAATATCAACGTTTGTATATAAAGTTCAAGTTAATGTCTTCAAGAACATTGTCCCCATGGAGTACATCTACAAAAAAAGGCCTAGAAACAACGCAGCAAAATGTTGGCAGATAAGGCTGATGATCGCAGACATAAAATGCGGAGGCGGGCGGTGGCGAGAAAAACGTTTTGCTAAGGAAGACAAAGTTACAGCTTTGGCAGCGACCACCGGTACAAGCAAGTAGTCTTCCTAGTTCCTAAATTGGTTTGTATGTATACATATATGTAAATCCTTTTTAATAAAATTAATAGAAAAGCAACAAAATAAATTAATAGACAACGAAAACACTGTCGAGTAAATTAGACACACTAGCTTTATTTACTTTATTGCCACGCAAGGTACTAGCTGTTCAACCCGCCCATAGAATAAACCTGGAAAAAAATTGGATCACAAATGGTGTAACATGCAATTTACTGATTGTGATTTGAGGATTCCGTGGTGTTACTGATGGTGGTTTACGCTCACCAAAGTTCAAGATACAGTTTTCCAGCAGATTTATCACATCCTTTCGACGATTCTTTATCGCGTGTGTACTAGTCTCAACCAATGAGGAATGATGACATTGTGGCCGGTGGAATAAATCGAAGCACAAATAATGATTCTTCTTTCAAAGCCCGCAATGGATTCTGTTTCTCACAACCGGCTCTGCCAGATGATTTGATTCTGTACACAGCACAAATGAATCAGACACAATCGGCAATTAATGTATGTATGTATGTTGGGTAAATGTTTTTACAAATCAAAAGATTGTTTTTTTTGCATTAAAATTTTATGAAATAAAATGTAATGCACTTAAAATGCGGCAGAGGTATTTGTTTTATTAATAGGAAAGTATATCAATGTGATAAATTCTTATACTGTTGTGTTAACTAAAAATGACTTACCTAGGTACTTTGATAAAACAATTTCAGAAGTTTGTTTTCTCATATGTTAATAGTTTTAAAACTATTTTAAATAAAAAAGATGTATTTCGAACATTTAACTGCTAAAAGCTGTGGAACCTTGTCTCAAGTGAAACTATGTAACTTCCCAATTGATAGAAGTGTGCCTAAATATTATGCACCCACATCTCAGACTCTTGGGATGTTGAAGGGTGAATGTTTCAGATTTTTTTTGTTGTTGTTTGTGTGCAAATCCTAGTCTGCATACAAAATTGCAGCATATTAGTACCCTATAGGTTTTGAAGATTGAGATTACGAAATCGACGATTCTTGGGTATTAATAAAATACAAAGTTTAAAAACTAAAGAAATGAAACATTGTTCTTAATAAGTCCGCTGACGGAACCATATTCTGAGCTTCACGGCACTACCTTGCCCCCAGATATTTAAAAAACAATTTACATTAAATTATTTTTTGTTTGCTCTTGTTTATGGATCCTTTTGTTTTTTTCTTCTTTATTTTTTGTTAGGATTAACAGAAGATTGAATTGTATTATATAACAGTTTTCTACTGGTATAAGAATGATGCTGGGAATTTACAATTTATTCTTTCACAGGTCCTTCTTCCTTAAATGGTGAAAAATAAACCGAAATTAGTTTTACTCAAATGGTGGGAGAAAAATAATAACTTACAAGAGCGATAACTTCACCACCAGCATTAAAGAATTTAACCAAGTCTACGAAAAGTCCTGTCCAAGTTGTAGTCGATTACTTGTTGTCACCCTAACGGTAGAATTTAAGACAATGACAATGGTTGGGTTATCCTCGTATTTCTCACCTAATTGATCGTAAATTGTAACCAACTAGTTGCAACTCACAAGGATATAATTTTTAGGGTTGAGTGCAACTTCATCGAAGTTTGGAGGCAAAGAGTGACTTCACTTGGTTCTTGTCCCAATTACAATTATTACAACAGATGTTGCTGTAATTTTGCAGCCATTAAATTTTCGATAAAGCTCTTAACAGCTTCGGGGCTTAAGTCGTTGGATGGTGGCTTTTATATGGTATCTTCCAATTTGATCAAACGATACTTGAAATTTCACCCTTTTCATACCGAAAAATCAATGATACGGGCATATGATCTTCTTCATCAACGCTGATTGTAACGAAAGAGAGAATCTCTCATCACTGTAATTGGTAGCAATATCCTTTAATGTTGCAACGTATTTCTCTTTGGAGACGAGGAACAACATGTGCGATTCGACGGACCCTCCGAAGATTTTCGATGCCAATTGGTGGTTGAAGTCAACAATTAAATACAGCGAGTAGAATTGGATGCATTTCTCGAGATCATCTTGGTTAATAAATTCTTGTAACAAGTCTTCTTATCATTGTGTGGCTTGAAAAGAATCACTAAGCTATTCTTGGCTTCGTATTCTGCGTTGATTGTGAGGCTATTGGCAACGGCCATGAAAGCCTTAGCTACTTCTTTAGTTTCGCGATTGGCAAAGAAACCAACAACGGCAATTTCTCGATTTCTTTAGCAGGTTGTCCAGTCTTTATGTTGATTCATGCAACATATTCGGCTTAACGTCGTTAAATAAGAACATTCTTGGGTAGTTTCAACTTTACCCAATTTAATGTCCACACGATGGTGCATAGAATTCAACAAATTCAGCAAAATTAAAGTTACTACACCGTCTTTCAATTTTATTTCTTCGACTAAAACGTTTTGGGTGCCGCCGCCGCGGCAACTACAAAAAATAGTTAAGTATTTGTCCCGAAAATACATACATACTCACGAAAGTAATTAATTTTGACTAAAAGGCGGAAAACACCTTTATTTACAAAAAACAAAAATCAAAACAAACAAAAAAAAAATAATAATTTTGACACTGACACTTTGAGAGAAGTGTCATTTTGTTTCGAATGTTTTCGAACTATTTTTCGGTGGGAGCGCTCATAACTTATGAGTGGTCGGGACCACTCATAAGTCTTATGAGCGCTCATAAATATTCACTATTATTGCTTGGTGAATAGGTTTATGAGCCTCATAAGTTGTGAGCGCTGGGTGAATACCGCCCTTAGTGCCGCTATTCAACGTTGCATAAGTTTTCTGAATAACATTTTGGCGTTCAAAGGCATTATAAAGAGTATATAACATTATGCACTCGTTATAATGCGATTATGAATTAGGCTGCAAGTATTTAACCATAGCCCATTCCAAACGAGTTTCGATAAATTTATTTTTTTGTGTCTGTGAGCTTTTTTAAGTGCCTATCTGTGGTTTCTGTTTTTCACATATTTGATACTTGATGAGTTAAATAAAAAATTCGAATTTACCCCCTAAGAATTCATATAAAAATGCTTTGGACCAAATTTAAAGCAAATCGGCCCTCTCGAATTTGGAATTATTGACACTATCGATAGTTTTTTTAAAACTATCGATTTACACGATAGTTTTTTACTATCGATAGACTATCGATGTATAAGCAACACTAGTAAACACTGAATAAAATTCTTGCTTCCAATTTATTTTTGTGGCGTGCGGTAATTGTGCTTAAAATGCATTTTGTAATCTTATAAAAATTAATTTTATATCGATCGTTTTAAATACATTCATTTTATGCAATTTGAAATTATTATATGAGAATTCATGCAGTTAAAGCAATTGGAGTTTTGTTTAAAAACGGAGTCCAGCAACCGCAATGCATTAAAAAGCAAGTATGCGTTGATTTTTCATCGCCAAATATTGCTAAACACATGCATTTACGATCCACCATTATTGGTGAATCAATTGCTTGGCTATTGGAGTTTATTTTTTTAACAAAGATTTAGTAAATCCAGAACAATATCGGTCATGTGCGAATTCGTTTAAAATTACGATTAAATTTTAGATTACGATTAAATTTTAGATTTTTAGATTAAATTTTGACACTTCTACGTACAGATTCACCTCACTAGTGTCAAAAATTAATCTCCGGATAAAATTTAACGCGATTTTAAGCTAATTCACACACGGCCATCGTTTCACATTTTCCACTTCTTTGACTTCTTTACTTTTTATATGCTATAAAGTTATACTGTTATACAAAAAAGTAGGCAGCTCCACTATAACAGTTCTTCAAATGGGGTCAACTTTCTTGTATGGATACGCTATCCAGTATATTATAGAGATCAGTGCTTGGATGTAACTTGGATGCATTTTTCAGATACCGTTGCTGTTCCCTTCTCTTCAAGATTATTCACGAAAAAGAGCCTATCTACTTGTTTGAAAAGATTAATTTCTGCTTCTCTAATCGCTACATAATACTGCGACCTTCAACTTTCACCTGCTTGACTTCAAGCAGGCAATTTTTCATTTATGCTGTCAAGCTTTGGAATGATTTGCCCAATCATGTGAAGTCGAAAATTGAACACAGAAAATTTCTTAAAGCCTGCTTTGATCACTTTTCTAGTCTGAGTTGAGATGCTTTTTTTTGTTTTTGTTTCTTTATTTTTCTTTCTTTCGTTTGTTTTGGTAGCGATTGTAATTTAATTTAGTTCAGTTTAAAATAAAATAGTAAAAAAACCAAAAAAATAACCATTTAAAATAACTGATATGTTTATTTATTTAATTCTTTCAAACCTATTATATTTTCTTATATCTTGCTTTTTTTTTTTTATTTTATTTATTCAATTACAATTATTGTTTTTTATATGCTGTACTAGTTATAAGTTTATCTTGATGTACAGCGTTGCTCAATAAACACAAATACAAATACAAATACAAATACAAATAGTTCGCACGAACTAATTCTTATGGTTAAAAACGTTAACTTGGTGAACCATGTACGGTGGTGGTGTTTTTTGGATTTTAATTTACGGAGGATCTATAGTTTTTCCTAGCTCGCTTTTGCTTTTTCCAAAATTTTAATCAATCAAAATGACTTTTTCTCAATTTGAATACTAAGCAGCTTTCAAATTCTAATTTCTATATTTCTTTCAAAAAAAACACAAAATACCCCACAGGACGGAAACGATACCGATATGAGACTTAGTTGTACGAAATCAGGACTACAGTGAAATCCTTCGATTCAGCCATAATTCAGAAGCAGCGCAGCGCAAGGGGTGTGTGCCACCGCATACGGCCCCGTCCTTCGAGGGGCCCGCGTCACTGCTGGATAAAATTAAAGAAACAACAATTTTTTTTAATATCATTTTTACAAGATATTAAAAATGGTATAATTGAGATGAAACAAAAAAGTTTTAAGTTTTTAATTAAGAGCCAGTTGTACAAACGTGATTCAATATTTAACCCGTGGTTCAGGAAATTTAATTTACCGATTTCGACGGATTAACTGAGGTCCAACGATGGTTCAAGGTTCAAGTATGTGATAACAGCAAATTACATGCCTGAACTATCGCTTAACAGTTTTATGTGCGGTAGAGCTGAGCTTAAAGATAATTTTTATGTTTTAAGCTCTTCTTCCTTTATTGAGTTATTGTATTAAGTTCTTTCTTAAGACTAACTTAACTAATACATTTCTTTTTTAAAAACTTATTGTCTAATTACCAAAGTTAAGTTAAGCGTTAAGTGCAACGATTGCAAGAAACTAAATTCAATAATTAATTATAAATTAATTTTTTTAAATTCATAAGTAACTAGCTTATGACTTAAATCTGTTTTAATTCATAAGTCACTACAGCTGGCTTATGAATTAATTTTTTTTAATTCAGAAGTCACTAGCTGGCTTATGAATTTAATTTTTTTAATTCATAAGTCACTTGCTGGCTTATGAATTTAATTTTTTAAATTCATAAGTCACTAACTAGCTTATGACTTAAATCGATTTTAATTCATAAGTCCTTTAGATGACTTGTGAATTAATTTTTTTAAATTTATAAGTCACTAGCTAACTTATGAATTAAATTTGTTTAAATTCACAAGTCAGTAACTAGCTAATGAATTAATTTTTTTTTAATTCATAAGTCACTATTCCTAGCTTATGAATTAATTTTTTTTAATTCATAAGTCACTAACTAGCTTATGATTTAAATCTCTTTTAATTCATAAGTCACTAATTAAAGGTTATATTTATTGAAGTAGGGTTCGATAGTTTTTTGCTGATTTTGGTTGGATATGGTCAGTAATGTTTTTTATTTGCTCGGCTATATTTTGATTGATTAGAACTTGTTTATTATTTTCTACAGTAAGTTTCCTATTAGTGTCGTATAAATTGTCTAGTTTGTTTTTTATTTTTATTTCATCGTTACTGCCCATCGTTCCGGCAATAAGTTTTATGTTATGTTACCGTTAATGTTGTTTAAATCATGGAACGTGATTTCTTGGGATATAGTAATTGTCAGTATCGTCAGAAATATAAGTTACATGGTCCAAGCTACTTTAGTCATTATTGTTTCCTGTAAATAAACAAATTACGTACATATTTTAGTTTTCTATATGCTAACTGTTGGATGGTCTATATTTTGATATTTTTTCCTTGATTAAATATGAGTTCTGTAATACTTATTTTTGTTCTGTGTGTCGATAACATGGTCCTTCGTCAATTTTGTGTGTATTTAATTTCCTATACTTTGAATGGTTTTTTCCACCTCTGACTGCTTTGATAAAATTCTTTCCGTCTTCTAAAATGTCGTTTTTTCGATTTTCTTTTAGTCTGTCTATAACTCTTTGTTTTTTCTTAAGAATAGTGTCATGAATGTCTTTATATTAGTCTGGATATATCTGTCCATTCACGAAATTAATGGGTTTTCGATTCGTTGTAGAATGTGTTGTATTGTTGTAATACGTTATAATCTTCAGAATTTTATCTTCGACTGTATCTTCTTTAGTTCTTTCGTCATGGTTTAAAAGTCTAATGTGTTCATTCATTGTATTGTGTAATCGTTCAACATCAAAGTTTGATGTGTGATTACTTTTTGATGTGTAATGGATTCCTATGTTACAATGTTCTAAATATTTTTTCATGGGAATTGCTTTGAATCCTAATTCATTATCCACTATAATTGTTCTTAAATTGCCGAATTGACTTAAATAAAAAGAAACGGCTCTCTTGAACTCAATCCAATTCCTGTTAGTAATTTTTATTGCGCAAACGTGTTTTGAGAATTTATCTATCATCGTTAAAAAGAGAGACTTTTCTTAACTATAAAATACATCTACATGAATAATGTCATGTGGTTTCGTGGGTGTTTCTGTAATTTTTAGAAGTGGTTTGGGAGGTTTTCTAACATATTTTTCAGTATTGCATACATCGCAATTGTTTATGAATTGTGTTATTCGTTTTAATAATTTTGGGTTAAAATAATTTAATTTTATTTCTGTATATACTTCTTCAATTCCTCTGTCGTTATTTCTCAGATGTTCTTACTCTATAATATTTGATAAATTGTGTTCATCTGTTACATTTTCTAACAGTTTAAAACAACGAATAATTTTAAATCTAGAGATGTTTGAAAAATTTTCACTGAACACTTTTTCAATAGTTTTATAAAACTGTTCATCCTCGATGAAGAAAATATCCATGCTAAGGGTTTATGATCGGTTTCGATAATAAATTTCCTACCAAACAGATAAGGTCTATAGTATTTTGTTGCCCATACAATGGCAAGCAACTCTTTTCCAATCGTACTATAATTGATTTCGTGCTCGTTCAAGGTACGGCTTCCAAATGAAATTGGATGGTTCTCTTGTGAGAGAATGGCACTTATCGCAAAATAACTTGCGTCTGTAGCCAAAGTGAAGGTTTTTTAAAAATTGGGATATTAACTATGAGAGTTTAAAGTGTCTCGAAGGCTTTATTATATTCGGGATTAGAAATATTAATTTTTGCGTCCTTTTTAAGATATAATGTTATAGCTTAATCACAATCACGCGTTCGGCCGTTCCAACTTTGACATATTGAATAGAAACAATGGATTCTTATGAGGCAATCTGAAATGTTACCTCAAGCTTTGTACTCGCTTTAGATCGTAAATATCGTAAGATCGAGCTCAACGCCAGAATAGATCTATTTTCTATTTTGTCGCGCTTTGACAGCTGACAACTACTGTCATTGTATATTTTTTTTAATTTGTGAAAGATTCGAGGCAAGAGCATATCTCCATTTGCAAAGAAAGAATAGAATTAAATTTAAAAAAAAACTAAAATTTATAAATTGAAATAAACAGAAAAGTGTAAGTGCAACTTGTGTGTGTGTTTTTTGTGTCTTTCGTGTTTCCCTTCCCTTGTCCAAATCCACCAAACTCAACTGCATATTTTTGAAATGGGTTATGCCGGTATTTCTTCAATAAAGTGCTTTTCCATGCGGCGTCGCGTAGGAGTTTCATATCCACGATAACCGAATCTGGAAGTTTAATAACCCATGTAAATATTTTAGTTTGAAAATGTCCGGACTAAAAGTGTTCTAAATGCATACATTTTGTATACCTACCTACAGTAAACAAAGAAATATATGTATTTGGTGAAGCAACAGCTTGTGAAAACCCAGGCTTTAGTAGCCTACACCTTGAACTTTTAACCATTCCTGTTTGCGTTTCTGTTTACTGCCGAATCTCAGATAGGCACTTTATCAAGAACTTCCTTACAAAAAAAAATCACATCTCTGATTGCACGTGCCAGAGACTGGGATTAGATCCCGCGATCTATGGTGTGACACTGCTACGTCGTACTATTACGTCGCGGGGAAAAGAAATCTAAAAATTTCCGCATAAACCATTAAATAAATTAAAAAGTTCCCATTTGGAAGCCACAGAGCACATCAGAACCCGCAGCAGTGTGCAAATACCAACCTCGCTCCAACAGATATGGCCGCACGCGCTTCGAATCTCGGCTGTCGGTGGCTCGCACTCGCACAAACTGTGTTCGGTGTCACACATCGATTTTCTACCCCAGCATTTTTCAAAAAAAACATTTTTGGTTGGTCTTGCTCACTGATCTCTATAATACACTGGATAGCGCATCCATACAAGAAAGTTGATGCCATTTGAGAATTGTTATAATGTTGAGTTGCCTATTTTTTTGTATAACGGTATAACTGTATAACATAATGAAATGAAATTTTTTTTCCAAAATTGCAACTAAAATATTTTTAATTCATTTTTACAATTATTTTAAATTACATAAAATCAAATTTACAAACAAGTGATGGTTCTTTTGCTTTTTTTTCTTAGAAATTCCACTTTTTCCCCTCTTCGGTTGTAGTAAAATTTTTAAGATCTCAGCAACTTGAACTGGCCTTCTCAGCCTCAAAGAACATACCTAAATTGTTGAGTTGCCTTACTGAACATACCTAAAGTGTTGAGTTGCCTACGTACTTGTCATCTTCAATTGGAAGTAGAAAAACTGTTATACTTTGTAGGGAATCTACTATCCAGTGTATTATAGAGATCAGTGGTCTTGCTCACTGATCTCTATAAACACTGGATAGTGAATTCTCTATATGTATAACAGTTTTTGTGAAGAAAATTGAATTTGACAGTTCTCGTTCTTCCCACACAGTTTGTGTCTTTTTTAAACAAAAGGAAAGAAAGAGATAGATAGAATTGAAATTGTTTCGTATTCGTACCCGCATAACCAAACAAAAAAATGGCCGCGTTCATCAGGAATTCTTAAATTTCAGAATCTGAAATTTCAGATTTTTTTCGTTTTGGGATAGATTTTTTTCGTTGAACGCAAAAACAATCTGAAATTTCAGTCAAAAGACATTGTGTCAAATTCCTGTATTTACTTATAGAATATGCATTGAAGCGAAATAAAAGAGAACTTTATATATTCTTTAATTGATAATTTAGCAGGAGCTTTCTAGATGAAATTTTATGTAAAAAGGTTAGCAACATTAAATTTCAATAAAATTGTTTGTTATTTTGCAGTAATTTGTTTTAACTTGAATGAAAAATTGTTCCAGAATAAACCGTTAGAGAATTATGGGAACACTTTTGTAAGAAATTCATTCCTTTTATTCAAAGCGTCACTAAATAATTAACAAAAAGTTCTTTCATTCAAATAAGTAAGTATTACAATTTTATTATAAGAACTTATAAGCACAAATCCACCACACCGAAAATCATAAAGTTCAACTTTTAATTGTAGCAGTTCAGCTATTTTACACTTCCCCCACCACAAACAATTGTCATCCGAATTTCCAGACGAAATTTTCTTGTCTGAAATTTACGAATAAAGTCTTAACTACATAAGCCAAGAAAGTGAAAAAGTACAAAAGTGAAAATTTTGAAACTCATTTTGGGATAGTGTTTCTCACAGGAAAACTTATAAAAATGATGTAGAAAGCTTAAATTTTGGTTTAAAAATAAAATGCCCTAGCCGGAAAAAAAAATTTTTACTTTTGTAATTTTGCAAAAAGTGGCCAATGTAGTTAAGGCTTAAACTTAGGCCGTGTGCGAATTCGTTTAAAATTTCGATTAAATTTTATCCTAGATTAAATTTTGACATTTCTACGTACAGATTCACCTCACTAGTGTCAAAAATTAATCTTCGGATAAAATTTAACGCGATTTTAAGCCAATTCACACACGGCCTTAACTAAACGTAACTAAAAGTCACTAACAGCCATATTATTCACTTAATACATCTAGATTAAAACTTAAATCTGGATGTAAAGCATACAAATTCAATGTAAATTCATCTGGATTTAGGTTTAAATCTGGATGTATCGAGTGAATAATATGGCGGTAAAAGTCATCTAACTTTTTATGACAGCTGGCCAATCAGAAGATCCAAAAATTCAGAAATCTGAATTTTCAGATGTTAACGTAATGGATTGAACGCGGCCAATCTAAACTGTAATAACTGTTATAAGTGTTATATATAATAAAGAAAATCTGACGTTTCACGTCCTTCCCACAGTTATACCTTCAATTTTCTTCAAAATTTTTATATGAATTCAGTGTTTATAGAGATCAGTGGTCTTGCTGGATGTTTCCCAAATGTGTGAACACAAATGAATAGCGAAAGGTAAATAGTTTCGAAAGTTGAGGTAAATGTATGTAGGGGGAGGGAAGGGATTAAATTAATAACTCGTAGTTTTTTGTTTAAGTTAAATGTAGTTTTTAATTCACTGATTAAAATAAAATTAAATTAAAATGTTAATAAAAAAATTGTTTCTTTTGATTAAATTAAAGTTTGAATTGTAGGTAAATGATAAATTCAACTTGACTTTCAATTGACTTTGACTTAACCTTGACTTGACTTTACTTTTCTATTCTTTACTTTTCTTAACTTTTCTTGACTTTACTTTACACACTTCTATGACCGAATAATTTAAGGTTACATTATATAAGCTTCAAATAGTTAAAATTCGATTATTAAGTGTTTATGTACTTCATGGAATGCTTTGGAAAATCTATATTATAGTTGAATAAGGTAAATGTTCAAATGTTTGGCTTTAATTTAGGATATAAAATATAGTCATCCTACACTCGGCCATCCTGCTTGTCGGCTGTCTCAGACGAATTGGCATCTTCATCTCTTACATCTCATCATTTGTAGCATCATCTTCACCTTCGCTTTCATTCTCATCGCTTTCAATCTCATCGCATTCACTACCATCTTCGTTGCGCCATGGTTTCATAAAATCGGCTGATGACGAGGTTAAATTCGGTCCCCCGTGATTTCCCACTTTACGAACATCGTAGCGGTCATTTCGTTTGATTTTGACGACTTCATTGGGGCCTAAGTGTAATGGATACAACTTAGTTCCCGGTGCAAACTGAGTTTTCTTAATTGCAACAAGATCACCCAATTTGTACTTCGTAGCAGCTTTTCTCTTACGGTTGTAACATTTCCGGTTTTCTTCTTGAATCTTTGCAATTTGTTCGTTGGCTTGACTTCGCAGATTATTTCTCTCATCTTCGAACTCTTCGATTAGCAGCTCCTCTATCTGTTGCTTGAGTTCAACGTTCTCAATAGATCTCATTTGAACTCCAAACATTAACTCAAACGGCGTTTTATTCGTGCTTCTATTTATCGTTGAATTAATAATGCTTTGCAGCCTTGGTACATGCTTAAACCACTTGTCCGGAGCATCGACAGACATCTTCGTCAGCATTTCAATAATAGTTCTGTTTATCCTCTTGACCTGTCCGTTCCTACGAGGAACACCTGTAGTCACCAGTGAATGAGTTATCCTTCTTTCTTCGCAGTACTCTTTGAATATGTTGGATGTAAAAGGAGCACCTCTATCAGTGATGACTCTTACTGGATCGCCAAATGTTTCGCTCTGGAGCAAAAAGTTTCTTCACGACTTCATCCGCACCCGTAGACTTAACCGGAAAAATCCATGTAAATTTAGAGAACCCATCGACGATAACCAACAAATGCTTGTAACTCTTGGCTGTCGAGTTCATCGGACCAAGATGATCAAGATGAAAAGTATTTAGAGGGGTATCAAATTTCTCAATCGGATTGAGAAAACATTCCTGCTTCCCAATTTTCCTAGCTCCAAGTATGCATGGAATACAGTTTGCGATGACTTTTTTGATTTTCGACGGTAAACTTGGTATCCAAAAATCTTTTCTAGCTAGCACTTCAACTTGACGTGCACTCAAATGACCTTGCTCATGAATGCCTCGTAGCACTTCTCTTTGCAGCTTTTTTGGAACGACCAGTGCATAATCTCCTTCCACAAACTTATAGAGAACACCGTTACGCATAAAAAAATCTTCATGCTCTTCATGTTTTAAAATATTTGATATGAGTGAGCAAAATTCATCAGTTTCTTGCGCTTTTCTCACTCGATATAGAACACCATCCTCAACTCTCAATATTGCCGGGTAACGACTAAGTGCGTCTACATGCCTCATCGATGTTCCAGCTCTATGAAGGACTTCGCAATCAAAATCTCTTAAGAATATTGCCCACCTGGCAACTCTCGTGCATAGCTCCTTTTTTCTCATTGTCGCTGTGAACGCTTTGCAATCTCTGTAAATCTTAAATGGAATACTCAAAAGATACACTCTTAACTTTTGCAGGCACTTCACAATTGCTAAAACCTCCTGTTCATAACTTGTAAGGTTACTTTCACTTTTCGACGACTTGTAACTTATGTAGAATACAGGGTGCATTTCATTGTCATTGTGTTTTTGAAGTAAAACACCTCCGTAGCCAACCTTACTAGCATCAGTATGGAGTTCCGTGTCCAGCACTGGATTGTACAGCTTCAAAACTGGGTCTTTGCATAATGCATCCTTCAGAGTTTGAAAAGCTTCAACTTGAATCAGACCAAAACAAAATGTCGTATCCTTACGTAACAGGTCTGATAATGACTTCGCAATGACCGCATATCCTGCAATGAAACGCCTGAAAAATCCTGTTAGTCCAAGAAATGACTGAATCTTCTTCACAGTATCAGGTTTTGGGAAATTTTGGACTGCCAGTAGTTTTTCTTTCGATGGCTCAAGAGATCCTTTCTCTACAACATGCCCTAAAAACTCTATCTTTTCCGTTATGAACTCACATTTTTTCCAGTTGATAACTAAACCATTTTCAGCAGCAACTTCGAAAACTAATCTTAGCTTTTCTAAGCATTCTTCCGGGCTCTTCGCTTGGATAACAAGATCATCCACGAAAATTCGTAACCATTCTGATCGTAAAAGTTTTTCAAAGACGGCATTTATAAACCTTTGAAAGACCGACGGTGAATTGCAAAGACCAAAGGGTGCCTTAAGAAATTCGTAATGCCCGTTCGGCGTTACAAATGCTGTGAACTTTTGGCTTTCCTCTTCAATTGGCACATGGAAAAACCCATTCTTAAAGTCAAGAACGACAAAAAACATTCCTTCAACTAGATCTTCTAAAATGTCTCCAATCAATGGAAGTGGATGGCGATCTTTGATGATTTTGGCATTAAGAAGTCTGTAATCAACACAAATTCTGTTCGACCCATCCTTTTTCTTGACTAACACTATAGGACTTGAGTAATCCGAATAGCTATGTCGTATTATTCCCTCTGAAAGCCACGTATCTATCTGTTCCTCAACATCTTGCTTCTCTTTTGGTGCTAATCTTCTCGGCTTTTGATAGACCGGACGATCATCGGATAGTACAATCCGCATTTTAACTTCACATTCTTCTGGTTTCTTCGGCTCGTATGAATATACCAAATCTCTTATTTCATTTTGAATCAAAGGATCAGTTATATGATTTAGTTTCTGGTCTATTATTGAACCCAAATCATTCTTCTCGACCAAATTTAGAACATCAATTTTTAAAACATCGTTTTCTTCTAAATTAAAGGTTTCTGGAATTTTTGTAATTTGGATATTACCATTCTCAATGCAAACTTTTGCAACGCTCAAAAAATTCTTTCCCAAAATCATGCTATCTGACATCCATGCATCTGGGACAACATGAAAACGTATGGAGTATAGATCTTCCCATCAAATTTCCTCCTAGCCCATCAACAACAACACCAATCCTCCTCCAAACGCTCATTTGAATCAAAGATACATCTGCCCCCGTATCCACTAATGCATCATATCCTTCTCCAGCAACAACAACTTTCACACAATAGTCTATTCTATTAATCCTCTTGACATTTTGACTAGAGTTCTTGGCATTTTTTTTGGGACAATTTGGAGAAATGTGCCCAAACTCACTACATGAGAAACATCTTGCACCTTTACTTTTATTCGGACAATCATTTTGATTATGTGAAAAAGAACCGCAGTTTGTACATCTTTTCTGACTTCCATGACTTCCATGACTTACATGACTTCCAGCATTTTTAGATGTGTTCGAAGAACTTGGCTTAAAATTTTGTGAAGAGTTTTGACTTCGATAATTGCTGGTACTAGCCATCTGACTTTTTATTCTTTCATAAACAAGAAATTTTTTTTTCAGTTCATCTAAACTAGTTGCTTCAAAAAGAACTGTCTTATTCAACGGACTATCTGGAATACCTTGGACAATATACGTTATTAAAGACTCATCATCAAAATTCCCTTTCATAGCTATTTGTTTCATTGAATACATATATTCTAAAAATGATTCATTACTCCTTTTCTTTTTAATTTGAAGTTGTTTGTGAAGGCTAATGCATGATGGCGAATCATTAAACTCTTTCACTAAAAACTGCTTTAAATCATCACAACTGGTTATTCCGCTTGTCGATTCCACTGCCAGTTTTGCAGCTCCTTTCAGTAAACGCCTACCATAAAGGTATTTTTGTACACTGTAGCTATGTCTTCAAAGTCTTTCAACCAAATAATCACATTTTTCCCACCTTCCCCAGAAAATCTATCTAAAGATTCTTCTACATCTTTAAAAACAAAATTATTCGTTTCGAGCATCTTTTCAAAAGCTTTTAGATTTTAGCAATATCTTCCTTAGGACGTTCACTGACTTCACTCTCACCACCTGAATCAGTATTCTCTTGTACTAACCCCTTTGCAATGAACTCTGCAACAAATTTTGTAGCTGATATTTTTTCTTTCAAAAAAAAATTATTCAACCTTTCAACTAATTCTGATTTTAAATTATATCTATATGATAAATTTTCTTCTTTTAAAATAGTTTGTAATTGCTTTGTGGTTAACTTTCTTAATTCATCCATTCAAAATTAGACTTTCCTCCCCATCACTTGCACGATCATAGTTTAAAAAAAAAAAAATCGTTGGCTTAAAGCTTTCGTTTTTAATGATTTGTTTTGATATTTTTATTTAATAGAAAATAAATGTAAACATAAAATTTGCATGCGACTTAAAAGCTCTTTTCATAATCAGTCTTTCAACATTTCATACTTTCATGCGATAAAAGCTTTTAGAACTATGTATATTCAAATTCTAGAACTGGAGACTTGACTTGTAAAAGAAATTTAGAAAAGAATTTTTCTCTACTAAGTGTGTCTCAAAGCTTTTCGTGCATATTGTTATCTCTTAAATAAAGTTTCAAATATGTAAGACGGAACAACATGAAACGATCTCACCAATTTTGTGTGCTGTGTGTGTATATTTTTTTTTTTTCTTTGTATATAAAATGATAACACTCTCTTAGTTTGCACTCTCGTTTTGAATTTTTTAACTGAGCCACACTTGTCACATGAATTTCTTTTTTATGCATACAACATGAACTTATATTTTTCAAGCTTTAAATGCAATATTTTTTAGATTTTGAAATATTAGTTTAAACAAGGTTATCCAAAGCTTTTCATCTTTTATCTTTTCACTATGGAATTATATATTTGTTTTAGTTTAAATTAAAAAAAAAAAAAAAACACTTCGCGACACTTGTCCAGCAACACTTCTGACACCAATTGTAGGGGGAGGGAAGGGATTAAATTAATAACTCGTAGTTTTTTGTTTAAGTTAAATGTAGTTTTTAATTCACTGATTAAAATAAAATAAAATTAAAATGTTAATAAAAAAATTGTTTCTTTTGATTAAATTAAAGTTTGAATTGTAGGTAGATGATAAATTCAACTTGACTTTCAATTGACTTTGACTTAACCTTGACTTGACTTTACTTTTCTATTCATTACTTTTCTTAACTTTTCTTGACTTTACTTTACACACTTCTATGACCGAATAATTTTAGGTTACATTATATAAGCTTCAAATAGTTAAAATTCGAATATTAAGTGTTTATATACTTCATGGAATGCTTTGGAAAATTGATATTATAGTTGAATAAGGTAAATGTTCAAATGTTTGGCTTTAATTTAGGATGTAAAATATAGTCATCCTACATGTATTAAATGGGCTACTACAGCGCCTCCTAACGAGAAGGCCGAACGTAAAAAAAAACGACTCCATGATAGTACTATAGATTTTATATACAATGCTTGAACGAGGTAGTGAACGTTTCGTTTTGTTTTTTTTTTATATGATTGAAACCTATCTCTTTCTTTTCTTTAGTTTAAAAAAGACACGAATTAGTACAACTGTCAAATTCAATTTTCTTCAAAAAAAAAAAAAAAAATTGTTATACATATAGAGAGTCCACTATCCAGTGTTTTATAGAGATCAGTGGATGTAAGGCGGTTCTGTTCCCTGTTCAGGTGAAAGGAAAATATTGACTGCAGCGCTCAAAGGAAAAGGTTCAACTATTTGGTTTAATGTGCGCGCAGTTACATTTAATTCGGTGTGCAACAAATTGAAGAATTGATTTGGGGCGATCTTTCATTTTGTGTCAAAACACAAACTTGGTGGTTGCTCGAATCGACGACTAAATAGTTTTTGCATGTGCGCGCACTCTCATACAAGTCCATGGTAGTCGCTTGAGCAACCAAACTATTGCAAAACTGACAGTTGCATGTTCGCGCCTTCTAAACGCAACATGCCGCCAATGTTCCGGACTACAAAATCGCAACTTAAATATTTTAAATTCACTTTGAAAATTATTTTACATTACAAAAAAAAAAACAAATTTACAAACATAAGTAACGGTTCTTTTGCTTTTTTCTGAGAAATTCCTCTGGTTTTTGCCCCTCTGCGGTTGTAGTTACAAAGCAGAATTTTTGAAATCTCAGCAACTTGAACTGGCCTTCTTAACATTGTGACCATGGACGTATATTATATGGACTGCTAGTCTAATGTCAGTTCCATACAAGAATTGTCAAAAAAATGTCGCCAAAATAAGAGATACCGATGCTGGCTCTAAACCCTACACTTCAGGAAAAAAAATGAACTTCAAAATTTTGACATAGAAGCTTGCGACATCTGTTTTTAAAAATTCAAAAATAGTATTTACTAATAATCAATAACTGACATTTTTAAATTTCATATATAGAAATGTGCGACATCTATAATTACGTTTTCATGAGGTATTTAAGCGAGCTTGAAGCTCACTTAGACCCTTTGTATACCTGCAGCGAGTTGAAATGAGCTTAAACCGACTCGACTCTGCTTCAGGAGCGGAGTCGAGTCGAAATTTGTATTAAAAACCTGGGTTGAGGAGTTAACTTGAGAAACACCATTATTTGTAATCTCAACACCATTTCAATTCAACTCAATATCGAGCTCTCAAACCTATAAACGAAAAAACCTGTGTCGAAAATCCGACCCTAGTCTAACTCGAGTCCTCGATCCTGAATATAAACGTAGTATATGGTATCTTGCTTATTTTTTTTTTCAGTGGCCGCGTTCAATCCATTACGTTTACATCTGAAATTTCAGATTTCTGAATTCTTTAAGCTTCTGATTGGCTAGCTGTCATAAAAAGTTAGATAACTTTTAGTTACGTTTATTCTGGAAATTCAGATGACAGTTGTTTGTGGTGGGGGAAAAAGTCAAAGTTGAACTTTATTATTTTAGGTGTTAGTGGTTGATTTGTGCTTATAAGTTTTTATAATAAAATTGTAATATTTACTTATTTGATTAAAAGAACTTTTTGTTAAATAATTACTGACTCTTTGAATAAAAGGAATGATTTTCTTACAAAAATATTCCCATAATTCTCCATCGGATTATTGTGGAACAATTTTACATTGAATTTAATAAAGCAACTTTACTGCATAATAACAATTAAACCTTTTGTTAATCTTTTTACATAAAATTTCATCTACAAAGCTCATGCCAAATTAACAATTTACGAATATATAAAGATCTTTCTTATTTCGCTTTAATGAAAATTCAAAAAGTAAATACGCTATTTTGACATTAATTTCTGATATTTTTTTTTTGCGTTCAAAGAAAAAAATCTTATGTCGAATTCTTTTTAAGAAAAAAATCGTTTGTTTAGAAGAAAAAAATCGAATTTTCTGTACAAATCCCTTGTGTTAAAAGAAAAAAATCGATTCTGTTTAGAAAAAAAATCGATTTTTTTTGGTAAAAGGAATTCGACATTAATATTCAGATTCTGAAATTTCAGATTTTATATTGAACGTACTCAATGTCAAAATTGAGGTTTCATTTTTTCCGCTAGTTGCAATTTCTGGCGCTATTGGCAAAAACGACTGAGATAAAAATGGAACCAACTTGAGGTAAGCAACTATAGCATTCCATATTATAATACGTCTATGATTGTGCTGTGACATTTCTTTTTTTGTTTGTATCACTCGCTGAACTTACCTAAAGTGTTGAGTTGCCTACGTATTTGTTAGCCTTGTTCCTTAACTTTGAAACTCTGTGATTTTCTGTGCTTTTGTGTGAATTTCAGTCCAACATTCTGTCAAAGTTCATATAAAAAAAAAATAAATTGGCAGGAAAATGCACAGAAAATCACAGAGTTTCAAAGTAAAGGAACAGACATTTTATCTTCAATTGGAAGCAGACAAACTGGTATACTTTATGGGGAATACACTATCCAGTCACTGATCTTTATAAACACTATATAGTGGATTCATATAAAAAATTTGATAACTTTTTCAATGTTTTTTGCTTGTAATCCCTTTTTCTTTTTTCTATAAAATCGAATCGGTTGGCCAAAATATTTATGTACTATAGCTGGTGTTTTGTTTTTATGTGTATGTGTGTGTATCTATCTTTTATATAATCATATATAGTATATACGGTCCACAAATTATTAAATTAAACTGGGACGTGCGTCTACGTCCCAGTGATCATATTTTTTTCTTCTGCGTGCGATATTTATGGAACTATAGGGTCTGTGGTCAGATTCTTTTTGACCGTTTATAACACTTATTACAGTTTAGTATTTCTTGTTTGGTTTGCATCTTTTTTCGCGAGTAAATTATATTAATATATGTATTATATATTTTAAATTCTACTTAGGTACCTTGAATTTCCTGTTATATTACCTAATGAATTCTTGTTTCCAATATTTTTGTTTTTTCTTACCTCACAGACTCACATCAACAACGGCCACATTCAATGCATTCGCTGATCTCTATAATACACTGGATAGCGCGTCCATACAAGAAAGTTGATGCCATTTGAGAATTGTTATAATGTTGAGTTGCCTATTTTTTTGTATAACGGTATAACTGTATAACATAATGAAATGCAAGTTTTTTTTATAAAATTGCAACTAAAATATTTTAAATTCACTTTTACAATTAATTTAAATGTCACTGAACATACCTAAAGTGTTGAGTTGCCTCACTGAACATACCTAAAGTGTTGAGTTGCCTCACTGAACATACCTAAAGTGTTGAGTTGCCTTCGTACTTGTCATCTTCAATTGGAAGTAGAAAAACTGTTATACTTTGTAGGGAATCCACTATCCAGTGTATTATAGAGATCAGTGAATGCATTACGTTTTACATCTAATATTTCAGATTTCTGAATTTTTGGAGCTTCTGATTGGCCAGCTGTCATAAAAGGTTAGATGACTTTAAGTGACTCTTATTAACGTTTAGTTACATTTCAACTGAAACTTCGGACAAGAAATTTTCATCTGAAGATTCAGAGGAAAATTGTTTGTGTTGGGAGAAGTGCCAAAAGAGCTGCAGTATATACATACAAGTGGAACCTTTTTGATTTTCGCTCTACTTGGTGGTGGATTTGTGCTCATGAGTTTTTATAATAAAATTGTAATACTTATTTAAATAAAAAACTTTTGTAATCTCAAAACATTTGAAAACCAGAACAAAATTTAATGCAGAATAACAAGCAGTTTTAATGAAATTTAATAAAACTTGTTGCTAATTTGTTTACATAAAATTTCATCTTTAGAGCTCTTAGCATAAATTATAAAATATAATTAAAGATCTATTTTATTTCATTTAAATGCAAATTCTATAAGTAAATACGAGAATTTGACACAGTGAATTTTGGCTGAAATTTCAGATTTTTTATTGAACGTAGCCAGTGAAAGTGAACGTTTTTTTTTTTTTCTGGTGACTAACATCTATCTCTTTCTTTCCTTTAGTTTAAAAAAGAGACAGTCCCTGTGAGGAAGTACAAGCCGTCAAATTCAATTTGCTTCAAAAAGAACTGTTATACTGTTATATTATTCAGTGTTTTATAGAGATCAGTGCATCCAGTGTGTTATAAGCCTTGTTCCTTTACTTTGAAACTCTATGATTTTCTGTGCATTTATTTGTATTTCAGTCCAACGTTCTGTCAAAGTTCATAAAAAAAAAAAAATATAATGGCATTTAAATGCACAGAAAATCTCAAAGTTTGAAAGTAAAGGAACAGAGCCAGGCGCGCACATGCAAGTCCCCTTTCACACAGGGCAACTGAGTTGCCGGCAACAAATAGTTCATTGGCGAGAAGGGCAGGAAGAAAGAGGGGGAAATGAAATCTCCCCGGTCAACAAATTCAGGAAACTTTTTTGACGTTTCTCTTCACACTACGTTTGTGTGCGTTCAACCAAGGTAGTTTAAAAGGAAAATACAGCAAGTCTCCTCCAACTTTGTATCTGCGTGTGAAAGGTACAGGAGACTGTTAAGGAGATTTAAAGAAAACGTCAAAAAAATCACCAGCAACTAGTATCTTCGTGTGAAAGGGGACCAACTAAACAGTTTGGTGATTTTGGGCACAATGGGCTTATAGGAGTGCGCGCCGGTTTATGTGCGCGGACTCTCAATATAATCCTGTAGTACTCAAAATCGAAACCAAACTGTTTAGTTTAGTTGCATGTGCGTGCCTGGCAGTGTATTAGGCCAGGCACGCACATGCAACTAAACAGTTTGGTTTCGATTTTGAGTACTATAGGATTATATGAGAGTCCGCGCACATAAACCAGCGCGCACTCCCATAAGTCCATTGTGCTCAAAATCGAAACCAAACTGTTTAGTTGCATGTGCGCGCCTGGCCTTATACTACGTTTTCACCGACCACTAAATCGAGATTTAGGTAGATTTACCACAAATCTCTTCACAAATTTCGTGATTTATCATACAAATTTTAATCTCCTCAAATCAAGATTTAAAATAAATCTCATTTAAATCTTCATAGGTTAAATTCGAACAGACCTATTCCCCTATTCAGCGCAATACAAGCTGCGGGAAACCATCTCTTTTTATCGTTTGAAATAAAGCAAACTTGCCATCTCACTTCCACTTCATAAGAAAAATGACCCACCATCTGCATTTTAAAAGGTTCTGTCAAAATTAATCTATTTTTTAATCTTTTTTTTTTTGGTGAAAACACTATTTGGGATTTATGAAATCTAAACGAGATTAACTTGCAGTGAAAACGTAGTATTATACTACGTTTTCACCGCAAGTTAATCTCGTTTAGATTTCATAAATCTCAAACAGTGTTTTCACCAGAAAAAAAGATTAAAAAATAGATTAATTTTGACAGAACCTTCCAAAATGCAGATGGTGGGTCATTTTTCTTATGAAGTGGAAGTGAGATGGCAAGTTTGCTTTGTGTCAAACGATAAAAAAAAAGATGGTTTCCCGCAGCTTGTATTGCGCTGAATAGGGGAATAGGTCTGTTCGAGTTTTACCTATGGAGATTTAAATGAGATTTATTTTAAATCTTGATTTGAGGAGATTTAAATTTGTATAGTAAATCACGGGATTTGTGAGGAGATTTGTGGTAAATCTACCTAAATCTCGGTTTAGTGCTCGGTGAAAACGTAGTATTACCGCAGCAATATGGACGCACATGCTGGGCCGCGTTTATTGTGTTCTCTACTAGCATTTAAGTACAAGTACAGTTTGGGAGATATTCACAATGACAGCTCAGAGCCTCTCCATCTTTTTATGGCTCGAGTGTGCGAGAAAGAGAGCTGTGCTAACAAAACTGAATTTTGTTTTTGTAGACTAGAGGTGACAGATTTTTCCTTTTTTTTTCCTCTTTTAAAAAATATTGGATAAAAGTGAGAAAAATTTCATTCACCAAATAAAAAACTTGAATAAAGAAAATATAGTTAAAAAAAGTTAAAAGTTATTTTAGTCATCAATTCGCTACAAATTGAAATAAAAGTATTTTAGTTATTTTCTATGTAGGGGAGACGAATATGTAAAGAAAAAATGCTTAATGTCCGCACCCTTAATCAAATCAATTTCATTTTTCGCCTTTTTTGTTAAAATTAAATAATGCTTTCTATCCGGACTTAAAAAACGTTGTTTATCAATATGTTCATTTAGGTTTAAGTAAGTTGAAATAATAGTAGGTATGTAGGTATAACAAACAAATTATTAAGATTTCTGAAGTGCGAAAGATTTATTTTTTTTCCTAATCGATAAAGTAGGCGCAAGTTTGTGTTAAATATAAATGTTAAATAATAACGGTGTAAATAACAATTGAAAATTAAATACGATAAAAATAAATTATCTAAAACTAAATAGTTGTAAGGTTGTTTTTTACGATTTTTGGTTGATTGCATTTTCAATGGAAGAATGTAGACTATACTACGATGGGGATATAAATGAAGGTGAGTTAGTTATTGCTTGTTAAATTATATTACAATTTAATTTTCAAAAACATTTCAATTAAAAATCTTTCAACTTAAAGCTTAAAATGCTTTTTTTTTTTAATTTTTGTAAATTAATTATTGCAATTTTTGTATGTTATTATTGTTACAAATGTTAGTTAGTGTCGGTGCCAATTGCTATGCGCGCAACGTAGGCAATATTTAATATTTGCAGAAATATTAGTGATTTCTTTAAAGAAAAGGGTGTGGCAAACTCTTGAAACATAATTTTCTTTTTTAAAATATTTATTATAAAGTCAAAATCAACTTAGAGAAGCAAAAAAGTTCACCTTTAATGCCTTTAAATGCGCAACAATTACTTAGGAGAAATAATTCAATCTATCTTAAGACATTTGAGCGTGTATTTCTCTGTTCCTTTATTTGATAATGGCTTGAGCTGTTACGATGAACTGCGAATGTGACTTCTGTTTTTTGTATGTAAAATTGTTGCTTATTTAGTTGAAAATACATCAACAAATAACATCAAAATAATATGATCCAAGTATTATTTTGTTCGATGAATAAGTTAGGATTTGCAAGTTTTTGTGATTAATCAGTAATGTTTATATCGCCTTTCCTCTTTGTCGACGGTATAGCTATAATAACAAAAACAACAACTTTAAAATCACGTCATTTTTACCTATAATAAAGAAATAGGTAAGGAATGTATATAGGTATGCATGAGACAGTAGGGTCCGAAGTCTGTGCAAAGAATTATGTCAGTAGATTGGTATACCTATTAAAAAAAAACTTATTTTATAATGTGCATACACTACAAACATGGATTTTTTTTTTTTTTTCAAAAAAAGATTATTTTGTGTCTCATTTCTCAAGTATTTGCTTCCGGTGGTTAATATGTAAGATAACATTACAAAAAAAAAAAAACAATTTGTTGCTTTTTACCTACTTGTAGAAATTCTTTTAATATTTGCATCTTAAACTGGTGAAAGCTAATCGGAAACAAATCCATATATGTATTTATATAATATTTTTTTATTTCTTTGGGAGGTTGGATTTTAAAAATTAACTTTATTTAAAATTTATCAGTAACTTGGTGCTGAACCACCTACTACAAACTAGAAATGTGAACTCTGTTGCACCTATCAAAAAAAGCCCCTAATCGAAAGAAGTGTGTTACATACTTTTAAAATTGATGGTATCTAGTTGAAAAATGTCTGGAAAAGATGATGGTGTGGGAAAAATACACCGACACATTCTTTCAACGTCTCTTCGAACAACTACAACTACAAATTCAGCTGGTCAAGAAAATAGCAACATAATTAAAAAAAGCTTTAAAAATTTAGCTTGTTAATTGAATAAGTCAAAATTTTTATGAGATTTTAATCTAAGAATATTTTTGAAATTTTTAGTAATTTTTTTTTTAATGACACTTTGAAATGGGTTGAGCGAAACACTGCACTGATGAACGTGAGGCCATTTCAACAGGGGAAAATTTATTAGCAAAATAGCAAATAGTCATTGGAAGCTCTGCAAGATTTGTGTTATAAACACCAAGAAACGGACTTGTTTTGCAAAAATTAACTATATAAAAAAAGAGCCATGAAACAGTGGAGGAATGTACTTGGAGTGACGAAACTAAAATAAATTTATTCGGAATGGATGCTTAACAGTTTGCCCACCGCTCAAAGTGTGAGACCTACAATCCGAACTACACAAAACAAACCGTAAGGCATGGAGGCGGCAGCATAATGCTATGGTGTTTTTCTTCTTGGTGGGGCGTTGGTCCAATATTTGTTATAGATCGTATAATAGCAACGGAGTCGTATGTGGACATACTGCAGACTGTTATGCTGCCGTGGGACGATAAAAATAAGCCCCTCAAATGGAGTTACCAACAGGACAACAACCCCAAGCACACGACAAAATCAACAAATCTCTGGTTTCAACGAAACATAATGGCCACCTTGTGAGAAAGCTTACTGCAAAAAATTTTACATAAAAAAGATTAATAAAGTACTTACTAACCTAACCTAGCCTAACCTACCACAGATATACAACATAACCATTTTTGAATATTTGCCTAATATAATTACTACATAAAATATTACTAAAAATAAGGGAGTATTGCTATTATTTTTGCCATAGCTGTACATATGTATGCAAATGATGAACAAAAAACATGAAATCAAAAATAACACGAGATCGGAATAACGTTTCATGATCCAAAAATTTAGTTTTTACTGTGGCAGGTAGATGGATTTGTATATGATTATTGATTTGTTCCAGTCTAAGGTCCATTTTCTGAAACGAAACTTAAATATTTAAGTTCAACATAAGAGTTTGTGACAGTTTACGTTGAGGAAAAAGTATAACATTAACCTACGAGCTTAGGCCCGTTTGCTGATACGTAACATAAATACTTATGTTCCACATAAGCCCATAAGTATCACTTATTGCTTTGAACCAAACGTAAAATGAAGCATAAATATCTTTAAGTTGAACATAGCTTATGTGGAAGGAAAAGCACCACCTAAAGCCTAGTATGCTGCTGATGCGAAACGAAAAATCCCATACAAAAATGACACAACGAAATCACAAAAGAAAAGTTTCGTTCTGCTTTTCGTTCTGCAGTACGCTGTTCGATGAGCGAAATCGATAATTGTAGTAGATTGGAGAGGTCTCCCCTTCATTTTTCCCACAGAATTAATTGCCTGTACCATTAATTGTGTGCCGAAAAGTGACACTTGGTCTCTATTAGTCTTTGTATTTGTTGTCTTTCATCACTTTCTGTGATTTTTATGGACGTCTATAAAGCTAGCGCATACACATTAGCATAATCAATTAAAACCATAACTAGAATTTTGTGCTCTTTTTTGTGTGGAAGTCTCGATTTTTGTGCTAGCATAGTTTTTATTTTATGTAAATCTATGCTACTTTAATATTAAGCTAGCAAAACTTCTTAACCGCTTAGCATAATCAGATGAAATAAAAACTAGAATTTTGTGCTCTTTTTGTGTGGAAGTCCCGATTTTTGTATGTTTGTATGTATGTATTCGTTTATTTAGTATAATTTAATATTTTCTACTACAAAGAATTCGTAAAATAAGTATGTAGGTACATTTATATAAAATCATTTTTCCAGCATATGTAGGTTTCATAAAATATAAATATTATTATGATAAAAAGGGTTTAATGTTGAACAATAATAATTTAAAAAGTTAAAAAATATTCGTTTTAATGAAAGCTATTAATAGTCTTTTAAAAGTATGGAAATTGTATTCATTTTTAAATGGGTAAATCGTTAAAAAGTTTTACTCCTTTATACAAAATCATGTTCTGTTAGCCCTATAAAAAGGAAATTTAAAATCATTATTTGATCCGAAGTTATAAGGTTGACTTGCTTGAACTAGATTTAAGTTTAATGAAAGATAATCAGCTACCATTTTATGTTTAATTTTAAATATAAACATTGCTGCATTGTAAGTTATCATCTGTTTGATATTAAGCCATTGCAAGCACGAGAGCATGAAAGTTATTGGCGTATAAAAACTGCATTTCAAGATGACTCTCATCGCTTTTGGAGTTTTTGAAGTCTGTCTGTCTCTGTTGAATTCCCCATATACAAAATTGTTGTATATGTTTATTGCACACATTGTCAATATTAGTTTACGTATTTTTTTTTTAAATCCAATTTCTTTGATTATTTTCTCACATTATACTCAAGGTGATTATTGAAGTTAAGTTCACTGTCTAAGGCAACACCAAGGTATTTTATCGATTGCACTTGATCAATTTTACGATTGTTTATTTGAATGTTTGTTTGGAAATCCGCGTTTATAACCATACATTTAGTTTTGTTTACATTTATTTTAAGTTTATTCATGTCTAGCCATTCACAAATATTGTTTATGTCGTGGTTTAAATAGTCAGTTATTAATTTAATATCCTTACCGGACACAAATAAAAGTGCAGCATCTGCAAAGAATGAAATTGTGCAGTATTTAAGAACCTTATTAATATCATTTATATATATTAAAAATAACAACGGGACTAAAATTGTTCCTTGAAGCACACCGAACGATGTATTTTTACTACTAGATAAACACTGATTAATTTCAGTTCGAGTTCTATCATTCAAGTATGTCTTAAACCAGTTCAATTCGTTGTTTTTAATACCCAATTTATTCAGTTTTGTTAAAAGTACCGACCAAAGAATAAAACGAGTCGAGTACTGTTCACGAACATCGAATACTCACTCGAAAAAAGCGAGTTCAAACAAACAGAGTCAACCCAAAAGAGATGTTCACGAGTTTTCCTGTTCACGAGTATAATGACTCGTGATTCACGATAAATACTGAACGAGTATGAACGAACATACCTTGCAACCGAGTTGAAAGGGTTCGAATAAAAACGAGTCAAGCGCTCGTGAACAAAATGATCACGATCAATGTTCTCGGATGAACTCGATGCGTATGTCTGGATTTACATTGTTCAACTTTTCCCATAAGTTTTTTCCAGAAATCGGGTGAAATGTTCATATTGTCCGTTTTTTCCAATGAGAATTTCTGTTGTTGCACTCTTCGGTCTTATTGCTTTCCTCTTCATTTTTCATTAAGATTTACTCACACCATCAAATAAACGGCACATGTATACTAAACACACACAAGAAACTGGAAAGGAGGTGAAAAAGAACCAAAATAGGCTGGAAAAATCGTATGAGTTTTCGAGGAACAACCGATTTGTTTCATCCCCCTCACTTCTTACGCCGCTCACCCAGGAACAATCGATCGGAACTGGAAAAGTTAAACAATAAGTCTGGATTTACATTGTTCAACTTTTCCCATAAGTTTTTTCCAGAAATCGGGTGAAATGTTCATATTGTCCGTTTTTTCCAATGAGAATTTCTGTTGTTGCACTCTTCGGTCTTATTGCTTTCCTCTTCATTTTTCATTAAGATTTACTCACACCATCAAATAAACGGCACATGTATACTAAACACACACAAGAAACTGGAAAGGAGGTGAAAAAGAACCAAAATAGGCTGGAAAAATCGTATGAGTTTTCGAGGAACAACCGATTTGTTTCATCCCCCTCACTTCTTACGCCGCTCACCCAGGAACAATCGATCGGAACTGGAAAAGTTGAACAATGCAAATGCAGACTATCCGAGGTTGGTGGTTGATGGGAATTGGGCTAGCTAAACTCTTCGGTGTAGCTGGCATATCGAATTGAATTTTTCTTTTGAAGCTAAGGAATATTAAAGAAAACTTTTATTTTTGGTTTGTATTTTAACAATTCAAGAGCGGTGTTTTCCCACATAAAAACAAAATAGTCATCCTTTTTATGCATTTACCTAATTCACGCACTTACAGACATTGATAATTTGCATAGTTATGTAACTACATCTTCTTTTTCTTTTTAATACAATAGCAAAACAAATACAGAATCCAGTTTAACTTTTTTCCACAAACCACCAACCATAAAAACGATAAATACACAAAAATACTTAAAATCTACCTACCCTACAACAACGAACGACCATAATATTATATACCCATCCGCAAACAAAATGTTCACGATATTCACTTTGTTCACGATCACCTATTTTGGTTCGAGTATACTCGCTTTGTTTTGAGTACTCGAAAATATTTCCAATTGTTTACGAGCATTTTGCTCGTGGGTATACAAGTGCGAGAAGATCACGAGTTTGAACAATTTATTTGTCTTTACTTGTGAGTATTTTAACTCGTGGATAACATTACTCGTGAGCATAGAAGCAGAACGATCGATTATGAACGAACATAAGGAAAAAGTGGAATTGTTCGAACATATTCGAACATGCTCTTTTTAATCTCTGGTACCGACCTATC
Source organism: Epistrophella euchroma (assembly GCA_947049315.1). Classification (NCBI taxonomy): domain Eukaryota; kingdom Metazoa; phylum Arthropoda; class Insecta; order Diptera; family Syrphidae; genus Epistrophella; species Epistrophella euchroma. Next base: position 64,220,373 of record OX346245.1, read on the forward strand.
AATTATTTCAAAAGCTCTTTGAAAGTCTAAAAACACTGAGATTATTTTATTTTTTTCATGACGTTGCGTTTTTAAAGTCATAATCAACCAATTAAGAGCTGTTTCACAGAAGTGATCTGACCGAAATCCCGATTGGTTTTGTAAAAGAATATTATTGTCCGAATCATATTTATGTAATTGTTCATGGGCCACTTTTTCAAAGATTTTTTCTAAAATCGGTAGCACGTTAATAGGTCTCAATTTATCACAGTTATCACTATTGATTCTTTGAGATAATTTGGAAAAATGCCTTTTCGGAATGAATCGTTAATAATTTTTACCAGGAGGGGTCCTATCAAATCAAAAAAGTTTAATATTATTTGAATATTTAAATTAGATGAATCTTTTTTCTTGTTCATTTTTTTGCAAATTACTAAAAGTTCATTTGGATTTATTGTTTAAAATAAAAACATAGTTGACAGCTCTGTAAAATACCTAAAATTTGGATTTCTTTGGTTTATAGAGTTACTTATTTCATTAATACTGTTTATAAAATATGAGTTAAATTTATTTGCTATAACCAAACTGTCGGTTTCTTTGCCATTTTCAAACTGAACTTCACTAATTTCTTCTCTATTTTCTTTTAAATCTAAAGTCTTTATAGCTCTCCACATATATTTTTGGTTTAAACAGCGATCAATTTTATTACATATATAGTTTCTTTTAGCTAGTTGAAGTTTATATTTATATACGTTTCTTACTCTGCGGTATTCAAATCACCAGGAAGATTTAAAATAGAGGCTTTTTGATAGCATCGAATTTTAGCACTTTTCATATTATTTGATTCACTTGTAAACCATTCATTTTCGCGTGGATATAAACGTTTAGTAAAAGACATCTCACGCACACAGTTATCTAAACATTCTTTTAGATTTATTGATAAATCGTTGGTGTTTGAGTTAATCACTGAATATTTGATTTGGTTTTGTAGAATTGTTTTAAATGCATTTTTTTCATATTTAAACACTTGAATAAATCTTATGTCTTTAGGAATATTACTTTTATGAACCGGAATTTTTACAAGCAACGATTCATGGTCACCTTTTTTTAATTCGTTAACCGTATCTGCCCATATATATTTTTCAATTGGAGTAATAACAAAGTCAACTAATGTTCGTGATATATTTGTGATTCTTGTTGGTTTCTTTTTAATTTGTTTACAGTTATTGTCCGTTAGAATTTCTTTTATTTTTTTTTCATAAGTATATTGACACATTAAATCAATATTGAAATCACCCACAATAGTGATGTTAGGATTACACATAATAGTCTGGTCTAACCAAAGAGCAAATAGTGCACAAAAATCATGATTTGGCCAAGTTTGGCAAAAAATAAAACAACAAAAAATTTGTTTAACATGTTTACATATGTAACATTTATTATAAATATTTTTTTTTAGTTTGTACTTTCAGTTTTTATGTTTACGTAAATGTACTTGGTACTGAACATTATAGATAATACATATATTTTATACAATTTTGATTATACATACTTATGTTATGTTATGTTGTTTATATAATTTACTAAAGTATTTATCAATTAGAGGTTTTTCTACTTTAAAATCAAAGCAATTGTGTTTTTTGACAAGTTCATTCGTGTGTAAAAGACCAATAAGTGACTCAGTTTCAAGTCTATTTCTAATTTTAGTTTTAAGAAGTGTTATTTTTGAAAAAATTCTTTTAGTGTTAGCTGATGAATGTGGCAATAAAAGAATCTCAAAAACAAACTTGGTTAAAAGCGGATACGTGGCGGTTACATCAGCGTGTTTAATTTCACTAACATATCGCCAAAATTCTTCAATATCATTTAGAGTTTCGTTATCTTTTATAACAATATGTGAGTTATCAAACATTCTCTCATTGTCACTCATTCCACTCATTGTCTATATCCTGAAAACTATTTTCAGGAACCAAATTTGGAAAATGTTTGACGAGTGGGAAAATTTATGAACAGTTTTTATTTAAAGCGTTTAATGGATCCAAAATCCCCATGTCTCTAAGAACTTGGTTATTAAAATTAAATCTGTTATAAATTTGTTTGGTACCTTCGATCAAAAATGATAAGCAATGACATTGAAAGTTTTGTAAAGTGGTTTTATCAATAGAAAATGTTTCCAAAAATGAAGACACTTTAACTTTATAGTACATATTTTCATAGGAAAGTTGATTTCTGGGATTAGCATAATTTACATTTTAAATATTTGTGCTATCCAGGTAACTTTTTTTATATAACAACTTAATAATGATTTTAGCGCGGTGGAGACTTCGTTATACATAGTTTGAATCTTAGGTTTTTCCGATTGCATACATTTATTTAATTTATTAAAAAATGGAAGCACAAAACTTATAAAACTTAAAAACATATAATGAATAGGAGATCGTTCAACATATTTAATATAGTTTGACTTGACAGTAAATGGTTAGTTTTAACTGCTTCAGTAAAATATGCTTTCAGAGCATCAAACTGCATAAGAATGCAGTTAACAACATCTAGTCTGGATAGCCACCGAGTTTGTGAAAAATGAAGAATTTTTTTGGGTTTTATTTCCATTAAATTTTGAAATCTTTTGAAAGCACAAATTCTTTTAGGACTATTTTGGATGTAGTTGTACACATCCCTACATAAATCCTCAATGCTTGCAGGTAAACGAGAACATGCGTAAGAAGCACAGAGGTGAAAAGAATGGCAAATACATTGCATAACAAATAAGTTTGGTATATCTTTTTGCAAAAAAGTGCCAACGGATTAGTTATTACCAATCATAACCGCTGCGTCATCGGCACCAAAACCTATAAGATTTTTTTTATAATCTATGTTGTTGTCCGTAAAACTTTTTACGAGGATATCATTTAGTTTTAGCATCCGCCTTATCTAAAGTGAAAAGATTATAAAAAAAAATCAGATATTTTTTAATCTTTACATAATCGCACAACAGCACATACATTTTTATGTGACTCAAATCTGTAGACTCATCGATAATAACTGAAAATTTGTTACCTCTCATTAATAAACATAGGTCTTCAAAGTTTTGTTTTGTTTTGTTTTTGTTTTTTTGATCACAATTTGTATCTATTCCGAGTAACTCGTTTGTTTTAGTAAAATTGATACATTTTGCAAAAATATTATCACAATCTTTAACGTTGTATTCACCTCCACACTTTATACATGCTAATTTATTTTTGCAGGTGTTTGATTTATGGTTATAACCTAGACAATTAAAACATCGTGTTAAATTGTAGAACTCCCTTACAATACATTTAACCCATCCAAATTTTGCAGTATGCAAAACTTTTACCTATAATTGAGAGTGGTAGTTGAAATAAAATTTTAATGATTTAAATCTAAAAAGCAATTACAAAATCTACCTTTTTCGCTTGTTTGGACCCAGTTTTTATATTTGGCCATATCTTCCCATTTTCTGGTTCACTGTTGCTTGTTTGAAGTCTTTCGTTTTTCAGTTTTTTCATTTTAATCGTCCACTTCCACCACTTCACCTTCCGTTCTGGGATTTCCCAAAGTAGATACATTGGCAGATGGGACAACCGATGATGATGATGGTTCAATCGATGGACAACTTTTTTTGGCGACGACGCGTTAGGTGGACTTTTATTTGGAGGATTTTCTCTTTTCTTTCGAATGACAAACTTGTCCATTGTGAATACTTTAAATATAAATATTACATTATTAATAAATAGGCACGACAAGATAACAATTTCTTACCTTTTCTTTTCGATGAAATCCAATGTTTTCAAATTAATGTTTTCAAAAAATCAGATGAGAGAAACAAATTTGACCATTTTCAAAATTGTAAATAAATTATGGCACAATTGTAATGATTTGCTTTCGAATTTTTAAATAAAATAACAATCGCCGAATAAAAACAAGAAAGGCAAAAATCCGAGCGAACGTAAAGCTAAGTACAGACGATTGTCAGATCTTACAATATTGTCAGATCTGTCAGTGAAAATATTGTCCCAAATATCTTACAATCGTCTGTACACACAATTTTGTCTGACAATATTGTCAGAAACGTCATTGTCAGGTAATTGTCAGATGACAATCTGACAAAAAATTGTCAGGTATCTTACAATCGTCTGAACGCACAATTTGTGTCATTGTCAGACGATTAGGACATTGTCAGACTCATTGGTCATTGTCAGATGTTTTCATTGAAAACATCTTACAATTGCTGACAATTTTTTCATTGTTCGAAATGTCAAACGGTTGGAGCCGAGTTGAGAGATAAAAGAAAAACATTTTTGTAGGAAATTTTGTTGAAATAAAGCAACTGGACTCACTTTTATATTAAATTCCTTGTGTTGTATATTTTGTTCGGAATAAATAAAACCATTGAAAGATATCTACTCAAATGAAGATTAAATACGATGAAAATAAAGTGCACAGCAAATTCCAACAAGTTAAACAAAATTGAACTTCAAAATGGCCAAGAAACTATACGAGCAATCAAATAAATTTGAAGAATGCCAAAACGAGGGTGGACAGGGACATTACCTAAAAAAAAACCAGCTCAAGCAATAGAGCTTTTTAACAAACAGCAATATATCTCTGTCTCGTTCATTTTAAAATGTCAAACTCAAATTCTTGGCACAATGACATTTAAGTGGCAGACATTTGTTTGTTTTATTTTGGAGGCAAATAAATATTTGGAATTGTGTTTTCCTATTTTTATTGAAAACTGCAAGTAAAAATGTTTTCATACTTTATATAAGATATTTTAATCTTTTTATGTCACAAAGTGGCTAGATTTTTGCTATTAAAATTAGCCCGCCTTTTTTTTCTTTCCAATTTCATCTGTGATTGTGCCAAGTTTTTGCTGTCATTTGAAACTGACAATTTGGTAGAGATCTCTATTGGTAACAATAGGCAGCCTGCCGCCAACTCGCTCAGACCTAACATAGTCTCAAGGTCACTTTCTAAATCAGCCGAGCTCTCTAGAGTAAGCCTGCTGAATTTTTTGTACGCAAAGGTTTATTTTTTCTTCTAAACAATATAGTTCAATTATTGCAAGATCTTCTCATTCTTGCGTCTTTCAAAAAATAAATGATTTAAAATTTAAATTCTTTTTTTTTGTTTAATAATTTGATACAGAATATGGACTTTTGTTCTTCGTAGTGCGTCTTGACGACCTCTGGCATATTTCTCCTTCGTAGTGTGTAAAGTCGTCCGTCGCCCTCGATGTCCAGTTGTAGTTAAATTGTTTCAAATGCTCGTCCAATTGTTTTGGCATTACCACTATGACACTGGTTTTCAAATCACTTTTAAAGTATCCTCTTCTTGATGTAGCCACTATACGGATTCACGTTTTTAAAAAGTGAAATTCTATAAAAGTTGTTTGATCTTGAAATCCTCAATTGAATTGAATTTTTATTGTGACTTGAAATTTTATTGATTTACCAACCGTGTGAACAGAAAATTTTCAAGCTGACAATATTGTCAGATATATAATTGTCCGAAAATTGTCAGACAAGAGCTGACAATTAAATTGTCAGACTTTGGCACAAATCTACCAATCGTGTGAACGGACAATTTTACATTGTAAGAAATTTGTCAATTGTCAGCTAATTGTCCGCTATTGTCAGACCATTGACAGATCTGACAATATTGTAAGATCTGACAATCGTCTATACTTAGCTTAAAGCTAAGTACAGACGATTGTCAGATCTTACAATATTGTCAGATCTGTCAGTGAAAATATTGTCCCAAATATCTTACAATCGTCTGTACACACAATTTTGTCTGACAATATTGTCAGAAACGTCATTGTCAGGTAATTGTCAGATGACAATCTGACAAAAAATTGTCAGGTATCTTACAATCGTCTGAACGCACAATTTGTGTCATTGTCAGACGATTAGGACATTGTCAGACTCATTGGTCATTGTCAGATGTTTTCATTGAAAACATCTTACAATTGCTGACAATTTTTTCATTGTTCGAAATGTCAAACGGTTGGAGCCGAGTTGAGAGATAAAAGAAAAACATTTTTGTAGGAAATTTTGTTGAAATAAAGCAACTGGACTCACTTTTATATTAAATTCCTTGTGTTGTATATTTTGTTCGGAATAAATAAAACCATTGAAAGATATCTACTCAAATGAAGATTAAATACGATGAAAATAAAGTGCACAGCAAATTCCAACAAGTTAAACAAAATTGAACTTCAAAATGGCCAAGAAACTATACGAGCAATCAAATAAATTTGAAGAATGCCAAAACGAGGGTGGACAGGGACATTACCTAAAAAAAAACCAGCTCAAGCAATAGAGCTTTTTAACAAACAGCAATATATCTCTGTCTCGTTCATTTTAAAATGTCAAACTCAAATTCTTGGCACAATGACATTTAAGTGGCAGACATTTGTTTGTTTTATTTTGGAGGCAAATAAATATTTGGAATTGTGTTTTCCTATTTTTATTGAAAACTGCAAGTAAAAATGTTTTCATACTTTATATAAGATATTTTAATCTTTTTATGTCACAAAGTGGCTAGATTTTTGCTATTAAAATTAGCCCGCCTTTTTTTTCTTTCCAATTTCATCTGTGATTGTGCCAAGTTTTTGCTGTCATTTGAAACTGACAATTTGGTAGAGATCTCTATTGGTAACAATAGGCAGCCTGCCGCCAACTCGCTCAGACCTAACATAGTCTCAAGGTCACTTTCTAAATCAGCCGAGCTCTCTAGAGTAAGCCTGCTGAATTTTTTGTACGCAAAGGTTTATTTTTTCTTCTAAACAATATAGTTCAATTATTGCAAGATCTTCTCATTCTTGCGTCTTTCAAAAAATAAATGATTTAAAATTTAAATTCTTTTTTTTTGTTTAATAATTTGATACAGAATATGGACTTTTGTTCTTCGTAGTGCATCTTGACGACCTCTGGCATATTTCTCCTTCGTAGTGTGTAAAGTCGTCCGTCGCCCTCGATGTCCAGTTGTAGTTAAATTGTTTCAAATGCTCGTCCAATTGTTTTGGCATTACCACTATGACACTGGTTTTCAAATCACTTTTAAAGTATCCTCTTCTTGATGTAGCCACTATACGGATTCACGTTTTTAAAAAGTGAAATTCTATAAAAGTTGTTTGATCTTGAAATCCTCAATTGAATTGAATTTTTATTGTGACTTGAAATTTTATTGATTTACCAACCGTGTGAACAGAAAATTTTCAAGCTGACAATATTGTCAGATATATAATTGTCCGAAAATTGTCAGACAAGAGCTGACAATTAAATTGTCAGACTTTGGCACAAATCTACCAATCGTGTGAACGGACAATTTTACATTGTAAGAAATTTGTCAATTGTCAGCTAATTGTCCGCTATTGTCAGACCATTGACAGATCTGACAATATTGTAAGATCTGACAATCGTCTATACTTAGCTTAAAGCTAAGTACAGACGATTGTCAGATCTTACAATATTGTCAGATCTGTCAGTGAAAATATTGTCCCAAATATCTTACAATCGTCTGTACACACAATTTTGTCTGACAATATTGTCAGAAACGTCATTGTCAGGTAATTGTCAGATGACAATCTGACAAAAAATTGTCAGGTATCTTACAATCGTCTGAACGCACAATTTGTGTCATTGTCAGACGATTAGGACATTGTCAGACTCATTGGTCATTGTCAGATGTTTTCATTGAAAACATCTTACAATTGCTGACAATTTTTTCATTGTTCGAAATGTCAAACGGTTGGAGCCGAGTTGAGAGATAAAAGAAAAACATTTTTGTAGGAAATTTTGTTGAAATAAAGCAACTGGACTCACTTTTATATTAAATTCCTTGTGTTGTATATTTTGTTCGGAATAAATAAAACCATTGAAAGATATCTACTCAAATGAAGATTAAATACGATGAAAATAAAGTGCACAGCAAATTCCAACAAGTTAAACAAAATTGAACTTCAAAATGGCCAAGAAACTATACGAGCAATCAAATAAATTTGAAGAATGCCAAAACGAGGGTGGACAGGGACATTACCTAAAAAAAAACCAGCTCAAGCAATAGAGCTTTTTAACAAACAGCAATATATCTCTGTCTCGTTCATTTTAAAATGTCAAACTCAAATTCTTGGCACAATGACATTTAAGTGGCAGACATTTGTTTGTTTTATTTTGGAGGCAAATAAATATTTGGAATTGTGTTTTCCTATTTTTATTGAAAACTGCAAGTAAAAATGTTTTCATACTTTATATAAGATATTTTAATCTTTTTATGTCACAAAGTGGCTAGATTTTTGCTATTAAAATTAGCCCGCCTTTTTTTTCTTTCCAATTTCATCTGTGATTGTGCCAAGTTTTTGCTGTCATTTGAAACTGACAATTTGGTAGAGATCTCTATTGGTAACAATAGGCAGCCTGCCGCCAACTCGCTCAGACCTAACATAGTCTCAAGGTCACTTTCTAAATCAGCCGAGCTCTCTAGAGTAAGCCTGCTGAATTTTTTGTACGCAAAGGTTTATTTTTTCTTCTAAACAATATAGTTCAATTATTGCAAGATCTTCTCATTCTTGCGTCTTTCAAAAAATAAATGATTTAAAATTTAAATTCTTTTTTTTTGTTTAATAATTTGATACAGAATATGGACTTTTGTTCTTCGTAGTGCGTCTTGACGACCTCTGGCATATTTCTCCTTCGTAGTGTGTAAAGTCGTCCGTCGCCCTCGATGTCCAGTTGTAGTTAAATTGTTTCAAATGCTCGTCCAATTGTTTTGGCATTACCACTATGACACTGGTTTTCAAATCACTTTTAAAGTATCCTCTTCTTGATGTAGCCACTATACGGATTCACGTTTTTAAAAAGTGAAATTCTATAAAAGTTGTTTGATCTTGAAATCCTCAATTGAATTGAATTTTTATTGTGACTTGAAATTTTATTGATTTACCAACCGTGTGAACAGAAAATTTTCAAGCTGACAATATTGTCAGATATATAATTGTCCGAAAATTGTCAGACAAGAGCTGACAATTAAATTGTCAGACTTTGGCACAAATCTACCAATCGTGTGAACGGACAATTTTACATTGTAAGAAATTTGTCAATTGTCAGCTAATTGTCCGCTATTGTCAGACCATTGACAGATCTGACAATATTGTAAGATCTGACAATCGTCTATACTTAGCTTAATGCTGAAGCTGGTTGCTTGTAATTTTCACAAAAATAGTGGAAAAAGAACAGTTAAGTTTGCAATAACTGTTGATTTTGTTGGTTTGACGTTGGTATACATTGTTTTAGTTTTCTGTTTGACGTTTGACATTTCCTAGGTATGTTCGTTCGCTTTAACTTTAACAAAACATTTCCATGGGCCAAAATGAAGAGCAATAGATGTGCCTGTTTTGAAGTTAATTGCTAAGGGAATAACAAAAAATCATGATTTGAGACAAATATCATGATTTCATGATTTGAGTTCAGAATTCATGAAAACTATAATAAATCATAGTTTTTGGCAACACTGTAGGTGACCTATATAAAACAGCAACTACTCTGGTTTTTTCTCTATAAGATATTTCTAAACATAAGCACCAAGTTTTCATTTCAATATGAACACTGCTTATTATTTTAAATTTAAGGCTCTTTTAATATATATTGCAACCCCGTCTGTGTGACTACTAGTAGTATCACATCTCGCTACTGTGTAGTTTGGTAAATTAGTTTCACTATTTTCTATATCACTTTTCAAATGTGTTTCAGAAACTGCAATTATATCGAATTTATTGTTAACTAGGACTGTCTCTATTTGATTCAAATTATTTGTCAACCCCTGAGCATTAAAATACCAGCAAGTGAATTGCTAGTACTGAATACGTTCTTTGAGCACTTCAAGTTTCCGTATATATACTGGACAGTTTTTATCTCTCGCTTCATGATCACAATTTGTATCTATTCCGAGTAACTCGTTTGTTTTAGTAAAATTGATACATTTTGCAAAAATATTATCACAATCTTTAACGTTGTATTCACCTCCACACTTTATACATGCTAATTTATTTTTGCAGGTGTTTGATTTATGGTTATAACCTTGACAATTAAAACATCGTCTTAAATTGTAGAACTCCCTTACAATACATTTAACCCATCCTACTTTTATTTTACCCATGGTTAGTATTTTATAAATACTCACTATTTAACTCAATGACCACATTTAAATTTCCTCATTTGTTTTTGTTTTTAAAAATTTTCAAAACTTTCATTTCACTTTTTAAAAACTCTGGGTTTTGCTTTAGGATTGTATTTATTATTTCCTCCTGATTTTCGTCACTTTCCACATTCATAACACGAATCTTGGGTTTGCTCATATCTGGCCTTTCAATTTCATAATCTTTACTCATTTTGCTTTCTATTACACTTTTTAATTTTTCAGTCGAGTCCTTATCGGCACATTTAATGACTACCGCTTTTATATTTAATTCTGTAGGATCAATGTTTAATTTTAATTCTAGCAAGCTTTTGTGTCCGTTACGTTGGATTTTTTATATTTATATTGGAACAATCAACACACATCTTTAGTAGTGCTCAGCTTATTATCGACTGTCTCTATACATAAGGAATTACTTACAGCTAACTTATAACTACTGTAATGTGTAGGGCTACCAGCAAGTACATATACAACACTTCCCCCTTCGAAGAATAAACTTACATATTATTTGATTAGAATTAATAAAAGTAATAAATTCAGTTCATATTTATTATTCATTTAAATAATTTTATCAATTTTAACTATTAATATAATTCAAGTTATTTCAGTTAGTATAAGGATAATTAAATTCAATGGTGCAAAATAATAATTTAATTCATAATAATCTCGGTGACATACGAGTAGGACCGTAATGCAATACTTTTTTTTTTCTTTTTCTTTCTATAATTGGCAAATCAGATAAGAGATCATTTGATTCGGATTCTTCGTTCATTTTACTGTCCAATATTTCTAAATCAGAATCTGCTTCAGAAGTTCCTTACTCTTCACAATTTTCATTACAAATAACTATTTCGTTAGTTCCCTGGATTACATTTCGTTTTATTTTATGCTTACGTTGGTTACCATGAACTTTTCTAACGTTTCCTTTTACATTTATTAAATATAAACTTTTAGTTAAATGCTTAACTAATTTAGCTGGAATCCATTTAACAAAATTGTCAAAAATATTTTTATACCATACATCTTCATTTTTCTTAAACACTATCTTATTCTGAATGTTGCTATTTTCAATACTCCTGTTATTTATTTTGTGTTTTTAATTTTTCTTGAAAACGTTAATATCAACAAGTGAACTTTCATGTCTATTATCCACCTTCCCTCTTCTTAAGTTTACATCTTCCTTCTTTTACTGATTATTTCTTAATTGGTTGTAAAGCGTTTTTGGTATGTACTGGAATATTAAGTTTGACGCGCAAATATTAGTTGCCGTGGTCGGTGTATTTCGATTTTAAATGCAAAATTATCAATCTTATATTCAATTGGAATATTACTTAACTTTTCATCTATTAAACATTTTTGTAAGCTACTTTGGACTATACGAAGGAGACTTCAAAAGGCGAATGTTGTTAGCATTACAAAAATTGATTAGTTCCTGTGAACCGAATGGAGGACCTTTATCAGAAACAATTTCCCTTGGAAGTCCGAATATCGAAAATATTCGTCTCAAAACTTTTATTAGGTTATCGGCTGTAGTTTTCATCATTTTAACAACTTCTAACCATTTTGAGTACGTATCAATAACTACCAAAAATGTTAATACAGCAAAATGAAAAAAATCCATGTGGATACGATCAAACGGATAATTATGTTGTTTTTGGCCATGAATTCAGACCAAATGAACTTGGTTTATTTGAAGACCCCGGGCCAGAGATTTCACTCTCACAAACCCTATGTGACCCTTGTGCAAAAGATCTAGCATATTTTTTCTGAGTGTGATTGGAATAACTAACCTATCTCTTAAAAGAAGGCAACCTTTTTCTACTGACAATTCTATACGCCGATCAAAGTACTTTTCCAAGTCTTAAGTTATTCTTTTCGGCCAATCGTATTGAGCACAATTATGGACTGCTTGTAATATGTTAGCTTTTTGCGATTCCTTTGCAATTAAAGAAAAGTCGAAAAGAATCTCTCCAGCAAAATTAAAAAAATGTATGCACTCGCTTTTAATACCGGTGGGGTCTTTCAATGGAAACATTGATAAAGCATCGGCGTTAGGGGAAGACGGGACATAAAGGATCAGCGGGGCACAGAGGACTTTATTTTTAAAACGATAACTAAGCGACTTTGCCGAAAAGTTAAAAAGAATAATTAAAGCCCCCATCTACCCCCTCAGTTTGTTATTGTCTATCGTATTCACGAGTGCTCTACAGTGGAATAAATTCAAATTTTTTGTTTTTAAAGAAAATTTTATAAAAAAATACATAAAATTGAGCTTGTTTACTATTTAAAGACTTTGCCAATAAGAATCTCAAGTTTGTATATAGAAAACAGTGAGTTAAGTCGTGTTTTGTGCAATTTTAATTCTTTGAAATATTTATGTTAAATCAGGTCGATAACACTTTTTAAAAAGCATTCGTATTGGGGCACAGAGGATTTTTATAGTCCTCTGTACCCCCTATAGAATCCGAACCTGATTAATGTTTGATTGTTTTTGTTGTAGATAAAATTTTTAGGTCATTTATTCAATAAAAGAATAAGTTAATTAAAATACCTACATAGTGAAATTTTATTCCTAATTATTACTTTTTGAGCAGAAGATGTTTCATACGATCGAGAAGCACTTTTTACGCATTTTTAATTTTTAGAATAAAAGTACAACAGTTGCAATAGAAATTAAATACGTATTTGATGTTAACACTTTAAGGTATGTTGTAAGCAAATTTGAGCCTTTTTTCTTTGTTCAATTTATTTTAATAAATCGGCAAATGTTAAGTTGTCCTCTGTGCCCCCTTCCTCCCCTACCCATCTTAGATGCTTTACGATAATTGATTGTGTAATCGTACTGTGACAGAATAAGAGCCCACCGATGCAATCTAGCAGAAGCTACTGCAGAATTGCTTTTATTTCCAAAAATATTTGCAAGGGCTTATGATCGCTGAAGATCGTGAACCGTTTCCCATAAATGTATTTGTAGAATCGCTTGACAGAAAAAACAACAGCCAAAGCTTCACGCTGCACCTGAGCATACCCTTTCTCCGCATCAGATAATGTACACGATATGAACAAAATTGGTCTTTCTTCTCCATTGGGTTCTATGTGGGAGAGAACGCCACCGAGACTATATGAACTTGCATCTCATACGATGCCTAATGGTTTATTTGGATCGTAGTGTGTCAAAAGGTTATTGTCTTGCAACCATGTTTTACTATTTTGAAATGTTTCTTCACATTCCTGAGACCATATGAAATTAGCATCCGCTTTTAAAAAGCTATAGAGAGGAGCTAGTTTTGACAAAAGATTCGGAGCCCGTAAAAGTTGAGTAGCCCTAAGTACGGTCTTAGAGTCTTTAAATCAGTCGGAGAAGGCGCGTCCACGAGAGCTTTCAACTTGTCCCTCTTTGGCCTTACTTCTTCTTTAGAAATTTCGTATCCTAGGTACTCTACGGAAGAATTTAAAAATGTGCACTTATCCAAGCGAACCCTAACTCCAAACTCTTTTGAAACGCGAAAATACCTCGAATAGATTCTTCTTACAATCTTCAATATCTTGACCACCGATGATTATATCATCAATGTACGCTTTCACTTTTGATAAGCCTTTCAATATACTATCTGTTACTGCTTGAAATACAGAAGGCGCTATTTTAATACCAAAAAGGTAATCGGGTATATCTAAAAAGACCCTTATGAGTATTTATAGTCAAAAATTTACATGGTTCCGAAACTAAAATTTGTTGGAAAGCACCTGAGAGGTCTAAAACACAAAACTGAGCACATCCAGCTAATCCTGCTAAAATGTCATCAATTCTATGGAATAGGGTAATGTTCGGTTTCCACCACGCGATTTATAGTAGCCTTGCAGTCTATGCACAACCTAACAGAACCATCTATTTTTTCTACTACCACAATAGGTGATGCCCAATCGCTGTAGCGAACAGGTATGAAAATATTTTCATCCACAAGTGTATCCAATTCTTTTTCAACTTTTTCCCGCAGATCATAAGCTACAGTGTACGGTTTATGAAAAATTGGGATGGCTTGTGGTTTCATTTTTTTAAACACTATTTTTCTAAACACTATCCTTTAATATTATTTTGTAATGCCAGATTGTTTACATTAAATGTATTCCCCCAATTTGGGAATAATGCATTAAGCCAATTCCGGCCAAGTAATGGAAGAAAATATTCCTCCGTATCGACCACAACCAATGGCAACATAACGCTATTTTTTTCATCACTCAATTTCACCGTAACATCAATAACACCAACAACCCTCACCTCTTTACCCGTCACCACTTTTAAACTGTCATCAAAACTGTTAATGTATAAATCCGAAAAGAACTTTTTATAGAGAGAAACTGATACATATAATTGACATGCAAGCACCTGAATCGATTTCCATACTAATATATAACTTATTTATTTTAATATTAATTATAAGAGGACTAGAAGAAATAGAACTTTTACCCTTTATACAAGCTAATTTTAAATTTGATAATTTATTAAAACACTGGGAGCTATTTTAATCTAGCATTTTTACATAATGTTTTCTATTTTTGTTTTGTCATATTTTTACTTGCTCGTTTATTGGGACACTTGTTTGCATAATGACCCCAAGCTTGACACTTGTAGCACTGAATATTGTTTCATTGTTGAATGATGAATATGATGCTGTCTTCTTCTGCTGCTTGGTGTTGTATCGATTGTTTCCAGAGGTTATAGTTTTGTTTCCTTTCTACATGATTGCGCACTTTCGCAGATTGACGAACTGCAGCTATCGAAGAATGGCCAGTCGTTGCTTCACACATGTCCTTTACCTCCTTAAGCGTAATTTCCATTAGCAGAGCAATTTCACAAATTTTAGAAAAGGACTGTGTAATTGGTTCTTCCAGAAGCTTTCTCTGTATTCTTTTTTCTTTTTGAGATAGAATAAACTTATCGCAGAGAGCTTGGTCGAGGAATGTGCTTACTCACAACTCTCAGCTAACGCTTTCAGTTCGATGATGAATTCCGAAAGCGATTCTCCAGCTTCTAGTTGTCTCGTCAAGAACTTATGCCTCTCCATTCTACAGTTTTTTTTGGTTTGAAATGAGACCCGAGAACCGTAGTTATGTCCGAGTATGTACAATCTTTCGGAACTTTCGGCGAAAGAAGAGAGCGTAATATTTAATATACTTCCCCGCCAGCGCAGCTAATGAACAACGGCGCTTTTTTTTTCTTCATCGATATTGTTCAGGATAAATAACTGCTCCATTCTTTCAACATATTGTTCGAAGTCATCTTCTCCCAAAAATGGCTCGATGGTTCCCAGTAAACCAAGCATTTGGGTATTTAATCTTATACCGGATTTACTGTCGTCGCGTCGGTCGTAAAATCGTAAAGTTTACGATAGACATTTCATGAACGCCCTTAAAAACTGCTTGCGCAAATGTGCTAAAAGGTGTGGTAAACCAATCAGCTGTTTAGTAAACTTCGGAGTTTAAAACATATTTCTTTAATTTTCATTCAAGTAATTAGTTTAATCTGCAGTTTGGAAGATGCCAAAAATTAATAACGAAAAAAAATGTATTCAATGTTATGAGCAAATTTCCTTAAAGACATACTAATTCTTGAGTTATTTGGCGAAAATCTTTGTATGTTTATTGGTTTCCTAAATATATAGGCGCATTTCTTAAAATTAAGGACCTTTAACCACATTGAACGTCATAGTACCGTTACAAGAGTTTAAGATGTTTACGAGGTTTACCATCTCCGTTTAACACACGAATTCGTGTCTTAAAGCTTACGATTTGTTTGAAAAGATTTTCCATACAAATTTTGACAGTTCGTTTAAGACGTCTTTGTGATGACTTGTGGAATGATACAACCGTTTAGTATGAAAGAGCAATGAGACTGACTTTATTATTATATAAGTATATAAGTTCATAGAATTTTTTCGAAATGGAGGACGTAGAGCTGCCTGTGAGAAATGGTTTTTCAACGACATGGAAGTCACAGTGTCAAACAACTCATTTTCATGAGTGATTAGAATGACAGCTTGCGGTCATTTTCATTCTTCAAGTTATTGGCCGCGTTCATCAGCACATTTGACAGTTCTGAACTGTCATTTTTAGAGCTTCTGATTGGCCAGCAGTCATAAAAATTCAGTTGACGTCGATTGTCATTTAGTTACGTTTCTTACGTTTTTTTCTGAATTTTCAGATGAAAAATTCTATCTGAAAATTCAGACGACAGCTAAAAGCAACAAAAAAAACAGTTTTTGATCCAGTTTTTTTTGGTGTGTGGTCTGATCGTCTGGGTCTCGTATCGCTTTTCGGATTTTGATTTTAAAGCGCAAAAAACAATAAAAACAGAATAAATAATTTCAGACTTTGTTGTGCGTTCAGTGTTACGTTTTTCAGAACTGAATTTTTAGATCTGTCAAAAACGTGGTGATGAACGCGGCCATTGTTGTTGACATTCTTTTTGCTTTTTTATATTTTTTTTGGAAAAGATACTCGTTCGGTATGTAATAAATTTACTCCGTCAGCTCCACTGAGCAGGAGGAGAAACCTGAACAAAATTTCTTTGCTAAGGGCCAGTTTTAGAGTTGTGAGTTAAACCAGAGTTAGTACAATTAACTTAGAAAGTACTTTTTCAGTAGAGAATACATGCGGATCTACGCACAGTGGCCCGTATTGACTTTTTTGGTTGCAAAAATCATATCTTAAACGAATAAACATATCCCCAAAACTTTTTTTTTATCTTGAAGAAAATTTCCAAGGCTATAAAGTTTGTGAATTTAAAGAAAAAATATTTACAGGGTGTTTCAGAATCTGCTGCTGAAATAAGAAGTTTAAGTTAAGGTGGTTAACATAATTGGTATTTAATTCTAAAGAGGTCGAAAGCCAATTTATGAAGTAATTTGAGTGTAATTTAAGTAAGAAGAAAACAAACCAATTTTAGTGAAACAGTGGGGACAAAAAATCAGTTTTTGTTTTTTCTTTTATTCAAAAAGTAGAAAAACAAAATAAAAAGAACAAAAATTTACAAAAAAACATTAAATTTCTTGGAAACTATCATCTAAGTCCGAGGTAATGCATAATAGACTTATCATTTCTGGTGAGTATTGTGCTTTCAGATCTTTTTGGTTTCTTACATGCCTTAAGGAAGAAATTAGTGGGTCGGATGAGATTGCTAGCATGTTAAATAGGTTTTCATTCTGCCAAACTCTTGAAACTTTGCACGTGTTTTGATATCTGTATTACTTGTAGTCTTTATTTTTGGACTCCTGGGCTTCTTCTGACAATTCTCCAAGTGGTAGAGATTGGTATTCGATTATATTTAGACTATGAACCAAAATTTTATGAAGAGTAGGTGTGAGTTGTTTTTCAGGGTACTTTTGTTTCAATAACTCTGCGGTTTTTCCAGTGTACTCTATAAATTTAACTGTATTCACTACTTCCCTGCAATTCAAAACATTAAGTATTATTTTTATCCTGGTTATAACCTTTTAATTGACTCCAGTTATTCGAGCGGTTGCCTCAGATTGTTCAAAAAATCTCCTTGAAATGTTTCTATCATTGCTATTTCCAAATCTTTAATTTGGTTTATCTACATCAAGTCCAAGCTCATTGTGAAAACACCTTTGAATCTCTTTGTTTTCTTCTCTTTTCTGCCTCCGTGATCCCAATAGATTCATCAAATTCCTCTCCCTCTTGTCGGTGTATAAGCCAATTTCAAAATAAATTCTATGCACCTGATTCTAACATACAATGGAGAGATTCCATACTCGTAGTTATGTTCGTCGTTATTTAATTGATCTTGGTTATTGAAGCTTTTTGGATCCTTTTACATCGGACATGACCGAGTAGACTTTGTTTCTGTTAATTCGTTTAAAACTTTTCCGTCAATCATTGTTAAAAATAACTCGTGATTCACAAATATAGTTACATCTTCATTAAATGAATATCTTCTATTGCCCTGAATATCTGATATTTGCCTTTTTATAACTCTTATCCATCAAATTACCTGACAATAATTAATCATACCTGAAATCAAAAACATTCATACTTAAAAGTTTTATTAGGGCTCACAAGAAAGAAATAAGCTATAAAACCGTTTTAAAAATCTTAGGTAGGTTTAACCTTCTAAAGTACAAAACAATTTTATAACTGCAAAACAAAGAAAAAATATTTTCCATGATTTTTTTTTTGCACCTGACAAAAAAAAACTCAGAAACAATTACTGACTTCATCAAATTAAATCGCTCTAGCTCAGCTCTATGCAACTTTATGCAGCTGAGTTTTTGGTTTTATATGGAGAGATATATAAGGATTTACTACCCGTCGAGCTTGGTAAGTAGTAAGTAAGTAAGTAAGTAATTGTTTATTCAGAAATTCAAAAGAGAGTAGGTATGTACATAAATTATTTAAATATAAATGTAGATTCATAAATTCTATTTGGCATATGTACTTATATTTAATTCATTCATTATAACACTAAACATGCGATCTTGCATCAATGGCTATGTTGAGCCGTCTGTTGCGATGAAATATCCTTATTTAAGTAGTTCCCTATCTTGCTGTTGCAATTGTTGCCGTTGCTGTTATTGTTGTTTTTTGTTGTTATTGTTGCTGTTGTTGGTGTTGGTGTTGGTGTTGGTGTTGGTGTTGGTGTTGGTGTTGGTGTGGGTGTTGGTGTTGGTGTTGGCGTTGGTGTTGGTGTTGGTGTTGGTGTAGGTGTTGGTGTTGGTGTTGGTGTTGGTGTTGGTGTTGGTGTTGGTGTTGGTGTTGGTGTTGGTGTTGGTGTTGGTGTTGGTGTTGGTGTTGGTGTTGGTGTTGGTGTTGGTGTTGGTGTTGGTGTTGGTGTTGGTGTTGGTGTTGGTGTTGGTGTTGGTGTGGGTGTGGGTGTTGGTGTTGGTGTTGGCGTTGGTGTTGGTGTAGGTGTTGGTGTTGGTGTTGGTGTTGGTGTTGGTGTTGGTGTTGGTGTTGGTGTTGGTGTTGGTGTTGGTGTTGGTGTTGGTGTTGGTGTTGGTGTTGGTGTTGGTGTTGGTGTTGGTGTTGGTGTTGGTGTTGGTGTTGGTGTTGGTGTTGGTGTTGGTGTTGGTGTTGGTGTTGGTGTTGGTGTTGGTGTTAGTGTTGGTGTTGGTGTTGGTGTTGGTGTTGGTGTTGGTGTTGGTGTTGGTGTTGGTGTTGGTGTTGGTGTTGGTGTTGGTGTTGGTGTTGTTGTTGTTGTTGTTGTTGTTGTTGTTGTTGTTGTTGTTGTTGTTGTTGTTGTTATTGCTTTTGTTTTTGTTTTTTTTGTTGCTGTTGTTGTTGCTGTTAATGTTGTTGCTGTTGTAGTTGTTGTTGTTGTTGCTGCTGCTGTTGTTGTAGTTGTTGTTGCTGTTGTTGTTGTTCTTGTTATTATTGTAGTTGTTGTTTTTGTTGTTGTTGTTGCTGCTATTGATGTTGATGTTCTTGCTGCTATTGCTTGTATTCTTGTAATTGTTGGGGTTGTTGGTGTTGGTAGCGGAGGTGAGGGTGGTGGTGTTATTTGTTGTTCTTGTTGCTGTTCCTGTTGTTGCTGTTATTTTTTTTTTTTTTGTTTTTTGTTTTTGTGTTTGTTGTTGGTGTTGGTGTTGGTGTTGATGTTGTTGTTATTGTTGTTGTTTCTGTTGTTTTTGGTGTTTTTGTTATTGTTGTTGTTCTTGTTGTTGTGTTTGCTGTGTTTGTTGTTGTTATTTTTATTGTTGCTATTGTAGCTGAGGTGTTGATTTATCCATTATATTCTCTTATGAGTTCGGAGCGATATTTAATAGCTAGAGAGAGGTATTTTACCAATGAGATCCAGTCCCCGTCGCCATTAAGGATGTTCACCATGTTTTCCGTGCTAAGTGTTCTTGACCCAAAATATAACAGACGTAGTTCTTTGAATACAGGACATATTCCAAAAAAGTGGATGAATGTTTCGTCCTCTCTCAGGTTACACAGGGTGCATTGAGTACTTCTGTTGTTCGTTGAAAATGTACCATTCAAATACAAAAGTCCTCCTCTTGCTTTAAAGATCCATCCTATTTCAGATGAGATCCTTTCTTCCTGAAGGTATCTCCTTCCGTCGGAGTAGTTTAGGGCATTGTACAGCCCATGTGATGTTGACGCTTGCGCTCTTTGAAATGCCACATTCCATTCACTTTCCATAGTTTGTGTGTCAGCCGAATCAATTGCATTCTGGAATAACCTGTTGTTTCCAACAACCTCATGGATATGCCTTCCTTCTAATACATTCGTCCATCGTGTGATCCAGTATATATTTTTGGTTATTATCATATTGGCTAATATGTGAGGGAGGCGGTTCTCGTCGTACACCCGAAGAATTTTCCTGATATAGTTCATGTGACATTTCGTTGTGTAGATAAAAAGAGGTTTCATTTTAAGTTCTAAGGTAAGCATGTAGTTTGGGGATGATGTTGGAATTTTCATGTTTTTTTTTAGAAAATATCTTTGGACCTTTTCCATTTCATCGTATTGCTGATGTCCCCAAACTTGTGCCCCATACCCCAAAATTGATCTTGCTACTGCGTTAAACAACTCTAGTTTAGATGAATTACTGACATCTTTTTTCGAAATAAAAGCATGCCAAGTCAAGTTTAGGCTCATTTTTGCCTGTTGCGCTCTTTCTTTAAAGTGTTCGGTCATACTCAACCCTGGTGTCAGCCATAGACCTAAGTACTTATACTTGTTGACCACCTCAATTTCTTCCGCTCCGAGAGTCCATCTTTCTAGGTTACTTCTTCTGCCTCCATTTTTTCTAAATATAATTATTTTTGACTTTTCGAGATTAATAATGAGGTTCCACATTTGGCAGTATTCATCCAGCTTGTCTATCATAAGTTGTAAGTCCTTTGGGGTGTTTGCAAAAATTACAATGTCATCTGCGTACAGTAACATTCGGATGACTTGTTCATTTAAATGTATTCCTCCACCTATGAAGTCATGCATGTCGTTGATAAACAGAGCAAATAATAGAGGACTTAGGAGACATCCCTGTTTCACTCCCATTTCTGTATCGAACCACTCTGATAGGTTTTTTCCATCCCATACTGCACTTGCTGTCCCTGCATAAAGATCCTTTACAATGTTTATAAATTTCGTTGACAGACCTATTCTTTTTAGCTTGACAAACAGAGCATTCCGACAAATACTGTCAAACGCTGCCTTGAAGTCAACAAAGAAGCAGTATGTTTTTTTGCCTTCATCCATCCTGATTTTAACAATGTTTAGTAGATTGAATATATTATCTGATGTGCTATATCCCTCTCTAAACCCTGCTTGATACTCGTTCAAAATGCTGTTTCTTTTTTCCCAATCCTGTAGTCTTTTGAGTAGTATGCCGGTGTAAATTTTTGCCATTGCATCCATAAAAGAAATTCCTCTGTAGTTTTGTACAAGGTTTATGTCTCCCTTTTTGTGTATAGGAAAGATCAAGGACTTCTTAAAAGAGAGTTCAACGCTTTCTGTGAGTTGGATCCTATTGTAGACTCCAACCAGCCGATCTAGAAGTATCTGTGGTGCATGAATAAAAAATTCATACGGGACACGGTCGTATCCGGCTGCTTTGTTTGTCTTAGCTTTGTTCAGTACTTCTAGGATTTCGAAGTTCGTAATCTCCCCATCAAGGTGTTCATCCCAGGAGTCTTCTATCGTGTCTTCCAGTCTTACTATGGCCTGAATAGGAGGGTTCAAGAGTCGTTGAAAATGTTCCTTGAAATCACTACTTTTTATGTTTGGTCCTATCCTGTGGTTCTTATTTCGTAATTTGTTTGCAATATCCCACCAATCCTTTGTTTTTCGTACGTTTCTAAGACTGAGACATAACTCTTGATAATATAGCTTTCTTTTCGTTTTACAGATGTGTTTGAATTTTCGATTTGCTTCAAGGTATGTTTTTTTCAGAATTTCCGAGGGTTCCCTTCTCCATCTGTTAAGCCATTTAAAAGCATTCTTCCTTGAAATCATACACGCTGCATCAAACCAACTTTCTTTAAGAATCTTTTTGTTTGAGAAATTTCTCTGCTCGCCTACTACTTCCTTTATGATTGTTATTATGCCTTCTGCCGTCCAACTATCCGCTCTAAAATCACCCACTTCTTTTGTCAGAATCCTTTGTTGAATCCCAGTTTTGTAATTGTTTTCATTTTGATTCAACCATACTAGTTTGGGAAGCAGACTTAGTTCTTCAGAAGTCTGATTTTCCGATAATTTTAGAGTTAACACAAGAGGCATATGATCTGAGTAGACCATATCCTCTACTATAAGTTCTTTTACTTGGCTAAGTACATTATACGAGGCTCCACATAAGTCGTTGACTGAGCAGCCTATTGAGCTTATGAAAGTGAAATTTCCTTCAAAATCACCCGGTGTACGTCCATTTAGTAATACTATACCCGCATCATTGCACGTCTCAATGAACCGTTTTCCTTTATTGTTTAGTACCTTGTCCTTAGAATTTCGTTCTGGTTTGAGCAGTACATTGAGATTTGCAGTTTGTTCTTCCATTAGTATTTGGCTTTCTCCTATTCGTACATTGAAATCTCCTATGACGATTACATTTTGGAAGTTTGATTCCTGTAAGATTCTAGTGTACACCAGGTAGTCTTCTTCCCATTTGTTACAATTAAGATATGTAGGCAGCACAAATGTTTCACAGTTGGTTGATACGATGCGTACAACGTCTCTATCTAGTGTTTTTGTGCAATCAATTCTTAGCTCTGTGTTAATATGTCGGCTAATGCCAACTAATAGTCCACCACTCGCTCTTCCATATTGCGCAGAGCGTACTGCTGGTGTCCAAAACAATTCGAATCCTGGAAAAAATTTTTCATACCTCTCAAAGTGATCCACAAGAAATGTTTCATACAGCAAAAAGATGTTAAATTTACATAAATAATTAAAAAAATTTGGAGTTATTAACTTATTAGCTAGTCCTGACACATTGTAGGACACGATTTTTATTTCAATTTTCTTACAATCTATAATATTTAAATTTTCATCACAACAGACATCTAATTGCTAATTTGAAGGAGTCTCGACTTTACTGGATTCCATATGAAAATCTATTTTTGAGAAATCCTTCTTATAAAGCTCTCCCAGTACCACAGCTGCTGGTTTCCCCTCACTTTGCAGCTCATTCGCTACCACCGTAAATATTTTTCCTTCTATTTCCAAACTTCTGGCCTTGAACTTAATTGTCTTTGATTTATCGATTTTTCTTATTTCCTTTCTTATTCGTAGCAGATAATTGTAATTTTCTCTTTCTTTGTGTGTCATATCTCTTTGGATACCATACTTTGTACCGGCTAGTTTAGCTGTATTTTGTAGAATTGTTACTACTGCTGAATGTGATTCAAACTCCACGAGATAATTCTTCTTATCCCCTCTTCCTATCTTTAGAATTTTTACGATATCGAAGCTTTCATTTATTTTAAGGATACTTTTGCATAGCATCCATATATCATTTTTATCCAGTGAGTCCTTTTCGAATCCTTTAAAAATAAGATTGTTTTTTCGTGTAAATTTATCAAATGTTTCGTTTTTTATTAAACTCTCTTCTTTATGTTCTTCAAGTTGTTGTATTTTGTTTTTGAGTTCGGTGTTTTCTTTTTTCAATTCCTCTATTTCTTTTGAATGCAAAACTACCGTCTCCTTTGTGCCCTTCATTTCTTCTTGTATAATTCTTCGAAATTGCTCCATCATAGTGTCCCAGGTGGTCATTTCTACTACAGTTTGGTCTAATTTGGCTGATTCTTCGTCCGAGCTTTCAGGCATTTTTCGAGGATGTGGTTTTTTGCTCGGTGTCCCGACCAAATCCGGTGAAAGATGTGTTCTCGGTCGTTTACCTGACTGATCCAGTTTGTTTGTTAGTTTAACACCCCAGTTTTGTAGTTGAATTTAGGCAGTAGACTGGTACTCTAAATCACTATAAAGTATATAGTGGGTTCAGATCTATGCTTTCACAGTGTAGTCGCCAATCACCCTACTCAATCTGCACAGACTGGTGGGTTTGGGTTCTTTGTCTGATCGCTGCTTGTCCTCCAGTGTGTTTTTCTTAATACAGTGACTACTTTTACTTTAATTTTCTAAGTAGTGTAAACGTTCAACTTACTGAGCTGTTACCTTTGGTAAACAGGTAGACGCTTTTTTTTTTTTTTTTTTTTTTTTTTTATGAGTTTTCTTTTGTATCACCCTGTGCGTTTTTACTTGTTGCTGGTGGTGACGTGCTTGACCTACCAGTCCACAGGTGGCGTTAGTGTAATTACAGAGTTTGGCCGATGACAGATGTCTTACTTGACAGTTTTTCCAGTTCTCGTGCTTATCTTATTTGTTTTGGTTTTGATTTAAAGTTTTTTCTCTTAAGAAAGTATTTATCTCAGTAAAATTTGAGCATAAAGGAGCGAACGGGTTCTATTTACTTTCAAAGCAAAAATTATTTGATTTTTCGCGAAATAAAATTATAAAAAATAATGATTAATACCTGATGTGCGTGAACCTCCCCAACACACACCGACGCTGGGCCTCCAATTGACACCACCAACCGGTTTTCAGGTACCTTTAATCCCTCCAAATCGTCCAAATCGTTCGTGATACACACCGTCCAATTCCCCGCTTCCGATCACAACCACAAACTTTCAAACGCTCCTTGGTCGAGCTTGGCTTGATTATGTTTGAACCTTTTTTTTCTACTCAGTGTAAAGTCGAAAAAGCGTGCAAAAATGGGTGTTTCAAAAAACATTAAATTTAGCAGTTTAAAAAAATTTATCATTTTTTTTTTTCATTTCTGATTATAGCAATTAACACATATATCAAGTAAAAATTACAAAAATAAATTTTATTTACACCTTTTTCCTAGTTCTTACATTCAAAATTTAAAAAAAATTAAAAATAATTGTTTTTTTCTCACCATAAAAGTTTGTCAACTTTGACTCGCTCTACAAGCCAAACCATTCATGCAAATGAAATAATTAATTTTTTCGATTGCTAGAGCTCCAAACATTTGTTAATTCAAAAAATGTAAAAGTTTTGCATTATAAACCCACCCGAAAAATGAATTTCGCAAGCACTTTTGCCTAAACGGGCCACTGTGCGACGTAACAAACTGGCAGGGCAAAAATATCAAAACAATCTGCTCTGTAAATTTAGAGTCAACTGGCCAAATGTAGTGAGCTGACTGTTGTTAAACTTTAATTTAGCACTGAAAAACGGCCTTAAAGTCAAAAGCAAACTATATCCCCTTTTTATAAATTGATCAACTGCGAAAAAAATAATTGAGCAAGCGAATCCAAAAAATAGCCTCAGCTTTTGACGGAAAAAGTGAGGAATCTCTTTGAGGAATTAGTTCAGATTTCTGAGAGGGCTGAGAACTCTGAGATCCTGAGAAACTGGAACCTAATAAAAGATTAAACTATTAAATACAAAAACTAAACTCACAGTTCAATAGATAAACTTATGTGTATGTTTTTGTTCCCAATTTTAAGTAGGTACTAATTGTTTTTGTCTTGTGTTATTTTTTTTAACTCTGAAATGAACTGACCTTAAAATGTACATTTATGTACAAAACTTTTTAATAAAATATAATTCGAAGAATTTTCCAAGTGAGATCGCCGGGACGAAACGCCAATTTTTATGGACTAAAGGCTGTTAAAATCTATTTTTAAATATAATTCGTTCCTAAATTTTTTTACGTTAATGAAAAATTGTCCTCTTTTGTGCCTCTGAAAAAATGGTCACCGTACCTGTACTTGAGAAACTGGTCCACCACCTATCTGTATTACAAACCTGAACTCTCATTCCGATTACTTAGTAATGAGTGATGAGAAAAAGTGAAAGCAGTCTTCATAAATCAACTGTGGTGAGACTACAGCAATCTTATGCTTATCCGTTTAGGGAGTGAAGTGAGCTGGCAATATCCCATGACCTATCGTTCTCTTTAACAGAAAAGAACGTAAATGAATGGCAGGATGTATTTGCAACAATTATAGCTAAGACGGATGAAAAAATATATGATCAGCATCTAACCATCAAGTGAGGAAATCTATTTTAACGTCAAATATTTTTAGCCTAATTTTCAGAGCTAGGGTAGAAATTCTAAACCTCAACTATATGCCACACAGAGCTAGCTTATCTTCGGCAGACTTGCAACTTGTGCAACAAAAAAGAATGTAAAGATATTTCCTACTCCACTGCTGCTTCCTCAATTCTACAAGAAATACGACGCTTATACTTCCAAGAAAATTTTCTGTCGCTTAATAGTTTATATGAAATATTAAATGGTGGTCGAGGGAGGATGGTTCGATTTGTATAATTACTGCAAACCTGCTTTGTCCTATCGGAATAGTTTTTGAAAGGAACCACAAAATTACTCCCGTCTGTGGGAAGAAGTTGCTGTCAGAAATTGTCAATATCTGCTTTGACGTCACCTGTTCGTTCTCATTTCCAAGCACTGTAAATTGGTTTACAATCATGCCAATGAAATTGTAATCTTTTTACTATACAAATCATAAAAATTTCAAAAAAAAATTTAAGAATCATCGCCTTCCCATTCAGTTTTTCTGAAATTATGAAATTATTTGTTATAAACTATAGGTACATATAACGGTACATATATTAAAGGTAATATCATTAGCGTTTTCATTTTTGTTTTTTCTGCGCATCTATCAAAATCGATAAAAAATGGTGGATCCATTGCCCATTTACATGTCAAATTTCGGTATTTGTTGTTGTTTTTAATATTGCGGTATGAAGTTTTTGGAGCACTCGAGCAACCATTTTTTAATTTCTGACAGTTTCAATTCTGACAACCTGCGCAAGATAATACCTTATATTTGTGTACTGTGGGTACATATTACATTCAATAAATAAAGATAAAATAACAAAATGTATTTACGGATATGAGATTTCATAAAAAAGTAAATACATAGGAATGATAGAAAAAAAATAATAGAATTAAAAAAGTTTTAAAAAAGATAAAATAAAAACTTTGTTTGTTTTAATTTTAAAAAATTTTCAAGTTATTCAAATAAATGAAAATTTTTCAAAATTAAAACAAACAATTTTTTTTATTTTATCTTTATTAAAACTGTTTTAATTCTATTATTTTTTTCTATCATACCTATGTATTTACTTTTTTATGGAATGTCATATCCGACAGACGGCAGGTGCCAAGTCCGTATTCTTAATCATATCTAGTTTACCAAATTGAATAGAAAAAAAAACAAAGAATTTATCTATCTAATAATTAAACTCTTTTTTTCAGATTTTTAATTGTTACTCTATAATATAATCTTCATAAGACAGTATAATATTTAACTCAGTAACTGCCAAACAAAATCAAAATGCCGCTTCCAAAACGCTCTATTGATCCGGTTCACGTAGCTCGTTCCGTGTACCAACAAGAAGAGCTTCAAACGACTGAACTTGAAACAGTAACGAATACCACGCTTACAAACATAATTCGACAACTTTCATCGCTTTCTAAGCACGCTGAAGACATATTTGGAGAACTTGCCCGTGACGTTGGTAATATTGGAGATCGAGCAAATTCATTACAAGCTAGAATTGATAGATTGGCAATCAAAGTTACCCAATTGGACAGCAATGTCGAAGAAGTCCCTTTAACTGATATTCAACGCAAAAAAGCATTTAAGTCAGCTAAAGTCTTTGATCAGCAGATATTTTCAAGAAACACAATGCCAACTCCTATGTTAGAAACTTACTCACAATGTGATAAGCCACCGCCATTGGACAAGCTGAATGTGTACAGGGACGATGGAAAAGATGGGCTTAAGTTCTACACAGATCCGAACTATTTCTTTGAATTGTGGCGGCAAGAAATGCTTAAAGATACCGAACGAGTAATGCATGACAAAGGCAGGAAAATGCATCGACCTCGCCAAGAAGGCGGTAGTGGAAGTGGTGGCGGTGGAGCCAGAGGTCATAAGAAGAGAGTTCGCATTCCTCACAACACACGGGAGAAGCAACGGCAAATAGTGATTGGGCACGGAGAAACTCTTATGCCGAACAATGTTATATATAGAACGCCAAATGCAGTTGTAACAGATGAATCAGGTTATAGCAGTAAGTCAGAGAAATCATGTTTTATGAATTTTTATTTTTGGTATTCTTTCATTTTTAGGTATGGGGATATATGAATCGAGACCAGCTCGTCCCAGTTCGATTGAATTGCGACGCAGTTATCCAACAGACACAGTTGATATGTATGGTCCATTAACACCGCATTCTACAGCTTCCGCAATGGTTAACAATGGAAATGGAATGAATCCTTCTCAACAACACCAAATACAACAGCAAATGCAGCAGTATGACGAAAATGCTTATAGTTCCCAAACCCTTTATGGACAAGCAAATCAGAGTTCAATGTCTTCAGAAGTTATTTATGCCGCTGGAACACCTTCACGAACGAAACCTCGCCCATCGCAACCACCACCAGCTCCACCATCTAACGGAAGTGGTACTGGCACACCAAACACATCGAATGCCAACACTCCCACACGCGGAAGAAGTATGTCGACTAGCCGAGATGCTTTACCACCACCACCACCAATTCCAGATGGAATGACATCTCCAACACTGGGCGCAATTAATGGAAGCAACGTTGCAGCTAAGTTGTTGGGTCGCACCAATAGCACTTCGAGAGTAAGTTCGCCGCAATTGGCGCCTAGCAGTAGTGTTCAAGATGCTAACGCGTTGGTAATGGCACAATTAAGCAACCAGATTAACAGTTTCAATAACATTATAGTAACTTCCCAAAATGATCTACCACCACCTCCACCTATTCCAGATCAGGTTTGACTAGGAATCAAATACAAATTAAATGAAATCTTAATGATAACTTCTTTAATAGAATTTACCAAAGCTATTACAACCAGCTCCTCCGCCACCACCTCCTCCTCCACCAGTTGATGCGCAGACACCTCATCAAATATTGAAACCAATTGCCAACGGTAACATTCCAACAACCATAAAAAGCGCTAGTCACATTGTTGGAGCAAAGAAGCTACTACCACCATATCACGATACGAGGAACGATTTGATGAAAGCTATTCGAGATGGTAAGGTTGTTTAGAAATTTAAAGTTTGAATGAAAAAGTTTTTTTCCATTTTATGTTATGCTTTTACCACAAAGGGTTTTTAAATTACATGATGATAATAGCAGCTTTCTTATTGTATTTGATTGACAAGCATTAAAAAAATGTGAAATTTGTTTTTGAAAAACTGAGGTTGAAATCTAATCTTCAAAAATTGACAATAAAAATACCTTTGATTTATTTCGTAAGTTAACAATTAAAATAAATAAATTTGGTGGCACAAACAGCTAATCAAGAACCAGGGCCTAGTGACTTACAACTCTCAACCATTCCTGTGTGCGTGTCTGCAGGAATGGAGGGGACCTACAGTTTATTGCCAAATCCGAAAGGCTAAGGTGAGCGGCACTTTTCTATGACAAGAGATACTCTTGGAGGATTTGTCACTTCCTCGCAAGAGGTAGTAGCTCTGAAAAAAAAAAACTTAAGGTGGAAGCGGCTGGTATTGAACCCAGACCTCTGGCGTGACAGTCCATCGCACTAACCATTACGCCACGGGCTACTTACTACGAACGCACTAACCATAAATGTATTAAATTCACAAAAAAAAAGGAAAATAAAGATGACATATGTATATAGGTCTATTTTTTGACAATGTATTTAATTTTATTGAATTACATATATTTTAATTATTCAAAATTTCAATAAAACGCATTTTGAGCAAAATACATTAAGGCAAAATGCCTTAATGTATGAAAAAATATTGATTTTTTTGAAAATATTTTTGACCAATCCAAAGAAATGAGCAGGGCCACGGTAGACATTTCAAGCTAGAAAAAAATTCTGGAAATGCTCAAAAAAGTCTCGTTAAAAAGTTAAAAAAAAAATACGCTTAGGAAGTGCCACCTTTTAATTGATGCATCGCATTATATAAAAATCGACTTTTGTCTTTAAACGCGATGTACGGCTAAACTAGACGTGCTAGAGGTATCAAAGTTTACATCTTTAAACTTGACTTGCGGCTTAACTAAGCGACTTCAAAAATGCATATTCGTGATCTAGGAAGTGCCAGTTCTAAAAAAAATCAAAAAAAAAAGTTGGTAAAAAAAGTTTTTTTTCCAACTTTCAAAAAAAAAAAAATAAATAAATAGATAAATAATAAATACATACATTCTTGGCTGTCAAATCTACAAAATGGGGAAGGTAGTTTCAAAATTATACACTACCTAACCTGCTCTCGAAGTAAAAAGGTAGTGGTAAACTCTCCAGAGGTAAACTGGCGCCTGTCTGGTGACTGATCACGACCGCTTTAAGCGGAGCAACGGAGTTGCGTGAGCTGGTACAGAGGGCGAAAAGGGAGTTAAAATAATTGGATTCCGCGCAGCAGGCCGGGCAAGGTGCTTTTAATAAGCAAAACTATGAAGATAATAAAAACAATTAAAAAGCACCTACATCAGACAAAAATTTCACCCCTTCCCCAAAAACACCTACAACAAAAATTTTACATCCTAAAAAATACCCCACTAGCCAAAAAACCGCACCACCTAAACTCAAACAAAACGAAAATCGCAACGCAACCAACCAAACCCACTGAAAAAATAGACCCAACCCTCCCATACGATTTTTTTCTTGTCTTAACTCAACCTACACGCTCTAGCTTTTTGTCACACCTTAGGTGAATCACCCTATATTCAAAATAATTCCTTACATTATAGTTTGGCCTTCGCCCCATCGTCACTTAACCTGATGCCACGCCTTATCACTATACACTTTTACCGAACTTTGCTTAGAGAGTGATAAACAATGACTAACTAAACAGTTATCTGAAATTCCTATGGCAGAGATTTCTAACGAACCGAAAAGAAGATAAATCTTTAAAAAGAGATTTATTTTTTTTCTCTCAGCGATAAGTGGTCAGTGGTTGACTAAAACCTAAAAAAATTCACCAAATTAAACCAAAAAAAAAAAATTTTAAGTAAAATGGTTTTTAAGTGGCCATTTTTTTAATATCTGAGCAGATAAGCATTGGTTTTGTCTTCTCAATCGAATAACAAAACGACTTCTCTTTGTCCGAAAGAAACACAAAAACTCTAATTAAATTCTTTACTTAACCTTTATATATTAAATATTGCTTTCTTCCTCAGGTATTACCTTACGAAAAGTTGAGAAATCAGAGCAAAAAGAAATCGAAAGAAATACAGCATTACATGATGTAGCTTCGATTCTTGCCAGACGAGTTGCAATTGAGTTATCTGAATCCGAAGATTCAGAAAGTGAAGACGACAGCGAAGGTTGGGTAGAGCCCAATGAAACATCCGCCTAATAAACAAGCTTTGAAAAGTATTCATCTGTTAAAACAGAAATGTATCCGTTTAAAAATGTTATTAAATATAATTATTATAATACAAGAAGAAAAAAGTAGTAATATTTAAAAATAATTCAGAATGTTGAACATTTTGATTGAACGCAATTTATATACATACATACATACATACATACTGTCTACTTTAACAATATTTATATTTATTGCACTATTTAAATGCTCGCTAATGCGAATATACAGAAACAATAATTAATAATAATGAATCATTAAAAGTAATTATTCAAGCAAATAAAATATTAGGTATGTTGATACACATACATAAGGTTGTAAGATATGAAGGAAACAAAAAAATAACAACTACTTTTATGTAATTGTATTTAATAATTATTAAATAAATATATCTATTCATAAATTTATCCAAGCACAAAATGTTAAAATATATAAATATAAAATAATCGCTTTTTTCGTTATTGCTATAGAACACTTACTTGTTGCATTGCATAAATAGAAATAGAAAGTGACACTCTACAACTCAAGGCGACTTATGGACCATGTGACGAAATAGATGATGCGGAATTTTTGTGTACACAAACAATTTCTAAAGAGATGTATGAGTCTATTCGAAATCGTCTAATAGAAAAAGCCAGTACATTTTAGATTTCCTCAAATTTTGTGAGAATCTTTTCTAGAGTTTTCAAGGCGTAAATCCAAGGCTATTTAATTTTCGCAAGCACCTGTCCTTCCCTGCCCCTTTTTATTTCTTGAAATGTTTCTGTTAAAGATATGTGGACGTTTGAGTTGTCATTTTGAAGCTGACAGCTAGTAGTTTTTGTGAAAAAAAAAATTTAGTATAATAAACCTTATTGACCTCAAAAATCGTAATAAAAAAGATAAAACAACAAACCAAAATAAAAGTGAAACAACTTTTAAATTTTAAATTATTTTAAATTTTTTAATAAACACGTATGCATTTCGGTTCTCGGCTGCGAAACCATCATCAGCGGGCGACAGTTAAACACAAAAAATAAAGAGACTATGTACAAAGAGACTAGGTAGTACAAAAAGTTATTACATTAAAATAGATTAAATATTTCTCTTATTTCTTAATCGTATTGAACAAAAGAGAGTCAATTGGTCCGGGTTCTAAATTCATTAAATTCTCATTTAAGTGAATATGTATTGACTCGTATGCGTCCAGTTTGTGAGGTTTGTTTACTTTTTTAATTAGTCTGCAATTATTGTCAAATGATGTAATAGTGTGTGGATCTTCATTATTTGGATCATAAATGTGGGCTGCGATTGCTTTCTCTACCTCTTTCTTTTTAATTGATCTAAGATGTTCGTTAAATCTTGTCTCAGTCGCTCTCTTCGTTTGTCCAATGTATTTTTTGTCGCAGTTGAAGCAAGAGATTTCATAAATGCCTCTGCATCGGTTAGGTGGTATATGGTCTTTGGTTGAGCCCAAACGGAATTTAAGTTTGTTGTTGTTAGTTTGAACTATGTTCATCTCAGCTTTGTCAAAGACATGTATAAGTTTGTTGGTGACATCAGGGGCGAAAGGCAAGGTGACACGGTGTTTATGTGTGCATATGTTTTGTTCAAAAAGTGTACTGATGTTGTTTCGTTTGATCTTTACTGAATGTTTTTTTAACAGATGTTTAATGATTGATTTGTCATACCCATTTACATTGGCTATGTGTAATATTCGTTGGTACGCTTTCATGTAATTTTCAATCGATAGAGGTAGACGGCACAATCTATACACCATTGAATGAAAAGCAGCAAGTTTTTCGCTATATGGGCTGATGTTGATTTCCTATAGACACTAAATTTAATTTTCTTATTGTTTCGTTTTATTTCTAAGTCAAGAAAAGGTAAAGTTTGATGTACTTCATCTTCTTTCTCATAAGTGAATTGAATGCTAGGAAAACGGTTGTTAATGGCCTCAAGTACTTGTTCAGTTTCTGACTTTTTTACAACGGCAAACGTATCATCCACATATCTATACCAAATGCGTGGTAGTTTACCTATTTTATATAAGTCAGTTTCAAATTTGCACATGAAAGCTTCAGCTACATAAGGTGACAATCCATTACCCATAATATATATAATAAATTGCGGAATTGGCAACAATTATGTTTCATACAGATGTTTATGCAATCAATGTATGCAATTAGTTGTTTTGATGGTAGATTGAATTTTAATAAATGTTCTCGGATTGCCTCAACTGCTTCATCAATGGGAATTGATGGAAACAGAGCTGTCACATCAAAAGAAATCATGATTTCATCGTCTTCAATTTCAATGTTTTTTATTTTATCGACAAAATCGAAAGTGTTGTTGACTGAAAAACAATTAAAATTTCCGAATTTCTTTAAATCATTCACAAGCCATTTTGTTATATAAGTGAGTGGTGAATTTACATTTGAAACGATTTTCCTCATTTTATCCCCATTCTTGTGCACTTTTGGTAAACCATACATTAAGGGGACCGTCGGATTGGGTACACGAAGTTTTTATTTGTTGACGTTGAATACAAGGTGTATGGTTTCAACTGCAATTTTGGCATCGGCAATCATGGCGTTCAAAGGTGATTTTTTGGCTAATTTGAAATTGTCTTCTTCTATTGATTTAATCATTTTGCTGTCATAATTCGGTTTGCTCATAATTACAACATTGTTACCTTTATCTGACTTCATAAAGTAAGTATTGTGGTTTTTGAGTTTGTCTAGAGCAATGTTCATTTTGCTATCAGTAGAGCTTAAATGTTGTTTTTGTTTTATTGCATTCTTTATTAATGGAAGAGCCTTGTCTCTTATGGACTTTTTTATATCAAAAGATTTGTATTGAATTGATGATTCGATGTCCGCTACAATATCCGTAATTGGAATTTTACGGGGTTTGACTGTAAAATTAAGACCTCTGTTTAACAAATCCATTTCATCTTGGTCGAAGTTTTCGTCTGAGAGATTGATAACTAGGTCTTTTACTGGTTTTACTGAAGGTTTTTCTACTAAAATAGGTGAGTTTTTGGTAACCAGTTTTGCATACTTAATATTTTGTTTATTTCTTTTTTCCTCGAAAACTTCATCACTTCTTTGGAATATTGCAAAACACAAATGATTAAAGTGATCATATTGCACAAAATCTAAGTCTTTAGTCATCTTTAAGTGTAACTCATAAATGGCGAGTTGAACTTGATCTAGGCAATGATAATGGAAATCTATTTCATGTTTTAACCATAGGCATTTTGCTTCTTTAATCACTCGCTGTGTTCTGGAATTGTGTAAATTAAATTTGTTGTTCATAAAGTTAGGAAATATTTTGTTTGCTTTGCACTGTTTCAGAAATAAAATATTTGCTTGTGTTCTCTTTCATTCACTTTTTGAACAAAACATAATGCACACATAAACACCGTGTCACCTTGCCTTTCGCCCCTGATGTCACCAACAAACTAATGTCGTTTTTCTTTTGCAAATAGGGATTTTGATCCCGGATCACGAATTTTCTTGGCAAAAGAAACGCAGATTGGATTTGTTTTTTGTTTGCAAATGTATGTGTGGGATGTCAAATTTAATTTTGTCAAAAATAATTTTAATTTAATAAGCACAAAATAATTTTGATAGGCAAAGAATCAAAAACCGAATGCAAATGAAATAGAAAATCACAGAATCACAGAATCACACAAAAGCACAAAATGACGTTTTATAAATAGTGTGTGTGCAAGTGCGTGTTTCATGTAGGTGTAAATCTCTCTTTAATTCGAGATCAGAGATTTTGATCCCGAATTGTCAGGGATTGATTTTTTTTGGTTGAATGTAATGCAAAAACTTGTCCGGGATCAAAATCCCTCACAGGGATCAATTTTTTTTGGCTGAAAGAAAAACGACATTATACATGTCTTTGACAAAGCTGAGATGAACATAGTTCAAACTAACAACAACAAACTTAAATTCCGTTTGGTCTCAACCAAAGACCATATACCACCTAACCGATGCAGTGGCATTTATGAAATCTCTTGCTCCAACTGCGACACAAAATACATTGGACAAACGAAGAGAGCGACTGAGACAAGATTTAACGAACATCTTAGATCAATTAAAAAGAAAGAGGTAGAGAAGAAAGCAATCGCAGCCCACATTTATGATCCAAATAATGAAGATCCACACACTATTACATCATTTGACAATAATTGCAGACTAATAAAAAAAGTAAACAAACCTCACAAACTGGACGCATACGAGTCAATACTTATTCACTTAAATGAGAATTTAATGAATTTAGAACCCGGACCAATTGACTCTTTTGTTCAATACGATTAAGAAATAAGAGAAATATTTAATCTATTTTAATGTAATAACTTTTTGTACTACCTAATCTCTTTGTACATAGTCTCTTTATTTTTTGTGTTTAACTGTCGCCCGCTGATTATGGTTCCGCAGCCGAGAACTGAAATGCATACGTGTTTAAAAAAAAATTTAAAATTTAAAAGTTGTTTCACTTTTATTTTGGTTTGTTGTTTTATCTTTTTTATTACGATTTTTGAGGTCAATAAGGTTTATTATAACTTTCAACTAATTACACTGACCACAAACCTGGCTAGTATTTACGATTAAATTGTGAATTAAAATAAAAAAAAATTTAGTTCATATAGTCAAGACCAAACATAATCAAACACAGTGCTGGAAATACGCGTTTTTAAGTGATTCTTCGTTGTTTTCAAATGATTCTAGTGTCTCGACTGTAGAATGTAACTAATATTTTTCGGATAATAATAATTGAACATGTAATAGAAGAAATACAACCTACAGTGGCCAATTTCGGCCCACTCAATACAAAAAATATCATTGAAAATTTGATTTATGAAACTTTCAGGACATTTAGCTCCTACCTTAAGTATCCAATCCTAAAAAGATCGTTTTGTTATTTTCATCAGAAGTGTATGTACAGGGTGTTTAAATATCATTCATTTGCCATTTTAAAACCGTTATATTTGATAAAAAAAAGTCTTTGAATTTTGGAATTTTGTGTCCCTAAAAGTCTTACGCATCAAACTCTCAGTTTTAGTACCCCCTTCCCTAAAGCTTCACCCTTTTCTTAAAAAACTCGATTTAATTCGATTCCTTTTAGTTGGATTATAAAAAAGTTACATATCCTCGGTTCGGAAGAAAAGGACACAACTCGACAAAATTTGAATTTCAATTAATATGTTAAAATATTAAGACCACACATTAGCTCTGTATTGAATTAAATTTTAAATGGAAGATTTTTTTGAATTTAATTCAATACAGTCCACTAAAACAATAACAAAAATAATTTTCTTTTGTTAATACTCTTCTTCGTACATTAACCAGACCACGGGTTTACAACAACAACATATATTTCTAGGTGCAAGAATGTAAACATGTTCCCCTAGAAGAATATAATTTACAGTGCTTATGTGCTGCAGATTTTATAAAGAGTTGGTATTCATCGACCAAAAATTGCATCTTAGAAAGGTACGACAGCATCTAACTGATGAGCCCAACTGTCGTGCCTGGGCGAAACGCATTGGACTAAAGGTCGCAAAAGTCTTCCATTTGAATTTAATTCAATACAGTCCACTAAAACAATAGCAAAAATAATTTTCTTTTGTTAATTCTCTTCTTCAAATGATTTTTAGTTACATTTCTTTTCGGTCAGGAAAGTAGGAACATGTGTAGCTGGTAAAACTAGGTTACGATTTTTATCTTCTCAGAAGTACTTAGGCACCTTTACAGGAACACGGAAGTTGTTAATGAACCTGTTAAAAAAATTTGGTTTATATTTATCCGATTAAATAAATAATTGAATGAAAGTCATGATTTTTTTTTTAAATTGTGATAAAATTAAAAGTGAGTATAATAAAACTAACTTAAATCGCTGAAAAATAACTGCACTACGGGCGCTCAACGGATGTGACCGCCTTGCATTACGAACAAAAACTAATACGACCCTGGGGGAGAGTTTCTAATTTTGACAGGAGAAGTATATCACACCAAAAACATAAATGTTAAAAAAGAGCCAAGTAACAAGTCAGCCGTGAAAAGTAATGAGATCTAAAAGTATGCCAAGTTCTAAGTTTATGAAGGGTTTATTATCAAATATTTTAAGTAGAGTAATATCGTAATAACTCCAAATTATAAGAGAAATTTCTTATTTAATGATAACTGACTAAAATTTGGTATGTTTACATGGCAAGTTTTCAAAACATTTTGAATATTTAGTAATCAGATGGAAAAAAAGAAAACTTGCCAAGTAAACATACAAAATTTAAGTCAGTTATCATTAAATAAGAAATTTCTCTTATAATTTGGAGTTATTACGATATTACTCTACTTAAAATATTTGATAATAAACCCTTCATAAACTTAGGACTTGGCGTACTTTTAGATCTCATTACTTTTCACGGCTGACTTGTTATATAAAGGTTTTTTTTGTATACATGGAGAACTTGGCTCTTTTTTAACATTTATGTTTTTGGTGTGATTTCACTCCTTTTTGCAAAGAAATTTTTTTAACACAAAATCTTAAATTTTCAATTTTCGAATGCACCTGAGGTCCAACACTCTAACTAATCATAATTTTACAGCAAACAATAATAATTCTATGAAATTGGGTGAATGCCACGCCCCATGAATGAAAAACCCCAAATTTTTAAGTTTTTTCCAGCATGAATTATGAACCCTACCTCTCTACCGAAATTCATAATTCTACAACAATCAGAAGTACTTCATATAATTGACAACACTTCTGAGAAAGCGGGTTGATACAACGCCCCTGAATGTCAAATGTCAAATTTTAAATTTTTTTCTTTGCTTGCATTAGAAGCCCTATCGCCCTATCCAAATTTCATCATCCTATAACAATCAGACATAGTTCTAAGAAAGTAGGTGGATGCCACGCCCCTAAATGAAAAATCTCAAATTTAATTTTTGTTTTCCTTACACACATTGCAAGCTCTACCTCTATACAAAATTTCATCATTCTGCAACAATCAGAAAACAATTTGAGGAAGTGGGTGGATACCACGCCCCCTATATGGAAAATCCAAAATTTTCGATTTTTTTCTCTGTATATAGCACAAGGTCTACCGTTGTGCGAAATTACAAGATTCTATGGTGTCGGGAAGTGCTCCATGCAATTGATAACTATTTTCACGCCCCCTGAATGATAAATTTGAAATTTTAATTTTTTGCCTCTGTACAAATTGTAAGGCCTTCCGCTCTACCAAATTTTATCATTCTACAACTATCAGAAGTGCTCCATATAATTGATAGCAATTCTGTGAAAGTGGGCGGATACCACGCCCCCTATATGGAAAATCCAAAATTTTCGATTTTTTCCTTTGTATATATCACAAGGCCTACCGTTGTGCGAAATTACAAGATTCTATGGTGTCGGGAAGTGCTCCATATGATTAATAACTATTTTCAGAAAAGAGGGTGGATGCCACACCCCCTGAATGATATATTTTAAATTCAATTTTTTTTTCTGTGCTCAAATTGTAAGGCCTACTTCTCTACCAAATTTCATCATTCTCCAACAATCAGAAGTGCTCCAAATAATTGATAGCAGTTGTGTGAATGTGGGCGGATACCACGCCCCCTATATGGAAAATCCCAAGTTTTGGAGTTTTTCCTTTGTATACACCACAAGGCCTACCGATGTACGAAATTACAAGATTCTACGGTGTGCTCCATAATTTTGATGATCTGTCAGTCAGTGAGTCAGTCAGTTACGGTTTTCGCGATTTGATAGGGAGTTAAAATTTGGTAAGACGCTTGTGCTCGCCTAGCTTAACAAATATGACGAGTTTGAAGTTTCTGACATTATTGGTTCCGAAGTTAGAGGGGGGTCGAAAAGCGCTTGAGTTTATTCCTGTAAAAAGGTATAGTAGTGCCGGGAACTTGGCTGGGCACTACCGTGCCCTTTGATTTTAAATGACGGCTCTGAGTTTCTTTGATTTTTGTTCAATTCTTGCGGCCTTACTCACGTACACTTTGTATGTGATATACACCAGTTCCTTTACTTCTTATTCAAAGAGTCGTTCTACCGAAACCCTGAGTCACTTCCAGAGTAGTGTCATTTTATTGTGGTTTCAGTAAAACGACAACCGTAATAAGTGTGAATATTTCCCGAAAAGTTACATGGTGGCAAAGCTCCCAAAAAAGATTGTTGTTATTATTTTAACCTCAAACTATTTTTCAAGGCAATAAGGGGGGTTCACATTCAACGACATGTCGACCGACCCGAGTCGTTTTGCTAGCGTTCACATTCTACGACCGTTACGCCGACTTCATTTGAAAACAAAATTTCAATGAGCAAACATTACGCGTATTTAATTTTTTACACTAATATTACCGCAATATTTTTGATTTTTTGCGTTTCTATTTGTTGTTTTACTTTGATTTCAACGCGTGCTATTTATTTCTTACATACAAAATAGAAGAAAAACTGAAAAATTAAAATCATCGGTCGTTCGACTAGTGTTCACATTTACTACAACGGTCGACCGACCGAGCCAAATATTAAAAAATTTGAACTACACAACAAGTCGGTCGACGCGACGGTCGTTCGAATGCTGTTCACATTACAAAATACTGCCGACTAGATACATGTTGATCAACTTGTAGTTGAATGTGAACTCCCCTATAAACTCGAGAGGAAAAGTTGTAAATTAAAAAAAATAAAATTTTTTTCCAACACAAATACCCGTTATCACATTTATTTACAATTTTTTCTTTCTCTTTACCAATATATTAAATCTAACAAAATAATTTTTTTTGAAGAAAAGGGTCAAACAGTGGGAAATGTTAAGGGAGGGGATTCTAATACTGAATCGTTTAATCCATCGGATTAATAAAATCCAAAATTTTTCATCAAAAATAACGGTGTGAAAATGACAAATTAACGACTTTTAAATACTTCTGATGAAAATATCAAAATGAGCTTTGTATTTTTTTTTAGTTCATGGTAGGAGCTAAATGTCCTGAAAGTTTCATTTTTGCATTTGGTCCTAAACACATTGATATTATAGTTGAATATCTGAGAACTTCTTCTCGTCGGCTTTTTTGGTCTTATTGATGTTTAAATAAAAAAATTATTTCATTTCCTTTTTCCCAACGTTTCGACGGTGGTTTCCGTCTTCTTCAAGAGATTTGTATTTACAAAAAAGAAGTTATTACACAAAATGTACATATACATACATAGATATATAGGGCGGACTTGAATTACATGAAACTTACATGAAAGTTTTTGTTTAAAAATATATGAAATACAATATTATATTAAATTGTTTTCTTTAATATATTTTAAAAGAATGTGACACTTAACATTTTTAGTTTAAGTACTTCAGTGTGTTTAGTCCAAGTGATGTTAAGTTATAGATCTACTATCAGAAACTAAGGAGCGTTTTTAGATGTCAATTTGTCAAGATTCAACCCTAATCACAACGGGCTTTCTTTTAATTGGTATCAGAAAGACATGGCATCGGGTAGATTCGTCAATTTCTGATCGAATCAGGCTAAACACATTCGAATAAACACTGCATCTAATCTGATAAACAAAGTCCAAATTCCTAAACGCAAAACTTGCGCAAATTATGCTAAGCAAAAAAAAAATCCCTGCTAAGCAGATAGAGCTTTTCCAAAAATTGTCTTTGTCTATTCTCTTTCTAATTTTGACAGTAAAAACAAAAACAAAATGCAAGCAAATCCTGGAACTTAGAAAATTTTTTACAATCCAACATTTTTTCCTTTACATTTGTTGTTGTTTTTTTTCTTGCTAATTTCACTCTGAAGTTTGCAGGAAATTAGAATTGTCCATAAACGTACTAGATTTTATTTTCATGCGCAAATGCAAATGTATTTGTGCAAATGTCAAAAATATCTTGCGCACTCCACTTGCATTTCAATTTGTTTTTGTGGCGGCGTGTCTGGTGTTGCGTTTTCTGAAAAAAAATTCATAAATAAATTTTCTTTTTACATTTTTTGTAAAATTAAATTTTTTTTGGGCGTCCATTATCTATTTCAGCAACAATCAAGAACTTAAGCAAATATTCGTTCCGAAATGACATATGCCTGCAATGCAAACATATGCTTTTGACATTTCAGCTTGCTTTTTTCATTTGCTTTGCATGTGTTTTGCTTTGCAAATGTTGCGTTTAGGAATTTTCCCAAAGTCTGCGTTGAGTGGCCGGGAATTCCACTCCGCTAATGGGGAAAAGGTTAAAAAATTCTCTTAGATAACAAATTTCCAGTGGAAACCATAAGGAGCATAATACGCCAACAGAAACACAAAACTCTATCGGAAAGTAGGTTCAAAGATAAAAGAGGTGTATACAAAAGCATTGTTTATGTACCTAAGCTTTCCGAAAACTTTAAAGAAATAGTTGATAAGGACATTCATGTAAGCTTGGCGTATAAGTCAAACCAAACCATGGCTTCTCTCTTCACGCGCTTGAAGAAAAATACCGGCGCACAGACTTTGTCTACAAAATAAACTGCCAGGGAAAAATGGATAAACCATGCTACCTTTCTTACGTTGGTGCTACCAGGCCACTCAAACAAAGATTGGCGAACCAGAAGTCAGACATTCGTCTAAAAAATGCAGGGGAGACAGCACTGGCTTGCCACAGTGTTAATAAGAGCATTTTGACAACAAAAATTGTACTTAATTACATAAAATTTTGAAAAAAAAATTAGTCTCAAACTTTTTTTTTCAGTTTTTTTTTTTCAAAATTTCGAGTTTGGAACTATTCACTAACACAACTTAATTTAAAATAAATATCAAAGAAGAGATTTCTGGCTTTCCAAAAAGGTATATCATGGCATTTTAAATTGTACCGTTGTTTTTTTTTCCTGCCTAAACGGGGGGAAATAGACCTCTCCTCCCATACGATTTTTTTCTTGTCTTAACCCAACCTATTCGATCCAGCAGTTTGGTGCATCTTATACCGATCGATCACGGTGTATAAAAAAAAATTAATATAATATTAGGTGCGTTTTATTGGCAATTTTATAGCTCGCGCAGTAAAATTTCCCTTGCTGAACAAAACCAAAAGTGCCGATAAATAAGCCAGTAAATTAGTGAATATAAAAATGGATAAAGAGTGAGGACTTGAACCTTGAATGTCGGTAACGTAGTTTGATTTTCACACACAAAAGGATATGAAAACAGCCAAATAAATAAAGTGGACATAAAAGTGGATATAGCGTTTTATTGAACTTGTATTGCTGCGCTAGCTTTGAATTACCAATAAAACGCACGTATTGTATTTCATATATTTTTAAACAAAAACTTTCATGTAAGTTTCATGTAATTCAAGTCCGCCCTATATATCTATGCATATGTACATTTTGTGTAATAACTTCTATTTCGTAAATAAAGATCTCCCCTGAAGAAAACGGCAACCACCGTCGAAACGTTGGGAAAAAGGAAATGAAAACGATATGGATCACAATAAAACGATATGGATCACAATTACTACGTTTATATTCAGGACCGAGAGCTCGAGTTGTATTTGTGTCGGATTTTCGACCCAGGTTTTTCGTTTACAGATTTGAGAGCTCGATATTGAGTTGAATTGAAATGGTGTCGAGATGACATATGGTGTTTCTCAAGTTAACTCCTCAACCCGGGTTTTTTAGGGCTAATTTCGACTCGACTCCGCTCCTGAAGTGCAGTCGAGTCGGTTCAAGCTCATTTCAACTCGATGCAGGTATACAAAGGGTCTACGTGAGCTTCAAGCTTGCTTAAATACCACATGGAAACGTAGTTAATGACAGCAGTGTTATATGAACATCTCGTTTTAACTTATATTTTAATTATTTTCAGTTGTTTCCTGTCTCTTTTCTTTAGGGGCCAGTTAAAGCTATCATTGAAAACCATCATTGAAAATTTTAATTGCTTATTTTGGGACATTTTAAAAGTCAAAACAGTGAATATTTTGATGCCAAGATATAGGCCATGACTTGAATTATTATTCTAGTCAAAAAAAAATTAATTCCAGCCTAAACTTCGATGTAAAATGGCTTTGAATTTTTCAATGACCATTGGTAAAGTAGTTCAATCATTGAAATAATAAAAGTCATTTTAAGTGGAAAGTTTGGCCAAATTGAAATATTTTTTGACTAGAATAATAATTCAAGTCATTACCTATATTTTTGCATCAAAATATTTACCGATTTGACTTTCTAAATGTCCCAAAATTAGCAATTAAAGTTTTCAATGATGGTTTTCAATGATAGCTATAACTGGCCCCTTACACTGCAATTAACACTACTTTACCATAAAAGCCATCTGCCCGCCAGAGTAAGGTGCCAGTTATAGCTTTCATTGAAACTCACCATTGAAAACTTTTCATTTATGATTTATGATTTAGGAAATCAGAGATTATTTTGATGCCAATATGAAGCTGACAACTCAATTAATATTTATTGCCAAAAAAAAAATTTCGTTGGGGCCCAACCTTCAACATAAATTTACTTTCTTCATTTCAATGATTGCACTACCTTACGAATGATCATTGAAAAAATGAAAGACACTTCATGAGAACGGTTGAGCCGAAATGAAATTTTTTTTTGGCCAGGTATATTAATTAAGTCATAATCTTATTTTTTCCATCAAAATAACCAAAGATTTTGCATTTTAAACATCTTAAAATACATCATTAAAATTTTCA
Source organism: Epistrophella euchroma (assembly GCA_947049315.1). Taxonomy (NCBI): domain Eukaryota; kingdom Metazoa; phylum Arthropoda; class Insecta; order Diptera; family Syrphidae; genus Epistrophella; species Epistrophella euchroma. The sequence continues at coordinate 64,264,654 of OX346245.1, forward strand.
ATGATGGATTTCAATGATAGCTATAACTGGCCCCTAAGAAATAATGTTTGGATCGTTGAAATAGATCCAGATAAAGAGCAGGATCATGAATTGTTTTTGTATTACGTGTTAAAAAATGATCCTGATCCAGATCCGTAGAAAATAAAACGCAGCTAATAAGACAAAAAAAGCCGACGAGAAGTTAGTTGAATATCTATTCAACTAAAAATTAGACTTGGTCAAAAATAAATTTAATCATATATCATTGATATTATAGTCTAAATAATGCGATTCTAAGAAAATTTTAATTTTCAATAAGATATTTTCTTATTAGAAGTATGACATGTGAACTTATTATCTAATAACTATTAATTAGCTGGTTACATTGTACAGTCGAGACATTAGAATCACTTGAAATTTGCTAAAAATCACTTAAAAACCAAACATTTTTTATAGTGTTTGGTATTTACTATTTGAACTAAAATATTTTACATAAAAACTACTATCATTCTGCTTTAAAATGACATTTTAGAAATTGCGTCATCTCACGAAGTGACTCAACTATTTTTTTTGCTTTTTTAAAGGATATCAGTTTTTAGTTTTGGGACGATATTAAATAGGCTCTATCTTTGAATTTTACAATTATTTTGGGGAGAGTACGATAACTTTGGCGCCAAAAATTGATAGTTGTTTTTTGTAGAAGGGTCAAAAACAAAAATTTTTTACTATAAGAGGGGGTCCATCTCACCCCGTTTAGGAGGTAGGGGGAATTTAATAAAAAAAAATGACTTCAAATGAAAAAAAAAAATATTTAAAATCAACGGCAACACTTACAGTAAATTTATATACCGTTTTTGAAAGTCAGAAATCTGTTCTAAAATTCTACATTTAAATTAAATTATTTTTGTCAACAGTTTTTAAAAAATTGGCATGCAAACTCAAAATTTCGTTAAAAAAGAATGGAAAAAAAAAGTTTAGACCAATTTTTCTCAAAATTGTGAAATGTTGCGCTGAATTGGCTTTTTGTAATCAATGCAAATATCAATTCTGAATCGAACACAAAAAACCAAATGGATTTATGTCTTCTAGTTTTTGAGAAAATTGAAAATTACTAAACAACATTTCATTACGCAACATTTCACAATTTTGAGAAAAATTGGTCTAAACTTTTTTTTTCCATTTTTTTAACGAAATTTTGAGTTGCATGCAAATTTTTTAAAAACTGTTGATAAAAATAATTTAATTTAAATGTAGGATTATAGAACAGATTTCTGACATACAAAAACGGTATATTACTTTACTGTAAGTGTTGCCCATAGTAAAAAATGCTTGTTTTTGACCCCTCTAAAAAAAACGTTATCAATTTTTGGCGCCAAAGTTATCGTACTCGTGCCATTATTTTGGACATTTTTAAAGTTTTGAGATATAAGCGTTTAAAGTTTTACGTTTATAAATTTTTTTTAAAAGTAAGAGAAACTTATAAAAAGAGCATAAAAAAGACACAAAATTAATGTACAATTTTTTGTATATCAACAAATTTTATTTAAATTCATGAGCAAGGTGTGTTTAAAAAAAAAAAACTCTGCACTTGACACCTTTATGCAAAATTTGTTGAAGGTAAACAAACAGAGCAAGCGTATGTGCCCTATTACACGTTGACTCTAGAGTCATGACTCTTTTTGAAAATGAATGAGTGCGAAGGAGAAAAAAGATCGGAGTGCGAAGGTGAACGCACTCATTGAATTTTGAAAAGAGTCATGACTCTAGAGTTAACGTTTAACAGGGCACTATGGAACGATGAACGTATCTAAAACAGGTGTAAAATTCGTTTCTTGTTGTTCCCGCCTCATCTCTATTTTCAGCAAGCCGCCTTCAACGTATTATTTTTACTTTTGTAATTACCTTTTATATTATAACTTTTTCTATACAATAAACACAACTATTGGTAACATGTTATGTATGGGCCCAGGCAATTAGTTAGAAAAGAGTATTGTTCGTTTTTCCGCTTGTATTGATAAAATTAAGGCGAAGAAGTTTTTTTTACTTGGCTGAACGTGATTTACAAAATGGTGGTTGATGGAGTTTGTATACCCAAGTTAAATAGTACGATGGGCAAATATGGAAAAGTGGTGTTAAAATTTTTCTATTGAAATACATCAAAATATTCCAGATGAAAAAGGCATGACCATCACTTGAAAAACTGGCGATCGGAAAGCCAAAGGCACTATTTTTCTTATTATTATTATTGTACTCTTCATACTAGAATGTCAGTAGACTTGACCATTCTTTATTCCGTCAATTTCATTGAATTTGTGAACAACAACAACAACTTAAAAGCGCTACCACCAATTGCTTACGAATTAATTTTTTTGGTATTTTAATTCATTTTCATTTTTGTTTGGCTGGAGATATTGAAATAGCGCCTTTAAGCACTATTTTTCTTTTTCTGGGCGACAACCAGCTGTCCTTGGTTAAGAACTGCGTATATGCAAGCATGTGTGGGATGTCCTTCGTAATCATCATAAAAAAATTTCCCGTTCGATCCGTGTAGCTGTTCTTAAGAAGTTGTGCTCTACAAGGCTGCAAGAAAACAGCAACGTTGAAAATGAAAAACATGTTCGACATTGAGGACATTTTTGACCGCTAGCTGATGCTGCACATGCATTGGACAAGAACACGCAGATATGTACGATGCTTCAAAGCCTTCCAGACTCTTACGAGACATTGGTGTTTTAATCAGTCCAGAAAAAAAGGCACTTGCTTATTATTACGAAAAGTGTTTTTATTTTAAATTAATTATAAGGACAAAATTGGTGGTCGATTTTCCGTCTTCGCTTCTACTTTTTGAATATCGTTATTCTTATTTGAAATTACTTTTTTAAAATAGAACGAGCTATTTGATTGGACGATAGAAGGAGCGATCCCATTGGTCGATTTCTTTGACATTTGACGGCTCGAGGCGATCGTTCAATGCAATAGAACATTCAAGATTCAACAGTTACATGTGTCAATTACATATTGCATTAATTATTATGGTATATCAACTCTGCCGATCTGACACCAAAATCGACCTCGATTAATACAACTTATTTATTCTTATGACTACTAAGGTTCTAACAAGTTTTGCCCACATAAAGTTGAGTCGGAACATTCAGTGTACTATCTATCACCTATTTTCTCATACGCGAAGTCTCAACAACACCATCGTAAGGTATTTGGGTTATCTGGCAATTTTCTATATCCCTGATGACATATCGGTCATGTGGCAGAACCTTATGGACAAGATATGGACCACGATATTTTGGAATAAATTTTTTATTGGTACCGATGACCGCATATACATTTCGTATCACAACAAAATCGCCTTCGGAGTATGTCTTCGCGAGCTTACTCCGCGCTAGAAAGTAATTCGAATTATACTTTTGTGATTTAATAATAGCGTCCGAGGCAGATACTCTCATCTCTTCCGGGTTACGTTCTGAAGTTGCACCCTGCTTCTCTTCAAGATATTCTGTCAATTCATCAACCAATTTACCTCTTTGCTCTATACCAAACAGCAATTTACTTGGCGTCTGTTTTGAAGTGAAGTGTACGGTGTTATTTAGACTATATTCAATACGACCCAACATGTTAGACCAGTTAGCGTGGTTTACGGGCTCACTTATTTTACCAAGCATTAACTTAATCACTCTGTTTACACGTTCCACTTGCCCGTTTGCTGGTGGAGACGCGACAGCCACCTTAACGTGAGTAATTTTATGCTCCAACAGATAAGCATCAAACTCAAGGGATGTGAAAAATGAACCTCGGTCGGTTATGACACGTCTTGGACGGCTATAATAGCTAAAATATTTATCCATTTATTTATTTATTTTTAAACTTTCTCCGTAATTTTTGGGAACCAATAATTCTTCTTCAACTGATCGCATGTCTTCCCAGCGCCTAAGTGACCGATCTTTTCATGAACTAGCCTTAACACATTGTCTTCCATCTCGTTTGGAACGCATAGCTGCAATATTCCAGCATTATTTTCCCTAAAAACTAATCCATCCACTAGGTCGTAGCCTACCACTGCTACTTTCTCCAACTGTTCTCGCAGCTGTTTTATAGTCTCATCGCGATTTTGAGTAGTTTGAATTTGGAAATCTATCTCATCAGAATCTACAGCATGCACTACGCTACAGTGATAATCGGGAGTTTCAACATATTTTCTTATAGCGCCACATAGGGATTCTAAGGGATGAGCAGTTCCAGCGGTATGGCAGCGGCTCAATGCATCAACATGACCTATATTAACACCACCCCGATGGTGGATTGTATAATTATAAATCTCTAATTCTAATGCCCAGTCGCCTATTTTTCGATTAAGTTGATTTTTATTAAGCGTCATTATCAGCGAGTTGCAGTCCGTAACGATTTTAAAATGTATTATCTAGATAGATAGATTATCTAGATAGACATCAAAACGTCGTAGAGCATATATAACTGCTAATGTTTCTAATTCGAAGCTGTGACACCGCGCTTCGGAAGCAGTTTTGGCTTTAGAGAAATACATCACTGGATGATTTTCGCTGCAAAAGCACAGCACCAAACCGAGCAGAACTTGCATCACAATGTAATTCAGTTTCTCTTGTTGGGTCATAGATAGAGAGAACCGGTGCCAGAGACAGTCTTCTCTTTATTTCGTTAAAAGTTCGTTCGCATTCATCGGTGAAAGCAAATTGGACACCATCATGTGTTAATTGTTGTGAGGGCTTGGCGATTCTTGCATAATTTGGAATGAACTTCCTGAAATAAGAAAAAAATCCTAAGCACGCTTTTACTTCCCTCTGGTTTGACGACACTGGATAATCCCGGATGGCCTCTATATGTGAGTCACTTGGGCATATTCCTTCTGAGTTGACACGGTAACCTAAATATTCTATATCATTGTAACCAAATTTACACTTATTCAACCTTAGCTCTAAACTGTTTTCTTTCATTCGTTGCAAAACTTTCGCCACTAACTGCAAATGTGATTCGAAATCAACTGTCCCTAAGCGTTGCCAGACTTTTGCCAAGTCGATTCCCTTTTTTTTTCATCCAAAAATTTTAGTTTTCCCTTTTTTGATTATAGTTTTTCCCGTTTTTTTTCCTTTTTTTCCGCGAAAAAAAACAATTTTTTAAAACGTAATACATGTTTTTATTTCGAAAAAAATAAATAAAAATATTTTTAAATGCTAGGTTTATCAGTTTATCACATCCATATTAATTTATTTCATAAGACTAACTTCAATATATTTGTATCACAAATGTGTGTCCATTTAATCTAGGACTATTTCATCTTTGTACATACTACTTGTATGTAGACGCAAACATTCTTTATCTATTTCTAGTTCCACACAATTGCGATCTTTCATTAACAATTTAGTATGGAGAATTCCGCAAAGTGTCCTGTTTTCTAACTTATTTCTTAACTCAGTTTTGTTCAAGTTTATTGCTGAAAAAGCCCTCTCAGCGCTTGCTCCACTGTGTGAAAGACAAAAAATATATGAAACCAATTTTTCCATATTTTGGAATCTACCCTCATCAAACTTCATTAGTAAAATATCCTTCCAAAATTCTTGAATCGTAGCTGTAGCTGATATGTCAAAGTTTCTTAGTGACCTATATTCCATATTTAGATCACTAAGTTCAGATTGAGTACATAAATAAATGAGGAAAATGTCTACAAAGCGGAATTAGCGAAGAAATACTCTTATTTTTTAAAGTTACTGGATTAATAAATTCGAGGAGCTTAAAAACTTGGCCGTCATCAGAAAAATTGAATCGCTTTAAAGTTTCTTCACAAGCTGTTAATAAAAAATTTCTGCAGTTTTTTTTTAAACAAATTCGTTTTAAACTCACTGATTTCAGATAGTTTCGATATGAGCATCTCATTTAAAAATGTTTTAAAAAGAAGTTTTGGTATTAAAACGTGAAAGTTTTTGGGCTGACTGTTTTTCCCGTTTTCTGGGTTGGTTTTCCCTTTTTCCCTTTAGGGTCGAAAAATCCTGAAAAACGGGAAAATCCCTCAATCTGGCATCCCTGCCCTCCAATGATGTCATCCATATAGATGTAGGATGACTATATTTTACATCCTAAATTAAAGCCAAACATTTGAACATTTTTTTTTTTTGTAGGCAACAAACTACAACAAAACGTACACTAAGAAAAACATTTAATAAATGAAAAAATAAATAAAATACAAACAAAACAGAAATTAATACAAATAAAGACAACAAATTGAAACTATGACAAACATTTATGAGCGTGGTTCACTGATCTTCAATACATTTTTAAGTTTTACTTTATTAATATTAAAATCGAAGAGATTTTCGTTCACATTTAATAGTTTGCACATGCGAATTAAAGGTTCATGCAATCCATAATTAGTACGATGGTGGGACAAATTCATTAAGTTCAAACTCCGAAGGTTGTGACCTAGGCTTCTAGCCTATTCTTATGAACTTCGTAAAAAGGAGTCTATATCTGGGAAGCATATTCAAGGTGGGGACGAACTAAGCAGTTGTAAAGAGCGAGGGTAACATAGGGGTCTTTGAATTCTTTAGTCCATCGTTTAACAAACCCTAACATAGAATAAGCCTTTTTCACGATTAAATTGATGTGCTCAGTGAAATCAAGGCTAGAAGAAACAAGGACTCCAAGGTCTTTAAAACTATTAACACGAACTAAAGTATGTTGTTATATTTTATAATCAAACAAACTAGGAATTCGTCTTTTAGAAAATGTCATCGACTTGCATTTGATTGGGTTAAGATTCAAGCCGTTCATATGACACCATAAAACAAAATTATTAATATCAGCTTGAAGAAGTAAACGATCACTGACAGACGCAATTATTTTAAAGATTTTCATGTCATCTGCAAAAATAAGAATTTCACTATTACGTATACATAAAGGTACATCGTTGATAGCTTATATAAAAAGAAGGGGTCCTAAGTGACTACCCTGAGGAACTCCAGATTTGGCAATAAAAGGGTTGGAGAACGAGTTTCTGAATTTTACCTGATAAGATCTGTTTTGAAGATAGGATGAGATCAAGTAATAATTCCAGGAGAAAACCCAAACACTTCTAATTTAAACAGAATGATTTCATGAGATAGTTGATCGAAAGCCTTTGAAAAGTCCGTATAGATGCAGTCAAGCTCCTGACCACGTTCTAACGCCGTTGAGCATTTGTGCATAAATACAAGCAAGTTCGTTACCGTCGACCGCCTCTGCATGAAACCATGTTGTTCCTTACAGATTATATTTTTACAATGAAATGTCAAACTATCACACACTACCTGTTCAAAAAGCTTGGGAATACATGAAAGTTTGGAGATTGGCCTGTAATTCTTTTTGTCCCCTTTTTTAAAAATTGGGGTTATATATGCTTTCTTCCATATACTTGGAAATTTACTGGTGCTTAAGGAAAGAGCAAAAATATTAAGAAGAGAAGAAGCTAAAACAGATTTGCACCTTTTTAAAACTATTGGAGGAATACCGTCTGGTCCTGATGAATAATCTTCATGAAGTAAGGAAAGGTAATGTAAGACCTTGTCGATTTCCAACTGAATATTATTCAAAGTTGTTTTAGGACAACCATTTAGGTAATTGAAGTATTCCATGTCAATAATAACTGGAGTATCGATGAAAGATTGGCAAAAGTTATTAGCAAAAGCCTCACATACTTCCGGAGTACTCCTTAAAATGTTATCATTTAAAATAAAATTGGCTTTTTTTGATTCACGAATTTCCAAAAACTTTTTGGATCATGCTTAAGCGAACTTTCCATTTTATACAAAAATTCAGTGTATAAATTATTCGAGAGGTTTTTAAATTCTTCAAATAGAGATTTATAAACTTCATGATTTTCAATGGATATACTTTTTATATAATTTTTCCAAGCCCTGTTTCTTTTATTGCGAAGCACTTTAAGCTCTTTAGTGTACCATGGATGGCATATGCTTGAATATTTGCATATTTTTTTGGGGACTGTGTCATTTATACAATTTTGTAAAACTATATAAAAATATGAAACTGCAACATCAATATCACCTGAGGCAGGAATATTTTCAATACCGGATGTACTTAATCTGTCAGAGAGTTGCTGAAAATTTGCTCTACGAAAATCAAAGGTATATGAGCAGTCTTGAGTATTACTATTTGCAAGTAAATGGCCGCCCAAGTCAAGAAATATATCTAGAGGAGGATGGTATGGGTCTATGTTAGAAACTGCAGGGGTTGATTCTACTACTACAGTACTAACAGCGTCAGAGGAGAAAACCAAATCGAGTTGTCGATTTATAGAATTTTTAATACAGCTAACTTGCTGTAAGTCGGTAGAAATAATATTGTCCAATAATTGAAGCTCCTGTTGAGATAAAGTCAAGGATGCTTCAAAGAAGGACTCGTCTTCTGATGGTATCCAGGCAATGTGTGGTAGGTTAAAATCACCCAACAGAAGAAAAGTGGAATTAAAGCTAGCTATTTCAGTAATATAGTCGAGCGCTAAGGACAGCTCTGAAAACGATATAGCCGAGCTTTTAGGAGGAATGTATGCATTCAAGATGAATATATCGTTTGAATCCAAAGATATTTTGATGCATATAAGTTCTATTGCAAGATTAAAAGGGAAAGTAATTAGAGTTGTACTAAAATTATTACGAACCGCGATTACGATCCCACCTCCTACTAAGCTCGCATTGTCAATATGACGGTCTTTTCTGAATACTAAGAACTCTTGATCAAAAAATTCCGTGTCCAAGATCGAGGCGTTGAGCCACGTTTCAGTAAAGACCATAATATCATAAGGAAATGCTTGAGAGTTCTTAAAAATAGTTGAATTTTTACTTCGCAGCCCTCTTACATTTTGATAGTAGAGGGAAAGCCTACCAAGATTTTTGCATTGTTATTGTTAACTAAGCTATTACGAGTATTTTTTTGTTTTTGCGGGAGTGAAAATTCTTTAATCAGTGTATTAGGAGGTCAAGAACTATTACATATTGGATCAAAAAGTGATTGAGGAACAGTTATTTTAAATGAAGATACGAAACTATTGGGTTTACTTATTTTAGTACATTTTATGCAAGAAACGTTGGGTATACTTTTAAGGGCAACAAGGTGTTGTAAAATGTCTTCCGGTGTTATGTCGGGCAGAAGGCGGGATACAAATATTGTTTTGGGTTTGGGCACCGCTGCTAAAGTTCTAGGACGAGCTAGGTTATTTGGAGGCAGTGGCATGGGATTTATTAATTCTAAAGCAGGAGCTGAAACTATAGGAATGGGAGCAGGATTGATTATTTCTGAAGCAGGAGCTGCAACTACATGAATGGGAGCAGGATTGATGAATTCTGAAGCAGGAGCTGAAACAACAGGAGTCGGAACAGGAATGGTGTTAGGCATGTCAGTGAGATCAGAACTATTGGGTTGGAGCAAGTTATTGGCTTGATCAAGATCAGGTGAACAGTTAACCTTAGCCCGATTGATCCTTAAGTTAGATCTTTTAGGAGCGGGTCCCATGTTTTTGGATGAAGAGGTTGCAACTCTTTTTTTGCCTTTTTTGGAAAGAATGATCGCATCAGTCGAGGGAGTAGAAGTAGGGTTTGTCCTTACAATCTCATCCGCAGCAAGAGACTCCAATATTAAATCAGATTGCGGTGATACAGTTGCAGAGGAAGATTGATCCACTAACATACTTGGGAAAGAAATCTTATTTAATTTCAAAACTACGTCAGAGAAGTAAAGGGATAACTCCTCAAAACCCTTTGAGATCTTAAGAATTTCAGTCCTCAAAGAAGACATTCTAAGGGCCATATTTGATAGCGAAAGCTTCCTACAACTGGCTCAATACCAAAAGCCGATGTCTGAAGAATTAATCTTGTCAATGAACGCATTTGTAGAGTCAACACATTTGGCATGAAACTGGTTCCCGCAGGGTCCATAGTATGAAAAAAGATGGTTGTTTCTGAATGGTCAGTACATTCTGGTTCGCAACAAGCCATGGTTAAAAAAAGAATAATCAGAAACCAAAGTTAAAAAACAAGAAAAAATAAATATCGGGAGGAGGGCACAAAAAATATAAATAAAACAAAATATAAGAAAAAAAAAAAAGAAGAAAAAAAAAAAAGTTATCAGAACCTCAAGAAAACTAATTTATTAGAGAAAGTAGGGGAAAAAGCTTTATAGAAAAGCACTAAAAAGCTTGCGAGGTTATTTGGACATGAAGAAATTATAGGATGGGGAAAATGACAGATTAATATATAGAAAATCAAAGAGAAATAAACTTGCACTTTAAATTTAAGAGAAATATTTGAAAATGACTTAATTAGGCCTATTCGGCGAAATCTTTTATTCTGTTATTCTGTTATTCTGCTATTCTGTTATGAATTTCCATACAAAACTTTAAGCTGTCAAATAATCTTTTATGAATTATAATTTTGGTATTCGGCATGCCAAAATCTGTTATAAAATCTGCTAAAAAATCTTTTATGAAATGTCAACAATTCGAACTTTCACAAAATCTTTTACTAATTCCATTTTTTAATATTAAGCAAGCCACAATCTGTTATGAAATCTGCTATAAATCATAAAAGAATAAAAGACAAATTTTTTTGACTTTTATCATAAAAGATTGAAGATTGAGTGAATTCAAAATGGAAAAATTGCCCTTTTCTCCTGGTGATTTTATTTGAACTCATAGGCAATTTTTGTTAAGTTCAGTTATTTTATTTTCAACTATACTATACATACATAAAATACATCCAGAACAATAAAGATACTGAATCTTTGATCCAGAAATAGTTCGCCAAGAGTTTATGAAACCAAGTTACATAAAAAAACTCCGATGGAAATGCCACACGTGTAGATTCATAATTTTTTGAAAAAGGGAAATTAAAATAAAAAAATAAAGAATTATGTTTCATTTGTTTTACTTTATAACACAAAAAAAAATAAAGGAGCACAAAAAAGTTATTTTCCATCTTGTTTCGGTGTTGTTTTTGTAAATGTTGTTGTTTCTGAGCTGCTGTTGTTCCTGCAGCTAACGTCGCTTATCTTTTTGCTGCTGGTTGAGTTGGCATTGATGATGCTGAAGTATCTGCACTTCATCCGCTTGGTCGCCTATCCACCGGTGGCATCCTTCAAGATCAAAGACTTAACACTGACGGCAACCGGTTTGCCACTGTTGGCATCCTTGAAGATCACAGAATAATGAAACCGACGGTAACAGGTTTGCCTAATATTACGTACGGCACAACGTCCCAAAAGTGGGAATTCGTAGTAAGATTTACCGCACAAAGGCTTTCTTGGCATCAATGTTACGACGGCGGCATCTCCAGACTTGATGGCCTAGGTTTGGGTTCAGTTTTCAGTTTTCTCCTCGAGTTCAGAGAACTTTCAACGTAAACAGTGATACACAGGATGGAAATGCAATTCCAGATTTCCCTCACAAAAGCATCAGCACCACAGAGATCAATGACTGCTTTTAATTTTAATGTTCTTAACAATTTCGCCAGCCAATTTATATTTGGTCACAACTAAATCCTAAGCGATGGTTTTCTCTTGGACTTCAACTTCGTCGGCCATTGTTTTGTTGTTAATTTGTTCGTTCTTTTATCTTAATTCAGAAATACTTAAGTAGGAAATTGTTAAAAGAATACTTTATATTTAATACCTGAAATTATTAAAGTTCTAAATTCATTTTACTTTTTTTCAGATTTGGTTGGTCTTCATTTTCAACTCATTTGACAGAACAGCTGTGGATCACTGATCTCTATAATATACTGGATAGCGCATCCATACAAAAAAGTTGAAGCAAATTGAAGAATTGTTATACTGGCCACTCGTACACCAACTGTCAAAAAAGATATACAAAATATAACAAATATGACAATTTTGTGTTTTCAAGATGAGATGACGTCAAGAACAAAAACAAAGTAGTTTGGGGTTATTTTTTTTTTGTGAAACCAACAAAATAAAATAGTTAGTCTTTTCATTTGTTTTTTTTTTTTGTTTTGTATCCGATATTGGTACAAAAATATATTTTAAACTTGTGAAAAGTGGAAACGAGATCCAGGCACACCGCAAGTTCGTCGAAAAATTTGGGCCTGGTCTGGACGATTATTAACAAGTAGATTTGCAGAACATTCTGCTAATACGAAACCTCAAATGGAAAAGAACGATCTTGTTGCAGCCATGGAACAAGACAAATTCATCATTAGAATGTCAAGGGATTCCCACTCACTGTTCAAGAGACACATCCAGGATTGTGACTAAGTATCTCCTAATTGATACTTACGAAGGAACAGCACGCAGCAAGGCTCAGTGCGATGGCACAGCGGGTGCAATAATAGGCGAGGCTCTTCGCCAGGACAATAAAGTACGCTTGTTTTTTGGTCTCTAAAAAGAGGTTGATTTACAGAGCCTTACCATGACGACAACAGATCCACCCACTGAAGAAGAGGATGAAAACGCCATGATGCTCCAGATAGACCAAAGAAAAAGAAACCGAAGAAAGACCCGCTTTTTTCGAAAAAAAAAAAAATCGAAATCCGATCCAAACGCTGCCGCCCATGATCGTGTACCTCTGCCAGTACCTAAGGACGCTGATAATAAATTATATGAAATTTAAATAACCTTTAGGAGTTAGAGAAATATTTATCTTATTAAGTTTTGTTGCTTTCTCTATAATTCAATAAAAACCTACCTACAAGTGTACTCCGAGATTGAATTTTTTTTATAGAGCTTTGGAATTAAAACTTTTTATTCTCCTTTTAAAGAGACCGAAAGCAGATTCCAAAATGGTATCAACCACATTTGTAGCACTCTCCATTCAATAAAGAAACTCTAAAACCTTTTTCAGTTTTTTGAGTTTCTCATCAAATGGCCTGCCTACAAGTGTACTCCGAGGTTGAATTTTTTTTATAGAGCTTTGGAATCAAAACTTTTTATGCTCCTTTTAAAGACATCGAAAGCAGATTCCAAAATGGTATCAACCACATTTGTAGCACTCTCCATTCAATAAAGAAACTCTAAAACCTTTTTCAGTTTTTTGAGTTTCTCATCAAATGGCCTGCCTACAAGTGTACTCCGAGGTTGAATTTTTTTTATAGAGATTTGGAATCAAAACTTTTTATGCTCCTTTTAAAGACATCGAAAGCAGATTCCAAAATGGTATCAACCACATTTGTAGCACTCTCCATTCAATAAAGGAAACCCCACTTTCTTTGAATATTTAAATTTAAAAAAAAAACTGAATAAGGTTTTGGGGTTTCTTTATTGAATGGAGAGTGCTACAAATGTGGTTGATACCATTTTGGAATCTGCTTTCGATCTCTTTAAAAGGAGCATAAAAAGTTTTGATTCCAAAGCTCTATAAAAAAAATTCAACCTCGGAGTACACTTGTAGGCAGGCCATTTGATGAGAAACTAAAAAAACTGAAAAAGTTTTTAGAGTTTCTTTATTGAATGGAGGGTGCTACAAATGTGGTTGATACCATTTTGGAATCTGCTTTCGGTCTCTTTAAAAGGAGAATAAAAAGTTTTAATTCCAAAGCTCTATAAAAAAAATTCAATCTCGGAGTACACTTGTAGGTAGGTTTTTATTGAATTATAGAGAAAGCAACAAAACTTAATAAGATAAATATTTCTCTAACTCCTGAAGGTTATTTAAATTTCATATAATTTATTATCAGCGTCCTTAGGTACTGGCAGAGGTACACGATCATGGGCGGCAGCGGTTGGATCGGATTTCGATTTTTTTTTTCGAAAAAAGCGGGTCTTTCTTCGGTTTCTTTTTCTTTGGTCTATCTGGAGCATCATGGCGTTTTCATCCTCTTCTTCAGTGGGTGGATCTGTTGTCGTCATGGTAAGGCTCTGTAAATCTACCTCTTTTTAGAGACAAAAAAACAAGCGTACTTTATTGTCCTGGCGAAGAGCCTCGCCTATTATTGCACCCGCTATGCCATCGCACTGAGCCTTGCTGCGTGCTGTTCCTTCGTAAGTATCAATTAGGAGATACTTAGTCACAATCTGAGAGAGCATTTCCAGCTTCTTATCCTGGATGTGTCTCTTGAACAGTGAGTGGGAATCCCTTGACATTCTAATGATGAATTTGTCTTGTTCCATGGCTGCAACAAGATCGTTCTTTTCCATTTGAGGTTTCGTATAAGCAGAATGTTCTGCAAATCTACTTGTTAATAATCGTCCAGACCAGGCCCAAATTTTTCGACGAACTTGCGGTGTGCCTGGATTTCGTTTCCACTTTTCACAAGTTTAAAATATATTTTTGTACCAATATCGGATACAACACAAAGAAAAAAAAAACGAGAAGACTGACTTACAGTTTTATTTTGTTGATTTCACAAAAAAAAAATAACCTCAATCTACTTTTTTTTTCACATAGATGTCAAAATTGGCCACTCAGCCACCTTATGTCATCTTCAATTGGAATGATAAAAACTGTTATACTTGAATGGTGTACACTATCCAGTATATTATTGACACCAGGTAAATTGCTTTCGACACCACCTGCATATCAGCGCGTGAACTACTAGAGGGGGATACAATTTTTTTCGATTTGACATTCAATGTATTTCCCATAAGAGAAAACGAAAAAATGGTCTGGAAAACATTAATTTTACTAATTAATTTTATATGAACGGGTATCCGTATTTTAATTGCAATGTAATAATAAAACATGTGAGTTTGTGAATCGAGCTTAAAATATATCTAAACTATAAACTAGATAGCTTTAATTTATAGATAAAAAGTGTAAACAAATCATCCTCACAATGAAAAACAACAACAACGATACCCAGTTAAGAAAAAAGCAAAGCAGAAGCGTAGCCAGTTTTATTTAAAATGTGTTTTGTTTTTATTTTGTGCTGTGTATTGCGCTTAATTATGAAAATACATGAAATTATTTTTTATGGTGAAATGGCGTGCACTACGCACTCTGCTACTGCTGACCACTGACGTCACAGGTCGAGATGTGCTGTTTATTTATCAAATGCATTTGGAGCATCAGCATTTTTATAAGCGCCTTTAAGTATGCTGTCTTGTTCCGCCTCCATTTTTCTCCGTAGCTTATTTGATAGACTACAATTCGTAGTACGTATCAAAGGGGGAGAGGTTGGAAGATCGGTAACAAACCAGACTATTAAGTTATTATTATTTGTATTGTATTATTCATACTAGAATGTCAGTTTATTAGACTTGACCATTCTTTATTCCGTTAATTTCATTGAATTTTGAGCAACAACAACAGCAGTAGCAGAGTGCGTAGTGCACACAGCTTCGAAGACTCATCAAATCTGATGCGCGGGTTCAAATACCGCATGATGTGTAGAAAGTTTTTCAAATAAAATTGGATTTAGGTAAGCACTCTATAAAGGAGACTGATGAGTAGGGCTTGGCACCCCTTGAAATAGCTATATCTCCAGCAAAACAAAAATAAAAACGAATTAAAATACCTTAAATTAATTCGTAAGCAATTGGTGGTAGCACCTTTAAGTTGTTGTTGTTGTTGTTCAAAATTCAATGAAACAAAACATACCTATTGTCCTATTTCACATACTAAAATGCAAATACATACCTACATATACATAATATATCTATACTTCTATGTTAAAAAATTATTTCAGTTCAATCCATAATTTATTTTGCCCCTAAAACACTTCCCTCACTACGCACATGATCTCATTTTAACTCACGACGTTCATCCATTTTGAAAAACAACAACAATAATAAACGTTTGTTTACATTCTTTATGGGCAAAATAAAGCAAATAAGAAGTTATATTCGGTATATATTCTTCTTGATTAACAAACTAACATACATTGTTAATCTATTGAAATTATTATATGGATACCCGTTCATATAAAATTAATTAGTATAAATTAATGTTTTCCAGACAAATTTTTCGTTTTCTCTTATGGGAAATACATTGAATTTCAAATCGAAAAAAATTGTATCCCTCTCTAGTAGTTCACGCACTGACTGCCAGGTGCCGTGACTCCTGGTGCCAATAGAGATCAGTGCTGTGGATTTATAAAAGATTTTAGTTCTGTTTGCTTACACATTTTGTTTTCGAAGTTCCGTAACAGAATTTTATAAAAGTTCAAACACCTGAATACCAATTATAAAAGATCTTTTATCCTGAAGGTCTTTTATGATTCATAGAAAATTCATAGAAGAATAAAAGATTCGGCAGAATAGGCCCAATTATATGCCTGCATAAAGCGGCAACAAAAAAAATACAAAAAAATAAAAATATATAACAAACTGCTAGATACTTACTATGCTTGAAATTAAAAATCATGCACAGGTTCCAAAGACATGAAAACAAAACAACAAAACAAATCAAACTTTAAAAGCATGCATATAATAGTAATTTAAAACAAAAATAATAAAATAAAAAGGCATGCACACTATTAAAAATAGCAAAAATGCGGAGAACTATTGACACGCACAACCACCATATAAAAAACCAGTGTTACCACTGAAACATTTACCTTATTCAAGTATAATATAATTTTTCCATATCATTCCATGAAGTATATGAAGGCTTAATGTTCGAACTTTAACTATTTGAAGCTTATGTAATGCAACCTAAAATTATTCGGTTATAGAAGTGTGCAAAGTGAAGTCAAGAAAGGTAAAGTAAATTCAAGTAAAAGTTAAATCAAATTCAATTGAAAGTCAAGTTAAATTTATCATTTATCTGCAATTCAAACGTTAATTTAATTAAAAAAAAAACAAATTGAATTAAAAACTATAATTATTTAACTTTAAAAAAAACTACGAGTTATTAATTTAATCCTTTCCCTCCCCCTGCAATCAGTGTCAGAAGTGTTGCTGGACAAGTGCCGCGAAAAGTGTTCTTACATTGTATTTAAACTATAAAATTACAAATACCAAAAAGTTAGTCTAAATAAAAAAAAAAAAAAAAAAAAAAAAAAAGCATGTAAAGTTATTAAATACCTACCTGATTAAAACGAAAAGTTATTAGTGAAAAGAAGTGACAAAGTGAAAATAAAAGCTTAATTTGAAAATAAAATCTAAAATTTCATGCATTAAAAGAAAGAAGTTTAAAATAAAAGACTAATAATCGTGCAATACATTTTGTGCATACACAATAAATAGGTACATATAACATATATAGATCAACGCGATCAGTGAGTACATCAGTTAAAAAAGTAACAAAAACGAAACAAAAAAAAAGAAGAGAGCAAAATAAGAGAAAAAAATCAATTATAGATTGTTAACGAAGTATAACACCCGCATACAAAACTGGTGAGATTGTTTCATTTTATTTCTTTCTCTTACATTTAGGCCTATTCTGCCGAATCTTTTATTCTGCTATGAATTTTCTGTTATGAATCATAAAAGAAATTCAACATAAAAGATCTTTTATAATTGGTATTCACATGTTCGAACTGTTATAAAATTCTGTTTCGGAACTTCGAAAACAAAATATGTAAGCAAACAGTCGTACAATGTGTACATGGTTTGTTTGGATTCGAGAATTTCTCAGGAAACATTTTCAATGTCTTGGTGGGTTCTGAGATTTTGCGAGGACGGTTTGGAGAATTTCATGGACCAAAGAACCAATGAACATCTATACAATTGCAAGACAGACATATTATTTTTTGAATACAAACTACTTACAATTTTATTGCTTCCCTCTGGACCACAGAATAGTGCTTCCAGAAATCAGGGTCCGGTTTGGTTATAATAAATCCATTATCCTTGTCAACTTTTCACTGATAACACTCATCCCAGACAGCTTGAATCGAGACAAGCTCTTTGGGTGAAATTTTCGTTCGACAGGCGAAGTTCGGTTTTTTTTCCGTTTCATCTTCTCGGAAGAGCTTTAAATTAATTGGTAGCAGTTCGAAAAGAAATTTTAATAATTTTTAATTCACTTTTAGAAGAAAATCAATAATTTTTAATTCACTCTTGCAATTCTTTTATGATAAAAGACACACAAATTTGTCTTTTATTCTTTTATTATTTATTACAGATTTTATAACAGATTTTGGCATGCTGAATACCAAAAAAGGAATTTGTAAAAGATTTTGTGACACTTCGAATTTTTGACAGTTCATAAAAGATTTTTTTAGCAGATTTCATAACAGATTTGCATGCCGAATACCAAAATAATTATTCATAAAAGATTTTTTGACAGCTCAAACTTTTGTATGGAAATTCATAACAGAATAGCAGAATAAAAGAATAAAAGACCTCGCCGAATAGGCCTAATTAATATTTAAATAATTATTAATTTACAAAGATCGATTTGCTCCTAAAGCTTTGAGCATAGAGTACCTATATTATCTGGAGAACCGACTTAAGGTTCTTGTTCTCTTCCACCCTACCAGCTCTACTGAAAGGATTTGCCCATTAGATTTTGTATGGGCTAGTTGTGCATTTTAAATGGAACTTCAACCACAATATGTACACAGTTTGCCCTATATTTTGAGCATGTATTAGTGGTCCTGTGCATTTGAAGTGCGAAATAAGAGAGTTTTCTCTTACTCAAATAAAATAAAATTTGCGGGTGTTTCAGGCAAGAGGGGTACGAGTCGGTTCTCTAGATAATATAGGCACTCTATGGCTTTGAGTAAGAATTAGATCGAGTAAAATTCCGATCTATGCTTGATTTTTAGTTATCGCATGCAACAAGTACTTGACATTTGACTGATAAAATAAAAGCTTTTTTATCGCATGAAATTGTATGCTTATTGTTGTTTTTTCGAATAAAAATCAAAACAAAGCCGAATAATATTTTTTTTGCTATGATCGTTATGAGTGTTATGATTTTTTGAAAGAAAAAATATCAGCTACAAAATTTGTTGCAGAATTCATTCAGTGAAGTGAGTGCTGTTGCTGTTGTGAAAAATCTTAAAGCTTTTGAAAAGATGCCCGAAACGAATAACTTTGTTTTTAAAGATGTATAAGAATCTTTAGATAGATTTTCTGGGGAAGGTGGGAAAAATGTGATTATTTGGTTGAAAGACTTTGAAGATATAGCTACAGTGTGTCAATGGAATTCCATACAAAACTGGCAGTGGAATCGAAAAGCGGGATAACCAGTTGGGATGATTTAAAGAAGTTTTTAATTAAAGAGTTTAATGATTCGCCATCGTGCATCAACCTTCACAAACAACTTCAAACTAAAAAGAAAGATGAATCGTTTTTAGAATATGTGTGTGAATATGTGTATTCAATGAAACAAATAGCTATGAAAGGGAATTTTGATGATGAATCTTTAATATCGTAT
This sequence comes from Epistrophella euchroma, assembly GCA_947049315.1. Taxonomy (NCBI): domain Eukaryota; kingdom Metazoa; phylum Arthropoda; class Insecta; order Diptera; family Syrphidae; genus Epistrophella; species Epistrophella euchroma. Next base: position 64,283,942 of record OX346245.1, read on the forward strand.
ATTTTTTAAGGTATTCCAGATTGTATAATCCTGGCCAAGATTTCACTTGCCAAGAAAATACCAACACCTAAAATCCCGAATAAAATAAATTCACACAACATTTTTTTATATTTGGGAAAATTTATATAAAAACCCAACTCTTTATTAGCTTCTTAATCGCCGAGCTTTCGTTTGTAACTAACTACTTTTACATAGGATACAATGGTTGCATAAAAAATATATTCCATTCGTTGAGCTGTCATTTAATACAGAATGAGACAGATGTAGGTTGAATATTTAAGCTGCGCATGCACTCGTACGATCTTTTGAATATCGTACGATACAGTCCCGCCAAATGGAAAGTTTTCCTATTAGGCTCTTGCTTTTGGGAAGGCTGGCTCCATAACGTCATAATCTTGGCCTTTTCACTGGCTTAATTGCTTGCTGATTTCTCATTGCCTTGCTGGCTAATATGTATCCTCTTGATTGGTTGTGTTATTGTGTATGGCTCTGATTGGTAGTCCACCTAGTTATGAAATTCTGAAAGTAAACAATCTTTATATGAAGAGTTATAATATAAATAGAATTTGTTTGCTCGCTTAGCTTGCTCCAGATTGACGCATTCAATCAGCTTGCATCAGATGGCCTACGTAGCTACTGGTTGTAAGGCAGTAGTGAAACCTAACTTCAATTTGTTAAGGTTGCTACTGGTTGTAAGGCAGTAGTAAAACCTAACTTCAATTTGTTTATTCTTCATTGCTTGGTTCGATCGGCCATATGCAGATCTTCTGCACCGGTCTAGTCAGCTGTCCTGTTTCTGTCTGTAGAACTACGGATCGTATAACTCCGTCCTTGCTCTTGATTAGCTCGCACACTCTTCCCAATGACCATCAAGCTGGCGGAGAATTTTCAGATTTGATTATCACGAGCTGGCCCACCCTTACGCTTTCTCTTTCCCTTCTCCACTTCTTACGCTCTTGCAATGTTACAAGATATTCTTCTCTCCTTGCTTGCAAATCCGACGGATTATCGCTAATGAGATTGATAGGCCGTGAATTCAATATCTCCTCTATTTCTATCAAAATTTTCGCTCTGCTGCAGCGCTACTATGAGGTAGTGAAAACAAAACCAACAAATGTATAGGCACTTTTATTCGGAAAGTTCTAAATATAGCTATGTTCGTTGAACTTTACCCAGGGTTGAGTCAGGTTTTCTTGACAACTCCAAGAGTTATCAAAAAAAACTGGGTTTCTTGGCTCCCAAAAAACACTTAATTGTATTGTTGACATTTTCAGCAAGAAAGAATTTCTGTCCTCGAATAATTGAAAATTAAAATAAGATTACAAAATGAATGAAAACAACATTAAAAGTATCCATTTTCTTTTCCTAGTTAATTGTATTCAATTAGTGTACTACATATTTTATCTAATTTCCATTTTAAAAACAAAAAATCACAAAAAAATGCTTCACAACTTTGGCAGTTTATTCGTGACCTAAACTCGCCCAAGCAAAAAACCTATATCTTCTTCAGGGCGAGTTCAGGGTACAGGGGTCGACCCATGTTCTGTAAGTCCCCTTTCACACGAAGATACTAGTTGCTGGTGATTTTTTTGACGTTTTCTTTAAATCTCCTTAACAATCTCTTGTACCTTTCACACGCAAGCAACAAAAACCCGGAGATTTTCTTTATTTTCCTTTTAAACTACCTTGGTTGAACGCACACAAACGTAGTGTGAAGAGAAACGTCAAAAAAATCTCCTGAATTTGTTGACCGGGGAGATTTCATTTCCCCCTCTTTCTTTCTGCCCTTCTCGCCTATGAACTAATTGTTGCCGGCAACTCACTTGCCCTGTGTGAAAGGGGACTAACTATCGCATCGATAAAATTCGTCGAGAAACGATGAAAATTGGAACAAAACTCATTTTATCGCATCATCGGGGTTCTGTAACTCTGACAGTCGATAACTTTTTTCGCATGGAACATTACGGAATGAAAATACTGGAAAGTGCGATAAAATGGTGTTCTGTAAGTGCAAAAGGCGATAACTTTTTCGCGCCAAACTTCAAATCTTTTCACTATCTACAAAAAAGGCGAGAAGAAATCTCTGAAGCAAAAAAGGTAATCAAAATACGTAATAAATAATAAATTTTGGTATTTTTATTATAAAGTTTATATTTTCAGAGATGCGCGCGGGTTTTGAAAACCCAAAAACAAGTTTTGGTCGATTTTATGTTTGAAAATAAATCGTTTGCCCGGGGACAATTTAATGATATTAATTGCCGGCAGAATAATGCAGATAATTGGGAGTCACTTAGCTCCAAATTGAACTCCCAAGGCCCAATTGTTAAGTCTGTGGAGCAGTGGAAAAAGGTGCTTATATGGTTAACGCAATACAATTGTATTTATGAAAAATATATATATTTTTTAACTTTCAAGTGTTGGACAGATATAAAATCATCAACAAAGAAGCAGACCAGTGACCATAAGAAATTTATGAATAAAACTGGTGGTGGAAACATCAATTATGGACCACGGCCGTTGACGGATTTAGAAGAAAAAGTTCTAGCGGTTATTAGAATGGACGCTGTGGATGGTGATGGTTCCACCCCTGAGCTGGGACTAGGATTAGTTGAAGTAAGTAACAAAACACTTATTTTGTTAATAATTGAAAATTATTTTAAATATTTTTTTTAGAACCTAGAACTAGACATTTTTGATGTATAAAGACAAAGAGTCCGACGACGAAATTATTGAGCCAAGCACCTCAAAAAAAAGAAGAACAGCAAATTCTTATAAAAAAGTGCTCTGGAAGAAGGAAGAGAAATGCACAAAACAGTAGAAGAAAAACTAGAATTATAATCGCCTAAAATAAGGAAATACTAAACCTCTTAAAAAGTAAATAATTATTTACTGTATTTATTGCTTAATGATTGATTTATGTTTTTGTTTGCTTTTCGTGTACATAGTTCTTATTTATTTTATTGATATTGGTTATTTATTGCCTTAATTTTGTTTAATTAATATTCATACATATATTTTGTTATTTGAAGCATTGTATATATATTCTATAGTACTCTCATGGAACGGAAACTTTTAGTACTGCGTGTGCTCTACAGGATACGCTGTCGACACCACAAACCATGAGAGACTGATAGTGGAGACCTTAGAATTAGGTGAGGAAAAGGATTTCGACAAGTAGTAAGAGTGAGAGGTTTGTATTAATTTTAGTCGGACAACAATTAAGTGGAGTAAGTGAGAAAAATACATCAGCTGGTAGCGTCGTGGCAACGAGGTTTTTTTTGTCGTAGGTAGCTATAGAATATATGACAGGAGGTATTCTCCCGCTTTTTTTTTTTGTTGCAATTTGATAATTTGATTTGGAATTTTCAATTCTTTGTGAAAGCTGAAAGCAACGTTGCTAAGTTTCACGATTTCACAAAGTTGCTTTGTTTTCGAATATGCTTGAAATAGATTTTTGGCTGTAGGTATATAAATAGTTATTTGTTATTTTTTTTAGTTTGGTGACGTCACAAGAATCTAAGATGGCGACATCGGTGTATGCAATAAGCATATTTTGTAGGTATCTGTCAACGTGGGTAGTTGGGCAAGTGCATGCATTGGTCGCGTTCGGGGGGCAAGCCAAACCTATCCGGATAGGTTTGTGTTGTTGTAATCCCATAGGAAAATTCAGCTGATGAACCAAACAGCTGTTGTCAAAAACAAATCTAAAGCTATCCTACAATTTTCGGGATACTAAACTATCCTATGCGCAATTTGAGGAACAGCTGATTACAGCTGACTTTTGGTTTTCGGGTGACGCTTGTGTAGTTGTTTGTTTTTATTGTTTGTTGTTTATTTTTGGCTTTTAAACATAAAAATACATATACAAATTGTTGCAAAAATAAACAAAATGAAGATATCTGTCAATTGGAAGGACACAACATACGATTTTGAAGACACAGCAGAGATCTGGGAAAAAATAATTTTTGGTACTTACTTGAACTTTTTTTAGCTGTTTTGATTTTTGATAGGTAACCTATCCGGTTCGTTCGAAAACATATCCGATACTTAAGTATCTCAGATAGCCTATCTGTGTACCCCCCGAACGCGGCCATTACGTATGTTGGTAGATACATATAAAGGGTGTTTTGTATAAAATGTGACAAAAGAGTAGGCTTTTAGCTTGAATTGAGACAAGAAAAAAAAATCGTATGGGGAAGGGGGTCTATTTCCGTTTGTTTAGGTGGGAAAGCCAAGTTTTTTAAAAATTGTCTTGAAATAAAAATAAAATTATTAAAAAAGAATATTATATCATTAAAATATAATGATATACATATACCTTTTTTGTAACCAGAAATTCATTTTTTTATCTTGTTTTCAGAGAATGATCTTTTTTTTAAATTATTTTGAAACTCAAAATTTTGAAAAAAAAATTAAAAACTAAATTTTTTGTCGAATTCCTTTTAACAAAAAAAATAGATTTGTTTAGAAGAAAAAAATCGATTTTTTTGTTTTAAACATTCGATCAATTGTTAAACAAATACCTACTAAAATAAATGTTTAAATGTTTTCTAGTTTTTGTAAAAAATTTAAAATAACAAAAGTTAGTTTTCCTAGGTTTTCCTTATATTCGATACTAAAAAAATTATGATGTGCCAATGTTTTAAATATAAGTTGTTACACCTAAAATCTATTTCAAAAAATCAAATTTCTGATTTTTCGAAAATTCTTATTTATAAATTTTTCTGAAAAAAAAGTTTTTCGATTTTTTGAAATACTTTTTAGGTCTAAAATTATATGAATTTTGGTATGAAAGAATTGATTTTGAAAACTCTGTACTTTCTATTTTCTCAAAAACTAGAATATTTAAATTAAAACAATTATTTTAGTTTTTAGTATTCAAAATGTAATTATGCGAAATGTAAAATTTTGAAAGTTTTATTTTCATAATTAATTTTTGTCAAAAACTAGTTCTATAAAAACTTACTAAGAAATTTAAAGAATTAGTGTTTTTGACCTTATGTTAAGTGCTGCAGATGTTTTTTAAAATATTTGTTTCTGCTTTATGTACTGTCTTTTAGTCTTCTTCTTCAATAGGTAAGTCATTTTTACTTGCGATATAGGTAGACAAAATACTTGCATTACAAAATTGTAGATGTAATTTACAAAGTTTACAGGTACAAATTATCTATTTATTTATTTTTATGAAAGTTTTGAAAAAAAAATTTTTACCAACTTTTTTTTTGATTTTTAGAACTGGCACTTCCTAGATTACGAATATGCTTTTTTGAAGTGGCTAGGTCGTTTAGTTTAGCCGCAATTCAATTTTAAAGGTGTAAACTTTGATGCCTCTAGGACGTCTAGTTTAGCCGCAAATCGCTTTTAAAGATAAAAGTCGATTTTTTGTACAATGCGATACATCAATTGAAAGGTGGCACTTCCTAGATCACAAATATGCATGTTTGAAGTGGCTAGGTCTTTTAGTTTAGCCGCAATTCAATTTTAAAGGTGTAAACTTTGATGCCTCTAGGACGTCTAGTTTAGCCGCAAATCGCGTTTAAAGATTTTGTTTCGATTTTTTATATTATGCGATGCGTAAATTTTTTTTAAAACTTTTTTGAGTATTTCAGAATTTTTTTCTTTTAAAATGAATTATTAGCGTTACCGATACGATTTTTCGAAAAAATTCACCAATTTTATTTTTTTGAATACCTTCATATGTTTTCGTTCTCAAAATTGACATACAAAATTTATTTATTTTATTCTTACGACTTTCCAACGTTTTTTCTATTTTAAAATCTTTTTTTTAATTGCCCCTACTATAAGGGGAAAATAGACCCCCTTCCAACCCCTCCTCCCTCTCATCACCATTCAAACAATTTTCCACTTACCTACACGGTCTTACATTTTGATGAAAAATATCCTGTGAAAAATGCAATTGAGTCCAATATATTCAATACTCACAAAAATAATTTGTTAGAAGAAAACCAATTATTTTATGATACCTACCTATTATGATATTTAACGGAGGCAATAATTTTTTAACTAAAATGTTTTTTTTTTTTTTAATTTTAAAATATTGAAAATAATTTCCCCTCCCATTAGGGGAAAATGCACCCCCTCACACCCCTTCCAAAAGAAATTCTGTTCCACGTACCTTCACGATAAAACATTTTCACACAAACATATTATGCAAAACACCCTGTTAATGTATTCAAATTCAATATTTTCAATACAAATAAAAATATTTTTTTTTTGAAAAAAAAATACCTTAGGATTCTTAGTTTTGTAGCTAGGTAATGACTTTCGTTTTTAATATTTTTTTTTCTATTTTTAATTTTTTTTTTTTTTTCTATTTTTAATTTTTTTTTTATTCACCACCCCCGCCTCCTTATGGGTAATACAACCCCGTCAACCCCTTCCCAAAAATTTAGTTATACTTTACCTACATGGTCTAATGTTTTGATAAATATTTCTCAAACACCCTATAAATTGATTTTAATTCAATACATTTTATATACATATACCTATACCTACCTACCTAAATCATGACGAGCTACCCACAAAATAGAAAATTTTTTCCCTTCGTTTTAAAACCAAAAAGCATTTATATTAAAAATGGCAACCGTGCCAATTTGTTTCCTAGTCATTTTCACAAAAGACAAAAATGTAACCTCTTTTGAACTATATTTATTATCGTTCTTTCTTTAAACCAGAGAAAAAAATAAGCCACTCCCACCTATTTGTATAGAAAATAATAAAAAAAAAAGTGCAAAATGGTTTTTTCTCGTCTCCCTTCAGCTCTCTTAAATTTTGTATACTTTCTTCTCGTTCTTTTATCATTTCTTTTATCCTAATATTTATTCCTTTGTCTTTCAATAACTGACAATTCCCAACTCTCCAACCACTCCACGAGTGCAATTGCTAAAAGTTCTGCGTGTGCTCGCCTAGACGTCGCCTCGTTCGTTCCTCTCCATGAGAGTACTATAGAATATATATACAATGTTTGAAGTCACTTTGGTTTAGTACATTTTACTTGAAGTTTTTTTTTTTTACTTTATGTTAATTCATACATATATTTTTATCTGTGTTGCTGTCACTATTAATATGTGCATTATGTTATTTTTGAAGTTCCTTTATTTTACTTTGTTATTTTTTTTTTTTTTTAATAATAAAAATTTATTTACTTACTAATCCAAAATAACAAAGTTTTTATTTCATTGTTAACCAAAACATGTTTTAATACATTGGTTTTCATTTTAAAATACACCAATAATCCCTACTAATGAATCTAGTACTACATAACATTGCTTTTATTTTTAAAATACACCAATAATCTTTGCTAATGACTAGCACTTTATACATTACATTTTTCCCCTTTTAATATTTACTAAATACGTTTCTAGATACCTACCCGGACTACATTGCACTAACTCTTGCGATTATTCATGTGGAAGGGATAATAAAGGAGTTTCATAAAATTTTCTTTCAGGTTTTTCGACGAAAAAAAATGGCAAAGTGCTTATAAGACTTTTATTTCGAAAACGATCTTCACATTGGTAATCCTTTTCAGCACTCTATAATTCACTTTTATAATTCTCAATTCAATTATTGGTGAACCTATATAGATATTCAAATAAACTTAAAAGAAATATAATAAAACTATTAAACATAACTTGTTTGCTTATGATCCGAGAGATTGTGTAGTAAGAAGTTGATCGGTAAGTAAATCGAACAAGATGCACTTATATTTATTTTTTGCAAGCTTGGAAGCAAGACACGAGGAGGTGCAAACCTGGAACATTTGAAAAATGTATTCATTAGCTTTTTATACACCAAGATCATTGAATGCACATCTTATAATAATTGCTATAGGTACAGTCCGCAGTCTACTCCTGTTGCTGATAAAATTAAAATAAGATGGAATGATACATGTATAATGTGTCTTAATGCTGTGGACTTTCACGTGATGACTGAATTGAATTAAAATAAGTAATAAACGCAAATTACATGTTTGTACGTTAAATATATCGTTTGAATTATTATTGCTTTTATCTATTGTTTAAAACATACATAAGTATTTGTTTCCTTTAATTGAACCCGGAACAGGGTATTTTTTAAGATAATCTTTAATAACAGTTAGAAGGATCGATAGGAACTTAAATCTGCAACCCATTTGATTTAGATCGGTGAGCCGGATTTAATACAGCAGGCATATTCCAGAAAGCGCGGCGGATCGGATTTAAAGCGATAACTCAAATTCGACCATCTTCGCTTTGGGTTATTCTCAAAAGCGAACAAGGGCGAAAACGATCCTTCCCGTTTCTCTCACTTTATGCTCAAATTTTCCAGGCCACTACCATTTTCACTTCCACTCTTCTCATTTAATTGTCAGTTTTTTCCAAAAATTTGATTTTTGATAGTAGGTAGCTGTTTGCCGTCCAAAGAAGTTGTTTTTTTTTGTGCTTATTTGTAATTTTGCAATGTTGGTGCTCTTAACAAAAAAAATAAAAACATTTTGATGGAATAGTGTGTTTTTATTTGCCGAAATTGAAGAAGACACATAATTATTTGCAAATTATTTTATTTACATTTTCTTTCAATCCGCCAACAATCCGCCACCTAGACACCTATCGCTTTCAAACCCAAAATGACATGAAGTGAGAACTTTCGCTTTGGCATGAAAAGCGTATCGCTTTTGAGAATAGGAAAATGCAAATCCGCCATCAAAAGCGATCCGCCGCGCATTTGAGAATAACCCCCCAGGGCTCAACAAACAAACCTTATATTTGGAATCCCACAGCATTTTTTACATCGAGTAAACTAAACCAAAATTTTGATCCATGCAAACAATCATAGTGTTTTAATAAAAGGTCTTTGTTTCCCAATAAAGATCTCCAATCACTATTGAATTTTTTTTTGTTGCAATCGGTAAATGTCCCTTGGACGACTTACTTAGCATCTATTTATTTCAGCATTTTAAATTTTTTTATTATTAAAATCAAAACGCTTTTTTATTTGCTTGCAGACTTCTACATATAGAATTATTGTAAAATATCTCTTTTTCATTCATTAATTTTTTTTAAAGGGAAATCATTTTCATTTAAATATTCTCGAAACTCTATGCCAAAACACATAATTTGAAAGTGGTTGATGCAAGGAAAAATTATTTAAGTCAATGTTAACATTTACTGAATCAAGTTTTATAAAAAAGTGCAGTAGATTTGATGTTGTGGCAGTCGCCCATGTTCTGCATTTCGGACGAAATCGAATTGAAATCGATTTTCAATTTCACGTGAAATGAAATTCCATGTTCGTTCGTTTTCGAAAATTTTGCAATTACTTCCAGCTGTCAAAATTAAAGGTGCATCAATTTTGAATTGTTTTATAAAGTAAAAAGAAAATGCGGATAGAAATTAATTCAATATTATTTGCACTTTAAACGAAAAAAAGGAAGCGGAACATAGAAAAACATAGACGAACAAATTTGTGAGAAAGATTTTACCTATGTACATATTAGATTTGGCTGACATATCGTGAGTACCTAACTATGAAGTATTGTTCTGATAAATTGTTTATTCTATATTTGTTGAAAGTTTTTAACGTAAGTTCCAGATTCAGAAAACAATTATATAATTTTACTAATGTCGTTTTCCGTTGGTCACTCCTAGCACTCTTTCTTCACTCCATTCGCACTCCCAACACTCCAAAAACCTTCCATTTGCTGTTCGGAGTGATGATTTAGGAGTGTTTTTTCACTGCGGATTTTATTAAGGAGTGCACTCTGAACACACATATACATTGAAAAGTCGTTCGTTGGATTAATTGTCAAAGTAGTAAATGCTTCTTGTTGCGACATTCTGGAATTGAAATTTGAAATTATTGAAGAATTAATTTTTGTTTTTTTTTCAACTACCATTTTTATCTTGCAGAGCCCTTTGTGCATAGAAGAAAAAATATAAAAAAAACAAGTATGTAGGTGCGAAATCACACAATTTATTGATTCTTTAAATAATTTTAGTTTAATCTAAGTCCATATTATTCAGTCATTTAAATCCAAAATTATGAAATGGATCAGAGTAAATATATGGATGTGGAATTATCATAGCCGGCCCTTACTCGAAGAAAAAACCACAAAAATACAATTATAATCGACTTAAATTACATTAAAATTACATCAAACCCAACGCAACAAAAGTGATTATCGAGTGATCCAAAAAATCATTCAATTAATTTCCAATAAACAAGTCTTCGAAGAATTGAAAAGAACGGAAAACAACCATTGTCATTTTGGAGCGATTGAATCAAGGAATCAAGTATTGCAGATAGAAGCTCAAAATGACCGCAGTCACTTCAACGACATTCAATCCCTGTGCTGTGTGGAACTTTGCAATCGGTTCTGCGTGAAGTCCGGGAAGAAGATGCTTCGAAGATTTCCGACGCTATAATGACTGCAATTTTAACAATGTTCAGTTCATTTTCGAGCAAGGTTGGCGGTGTTCAAGAAGATGCATACATTGCTGTGTCAACTTTGGCTGAATTGTTGGGTCTGAAATTCCTCAACGCATTCAAGCCATATTTGTTCATGGGTCTGAAGAACTACCAGGAATACCAAGTATGCTGCACCGCTGTTCGTTTAATTAGTGACAAATGTGCTCTTAAAGCTCATGTCATCACACCATTCTGCGACGAAATAATTTCAACTCTGTGTGACAATCTAAGCCAACCAACACTACATCGGTCTGTTAAGCCAAAAATTCTATCGCTGTTTGGTGACATGGCCCTAAGTATCGGTACTGACTTTGTGAAGTAGTACCTCCCAGTTGTCCTCGAAATGTTACTTCATGCCTCGCGTGTCCAGTTCGACCAAAATAGCTACGACATGCTCGAGTATTTGAACGAATTGCGCGAGAGTGTTCTCAGAGCCTACACCGGAATATTGCAGGGTTTAAAGGGAGCCGCCCATAAACCCAATCCCGAAGTCCGACCCATGCAATCTCACATTGGGCATATTATTGCGTTTATCAAAGCCATTGCACGAGAGGGTGATATGTCTGATTCTATTGTGGCAATTTCTACTGATCGGATATTTGGACCTCAATTGTATCCTCTGCTAGAAGATACGACTACCAATCAATTCCTTGCTGATGGAAAACGTTGCAAAGCATCCCGTACAGAATCACTTTGCATTTGGGCGCTCAAAGAGAAAAAGAAATTGCGCGACGTCCCGCCAACTGAGTAGTAAATTGATCTTTCAGAACTTAAAAACAAAATATTTTAGAAAAAAATAATTTCGAATGCATTTTGGCCAGTTTATATTTCAGAGATCTCGGAGGAATCCGTATTCTCAGAAATAAAAACATAACGTCTCTTCCTTTACTTTGAAGCTCTGTGATTTTCTGTGCATTTTACTTCTATTTTATTTTTTTATATGAACTTTGACAGAATGTTGGAGTGAAATTCACACAAATGCACCAGAAAATCACAGAGTTTCAAAGTAAAGGAATTCTGGATTCGTTGCTCAATTATTTTTTGTCAAATAAGAAAAAAAGGAAAACCAAGCGAACAGATAATTTTAAGGTGAAGTATTTTTCGGATGAAACTCACAATAAGGCTGCTTGTGAAATAGCCCATTCTGGTGATAAATAAAAAAAAAATTTCAATGGATTTCCCAAGTGAACTACTGTCATCTTCATCATCGTCCTCAAGCTCTTCAGATGAAGATATTTTTATTTTACTTAACTTAAAAGTTCAAAAAAATAGAGTTCCAAATTTTTTAGAAGTAATAAAAAAATACTCGTACAAAGAAGTAGGTGTTTAAAATTTTTTTTAAAAGAAAAAAGAAATCAGTTTTGTTTGTTTTTTTTCATTTCAGTTTCGTGAGCATTTTAGAATCAAAAGGCAAATCGCAGACAATATCATTGAAATGTTTAAAAATTCCGAGTTTCATAAAAGAAAAGAGAGTGGCGGCGGAAAACCGGAAATTTCAGCAAAAATACAAATTTATGTATTTTTATGGTAAATTTTCATAACCTAAATCTCCTACCAATTAAGATATAATATATGTGTTGATATATTCTGTTTTTACGTTTGCAGGCAACAAGAATTCATATAGGGAGGTGGCCAACATATTTAACATTTCGATTTCATCAGCTTATCGAATCCTTTCAAACGTCCTAGAATTCTTTTTTAAAATATCTGAGAATTATATACGTTTTCCCCAAACTGATGGAGAAAAACTTAAGATTTCAAGAGAATTCGAACAAGTAAGTTATTTCTTAATCAATATTCTAGTGTGAGTGTACAAAACTATTTTTTTTTTTATTTTGTTTCAAGCCCAACTGTATGTCCTAGATTTTTGTTGAATCTGAGATATAGCATTTGCACATTGAATTAACCTAAACGTAAATAGATTTAACCCAAACGCAAATAGAATTAACTCAAACGCAAATAGATTTAACCCAAACGCAAATAGAGAGATCTTACCCCAACTTCTTGAGTCTTATGTATTTTGGCGTTGTCCAAAATAAAGATACCATAGTTTAAAGATGTGTTGCTCCCTTCTTCAGCAAGTTTTTGAAGAAAAGAGCAAAACTTGTTGCAATTGCGTTTGGATTAATTCTATTTGCGTTTGGGTTAATTCTATTTGCGTTTTGGTTAAATCTACCTGTGTTTGGGTTAATTTTATTGGCGCTTAGGTTAATTCAATGGGCGAATGCTATACACAATTTACATTTATTTAATTATTGAATTTTCCCTTGTTTTTTTTTAAATTTGAAAAATTTGGCTTTATATGTATATACTTGCAGGTAGCTGGATTCAAGAACGTGTTGGGTTGCATTGACGGTTGCTATATTTATATAAGAAAACCTGCTAATAAGATTAGATCAACATATATTAACCGTCATGATCTATTATCGATGACTATGCAGGGAATTTGCGATGCTGAAAAGAAATTTATTGATGTCTTTGTCGGCTCACCAAGTAAAATTCACGATGCGAGGATTTTCCAACTTTCATTTATATTTCAAGATTAACCAGCAATTTGTGGAGATCGCTACCATATATTGGGCGATTCTGCTTATCCCTTAAGAGAATTCATGATGACTCCGTACAAGGACTACGGGTCTCTAACAGCAAAAAAAAAAGATTTAATAAGAAATTGAGCGAACCAGGGTCAAAATTGAAAACTCTTTTTCATTGCTGAAGATAAGATTCAGGCAGTTGATAAGGCTGGATTTTTTCAAGGTCGAAAGAATGGGAAAATTTATTTTGGCGTGTTGTGTTTTACACAACTTGTGCATTGATCAAGGAGACACCTGGATGGAAGAGGAACATATTCCACAATCCAATTTATCTTTTTCAAATAACAATATGGAAAACCCAAACAGCGTTTATGTTGTCGTTGAGATCCAGTTTTTTTTTTGTTAAACAAAAGGGATAACGGAATCAAAGTCAATCTATTTTGACAGAATAGCTTTCACTACTACATGCATACATCGCTCAAGAAGACAATTTTCATATTCCATTGGAATCAAAAAGGAATGAAACACTCTGGAAATCCAATCGAAAACGACATTACATTTTGCACCAATAAATCATGAAACTAACTGCAACTGGGGCAATTCTACAATATTTAACAAAGCATTAACAAAGTGGATTGAATACGTTCGGAAACCGGAATGAACCGAAATGCAGAACACCAATTTTCACTTTGAACTTTTAATTCACAATTAGCTTTTTTAACGAATTGTGGAACACCGAATTTCACTTCCGTCATGTGAATTCACAGTAAGTGGAATGCGAAACTTGAGCCCTACTCTGTATTTCGTTTCGAAAGCCATTCCTATTTGAAAATGTTTTTCGTTCCGCTTTTGAATTGGTACCCTGTGAGATTTTCGAGCCTCGAATTATTTCTTTTGAAATCTGTCAAATTAAAAAATCAAAACGAATAACAAACAAGGCGGATAAGAACAAATTATAGTTTTTAAAGAAATAATTTAATATAAAACAAAAGAAAATTGATTCGGTTGCACTTTGGTTTGGATGGATGCAGAAAATAATGAAGAACGAATTAAGCGAAAAATTATACGTAACAAATCAAATATTATGGAAATGTGTGATAGAAGGTACAATTTCATTGATGGGAATGAATCATTTCACTGTTTAAATATTATTTATTATTTTAGTTCTGTACAGAGCTTTCACCTGCCGAAAAATACTTTTTTGTATGTTCTTAAGTCAATACAAGGGGAACTTTCTGCTTCTTTACAATCAACTACAGTTCCCGCCATCTTAAGACTAGCTGTAACTAAGTTTTTAGGACAAGGAGGCTATCAGCACCAAATATATATGACATGACCATTGCATTGGCATGGTGCCTTTATATATAAAATAAATTTATATAGAAAGATGGCACAACAAACAACATCAAGTTTTATTGCAAAAGTCTGCAGTGCGATAGAAAAAATATTGTGTCAAAAACATACTTACCTACTTTACTTTAGATGGCGCTCACAGCCCAGGATGGACTACGGCCTCAACCAACAAAACCCTCCAGCCAGCTCAATCCCTAGCTAGCTGCCTCCAGTTACGCACTCCAAGTTGGTGGAGGTCGTTCTCCACTTGCGTGCGCTACCTTAGGTGGGGTCTTCCTCTGCTGCGCAGACCGTCAGGGGTAGATTCGAAGACTCTTCGAGCTGGTGCGTTGGTGTCCATACGCTCCCCGTGTCCCAGCCATCTTAGCCACTGTATTTTAAACTTTTTGACCAGGTCGACGTCGCTGTAAAGCCCGTTAAGCTCGTTGTTGAATCTTCTCCTCCATACTCCACCGATACAGACTGGACCGAAAATCACCCGAAGAATCTTCCTTTCATAGCACCCGAGTAGATTCTCATCCGTTTTTGTCAGGGTCCATGCCTCTGCCCCATATAGCAGGACCGGGATGATTAGGGTCTTATATAAGGTCTCCTTGGTTCTCTGAGAGAGGGCTTTATTACTTAGATGCCTTCTTAGCCCGAAGAAACAGCGATTGGCAAGAGTAATTCTTCGTTGATCTCTGCGCTGATGTCATTTTGCGATGTTACAGTGGAGCCCAGGTAGATAAAGTCCTTTTCAAATAAATAATCCCACGCCTCTTTCCCCCCCAGATCCCGCACGCGCTGGGGTCTATTTACACCGAGTACGACGGCAATTGCGGTTGCAAGTCATATCGGAACTTATTATTGAATTATTATGTTCTAAAAGAAAAAAATCAAAAATATTTATTATATGTATATTGTGCTAAGTTGATGCCAACTTAACACAACAACCCGTATTCAAGGAAAGCGCGAGCTAATCTGGAAGCTAAAAAATTGTGGACTGCTTAATGCCTGTAGCTCAGGCCTATAAGGAGCGGTCTATCCGGCTCCCCGTCCTTGGAGTTATAATAAGGATCTGGTCCTCCAGGCTAGGGGGTTGTGCGTCGGGGTGACTTCCCTACCACGTAAAAAATTATCGGTTCCGAAACAACAACAAGCCTCGGATATGGATGATTTTAATGTTGACGACCCCAGCAAACGAAACAAGGACAATGAATTTCGGATCTGCACGTGGAATGTACGGACCCTAAACAGGCCACGTGCAGCCGAACAACTAGTGGAGAACCTGGATAGGCTAAGGGCTGATGTAACAGCCATCCAGGAAGTGCGATGGGATGGAGAGGGCATCCGAAGGATGAAAACGTGTGACATCTACTTCGGCGAGTGCTGCAAGGAGCAAGGTCAGCGGCTCTTTGGTTGTGGTTTTGTGGTAAGGGGAAGACTTAGGCAAGAAGTCTTGGGCTTCAGAAATGTAAGCGAGCGCCTGGTCACAATCCGCATCAAAGCAAAGTTCAAAAACATCACGTTGATCTGTGCCCATGCCCCAACAGAAGAAAAGGATGACTCAACCAAAGAAGAATTCTACGATCTCCTCGAGGATACGTATGATAGGTGCCCCAAGTACGACGTCAAGATTATTCTTGGCGACTTCAACGCCAAGATTGGAAAGGAGGGCATCTTTGGTTCGATAGTCGGAGGACACAGCCTGCACGACAACACTTCCGGTAACGGACTCAGGCTCATCGATTTCGCGGCGGGGCGAAATGCCATCATAGCAAGCACTCTATTCCCACACCTCAATATACACAAAGGGACCTGGCGGTCTCCGGATCAACGAACCGTCAACCAGATTGATCATGTTGCGATAGACGCCAGACATGCTTCCAGTATCCTGGATGTCCGAACGTTCCGAGGTGCCAACATAGACTCGGATCACTACCTGGTGGTAGCGCAAGTACGTATGCGGATATCTATGGCGCCACAACGACGAGCGGATGCTGTAAAACGATTTAACGTCGCGAAGCTAAAATCGCAAGAGATAGCCAGGACTTTTGCAGACCACGTCTCTCTTAAACTCTCAACAAGCCCGCCACAAGCATCATCTGTAGAGGACCAATGGAAACACTGCCAAAATGCCATCAAAAGTGCCGCTACTGAAGTGCTGGGTTTCACTAGGCCACCACAACGAAACCCCTGGTTCGATGAAGAATGCAGACTGGCACATGAAGCAAAGAACGAGGCCTACCAAGCAATGCTGCAGACTAGAACCAGAGCTGCTGAGAGAGCAGCCCGGGAGCTCTACGGGCAAAAGCGAAGGGAGGAACGCCGACTTCCCAGGAGGAAAAAGAGAGAGTATGCGAAGCGGGCGGTCGAGTCTATTGAGGACTGTAGCGGCAGGGGGGATGTTCGAAAGTTCTACCGAAGGGTGAGGCAAACTACTCAGGGTTACAAGGCCAGAACGGAAGCCTGCCGAGACGAGAGTGGGAATATGGTGGTAGACACACAGTCGGTGCTGAGGATCTGGAAACAACACTTTTCTAGACTGCTAAACGGCGAAGATGGCCAAAATTCCGCTGTAAGACAGAACACTCCATTCAACCTGGACGATGATGGTCAAAATTTCCGTCCACCCGACCCAAATGAAGTGCGGTTAGCGATAGCCAAGCTTAAAACGTACAAGGCTGCTGGTGCGGATGGCCTGCCAGCCGAGCTATTCAAAGCAGGGGGAGATGACTTGGTAGGGAGTATACACCAGCTTATCTCCAAAATTTGGTCGGAGGAAAGTATGCCCGATGAATGGAACCTCGGTATAGTGTGCCCCATCCACAAGAAAGGAGATGCTCTGACCTGTTCCAACTACAGAGGTATAAGTCTCCTCAACGTCGCATACAAAATCTTGTCATCAGTACTGTGTGATCGCTTAAAACCGTTTGTCAACGATCTGATCGGCCCCTATCAGTGTGGTTTTAGGCCCGGCAAATCAACCGTCGATCAAATGTTCACACTCCGACAGATTTTGGAAAAAACCCAGGAGTTTCAAATCGATACACACCACCTCTTTATCGATTTTAAAGTCGCATATGATAGCGTAGACAGAGACGAGCTATTCAGAGCCATGGCGCATCTCGGCATCCCTGCCAAACTCGTCCGCTTGTGCAGGATGACGATGGAGAAATCTCGCTGCTCCGTCAAAGTCGGCAAGAACACCACCGAACCCTTTGATGTCGAGAAAGGTTTGAGGCAAGGCGACGCGTTATCATGCAACCTGTTTAACATCGTTCTTGAAGCAATTGTACGCAACTCGCAAGTCAACAACAGAGGTACAATTTTTCAAAAGTCTGTTCAACTACTTGCTTATGCAGATGATATTGACATCATTGGGAGAACGAAGCGAGCTGTTACCGGCGCGTTTGCAAGTATTGAATCGGAGGCGGCGAAAATGGGTTTGGCTGTTAATGAGGACAAGACGAAGTATATGCTATCATCGAAAAAGGAATCTCAACATCGTCGGCTCGGGCAAAACGTCACGATGGATAGATACAACTTCGAAGTCGTCAAGGACTTTGTCTACCTGGGCTCCACTGTAACATCGCAAAATGACATCAGCGCAGAGATCAAACGAAGAATTACTCTTGCCAATCGCTGTTTCTTCGGGCTAAGAAGGCATCTAAGTAATAAAGCCCTCTCTCAGAGAACCAAGGAGACCTTATATAAGACCCTAATCATCCCGGTCCTGCTATATGGGGCAGAGGCATGGACCCTGTCAAAAACGGATGAGAATCTGCTTGGGTGCTTTGAAAGGAAGATTCTTCGGGTGATCTTCGGTCCAGTCTGTATCGATGGAGTATGGAGGAGAAGATTTAATAACGAGCTTTACGGGCTTTACAGCGACGTCGACCTGGTCAAGAAGCTGAAAATTCAGCGGCTGAGATGGCTGGGACACGTGGAGCGTATGGACACCAACGCACCAGCCCGACGAGTCTTCGAATCTACCCCTGACGGTCTGCGCAGCAGAGGAAGACCCCACCTTAGGTGGCGCACACAAGTGGAAAACGACCTCAACCAACTTGGAGTGCGTAACTGGAGGCAGCTAGCTAGGGACCGAGCTGGCTGGAGGGGCTTGTTGGTTGAGGCCGTAGTCCATCCTGGGCTGTGAGCGCCATCTAAAGTAAGTAAGTAAGCTTAATGCAAGCAGTTAAAAAGGCAAAGAAATTTGAAAAAAATTAAAATAAAAATATGATTAAAATAAGAAAAAAAAGATCATATATGTAGAATAGTTCTTAATATTGACGACTTCGAAGTTGTATCTATCCATCGTGACGTTTTGCCCGAGCCGACGATGTTGAGATTCCTTTCTCGATGATAGCATATACTTCGTCTTGTCCTCATTAACAGCCAACCCCATTTTCGCCGCCTCCGATTCAATACTTGCAAACGCGCCGGTAACAGCTCGCTTCGTTCTCCCAATGATGTCAATATCATCTGCATAAGCAAGTAGTTGAACAGACTTTTGAAAAATTGTACTTTTGTTGTTGACTTGCGAGTTGCGTACAATTGCTTCAAGAACGATGTTAAACAGGTTGCGTGATAACGCGTCGCCTTGCCTCAAACCTTTCTCGACATCAAAGGGTTCGGTGGTGTTCTTGCCGACTTTGATGGAGCAGCGAGATTTCTCCATCGTCATCCTGCACAAGCGGACAAGTTTGGCAGGGATGCCGAGATGCGCCATGGCTCTGTATAGCTCGTCTCTGTCTACGCTACCATATGGGACTTTAAAATCGATAAAGAGGTGGTGTGTATCGATTTGAAACTCCTGGGTTTTTTCCAAAATCTGTCGGAGTGTGAACATTTGATCGACGGTTGATTTGCCGGGCCTAAAACCACACTGATAGGGGCCGATCAGAACGTTGACAAACGGTTTTAAGCGATCACACAGTACAGATGACAGGATTTTATATGCGACGTTGAGGAGACTTATACCTCTGTAGTTGGAACAGGATAGAACATCTCATTTCTTGTGAATAGGGCACACTATACCAAGGTTCCATTCATCGGGCATACTTTCCTCCGACCAAATTTTGGAGATAAGTTGGTGTATACTCCCTACCAAGTCATCTCCCCCTGCTTTGAATAGCTCGGCTGGCAGGCCATCCGCACCAGCAGCCTTGTACGTTTTAAGCTTGGCTATCGCTATCCGCACTTCATTTGGGTCGGGTGGACGGAAATTTTGACCATCATCGTCCAGGTTGAATGGAGTGTTCTGTCTTACAGCGGAATTTTGGCCATCTTCGCCGTTTCGCAGTCTAGAAAAGTGTTGTTTCCAGATCCTCAGCACCGACTGTGTGTCTACCACCATATTCCCACTCTCGTCTCGGCAGGCTTCCGTTCTGGCCTTGTAACCCTGGGTAGTTTTCCTCACCCTTCGGTAGAACTTCCGAACATCACCCCTGCCGCTACAGTGCTCAATAGACTCGACCGCCCGCTTCGCATGCTCTCTCTTTTTCCTCCTGAGAAGTCGGCGTTCCTCCCTTCGTTTTTGCCCGTAGAGCTCCGGGCTGCTCTCTCAGCAGCTCTGGTTCTAGCCTGCAGCATGGCTTGGTAGGCCTCGTTCTTTACTTCATGCGCCAGTCTGCATTCTTCATTGAACCAGGGGTTTCGTTGTGGTGGTCTAGTGAAACCCAGCACATGAGAAGCGGCACTTTTGATGGCATTTTGGCAGTGCTGGTCCTCTACAGATATGCTTGTGGCGGGCTTGTTGAGAGTTTAAGAGAGACGTGGTCTGCAAAAGTCCTGGCTATCACTTGCGATTTTAGCTTCGCGACGTTAAATCGTTTTACAGCATCCGCTCGTCGTTGTGGCGTCATAGATATCCGCATACGTACTTGCGCTACCACCAGGTAGTGATCCGAGTCTATGTTGGCACCTCGGAACGTTCGGACTCACACACCCCCCGAAATTTTTTTAGAAATTATTTTTTTTATTAATAGCTTTTTATTAAAATTGTTTCCCAAATTTCTGCACTAACAGCCCGATTCTCACTGCCATCACTGATACCTCACAAGTCATAAGAGGTGGTGAAATTAATTTTGTGACTTTTTCGTATTCTCCCCCAAAGTTACAAATTGTGAGAGTCACAAAAACAATCGAAATTGTGATCTTCTTCAGAGCAGGTCACAACTGCAGCAGGTGACCTGACATTCTATATATTTTGCTAAAAATTTGCACCTTTCGAGATTTTTGAGTGCTAAAATAAAGTAAAATGGGAATCGATTCGTAATATCCGCAAATTAATCAAAAAGTTTTTACAATTGCACAATATTTTCTTAAAACGAATCATTGCACCGCCATCCATCGCAGCTCTCCGACGGCTATTCAGAACTTCAAGGGACGCAAATAGCTCTCCAAACAATTTCTATAAAGATTTTTTACTTCTATTTTGGGAAAATATACTATGCAAACGTATTTATTCACTAACTTTATTGCTAAAAATAAATGGAACCTTGCATTTTATAAATTTTAAATAAATTTGTATGGCCCAATTAACATTTTCTAATATTTTTGATCATAAGCAGTTCCAAAAATGATACTACAAAACTCCTTCGATGTGGTGAGCTTCGTTGTGACTTTTCTTGTAAGGATTGGGGGAGAATTCCAAAAATGTTAAAGAGTCACAACAATCCTCACAAGAAATAGTCACAAAGAGCTTGTGACTTATGAGTCCTCACAAGGGGAGAAACGGGCTGTAAATCATATTTGAACTAGAAAAAATCGTGACGAGATCCTATCGTAGTTCTAGTTAGCCAAACAAAGTACCTACATGCTGTTGTTCAAGAAAACTATGGTTAAATCTTCTACTAAAAAGCCAAAAATAATTTTTCAAAAAGTGATGTTTTTCAGCCTTTAGCCTATCGTTCTCCACTAATTGTTCGGCTGCACGTGTCCTTGTTTCGTTTGCTGGTGTCGTCAACATTAACATCATCCATATTCGAGGCTTGTAGTTGTTTCGGAACCGAAAATATTTTCCGTGGTAGGGAAGTCACCCCGACGCACAACTCCAAGGACGGGGAGCCGGATAAACCGCTCCTTATAGGCCTGAGCTACAAACACGTCGTGGTAGCCCATATAAGGTGTTCACTAAGTACTTCAACCTGACTGGAACTGTAGACGCCACCATTGATTCCATCTGGGAAATTCTTCCGCTGCCGCCTGGATAAAGGAGAAGTGCCTTAGCGGAAACACTCCTCCCCCCTCTCTCATTTGCTGCCGCCTAAACCGTCCACAGGGATTGGAACCCCATCTTCAGTTAAGGTACTAGGCACCCGACGCACAGTGGGGCAGAATCACGAAAAGTTGACATTAAATCAACCAACAGGGCTAGGAACCTGAAATTTTGCACAAATTGTACTGATACCAATGTTAATGCATAGCCAAAGTTTCTAATGGCCACGCCCATTTTTAGGGTTACCACCCATACAAAAATTTGTAAGATTTCGAAATTTCTAAAAATGTTAATAAAACTTTGTGTATCATAAATGATTATTATTCTAGGTATTTTCTAATTGATTGTAATGCAATTGCATTTATAAAAAAATTAAAAAAAGGGTTGCCACTTTTGAGTTTTTTTTTCATTTTTAATTTGTATTATTATTATTGTTATTAACTTTCCAAAACTGAAACAAAAAATTTGTCAGCTCGAATATTTTACGAACTAAATTACGAATTAAATTACTTTTAGAATAATTTTACATGACGAAAAATTTTTGTAATGGAGCGGAATTCTCTCCGATTTCCTACGAATCGGAGGCATTTCCGGAGACAGTTCCGCTCCGACGGTTACCTCGATAGGGCCGAATATGTGGTAAAATTCTTATAAAAATCCAATTGACTGTTTTTTTTTACAAAAAATAAAAACCTACACCTTTTTTTGCATACTTTTTCAAGTTTTTTTTAAATGACAATTTGACTTTGTTATTTTATTTTTTATTTTATTTTAATATTGAAAAAACGTTTAAATAAATAAATGTTTCTTAATTCTAAAACATATTTATAATTACAAGTATACAATTATTATAGATTGAACTTAGATTTCTTCATCACTTTCCAGCATTTCATCTTCATTTGACGAGAGAGATATTAATAATTCAAAGCCAAATTCTATTGGTTTTTAAAAATCATGGCTCTATACGACTAGCCTTTTCCCAACGCGTTTTGTATTGCCATTTGAATTTGTAAATTTTTATATTTATATCGTTTTCAAAGGTAACAGAGCATTGAGTCCGCCCAACAACCTCTTCCTTCAATAACTTTACCTGGCTATCCAGTCCTTGACAACCTGACGTCTTCATTATATTGTAAACGTTACTGACAACGTTTTGGATGTTGTTCGGCCTAAGAAGTTTCCAAAATAGTATAACTGGCCAAAAACATGTATTTTAAGAAAATGGCGTCACCACAAAAATGTATACGCTACACACAGGGGAGCAAATTGTAGCAAGAAAACTTAACATATTCTGAAAGAAGACAAACTACTGAACAAAATGACGTATTAAACATATTAGGATTCCACGGGAAACACAACTAATCGCATAAGGATTTCAGAAAAATGCAAAAAAAAACACATTTTTTCCTTTTTTTTTTAATTTTTAACTAAAAATTAAAATAACAACAGTAAATTTTTCTCAAAAAACTTAACATATAAAAACGCACCTAAGCTTACTGATTGCCCTTGCAAAAAGATTTAATTTAATACACGTAATAAATAAAAAAATAGTACACAATTAACTAAAACAACGCAAAGTGGTAAAAAGAGGTCTACACTCGACGCAAAACGTGAACTTACTCTTCAATTGTGACGATCTCCAGTAGATCACGTGATGCGAATAAACATTTTCTCTCTCATTTCTTATTCGCTGTAATATTTCGGAGAGAAATAGAAAGGTTATTTTAAGCAAAGCTGAACTTCATAATTTGATTAAATGCCAGCTTTTTTGCGTTTTGCCCCATTGTACGACATTCACCACGAGAGGTCGAGAGTAGGAGTTGATAGACAGAGGTTATAGAGGACACTTATCTACCCATTTGAACGTCAAAAACATAAATTTAAAATTAAATGAAAGAAAACGACGAGAAGCCAAACAATATTTTTTTTCAAAGTCGGGAATTCCGGGAGTGGATGGAAAACACATCCAAATGATAAGGCCAAAAAGGAACGAACACTTCTATTTCTATTGTTCTCTATTTCGATGTTTGCTTAGCGTCAGGGGTTTTTAAAATCGACCAACATATTGAATTGTTTTTGTTTTATGTGGTCATTTTTGCTCAACGATTTCCTGTAAGTAATGTCATATTCCTTTCACCAAAAAAATTTGATTTTTTTTTTATCTAAACAGAATCGATTTTTTTCTTTCAATACAAGAAATTTGTCCACAAAATTCAAAATTTTTTCTTCTAAGCAAATCGATTTTTTGTTAAAAGGCATTCGACATAAAATTCATTTGGTTAAATTGTTATCATCAGTAAACTTTCCTAAAAAAATCTTAAATTTTAACACATTCCTTGTTCGTTCCGTTATCACATTTGCTGTAATTTTCCGTATTTCAATGCTGTTGACATTCGGAAACGACATTCCACTTTCGGAATTGTCAATTTGAAAGTAGTAGATTTCATTCCGCTTTAGAAATAGATAGTACAAAATATTCGTTTTCAGGAAATTTCACTTTCGGAACGAATTACAGAGTAGGGCCCCATGGGCGAGTAGACTTTGTTTTTGCGGAAAATGTAGTAGATCTACTGCAATTGCAGCAAAGTGGCAACGCTGCTAACCATACCATCAATAGATTCCGCAATTCAGCAAATTCAATAAATGTCATAAAATTAATGACACCAATGTCATACACTTGGTCATATTGACTAAATAAAAGACACAATTCACAATTTCTCATACAAACCGGTTGCGTTTTATTTCTTACGAAAATTATACTTTTTTTGGCTATATTTTTTAGATAAAAAACCTAGACGTTTATATTTGTGGTCCTTCGAGCCGGACCAAAAAGTTTTGGTTTTTTGACAATTTTTTTTATTACGCTATTCCCAAATATCTCAGTAATCGATTTGGTTACAACTACTGTACTTCTAATTATGTTAGTCATTTAAAAGTTTTACAAATAAGAATACAAAAACCATAAAAAAGAAACAAAAAATCCATTCTTTTGTTTTAGTGTTTATAATAGCTAGCTTAAAAATAATTTTGCAAAAAGAACGACCATTAAATATCAGCAGTTTAGCTAAAGAAGGCATAAAAATATAATATCCATGGACCTTACATTAGGTTTGAAGCCAAGAAGTAGAAATGATGTCAGTGCTTTCAATTAAAAGTAATGTTTATATATAAGTAGCATAAATAAATAGAGATTTCGTGTTTTCCGCCCAAAACTATTTTTTCGTGCTTGATTTCATTTTTCCATATTGCATAATATGCAACATTAAAAAACGAAGTTAAGAAATTGTTCCATGGAACCACTCTGCCTTCATAAAATTGGGATTGTAAATTTGTTCCATAACACGCCTGATTGAAGGAACTTTGTTACACAATCAATGTACATACTTATACAAGAAAAATTAATATCAATTATATTCAAAACTTTTTTCTCTTCTTGGTTTTTAGTGCAAGGGGACCCGGTGTTTTGAAAACAGTGCTAGAACAAAAAAAAATAAAAACAAATATTTTGAAAAAGGAACATAGTATGATTTATAATTTCTTACTGGCATGTGGTGCAGATTGGACTAAACTTGCAGAATACTGAAATAAGAAAAATTATATAATTAGTTAAGCTCTGAAAGAAAGACTATATGATTAGTTAAGCTTTGAAAGAAAGACTATATAATTAGTTAAGCTCTGAAAGAAAGACTTTTTGAACATTTGAATTTGAGAATCATACTTTAAATACAATTTAGTTAGAAATTACATTACTTCTTATGAACGTGTGTTACCAAAACAATTCACATATTTAAATAGCGCAATTTATCGGGTTTTCCGTTGGTAAATTCAGATTTCCACCTGAAATTTGAATTTTTTCTTGACGAATGGATTACGATTTCGGACCCCTACTTTGTAAAACGATTATCGTTTGAAATGATCACATATCATGTACCTACACACATACCAGAGCTGTAAAAGACTGCAGTACTTTGGTAATGCAGTTAATAAAGTCGCAGTTAATTAACTTACCTTTTGAATGTAAGTTAATACTGTAAATAAGTACTTTAACTGCGAAACAAGCAGTCGGCAGTCAGTACTAACATTCCGACTGTGCAGTTAAAAAAAAAAGTTAATTAACTGTAAGTTAATCAACTGCAGTACTTTTTAACTGCTTTTAGTCTTTTTAGTCAGTAAAAAGTCTTTGTACTGCAATGATTTAACTTTTAGTCAGCAAGTCTTTTAACTACAGTCAATTAACTGTAAGTCTTTTAACGTTTTCTGTAGTCTTTTAACTAAAAGAAACAGGATGGAATAAAAAGAAAAGAAATTTAAAAGAAAAAAAAGTTAAAAAAAAACTTACAGTTAATTGACTGTAGTTAAAAGACTTGGTGACTAAAAGGTTAATCATCGCAGTACAAAGACTTTTTACTGACTAAAAAGACTAAAAGCAGTTAAAAAGTACTGCAGTTAATTAACTAAAAGTTAATTAACTTTTTTTTTTAACTGCACAGTCAGAATATTAGTACTGACTGCTGACTGCTCGATTTTAGTTAAAGTATTTTTGTAAGTTAAAAGACTTATTGAAATTAGTCTTTTTAGTCAATTAACCGCAGTACCGAAAAGACTGCAGTTTTTACAACTCTGACACATACTAAATCCAAGCACACTGAGCAGCACAGACAAAGAGAACTATTTATTTGCAGGTAGAGACTCTTTGTTTTTTTTGTTGGCATATGGGTGGGAATGTTTTTGTTGGGTTATCTTTCGACGCGCGCCGGCCGTCGATAATGATGATGAAAAGGGTTGATGTGGTTGTTGTTGTGCTCGTGTCCAAAAACATCTGCTGGTCGAAGAATGATTTCTTGGTGGCGCCGCCGCCGTTGTTCTGCTCGTATGGTAAATATGCAAGTAGGTTTTTTGCACTTGATGGCACCCGCACCACTATGTGGTTTTTGCCCAAATTCTTCTACTCCGTTGGTTTTAATGTTTTAGGGTGGCTCGTTGACGTGTTAGGGTGGCTCGCATGTTTAAACATTTATGTAGGTAGCTAGTTGCTTTTAAATTTGATTCTAATGTGAATCTCTAACAATGAGTGTAAAGAAATTTTTCAATTTTTGAATCGCAGAATATAAAGTAACAATAAATGCCATGAGTACAATAGCTAGGCGGATTATTTATCTTTATAATTGAGTAACTTATCCTATTAAGATGGATTTACATGTATCTTCATCCGCAAACATCAAGAAAAGTAGAGCGGGATAGAGTCATACCAAAAAAACCGAATGTGTGAAAGAGCACCACTATGAAGATGAACATGTTCGTCTTCGCTATAATCTTCGTCTGCGTTCCTATAATCAAGATCTCTGCATTTTGTTCTTCTCTCTCTATCCAAAAAACATACATTTTATATTTTGTATCCTTTATTTTTTGCAGAACTCGCATGAAGATACATGTAAATCCACCATAAAGCTGACGTGTCACCAAAATATGCCAACTGAGGGACGTGAAATGTGATGTTTCAAAAGCAGTAACGTAACGTAAGTCATGGTCGTATGCAGAAAATATAGAAAGTATTTTAAGTTTAACAAATTATTAATCAAAAATTTTATAACGCTATGGAAAAATGTAAAAAAGACTTGTTTGTGTCCGGCCTTGGTCCAGCCCCGTAGCTAGAGTTGAATTTAAGGTAGGGCAGCAGGAATAACAGGTAGGGTAGAAGATGAAATTTGTCTAAAAAACGTTTTTAAATGTATTCCATTAATGGCCGATTTCATAAGGCCCTCTAACCATTTATAACCCTTCCACACTATCCCATCGAGTATTAATAATGTCAAAAAAAAGTGTGATAGAATTACTTACGACTGCCAAATTTGTGTGACGAAAATGTTTTCATATTTTGCTTCCACACTTGCGTCCAAACAAAACAATTCACCATAACCTCAAACCAAGTGGGATAGAATGTGTGTTGGTTTTAGAATCAATCCTAAAAATTTTCATGTATTAACACATGTCAAATTTGTGTGAGAGTGGCTGCCAAAATCGTGTGGGATGAAATTTCATATTTTGTTTCCACACTATTATGCAGGATTTACTTCCCACTTTTTTGACATGTGTTAATACTCAGTGGGATAGTGTGGAAGGCCTTGTAACAGGCTTTTAAATTTTCAAATGACGTTTTTTCCATCAAAATTTGTCATTTACAAATTTAAAAGCCTTTTAAATCTGTATGAAATCGACCATAAACCGGTTGTTTTTTATTTCCGAATTTTTGGTAGCGGATTAATCCATTTTTATAAATTTTTTTATGCTGAAACCTCTATATGTATCTGGCACGAGTACGATAACTTTGGCGCCAAAAATTGATACCGGTTTTTTGTAGAGGGGTCAAAAACAAGCATTTTTTACTATCGAAGGGAGAGGTCTATCCCGCCCCGTTTAGTAGGTAGGGGCAATTAAAAAAAAAATGACTTAAAATTAAAAAAAAAAATATTAAAAAACAACGACAAAACTAAACCGGTTCTAATCTGTTCTTTAATCCTAAATTTAAATTAAATTATTTAAGTGAACAGTTTTTAAAAAAATCGCATGCAAACTCAAAATTTTGATTAAAGAAATGAAAAAAACACTTACGTATGAAAGGGGGGCATGCTGCCTCCCTGCAACCCTCCTACTTGGCCCACTATAGGATTTAAGTTAGGTGCGAGGTTGCGTGTATGCATAGTTTCTTTTGCATATAAAGAATCTGAATTTTAAGAAACTGAATGTATCCTATGCATAAACAGTGAGGTAGGATTTACCGGTAAATTCTAGAATTTGGAAATATCGACACACGATTTAAAGAACATTTGAACAACATCAACAAAGGACAGGCGACAAAATTAGCAGTGGTACTTCACGCTTTGGAAAACAATCTTATGGAATGGGACATAAACAACATCAAATTGAAGAAGCAAGTGAATGCAACACATAAATTGGATTCCTACGAGAGCATCTATATGTTCTGCTATAGAACCATCTCTATGAAAACGATGGAAAGTTTTTGATGTCATCAATTAGAACATATCTAACAACTAAATTCAGTTGTGTTTATCATTTTCTTAATGTCATTACTTTCTGTTCCCCTTTTTCTTTTTTGTTATCATCAGATTTTTTTATCAAACAACTAAACTTAGTATAAGAGTACTCGCTGAGGATGAAAAATATAGTCAAAATGCATCCGAATAGATTTTAATGTATTTTTCATTTTTCTTTTTTAATAATAAAATCACATTAAGTAAATTGGCAAAGTCATTAAGGTGTCTAAAGAAGCCTCCACCCATATTTTCGATAAAAATAGAAAAATGGCAAAACGGTTGCATAAATATCTTAGCCCTGGAACCACGTATTGCCAAAATTTAATCTGCATATGAAAGACTGATATCTTGGCTTCCAAATGATCAAGCTTTTTTGTTTTTTATTTTGGTTTTTCTTTGTTTTATTCAAAAATTCCGATGACAGGTTTCGAGAAATTACGAAAAACTGCCAAATGCTTTCAGACCGATCTGAAAACAGGAAAGGGGTAGTCGTATCTATACTATTATATAAAAGCGTAACTTTTTTTGTTTGTCAGTTTGGCTGTATGTATGCACTAAACTCACAAACAAACAAAAAAACTCTTTTAAAAAATAGATATAATACAAATTTCACTTATCTGGTATGCTATAGGATACAGCAGAAAACAAAATTTTTGCAAAATACAGAATAATAAACAAATTAAAAACTTACCACAAAAAAAATCGTATGGAAATTTTCTAAAATCAAGCATGTAGGTATTTTCCGTGCAAAATTCTGTTTTATAGATTTTCAACTCACATTTACTTCAAGCTCAATTATTTATAGGAGTTGTTTTGCCATGGAAAATTGCCTTTTGTGGCATGTGGGGGATCGGGGCGGGGGTTTGACTGGTTCCGGTGTAGTGTAACTATCCGGTTCGTCAAATCAAATTTTTGGTGGGCTGATTTTCTGGAGTCGGCTCAAAAAAAAAGTTGTTTTAGGTAGGGTAATATTTTTGTTTTTTTATTTTTTTTTTGATGTAAATAAAAGTATTGGGTAGTAAGAAATCTTCATCGAAAAAAAAAACAATTCAAACCATGTGCAGAATAATGTGCCTTGGTAGGTGGGAGCGAGAATAGTGAGTAGAGTTGTTTTCACCGGCAACGAATCGTGTTGATATTTTTGTTTAATAGGAAAAGTTCAAATACAAAAAAAAAAAAAAATCAACAGTAGGGCTTTTCTCTATAGTAAGAAATGAGTGGAGTAGGGTATATATATGTACATATATGAGTAAGGTAGGTATAATATTTGCAGCAGAAATAAATGTTTGCTACTGAAATTGTTTGGTTTGGTGGTGGGTGTTTGCTGGATATGGTAAATGGAAACGAACTTATAGACAAGGGGCGTGCACAAGGAGGGGTAATGGGCATTTAATGCACCCCTAATAAAAATTATTTTTAATTTTTTTTTCTGAGTAAATTAAACAATCAAGGGCGCACGTAAATAGGATGGGGGGTGCTTATAAATCGGCTTAGTTAATTCACAACTTGAGTTCTAATTGTTGGATTTTCAGGTAAGACTGAAATTGGTTGGTTTGGCGGTGGGTGGTTGGTTTTTTAATACTTTATTTAGGTTAGGTACAAATTTTTTCATGAGGATAAGTGATGGTGGGGTGGTAAAAATATGTATGCAGGTTTTTTGGCAGCGAATTATTCTTCATCGTCAAAAAATAAAAAAAAAACAATTCAAACCATGTGCACTGTGCCTTGGTAGGTGGGAGCGAGTTAGTGAGTAGAGTTGACTGTTTTCGCGTTTCGCCGTCGACGAATCGTGGTGATATTTTTGTGTATAGGAAGGTATGGTAAAACAAAACAAAACATAAACAGTCGGTAGGTATAGGTATGAGTAGGTAGGTATAATAGGTATTTGCAGCAGAAAAAAAATGTTTGTAGGTAAATAATCTACAAAAATTGGTTGGTTTAGCGGTGGGTGGTTGGTGATGGTGAATGGAATCGAACTTATTCAGAGGCAAAGGCGTGCACAAGGAGGGGTAAGGGGGCATTTGCGCCCCTTATACAAATTATTTTCAATTTTTTTTTTATGAGTAATTACACAATCAAGGGCGCACGTAAATAGGATAGGGGGATGCTTATTACATGAAAATCGACTAAATTCACAACGTGAGTTCTAATTGTTGGATTTTATGGTAAGACTGAAATTTTTGTTGGTTTGGAGGTTGGTGGTTGGTGACGGTCAATGGAAACGAACTTATTTAGTTGTTAGAGCGTGCACAATAAGGGGTAAGGGGGCACTTGAATCACTAATACATTTGTTTTTCTAATTCTTTTTGTTGAGTAACTACACAGTCAAGGGCATAGGTAAGCAAAGGTGATGTGGGGGTGCTTATTACGTTCAAATCAGCAAAATTTACACCTTGAGTTCTAATGATCGGATTTTCAAGGTTCGAGATTTTAAATGAAGATTAAATGTAATGTGGGAACACAAGAAGACAAGAACGTGCGCAAGGAGGGATCTGGTTTCCAGAATCGGCTCAAAAATTTTTTTTTTAGTTAATACCTACCTACATATGTATTTTTATTTTAATAGGTAGGTACCTACTTTATTTAGTGGTAAAATTTTTTTGATGTTGATAAGTGCTGCGTGGGGTGGTAAAAAATGTATTCCGGTTTTTTGGCACGGAATTATTCTTTATAGACGGCAATAACCCTTGCTGGGAAAAAATGCTTCGAATATGGTAGGTATATGGTAGAGAAGAAGAAAAAATTTAACATTTCATTGATAAATTATTAATTTCTTTATCAAGTGGTTACTAACAAAATTCACGGTCGTTCGTTCCTTAGGGGGTAATGGGAGGTAGGTATAACATAACATACAAATAGTCTGATTTTCAAAGTTGTCTTAAAATTACACTATAGGCAGGCAGGTAGGTACATAATTAGGTGCATTACATTTTTATTCAAAAGCAAGCCCACACAATCCACACACATAGTTTTAGGAAAATAATTGTCAATATTCATTGATACGTGTGGAGGCTTATTTTCAATGTTACCTGACAAAAAAAACGTCAATGTTACCTGACAAGTAACATGGATGGTGTGTAGCGCTCTTTAAGCTGAACGTTTTTCGAGTGCTGATTTTAAATCATCTTTTTGGTCGATATTTGGGGTTGTCATAAGGTTTTACTAAAGAAGACCCGGGCAACGCCGGGTTTTATCTGCTAGTAATATATATTTTGAAAGGTAATAAATAGGGCTTCTATTTGTTCGTGACTGATTTTTGAACTTAGTCACCATTTTTTAATTATAAGCTTTTGAAAACAAGTAAATTTTCTAATTTTTAATAGTGTTTTCAATAACTAAATATGATAGTATAGCACAAATATGATAAATAGCACAAAACTTTTTCAAATTGATATACATATTCTAATAATATAATTCAATAAAAAAAACACAAGCATAAAAAGCTTCTTTTTATTAAAAGTAATACGTTTTATAAAAGTCTTTTTTTTAATAAAAAGTCGTTATTTTCAAATAGTTCGAAATTTTAGTTCTTCCAATCGCCATAAGATGGTTTTTATTCGAAGATCTATTTATGTATGTGTAATTGTCAAGAGAGAGGAGAACCAAGGAATATTATTTATGAGTTGCAACATTGACTGGTTCCGGTGTAGTGTAACTATCCGGTTCGTCAAATCAAATTTTTGGTGGGCTGATTTTCTGGAGTCGGCTCAAAAAAAAAGTTGTTTTAGGTAGGGTAATATTTTTGTTTTTTTATTTTTTTTTTGATGTAAATAAAAGTATTGGGTAGTAAGAAATCTTCATCGAAAAAAAAAACAATTCAAACCATGTGCAGAATAATGTGCCTTGGTAGGTGGGAGCGAGAATAGTGAGTAGAGTTGTTTTCACCGGCAACGAATCGTGTTGATATTTTTGTTTAATAGGAAAAGTTCAAATACAAAAAAAAAAAAAAATCAACAGTAGGGCTTTTCTCTATAGTAAGAAATGAGTGGAGTAGGGTATATATATGTACATATATGAGTAAGGTAGGTATAATATTTGCAGCAGAAATAAATGTTTGCTACTGAAATTGTTTGGTTTGGTGGTGGGTGTTTGCTGGATATGGTAAATGGAAACGAACTTATAGACAAGGGGCGTGCACAAGGAGGGGTAATGGGCATTTAATGCACCCCTAATAAAAATTATTTTTAATTTTTTTTTCTGAGTAAATTAAACAATCAAGGGCGCACGTAAATAGGATGGGGGGTGCTTATAAATCGGCTTAGTTAATTCACAACTTGAGTTCTAATTGTTGGATTTTCAGGTAAGACTGAAATTGGTTGGTTTGGCGGTGGGTGGTTGGTTTTTTAATACTTTATTTAGGTTAGGTACAAATTTTTTCATGAGGATAAGTGATGGTGGGGTGGTAAAAATATGTATGCAGGTTTTTTGGCAGCGAATTATTCTTCATCGTCAAAAAATAAAAAAAAAACAATTCAAACCATGTGCACTGTGCCTTGGTAGGTGGGAGCGAGTTAGTGAGTAGAGTTGACTGTTTTCGCGTTTCGCCGTCGACGAATCGTGGTGATATTTTTGTGTATAGGAAGGTATGGTAAAACAAAACAAAACATAAACAGTCGGTAGGTATAGGTATGAGTAGGTAGGTATAATAGGTATTTGCAGCAGAAAAAAAATGTTTGTAGGTATCTAATCTACTAAAATTGGTTGGTTTAGCGGTGGGTGGTTGGTGATGGTGAATGGAATCGAACTTATTCAGAGGCAAAGGCGTGCACAAGGAGGGGTAAGGGGGCATTTGCGCCCCTTATACAAATTATTTTCAATTTTTTTTTATGAGTAATTACACAATCAAGGGCGCACGTAAATAGGATAGGGGGATGCTTATTACATGAAAATCGACTAAATTCACAACGTGAGTTCTAATTGTTGGATTTTATGGTAAGACTGAAATTTTTGTTGGTTTGGAGGTTGGTGGTTGGTGACGGTCAATGGAAACGAACTTATTTAGTTGTTAGAGCGTGCACAATAAGGGGTAAGGGGGCACTTGAATCACTAATACATTTGTTTTTCTAATTCTTTTTGTTGAGTAACTACACAGTCAAGGGCATAGGTAAGCAAAGGTGATGTGGGGGTGCTTATTACGTTCAAATCAGCAAAATTTACACCTTGAGTTCTAATGATCGGATTTTCAAGGTTCGAGATTTTAAATGAAGATTAAATGTAATGTGGGAACACAAGAAGACAAGAACGTGCGCAAGGAGGGATCTGGTTTCCAGAATCGGCTCAAAAATTTTTTTTTTAGTTAATACCTACCTACATATGTATTTTTATTTTAATAGGTAGGTACCTACTTTATTTAGTGGTAAAATTTTTTTGATGTTGATAAGTGCTGCGTGGGGTGGTAAAAAATGTATTCCGGTTTTTTGGCACGGAATTATTCTTTATAGACGGCAATAACCCTTGCTGGGAAAAAATGCTTCGAATATGGTAGGTATATGGTAGAGAAGAAAAAAAAATTTAACATTTCATTGATAAATTATTAATTTCTTTATCAAGTGGTTACTAACAAAATTCACGGTCGTTCGTTCCTTAGGGGGTAATGGGAGGTAGGTATAACATAACATACAAATAGTCTGATTTTCAAAGTTGTCTTAAAATTACACTATAGGCAGGCAGGTAGGTACATAATTAGGTGCATTACATTTTTATTCAAAAGCAAGCCCACACAATCCACACACATAGTTTTAGGAAAATAATTGTCAATATTCATTGATACGTGTGGAGGCTTATTTTCAATGTTACCTGACAAAAAAAACGTCAATGTTACCTGACAAGTAACATGGATGGTGTGTAGCGCTCTTTAAGCTGAACGTTTTTCGAGTGCTGATTTTAAATCATCTTTTTGGTCGATATTTGGGGTTGTCATAAGGTTTTACTAAAGAAGACCCGGGCAACGCCGCGCCGGGTTTTATCGGCTAGTAATATATATTTTATAAGGTAATAAATAGGGCTTCTATTTGTTCGTGACTGATTTTTGAACTTAGTCACCATTTTTTAATTATAAGCTTTTGAAAACAAGTAAATTTTCTAATTTTTAATAGTGTTTTCAATAACTAAATATGATAGTATAGCACAAATATGATAAATAGCACAAAACTTTTTCAAATTGATATACATATTCTAATAATATAATTCAATAAAAAAAACACAAGCATAAAAAGCTTCTTTTTATTAAAAGTAATACGTTTTATAAAAGTCTTTTTTTTAATAAAAAGTCGTTATTTTCAAATAGTTCGAAATTTTAGTTCTTCCAATCGCCATAAGATGGTTTTTATTCGAAGATCTATTTATGTATGTGTAATTGTCAAGAGAGAGGAGAACCAAGGAATATTATTTATGAGTTGCAACATAGAAGCCAAAAAAAGCGAGACGAATGTGAGTTTGTGTGAGTGAGATTGCGCGAACCGCCAACATATCGAGTTGTTTAGAAGGGGGTATGCGACGAGAATGTTTTTGTTGTTTTTTTTTTGTTGTCGTTATTTGGTCCTATAAGGCATAAAGCGGCCCATACACACAACACTTGTGTTGACACTGGTGTCGGTGTACATAAAATGTGGTGTGTGTATGGGCAAGTGGCTACACCGATTTCGGTGTCGAACACGGTGTCAAGAAAATCAAAATCTTTTGATTTTTTGTGTCGGTGTTGCTAAATGTGTTGCGTGTATGGCGGAAGGCCACACTGGTGTCATGACACCGGTGCACACACTTGTGTTGTGTGTATGGGCCGCTTAAGGATAAGTATATGTGTAATGGCAGTGGCACGCTTTACGCAAAGGTTGCTGAGGGTGGTGTGGGTGATGTAAAAGGTAAAGGATACTGAAAATAGATTGTGTGTGTATTTGAGAGCTTTACACAATGTGATCGAAGGGTGGTGCTGTAGGAGGGCTCAGTATGTAAGTAAGTATCTAATGATTATAAGAAGAATATGAAATGTGAACTGAAAACTGATTATTGTTACTGTTGTTACTTTTTTTTTCTTGTTTTCATGAGTGAAGTGTGAATTTATAATGATCTACTTGTGATTCTAAAATCATTGAATTTTTCATTAAAAAAAATAATTTGTGACTCTAAGATTAGTAGGTAGATAATGTACAGTGAACATGGAGAAACATATAAAATATAAACCTTAGTGGAGTGAACCAAAAACAATATTTGAACGTAACTTAATTTCATATCAAAAACAGAAAGTGCTTTGCTCGTACATAATATAACTCAAAAAGATCACTTTATGGTACCTACCTACTTCTCTAGAAAATTTTCCATTTTTATTAAAATTGTTTTTTTTTTTTTAATTAATTAAATAGAATGTAGTAGTAGTTCGGCAGTAGGTATTTATTTTTTTATTGTAACTATGTTTGTATACAGGATGATTCACATAAGGTGTGAGAAAAAGCTAGAGCGTGAAGGTTTAGTTAAGAAAAAAAAATCGTATTGGAGTGGAGTCTCTTTCCCTTTGTTTAAGCGAGCAATTTTCTATAAAAATCGAAAAATTAATTTTTCAAAATAAAAATTTTGAAAAAGTAATGAAAAAAATTGTGTTCAAACTATTTTTTTTTTTTTTCAAAATTTTACGTTCTTAACTACTATTTTTGTTTTTAATATTCTATGCTCCTATCGATTTCTAGTCAAACACGAACAACTGGATCTTAAAATGTCTTTTAGTTTTTGACAAAATTAAAAATAACGAAATCCACTTTACTGTGTAATTAATTATGCTAGAAATATGAGCTTTGGAAACAAAATAACGGATGGAAGTCGAATTTAAGGGAAACTTACTTTTGTTATTTTCAATTTTCTCAAAAATTAGAATATGTTTTGCAATCTGGTTTTAGTGCTTGACTAAAAATTGATGAGAGCATTGAATATAAAAAACAGAATTATTACTTAATAACGTTAAATGTTGAACAAAATCAGTTGAACACAATTCTTTCATTTTTTTATTTAAATTTAACTTAAATTAATTTTTGAAAAACAGTTCACTAAAACAACTTTATTTAAAAACGAAATAAAAAAAGAGATTTCTGGCTTCACAAAAAAGTATAGCATGTCGTTATAGCGATGAAATTTTTTTTTGTATTCATTTTTTTCTGTTTTAAGTCATTTTTTTTAGAAAAATTTCCCTCCCGTTATTTTTAATTTTCTTAAAAACTAAAATACAATTGAGCATTTTGTTTTCAGTATTTTCCTAGGAATTGATAAGAGTATAGATTATTAAAAACAAAACTATTATTTAATAACGTAAAATTTTGAAAAAAATTATTTTGAATACCTAAAATTTTTTTCATTATTATTTTTTTAAAAACAGTTTTGTGCAAAACTTCTAAATTTTGGTAATAGATTTAAGATTCTGTAGGGTTGTAGTTCTAGTTTAAAGGAGTATTTAAGGAATAATCCCCGCCTCTAGCTGTTGAGGAATTCCTGCAATCAAGGTTAAAAAAAATGGAAAAAAAAAATATAACGGTACATTTTAAAAACAACTAAAAAACCTCAAATAATTTAGAATATAATTTAACGTAAGATTTTACATTTTTTTGGTATACAGTAGCCTTAAGTTAGAAAATTTTGTATTGAAAGTTGAAAATGTGATTTTGTCAACACTTTTTTGGGGGTTTTTTCCATGAAAATAGATAAATTAAGCTGTGTTAACTTGGCCCCAAAAATTGTCTAATTTTTTTAATTTTTTTGTAAAAGATGACCAATTAAATGACCACTTTTGACCACCCATTAAAATTTTTTGACCACCCACAGTTATCGAAAAAATCGATTTTTAAAAATGGGGGGCTAAAAGAACGCTGTCCCCAAAAAATCGATTTTTTCAAATTTAATTGATCGTTATGATAGGTCGCACGGAAGAGATTATTGACCACCCTTTAACTTTTATTGACCACCCCTAGAATTATTTTTTTTTTTTTTTGATTTTTTGAAAAAAAAATTGAGATTATTTTTTTTGTTTAAAATTTTCTCTTAATTCTCTTATTTCAAAAATTTGAAGATACAGATTATAAAAAGAACAAAATTAGCTAAAATGACCACTCTTTAGAATTTTTCGATCTTTTGAAAAAATTTTTTTTTCGAATTTTTAAAGATGACCATTGTAAAAAAAATCAGTTTTCTTAGATAACCATTCCTTTAAAATTCTTTTTTTTTCATTTCTGGCAGATGAACATTGTGAAGAACATACATATCTAAAATGACCACCCTTTAGAATTTTTCGATCTTTCGAAAAAAATATTTTTTTCGAATTTTTAAAGATGACCATTGTAAAAAACTCAGTTTTCTTAGATAACCATCCCTTAAAATCGCTCTAACTTCTTAAAAATACTTTTTTTTTCAATTCGGACAGATGACCATTGTGAAGAACATACATATCTAAAATGACCACCCTTTAGAATTTTTCGATCTTTTGAAGAAATATTTTTTTCGAATTTTTAAAGATAACCATTTTAAAAAACTCAGTTTTCTTAGATAAATCCCTTAAAATCGCTCTAACTTCTTAAAAATACTTTTTTTTTTCAATTCGGGCAGATGACCATTGTGAAGAACAAACATTTCTAAAATGACCACCCTTTAGACTTTTTTTTTGACAGATAAAACTCCAGTTTTTACTCAATTCTCTTTCACCTATGTATTTTGGAAAATGAGATTTGTTGAGTTGGACACAATTTTAAAATATTAACTGGTTAGTTTAAATAAGTAAACACTTTGGCCATGTTTTAAGAGCAGGCTACCATTATTTAGCCGATAGCAGGCGATAGCCGATGCTGCTGTTGTTCTCAATTTGACACAATTAAAGTAATTTCTGTAGAAAGGTTGAACCAGTATTTTTTCTAACCAAATATAATAATATTAAACCACAAGCTTTTTTTTGCATTAAAATAATAACAGATTTTGCCTTAAAAACTTCCTAAAACTAATAATTAAAATTTTAAATGATGAGTTTTCATTGAAAACATTTACGTTCAAAAAACATAATACACATAATTCACGTTTTTTTTGAGCAGTTCTTCATTTGTATTCCAAAATAAAGGTTGACTCAGTTATTATTTTTTCCCAAAAAAAATCATTATGTCCAAACATTCCACATAAAATGACTTCTATTGCGTCAATGATCATTGATAAGGTATTACAATCATTGAAATATTAAATATCAATGTACAATGAGTGTTTTTCTTTATTCATTCCGGTATGTCCAGAATATAACAGGAATACCAGTTTTGCGTTTCTTTATTCCACGGAAAATTCCGGATAAACTATTTTGTTGTTTCTTTATTCATTCCGGAACATTTGGAATGCATTATTTTTATTCCATGTGAAGTGTGGGATAAAGTTCAGTATAATTGGTGTTATTAAACTCAATTATGGCAGATTCACATTGGTGTTAATTATTTAAAAACGACAATATAACGCGAATAAACGAACCAGAGTATACATTTTATGCATTTAATGTAAAATTTACTAAACTTTTGACTTTGAGGGTTTGTTTCACAATGTCTGACTAAAGTTTCATTTAAGCTATTTCGAACTTATTCGGCATTTAAAAACCACATTTACGTTTCACAATATCTGAATAGGTCTAAGTGGCAATTAAAGTTCTGAATATTTTACAGGCCAGTTGAAGTGCTGATTAACAAATTAAACTGGCAAATAAAATATTTACAGCTGTCAATGTGACTCATACAACAAATGCATAAATTTAATAGTTTGGACTTACATATGACGAATATTTGTATGACGGGGACGAGAAGAAATCGTGTATTTTGCGTTATGACCAAATCACTTACTTCACGATAAAAATACCACCCCTAACACCACAAAAACGCACTTTCAAAATGAAAAAATCATTTAACCACTCAAGTTCACTTATCCACGCACAATTTCTGAATTATATCAATTTGCAACGATACCACGGGCCTCGGTCCACTTCGCGGTCTAAAAAGTTTATCTAAGACACTTTAAAATTCACATTTAAGAATTAAATTAATAATTATTTGATTGAATATTTTCAATCAGTCAAATTTTTTGGAAAGCTAATATAACTGACAACTAGCTAATCGACACATAAATTTATGATTGTGAAACGCAAAGTTTTTTAATGAGAGGATTTAAGTTGCGGATAATTTAACTGTCGGATAGTTATGGGGAACTTTAATCAGACATTGTGAAACAAACCCTGAGAATACATAAATATCCAAAATAAAAACAATTATGTCTGCAATTGTTTTGACATTTTACCGAACAACTGGATTGCCATTCTTTTTGTTCTAGTTGTGTTTCTTTATTCATTCCATTCTGGATAAACATCTTGTCTTTTCCATCCATTCTGTTCCTTATCCGGATAAAATAAAGAAACACATTCAATATATAAATACCTACCTATATATTATGGAAAGTTGGACCCAAATAATTTTTTTCAAAAAAATATTGATTGCGTATAATGTCATCAAAATAGCCCCTGCTTTTGTTATTTTAAGTTTCCCAAAAATTTAATTAAAAAATTTAAAGAATTTCAATAAAAGCTATAACTGGCATCGTACTGTATTGTTTTTATACTGAGAATTGTAGAGATAAAACATACAGTGCTGCCAAAAACATTCCGGATTTTTTCCCATAGTAATGATTTTCTTAATACCAAGTAGAAAACTAACAACTTTCCATAAGTTTTTTAATAATTTGTAAAGAGTATGAGACGAGTTAATAATAACCTTAAAAATTTAATGCTACGATGACAAGAACAATAAAAAAAAATTATTTTATAAAGTTACTCAGTAACATGCCTGTGCAAAACTAACCGGATTTCAAAAAGATTGCGAGTCTCGATGTTAAAGTAACGGTTTTTTCGAGTCTTTTGACTCAAGCCGTAGGTTAAAACGTTTTTACAAGTTGAGAGCTGTGTAAGTTGAAATTATATAGTGCATAAAATGGCTAAAGCACGTTATAGCAACGCGATTCGATACGAAATAATAGAAAAGTTCCAAGCCGGTATAAAATAAAAAGTAATCGCTGAAATCTTTAAAATTTCAACGTCAACGGTTTGCGACATCATTAAAAAATTTAAAAGTGGAAAATCAGTAGAAGCAGATCATTTTGGTGGACGCTCTCGCAAAACAACAATTAAAACTGATAGGCGCATAAAGAACTTCGTGCTTAAAGACCCTTTTGTGACTTCAAAGACAATTTGTGATGAACTTAATCTACCCATAGGGCAAAGTACGGTCAGGAAGCGTTTAAGAGATTTCGGTATTTTTGCATTTCGACCAGCTAAAAAACCTCTTCTTACTGCTAAACATCGTAATTCGTAAAAGGTATTTGGGAAAGACTTAAAATTCCTAATCAAAACATTTAACCCAGGGTTGAGTTTGCAGAAAATCATCTTAACCGGTCTTTAAGCAAATGGAGGAGTGTGCTTTTCAGTGATGAAAGGAAATTCAACTTATTTTACTCCGATGGTGCTAGGACAGTGAGGCGCTCAAAAGGTAATCGATTAAAGCCTGCAAATGTACTCCCTACAGTAAAGCACGGTGGAGCCTCGGTGATGGTTTGGGGCTGTTTTTTCAGGAGCAGGCTGCGGTCCTATACACCAAATCACAGGAATTATGGACCGTTTCCAATATAGGGACATTTTGGAGTCATTAATGCTTCCATACGCAGAGGAAGAAATGCCTCTGCGTTGGGTTTTTCAGCAGTATAATGACCCCAAACATTGTTCAAAGCTGCTAAAAGAGTGGTTTGCAACTAAAAATATTCGTGTCTTAGAATGGCCATCTCAATCACCTGATTTAAACCCAATATAAAACGTGTGGGCCATTTTAAAAAGGCGGGTTGGGAAAAAAAAGCACACGTCAACAACTTCTCTTTTTGCAGCTTTGAAAAATGAATGAGAGAATATTCCTGCTTCTGTTTTCGAGAATTTAATCCAGTCAATGCCTCGTTGATGCCGAGCTGTGATAAAATACAGGGGTTACTGGACAAAATATTAAATAAATAATAAAAGTTAATTGCAAAAAAATAAAATCCGGTTAGTTTGTCACATTAAAATTTTGAATTAACTTTAATTTTTTGAATTTTTTTTTGTTTTGATGGATAAAGTTCCATGGTTTTTGTTTCAAATAATAAAATTGTTCAATAAAAATGGGAAAAAATTGCAAACATTTGATTTTTTCATTTTTGTATCACAAACCAACAATCAATGCAGTTTACCAAAAAAATCCGGAATGTTTTTCACACCACTGTAGTTGAACGAAAGTGCGGAAAGTTAAACACAAACATTTGAATTTTGTATGAATCTGACGTTTTTTCTAATAGTACCTAATAGTTTTCTACCTTGCGCTGCAACAATGCGTGAAACAAAACACCACTATTACATCGTCATCACATGGCATGTCACCTCCACTTACACGCATTGTATTATGTAAGCTTCTTATTTATCATACATCTTCCAAATCCAAAAAAATACCCATCTCCTTACACGAAAAAAAAAATAAGAATGACTCAATAATGTCTATTATTTTCATTCATCACATTCGATGCCATATGCATACTATTAACAAGTTATGCAAACAAATCCCCACTTACTTTACCTACTCTTAAATACATGCCTTTCACATAGGTACTTTTCTATATATTTAGTGTTCATGTTTGGGTCATCTTCGAAAGAAGCCATCTTGTGACAAATAGGTGAACTAAAAATAGCGTTATCATGAAAAAACCATATTAATATGAAAAAAAGACTCAAAAATTAAAACAGCAGATAATATCGTTTAAAGTAAAAATGCCATTCTTGGATACCCAATTCAAATTTTTATAATACGTTAAATAATTACTTCAAAAACAGGGCAACAATACGTGCGATTTCTTGTTTTTTCCGAAATTATAGACTGAGGC
Source organism: Epistrophella euchroma (assembly GCA_947049315.1). Taxonomy (NCBI): domain Eukaryota; kingdom Metazoa; phylum Arthropoda; class Insecta; order Diptera; family Syrphidae; genus Epistrophella; species Epistrophella euchroma. Next base: position 64,326,487 of record OX346245.1, read on the forward strand.
CTCTTAATACTATTTTCTGTAGTTTTTATATGCAACATTTCAAGTATTCTTTTTCTTTTTCTGTGACCTGATATTCGATTACCAAACTTTTGCATTGATGTGCCCACATAAACTGATGGACATGATGTCGATCCATCACCTAAACAGCCAATCTTGTACACTATATCTGATTTTTCTTCTTTAGATATTTTATCTTTTAATTTTGGAAAAAAAAACGGAATTACGAAGTGTATTAGCTGATTTAAAAGCTATACGGGTTTTATCCTTATCTCTTATTTGTGCCTTTAACATCCGATTCGACAAATCTGGAATGTATAAAGCACTTTTATTTATTATTTCTGCTGTTTCTATTTTAGTGATCAAATTAATTATTAATTATTAAAATGGTTATTAACTAGTGATTTAATTATTTGTATTGGAAAAGAATTGGGTAGCAATGTGTCAATAATTATTTCAATATTTTTTTGCCGAAATTTAACATCACTATTACTTAACACTCTACCTATGAAATTTGTGGCAGTATTCATAATCATTTGTTTTGGTTTTTTTAAGTTGAAATTAACCAAACGACCGGAAGAAGTTGTTTTTTTTTTTGCCAATCAAAAATTATTCGACTATAATTTTTAATTACTTTAACATCCAAATATGGAAGAGTTCGTTCTTTTTCAATTTCGACATTGAATTGAATTTTAGGATGCAAGAGTTAAGTGCTGTTAAGGTTGAATTCATTTCACTTGACTTGATTGTTAAAAACAAATCATCTACATATTTGTAATGATTTTTGGTTAAAATGTAATTTTTTAAAAACATTATCCAGTAAGGAATCCATTATAATGTCCATTATATTATTTTCAAAACATATACATTTGAATTTTGATATTCGAATTGAATACTATTTTTGAAACGTCTTTTTTAAGATATTGAAAAAAAATTCAGTTTGCTAAAAACAACATGATAACACTTCGTTATCTTTAAAATTGTATATAATCTGTAAGTATTGTTATTTTTATATACGTATAAAATTGAATTCAATATTTATAATTTTTTTTTTCAAAATAAGATCTGACGCCCGAAACGTCACATACTTATATAAAATAAAAAAGAATACTGACCTTAAGCCCACACTATTCCAGAAATCACTTCGAAAAAATCAATTTTTGTTTGCCCATTAGAAGGCGAACATTTTCAAAATCGATGTGTTGATAGATCTGGATCAAAAAAAATTTGATTTTTTTACCACTGGAAAACCCCATTAGTTTTTTTACCCAGCTGACCGGACAGCTGACTTATACGGTTTTCACACCGTACCGAAATCTCGGACTTCGGCAATGAGATTCCCAAATCTCATTGAATCGTTCACACTGCACATAAGCTAGATTTTTTTTGACATTTCTAACGATTTTCAGTAATGATAGTAACTACGAAAAAAATCCATTGCCATTAGTTAAAATTCCTAGAGTGAAATCCGTGAAGAATAGACGTGTATTAGAGCTGCTAAAAAGAAAATAAAAAAATCTAATTGAAATAAGCAACGCGGGCGTTGCTGAAGTGATAAATTAAATCACAGAAGTTGATTTATAAATTTAACAATAACTTTGAAATAATTAATCAATTATTAAAGTGTTAAAAAAGGAGAATTAAATTGAAAATATTCGCAAATCCGTTGATGAGGACATAGACCTATAATATACAATCGAAATAAAAAGATATTAGTGTATACAGTATAAAAAAGAAAAAAAAAGAGTGATTGTGCACAATGCAAAAAAGTATTTGGCAGACAAGAAAGCGGGTTTTTATGCAATGCTTTCTGCCAAAAAACTTATTGTAATAAATGCATTAATTTAGGGCAGTATGAAAGTAATATACTGAAGCACAAGAATATTATGTTTATTTGTGATGAATGTAGGGAATACTTGAAATTGATAATTTTTAAAATGGATGATGTACTCAAAGTTGTAAATGAAAATAAAATGGCATTAAATAAAATAGAGGATGTATTAAAAGTGGTAAATGAAAATAGAGCTGCATTCAATAAACAAGAAGATGAAATAAAACGAGTCATGAGTTGCATTAAATTAATGAGTGAAAAAGAGTAAACTACTGAAATAAAAAAAGTAAACAAACCGAAAACATATGCAGAAATAATTGCTGTCAAGCACATACCGCCGGTGCTAGTGATACCAAATACCATTCAAAACAATGAAAAACAAAAGAAGTTTCAAAAGAAAAAATTAATCCCGCTGACCTAGCGATTAAGATCAGTGGAATGTCTAAAGCAAAAATGGTGCAGTATTGATAAGATGTGAAGATGAAGAATCTACCAAAAAAATGGAAAGTGAAGTAAAAGAAAAATTAGGCGGCAGTTATAAAGTTAATGTACCATCTTTGCAAGATCCAAAAATTGTAATAATAGGCATTGATAAAAAAATAATTGAAGATAATCTCATTGAAATCATAAAAAAACAGAATAACTTAAATGGAAATTTGAAGCTTATAAAGTCCTATAATAATTGCCCAGTATATTTGAGAAGGGTGGAAAGAGAGAGGGAAAAAGTTGCATATTAGCAACCAAAGTTTTTTGAATGCATGCAATTAAATATTCAAGGATTTACCAGTAGCTTAAGTGATTTAAAAAATAATATTTATCAACATAAATTTTATATGATTGTGTTAACTGAAACTCATATTTGAACTAAAACTGATTATAAAGAAATAAGTGTTGACAATTATCATAAAATTAGGTGTGAAACTACATCCTCACACACAGGAGGAGTGATAATATACCTAAGAGACTGTTACGAATATCCAACTGTTATTAAAAGTGTACAAATTGAATTAATGCTGTGGGTATTTATTGTTAAACATGGAAATAAAGCTTGTGTTCCTTACAATATACAGGTCGCCTAGTACTTCAATTAGAGACTTTTGTAACTGGTTTTTTACCAGATAAAAATTTAGTTATTCTTGGTGATTTTAATATAGACTGGTTTGAAGATAATATAAAATAATATTTATAAGAGAGAGCTTTAGTGTTTATTTACTAAAAAACAATGCAAACAATTTATTAATGAACCAACAAGGATAACTCCTACTACCAAGTTGCTATTAGATTATGTGGTTTCAGATATAAAAACATTTGCAGCAAAGGTTCGAAATGACTTTAAGATTAGTGATCATGAAACTATCAAATTTAAAATAAAGCATGATAATAAGTGCTTTAAAATGGAAAAGATAAAGTTTGTGAAATATAATAGTTTCCAATTTATACAAGCAGTAAGGAGAAGTGCAATAAATAGAATAGGTATTTCAACTCAAGGAAGTGATGCTATGAGTGATATATTTCAAAATGAAATGTTAAATATAATTAAGAAATTTACAGTGGTGAGGACGGTAAATAGTGAACACCAAAAATGGTTTAATGATGAGCTCCGTCGGCAAAAGTCACTCAAAGTTCGAAGTCATTTAAAATTTTTGATGACAGGACAAGATACAGACTGGCAAGTTTACAAAAAAATAAGAAATTAATACAAAAGAAATTTAAACAAGACAGAGTGTCAATATATTCAAAATAAAATAAATGAAATAAGTGATCAAAAATCCATGTGGAAGTGCATTAAAACACTGGTTTTAGGAAGTGTAATCACTGAAAAAACTTTATAGAATTTGATGGAATTAAAGCTAAAAGTGATAAATTAATAGCAAATAAATTTAATGAATATTTTGTTAAAAGTGTTAAAGAAATTAATGACAATATTCCAGTTTATCCATGGGTGAATAATGTAGAGACTGTGAAAACAATTTTAAGTTCAAAACGTTGGGTTCGATTGAAGAACTTTTAAAAATTATATAAATGATGCCTGAAAAAAGTGATTTCAATTACATGAGTAAGAAAATGTTAAAAGACAGTTTGAATTTTGTTGGGCCTGCACTTTTAAATATAATAAACTATTCACTATCAAGTTGAGTTTTCCCTGAAAATTGGAAGACCTCAGTTATAGTTCCTGTACCTAAGATTGAAAATTCAAACAAAAGTGAACATTTTAGACCTGTCAATATGCTACCATTGCATGAGTAAATTTTGGAAAAAGTAGTGCAAATACAACTTGAGAAATATATTGAAGAAAACAACATACTTATGGAAGAGCAATCAGGGTTTCGACAAAAACACTCGTGTGAATCTGCTCTAAATTTTGTAATAGCAGACTGGAAGGAGAAATTCGTGCGAACAAGAAAATAGCAGCTGTTTTCCTTGACCTAAAATTGAGACGGTTGACAGGGATGTACTATTAAGAAAGTTATACACGTATGGGGTAAAAGGAGTTGAATATAAATAGTTCAAATCGTATCTGGTTGAACGCAAGCAGGTTGTTAAGTTTAATGATAATTTATCCAAGCCTATCGAAACCGAGTTAGGAGTGCCTCAAGGATCTATCCTGGGCCCACTTTTGTTTTTGCTATACATTAATGATATTAAAAGAATAATAAAATAAAGTCAAATTAAATTTTTTGCTGATGATGGGCTTTTGTAAATTGATGAAAATAAATTTTGTGATTGTAAAAAAACATGAATATACTTAAGTTAAATGTAGACAAAACGAAAATAATGTTGTTACCTGAAAATAATGTGATAAATCAAATAGAGGAGTTTGAGTGTATTAACGAAATAAAGTATTAAGGAGTTATAATTGACAGTACAGATACAAAAATTGCCAAAAAAATTGTTTTTTTTTCGCAAAATATGAAAAAAACTATGTATTCCAATGGCGATTAAAATTTATAATACTATAGTAAGACCCCACTTTGAGTATTTTCCAACAATACTATTGTTGGGTTCTTCAAATATGCTGGAAAGGCTACAAAATAAAGCAATGCGATCTATTTTATATTGTAGTAGATATACATCAATTCGAAGTATGCTGGAAATGCTTAAATGGTTAAACATAAAACAAGGAATAGTAATGTGTACACTTAATTTTCTCTCTCTTTTTCTATTTAAAAAACCCACAAAATGGAATGAAAATGTATGGGAAATATTGTTGATTTTGATGAGATTTGGTGCTTTATGATCGAAATCTAGATTTCGTTACGGTGTGAAAAGGCTATAACACATCTTTAAAGTAAACAAAATACACACACGTAAAAAACCAAAAACAACGAAAAAACAGTCTAGAATTTCGCTAATTAATGGATCATGCATTCGATTCGTTTTTTTCTCAATGGTTTTCGTATTTTTATGAATGATTTTTCTGAAAGGATTTTTTAGGGAATGCACCGGAGTTAAATTCAAAATGGAAACCTTATTTTGAGAAAAAACTTGTAGGAGCATGTAAAAGAGGAGAACTACAAATAATAAACCCAGCAGGAAATTTCGTCCTCAATGAAAAATTCATTCAAGTACCATTTCATAGGCGTAACAGTGTGCACTGATTATATCAGTAAAAAGTAATGCATTGCTTTAGCTGTCATTATTTTCATCACATTGTCTGCTTTGAACTTGGGAACCATTTCCAAAAAAAATCCTTCTTTTACTTATTCTAAAAAATCCAACTGAATTTAAAGTTGTGAAAAGTCATGCAAAAGTTCATCAGTTCATTCTCTAAATCCACTCGTCTGCTCCCCTAAAACAACAATCAACATTATTAAGGCCCCATATCACCAAGCAGTGCGCAGGAGCTTAAAGGCTTTTCCTACCAGTCCAATACGAAATATAATGGCTAAAGCTGGACTTCCTTTAGTGGATGAACAAATTTTTGAAAGCAGAGTTAAGCTTTATGCAAAATTTTCGTTTATACAAAGCTCAATTATAAACGAAGACGTATCAATATTGAAGCAAAATCTCCCAAGAGTATTCCATCAGCTTTGTCAATCGCAATAACAACTGCTAATTTATTGGAGCTTCCTGTGGTAAAAAAAAAAGTAAAAACTTCCCGATATTCCCACCTTGGAGTATACAAAAATAATCCTTTATAATGGATATGGCAGACCATATGAAGAGCAATACATCCAATAGCATGTATCGGGCTCTATTTCATGGCATGACAACTGATCTAAAGTCCAACGATTGGAATTTCGTATTTACCGATGGATCTAAAAATCAGCACAGCACCTCATTTGCATCAACTTACGAAGATAGCTCACTTCAATCCGTAGGTTTATTGAATTATATAGCTTCAATTTTCACTGCCGAGGCAATAGCGATCTTAGAAACCGCAACATTAATCGCAAAGCAACTTGGTAATTTTATTATATGTTCCGACAGTCAGGCAGTTCTTTATGCAATACAGAATCCTAATAACACAACGGTTCTTATAAACAGAATAAGAGATCTCCTTTTAAGATATCCGATTAAACTGAAACTTATGTGGATACCTGGTCACTTTGGCTTTGTTGGTAACGAGCATGCAGACCGTGCGGCAATCCATCAACATCGATAAGACACTGTGCGAGTTGGAGCTTTTGGAGAACTTTGGGGTATCGAAAGGTTGGCTGCATGTCTGATCGCTTTGGTACGACGAGCTGCTTCTTGATTTATGTATGAGGAGATGTTTGTGGACGACAAATTTTGTGTAATGTGGTCTTGAAAGAGTGTCCGATTTGCTAGGTCAGTTTTGAACTTTGGAGTAGTGCGGTATTTTTGGAGAGCTTGACTAGATGTTATTGTCGTGATAATAGGGAAATGATCGCTGTTGTAAAGATCATCAAGAGCCATCCACTCGATTTTTGGACACAATTCAGGAGAACAGGTAGTAATGTCTATATGCGTGAAGGTTTAATGCGTGGAAAAATGTGTAGGGGAGCCATCATTGAGAATTATGAGGTTAGAGTTTGATAAAAACCTTTCCAAGATTGCACCTCTACCATTATTTACAGGGGAGCCCCACAAAACACTCAAGGAATTGACATCACCAGCTATGATAATTGGAGTATTTATTTGATCAATTATATTTACAAGATCGTTAATTGAAAACGATTGATTAGGGTGTATACATAACGATATAACAGTGAACTTATCCGCCAGTTGAATTTCAACTGCCAGGGTGAGAATATGCGAGTTAATGACCTTTTTTGTGGTATCCATTTTTTTATTAAAATAGCTACTCCTTGTTTTGTTGTTGCGTTTTCAGCTAGATTGTGAAAGAATTCTAGCATGAAGTAGAAGACTTAGCACTATTTTATTGGACTTGTTGAATTATTGATTCAAAATAGCTTTTAACGGCCTTTAGTCCATTAAATTTGGCGTTTCGTCCCGGTGATCTCAATTGGACTCATCAGTTGACTAGTGAGGGTGATTGTTTACTTTAAGGAATATTTCAGCGGTTTTTAGTGATTTAACCAAAATAAGAAGGTTTCCATCACGAAATTGAGATATTTGCTCATATTCTTTACTGATATCATAAATCGATTTTAGATTTAGAAGAGATCACTATGAACTTGGGATTTTTAGAATTTGTTGTTGTTGGAAGATCAGGATAATTGCACAAAGGAGTAAGGTTAGGTTTATGTTTTTTATTCGGTTGAGATAAAGATGAATCCACGTCAAGCGGTAACAGCCTGAAACGGGATCCACCCAGCCCGTGGGCCATTTTGTACACGTTAGATTGCACTCAAGAGTATTCTTATTTAGCAACAAAGAAACAAGTCGCAAACAAAAATTGATTAGAAAAGAAAAATATGGTATATCAGGAGATACCGGTTTGCGCAAAGCAGCACACAGTAAAGATCACACAAGGTACTATGAACCATGCTTGCGGTTCGAAGGTTTGTCGACGACTGACTGTATTATTAATTATATTACACTCAATCTTTAAAATTCGAAGAAACTTTTACTACTGGAGCAAGTTCGTGCAACTCAGTCGTGCGTTTTATCTCTTCATTCAACACTAAAGTTTTTATTGTTCTCCACATTTTTAGTCGCTTAGGTTGCCTGTGAAAAAGCTCTTTGATGTAGCTGTGTTTTCGCAGACATGCAAGTTACTAGGCGTGAAGAAACTCCACACGACAGCAGCTTCATGTGGAACAAATTTTGGTTTACCCAACTGTAATTACCTTCATTTCACTTATTGATCTTGTTATCAACATTTCCTTCGAACATTTTTTAAATTTTACACTGAAAGGTTTTGAAGAGTCATTACCTTCATTCGAATTAATATTATCTATCCCATTCATAGTACGTTCTCTTCGAAAATCGTTATCTTTAAATATTACTTTTTTAGTACATATTTTATTAATAAAGCTTGTTTCAATAAAAATAATGTCAAAAGATTTATGGTCACTGATTTTATAGTTTTGGTTTACTTTTGCCTGTATTTTATCATGATTCGTTATGAAATAATCTATTAATGTAGATGAATTTTGGGTAATCCTCGTTGCTTCAGTCACTATTTGTTTAAATGAAATTTCAGATATATTTTCGAAAATTTATTTTTTATGCGTACTATTCGAAAACCAATCTTAATTAAAATCATAATAATTTCCGCATATGAAGAGCAAAGATCTTTTTTTTTATTTGCAAAAAAAATCACACAAATTTTTTTCGGGTGAATTTTGCCTATAAGGAAATCTATATACCGCCATTAAAACAGCCACCAAATCAATTTAACAGTTGCTCTTTTACAGATTTTTTCGACCCCCGGTATGATTAGAAAGACTGTCACATCTTAGAATTTTATAGTTTAATAGCTTTAACTCAGAGTCTTGTATATCCGTTCTTAAGTGTATTTCAGTAGCTCAAATAAAATCGATTTCTTTTTTCACTGCTATCACCTCTAACTGAGTGCGAAAGCGATAAATAAATACAAAATAAAGACGGAATGTTAAAAAAAAATTAAAAAAAATAAATTGAACTTGTTAATATTTCTCATTCATTTCAACAAGTTTTTTTCTTTAAAAATTAAATATTTCGAGCAAAAGTTGAAATTTATTTTTCAGAAGTTCTGTGCGAGAATTATAACACATACCTGGGAGACCGAGCTTCTCTCGGAATTTTTGAGTTTTCCTTGCAAAATGTTAGGTATAGCTTATACACTACAGAGTTATAATATGCAGAATTGATGGTTTTGTAATATCAGACACATTTGATTAGATAGATAAAATACAGATAAGATAAATAGACAAAACATGCAATGCTCACTTTATTTTTTATAAATAGGAATTAATACAGTAAAATAATGATCTGAAGGTTTTATTATTTTCTTTGCGCTTTGTTTGAGTTTTCAATTTATTCCTAGTATACAAAGCACCTTTTTTTTTTAATGTTAGTTTTATCAATTTTCCCAAGAAAAGTTAGTAATTTTTAAGCCTTTTCTTTAGTTGCTCCCATTTAAGTAAAGCCGAAAGCAAGAGTGGGAGTGGATGTATACCTTGTAAAAATATGACTATATGAGAGCTATCCTGCGTAAAACAACTCACATTTTGTAGATAAGGGTTTCGGGCAGTGACGTTGTAAAGAATATTGTTTATCGGAACACAGCACCTCTTATGGCTTCATAGCTATATGGTCCACGATAACACCTATCTAAATACATTGCAAGTTGTAAAATATTAGCCACACAAAACTTCATCGATACCGTATAAGTCATTTCAGAGAAACCAGGAGAATCTGAGAAGTATTAAGAGTAGATCCCATTGAACAATATGACACTGAGTGAACTTTTTTAAAACCACCTCCTATTTTTTTTCTTCCTCATATTAATAATAAGAAAATTTCATCCAAATCATTTGAAGCAATACCAATAGCATGGCAGTGGGCGGATTTTACTTAATCCATTTTCTAAATTTTTTCTTTCTTTCAAAACTTCCGAAAAAAATATAGAGCAGTTTTTCAAAAAATTAATAAATAAGAAAATTGGAGTTATTTTTCGACTCACAGAACCAAACACTGAAAATATCATCCAAATCATTAGAGAGTGGGCGTGGCAGTAGGCGTATTTTACTAAAAAACTTTCCTATTTTTTTCTTTAAATAAATAAATTTGATGGCACGACAGCTCATGAAGAACTAGGGCCTAGTGACTTACAACTCTCAACCATTCCTGTGTGCGTGTCTGCAGGAATGGAGGGGACCTACAGTTAATTGCCGAATCCGAACGGCTAACGAGCGGCACTTTTCTGTGACAGGAGATACTCTTGGAGGATTTGTCAATTCCTCGCAAGAGGCAGTAGCCGTTTTTTCTTTTTAAATAAATAGGTGGCGAGGCTGGGGATCGAACCTTAGACCTCAGGCATGACAGTCCAGCGCACTAACCATCACGCCACGGCTACTACTATTTTTTTCCTTACTCAAAAAAAAAATGAAAATTTCATCTAAATCGATTAGGTAAGTAGTTTCTGAGAATTTGAGTAAGAGCATTTTACGAGAAAGAAGGGGTGATAAGAAAAGTGCGTGTCGCACTGAGTGGATTTTAATAAAACCAAGAAATAAAAAGTGGGCGTGGCAGTGGCTGGATTTTACTAAAAGTATGGCCGGAATGGATCAGATACGCATTTACTGCGCAAACGGCGCATCCAAATCTTTTTAGCTGCTTCGTTTTAAAATATTTTGTTTGTGTTCCGAAATGTCAAACTTATGCAGTGTAATATTTCTACAAAGCATCAAATTTGCGTTGCTGATGCGTATCAAAAACATTTTTTATACTTCGAAACTCAGCCTATTATTGGAATTTTTCTAGCTCAAAAGACAAAACTCAGAAAAATTCAACTAAGTAGATCAATTCGCTGCCAAGAAATTATGGAAAACGAATAAATAATGTAAGTGGGTGTGGCATTGGGTGGATTTAACCATACAAAATTTAGAATTTTTTTCTCGTTCATTAAAACAAACACGGAATTTCATCAAAATCGTTAGAACAATTTCCGAGAAACCAAAAATTAATAAAAGTGAGCGTGTCAGTGGGCGCATATTACTTAAAATATTTTTTTTTTAATTTTGTGTTTGTTGAAAAGAAAAAACTAAAAATTTCAATCAACTCGATTGATACATTTTCTAGTGAATTGGTCTCACTATCGCCGTTTAATAAGAGTGGGTGGGGCAGCTGGCGGATTTTAACCAAAACGAATTTCAAAATTTTGTTCTCGTTCATGAACAAACTCTGAAAACTTCATCAATTTCGTTAGGTACATTTCCGAGAAACCAAACATTAATAAAAGGGGGCGTACCAGTGGGCGGATATAAATAAAAACGTTTTTTTTCTGCTCAAAAGAAAAAACTCTGAAAATTTTAGTTAAATTGATTGATTCGATTTCCAGTGGTCGGATCTTACCCAAGCTTCGAAATTTTTTTCGTCCATAAAAACATATTCTCAAAATCTTATCAAATTCAATTGAAATGTTTCCGAGAAACCAAACATTAATAAAAGTGGGCGGGGCAGTGGGCGGATTTTACCATAAAAAATTACAAAAACTTTTTCCCATCAATAAGAAATAACTCTGAAAATTTTATCAAAATCGTTAAAACTGTTCCCGAGAAACCAAAAATTGATAAAAGTGGGCGTGACGGTGGGTGGATAGAACTAAAAATAGTTTTTGAATTTTTTTCTTGCTCAAAAAAAAAAACACTAAAAATGTAAATCAAATCGATTCACTTATTTTCGAGAAATACCAATAAATAGTAAAGTGGGCGTGGCAGTGGGTGGATTTGACAAAAACAAATTTCCAAATTTTTTTCTCATTCATAAGAACAAACTCCGAAAATTTCATCAAAATCGTTAGAGCCGCTTCCGAGAAACCAAAAATTGATATAAGTGGGCGAATATTACTAAAAATATTTTTTTAATTTTTTTCTTGCCCAAAAAAAAAAACACCATGAAAATTTTAATCAAATCGATTGATGCGTTTCCAAGAAAGACCAATAAAAAGTAAAAGTGGGCGTGGCAGTGGGCGGATTCGATCAAAACAAATTTCGAAATTTTTTTCTCGTTCATAAGAACAAACTCCGAAAATTTCATCAAAATCGTTGAAGCCATTTCCGAGAAACCAAAAATTGATAAAAGTGGGCGTGGAAGTGGGCGGATATTACTAAAAATATTTTTTTAATTTTTTTCTTGGCAAAAAACACCCTGAAAATTTTAATCAAATCGATTAATTCGTTACCGATAAAGACCAATAAATAGTAAAAGTGGGCGTGACAGTGGGCGGATTTGACCATAACAAATTCCAAAATTTTTTCTCGTTCATAAAAACAAACTTCGAAAATTTCATCAAAATCGTTGAAGCCATTTCCTAGAAACCAAAAATTGACAAAAGTGGGCGTGGAAGTGGGCGGATATTACTAAAATAATTTTTTTAATTTTTTTATTAGCCAAGAAAACACACCCTGAAAATTTCAATCAAATCGATTGACTCGTTTCCGAGAAAGACCAATAAATAGTAAAAGTGGGCGTGGCAGTGGGCGGATTTGACCATAATAAATTTCGAAATTTTTTTCTCGTTCATAAGAACAAACTTCGAAAATTTCATCAAAATCGTTAGAGCCGTTTCCGAAAAACCAAAAATTGATAAAAGTGGGCGTGGAATTGGGCGGATGTTACAAAAAATATTTTTTTAATTTTTTTCTTGCTCAAAAGAAAACACCCTGTAAATTTTAATCAATTCGATTTATTCGTTTCCGAGAAATCGAGAAAATTAAATAGTTTTGGAGAGGAAAAGAAATGTGAAATGTGGGCGTGGCAGTGGGCGGATTTTCATAAAAAATTTTTCCTCACTCATAAGAATAAACTCTGAAAATTTCATCCAAATCGTTAGAGCAGTTTTTTTTTTTTTTTTCAAAACTTCCGAAAAAAATATAAAGCAGTTTTTCAAAAAATTAATAAATAAGAAAATTGGAGTTGTTTTTCGACTCACAGAACCAAACACTGAAAATATCATGCAAATCATTAGATAGTGGGCGTGGCAGTAGGCGTATTTAACTAAGAAAACTTTCCTATTTTTTTCCTTGCTCAAAAAAAAAATGAAAATTTCATCTAAATCGATTAGGTAAGTAGTTTTTAGAAATTGAGTAAGAGCATTTTATGAGATAGAAGGGGTGATAAGAAAAGTGCCTGTCGAACTGAGTGGATTTTAATAAAACTTATTTTTAATTTTTCTATTTTCATTAGAACAAACTCTGAAAATTAAATCCAACTCGTTGGGACCGTTATCGAGAAACCAAGAAATAATAAAAAGTGGGCGTGGCAGTGGCTGGATTTTACTAAAAGTATGGCCGGAATGGATCAGATACGCATTTACTGCGCAAACGGAGCATCCAAATCTTTTTAGCTGCTTCGATTTAAAATATTTTTTTTGCGTTCCGAAATGTCAAACTTATGCAGTGTAATATTTCTACAAAGCATCAAATTTGCGTTGCTGATGCGTATCAAAAACATTTTTTATACTTCGAAACTCAGCCTATTATTGGAATTTTTTTCTAGCTCAAAAGACAAAACTCAGAAAAATTCAACTAAGTAGATCAATTCGCTGCCAAGAAATTAAGGAAAACGAATAAATAATGTAAGTGGGTGTGGCATTGGGTGGATTTAACCATACAAAATTTAGAATTTTTTTCTCTTTCATTAAAACAAACACGGAATTTCATCAAAATCGTTAGAACAATTTCCGAGAAACCAAAAATTAATAAAAGTGATTGTGTCAGTGGGCGCATATTACTTAAAATATTTTTTTTTTAATTTTGTGTTTGTTGAAAAGAAAAAACTAAAAATTTCAATCAACTCGATTGATACATTTTCTAGTGAGACCAATTATTAATAAGAGTGGGTGGGGCAGCTGGCGGATTTTAACCAAAACGAATTTCAAAATTTTGTTCTCGTTCATGAACAAACTCTGAAAACTTCATCAATTTCGTTAGGTACATTTCCGAGAAACCAAACATTAATAAAAGGGGGCGTACCAGTGGGCGGATATAAATAAAAACGTTTTTTTTCTGCTCAAAAGAAAAAACTCTGAAAATTTTAGTTAAATTGATTGATTCGATTTCCAGTGGTCGGATCTTACCCAAGCTTCGAAATTTTTTTCGTCCATAAAAACATATTCTCAAAATCTTATCAAATTCAATTGAAATGTTTCCGAGAAACCAAACATTAATAAAAGTGGGCGGGGCAGTGGGCGGATTTTATCATAAAAAACTACAAAAACTTTTTCCCATCAATAAGAAATAACTCTGAAAATTTTATCAAAATCGTTAGAACCATTCCCGAGAAACCAAAAATTGATAAAAGTGGGCGTGACGGTGGGTGGATAGAACTAAAAATAGTTTTTGAATTTTTTTCTTGCTCAAAAAAAAAAAAACACTGAAAATGTAAATCAAATCGATTGACTTGTTTTCGAGAAGTACCAATAAATAGTAAAGTGGGCGTGGCAGTGGGTGGATTTGACAAAAAAAAAAATTTCCAAATTTTTTTCTCATTCATAAGAACAAACTCCGAAAATTTCATCAAAATCGTTAGAGCCGCTTCCGAGAAACCAAAAATTGATATAAATATTTTTTAAATTTTTTTCTTGCCCAAAAAAAAAACACCCTGAAAATTTTAATCAAATCGATTGATTCGTTTCCGAGAAATACCAATAAAAAGTAAAAGTGGGCGTGGCAGTGGGCGTATTTGATCAAAACAAATTTCGAAATTTTTTCTCGTTCATAAGAACAAACTCCGAAAATTTCATCAAAATCGTTGAAGCCATTTCCGAGAAACCAAAAATTGATAAAAGTGGGCGGATATTACTAAAAATATTTTTTTAATTTTTTTCTTGGCAAAAAACACACCCTGAAAATTTTAATCAAATCGATTAATTCGTTTCTGAGAAAGACCAATAAATAGTAAAAGTGGGCGTGGCAGTGGGCGGATTTGACCATAACAAATTCCAAATTTTTTTCTCGTTCATAAGAATAAACTCCGAAAATTTCATCAAAATCGTTGAAGCCATTTCCTAGAAACCAAAAATTGACAAAAGTGGGCGTGGAAGTGGGCGGATATTACTAAAATAATTTTTTTAATTTTTTATTAGCCAAGAAAACCCACCCTGAAAATTTCAATCAAATCGATTGACTCGTTTCCGAGAAAGACCAATAAATAGTAAAAGTGGGCGTGGCAGTGGGCGGATTTGACCATAATAAATTTCGAAATTTTTTTCTCGTTCATAAGAACAAACTTCGAAAATTTCATCAAAATCGTTAGAGCCGTTTCCGAAAAACCAAAAATTGATAAAAATGGGCGTGGAAGTGGGCGGATGTTACAAAAAATATTTTTTTAATTTTTTTCTTGCTCAAAAGAAAACACCCTGTAAATTTCAATCAATTCGATTTATTCGTTTCCGAGAAATTGAGAAAATTAAATAGTTTTCAAGAGGAAAAGAAATGTGAAATGTGGGCGTGGCAGTGGGCGGATTTTCATAAAAAAAAATTTTTTAATTTTTCCTCACTCATTAGAATAAACTCTGAAAATTTCATCCAAATCGTTATATAAATATATATATATATATATATATATATATATATATATATATATATATATATATATGTATATATATATACAAGAATTGCTCGTTTAAAGTAATAAGATTGTTTTTGTACAATCGAGCGGAGATGTTGTCCCACGAAATGATTTCGCCTCCGTTAAATTGGCATTGAGCGCTCAGCCTCCACACTATTATACATAATTTACTTCTCACTTTTTAACCCAAGGTACATAAAAATTTTTATATTTATTAAACGCTTTCATTAAAATAAAGAAATATATCCAAGAAAACAATGCACTTATTGTCAAGCCAAAGACCTTTTTTTCAGGGGTAGCCTAGGAAAATTTGAAAAGAAAATGGCAAAATTACGAAAAAATTCCGACAAAGCTGAATTTTGGTGCAGACCTTTATAATTGTGTCTAAGCATTTTCCAAAAAGTACCCTGAATTTGGACGGGGTTAAAATTTTTACCGGGGGGGGGGGGGTGAAAGGGGTTGAATTTTAAAAACTTTGAAGGCAAGGGTACTTTTTGGAAAATGTTTAAGATACAAAAATAAACATTTTCAGCAAAATTCAGCCTTGTCGGAATTTTTCGAAGTGAAAGTCTAATTTTCCTGGGCTATTACCCCTAGCGAGAAATTTGAAAATTCTCCAAGAATATGTCGTCATTAAAAAGTGCTTTCACCGTAGTAGTTTGGATTCTGCGGAAATTGTAGGCCCCTTTCATTCCTAGAGGCATATAGGAATGTTTGAGAGTTGTAACTTTCTAGACCGGGATCTCTACAAGTTTATTTATTTTTTTAAGAAATACATATTCATACTACAAAAAGAATTCCATTGTGTAAGGTGAATTCCATTGTGTAAGGAGGCACTTATAAAGCAAGATCAGTGATTATTTTACAACTAAATTGATATTTTTTGCTAAAAACAAAATTCGTTTGACATTCATTACTTCAATGATTGCACTACCTTATGAATGACCATTGAAACAATGTTATTTTATGAGAAAGGATTCTGCCGAAATTAATTTTTGTTTGGCCAGATAGCTATTCGGCCCTATCGAGGTAACCGTCGGAGCGGAATTCTCTCCGATTTCCTACGAATCGGAGACATTTTGCTTCGAGGTAGTTCTCCGAAGAGCAAAATGTCTCCAAAATTTTTGTGCTTATTCAGTTGAAGCGAAGATTCGTAGGAAATCGGAAAGAGTTCCGCTCCGACGGTTACTTCGATAGGGTCGATTAAGTCATAAGCTTTATTTCGGCATTAAAAATTTTACTGTCGTTTCAATAATAGCTATAATTGGCACCTAATGTTTAGTTCACCTCAGGGCTTGGAGTCTAATGAAAAGTACTATACATTTTTATTAAAAACTTACTCGATAAACACGCTGAACAAACATATGCAATGTCGATAACTTCTCTATGACAAAAGCAGGCTGCCCGGTAATCAACTTTTTCCGCTGGGGGTAGTACTAGCTTTTTTCTTGATTGAGGGTCTGGCAAGAAAACCCAAAGCAAGTACTGCAACATACCATCTATTTGAGGCAGTCTCAAATAATGACCACCCGTTATATCACAGCCTTGCTGGAATAGCTTTAAGGTTTTGTCAATTGCACAAACATCAAGAGCTATTTTCAGTTTTCTTGCTGTGAAAAATACATTCATATAGGTTAAATATTGTGACGCACACTCATTGCTCCCTGTTATGACTAAGATTCGTGAATTAATATTAATATTGTCATCCTTGTTTCGAAGAACCTGCGGATAAATAATCAAGCTAGATTTCATTAATTAAAACTTGCTAAACTTACATTATTAATATGACACAATGCAAGAGTCATGCATCCTGCAAGCTTCGATTCACATAGTGTCGTGATCTTTGGCGCAGTGTTCATTATTGAGAATAATCTTTGTTTTATGGTTTTCTCGACTAATGTAAATGCTTCATATTGCCCATCGACCTGTCGGAATTCCACAGGACTCGATACGGGATAAAGATAGTCACTTAAAAGATTATGTTAGCTAGTTCCCATATTTTTTATGGATACACGAAAAGATACCTGGCATTATGATGACAGGAGAGAACAGCCAATTTATTTTGAGTTTTCTGCATTAGATGGGCATTTCCAAATGCAATCGTTGAATCTACTAGCTGTGTTAAGTGCTGAGGATTTTGACGCAGGATACGTAGTGAAGGATTCGTGTCAAGCACAATCACAAGCAGACTGATACTATTTAAATCTATTAAAATAAATTGTTTATTTTGTACTAAAAAGGTAAATATTTTTATTTCGTTTAGTGATACCTTCTTCCATTGAGGACTTCGACTTGTATTGTGGTGGTCGGTGGAAAATTTAAAGACTTCTGGCTGGTCAAAAACACTAGTGTTTTTGCTTCTGGTAGTGTTGTGTTATAAAACATGATAGTTTAATAGATCAATCGATTGTTTTGAACTATCGGGAATATCGATAGTTTGGATAAAATATCGATAGTCGTACAGTTGATGTGCAGAATTCACATCAATTGTCTGGACTTACATTGTTCAACTTTTCCCATAAGTTTTTTCCAGAAATCGGGTGAAATGTTCATATTGTCCGATTTTTCCATTGAGAATTTCTGTCGTTGCACTCTTCGGTCTTATTGCTTTCCTCTTCATTTTTATTAAGATTTACTCACACCATCAAATAAACGACACATGTATACTAAACACACACAAGAAACTGGAAAGAAGGTGAAAGAGATGAATGGTCTTATTAATTAGATTTTTGGCTGTTTAAACTATGTCTAAGTATTTTAAAACAGTCGGAAATATGCTTTTTTAATAAAAAAAATATTGCATTTCTCCAGGTTTAGACAATAGATTACGTTGTCTAAAGCAAGATAAAAAGATAGATTACTTTAGCAAAAATTAGAAAGGTTTTTTAAAAACTTGGACGGCTGTCTAAAGTTAGACAATGTTTATTAATAAGACCAGAAGAATATACTGGAAAAATCGTATGAGTTTTCGAGGAACAACCGATTTGTTTCATACATGTGTTTAGTATACATGTGTCGTTTATTTGATGGTGTATGTAAATCTTAATGAAAAATGAAGAGGAAAGTCTGCATTTACATTGTTCAACTTTTCCAGTTCCGATCGATTGTTCCTGGGTGAGCGGCGTAAGAAGTGAGGGGGATGAAACAAATCGGTTGTTCCTCGAAAACTCATACGATTTTTCCAGCCTATTTTGGTTCTCTTTCACCTCCTTTCCAGTTTCTTGTGTGTGTTTAGTATACATGTGCCGTTTATTTGATGGTGTGAGTAAATCCTAATGAATAATGAAAATGACTGTCAAAAAAATTCAGTTTGAAGTGAGATAACATGTAGAGGTACAAGAAACATTCTACATCAAAAATTATAACAGCCAATTACATCCTTGAACCCATGGCCGAAATCGGCGAGTTAAATTTTTCGTGGTTCAGCGGTGAGTTAAGTCTTAAACCTCGATTGTACAACACTTCATAGCAGTTGAACTGAGTTCAAATCTTGAACCACTGCTGAACCACGACTGTACAACAGGCCCTTACTTAACTTTACTTTACTATTACTTTACTTTACTTTATATTTACTTAAGATGTATGCAAAGTTTAATGGTTCTTGATCACTTTAAGAGGGGAAATAAAAGAATTTCAAACAAAGTCAAAATAAGCGCCGCCCTAATAAATGAATATTCTTCTAAAAAAAAAAAATTCTGTGAGAACAATTCTTTCAATAAATCAAACATTTTTTTATTCCAAGAAATTTAACTTTATTTTCAAACTCATAAATTACACAAAGAACAATAATTATAACAATATTTTAATAGAAATTAAAAGGCCGCGTTCGGGGGGTATACAGATAGGCTATCTGAGATACTTTAGTATCTGATTGATTGATTTATCGATCAAAACAGGTGTTTTCCCTAAAGTGTGGAAGTCTTCATTTATTACTCCAATTTATAAAAACGGAAACAAATGTAATATTTCCAACTATAGAGGCATTGCGAAATTATCATGTTTACCAAAACTATTTGAAAAAATTGTCTTGCAATATATTGAAGAAAGGTTTAAAAACGTTATTTCACCACATCAACATGGATTTACGAAGGGAAAATCGACCACAACCAACTTAATGGAATTTTGCTCCGATGTTATTGCCAAAAACCAAAATGGATTTCAAACTGACGTCGCATATTTGGATTTTGCAAAAGCGTTTGACCGTGTGAATCATCGTTTACTTCTGAAAAAACTAATGACCATTGGGCTCCCAAATTGGTTTTTAGTTTGGCTGGAGTCATACTTACATTGCAGATCGCAGTATGTCTACTTCCAAAATAAAACATCAAAAAAGATAACTGTATATTCCGGTGTCCCCCAAGGAAGCCATTTAGGACCCTTTTTATTTTTATTATTTATAAATGACTTACATAGTATAATCCAATATTCGGATCTTCTTTTGTTCGCCGATGACGCTAAGCTTCGCCTATCTTATAAAAATAATAATGACTTTGAATTATTACAAAAAGACTTAAACAATGTTTCTATTTGGTGTCATATCAATGATATGGAACTAAATGTGTCAAAGTGCAAGTGTATGTCTTTTTCTCGAAAACGGGTCCCTTTTTCCAATGTCTATATGTTATGCAGTCAACCACTTGAAAGAGTTAGTAATTTTTGTGATCTTGGCGTTATAATGGACTCAAAATTAAACTTCAATAAACATATCGATCATATCATTAACAAATCGAAATGCAGGTTAGGCTTCGTTTGTCGGTTTTCTAAAGAATTCCGAGACCCCTACATTTTTAAAACTTTATACTGTTCTCTTGTGCGACCGATTATTGAGTATTGCAGCTGTGTTTGGAGTCCAAGCTACCAATCTAATATAAATAGACTGGAATCTGTACAAAAACGATTTCTTCTCTATGCCCTTAGCTATCTCCCATGGGATATCAACACGCATTTACCACCATACAACCAACGCCTGACCTTAATAAATTTACCATCTCTAAATCACCGAAGAACAGTTTATAAAATATTATTTATCAACGATATTTTGATCGGAGCAATTAATTCAGAATATCTTTTGTCACAACTCAACATTAACATAAATTCACGGTCCTTAAGATCTGTAGATTTTTTAAATCAAAGATTCAATAGAACAAATTATGGCATTCATGAACCTTTGTTTGCTGCATGTGCAGCTTATAATAAATATTTTAGTGTAATTGATTTTAATTTATCAAAATTTTGTTTAAAAAATTACTTATATAGAAATTTACAAACTCAAAGCTAATAATGTTATAAATTTGTAGCTAAATGAATAAATAAATAAATAAATAGATATGTTTTCGAACGAACCGGATAGATAAGCTATCAAAAATCAAAACAGCTAACAAAAGTTTAAGTACGTACCAGAAATTATTTTTTCCCAGATCTCTGCTGTGTCTTCCAAAACGTTTGTTGTGTCCTTCCAATTGACAGATATTTTCATTTTCTTTATTTTTGCAACAATTTGTATAGGTATTTTCATGTTTAAAAACAAACAACAAAAACTAAAAACAAACAACTACTCAAGCGACACCCGAAAACCAAAAGTCAGCTATAATCAGCTGTTCCTCAAATTGTGTATCGGATAGTTTAGTATCCCGAAAAATTTAGGATAGCTTTAGATTTGTTTTCGACAACAGCTGTTTGGTTCATCAGCTGAATTTTCCTATGGCATTACAACAACACAAACCTATCCGGATAGGTTTGGCTTGCCCCCCGAACGCGGCCAAAGAAAACAATCGGCACGGCACAATTATTTTTTTGATTTTTTACGAACAGCTGAGATTTAGTTGTCAGTTGTGGAGGTAAAACGTAATAGATTTCTCATTTTTAGTCCTTTATTTGACATAAGCGCTGTATAACTATAAAGGCTCTCCCAAACCAACGCGATTAATCGCCGCGACAATAGAAAACAATAACAACAACGTGTTGTTTTGTTTGACAACCACGTGTTGTTATTGTTGTTTTCTTTTGTCGCAGCGATTAATCGCGTTGGTTTGGGAGAGCCTTAATGGGTAGGAAAATGTTTTATGAATAGGAATTTATGCAACGTTGCATAGAGGCTACATAAAACATTATGCAGTGCATAACTATTCATCTGTTCAGCGCAATCTAATGAATAAGGGTGTAAATCTATATGAAATCGTCTAATGGAAAAATCAGCTCATTTTAGATTTTGCTTAAAAATCTTCTTTAGGATTTCAAATATGAAAATCCGAAGTCTCTGCATCCAATGAATCATTTGAAAATCGTTATTTTTATGCTTGAATATTTTTCGCTGTTAAAAAAAATGTTTTTGGCTCTATTAAAGATAATATCTGTGCCTACGTTAATGATTTCATTTTAAAACTGAAAGACAGGTGTTTATGTGAAAAATATTTTAATATATTTTTTCCGATTTTCAACCGACTGTAGAAGGTATAGGTAACCATATAGCTTATATTTTTAGATTTGAGTTCATGAAATCTACAATTGACATATTCGGCCCATTCTTTATGGAAAAATCCATTGTCTACTTAATATGTCGTTTTCGACTGGTGACGTGTGATTGAATCAAAACTCGTCATATCCACTTTAATAAAAAATTGAAGTTTTTAATACAAATTTGTTAAGTTCGCTTCATTTAGTAAAAATTTTTTAGCATAACTAGCTAAAACCAATTTAATTTCGCTGTCAAATATCTCTATTGTTTCCAAAATTCTCCATATCCACAATGGTGTTTGCATGTTTTAATTTTAAAATTCCATAATTTGAATTGATGTGAATTCTGCACTTCAACTGAGGTGCGTTCTTTTATGTTACTGTGGTTAACTATGGTTAATGTGTCAAAAATAAAAGTTGATTGCCATAGTTAAGAAAGTTACTCTTGGCAACTTTTTCATTTAGGAACGACCAGAGTTAACAATAGTTAATCTGTCAAACGAAAGGGGTTGACAAAAAAAAATTGAATTGTATTTGGAATGAATAACCAAGAAAAAATATGATTGAATTAAATTTATTGCAAAAATAATTATTAGGAATTCAAAATAACATGTGTAATATTTCCAATTAAATTTCTTTACACTCTGCTTTGTATAAATCGAACAGAAATAAGTGCAATTTTCTTCATAACTTATGGCACAGATTTTTTTGATGAAAAATTAACCATATATAAAGAAGGAAATGCCGACAGAAAGAAAATGCGTCAGAAAATAAAAGAAAACTATTCCAAAAATCAAATTCGACAAAAAAAATCGATTAAATTGATAAAAACATATTTTAAATATTAAAAACAATTCCAAATCAAAAGGGCAAAAAGTAAACAAAACATCCACCACTGCATTTCAGCTGTGTTTGACAGATCAACTATTTTAATTCATATCGAGGAGATGAGTTGGAAAAAGTTACAAAAAGTTACTTTTTGACACTTTTACTTTGGAATTTAGGAACGATTTTATGACGTCATAAAGTTACTCGAAGTAACTTTTCTGAATTAAAGGAACGACCGAAGTTAACTATAGTTAACCACAGTAACATAAGAGAACGCACCACTGTACGACTATCAATATTTTTTCCAAACTATCGATAGTCCCAATAGTTTAAAACAATTGGTTGATCGATTAAACTATCGATGTTTTATTTAACAAACACTACTCCACTGTCCACTCTCTCCCCACTCCATAGGTGGATGACAGGTGACAGGGACAGGTCTCCGTCGTACTTTTTAGCGGTGCCAGAATAAATATAAAATTAAAAAAAAAAAAATGTTTCGGACGCGCAACATTTTGTTTATTCAACGACGATGGAAGGGTGGAAAACAGCGTTGGGTAATATGATTTTTTTCAGTATAATTAAAAAAAATGCTTTTTATATTTACTTATCCTTGGCAGTCGGTCGTCCAAAAGAAGAAGGCTGTCACAGACCGTGTCCTAGAGAACTTTGATGACTTCTATGGAACAGTTTTTGGGATCCGATGGAATAATATGAGAGCTGCTCTTCTCTCTGAACAAAAGTATATTGCAATGGTAAACAATTTCGGTGACATAGAAAAGACGTGCAATCTTTTGGAAATAACTGGTGAGATTATTTTCTTCCAGCCAAACAAAAACATTTTTTTAAACCTTGACGATGCTACAACAATTCGTTTAAATTTAAAGCTGATTTGACTATATCCGAGGCCACACGAGGCAGTACTGGCTAGCCAGCTGGATTCATATACTGCCTGTCAAATTCGTAGCCGTGCACTTGTAGTGACATAGGCGGCACGCAAGTTGCCCAGGCAAGTGGCTTGTGGGTTCTTTTTCTCAACTTTTAGTCCGCGGGGCTGGTGGACAGGTCATTTTTATCAGTCCAATTCATTCAAACCAGACAGCAATATCACGACCCTAAGACCACTATGATGCGCTTTCAAAATGCAAAAAAAAAATGTATGCGAATAAAATTTTGAGCGGCTTAAAACAATTTTGTTCGGATTTTGAAATTGCATATGTTAGTGTTGGCCAAGTTATCGCTGCCAGGTTGTAGTCCAGTCGAATGGTAGTTTGAAGTGGAAAGTTCTGGTGTAATTATTTTTAGTGGCTCCCTTTATGTTTTTGGGGTCGCTGAACACGAATTTGAAGTTGTCCAACAAAATTTTTCACGGTAAATATAAAAAATCGGCAAAAAACGCCAAAAATTTTGACATTTTTTCTGTTTTTACCTTATTGCTTAGAAAATGAGCATCTTCTTCAAAAAATGTTTATGTGGAAATACGACTAATGGTGTCCGCGAAAACGGGCTTTGAAAAACATCCCAAAATCAGTAATTTTTGAAAAAAAAAACTTTTTTTCTTTATTATACGAAGTTAGGCCGTAATTTGTGATATAGAGCAGATGAACGGGTATGTGCGGACATGAAAAAAGCAAGGATTAAGAGAAATAGAGGTGGGTAGCGATTTTCTAAAATTAAATTGTATAAAAAAGACAAATTCCCCTTGAAAAATATAATTGGCTGCATATCATTTGTATCGGTAGTGCCTGAGCTAATCGCATTGGACTAAAGGTCGCAAAAAAAAATTCCATTTGAATTTCATTGAATGTCTACTAAAACAATAACAAAAATAATACGTTTTCTATTGTTTTTGTTATTCTTCTTTTAAGAATAGACATTAGACAGGGTCATGCCACTTGTAATACATGATACAAGTATCCCGATCAATCCTACCATTATTTTTTACAGAATAACAATTGCTAAACAATATAATAAAGAAGAACATTTTGACTTGCAATTTCTATGAATGTAGTATCTAATGAAAGCTAAGACTGCCTTCTGTAGGATTGTTGGCACGTGTCTGATCACTTTTGTGTTTTTTTACTTGCGCTTAACATGTTTAACTGGGGGTGGCCCCGGCGCAATGGAAGTAGTGCTTGACTGCTAACCTGGATGTGTGGGTTCGAGCCCCAGTCTAGGCAGCATTCTTTTCTATATTCTTTCAACTGAACGTCACCCCTGGGATTTAATGAGATAATCAAAACCTTATTTCTCAATCCACTGTGCTAACAAAAATCTATCCTATCCTTCTATTCCTTCTAACATTGCCTAATTTATAAGACCCTAGGTCTTACTGGCATATATATGTTTGTGTTGTTGAACTTTTCTTAAATAATATAAAAGTGGTAAAGGAACTTCAATAAGCTTTTTAATATAGACAACGCAATAAAAAATAAAGAGAATTTTTTTATAAAAGTTGTTGGACTCGCTCCATTAACCACCAAAAGTCTGTTCGACCACTAGATCCTATACCCTACACCCCATTAATAAAAATCCCTTATAGGATATCTATTTATTTAGCAAAAAATTCAACTTTAAAAGTACATTTCTCTAACTGAAGCAACCATGAAAAGCTTGTCCGACCAGGGGTTTTGTTAATGTTTGCAATAAAGCTATCGGTTTATATCCTTTTTGAATTATTGGGATGAGATAGGTATCTAATATTACGGTCACCTTCCGTACTAACATGGCACTTTGATTTTAGTGTAATAAAACACAATAATATAAAAATCACTTTATCTGTTATAAAACGTTACGTTCCGATATTAAAACACCATTGCTTTAGAAAAGATGAGTTTTTATGTAGACTAAATATGAATTCTTTTTTCTCTAACTTTAACCATGATCAAGCGTATAATGTAAATTCTTTAAGTGAACTTTTCGCATTGAACTTAAAAAGCATAGTGAATACTTATGAGCTTCAACAAGATAAAGTCCGCAATACTTATTTGTACCGCAAAGCAGCATTGACAAATAATAATATTGATTGGAATGAATACAGACGTTATCGAAATACCTATAAAAAAAAGTTACATAATGCTAAATCTTCATTTATAAGAAGACAAGTAGACAATGATCGTTCTCAAAAAGAGATGTGGAAT
Source organism: Epistrophella euchroma (assembly GCA_947049315.1). Taxonomy (NCBI): domain Eukaryota; kingdom Metazoa; phylum Arthropoda; class Insecta; order Diptera; family Syrphidae; genus Epistrophella; species Epistrophella euchroma. The sequence continues at coordinate 64,352,383 of OX346245.1, forward strand.
AAATTAAAAAAGTATGTGCTATATACTAATGAAAAAGACGCAATAGGGGAAGTGCAATTTGAAAACGGTGATAAAATAAACGACAGTGCAATATTAATTGATAAGCTAAATAATTTCTTTGTCCAAAGTATAGTTAATTTGACTAATTCCGTCTTGTATCATGTATATGCATGTTTGGTAGACGAGTGCAATATAGTTTTTAAGTTTTCTGAAGTAAAAATTGAACTTAAAGTTTGTTCAATTTGCAATAAAGGAAATAAGTGAAAAAAATGATTTTAACTTTATGAATGCAAAAATGCTTCAGGACTCAATTAGTTTAGTGGGGCCGGTACTCTTGCGAATCATAAATGCATCTCTGGCTTCTGGAATTTTCCCAACAACGTGGAAAGAATCACTTATTGTTCCTACTAAAAAAATACCGGGTGCTAGATTATGCCAAGATTACCGCCCAATAAATATGGTCCCAATATATGAAAAAGTATTAGAAAAAGTAGTTTTGATCCAGCTCCAAGAACACCTCTCTAACGAGAGAATTATAACTGTAAATCAATCAGGATTTTGAGCTAAACATTCATGCGAAACATGTATAAATTTTGTAGTGAACGAGTGGAAGTCTGAAATTGATAAGAAAAATATTGTTGTAGCTGTTTTTATAGACTTGCAACGTGCATTTGAAACTGTTAATATTGCAATATTATTAGAAAAATTATATAAAATTGGTGTAAGAGAAACTGAACTAGAATGGTTTCGAAGTTTTCTTGGAGGTAGAACACAACGTACTTCAGTAAATGGTCAAATTTCAAGTTCCCTCCCTGTTAGCATTGGCATCCCCCAAGGGACCCTTCTTGGTGTGTTAATGTTTCTCATCTACATAAATGATATGGAAAAAGTTTTGAAATATTCGTGGCTTCAACTTTTTGCAGACGATGGTCTTTTGTGCATTACTGGTCCTAATATAGAAACATGTGTGAACAACGTTAATAAAGACCTTTGTGCGATAAATAACTGGCTTAAAATGAATCGTTTATTGTTAAATATGGAAAAGTCAAAGTGTATGCTCTTGAACGTTTCGTCGTTATCGTCCCATTTGTCTATCCATGTCGAAAATTGTCGCCTTGAAATTGTGTCCCATATAAAGTATCTCGGTGTTATCTTGGACAGTAAACTTACATGGAATGAACATATAGAATACATTTGCAGAAAAGTGCAAAAAAGCTAGGAGTCCTACGTAAAATAAGAACCAGTCTCTCAATGATCAGTGCAATAAAAGTATATAATGTGATAATTAAACCCCACTTTGTATTGTATTTCTGTAATATCACCCAAAAAAGCAGATTGCAGGTGTTACAAAACAAAGCAATGCGAGTTTTATTAAAGCGCGACCACTATTCCAGTGTAAGAAACATGCTAGAATCATTAAACTGGCTCAATATAAACCAAAGGCTCCATATGCTCACAATGGTGTTCATATTTAAAATAAAAAACAAGATGTGCCCTTACTGAACAAGCATCAACAAATGAATATTCAACATACTCTCTACGTAATAGTGAAGATCTTGTAATACAACGAATGAGAACATCAAGAGGTCAAAGATCTATCTTCTACGATGGATTCCAAGCATTCAATCGTCTACCCCAGCATATTAAAAGTCTAAATAATATTAATGTATTTAAAAGAATAATTGTATCCTACATAAAAGAGAACATTATATAAAATGTAAATTTTGATATATTTATTACATAAAATGTAATTTTTTGATATATTTATCTTTATATTGTTTCTAATTTAAATTTAATCTTATGTTTATCTATTATATACTGAACACATGTAAAAATTATGATAATCTAAATGGCACTTCTTAGGCCAAATAAAGCATTACATTACATTACAAAAGATAGTTGACATTTTATTAAAATTACTAGTTTAATGGTGAAAGGGGTGAAAGCGGAGAGAACGCCTAAACGCCTACCGGAATAAGAGCAATTATTTTGAAGGTTGAAAGAACCAGGACCTAGGGACTTACAACTCTCAACCATTCCTGTGTGCGTGTTTGCAGGAAGGGGGGGAGCTACAGTTTATTGCCGAATCCGAACGACTGGTGAGCGGCACTTTTCTATGACAGGAGATACTCTTGGAGGATTTGTCACTTCCTCGCGAGAGGTAGTAGCCCTGAAAAAAACTTAAGGTTGAAGCGGCTGGTATTGAACCCAGACCTCTGGCATGGCAGTCCAACGCACTAACCATTACGCTACGGGCTACTACTACTAATTCAATTAAATTAAATAATCTTCAGAATGTCTTGCAGTGGCCTAAAATAGCGGTCGCACTTACAAAAATTGCAGCCGATTATGGAATCCGCAATACTACATCCGTAGTGAATCGCAGTTTAGTGCGCTCTTTTTTCTTCATAGATTTCACGTTATAAAAAAAAAAAAAAAAAAAAAGTACTGCGAATCAATGCGGATCCACTATTGCAGATTCCATAATCGACATGTTTATTTTCCGGCAACGCAAGGAATTTCATCTCCTGATTGCAAACTTGATAAATCAATTGCTACTAACATATTGTATTTGCACGATATTAGAGTCTATGATAAACATCGGCCTGTTTAAAAGTGGGAAAGATGAAGTTTTTTCATATCCTAAGAAAAATCCTGCATTAACTGAGGCCATAATTAATGCTGGACATCGTTTTCTTGTCTGATTATACAATTTGACATAACAAGGAAAAACAATTTTTGTACTTACCTATTATAGCTAAAACGTAAAGAATTTCATATGGTTTTTCGGAGTAAAGAATAATATTTACAGTAGTGTTTTATTTTTTCATATTGTGAGGGAAGAATTTCTAAAAAAGTGTTTTTTTTTTTATTTTTTCAAAAATTACTGATTTTGGGGTGTTTTTCAACGCACGCTTTTGCGAAAACCATTAGTCGTACAAAATAGTGAAAGAAACATGAATTGTTGGTAATTGCTTTGCCTTTATTTCTACATAAACACTTTTTGAAAAATAGGTTTACTTTCTAAGCAATAAGGTAAAAACAGAAAAAATGGCTAAATTTTTTGTGTTTTTTTGACGATTTCTCATATTTGCCGTGAAAGATTTTGTTGGGCAACTTCAGATTCGTGTTCAGCGACCCACTCAAAACAATTACACCAGAACTTTCCACTTCCAACCTTTTTTGAACACCATTTGACTGGACTATTCATGGAATTTAATTGGGACAGATACAAATAAGTATTGTGAAAAAATTTCGAGCGGTATAAAAAACTTAATAAACTTCTTTGGTCAATTTGCTATATTATGCAAATAAAAACAAATACATACATTTTATACCGACGTTTCGCTGGAGATTCTTAGCATCTTCAGGGGCGTTTATTAATCTACATAATTTATACATATATATATATGTTAACAATTTTTTCTTTTAAATTTTTAAATATTTTTAAATTCTAAAATTTTATTATAAACTTACTGTTTTTTTATTGCATTTTTAATCTAAAAATTGCATCGTCCCAACATTCAACATTTGAAAAAGGCAGTTTTTATAAATTAATATAAATGACAAAATTAAGTTTTACAATAAAACTAAACACTTTAGCACAAAACATAAATATCACAGAATGGCAATGTTGTATACAGAGTTTGTATTGTCTATGTCTTCTTTGAGGTTCTCTCTCTCTCTAGTGTATATCTTGTGTATATCTTGTCCTCGTTAGTTAGTTAGTTATTTTGACGTTGTCGATGTTAGCTGTGTGTGCAGTTTGCAAGATGTGTTGTGATAGTCCAGTTGATTCTCTTTTGTTTTTTATATCCGCTTTATGTTCTGTTATTCTCTTTGTCAAAGCTCGTTTGGTCGTACCGATGTAGACCAGGTTGCAATTTTCGCCCTCCTTTCCGTTGCAACCGATCTCGTATATTACGTTATGTGTTTGGTTTTTAATAGTTCGTTGTCATTAGATTTTGTATTTTTTTGTTGTCATATCCACTTTCATAAGAAATTGAGATTTTAATGCAAATTTGTTAAGTTGGCTTCATTTAGTAATTTGGAAACAAAAAAAGGCGCAACATTTTAAACAGCCTGATGTTAAGGTATTAATCATACTAAACCTATTTTATTAAGAACTTCTAGCTAAACACGCCTAAAACAGTGACAGTTCAACCCATTTTTGCAACTGTAGCTGCCAAAGTGACACTTGGATTTAGTATGATACTAAAAAGATAAATGTCTTTTAGTTTTTGAAAAAATAGAAAAAAAAAGAGTAACTTTTTCTTAAATTCGTTATTTCCACTTTTTTTTCAACTCTTTCAGTATTTTAACAAATGCAAAACTGCAAAAAAAGCGGACAGAAATAGTTCTTTTCTTTCCCATTTTGATGACGATTTCACAATGTTTATGAACCACCCAACTTGTTCCTTGAATTGGCTTGTACGACTTCGATCGGTACGGGAAAACGGTTCAATGGACCCATTTCAAATTTTACAGAAATATTGGTGGTTTATAGTTCATTAAAATGTCTTACCAAATTAAGTCCTGGATTCAATATTTGTAAAGCAGTAAAAGATTTACAAAAAGTCTTTAAAAAGCCGTTTTTTTACCTTTTTTGAATGCAACGGTGAGGAGCCAAAAAAATATTATCCTTATAAAATTTTGAAAAAATCTTGTAGAAAATTAATTCCAGTTTTTAAAACTACTCTTAAATTTCCCGTGTCTTCATTCCTTGCGAAGATATTGGTAGTCAAAGTCTAAGGTCTGTTTTTTTCAATCAAAGTCATATATTCTGCTGAAAAAAAATTGTAGAATGACGAAAAAAGACGACTTTAAAACTGAATAAACCAGGTTATCGAAACAAAACATAAAATAAAATAAACAATAAAAAAATTTCAAAGAAAATGACAATGTTCAAAAATTGAAAAAAAAAATCAAAATTTTTGGGTCGTGCTGCTCCTTATGATTGCGCAATAACGGTACCTTAAAAAATCATTTGCTAAAATTTCTCAATATAAAAAATATAAAGCTTCAGAATGCTTTTTGTTCCATCTCAATGCGAACACTTTCCACAGCTCTTCAAAAAACACTAAAAAAAGTGATTTTTTTGTAATTGTTTGGACAAGAGTACATTTTTAAATTTATATCTATAAATTTAATAATAAATAAATATAAAAATAAATTAATTATTATTATTATCATAAATAATATTAAATAGTATAATATAAATTACAATTTATTATTTTTAATATTTTTCATAAATAATTTAAATTAGCTAAATTTCACCCTACAAAAATTATTTTAATTAATAATAATAAATTTAAAAATTTATATTATTATTATTTTATTTTAAAACATTACCCATTTAAAATTTTAAGATCAAATTAATAATAATAATATAAATTCTTAAATTTATTTTCATTAATAATAATAAATTTAAAAATTTATATTCAGCCTTATTGTGAGTTTCGCCCGAACAATATTTCACCTTAACATTTTCTGTTCGCCTGGAATTTTTAAAGCTATTGTGAGTTTCGCCCGAATAAAATTAACGTTTTCCGCCTTATTACTCTCTTGTTCGCCTACTAAAAATATGTGAAAATTTAAGCTGTCAAGGGCATTATATTCTGCTTGTAATTAATGTTCACAATAAGGGACATTTTCGGAATATGAAATATTTTTCGCGTGAAACTCACAATAGGCGAAAACATTTTCCGGGTGGAAGGGCTGATTATTATTAATTTATTTTATAATATTATCCCTTTTAATATTTTAAGGTAAAATTAATAATAATATAAATTTTTAAATTTATATCTATAAATTTAATAATAAATAAATATAAAATATTAATTAATTATTATTATCATAAATAATTTTAAATAGTATAATATAAATTATAATTTATCTTTATTATTAGCTGCGTTTTAATTTCCACTAAATCTGATCCGGATCAGTTCTCACAGTTGGCTTTAATTTCACAATAAAAATGATAGAAGAAAATTTTTCTACAAAATCTTGTTTGAAACAATATTTTGTATTTAAGGACGAACGAACGTTAAAAATGGAACGATTTTTAACTTCAGTTAAATTTCCATTTAGTTAATAGTTTTTATGTATTTTTTTCGTGCTACGGTTCTATTAAGTGAAAAGAAAACTCAATAAAATAAATTGGGATGGTGGCGGCATGTGTTTGATTTCGAGAATTTTCAATTTTATTGAGGTTTTTTTGTGAATCTCAGCAGTGGTACCGACCAATAAAATTAAAATATTGCTACGGAAGTGTTCAAAAAATGGATTTCGAAATCCAAATCTAGAAGCAGACCTGGATCTTGTGTTGTTTTTGTAATACTAGTATTTATGTTTTCAAATCCAATCCGGATCAGATCTGGGGGAAAATAAAATGCAGCTATTAATATGTTTCATATATAATTTAAATTAGCGCAGGCTTAAAGTCGGAATAAGTAGATACTTGTAGCAATCAGGGGCAATCTCTTAATCATTAGTTTTGTATTATTTAAACACACAGTTTGTTGGCTAACAAGAGTGAAGTGGGCATTTTAATTCAGAAAAATGTTCCTGATTTTGTTATCCTAACGGAAAAATAATAAAACTGCTCCTCGGACGTCAACAGCTTCAAACAAATTCTCTCTCTTTTTTGGGAGAAGCAGAAGAGCAAAGGCCAAAAAGGGGCCAAAGCTTATGTTTTAATTTTCCTTTTTTGTTTTAAAAATATATTTGTGTGTTGGGAAGGGATATCATTTTTGCCTTGTGTGACGCTGCGCGCTGCCTGTGGAGTTTTTTCTGTCGTATTTTTTGTCTTCTTATTAGGCAGTGTTTATGAATTCATTTCTATGTAGTAGGGGTAGTCGTAGTAGGAAAAGAATATCATTTATTCTATATGTATTGTGGTGCGCTGCTGTGACGTTTTTCTGTTGGTTCTTTGTTTTTGTCTTGTATTATCTGTAACTAACTTATGTACAAATACATACTTTGGATAGTGTCATCATTTTGTGTGAATGGGGTATTTTTTCCGATCTTGAACTTGAATGCTTTCAGATTTTAGGATATTGGTATGGTTTAGTAGGTACAGCATCATTTTAGTTTGAGGGTGTTTATTTTGTAGTTTGGTTTCAAGATTCTTTTTTGTATACTTGATACCTAAATTCAATCTTACGAGTAAAGTAGAGAGCATACAAATATGTCTGATGCAAAAGTATCTTCTTGATTCTTCTACTTGTTATGCAGGCTGATTCACCTACTGTGAGACAAAAAGCTAGAGCGTGTAAGTTGGGTCGAGATAAGAACAAAATCGAATGGGAGGGGGAGTCTATTACCCCCGGCTTAGGGAAGGGCAATTTTCTAAAAAATTGACTTAAAAAAAATATATTAAAAACAACGGTTACACTTATAATACCATGATATACCTTTTTGTAAAGCCCGAAATTTCTTCTTTTAGTTTATTTTTGAATAAATCTGTTTCAGGGAACAGTTTTTGAAATATTTGTTTTCAAACTCAAAATTTTGAAGAGAAAATTTCAAGCATGAAAACTGGATGCCTAAATGTCTTTTACTTTTTGACAAAATGCAAAATAACGAGAGGGGCAATTTGGTTTAGGTTAGTTTAGTTTAGTTCAGTTTATTTTTTTTTTTTCATCAACTAGAGAATAATAATTTCATATAGACTAATACAAATAGTAACAAGTATACATTGTAGGTGGGTATATACGAAGAATACATATAATAATAGGAAATAATTAATGAATTAATAAATAAAAAAATAAAACAAGTAACTATTACAAAATTAAAATTATTTAAATTTTCGTTGAAAACAATAGATTTAAAAGTATCTCTTGTACAATTCATATTGAAATCAATTCTAGAAAAAACTGTGTTAACTTCCCTGATGCAACGCGAGATAGGCTCATTGCGCCCATAGTTTCTGTGATGAAACTGTTCATAAAAAATAAATCGTTCGCGTGTTACTCTTGAAGGTGAACTGCCTTGATCAATTAGGGGGGGGCATTGAATATGCTTAGTTATAATATACATGACAAACATTATTGAAAAATATTTTCGGCGAGTTTCCAGTGATTTCATTCCAAATAATAAACATCTGGTTTCGTAGGATGGCTTAGGAATTCTCCATTATAATTTAAAAAATGCATACCTCGTACATTTTTTTTGAACATTTTCTATTCTTTTCACTGAATTGGAATAATATGGATTCCAAACTGTACAGCAATACTCCAGCGCAGAACGTACTAATGAATTAAATAAAGTTATTAGTGTGTAAGAATCATTAAACTCTCTAGTATATCTTTTAAGAAATCCCAGCATCTGATTGGCTTTGTTAATCATATAGTCACAATGAGAATAGAAAGACATATTAGCATCCAGTATAACACCCAGATCTTTTTTTTGCAATAATCTTTCTACCCTTATATTATTGATGTTATAATCAAACAATATTTGATTATGAAATCTGTAGCATGTTAATACTTGGCATTTAGCTACATTAAGATCGAGGAAATTATTTCTGCACCAAGTGGCCGATCTATCCAAATCTGCTAACAGAAGACTACAACCTGATTTGCAGAAAATCTTACGATAGAGTTTAAGGTCATCCGCAAAAAGAAGTAAAACGAATTTTGGAATATAGTCGGAATTTCATTGACAAAGAGAAGAAAAAGCAATGGTCCCAAATGACTACCTTGTGGTACACCCGATGAGACATATATATCATCAGATTTATAGTTATTTATTTTAACAACTTGCACTCTTCCAGTTAGATATGACTCAAGCCACATTAATAAGGACAAGTGAATACCAAAAGAGTAAAGCTTATGAAGAAGAGTTCTGTGATTATCTCTATCGAAAGCTTTCGAGTATTCAGTACAAACGATATCAGTTTGGTGGCCCTTTTCCATGTCAGATATGATGGCATTCGTTATTATCGCTAAATTTGTTGCTGCCGATTTGCCTGCAACAAAGCCGTGCTGAAAAACAGATATTTTGTGTTGTATTACACTTGAAATTCTATTATAAACAATTTTCTCAAATATTTTTGGAATAGCGGAGATTTTGCAGATAGGTCTATAATTTGTTATTTCCTGCTTGGATCCAGATTTGAAAATTGGAGATTGATAGAGAAAGATTAAAGATATGCGTTAGCCCAGCCGCTAACACATTTTTTTTAGAAGTATAGGTGGGATACCGTCCGGACCCTAACTTTTGCTCAGATCTAAGCTTAATAAAGCCTCTTCAACCACCGCCTGAGATAGAACAAGTGACCCAATATCTAAACTTTCACTAGCAACTGGCAATTCATGGCTTATGGTAGATTCTTATGAATAAACGGCACGAGTACGATAACTTTGGAGGGGGGGGGGGGGGGGGGGGGTCCATCTTGCCCCGTTAAGGAGGTAGGGGGAATTTTTTAAAAAAAATGACTTAAAATGAAAAAAAAAATATTAAAAATCAAAGGCAACATTTACAGTAAAGTAATATCCCGTTTTTGAAAGTCGGAAATCTGTTCTATAATCCTACATTTAAATTAAATTATTTTTATCAACAGTTTTTACAAAATTTGCATGCAAACTAAAAATTTCGTTAAAAAAAAATGGAAAAAAAAGTTTAGAGCAATTTTTCTCAAAATTGTGGAATGTTGCGCTGAATTGGCTTTTCGTTATCAATTGAAATATCAAATCTTAATCGAACAAAAAAAAATCAAATTGATTTATGTCTTCTAGTTTTTCAGAAAATTGAAAATTACTAATATTACTTTTTTATAAGATTTTAGTTCTGTTTGTTGCTTCTATGTATATACAATGCTAGCACTCAGCATTACGGCGTATAAACAGTGAGCTATGTAAGGGGTGCATACTGCCCCCTGCAACCCCCCTACTTGGCCCACTATAGGATTTGGGGTATGTGTGAGGTTGGGTGTATGCAAAGTTTCTTTTGCATTTAAAGAATCTGGATTTAAATTTCTTTTGCATTTAAAGAATCTGGATTTAATGAAACTTTCAATTTGTCTTATAAATATCCAATGTAAACAGCTGATTTCTAAATATATATTTACGTGGCCCAAAGTTGCACATTTAAAATTTTCAGACATGAAAATGTAATGCATTATAAAAAATTCACATAAGGTACGACCTACTGTACGACTGCAGCAAATATATAATTTCCTAATATGTATGTTTGTGTCTTAAATACCTATATAATGCAATTGTAATGTTCAAAGTATACATACAAAACTTCTTAGATCATATAAAAATAAACAAATGCAAATGCGTGGTTATTGTTTACAACGGCCATTCACTATTCAACCTTTGTAGAGTGAAGTGTTTTTCTGTGAATAAAAAATGGCGGCTAAGCATCCACTACTTCATCATAAACTAAATAACTTTTCAATATTTTGTTCTTTCGGGGATTTAGTGTCGACCGACGAAAAAAGCATTGCTTTTTTTTGGAAGAAATTGGTCTAATTCCCACTAAAACGTCAACTCCCCCACTCTATTAAGTTCGGTTGGATGTGGCGATGCTCACAAAAAAGCTCTAAGTAATAATGTGACAAAAATTGTCACCAATATCTGGCACTTTTCTTTTATAGAAAATACTGCCTTGAAAAAAATATAAAGATGACTTCGGCTCCCAAATCATGGAATTTTTACTAGACGTAAAAAAAGTGTACCCAGGATTTATCGATGGTGAAGAAAGTATGGGTTTGCAACTAAAGGACTTCTACCCTCCCACGGTTCACAGTGAGCACTTAGAGGGTGTTTTACCACCAAAACAAACTCGGCTTCTCACCATCAACGACGAACCCAATGAACTCGACAGTAACACCAGTACGGACGATGACTTCATTGACGTGACTTACATACCTTCTTAATACATTGAAAATTGACTTTACTATTTTTCACTAACTCTAACTAACTAACTAATACCAAAAAGCAAAAATCTCTTAAAAAAACTATTTTAGTAATTTTCTCAAAAACTAGAAGACATAAATCCATTCGGTTTTTTGTGTTCGATTCAGAATTGATATTTGCATTGATCACAAAAAGCCAATTCAGCGCAACATTTCACAATTTTGAGAAAAATTGGTCTACACTTTTTTTTCCATTTTTTTTAACGAAATTTTGAGTTTGCATGCCAATTTTTTAAAGACTCCCACCTGGAAAAAGAATCTAGTTTTCAATAAGGCCCTGGCAAGTTTTTCATAGTTATTAACAAGGGTCTAGCAAGGGTTACTATAGGCATTCGCTAGGCCCTCGCCAGTTATGAACCTTTTTGCCTTGTCAGTTGAATTCTGTCTAAGCCCTGACTAGTAAAAACTAGATTTGTTCCACATGTTTTGTTTTACATGGTTTTCCATTCAACCATTTCAGATATGGGGCTATATTATAGCCCCATATATAGATAGATATCTAGTTCCTCGATGCCCACCACCTTGGTTATACACTCTAAATGATCGTTGTCGTCTACAGTCCATGTCCATGGAATAATGGCTCCTTGCGGAATATCATCAACTTTGTGCACTTGTAGGTGTCTGGTACAGTTGGTTTTAGTCTGTATTATTGACGCGAGTCGATTCCTTGACGACGGCCAGTAGGATGATACTGTTGGTGGCTCCTAAAATTCTCAATGGTTTTTATTTCAAGAGGCACTTCTTGACTTCAGTGTACTTACCACGTGTCAGCTTGCTTATGAACTGGTGGTTATCCTGGTTGGTCCTATCTACAGCATAGTTCTCATAGTCCCTATATTCATGCCGTTTGCACTTACGTCGGTAAAAAAGCGTGCGTCATCGTTTATGCTTCTTAGGCGCGGCGGCGGTGCGCTTTCTCTTGCTTATATTGGGAGATTGGAAGCAAGGAGATTTCTTATAAATAAATTTGATGGCACAACAGCTCATGAAGAACTAGGGCCTAGTGACTTACAACTCTCAACCAATCCTGTGTGCGTGTCTGCAGGAATGGAGGGGACCTACAGTTTATTGCCGAATCCGAACGGCTAACGAGCGGCACTTTTCTGTGACAGGAGATACTCTTGGAGGATTTGTCAATTCCTCGCAAGAGGCAGTAGCCGTTTTTTTCTTTTAAATAAATAGGTGGCGAGGCTGGGGATCGAACCTTAGACCTCCGGCATGACGGTCCATCGCACTAACCATCACGCCAGGAGATTTCTTGCGCATGAAATATTGAATTAAATTAAACGATACTGACGTTTATGTGGTTTTTCTTTCAGCCAAAAAAAAATTGATCCCTGCCAGGGATTTTGATCCCGGACAAGTTTTTGCATTTCTTTCAACCAAAAAAAATCAATCCCTGATTTATTGAGAGATTTACACCTACATGAAACACGCACGTGCACACACACTTTTTATAAAACGTCATTTTGTGCTTTTGTGTGATTCTGTGATTTTCTTTTTCATTTGCATTCCGTTTTTGATTCTTTGCCTACAAAATTATTTTTTGGCGCCAAAGTTATCGTACTCTCCCCGAATAAACTGATTGAAAGTATTTTGCAAATAAATACAGATAACAGATATATCACTTGTAGTGTGGTCAAGATATTTCATACAACTTGGTAATCCATACGACTTTCGTTTACTATTTATAAAATTCCAAAACAGCTCGCTATTACTTTCAAGACCATTTTCAACTGAAAGAATATAATTGCACAAAAATTAATAAAAATTTATTTAAATAATTAAATTTACGTTAACAATCAAGGCCGAAGGCTTGAATTTTCTTTTTTTTGAGATTACTTAACCTCCTATTAAAGCAGACAGGATTAGAATTCTTTTTTGAATATTTTTCTGGTTGATATTTTTCAGTAGCACTGTTTAAGACTGATGAAAAGACAGCGTAGTCATTTTCTAAATCAAAACATCTTAAAATATTACGCCACGAAAAAGAAGTTAAATGCTCCACCATTGCATCAAAGTTAGCTTCTTGATAATTATGTACAATTATGTTATTTACATTTTCATTATTTAAATAATTATAAAACATAATATCGCCCTCAGTTACGAAGTGGTGTTGAGTATTATCTATAATGGGGTACTTAACAAATTCTAAACAAATATGAAATTCCTTGCCAACAAATACTAAATCAAGAATACGATTAAGATCATTGTATTCATTGTTAATTTGGATTAAATCATATTGGCTTAAAAAATCAATAACATAAGATTCAATTTCGCTTTGTTATTTCATAAAGAATTAAATATTTATCTTCCAAATGTAAGACCAATTTAACATTACCAATATTAAAATCGCCAGAAAAAATTACATGTTGTGTATTATTTAAACAATCTAAAACTTAGGTGGTATATAGCGTGATGTGACATATAATTCTGATTTGTCTATTTTTACAGAAACAATAAGTTGACCTATGTCTTGGTTGGGAGCTGAGGAGTTTGATTCTAACTCAATTTCTCGGCACGGCAGAGAAGCATGAACCGCAACCAATACTCCTCCACCCCTATCCATTCGTGTTTTAATTTTGCATCTATCCTTTCTGAAAATTGTATAATAATCCGAAAAAAATTCAGAAGTTAAATGGTTTTCAGACAACCAAGTCTCAGTTATAACTATTATATCATAACAAAATACAGAAAAAGAGGCAAAAACATTATTAAGTCTAGTTCTTAACCCACCTACATTTTGATAATAAAAAGATAAGCTCCTTCTTCCAAAATGGGTAGATGTAGAATTGAAATATGGATGCGGACACGGATGAGCAGCAGATTGATGAAATTCATTTGCAGAATATAAAGTTGTATTCTCAGATCTCTGAGAATTAGCATTTAATCGTTTTTTGGAACATATATGAACCCCTCTAGGCCAAAAATCCGCATCGTAGACTGTACTGGTGTACTCAATTGGGAAAATTATTTAAAATTCATTAAATTTAGTTTATGTTCTTTTTGTGTTTTTTCCTTTTTCTGTTTAAGTAAAAAACAAGAAAATCCTGAAGGGTTTGAAAATGCAAGTAAATTTGAAGCCATATAATCAATAATTGCATCTTTTTGTTGGGCTTTAATGATCGTTTTATTGGATGCAATTAATAAAAAAAAACTAATTCATCTTGGATTACCCTACGTTTCATTTGATGTCATTTCACTATTTACAAATATACCTATATACACAGCTATTAAAATAATAATGAAAAATTGGTAAATTTTGAAAAACCACACACAAATACCTAAATCACAGTTCTTAAAAATCTTACAGTTTTGTTTGACAGACAACAATTATTTCAAATATGATACAAAACTCTATAGCCAAACTTTCGGTATGCCAATGAGGAACCCACTATCCCCTACGATTGCTGATATTGTATTGGATCATTTAATTGACGAAACAATAGACAAGTTAAAAAAAATCAAGCTCAAAAATTAAATTTATTGTGAAATATTTCGATGACATTGTTGCAATAATCAACAAGAATGAGGCTGATAAAATACTGAAAACACTTAACGAGTATCACACAAAATTAAAATTTACAATTGAAATAGAAAGCAATAACCTACTTCCTTTTTTGGAGGTAAAACTTATAAGAAGTAACAACAAAATTTCATTTGACTGGTATAGCAAACCGATCTCATCAGGCAGAATGATTAACTACATGTCTTCTCAACCAATGAAATATAAGATAAATTCAGCGGTCAACCTCATCAATAAAGTATTAGATATAAGCGACGACATTTATCACAACGAAAACACTAGGAAAATACGTATGATTCTACAAATGAATAATTACCCAAACACTACCCGCCTGGAAAAAGAATCTTGTTTTCAATGAGGCCCTGGTAAGTTTTTCATAGTTTCTAACAAGGGTCTAGCGAGGGTAACTATTTGCATTCGCTAGGCCCTTGCCAGTTATGTACCTTTTTGCCTCGTCAGGTAAATCCTGTCTAAGCCCTGACTAGTAAGAACTAGATTTGTTCCACATATTTTGTTTTATGTAGTTTACCATTCTACCATTTTAGATATGGGGTCAGAGCCAGAGTTGTTAGTCACTCTATATACAGCCATATTAATAAAAAGTCACTGTCCGCTGCTTAACACACATGTTAGCTAGCACACGGATAGACAACTTGTTAGTTGAATAACTTTAATTATTAATAAACATATCATAATAGTTCAATATATGTAGCCGTGGCGTGATGGTTAGTGCGATGACTGTCATGCCGGAGGTCTAAGGTTCGATCCCCAGGTTCGATCCTGCAGACACGCACACAGGAATGGTTGAGAGTTGTAAGTCACTAGGCCCTAGTTCTTCATGAGCTGTTGTGCCATCAAATTTATTTATTTATTTTATCATAATAGTTCCAGTCTGTACCACTTATTGTACGGCAACTCTTTATCAAATCGTGGAATTTTTCTTATACATGTGTCACACGCATGTACTGATTGATGAAAAATATGCTTGTAGTTGAACCGGTTATTATGAAATGTAAGCATGTGTGTGTTATGAAGTTATCCATCCCTTAAACGCCAAATTTGGCGAGTTAAAGTTATCCGCTTGATGTCACCCATGTCACAGCCCATTACATATTTATTAATATAAATTGCAAGTTGACAGATGTGTTAGTCTTATCCTTCCGTTGTTTTCCGTTTATTGATACGGGGGATAATGTTTATCTAGTTAGACATCCAGTTCCTCGATGCCCACGACCCTGGCTTGGCTATCTAAATGATCGTTGTAATGTCCATGGGAAAATGGCTCATTGTATACTAGTCCTGGGTGATACAATTCTGCTGGACCCTAATCGATGAGGAGCAAATTGCGGTTCTCTTAATTCCTCGTTGACGTTTAGTTAAATGTAATTTACTTTGATGTATGTGCAAGTCATAGAAGAAGAAATACTTCTTTTTCAATGGTGCAAGTAGGTATGTGTGAAAGGCTTTGTAAATGGCCGCGTTCAACAGAAAATTTCAAAATCTGAAAATTCCGATTTTTTTTTTGTTGAACGCAAAAAAAAAAAACTGAAATTTCAGTCAAAAGCCGTTGTGTCAAAATCTCGTTTTTAATAGAATTTTCAAGTAATGTTTTCACTATAGGTACATAGTTAGTTACTCACAAGAGCCTCACCAGTATTTTATTAAATAAATGTCCTCAGTGAGGCGATGATAGGGGTCTGTCATGGTTTCCTCGTCTAGATTTTCCTTACCGAAAACTTGCCAGGGCCTTGCCTAAACTTGCCATTTTTCCAGGCGGGTATAATCAACGAACTCATAAACGACAAAATTCAGTTACTACAAAATAAAAATAAACAAAAATCACCAAAAGAAAAATCTGGCAACTCTAGATATTTTTCTTTAACCTACGTCCCACACCTCACTGGCAACTTAACACTAAACAACACAATACCGATTGACAGAGAAAGAACATCTTTCGCACACAAAGCAAACTTAAAACCAATCATACACAAAACAGAGCAACACAATATTATATACGAAATACCATGTAAAGGAAAATTAAACGAAGAGTGTAAAATGATATACGCAAACTAGCAGTGAGATTGTCAGAGCATGAAGCTGACATAAGACAAAAAAGAACAGCTACAGCACTCTCACAACACATGACGGACCACGATCACATGGCTGACTTTGAAAACGTCAAAATACTGGATAAAGAGAACCGCACCTCCACCCGCTATACGTTAGAAAGTCTTCGCATCCAACAAAAAATGAGAATAACAATGAACCACCAAGAAGACATCGACAACATCAGCTCTTTATACAGTGTTGCCATTAATATCTGATCTGTGATAGCAAAAAGTGATACTAGTTTTAATATCTGTTGTCCTAATAGTGTAAAATGTTAATTTATTAATGTGTGGAATTAATTTATTTATTTATTTGTTAATTTATTTAATTGTCAAAAAAGTCAGTCAATTTAAATGTAAAAATTAATTTTCTACAATGTAAGTGAAAACTTTTTATCGAAATCGTATAGTTTTCTTTGACTTATAAAAAAAAAACCCTGAGGAAGCCGGAAAAAAACTGGCGAAGCGTAGGGTAATCCAAGATGAATTTATTTTTTATCCAATAAAACGATCATTAAAGCCCAACAAAACCAAAAATTATAGAATTTATTATATGATCAATCAACATAACACTTCAATTGCATCTTTTGTTGTGTCAGGATGAAAACAAGAAATATAGAAGCATTTAATTTTGCGCATTACCTTAAGGGGAGGTTTCCCTCAAGAAAATAGGTGGGAACTTCACGTTTAGCTGTATAGCATCCACAATTTTTCAAATATTTTATTGAAACAAAAGGATTTTGATTGAAAAATATTAGGCAAACATATTTGTTTACTTTAAAAATTAAAAAAAAAATTCTTTGTACCTCAAATCCGCTACAGAAAATAAAATATCCACAATTTTACGGAAGGGTTTCGATGAATCACTGGGGCATATTTTAGAAATCATTTTTTTATTTTTTTTATATTTTTTTTTGTAAGAAAATAAATGTTTAAAGTTAATAATAATGTTTTTTGTTTAATAATTTTATAATTTATTCCAAAAAAAAAAATGGGCAATTGTTCATAATATAAGCGAATTTACAAGGTAATATGGTTACGCGATTTGACAAAACTTCAAAAGTTTTGAAGGTAACGATCCCAAATCGGGTATATTTCAAAGTCAATAAATATGGTGTGTTATTTAAATTTTTTTCAATTTTTTAAAAATACATATAAAAGTGATCTTAGGTCAAACACAAAAAAAATACGTTTTTTTTTGGTAATATTTTTTTCAAGATCCTGGGGCAAAGTCTTGCTATTTTTTTCTTTTTTTGAAATTATTTATGTTTTAAAGAAAATATGTTTAATAAATCAATTTCGTCAAAATTTTCTTATTTTTTTGTTCATAACATAATTTAAAATGCAATTTTATTTATCAACATTTGAAACGTCATTGTGAAGAAAGGATAGCTTACTCAATTTTCAGTTATTTTTATTATTTTTTTTTCAATATTTTTTTAACTAGTTTCGAGGGCAGAAACAAAAATTACTTGCATAAGTTTTTTTATTAAAATAATAGAAAAAGGTTCTATTTCGCATTTTTTAACAACAAATTTCCTTGCACACGCACACAAAGAAGCATGCAGTTCACAAGAATTCCGCTCCATCAGCGCGGGTAATTTGCAAGAAAAATTTCCCACATTCGCTCTCACTCTCCTGTCTTTTTTTTTTGTGTTGACTTCTTCGTCAATGATCTCTCATCTTACAGAAAATATAAAAAATTATTTTTTGGTCGTCGAAGGTCGCGGAGGGATTTAGGTAGACACAATTTTTTTAACTGTGTGCAGTTAGGTAGTATATATTTCTAATGACGTGATGGAATAGACTTATGTATAATTTTGCTAAGCTAACTTGAGGTTGCTTTTTACTTTTGAATGAATGCATGGTTACATTATGTCTTTGTGTCGTTCGATGCGATCAATGGGTATACACCCAAGATTTTTTGAGGCAGGGAATAAGGAAATTAGTAATTCTGAAGATGTTTTTGATAAAATGTTCGTGTCTGCGAAAAAATGTGTATAGGTAGGTAGGAAGTTAGTAAGGTATCTATCATTTATTTTTCAATGGGGATGTTTTAAAGAAAATAGGGAAAAATCTATGAAAAATCTTTGACGTACGCAAAATTAAAATACAGTTTTGAAGATAGGTTGATTCTTAGTAGGTACGTATTTATGCATAAAGTGAAGATTGCCTCATGATTGGGCAAATTTGCTTGCCGACTGCTCCATCAGCGCGGGTCATTTGCAAAAAAAATTTGCAAAATTCAGTCTCACTGTTTTGTCTTTTTGTTTGCTCTGATGTTGACTCCTATGTATTATCTATAGTTGTTTTTTCTTTCTCATCTCATAGGAAAAAATCTATAAAAAATCTTTGACGTATGCAAATTTTGAATACAGTTTTGTAGATAGGTTGATTATTAGTAGGTACGTAAAGTATTTATGTAGGTATAAAGTGAAGTTTGCCTCATGATTGGGCAAATTTGCTTGACCACTACGCCATCGTAAAAATATATTGTTTTTAACTTTCCATTGGAAATTATTGTAAATGGTCCGATTGGGATCGAAAATTTGAACATTTCTTCACGTTTCCAGCTCTGGAATACCTACAAATTTATCGATTTTAAGGCGCCAGTTATAGCTATCATTGAAATTCGTGCTAAACCCTTAACGTCTAAAAATGAATCATTAAAATGTTCAATGATGAATTTCAATGATAGCTATTACTGGCGCTTAGAGATGCCTATGTAGTATGTATACGTACGTTCGTGATCTTTTTTCGTCGACGATATTTTGAGAACAAATAAAGGTATCGACATCAAATAAAGTTTATTTTATTGATAATAAGGCAATAAAGTGTAAAAAAGGCTTTCAGAAAAATTCAATTAGCTCTTGTATTTTATTACAGTAAATAAAAAAGTTGTAAAATTGCTGAAATGTGGAATATTATATTTAAAAAAAACCTGCTAAAAATTGTTAAAAATGATTTTCGGCTCGAATATCTTGAGAACACACAAAGATATTGACTTCGGGCTTATATTATTCTATTGGTACACAAAACCATAGTTAATGCTTTGTAGACCTCCCCGTGGTGAACGTCGGGTGCCTAGTACCTTAACTGAAGATGGGGTTCCAATCCCTGTGGACGGTTTAGGTGGCAGCAAATGAGAGAGGGGGGGAGAAGTGTTCCCACTAAGGCACTTCTCCTTTATCCAGGCGGCAGCGGAAGAATTCCCCAGATGGAATCAACGGTGGCGTCTACAGTTCCAGTCAGGTTGAACTACTTAGTGAACACCTTATATGGGCTACTACGACGTATTCGTAGCTCAGGCCTATAAGGAGCGGTTTATCCGGCTCCCCGTCCTTGGAGTTATAATAAGGATCTGGTCCTCCAGGCTAGGGGGTTGTGCGTCGGGGTGACTTCCCTACCACGGAAAAAATGTCGGTTCCGAAACGACAACAAGCCTCGGATATGGATGATTTTAATGTTGACGACCCCAGCAAACGAAACAAGGACAACGAATTTCGGATCTGCACGTGGAATGTCCGGACCTTAAACAGGCCACGTGCAGCCGAACAATTAGTGGAGAACCTGGATAGGCTAAAGGCTGATGTAACAGCCATCCAGGAAGTGCGATGGGATGGAGAGGGCATACGAAGGATGCAATCGTGTGACATCTACTTCGGCGAGTGCTGCAAGGAGCAGGGGCAGCGGCTCTTTGGTTGTGGTTTTGTGGTAAGGGGAAGACTTAGGCAAGAAGTCTTGGGCTTCAGAAATGTAAGCGAGCGCCTGGTCACAATCCGCATCAAAGCAAAGTTCAAAAACATCACGTTGATCTGTGCCCATGCCCCAACGGAAGAAAAGGATGACTCAACCAAAGAAGAATTCTACGATCTCCTCGAGGATACGTATGATAGGTGCCCCAAGTACGACGTCAAGATTATTCTTGGCGACTTCAACGCCAAGATCGGAAAGGAGGGCATCTTTGGTTCGATAGTCGGAGGACACAGCCTGCACGACAACACTTCCGGTAACGGACTCAGGCTCATTGATTTCGCGGCGGGGCGAAATGTCATCATAGCAAGCACTCAATTCCCACACCTCAATATACACAAAGGGACCTGGCGGTCTCCGGATCAACGAACCGTCAACCAGATTGATCATGTTGCGATAGACGCCAGACATGCTTCCAGTATCCTGGATGTCCGAACGTTCCGAGGTGCCAACATAGACTCGGATCACTACCTAGTGGTAGCGCAAGTACGTATGCGGATATCCATGACGCCACAACGACGAGCGAATGCTGTAAAACGATTTAACGTCGCGAAGCTAAAATCGCAAGAGATAGCCAGGACTTTTGCAGACCACGTCTCTCTTAAACTCTCAACAAGCCTGCCACAAGCATCATCTGTAGAGGACCAGTGGAAGCACTGCCAAAATGCCATCAAAAGTGCCGCTACTGATGTACTGGGTTTCACTAGGCCACCACAACGAAACCCCTGGTTCGATGAAGAATGCAGACTGGCGCATGAAGCAAAGAACGAGGCCTACCAAGCCATGCTGCAGGCTAGAACCAGAGCTGCTGAGAGAGCAGCCCGGGAGCTCTACGGGCAAAAACGAAGGGAGGAACGCCGACTTCTCAGGAGGAAAAAGAGAGAGCATGCGAAGCGGGCGGTCGAGTCTATTGAGGACTGTAGCGGCAGGGGTGATGTTCGGAAATTCTACCGAAGGGTGAGGCAAACTACCCAGGGTTACAAGGCCAGAACGGAAGCCTGCCGAGACGAGAGTGGGAATATGGTGGTAGACACACAGTCGGTGCTGAGGATCTGGAAACAACACTTTTCTAGACTGCTAAACGGCGAAGATGGCCAAAATTCCGCTGTAAGACAGAACACTCCATTCAACCTGGACGATGATGGTCAAAACTTCCGTCCACCCGACCTAAATGAAGTGCGGTTAGCGATAGCCAAGCTTAAAACGTACAAGGCTGCTGGTGCGGATGGCCTGCCAGCCGAGCTATTCAAAGCAGGGGGAGATGACTTGGTAGGGAGTGTACACCAGCTTATCTCCAAAATTTGGTCGGAGGAAAGTATGCCCGATGAATGGAACCTCGGTATAGTGTGCCCTATCCACAAGAAAGGAGATGCTCTGACCTGTTCCAACTACAGAGGTATAAGTCTCCTCAACGTCGCATACAAAATCTTGTCATCTGTACTGTGTGATCGCTTAAAACCGTTTGTCAACGATCTGATCGGCCCCTATCAGTGTGGTTTTAGGCCCGGCAAATCAACCGTCGATCAAATGTTCACACTCCGACAGATTTTGGAAAAAACCCAGGAGTTTCAAATCGATACACACCACCTCTTTATCGATTTTAAAGTCGCATATGATAGCGTAGACAGAGACGAGCTATACAGGGCCATGGCGCATCTCGGCATCCCTGCCAAACTCGTCCGCTTGTGCAGGATGACGATGGAGAAATCTCGCTGCTCCGTCAAAGTCGGCAAGAACACCACCGAACCCTTTGATGTCGAGAAAGGTTTGAGGCAAGGCGACGCGTTATCATGCAACCTCTTTAACATCGTACTTGAAGCAATTGTACGCAACTCGCAAGTCAACAACAGTGGTACAATTTTTCAAAAGTCCGTTCAACTACTTGCTTATGCAGATGATATTGAC
The DNA here is from genome assembly GCA_947049315.1 of Epistrophella euchroma. NCBI lineage: Eukaryota > Metazoa > Arthropoda > Insecta > Diptera > Syrphidae > Epistrophella > Epistrophella euchroma. Next base: position 64,374,602 of record OX346245.1, read on the forward strand.
ATCATTGGAAGAACGAAGCGAGCTGTCACTGGTGCGTTTGCAAGTATTGAATCGGAGGCGGCGAAAATGGGTTTGGCTGTTAATGAGGACAAGACGAAGTATATGCTATCATCGATAAAGGAATCTCAACATCGTCGACTCGGGCAAAACGTCACGATGGATAGGTACAACTTCGAAGTTGTCAAAGACTTTGTCTACCTGGGCTCCACTATAACATCGCAAAATGACATCAGTGCAGAGATCAAACGAAGAATTACTCTTGCCAATCGCTGTTTCTTCGGGCTAAGAAGGCATTTGAGTAATAAAGCCCTCTCTCAAAGAACCAAGGAGACCTTATATAAGACCCTTATCATCCCGGTCCTGCTGTATGGGGCAGAAGCATGGACCCTGACAAAAACGGATGAGAATCTACTTGGGTGCTTTGAAAGGAAGATTCTTCGGGTTATCTTCGGTCCAGTATGTATCGATGGAGTATGGAGGAGAAGATTCAACAACGAGCTTTACGGGCTTTACAGCGACGTCGATCTGGTCAAAAAGCTTAAAATACAGCGGCTAAGATGGCTGGGACACGTGGAGCGTATGGACACCAACGCACCAGCCCGACGAGTCTTCGAATCTACCCCTGACGGTCTGCGCAGCAGAGGAAGACCCCACCTTAGGTGGCGCACACAAGTGGAGAACGACCTCAACCAACTTGGAGTGCGTAACTGGAGGCAGCTAGCTAGGGACCGAGCTGGCTGGAGGGGCTTGTTGGTTGAGGCCGTAGTCCATCCTGGGCTGTGAGCGCCATCTAAAGTAAAGTAAGTAAAGTAAGTAAGAGTTTGTAAAAAAATTCAATTGACAGTTTTGACAAAACTATAAAAGAAACTGCTAAAAATTAAAAAAAAAAAAATTTCGTGTTGCATATATTTAGAGCAAACAGCCCAACATTTGTTTTCAAAGATTTTGAATTAGTCCTTTTTTTTATAAAAAATAACATCGGATATTTTTTTTTTATTATATTGCAATTTTCTCCTTACTAGACGTGTGTTCATAAAAAAAATTATAAAATATTTGTTTTTGTTTAATTGTAATTTGTAATTAGGCTACAGACTAGGGCTCCTAACCGTAGGTACTTATAGGGTGATTTGCATAGATATAGTGTAGAATAAAAGCTAGAGCATATATGTAGGTTGGGTCGAGATTTGAGACAAGAAAAAAAATTGCATACGAATGAGGGTGTATTCCCTCTCGGTTAGCAATTTTCTAAAAAATTATTAAAAAACAACGGTAACGATAACAATGCTTTGCTATACCTTTTTGTAAGGCCAGAAATCTTTTATTTAATTTTTTTAAATAACGTTGTTTTAGTGAACAGTTTGGGTAAATTAATTTTTAAACTCCAAATTTGGAAAACAAAATTTAAAAAATTGTGTTCATTCGGAAGCTTTTTCGCCGACGATATCTCAAGAACGACTTCAAATAAATTTTTTTTACAGATAATAAGTCCTAACGTGCAGAAAGGATTTTCAAAAAAAAAATTCAATTAAGTAGTGGCTTTTTTATTACAGAAATTTTAAAAACAAAGTTGTAAGAAGGCTTGTTTTTCGAATATCTCTAGAACCAATAATGCCTGGTTTCATTCTATGCATAATGACGTACAGAAAAATTGGTGGTACTTTTTTTTTATTAAAAAAAACATTACAAATTGTTAAAAAATATCGAATATCTTGAAAACACATAAAGATATTAACTTCGTGTTAACTTTATTTAATAACATCGGGTGTCGAGTTTCAAAGGGAACCAATTGGAAGTTATCAGTGTGGGTCAAATCCTCTTTGTTTCTGTTTTAAGACAATTTTTTAGAAAATTGCCATCCTGGCTAAACGAGTCGAATAGACCCTTACTCATATAAAATTTTTTTTTATCTCGAGTCTCGACCCAACCTATATGCTCTAGCTTTTATTCATCACCCTTTTTTAGATAACTGCCTATACCGGCTGAATCGGGGATAATGGATTTATGATTTATGTTTTATCTCGACCCATCTGCACGCTCTTACGCACACCTTAGGTATGTAATATAGGTAACATGTATATATGACATATATATAACTAAACGTTGACTTTACTAATGCAATCCATTTATCTACCACCTACATACGTCACTTGAGAAATCTATTTTGCATCAAAATAATATCTACCAATTTACATTGTGCCGTCCCGAACCTGAAAAAAAAAGACCCAGGTCTCAACAAAATTTGTTCTTTTTTAACAGTTTATTAAAAAAAAAATACCTATTCTACCTAGGTATTCATCCTAATTTTTTCATACCTACCTAAGTTAATTTTTTTATTTTAGTCATGCACAAAAATCCTCAAAACAAAAACTAGGTACATTTATAAAAAATAATAAATGACCACGAACGAACGAAAGTAGGTATATACCTGTATCCAAAACATGGAAAAAAGAAAAGTTTTGCCACCAAACCTAAAAGAAAACAACAAAATACTTAGGAATTAAAAAAAAATCAAAAACGCTGTTCCTTTCCCCGCCAATAAATCTCAGCAGCATTACCTTCTGTCTTCCTGCTTTAGCTCACATATTGCTAGCTATATGTAAAGTACGCATACACAATGTTTTTTTTTTTTTTTCGATCTTGTCTTGCTACTTCTCGTGCATTCTGCTTGTGCGATGCGTATGTGCGTAAGTGCGTAACTCTGTCTCTGGCTCTCAGAGTAATTTCCTTTTTACATATGGTACCTTTTTGAATTCTCTTGTTCTTGTTCTTGTCTAACTACTTCTAGTAGTACTGCTTCTGCCTGTGCGTTTCGTATGTGCATAACTCTGTCTCTGGCTCTGAGAGAAAATAGAGAAATTTTTTCACAAAAAGGACTGACTTTGAAGAAAAGGGAAATTAATTCTTTCACTAATACATTCAAATGCATCTACATGAAATCTGAGTTTGCTTCTGAAGGGAACCTACCCTTAATGCTTTCACATTGTACCCTGGTACAATATACAATGCCTTGTGTACGATTAGCTACATTTGAACTTTTCTCTTTTTCAACAGGCGCAGAAAGAAATCTCGTCACGCTGACGTCTCGTTTTCTCGTCGAATTTTGAAACAGCCTTTAGTTCTGTCAGAACCTGCGGACAGTGAAGATGGGGAAACCTCCGCAGTCAACGAGACACCAGCACCATCAATCATATCATTCCCTTTATTCGAAGCTTTCACATTGCACGTAGCTTTCGCAAAATCGTCACTCTGCATGTAAGAGTAGAAATTGCTTATTGATGCTTTTGTGTTGGACTTTGATGATGTTGTTTTTTTTTTTGTTTTATTGGTAAGCGGATTTTTATTAACACCTTTTAAAGCAGGAGATTGAGTGATGGTGATCTTTGGCGCGGATCGAGGAAAAGAAGAAATATTTTTCTCTTTAAGCATTTGTAATTTTCGTGCATTTCAAATGAAAACTCGAACTACAAACTCCGCACCGAACCAAATCAGATATCGAAGTGAAAAAATTACAATGAGAACAATAGTTTTCCATAATTTAAACAATAGCAAGAAGTGCATAGACTGTCTGTTAAGAGAGCAAGACTGTGATAATTTCTAAAAGAACCCGCCTGGAAAAAGAATCTAGTTTTCAATAAGGCCCTGGCAAGTTTTTCATTGTTACTAACAAGGGTCTAGCAAGGGTTACAATAGGCATTCGCTAGGCTCTCACCAGTTATGAACCTTTTTGCCCCGTCAGATAAATTCTGCCTAAGCCCTGACAAGTAAAAACAAGATTTGTTCCACATATATTCTCCATGGTTTTTATTTCAAGAGACACTTCTTGTTGTTGTGTTGCTTCGAAGACTTCAGTGTCCTCACCACGTTTCAGCTTGAACTGGTGGTCATCCTGGTTGGACCTGTCTCCAACATAATTCTCATGGTACCTATCCTGCCGTTTGTGTGCATTTACGTGTCGGTTTAAAAACGTGCAGCGTCCGGTAGTGTCATCGTTTGTGATTCTGCGGTGATGCGCTTTCTGTTGCTTATATTGAGAGGTTTGGAGGTATTCAAAACACGTTTTTTCTTGTTTAAGATAATACAAGTTGACTAATTTCACGAATTAACCGCGAATCTATTTTATTATAAAACACTGACACTAAAAAATTCTTCCACTTGCTTTTTAGGTAGAACAACCTAGAACAGATTTCTAATAAATGTCAAAATCAGTTGTGATTCTGTCTGCAGTTGCGATTTTACTACTTGACACACCGATTCACAGTCATTATTTAAATAAAAGTTCTCAGCGAGGCACTAATAGGGGCCTGTCATGTTTTCCTCTTCCATGTTTTCCTTACCGAAAACTTGCCGGGGCCTTACCTAAACTTACCAAAAACTTGCCATTCTTCCAGGCGGGAATTGACTTAATACAGAAAAAAAATTATTAAAAAACAACGGTAATGGTTACAACCGCATGCAATACTTTTTTGTAAAGTCAAAAATCTTTGGTTTTATTTTGTTTTTAATTTTTGTTGTTTTAAATAATTTTTTTCAAAAATAAATTTTCAAATTTACGGGGTGAAATAGACCCTCCTCCTATGCGATTTTTTTCTTATCTCGACTCGGCCTATAGGCTATAGCTTTTTGTCACACCTTAAGTAAATCACCCTGTATACATATATGTATGTAGGTAGGTGCCTTTGTACAAAGGGTAGTCTTAGGTACCTACATACCTATACTCTCATTATAAAAAGTTTGGAAGTTTGGTAGGTATATAGATTTCAGACAAGAATAAAATCGTATGAAAGGGGGGTCTTCTTTCCTCTGCTAAGGCAAGAAACGCAATTTTCTAAAAAATCGACTTGAAAATTTAATTTTCTAGTTAAAAACTAAAAACCGGATGCCTTAGTCTTAGTTTTTGAAAAAATTCAAAATAAAAAAACTAAGTTTTTCTAAACTCGACTTCATTTTTATTAATGATGTAAAATATTGAACAAAATTAGTTTGAACACAATCTTTTTCACGAACTATTAAAATATTAATTATATTATATATTAATTTAAAACAATTTAAATTAAAAACCAAATAAAATAGCAGAGCTCTGGTTTTAAAAACAATATGGCATGAGATTGTAAGTATTGAATAAAAGTAAATGGAATGAAATGAAACAAGTTTTTCTTAAATAAGTTTTTTATTGGTTATTTCTAGTAGGGGGTACTGCAAGGAATCGTACAGCCTCTTTATGTAGTCCAGCGAAATTTTACTCCAGACTAATTTAATGGCTAAAATAAGAGATTCTTACTTACTTACTTTACTTAAGATGGCGCTCACAGCCCAGGATGGACTACGGCCTCAACCAACAAGCCACTCCAGCAAGCTCGGTCCTTAGCTAGCTGCCTCCAGTTACGCACTCCAAGTTGGTTGAGGACGTTCTCCACTTGTGTGCGCCACCTAAGGTGGGGTCTTCCTCTGCTGCGCAGACCGTCAGGGGTAGATTCGAAGACTCGTCGGGCTGGTGCGTCGGTGTCCATACGCTTCAAGTGTCCCAGCCATCTCAGCCGCTGTATTTTCAGCTTCTTGACCAGGTCGACGTCGCTGTAAAGTCCGTAAAGCTCGTTGTTAAATCTTCTCCTCCATACTCAATCGATACATACTGGATAGAAGATCACCCGAAGAATCTTCTTTTCAAAGCACCCAAGCAGATTCTCATCCGTTTTTTACAGGGTCCATGCCACTGCCCCATATAGCAGGACCGGGATGATTAGGGTCTTATGTAAGGTCTCCTTGGTTCTCTGAGAGAGGGCTTTATTACTCAAAAATGCCCTCTTAGCCCGAAGAAACAGCGATTGGCAAGAGTAATTCTTCGTTTGATCTCTGCACTGATGTCATTTTGCGATGTTATAGTGGAGCCCAGGTAGAAGTCCTTGACGACTTCGAAGTTGTAACTATCCATCGTGACGTTTTGCCCGAGCCGACGATGTTGAGATTCCTTTCTCAATGATAGCATATACTTCGTCTTGTCCTCATTAACAGCCAAACCCATTTTCACTGCCTCCGATTCAATACTTGCAAACGCGCCAGTAACAGCTCGCTTCGTTCTCCCAATGATGTCAATATCATCTGCATAAGCAAGTAGTTGAACAGACTTTTGAAAAATTGTACCTCTGTTTTTGACTTGCGAGTTGCGTACAATTGCTTCAAGAACTATGTTAAACAGGTTACATGATAACGCGTCGCCTTGCCTCAAACCTTTCTCGACATCAAAGGGTTCGGTGGTGTTCTTGCCGACTTTGACGGAGCAGCGAGATTTCTTCATCGTCATCCTGCACAAGCGGACGAGTTGGGCAGGGATGCCGAGGTGCGACATGGCTCTGTATAGCTCGTCTCTGTCTACGCTATCATATGCGACTTTGAAATCGATAAAGAGGTGGTGTGTATCGATTTGAAACTCCTGGGTTTTTTCTAAAATCTGTCGGAGTGTGAACATTTGATCGACGGTTGATTTGCCGGTCCTAAAACCACACTAATAGGGGCCGATCAGATTGTTGACAAACGTTTTTAAGAGATCACACAGTACAGATGACAAGATTTTGTGTGCGACGTTGAGGAGACTTATATCTCTGTAGTTGGAAAAGGTCAGAGCATCTCCTTTCTTGTGGATGGGGAACACTATACCGAGGTTCCATTCATCGGGCATACCTCCGACCAAATTTTGGAGATAAGCTGGTGTATACTCCCTTCCAAGTCATCTCCCCCTGCTTTGAATAGCTCGGCTGGCAGGCAATCCGCACCAGCAGCCTTGTACGTTTTAAGCTTGGCTATCGCTAACCGCACTTCATTTAGGTCGGGTGGACGGAAGTTTTGACCATCATCGTCCAGGTTGAATGGAGTGTTCTGTCTTACAGCGGAATTTTGGCCATCTTCTCCGATCAGCAGTCTAGAAAAGTGTTGTTTCCAGATCCTCAGCACCGACTGTGTGTCTACCACCATATTCCCATTCTCATCTCGGCAGGCTTCCGTTCTGGCCTTGTAACCCTGGGTAGTATGCCTCACCCTACGGTAGAACTTTCGAACATACCCCCTGCCGCTATAGTCCTCAATAGACTCGACCGCCCGCTTCGCATAGAGAACATGCGAAGCGGGCTGAGAAGTCGGGGTTCCTCCCTTCGTTTTTGCCCGTAGAGCTCCCGGGCTGCTCTCTTAGCAGCTCTGGTTCTAGTCTGCAGCATTGCTTGGTAGGCCTCGTTCTTTGCTTTATGCGCCAGTCTGCATTCTTCATCGAACCAAGGGTTTCGTTGTGGTGGCCTAGGGTTTCGTTGTGGTGGTCAGTAGCGGCACTTTTGATGGCATTTTGGCAGTGCTTCCAATGATCCTATACAGATGATGCTTGTGGCGGGCTTGTTGAGAGTTTAAGAGAAACTTGGTCTGCAAAAGTTAAATCGTTTTACAGCATCCGCTCGTCGTTGTGGCGTCATGGATATCCGCATACGTACTTGCGCTATCACCAGGTAGTGATCCGAGTCTATGTTGGCACCTTGGAACGATCGGACATGACAGGATACTGGAAGCATGTCTGGCGTCTATCGCAACATGATCAATCTGGTTGACGGTTCGTTGATCCGGAGACCGCCAGGTCCCTTTGTGTATATTGAGGTGTGGGAATAGAGTGCTTGCTATGATGACATTTCGCCCCGCCGCGAAATCAATGAGCCTGAGTCCGTTACCTGAAGTGTTGTCTTGCAGGCTGTGTCCTCCGACTATCGAACCAAATATGCCCTCCTTTCCGATCTTGGCGTTGAAGTCGCCAAGAATAATCTTGACGTCGTACTTTGGTTGAGGGGATGGGCACAGATCAACGTAATGTTTTTAAACTTAGCTTTGATGCGGATTGTGACCAGGCGCTCGCTTACATTTCTGAAGCCCAAGACTTCTTGGCTATGTCTTCCCCTTACCCCAAAACCACAACCAACAAGCCGCTGACCCTGCTCCTTGCAGCACTCACCGAAGTAGATGTCACGCGATTGCATCCTTCGTATGCCCTCTCCATCCCATCGCACTTCCTGGATGGCTGTAACATCAGCCTTTAGCCTATCCAGGTTCTCCACTAATTGTTCGGCTGCACGTGGCCTGTTTAGGATCCGGACATTCCACGTGCTGATCTGAAATTCATTGTCCTTGTTTCGTTTGCTGGGGTCGTCAACATTAAAATCATCCATATCTGAGGCTTGTTGTCGTTTCGGACCGATATTTTTTCCGTGGTAGGGAAGTCACCCCGACGCACAACCCCCTAGCCTGGAGGACCAGATCCTTATTATAATTCCAAGGACGGGAAGCCGGATAAACCGCTCCTTATAGGCCTGAGCTACGAATACGTCGTTGTAGCCCATATAAGGTGTTCACTAAGTAGTTCAACCTGACTGGAACTGTAGACGCCACCGTAGATTCCATCTGGGGAATTCCTCCGATGCTGCCTGAAAAAAGGAAAAGTTCCTTAGTGGGAACACTCCTCTCCCCCCCTTTCTCGTCTGCTGCCGCCTTAAACAGTCCACAGAGATTGGAACCCCATCAATTAAATGTACTAGGCACCCGATGTTCACCACTTGGAGGTGAGAGTAGGAGTTAATAGACAGAGTTTCGCTTTTAAAAAAAGCTTGTGGACGCTTGTGGACGCTTGTGTCCTCTTGAATGCACCGCGTTGTCTACCATTTGAACATCACAATAAGAGATTCTCTGTCCTAAAACTGACGGCCAGATTAATAAGCTTTTCGTACTAACCATTCCCAAATATTTTCAATATGGTTCAGGGTAGTTGAGTACGGCGGCCATTGAAGCAATTCCACATTCTGATCCTCAATCTAATTTTTAACAATGCGTGCGGCGTGCCGTGTGGATGGGGGCGTTATCCTAATGAAAAGTCCAGCTTATGGGTCCATAAATATCCGAACATTTTGGAAAATTTCTTTTTAAGATCCCCTAGTAAGTAATTGTAGTCATTTTTTGATAATTGGAACTCAAGCTCAATAGTGCCATAGTAGCTAACTGCTCCCCATACCATAACACCGCCTTCTCGACTATGATGTCGTGTCAAAAAACGTTCTTCTTTTCTCACATCGTGAAAGTAATAGTTAAAGCCATCAGGGCCATCAAAATTAAACTTTTTCTCTTCCGAAAAAATTACGTGAAGCCATTCATTTTCCCAACTCATATGGAGTCTAGAAAATTCTAAACGCATGCATTTCGTTGCTGATTTAGAAGTGGTTTCTTTTGGAGTTTCAATCGTTTAAGATGATTTGCACTTTTAATTACTCTAAGGACTGTTGAAACACTTACACTTACACCAGTTTTTGTTTTATTTTCGCCGCAAAATCACACGCATTAGAATCGCATCTTAAAATTGCTCTTCCACCGACTGCTGTTGTTGCCGTTTTTTACCTCCTTTCATGTTTTTTTCCGTACGAATCTTGATTTTTTAAATGGGAATAGATCACACTAAAACATCATTAAATTTTGTAAGCTATAGCCCGCACGGTTATTCCTTGTTCTCTTAATAAAACGATTTTAACTTTTTCAACACTATTTAGAGATTTTGACCTACCCATCTTTATTTAAATTTCAATTAAACGATTAAATTTCATTTCAACTGTTGATCTAATGTGCCAAAAACCTCAGAACGCTCATAAATAATGAAGATAATGACCTTGTGTCTATTCAGTTGACGCAAAAAAAATTTGCATTTTCCATATGGAACGCTTTTCCAGATGCGAGAGAAAATATAGCGGTACTTTTTGAATTATTCTTTATGATTTCTTTTCTCAACATCATAAGCCAACAATTAGTATCATAGGATGATGCCCTAACGCACAAGGTTTGGAAAAAATGGAAAACGAACCTTAGAAAATTTGTGTGCTTATTCAGTTGAAGCGAAGTGTACATATAGTTATAATAAAAAAAAATAAATACCTACTGTCGAATTACATAGGCTGAGTTCCAAAATTCATCAGATGCGCATTTACTGCGCAAACTGCGAATCCAAAAATTTTTTAGCTGCTTCGATTAAATTTTTGTTTGCATTCCGCAACGTCAGACTTATGCAATGTAATATTTCTATAAAGCATCAAGTTTGCGTTGTTGATGCGTATGAAAAATGTAGACATTACGCATAAAAACATTTTCTACATTTTGGAACTCATGCATACTTTTCTATTTAATTAATTAAAAAAAAAAAAAAACTATTAAAATAAAAATACAAGTTTTGTTTGAGAAGTAGGCACACCTACACACTGTATTATACAGAAATCTTTTTGTCGAAAAATGTCCAATTTTTCCTTTTTCTCAAAATTATGGGTGGAGGCCACAAGCAAGAGAAAACTCTCTTAATTTTGTTCAAAGTCCCGGTTAGAAGAACTAATCCAATAGATTTTATAGTGGAACCTTGTTTTATCTCAATATTAGCTGCATTTTATTTTCCCCCAGATCTAATCTGGATCAGATCATGATAATAAAACAAACTGGATCACAAATTTATTTATTTCTCACAGTTGGCTTTATTTGCACAATAAAATTGACAGAAGGAAAATTTTCACAAATATTATTTGAAATAATATTTCGTATTGAATGTTTAAAATGGAACAGTTTTATTTTTTTAGTTTAATTTTCATTAAGTTAATAGTTTTTATGTATTTTTTCCGTGCCTCGCAACGCGTCGTCTCTATTGAATGAAGAAAAACTTATAAAAAAAAATTGGAATGATGGCGGCATTTGTTTGATTTCGAGAATTTTTAATTTTATTGACTTTTTTCTGTAAATCTCAGCAGTGGTACCAACCTATAAAATTAAAATATTGCTAGGGAAGTGTTCAAAAAATGGATTTCGAAATCCAAATCTAGAAGCAGACCTGGATCTTGTGTTGTTTTTGTATTACTTGTATTTATGTTTCCAAATCCAATCCGGATCAGATCTGGGGAAAAATAAAATACAGCTATTAATAACTTCATGAAAAAATAAAAAAAAATAAAAATAAAAATATACCTGCAGCATCTTTGATTGGCCAGAATTAGAGATCAAAAGTAAAACTCAACCTTTTCAAAGGTCTCCAAATAACGCTTATCCTCAGATCTTAAAAAATGGTCACCTAAAAACCATTTTAAAAAAATTTTGGTTGGGTTAACTCAGTGAGAAACTTTTATTTTGACTTTTTTAGGTTTTGGTCAAACACTGACCACTTATCGCTGAGAAAAAAAAATAAATCTCTTTTAAAGATTTATATTCTTTTCGGTCCGTTACAAACCTCTGACATTGGAATAGTGCGTGACATTAGTGAAAGTGACGATGGGACGAAGGTCAAACTGTAGTGTAATAATAATTTTAATAATTTTTTTTCTATTTCAAGTCGACTTTTTAGAAAATTGCCTCTTCCACAAGGGGAAATAGACCCCATCCCATTTGATCTCAATTCTCAATTCATTCAATTCAATCTACATGCTCTAGCTTTTTGTCACACCGAGTGCGAATCACCCTGTTTATACATTATGTATGTACATATGCATATACATTGTACATATGTACAACACACGTGATCGTATATTTTGATTATTTATTAAAAACAAAAATATTACTTATAGTCTAAGATCCCGCCATAGAAGCACCTACCCTCATCGAGGTACCAGATAAAAAGTATACAGTTTTGTAGGTAGTGCCTAAAGCCTAGTATTCAGTTCTTTTGAATAAAAAAAAAAACTATTGTGGTAATTTCTTTTTTCGAGAAAAAAATATCTGTGGTGAAACAAATTTTTTTAGTTCAACTATTACACGGTGCCTCAAGAGTCATGACTCTCCGATGTTTTGTCTCTTTCATACTCATAAATGTTCATAATGAGTCATTACTTTTTACTACAAACTACATTTTTTTGCACAAAGCAATGTCACTGACAATTAGTCCAAGAGCCGACCGTCGGATCACTTATCTCATCGGGTAAAAGGTTTTAATACCACGTAATTAAAAGATATTTCCAAAAGAAACTCAATACACATGGGTTGCCTAGCAGCATTTGGGTGCGTGGCGTCGAAAATGAGCCATTTCCGGTGCATTTTTTTGACTCAAACTTATCTCGTCGAGTAAAAGGTTCAAACTACAATGAAACGATAGGGCTTGACGAGATAGAAAAAAATTTAGGGTTGCCTAATTTAAAATGGGTGTGTGATCTTTAATCCAAAAGTATACCCAAATCGATATTTTTTCAGCCTGAGAGTATAAAATTTCATAAGGTACAAACTTAAAACATATACCAAATTAAAGCTTAGACTCTGATCTATAAAAAAAAAAACTAGTCAGCCTGATCTTAACTGGGTGCATGACCTTGCCAACCCTGATTTAATCCAGAAATATAACCAAATCGCTACTTTCTCAGATCGAGTGTGTTAAAGCTGACAGACATTGCTGACAGACATGGTTTGGGTATATTTTTGGATTAAATCAGGGTTGGCAAGGTCATGTAACCAGTTATGATCAGGCAGCCTAACTTTTTTTTATAGATTAGAGTCTAAGCCTTAATTTGACTTATGTTTTAAGCTTGTACCATATGAAATTTTAAGCATTTGATCTTAAAACATAGTGATTTCGGTATATACTTATAATAAGCAGGGTTGCCATGTACTTTTAAGATTTGCTGCAAGTGCTAAATGTACGCTTTCATATAGAATGAGAATTAAGCTTTAATATAATAGTCCCGGTTTCAGTTGAGTATATACAAAAAATAATTTTTTTTATTAAAAATCCTATTGAAAACTTGTCTGTAATGAAATATTTTTTTAACCTTTTCAAAGAAATTTTTCAAAACTTAAATTTATTTTCATATTTTTCCACAGATTCTCAACTCTCATTTGATGTATAATACATGGCTCAATTAAACAAAATAAATTAGTTGAAAGCAATAACGTGTTTATTACACTATTTTCCTTCAAATGGGGTTGTCACATTCATGCACCCATGTTAAAAGTGGCAACCCTATTTTGTTATTTTCAGTACGATGTAATCTTTCATTTGACACTATTTTCAACCCTTTACCCGATGAGATAAGTTTGAATTAAAAAACAGTGATACAGAAATAGGGTTGACAAGATCACGTTTCTACAATTATCTGTCACACCTCAGACGATGTGTCCTACGGACATAAACAAAATACGTAAAGTACCTATTTAAATGAAAAAACGAAACTGTACCTTTTTTATTTGGAACATTTAAACGATAGACTTATTTATATAAATGCAATTTTTTTTTTTTTTTAAATAAAAATGCGTGTTTTTTTAAATCGCAATTTTAATAGGGAAACTTAGGGTAAACAAAAATAAAAGTCGAGAATCTATTTTCTAAACGAACAATGATAGGGAGTTGGTTATTTTTGTAATCGATAGATTCTTTTAATAAAAAAAAGTCATGGATATATGCAAACAATGTGAAATATCTACAACTCGAGATATGAACGTTTAAAAGCAAAAAAGTTAAAAATAGGTATTGGGAAAAAAATTACCATAAATCAGGGTTATGTTTTCTGGAAATAATTTTTTTGTTTTTAAAAAGAAAATAAAAAACAAATTGACCCGTATTTGCCAAATTTTCGATTTAACCTCAATTCTTGGCTAAGTGAATTTTTGAATAATATACATTTATTTCATCCATTTTTTTTGATTTTTTTTCAATTTTATGCGCATAGGTATTTTCATTTAAAACAGTATCAGTGCAAGAACACATTAATTACGAGTACCAAAGGTACTATATTTTTTCCAAAAACGTTGCCAAAAACTATTAACTATTATTATTAACTATTATTAAATTATAACCCAAATGTAAGTACGTAGGTCAATAGGTACAAGTATCATGATATCAAATACAACAAACTGTAGGTTTTTTTGAAGCTTGTGGTGGATATGGGGAGTTGAAAATGGCGATTTTTCCAATTATTTTGTCAGGCGTATAGCCACTTATGTATATTTATACATTCGAAACACAAAATAGTGTTCTATCATTTTGCCTAAGTCTCAAGACCTCAACCTTGACCATCCGTTTTTTATTTATGTCCATAAGACATACTGTCTAAGCTGTGACAGATGATTGTAATAACCCGAAAAATTACCTTTAAAGCGTGGCAACCCTATATCCTGACCACTTTACGCTAGACAGCTTTAAAAATAGTGTAGCATGATGTTGTATCAGAGATCGAAAAATAACCGTCAACCATTTATTTTCAATAGGTTTCTGTCTGAGAGATATTTAATTCGCCAATTTTTTTTTTGGTCTTGGTCTGAGATTTATTTTTAAAAAATATTTTTTTAGGTCTTTGGATGAGATTTATCATTGATTTGAAAAATAACTCTTATCTGTCGACTTTTTTTTTATAAAAAAATAAAGGGAAACGATCAACATCAACCATTTTCATAGAAAATAAATCAAAAATGTATAATATGGTTAGGTTAGGTTAGGTTAGGTTAGGTTAGGTTAGGTTAGGTTAGGTTAGGTTAGATTAGATTAGGTTAGATTCGAGTATAACCCGAGTCTCATCGCATGTTTGCCTATTAGACAGTGTCCAGTTATGACACCTATTACGGTGCCGATATGTTATCAGCTTAGAGATAATAAACCCTGAGCGCTTCAGATCTAGTTGTGGCCAGATTTGTTTTGTCGCTACACAGGTGGTGATATTGTTCCAGTCAAGGTTTGTTTTTGCAATAGCATCTTGTTTCAGCATAAGTTTGCATGTAGCGATAGATATACCTACATTTGCTCTGTGAGGCAAAATAGATAGTGTTGTTCCTTTTCTGGCGAGTTCATCAGCTATACAGTTACCTGTGATGTCCCTATGGCCCTTCACCCTAGTTAGTTTTTCGTTGTTAGTATTTTTATCTAAGGCGGTCCATACTGTCACACCATATGTTAGAATCGGTCTGATTACCGAAGTGTATATCCAATGAGTAATGCGGAGTTGTAGACCCCATTTGTTCCCGATGGCCTTTTTACGTGAGAAGAGTGCTACTGTGGCCTTTTTGACCCTTTCATTTAAGTTAGGTTTCCAGCTTAACTTCTTATCCAAAATAAGACCCAAATAGTTTGCTTTATCTGAAAAAGTTAGTGGTACACCCTTGATAGTAGGTGCGTCTATATGAGGGATTTTGTATTTTCTAGAGAAGAGAACAAGATCAGTCTTCTGAGGGTTGACCCCCAGTCCACACTGATCTGCCCAATTTGTAAGCAAATTTAAAGCGTTTTCAACGTATTAAGGTGTTTACCCGATACAGCTATAGCAACGTCGTCCACATAGGCAATCACCCTGTAGCCCTCTACTTCCAGGCTGATTAGTAGCTTATTCACTACTAAGTTCCAAAGGGGGGGAAGAACACCGCCTTGCGGCGTACCTTTACTGACACATCTTCTTGCAGAAAAACCGCCCAGTCTTGAGTTAATAATCCTGCTAGTAGTCCAGTCAACGAAGGAAAAATAAATGAAATAAATCGTGCAGTCTGGGTAATTTTTTTAAGTGGTAGGGGTGACCCTCAGGTCCAACATACCAAAAGTTCCAGCCCAGGGCCGCGAGCTTAAGCCAGTAGAAGGGGTTAAAGATTCCCTTTTTTAGTTTTTCGCGAATATTTCGAAAATTAAGGGCTTAAGTAAAAAGTCTGCACCAAGGAATAAAAATAAAATTAAATTTCCTACAAAAAATGTTATATTTATATTTTCCCTTGGAGAAACACTAAGGAAGATGCGGGGTGGAGAAATGTCACGAAATCTAAAAAATCGGTTATTAGCCTACAAAATTTAGTGTTTATTGATCAATTGTACCCAGAAATAACAGAAAAAGTAAGTATATGTAGTATTCAAAATTATTCCATTGATGATTTGGAAGAGAGATTATGAGGTTAAAACAGGTGGAGAGGGTTAGAATTTCCTAATTTAATTTATTTGGTACAGTGTTTGCATTCACGATGAAAAATACTGTTTCTTCAAAGGTAAAAAGTATAATGGATTTTTCCAAGTTACTGACCATGACTTTGTAAAATAATTTTCAGACTTGTACTAAGAAAAAAATCGTTTAGGATAAGGGGGTCTATGTCCCCCGTTTATAAGGGAGGGACCATTTTCTTAGACCTTTTATTTTGTTGCTAAAAAAAGGTTTTTTGTAGCTAAGTGCTAAATTTTAGTTCAGTATTTATTGCTGTTGTTAATTATTAGTCGAACTCTAAAAACTTTCAGTTTTTGAGAAAATCAAAAATTATGAACACTACTATTTTCTTAGAAATTTTTTCTAAAGAACCTTTACCCCCTCCTGTCTAAAGCTCGTGGCCCGAAACTGGGGACTTTCAGTATATTATACCTGAGCATCACCCCTAACTTAGGAAAAAATAATCCAGACTACATGATTTTTCCTTCGTTGGCAAAGTGACGGTTTGACAAGAGAAATAATCTTCTAAAAAAGTAGTAGGGTTTGGCACAATTTGTTGAGAGTGGTTTTACTTGGTGGTCGGTGACTTAAAATGTTTTTTTTTTTTTTTAAGCACTCTAGCACGATATGACCGATTCAATTATTTGTCTTTTTTATGAAGCTTAAGCGCGACGTAAGCTAAATTTGTTTAAATTTCTTGAATTAAATTTGTCCCTGCTCGGGCGCCATGAAAATGTACAAGATTTTATGTAATTTAGCTTGTTTTAGAGCTCAAAAAATATAATGAAAAAATCGAAAAAAAGGCGAATTCAAACTTGAAGAAAAAAAACGTTTTTTAAAAGGAAAGACGTGCGATATGTGCGGTTACTTGGTATAGAATGGAGTTTATTTCATGTTCTTCTTCTTCTTTTTCTTAATTTTACGAATTTAAAATTAAATATGGCCGACTGGCGCGGAATTTGAATTTCATACCATTTAATATAATTCACGATATTTCTCGCGAAATTTAAAACTATTATTTAAACTCATTTTGAAATACATTTTAGTGAGGTTAAATAATAGTTTTAAATTTCAATTTTTTTCAAATAAAATGCAAATAACATTGCAAGTGTGACTTGTCTCCCGCATATTTTACCGTTAATATTTTACACTTTCATAATTGATAATATAAGTTATTTCCCTAAAAATCGGGCTAAAATCTGAAAATTCCGAATAAAAATCCCAAAAATAAAAATATCCCAAAAACAATGTGTACGTCTGGCAATACTAAGCATACACTGTCACGACAAGTGAAGTTCTTTTATCCATATCTTGGTGTTTTTTTATTTATTTTCCATTTTATTTCCATAAAATTGTGATATTTGGTCTTTTTTAGTGAATATCTACCGAATGAGACCATCTGCGTTTCCAAATTCGGGATGTCGTAAAGGAAAGTTGAGCCCCGAATCTTTTTTACATCAAGTTTCAAAAATGATATCACGTAGGTGGCGGCCGTCAGCCGCGACGCACTCTTCTGAAGTTTTCAACCGCTCTTCTGCACATTTCGATGGGTATTGCCGTAACTTCCTCTCTGATTCTGTCCTTTATTTCTTCCAGGGTATGTGGACGAAGTTTAAAAACTTTTTCCTTTATGTACCCCAAAGAACAGGGATATTGAAGTGCTGTCGGAAGGCTCTCTGCGTGGCGATAACAGAACGGCCATTTTCAAAAAAAAGTCCTAACTGCGAACCTACGATGCTCTCCCGTCCAAACCATGGTTGCTACTGAAAACTAGACTCTCACTGTCTCACTGCCACAACGAGACCCTTCCCCTTTTCCCACCACAACCTCTGGCCGAGCGCCTGTCCTGTCGGTCAAAACCAGTTCATACCTTTTGCCCTACCCTGTACCTTAAAAATGAAAAAAAGGTTATTTTTTAAAGCATAAATATTTTAAAAAGTTATAACTAAGCAAAGAACTAAAAAAAGGCCGAAAATATCGAGGTTTCTCAAGCATCTCGCAGTTAGCACAGATCTTTCGAACCGGCAAACTTGGTTTAAGACTGTTGGTATCTATCCTAACAACTTCCCAAAAAATCAGGGTGGTGCAACCTAAAAGGCCTTCCACACTATCCCTCAATCTACCCATCCTTATCTCACATCATTAACAACCATGTATCTCTCACTCACCAAAAAAAAAATTCTTAATGCTCAATCCGAAAGTCCACTTTCACACGAAGATACTAGTTGCTGGTGATTTTTTTGACGTTTTCTTTAAATCTCCTTAACAATCTCTTGTACCTTTCACACGTAGATACAAAGTCGGAAGAGACTTGCTGTGTTTTCCTTTTAAGCTACCTTGGTTGAACGCACACAAACGTAGTGTGAAGAGAAACGTCAAAAAAATCTCCTGAATTTGTTGACCGGGGAGATTTCATTTCCCCCTCTTTCTTCCTGCCCTTCTCGCCTATGAACCAATTGTTGCCGGCAACTCAGTTGCCCTGTGTGAAAGGGGACAAAACATTTATTGAAACTGGCGCATCAGCGTAATTTGGGTGGAATTGACCTTTCTCTTTCTTTCTTACTCACACAAAATCTACCCTTCTCACTGGATGCGCCGTTCGTCAAAAATACAATGCAAACAGGCACTAACACATATCAAAAAAGTGGGAAGTAAATCATGTATAATAGTGTGGAGACAAAATATGAAATTTCATCCCACATGACTTCACAGCCCATCTCACACAATTTGACATGTATTAATACATGAAAATTTTTAGGATTGGTTCTAAAACCATCACACATTCTATCCCACTTGGGGGTTTGAGGTTATGGTGATTTGTTTGGACGCAAATGTGAAAGCAAAATATGAAAATATTTTCTTCACACAAATTTGACAGTCGTAGTGATTCTATCAGACTTTTTTTTTGACATGTATTAATACTCGATGGGATAGTGTGGAATGGCTATAACGCGAATTTTTCGCCTTTATTGACTGGCCTTTTACTGCTACAATTGTATTTAATAAATTGAATTTAATCTTTTTTTTTTACAAATTTAACGAGTTGAATAATACCCTATTTTCTTTTTACCTTAGGAGCCATAAACGTAAAATCCTTATTTTCCTTGGCAAAAGAACGAAGCGAAGTTGAAAACGTGAGCTCAATACCAAATCAAACAATTTATAAATTAGATGATCGTCTTGAGGGAATAATTAAGAAACAAGAAGATCGAGAAAAACAATATATTTACCCTGACAACTTTGATAAGGAAGAAAATGTAAATCATAACAATCCTTTTCATTCAAAAAGCAAGACAGAACCCAGCAATGAAATTAGTTCTAATAAATCACTTGAAAGAGCATTACAGACAAATACTGAATTGGACACCCGCAGAATTGTTGATACTGAACGTGAATCTGGTGGATTTTACGATTATGTACCTGCAACAAAAATTAAAGGCATGGAAGATTGGATCCCAGAATCTAGTTACTACAAATATTACCAAACAACAACAGATTTTCCTCTTAAGATCGAACTTGAAACGAAATTATCATATCCTGATAGTCTGTGTCTTTATACCTATGAAATGGGAAATTGTACTAAGTTCAAGTTTCCATTTAAGTGCCTTACTGGGGTGCTTTCACATTATCTAATGGATGGATCATCAGCTTTACCTCCTCTTTTTTTGGACGTCCAACCGGGGGAAAGAGTTCTCGATGCATGCGCTGCACCGGGCGGAAAATCCCTCCTGATGCTTCAAACAATGCATCCAGGGCTTCTTGTTTGCAATGACGTACAAGAAAGCAGAGTTAACCGCATTAGAAAGGTAATGCATGAATACCTAATTGATTTTAGCAACCTATGGGAAGGAAAGCGTTGTCTTTTAACACAACGAGACGCTCGTGGCATTGATGAGTTTGAAATGTATGACAAAATTTTGGTCGATGTTCCATGTACCACCGATCGACATTCTCTTAATGAAAATGACAACAATATTTTTAGATCTTCGCGGTTAAAGGAACGTTTAAGAATTCCAGAACTCCAAGCCGGTATACTAACGAATTGCATCCGACTCTTAAAGCCAGGTGGAAGCCTCGTCTATTCAACCTGTAGTCTAAGTCCAATCCAAAATGATGGTGTTGTACATATGGCAATGCAAGAAGCATTCAATGAGCATGGAATAACCGTTACTATTAAAGATTTAAGTTTGTTAATTAAATTGTTTAGTGATATATACAAATTTGAAAATCCCAAAGGTTTGAAATATGGACAAATGGTTGTGCCCTTTTTACCAGCTAATTTTGGGCCAGCTTATTTTTGTAAAATTACAAGAAACTAAATAGATTAATTTATTTATTATACTACACTTGCGATTGTTTTTTGACTCAATAAACTAAACTGGATGCACTTGGTTAAAGACTTTAAAGATGTTTTTTTTTAACTAATTTAATAATGACTATGACCATATATTTAAATTCAAAAGACAATGACGCAAAATGATGGCCTTTTCGATTTGCAATCCAGAAGCGTCCAGAATGCGTGTAAACCCTTCTCAATGTGTTCTATTGGGATTCGGAATGACAGTTCCTATCCTGAAAAGAAGAGAGAATGCTTCTTGATTTGATTTTAGAGTTGAACCTAAAATTACTCATGGGGTCTTCCAACCGATTTCGACATTTTTCGTCTTACAAATCCAATGGACGGTGTTCACATTGGACTTACTCCTTGGATTTTTTTTGACGTCTATATACTTTTTCTCGTGAAATATTTTATGTGAAATATTAATTTTGTGATTGAAAAATATCTATTTAAATTCTCCGGCGAATAAAAATGTGTGTTTTATTTTAACGACTACTGAACGTCAAAGTGAATCGGTAGTGTGTGTTTGAACACGAGCTGACTGGCTTCTGTCAAAAAAAATCGTAAATTTGAGTCCAATGTGAACACCGTCATGGGCAAACAAAATTGATTTTTCTCGAAAGAAAAATCAATTTATGAAATCTAGATTTTGCGGCAGATCTACCCCTCTTTTTACTAACACCACTATACACCAGTACAATTGACAGATACCAGTTTGACAACATAAGGTCCACAGACAGGATATACACTAATACCATGACAAACAAAAATTAAATCTGAAATCGTACTCCATTCGCCACGAAAAAAATCGAATTTTAGGCAGAAATCTGAATTTATCAAAGTAAAACCCCAATTCGATCCATGCTGGAACCAGAGCTGCAGACGGAACTGGAAGAGTTATCAAAAAGTGTCGTACGTTATTTTTTGTACGTGCCCACAACTGTACAGCTTTGAAAGTATTTTGAAGAAAAACAAAAAAATATTCTTGTGTACAAGCTCAGAATTTACAGTTTTTGTTTCCAATAATTTTCCTTTTAATAAATAATTTTTTTTGCGATACAAATAACCATAACATTTTTTTCCGACCCAAAAAGTTGTTTTTTTTCCTTATACAATTTGAAACGTCAAAAGTGCCGTACGTGAAAAGTTAAGGGTCCCAATCGAAAAGGCCATTAAAAATAATTGATGTTACCAATTCTATAACTTTGAAACTTTTTACTTAATTTTTTTAGTTTTAAACATTTTTACTTGCGATATTGGGGTTATCGGGAACTTCTTTTCCCACGGAATATTTCCCATATTCGAGAAATAGGTATCAGGAACATTTTTCGAAATTAGGGAAAAATTCCGAGGGAAAAAATACCTATCGTCAACATATTTTGTATAGGAAATTTAATGGTTTTTCCCTCGGAATATTCCCCTGTTATTTTACGAGAGAAATTGAAAACGGAAGCAGCAATGTAAGTTGCTCTCTACAAAAAAAAAATAAAATTAAATTAAAAGGCTTACTTTTTAAGATCGAATTCATCAAATTCAAAGCAAATTGACGTTTTAATTAACTTAATGAAAAAAACAGATATTGCAAATGGATTTACAACAAAACGACCCAAGGAAGATGTTCAAGAATTTTGGAAGAAAGTTGTAAGTGATCTCAATTGTTTGGGCCCACCGATAAAATCTGTTGCCGAATGGAAAAAATTAAATGATACATTTTTTTATTGATGTTTTTCTTTAGACAAGTAGATTTAAGGTTTGGCTTTATAAAAAAAAGTTTATAAGGAGACAAAGAAAAGCAGCTGGTGGAGGCCCTAACAAGAAGTATAAATTCAGTTCGTTGGACGAAACTATCATAAGAATTTGTGCAATGAAAGAATCGGTTGAAGGGTGTCCAAATGCTTCTACTTTTGGGTTGCCTTCATGCAGCAAACAAAAATGAAAGTTTGACGTTAATCAAAATAAAAAAACTGAAAAATAGAATTGCTCATTTTCATCAACACCCAACCGTTCTGCTGATGTATTAAGGGCAAGTCATTTGAAGAGAACGTTCTAATGGACATACTTATCAATTCACCAGAACCAGAGGCACAACAAGAAAAACACACTGAACAGGAAGAATCAAAAACAATAAACACCGAAAACAAAATTAAAACTCCTCGAATAACAAAAGAACCACAAAAAGGCATAACAAAATAAGCTGTTTTGGAAAAAGTGGCTGTGGTAGCTCTAAAGGATTTGAGTGATCCCTTAAACTTCGCCTTATTAACTTCTGTTCATTTCGTTCTCTTTGCTCTATTTCTTCCATTAATAGAAAAGATGATATTATTCTTGTCAAACTCTTCGAAAATAAAGTTCGAGTTTTTGTTTATTATTTTCATGTTGGTGAAACTATTTCCCAAGGAAAAAAATTCCGTGGGGAATTCCCGATAGCAGGAATGTGTTCCCGGGAACGATAAAATTCCGAGGGGAAAATATTTCACACGGAATTCCCGATAGGGCTGATAATGTACATACTCGTACTATATAGGGAAAGTTTTCGATTTGTAAAAAAAATCGAGCTCGAGATTTCAACATAACGATGATAGAGAACATGTAAAAAGTAAAATAGAGTAGTAAAAGTAGAGGGGTAATAAAGAATCAGTTTTCCCGCCTAGAAAAAAAAAATGGAAAATAAGGAAACGTTTTTTACAGATTAAATTATTGTCCATAATATCAAGCGCTTTAGAATAATTGAGCATATATGTATAACCCCGCAGGCAAAATCATTTCTTTGGCTTTATGTTCATTTAAGTCTGACGGGGGGTAAAAAATTTATTTCCTAAATCTCGAAGATTTGAAATAAATTTTGTTAAATCTTCATAGGTCTAATAGTTTTAAAACTCGAACTGGCCTATATTTTCTCACACTGAATACATTCATTAGAAATTGGACATACATGAAATTTTCTGCCTCACTTCAACGTCATTAGAAAGAACGAAACAACATCTGCAAACTGTCAAAATAAATCTACTTTTTAATCTTTTTGTGCGGTGGAAACACCAAATAGATTTATTTAATCTAAACTGAGATAAACCTTCGGTGGAAACATAGTATTACGAATGAAGCCAAACCCTGTGTGTATCGTGTGACGCCTTTTTATTTACGTATTCTCAACTAGCCGCCCTTTGGAAAGTCGCACAGTGGGCAGAAATCGTCAATTTGGTGGGCAAAAATCCATAACTTTTAAACCAGTTGAGATTTTTCTTTAATTTTTTTTTGAATATGTTGAAAAATATAGGCAAATGTCAAAGAATTCAGGTGATAGCATCTTAAAATTTAACATGTTTATAATGTAAAATACATCATTATAAACATGTTAAATTTTAAGATGCTATCAAATTTATTAAAATTCTCAAAGTTAACGGTTTTTCAGCGCCAAATGGACTTATTCCACTTTCAATAATATGACGGTTTTACACTCAAATAAAACTGATATTATTTGCCGACAGAAAACACAGCGTCGCTGTTCAAGAAGCTATTGTGCGTTCGCCCTAAGGTCCCTTGTGTTCATTGTAAATCTATAAACAATTTCAATGAGTTGGCGCTCAGAGGGCGGCTCTGTAGTTGTCAAACACTGCAAGCGCCAACCAGGTTTTAATTTCTTCAGCGTCTTCACCAAGAAGGAACTTACTGCGACGCGACGCTGTGGTTTCTTTCGGCAAATAATAGCTGTGTTTTGTTGAGCTAGTTACTGTGCCGATTCTGCAATGTTCCACATTAAGCCATAGAGTTACTGAAGATCAAATGTGCTGTTAACTTGTTGTTGGTAGAATTTGCATGTGAAAATTTTGCTTAATGTGAAGAATTTCTTAATGTGCACATTAAGGAGTTGAACAAAACACACCTAATATCGTCATATTATCTGCCTGTTGAAACACAGCGTCGCTGTTGAAGACGAAGACGTGTTTGTTATCTGCTGGTGTTTGAACACAACGCTATGATGATAAAACTAGAAGTATTCTGGTTAGTCTCTAGTCAAATTTACATCTAATCTCCGCGATATGATGACTGACTTGACAAATTGTAAGTTACTTTGATACAAAATTCCCCAAAAAAAAACTGATAATCTTTTGTGGAATAATTCAAATTTATGTTTTTGCAATAATCTCGTCTGAAAGTATCTTCCGCCCTGCAATTTCCTCTTGCAAGAATCTCATCAACAGGGTTTTTCTGAGGCCAATTCAATGAAGCAACTGCCGCTCGCCGACTACGGGGTGTATACTTATTCCAGTATCTCGTAAAACTGAACGTACCCAACCACCGATCAATGTTCCTGATGTGCTCTCACTGGTCCCCTTGCACTTATCAACAGACTATCCATACCAACTACGCCTACTCTTCGCTCTTCAGATAAGCTGACTACGTCTTAGCCAAAACACCGGGCATATACTTCTCTTTGGATGCTCAACCCGACTGCCTATGTTAGGCTGAGTCAGTCTTCGATTCAAATACCACTGGATGCAATAATATAATCTCGCTTCTACCGTCTATAAAACGGTCAGGGGAAATCTTGAGCAGCGTTAAATCATGAACTCTTCGTGCAGATGCCAAAAGTAAGATAATTGCAGTTCTCCTTAATGCTTCAAAAAAGGGTCTCATTGCTGTCCGTTGATTCTAGCCAGTCTATCACTGTCCGGTGATCCTAAGTCTGTAGCTTTCTCGTAGCAGGCCGTGCTTATGCTACAGCCTTAAAAATGTGTCTCACTAAGAAGTGTGAAGATAGGTGTTCGAGTGCATTCGGACCACAAAACGTTGAATTGGCCGATTTATGTACCCGAATTATAAATGAATAAATGAGCCAAATACCTAGCTACGATCGGACCTAATGTACAATTTGAACTGAAAACGTTTTCTTTGCACCAAGCTATCCAAGCTCTTATACCTGGTAAGTATGTTTTCAAGGTCGATACTCTCCATCCTTTCTTCAGAAATTCTCTTTCTTCATTCGACCACCTTTCTAATTGATTGCTCCGGCTATGCGAAAAATCGCCCAAAAACAAAACGCCCAAAACCTAAAAATCAGAAATCGCCCAAAATTATTGGGTGAACTTGCATAATGAAAGAAGACCCAAAAAATGAATGCAAGATCGCCCAAAAATTAAAATGAATAATCGCCCAATTTTTTTTTTAATAATAAAACGGGGCGGCGCGTGTGGGTGCAGCGCGGGTGGCGCGATCACGTCACGACACGCACGCGCCGCCCGCGCTGCACCCGATCGCGCCGACCGCGCCGCGCCGCCCCCCTCCTCCTCCTGCCGCCGACGCAGCGGTCAAAACTTTGTTTTATAAAATTAGTAAAATCATTATCATTACAAATCGCGACACCATGACTGTTTAAAAAAAAAATTAGGTTCTAGAATTATGTCTCTTTAAACCTATCGTATCTCAATAGACATTATGAATTATGTCAACAAATCGAAATCTTTTAAAATCACTCACCAGGTTGAAATTAATTTGAATAATTATTACTTCTCTACGGTTCGTTTGAAAGCAGAACGAATTCCGCTTACAGCGTTTACATCACCTAGTACACTCCAAGTATTTATGTAAACAATTAAATTATTTTTGATAAATATATCAGTTTACAAAAATACTAGATATTCTTTTTTATTTCTTTAGTTAGGCGATATTTTTTATAGATTTTTTTATATATTATACCTCAAAATACATTTTTTCTGTTTTCATTTTTGGGCGATTTTTCATTATTTTTTGGGTGTTTTTGAAAATATATTTTTGGGCTTTCCTTCATTTTTCAAGTTTGCCCAAATGTTTTGGGTGATTCTTAATTTACATCTTTTTGCCGAAAATATTTTGGGTGATTTTTCATAAAAAAAAAATATCTGTTTTGGGCGATTTTGCAATTAAAATTTTTGGGCGATCTTTCATTATGAAAAATCACCCAAATAGTGTAAAATGAAGAATCGCCCAAGAATAATTTTGGGCGATTTCTGATTTTTAGGTTTTGGGTGATTTTTCGCATAGCCGATTGCTCCACCCCCAACTTTTCATTACATTCAGGCTAAAAAATTTCACTTGTGGAGGTGGTCGCCTTGTTTTTATATTTATCAATATCTTCCGCAGGTCGTTGATTGTTTAGGGTGGCTTCCCATAGAGGAGACTGGGTACGGTTGAAAAAATTTGGCTTGCATCGTCCAGGGCATTGGCCGCGTTCAACCTACATCTAAAATTTCAGATATCTGAATTTTTGGAGCTTCTGATTGGCCAGCTGTCATAAAAAGTTAGATGACTTTTAGTGACTTTTAGTTACGTTTAGTTACGTTTATTCTGAAATTTCAGACAAGAAAATTTCATCTGAAAATTCAGATGACAGTTGTTTGTGGTGGGGGAAGTGTAAAAAGAGCTGAAGTGCTACACATCAAAATTGAACTTTATGATTTTCGGTGTGGTTAGTGGTTGATGTGTGCTTATAAGTTTTAATAATAAAATTGTAATATTTACTTATTTAATTAAAAGAACTTTTTGTTAATTGTTTAGTGACTCTTTGAATAAAAGGAATGATTTGTCTTAGAAAAGTATTCCCATAATTGTCCATCGGATTATTGTGGAACAATTTTGCATTGAAGTTATATTAAATTTACTGCACAATAACAAACAAACCTGTTGCTAATCTTTTTGCATAAAATTTCATCTACAAAGCTCATGCTAAATTAACAATTTACGAATATATAAAGTTCTATTTTATTTCGATTCTATGCAAATTCAATAAGTGAATACGGCAATTTTACACAGTGGCTTTTGACTGAAATTTCAGATTTTTTTTGCGTTCAATATAAAAATCTGAAATTTCAGAATCTGAAATTTCAGATTTCTTTGCTTTGAACGTACCCATTGCTATTTATAAGAATAGCCATAATAGAGTTATGTTATATGAAAGATAGTAATTCCAACTATGAGTGGGAAGTGTTTTTGGAGCGACCCGTGTTTTATTTTAAGTGTTTTATCAGGGGTGGTGATAACAAATTTATTTTACGAAGTAACCACGTTTCCAAAAACTTTGAAAAGTATATGATTTGTTATGCGAATAAAAAAAACTTTTCGACTTTAAACCAGTTTTTTGTTTTACATTATTTGTACCTATTTTATAATTGTATAATTAAACCAGTACACTTGGTGTTTTAATAAAAGTAAAAATTCAAACATTCTTACAAGATAATTTGAAAGGAGGGTTTTTGCAGTCTCCTATATTTATGCAATCTTATAGATCAGCTGATGAGCGACCTAATTGTAGGCAAAGCCAAATTACAGGAAAAGTTTGGTATCGTTATATGGAGTGTATCCACCCAAAACATTTGTTTTTATTTAATGAGAAAAATGGAAAAAAAGTGCGGCCAATATGAAACTAACGCACATGTAACACTAATGGTAAAATAAATTTAATCTTGATAGCATTTTGAATTTTTTGCGGGATTAGCGGGATATTATATCAAATTGCGGGACATAATTTTTCGGCGGGACAAAAGTCGTTTTGCGGGACAGTCCTGCGCCTGGTCAATATGATGTATTCTACATTCTTTACTGCGTACAAAAAACAAACGCTCAATAATCTCACATAAAAATTACTCACACTATAAAGAAAATTTAAACAACAAAAAAACTTACTTTTGATTGTTCAAAAACAATAGGGCTTTCTGTGCACAATCGGACCACGCAACGAAAGAGCAAGATTGATATGATAAATCGTGAAAAGACTTATTTCTGCGTTATCCTTTCTCAATACACATTTATAAGGCGCGAACGGTTTGTGAGATATTTGTTTCAACCGTACCCAGTCTCCTCTACTTTGGGACAAGTAACTAACCTGATCCGCTTTTTCACCTAGCCGTTGATCAATGGATGCTTGCTCTCGAGATCTGGAATCTCTTTTCCTTCTGTCTGGAGGTAGTGAAGCAATCCTCTCACTCTCGGAGGATGAAGAAGTTGACGATGAGCTCCTCCTTGAATGGCGAGGACTATTATCTTTCTGCTTAGATTAACTCGGCGATAAAATCATGTTAAAATTAAAATTCTTTTTCTTTTTTATAATAACTATACACCGTGAACGTGATTCTACTTAATTTGCGACCTAACGGCGACGAAGTACACAGCGCTATGAAGAAATTAACACCCTGGTTGGCTGGCGCTTGTAGTGTTTGACAACTACAGAGCCGCCCTCTGGGCATCAACTCATTAAAA
Organism: Epistrophella euchroma; assembly: GCA_947049315.1. Lineage (NCBI taxonomy): Eukaryota > Metazoa > Arthropoda > Insecta > Diptera > Syrphidae > Epistrophella > Epistrophella euchroma. The sequence goes on from OX346245.1 coordinate 64,403,075, forward strand.
TTGTTTATACAGGGTGATCGGTATAAGAAGTACCAAGCTCCTGGAGCGAGTAGGTTGGGTTAAGACAAGAAACAAATCGTATGGGAGGGGGGTCTATTTCCCCCGTTTAGGCAGGAGGGGCAATTTTCTAAAAAATTGACTTAAAACAGAAAAAAAAATATTTAAAAACAACGGTACAATTTAAAATGCCATACTATATCTTTTTGGAAACCCAGAAATCTCTTCTTTGATATTCATTTTAAATTAAGTTGTGTTAGAGAATAGTTTTTGAAAAATTAATTTCCAAACTCGAAATTTAAAAAAAAAATGAAAAAAAAAGTTTCAAACTATTTTTTTCAAAATTCTCAAAAATTAAGTATAATTTTTGTTTACAAAATTCAATGCAATAATAACAAATAAAAAGACTTATTTTCATGAATATCCACCAAGTTTGTAATGAACTTTATTTACGCGTCTTTTGCGAACATTCATTAGCCTACTTTCTATAAAAAGAAAATCAATAATAATAACTTAATAGTATGGTTTGTTACCGATCTTCCAACCTCTCCCCCTTTGATACGTACTACGAATTGTAATCTATCAAAATAAGGTACGGAGAAAAATGGAGGCGGAACAAGACAGCATACGTAAAGGAGCTTATAAAAATGCTGATGCTCCAAATGCATTTGATAAACAAACAGCACATCTCGACCTGTGACGTCTTGGTCATAAGTAGTGGAATGCGTAGTGCATACGACTTCGAAGACTGAGCAAATCTGATGCGTGAGTTCATGGTGTGCATGTAGAAAGTTTTACATAATAAAATTGGATTAAAGCTGAGCACCACTAAAAGGAGACTGATGATAGGGCTTGGCACCCCTTGAAATAGATATTATCTTCAGCCAAACAAAAATTAAACGAATTAAAATACCTAATATTAATTCGTAAGCAATTGGTGGTAGCGCCTTTAAGTTGTTTTTCAAAAATTCAATGATTGAATTGACGCAATAAAGAATGGTCAAGTCTAATAAACTGACATTCTAGTATGAATAATTTTATTTAAAAATAAAAAAATCTTTTAAGTTGTTTAAATTTTATTATATAACTATTTATTTCATAAATCACACAACATGGAGACTAAACCACAATTAAATGAATAATACAATAAATAATAATAATAAAAAAAATTAGTATTCCCGAGGAAAAAAATTTAAATTCTTTTCTGTTTACCAACATCGCTTTCAATATCAGACCACATTGATTTGTCATTTTAATTTATAATAACTTATTTGTTGTATGCTTTAACATTTTTGCTGTTAAAAAAACCTACTTTTAAAAGTTGTAGACTAAGCCTCTAGCAAAGAAGTGCTCAAAAGTGTAATTAAAATTTTTTTTTTAAATAATGTTTTGAATATTTTTTTTAAATATTCTAAAATTTCCAACCTTATTTGCACTTGAAGAAGACTGAAAACTCAGTCCAAATGTCGGGAAAACTAATGAAGATTTCTCTTTGATAAATTAATTCGACCAAACAAGCCGAAGAAGAGTAATCTTAAAAATTTAAACTTTTTAGTAGGTAATAACCTAAGGCTAGGATTTTCATGAACTTAAAAATCGAAATATGCGCTTAAAATCTGCTCTTTGAATGGAAAATATGCACTTAAGACCATTATTTTACCTAATTTTTCCGAAATAGCATAACATTCATTTCAATGGAAATCCGAGCCTTATAGTAATAAGTTAACCAAACAGCTAAGCTTGCTAAAGTAAACTAAACAAAATTAGTAAAATGACTTCTTATTGCAATTCCCAGACCAAAAATACCGTTATTTTGTCTATGTTGTTGTTCTTAAAGTACGAACCAATAATAACTGAAATTTTACAGTTGCTTAAGCTATGCCTATAAAGAAAGATGGACTTATTCCATTTTCAAAAAAAATGTTTTGCAATAAATTTTATAACGTAAACTTCATTTGTTTATTTAAAGAAGAAATCATGGTCTTTTGGGTATATGATTTAATTATATAAAAAGAGGTATTTACCTTATTTTGACCACTATTTTTTTTTTCAAAAGTGGACTTATTCCACTTTAAAAAAAAAACGACTCATATGTTATGGAATTAAGGATGTCTAAAAGTTTATGAACAACACTTTGGAAAATAATTCCTGGTCATGCTCTAAGAAAAAAGTTGTTTGGGGAGGTACATTTCTCCCCGTTTAAACGAGGAGAGTAGTTTTTGAAACACTAATTTAAAACGGATACAAATTTATTTAAAAACAACTGAAATGATGACAATAACTTTTATAGTTTCTTATTTTAAGCCAGAAACCTTTTCTTTTATTTAAAAGACAAATGAAGTTATTTCAGAAATAATTTTTCAAGAAAAAAATAAAAAAAAATAAAATGTTTTTTTCTGAAAAAATAAAAAAACATCGTTCAAAATCAAAAACAAACAAGTATGTACTTAAAAAATACAATTAAATATAAATTAAATTAAACTAGTGCTTTTTTTTTGTATTTTGGGCACGAAGTTTTTTTATTATTTCAGAAAAAATTTTTTTTTTTTTTTTTTTGAAAAATTATTTTATTATTATTATTATTTTTCATAAAAAAAAACCTTTCTGGCTTAAAAGAAAATATAAAATTGAATAATTGTAATTGTTGCCGTTGTTTTTGAATAACCGTTTAAGTTAATGTTTCCAAAACAAAAAAACATCTTTTGTATAGGTAAACGAGGAGAAATAGACCCCTCACCAAAACTAATTTTTTTTTAGAATATAGCCAAGAATATTTTCCATAATAAATTGGTTATGATATTGTAAAAAATTAAATTTAAAACAATTTACTCTTGTTTATTCAAAAATATTTATCTTGAATAACTGCAGGAAAATTTTTTCGAAGTCTTTCACTTTGCCCTTCGGGTTTTCGCAAAAACACTCAAAAAGAAATGTATAGGTCCACATTGTATCCTTTTAAAGCCAACACTTTATTTTAAAATAGTTAGCAATAACCTTAAGTCAGTTTTGCTATACTCATTATTCCATTATTAAAAGTAACGGAATACATGAAAGCAACATAGATAACAAGTGGAGGCTCATTCTTTTTAACCGGACTAAATACAAATAAAATGGAACTCGACAAGAAAATTACATTAAAAATGTAGCTAATGTAATTTTTTGCTCTAACTCGTAAAGCCGAATTCAGTCGGATATGTAAATTCCAAAAAGATTTTCTAAAAATTCGGAAATCCAAAATTATGTTTTAAAATGCACCATAATTCGTATAAAAATAATTCCAAGTTTGAATTCATTTTTCTCTAACTTCAACATATCAAGACAAAAAAAAAGGGATATTTTGTACGCTGCAATATTTGTCTACTGACTTTAAATAAAATTTACGTGCTTTGAAAACATATAGTTACTGTGGTTAACTATGGTTGATGTGTCATAGTTTGGCAACTTTTTCATTTAGGAACGACCAGAGTTAACAATAGTTAATCTGTCAAACGACAGGGGTTGACAAAAAAAAAATTGAATTGTATTTTGAATGAATAATCAAGAAAAAATATGATTGCATTAAATTTATTGCAAAAATAATTATTAGGAATTCAAAATAACATGTGTAATATTTCCAAATTAAATTTCTTTACACTCAGTTTTGTATAAATCGAACAGAAATAAGTGCATTTTTCTTCATTGCTTATGGCACAGAATTTTTTGATGAAAAATTAACCAAATATAAAGAAGAAAATGCCGACAGAAAGAAAATGCATCAGAAAATAAAAGAAAACTATTCCAAAAATCAAATTCGATAAAAAAAATCGATTAAATTGATAAAAACATATTTTAAATATTAAAAACAATTCCAAATCAAAAGGGCAAAAAGTAAACAAAACATCCACCATTGCATTTCAGCTGTGTTTGACAGATCAACTATTTCAATTCATATCGAGGAGTGGTGCGTTCTTTTATGTTACTGTGGTTAACTATAGTTAACTATAGTTAACTTCGGTCGTTCCTTTGATTCAGAAAAGTTACTTCGAGTAACTTTATGACGTCATAAAATCGTTCCTAAATTCCAAAGTAAAAGTGTCAAAAAGTAACAATTTGTAACTTTTTCCAACTCATCTCCTCGATATGAATTAAAATAGTTGATCTGTCAAACACAGCTGAAATGCAATGGTGGATGTTTTGTTTACTTTTTGCCCTTTTGATTTGGAATTGCTTTCAATATTTAAATACCTAAGCATTAGAAATTTGAAAAAAAAAATTTGTACGTGCATTTTAAATGGGAGAACTTCATATTTAAATTGTGTACTTAAAATTGGAATTAAGAGCTCTATCTTAGTGAGAATTTTTTTTTTCTATATGTAGATTAAAATTTTGCTTGTGCACCGAGAAAACATTTTTTTTTGCGGTAATGAATCACCCTAATATGTATATGGAACCATAATTGTTTTTAATCAGCATACCTATCAAAAAAATCAATTCCTTATTTTTGACAATCGTTTTTATTTTAAATTTTATTTTTGTAGTTATAAGATAGCTATTCTTGCTACAATATAGTATATTTGAAATTGTAAAAAAAAACAACGCTCCTTATAAAATATAGGAGTTTAACATATTTCTAGTTAAACCATATATTTTACAGGCGTACCTGTTTTTTTTTTAAATTTGTTTTTCTCTTCGTAAAAAAGTTAGTAAATCTAAGTAAACAATAAATACATAGTTGTTTGTGTTTTTTGTCTTATAAAATAGTAGTAAGTACATACTTGCATTTCCAAATTTTTTGTCATCCTTAATAAATTTTTTATATATTCATCGTTCAATGGAAATAGGAAACTTGTCGAAATTCAAATATGAAATAAGTCCCCAATTTTGGGTACTTATTTCATTCTTATATAAATTTGCTGCAGTCATACAGTATTACCTATGTAATGTGAATTTTTTATAATGCATTACATTTTTATGTTTGAAAATTTTAAATGTGCAACTGCGAGACACGTTTGTATATGTATATGAAGAAAACAGCTGTTGACATTGGATATATAGGATAAATTCAAAGTTTCTTTAAATCCAGATTCTTTAAATGCAAAAGAAACTTTGCATACACCCAACCTCCCACCTACACCAAATCCTATAGTGTGCCAAGCGGGGGGGTTGGAGGGGGGCTTAATGCCCCATACATACCTCACTGTTTATACGCCGTAGTTCTGTTATTTCTTTGGGAACTTAATTCATTTTTTGTTTGGGGACTTATTTCATGCGCTTTTGGGGATTTATTTCATCTTTGAATTCGGGGATTAAAAAAAAAAACATTTTGAGGAGTTAAAAGCAAGTAATCTAAAACTAATATATTAATTAAAAATTTTTGCATTCGAGATTTTTTTTTCTAGATTTTTTTTCTATTTCTAGATTTTTACTTTCGAGATTTTTGCTTTCTAGATTATTGCTTTCTAGATATCTTTATAAACCCGTTTTGATATTTGACCAAGTAGGGCGTATTTATGAAATATCTTAGTTTCGAACACAATTGAATAGGTGTTTTCATTGAACGACGACGATATCCTAAATACATTATTGTTTAAATTATATTTCAACGTATTTCTGTTTTCAAACTTTTTAAATATTTTTGTCTTGGACTGGGATCGATTGGTTAGTAATTTTTAGTGGTGTACTTTCACTTTGTTCTGCTTGTTCGGCGTCATTTTTTGATTCCGTTTTATTCCACGATTGTTCTTCACCGGATGCAAATAGTGTGAACACAATAAACTCGATAGTGAATAAAACAATCGTTACAAAGAAAATTACTCTCCATGCCCCAATATTTTGCTGAAAATATGTTTTTGAAAACATTTTTTTAAGTTTCAGATGCTTTAAAAGTAACTCACGTTTCCTTTTGTAATGAATCCCACGAAAAGTGGCACAACAATTCCTGGAAGTGTAGCTACAGTGTTTGTAAGTGCCACGAGTGTTCCTGCGTAGTTAGGTGCAATATCAATATGATTAGATAAAAATCCAGAAAACATTCCACCCATTCCTATTATTCCAAAAGTCATAAAAGCTACAGCTGCATCTCTGTGGCATCCGATGTAACAAAGACTAAGTAAACATACTCCAGGAACTAAGGTTGCAAAACTGGTCGCTGTTTTTCTACATACTGTTGTTGAAAAGTAGCCTTTAATTAGAAAAAAGTCATGAATAATGATTTGTGTTGAGTTTGAGATTTTTGTATTTACCTTTTGCTTTTAAGGTATCTAAAACTTTTCCTAAAACAATACTAAACAGAAACATCGGATAATAAGGCAGGGCACTAGCTACAGCATTCTTTGAAACGTTAAATTGCAAAACTTGCTTCATGTAGAACGGAATCTCAATCAAAAACATATACCAGCCCCAGTTGCTACAGACATGGGCAATTAAAATGGCCCAAAATGGAACAGATGTCATAACCTTCTTCCATGGTACCGAAGGATGTTTTTCTTTCACGCCTTCAGTTTGTATCGTACCTAGTTGTGAATTGATCATCGTGCGTTCCTCATAACTGATAAGAGATTGTTTATTCGGGCTATCCTGAATGAGAATAATCCATAGAATCATCCACAAACAACTGAAACCGCCCATAACGTAAAACACTGACTCCCATCCATATTTACTAGCAAGTATACCAGCCGTTAAAATTGATTTTGCAGTCCCAAAAGCTGTGCCCACATAAATTATAGTAGACATTACACTTCTTTCGTTTGGTGGCGCCCAGGCAGCGATCATACAGTGCATTGCAGGAAATGTTGCACCCCCACCAATGCCTTCCAACACACGTAAAATAATAAGGCCAACGTAATGAATTTTCGTCATGATCGGAGTAAGAAGTGTGCAAATAACATTAATTGCAACGGAAAAAAACATCACCCATTTGGCGGAATAGTTTTCAGCAACCCGAGCACCTGGAATTTGGGACACAATATAGCCCCAGAAGTAACAGCTAAGAAGTGTTCCTTGTAGCGGCTCACTCCAATCAAATGGTCCGTCCTTGAAAAAATAAAAATACATTAATTTTGTTAAAATTATTTATTTATTAAAATTGTGCTGTTTGTTGATGTTAGATGTAGGGAAGTGCAATTTTTAATTTTTACGATGCAATAAAATCAAGACACAATAAAAACGCCCCTGAAGATGCTGAGAAACTCCAGTGAAACGTCGGGATAAAATTTATGTGCGTGTTTTCATTTGCATAATTAAACAAAACTTGACCAAAAAAGCCCAAATTAAAACTATTAATTTATAAAAATACATTAATTTTTTTGAATACGGATTAGATTAAATTTAAGTTTGTAGGTTACAATTCAATCAACAGAAAATAAAATTTAAATGGACGATTTGCCTTTAGAAATGGTACTTAATGAGGATAGATCTCGACCTTACCTTTTACTACAAAACACATAACTAAGGTGACCTGGGCCCTATTGCACCAACAACTTATCTCTAATCACTAAAAAAATAATCCATTTTAACAAATTCGGACGACTGTAACTGAAAAGCATTGCACGAATGCATTTTACACTTCACTCAAGGCTGTTTCACAATGCGACGAGAAAACGAGACGTCAGCGTGACGAGAAACGCTGATTCACAATGCAGCGAGTTCTTCACACCGACAGCGTAGAATTATGAAAATGTTAGAAAAAATGCTTTTAGTACTTTTACAAAAAAGCAAGAAACAAAATTAATTAGTCTCAAAATAAAAACATTTATTTGCTCGCCATTTTCGGTATTTTATTTATTTATCTACAGAATTAATAAATACAGATACGCTCGGTGCCCTGTTCTTAATTGCCAAAATGAAAATCGTCGTCTCGTCGCCTTTTTTTTATTTGCCAAAATGAAAATCGTCGTCTCGTCACCTTTTTTTTTTTTTTAATTTTTCGAACTCATGCCATGACGGGACGACGAAAAACGCTTTATTGTGAATACTCTAGTGTATTCTCATTGCTTGAAATTGGTTTGACAGCTATGATGAGTTCTCTTCACGTTCACGTCTCGTTTCCTCGTCGCATTGTGAAACAGGCTTCAGTAATCGGTTTTGAATTTATCATAACTTGTGCTTAGTAATAATGAAAAGTGTTTTCCGAACTAATATGCACAATTTTCAAATCGCACACAATTGATAATTTTTTCAACCTGCTTGTTCCACTATTTTGTTCGTCTCTCAGTGGCGAGTTAACCGTTCACGCACATTTAATGTATTTGTATTTTATTAAAATAGCTCTAGCTTTGGTAATAGTCATTGGATTTTTTTCATTTAAGTATCAAAAGAAAGGTGAAAAGACAAGAATTTTTTTTATAAAATATATATCTAGCATTCGTATAAAAAAATACTTATGGCTTTAAGAACAAGTGATGAACTCATTTGTATACACATTTAAATGGAAAAATAATAAAAAAAAAAAATTGAGAATTTTAACAAAATATGTACTACAAAGTCCAAGAAGAACTATCTAACTGGCCGCAAACAATGCATCCTACCATCGGAAAACTGGGAGACTTTACAATGTAAAGTCATTTTTGATGATATCGGTGAGTACTTTTATATGTATATGAGTTTGAAAATGCGACATACATAACGAGCCAGTTCAGGTTTTTGAGATCTCAAGAAATTTCCTCCGAGCAAAAGAATCTAAATTTTAGAGCTCAGTTTTTACAGAAAATTTACGAAGGAATCCTGTTAAGGTTTCTGATGTAACAGAGCGCTCCAGGATATCAAAACCTGAACTGGCCTTACTGTCAGGATAAAACATTGATTAAAAATATTTATAAAAAAAAATTCTTTGAGATAAGGTAAAAATAAAGTTAAAATCTATATAATTTTGTCATCGTCAAATTGGAATTGAAAATATGACCTGATTCTTTTCACTTTGAATTCCACACCAAAATCCTTTTCCCGTTTTTTTTTTTGTACGCCATTTACGTTAATAATCTCAAAAAATCTTTATTTGAAGGATCATGGGAAGAAGCACTAAAGAAAGAAAAAGAAGCCGAGGTTTTGTCATCAAACGAAAATGAATTTATAGATTCCTTAAAATCGCCAGATAATTTCATGTGAAAAATTTCGTGTGAAGCTGTGAAAAAATTGATCACTTCACAGCTTCACAGAACGAAAATTGACCCCCTGGACCAATGCGCTGCTAAACATCAACAACGTGCAACACTTTGACGGACGACGCACAGTGGGCAGAAATCGTCGATTTGGTGGTCAAAAATCCATAACTTTTAAACCATTTGAGATTTTTCCATATTTTTTTTTATATTTTATTTAAATTAAGTAGCTTTCAATAAACAATGTTTTTTTTTCAAACATGTGTTATTTTAATTAAAAAATAAATTACAAAAAATGTTTTTTTTTTTCAAATTAAAGAATATATAAATGTTATGTACACAAAGGGTGATTCAAAATTAATGACCAGTACTTTGGGAAATAATTCTTGTTGTGTTCTAAAAAAGAAAAAGTTGGTGGGGGGATGAATATTTCTCCCCGTTTATACGAGAAAAGTCATTTTTTGAAACACTAACTTAAAACGGATACAAATTTATTTAAAAACAACGGAAACAACTACAATATTTAGTTTTATAGTTTCTTTTAAGCCAGAAACCTTTTCTTTTTTTTATTACACAAATCAAATAATTTTTCAAGAAAAAAAAGATTGTTTTCGTGCAAAAATACAAAAAAAAAAAAAAAAAAAAAAAAAATCACTTGATTTGCTTAATAAAAAAAAAGAAACGGTTTATGGCATAAAAGAAACTTGTTTCCGTTGTTTTTAAATAAATTTGTATCCGGTTTAAGTTAGTGTTTCAAAAAACACACCTCTTGGATGTATAAAAGGGGAGAAATAGACCCTAGCCCTCCTTAGAGAATAGCCAGGAATATTTTCCATAATTACTGGTTATAATAAATATTATAATGTAAAACATAAAATTAAAAACAATTCACTCTTTGTTTATTCGAAAATATCTTGAATATCTTCAGGCCATTTATCTTGAATTTCACTTTTTTGTTGCAATTTCCTTAGTGAAGATATAAATGGGTCTGATGATACCAACATCATTCGAAATAAATCTTCGTTTGTTCTCTTCCTTGAAATTTTGCAAGTATTGTTTAGCCGATACTTCCTGTACAACTTATGGTTGGTTTCTTGAGAACTTTGTGGACGGTTGGTGTTATATATTTTTGTCCATAATTTTTTTTTGAGCTCAGCTAATGTGTCCTTGGCGTATTTTCCAAACTTCTGCCCATTTAACTTTAAACCGCTATTAATTAAGTTTAAAATGTTTCTAAATCTCAATACTATTTCAACTTTAATATTTAGTATTTCCGCAGTTATTTCAAAATTCTCAAAAAATCGCCTTGTCGTATTACCGTCATTGGTATTCCCGAAACCTTGTTTAGGTCAATCAATTAATAATCCCAATTTTTCCCGAAATTCTCTCTGAATTCTATTTTGTTTCGATTTTTTTTTTTTATACTCCTTTAGTTCCGTGTTTTTAGTTTTTTTTTTTTAAATTCAATGATTTTTCCATATGCTAAGTTTAGCTCGGCACAAATCCTCGTATCAAACCCTCCTAGTGGGTGCCGGGCGGTAATGATCACTACAGTTTTTATCTTGTGCGATGTCAAGATGGTGATCAGCTAAGGTCAGCTCGAATTGCTGGGGTGTTCCTTTACTCCTCAATAGTTCAACCCTCAGCAAAGCGATTTGACCATAGATACGGGGTCCCTAATTTTCAAGGTGGTGTGAGCGTATATCATAATCCGTGCCGAAGAAATGGAAGGGCTGGGGGGTAAACCAGCCTTTTAACGAGCTTATTCGGACGCACAGGCAAGGTCCGTCTTATTTCTGCCTTACCCCGGCGGGGCTCGACCTTCTTTTCCGACTTACTCGTGGGAACTTTTATGAATAACAAAAACTCACAAAACGACGATACCGACATGACAGACTATAGACCATCCGAGGACTTTGAGGATGAACTTTTGGCCTCCAGCCAGGAGACCATTGTAGAAAGCTTAGCTGATTGCCAAGAATGAGGAAGCTGGAAGGCAGCATGAGAGGGACGCTGAGGACAAAATCAGGTACCAGAGGATTGTTGATGAATACAACAGTCTTCTGGCCGCCCAGGATAAGGCTGTCAAGCGGAATAGGTCCCAAGACGGGACCAACCAAGCAAAGAAAAAAAGTAGGCTTGACGGCCCCAAAACGAAAACCAAACAAACGACGAGTCAGGCACCATCTGGGAAGGTGGCGCAACCGCGTACCCTCAGTGAAGTTGTCAGGGACGACCTCCTGGTATCGGTTGTGGATGAGTACTCCACAAACAGCAAAAGTTTGCCGGCTGTGTGGAGCTCTATCGAGGGCAAGCTTTCCCAGATGGTGTTTGACCACACGATAGAGACAGCCGAGGGTCCTTACCCCGGTTTCGACTCTGGTGAGATGGTCAGGGGGTACAAGGTGATCAGGTGCGCTGACTTTTTTTTCTAGGGACTACCTTAGTTCATGCATTGCTAAGATCAGCAACGACTGGGAGGGCTTGAAGCTCAAGCTCATCCCAGCTAAGGATATCCCAAGACAACCTATGGCTCGCATCTGGTTGCCTCTCATGCCCACCAAACCAGACGGACCGGAGCTGATCCGCTGTCTTCAGAGGCTAAATCCGCTGATTCCGATGAATGACTGGGCAGTCATCAAGGCTGGGCTGAAGAGCCGCAAAGGAACAGCGCATCTTATCTTCTAAGGATCAGCGAAGAAAGCAAAGGGGCTCTCGGTGAAGCCGACCACAGACTAAAATTTGGCATCAAAAATGTCAAAATAAAGGTACTGCAGAGTCAGGAAGCAGACCCCGACAAAGTTGACGATGATGTCGAGATCGACAATGTTGCCGACAATGTCGGGGTCCCTAGCAAGAAGCCGGGCCCTGACTGTGCAGAACCGAGAAAAAACTAAAAAACGCGCCGCTGAGGGTCATACAGATTAATCTGAAGCACTCTAAATGTGCTTCAGATAATCTGAGGGTTTTTCTAAGAGAGGAAAACATTGACATCGGCATTATACAAGAACCGTGGGTTAATGGTCTCAAAGTTCGAGGCCTCCACGACAATAGCTATGACCTTTTTTACAAACCCGACTATAATCCAGACGAAGGTAACCCAAGAACCTGTATTCTTGTTAAAAAACATCTTAAAGCCTTTTTATGCTCTAATTTCAGTGCTCCGGATCTGACAGTTGTCAGGCTGGAAAACAAGAATGCAGAGGGCCTTTTTCTGGCTTCTGCGTACCTAGATCGTGACAGGCAATCGTCGCCAGAAGAATTACGTAACTTAACAACCACCTGCAAAACCAAGAAGGCAAACCTACTTATCGGGTGCGATGCGAACGCACGCCATACTCTCTGGGGTAGTTCGGAGATCAACGAACGAGGTGAGTCTTTCTTTGATTTTATTATTGAAAACAATTTAGCGATCTGCAACAGAGGTAATACTCCCACCTTCGTCTTTCCTAGTTCGGAAAACTATGAAGGTTGGGAAGATGTACTGGATGTCACTGTCGCTAGTAATAACTTCAATTCACTTGTGGAGAGTTGGAGAGTATCCCTCTTGAAGTCATTTTCAGACCACAGATGGATACTCTTTAATTTAAATTTCGAGACCGAAACCCCTCCACCTTACAGAAACCCTGAGCGAATTGACTGGAAAAAGTTCGGTCAAGTTGCAAAATCAAAACTCCTGAATATACCGAATCTAAGTCCAGACTCGGTTGAAGATTTAGAGGCAAAAGTAAAAACCTTCGAAGCGTCAATGAGCACTGCTTTTAAAGTTTCTTGCCCAATCAAATATAGCCGTAAAACCTTCCCTCCTTGGTGGAATGAAGATCTGTCTAACCTTAGAAAGATGACAAGATCAATCTTCAACATCTGCCATAAACATAAATTTTACAAACCATACAAAGACTGCCTTAGAGTCTACAAGCGAACCATCGCATCGGCCAAGAAGCAAGGTTGGAGAGAATACTGTCATTCTATTGAAAACATAAAGGATTCTGCAAGGCTCAACAAGGTTTTATCGAAGGAGCACTGTTGTCCTTCTTTTCTGAAAAAGTATGATGGGTCCTGGACAGCTTCTCCAACCGAGTATCTTGAAGTACTGATGTCGACACACTTTCCGGGCTGCGGAGACAACAGCCCCGAAGCGCGTAGCACTCAAACCATTCAAATAGCCCACGTAGAACACATAGATACTCTTGTAACAAGAGAAAGTATTGCCTGGGCTATTAACTCTTTCTCTCCATATAAATCTCCAGGTTTAGACGGCATACTGCCAGTTATGCTCCAAAAACTGCAAGACATAGCAGTAGTTTGGCTGGAAAAGATTTTTAAAGGTTGCCTCCTCCTCAATCATGTACCTGAGTCTTGGAAACATGTAAGAGTAGTTTTTATCCCAAAGGTCGGTAGGCGAGGCCATGAATCCGCGAAGGATTTTGGCCAATAAGCCTCACCTCCTTTGTACTTAAAACATTGGAGCGCATCCTAGACACCCATATTAGGGACATCTTAGACAGACGTCCTCTATCAAACTCGCAACACGCCTACCTCAAGGGTAAGTCCACAGAAACGGCACTCCATGAGGTAGTGCGTACAATTGAGAAAACAGTAAACTATAAAGAATACACTCTCGCTACCTTCTTAGATGTATAAGGAGCTTTCAATAACGTCCTAGCTGATTCTATTTTTCAATCCCTGGTTGAGCTTGGTGTAGAAGCTACATTAGAGATTGGATATTATCCATGCTCAGGAATAGGAAAATTCAAGCAATGTTAGGTAACATAATTTCAACCAAATATGTCAGTAGGGGAACACCCCAGGGTGGTGTTCTCTCTCCTCTTCTATGGCTTTTAGTCATGAATAAAATCCTGGTCAAGCAAGAGAGTGGAGGGGTGAAGGCAGTTGCCTATGCTGATGACTTGGTCTTATTAGTGTCAGGAAAGTTTACATCTGTAATAAGTGAAATCACAGAGGTAGCTTTAAGAAAGGTTAACAACTGGGCCACGAGCTGTGGACTAGGAGTCAACCAAATCAAAACTCAACTGATGCTTTTAACTACCAAAAAAAAGATAGCCCCTTTCACTCTACCCAAACTCAATGGACAAACTCTTACTCTGTCTTCCAGTGCGAAATACCTGGGCGTAATTCTCGACCCAAAATTGAACTGGAAGTTAAACATTGAGGAACGCGTTAAGAAAGCGTGCGTAGCGTTTTACGCCTGTAGCAAAACATTCGGTAAAAAATGGGGCCTCCAGTCGAAAATGATTTTGTGGACGTACACAGCTGTGGTACGACCCATCCTCACTTATGGTGCGATTGTGTGGTGGCCTGCACTTAGCAAAGCGTATAATATAAACAAACTAAAGAAAGTGCAGAGAACTGCTAGCGTTGGCACAACAGGGGCGCTGCGTACGTGCCCGACGGAGGCCTTAAGCTTTTTTTTGCATCTTTTACCACTTGATTTACACATTAAATACATAGTATCTTGCAGCGCAATAAGACCAAACGAAACAAACTGCTGGTTTGCCAGACCCTAAGCTAAGACAAAGCTGATTCCCATCGAAATTTTTTCGACTCCAACTGACTACTGCACCCCTACTCTGAGACTTAGTAAAGATTTTAAAGTCAAATTTCCGTCCAGAGAGGAGTGGAAAGATGACGTCGTGACGAGAGATTTCGACACTACTATTTATACTGATGGTTCAAAGATGGAGTGTGGTGTTGGTTCAGGAATCTTCTCCGAGTCTTTAAATATCGCTAAATCTTTTCGGCTTCCTAACTTTGCAAGTGTGTTTCAAGCGGAAATACTGGCAATAAGGGAGGCATGCAAGATACTCAAAATAGTCCCAAACCAAAACCAAAATGTTGCCATTCTGACAGATAGTCAGCCGGCTGTGCAAGCAATAGCTGCGACTTCGGCTTCATCAAAACTGGCCCAGCAATGCCGTGACGAGCTCGAGAGCCTAAATGTTAACCTTAGTGTCACCATCGTCTGGGTTCCGGGTCATTGTGGCATTGAGGGTAATAAGCGGGCGGACGAACTGGCCAGGCAAGGATCAGCCCTTCATAACTCACTTGCGGAACGAGTTAATATTCCCCTAGGAGTTATGAGGGGCAATTTATTCTCAAATTTCCTAACAGAATCCAATCCAAGGTGGGGCAGTCTGAGCAACTGTATTATATCTAGAAAGATGTGGCCCACTTATAGTAAATCCCGAACAAAAGATCTAATCTGCAGATCAAGGCACGACATTGCCAGGATCGTTGCAACCTGCACTGGGCACTGGCCAATAGGAGAACATGCGGCAAAACTGGGCAAACCTTACAATATTCACTGTCGAAGTTGTGCGAATCAGCAGGAAAAGGAAACAATAGTTCACTTCCTCTGTAAATGCCCTGCTCTAGCCCGGTATAGAGTAAAATCCTTTGGACATGCCTTTTATGACGACCTTAACGAACTTTCCGAAATAAAGATCAAAGACTTGATCTCTTTTCTTAACGCAACAAAATGGCTTTGAGACGACGAGACGGTAGCCTTTGCATCGACCCCCTTCTGATCCGCTAGACTGCTAGTTTGCAGACTTCGAGTCTTGAGGGGACACGGGCAGGGTAACCGTAAGTTTGTAGGACGTATTGACTAGTTTTGACACTAAAATGTCTGACTCTGAGCGTTTTTGTGGATGACCTCCCGCCAGCTTCTACTAAACTCTTCCATAAATAAGTTTTATGGTATCAAAACGGCGCTTTTCTGCGCTAATTGGGTCAGCGAGCTAGTTGTTCGTTGACCGCCATTTCTACCTACTTACCTATGCTAAGTTTAAAAGAAATTCCATAAGACGAATTCTTGCATGTAAAGGTGATAAACCGAATTCGGCATTATTTTCAATTATTATGCTTTCACTCATATTGGGTCCTTTCATAGTTTGGCTACAAATAACGCACCTCACGCTCGATGTAGTACCTGATGCGTGCTGGGCCACTTTTCCGTCTACCATTGTAAAAAAAAGATTGTGTTAAGTAATAAATAAGTTATTATCACAAAATTTCGAATTGTTTTCCAAATAAAAACGCTGTTTTTGGCCCGAAGAACCGTCAAATCCGTATTTTGTATATAAAACATAATTCGTAGAGGTATTCTTAGCTATTTTGTCTTTACTTATCGTTTGCAAAATTCTGTTTGCAGAATGATCTAAGATATCTTGGAGACTTGATTCAGCCGAAGTTTCCGAAACATTCCAATTTACTGGTACACAGTCTATTTTTGCCTGACTTATTGAGGAATAAGGAGGAAGAACATTGATTTTTTTGTTTTTGCTCAAGTGTTGTCTCAAAGTTAAGTATTTATCTTTTGAAAGTCCTAAGTCCAAAAATATTGCTAGCGCTTGCTCTGCTGTGACTTCTTTTCAACTTCTTTTGAAAATATAAGGCTATGCATTCTATCAATTTCTGTCTTAGTTGCTTTTTCAACAGCATTAATAATTTCTGCCTTTTTATGCTCGTGATTTTTTTTTTAAGTGGAAGTGTATATTTCCAATAATTTAATTTCCCATCTTGGACATTCCATTTCAAATTCTTTTCTTTTTCATTTTGCTATCTCATTATTCCATTATTAAAAGTAACGGAACACATGAAAGCAACATAAAGAGAGCACGCGGTTTTTGTTGGGACATATCTACATAGATAACAAGTGCAGGCACACTTGTTAACCGGACTAAATAAAAATAAGATGGAACTCGAAAACAAAATTTACATTAAGAAAAGTCTTTAACGTAAACTGTTTTTTGCTCTAACTCGTAAAGTCGGATCCAGGCGGATATGATTTTTTTGGAATTTCACTAGAGGACATAATCTACTTCCAATTCGCAAATAAAGAAAGGTTGTGAAAAGTAGTTTTTTTGTTTATCTCCTTTAAACTTGAAAAATTGGGTTCAAGAGAGATGGATTTTAAAAAATTGAACAGTACAAATTTCCTTAACTTTTTTTTGTTTTTGTGGTGCATTATAACAGATAAATATGTAAAATAACTAGCTGTAATCAATTCGATTAAATCCCAAAAAGATTTTTTAAAAATTCGGAGATGTAAAATCATGCCATAAAATGCACCATAAATTCGTATGAAACTAATTCTAAGTTTGAGTTTATTTTTCTCTTAACTTGAGCATGTTTAGAAAGAAAAGAAGTGGTATTTTGTACGCTGAAGCATTTGTCTACTGAATTTAAATTAAATTTACCTGATATGATAACATAAAAAAATTGATTTTTGACCGCCAAATCGATGATTTCTGCCCACTGTGCGACGCACACACGGCAAAATGACCACTTTAGGCGGCCAAAAATCATAGGCATGGAAAAATGTTTTCATTTGTACTTTTTAGGGTTCTTGACCAAAACTTTATCAAAAATAATCATTAATAATAACGAATGGGCACTTTATAGAAATAAAAAATATGAATTTATGAAACTCAATTACCTGAGCTGCGAATGCTATGCAGGCACAATTTTTCAAATATTTTATTGAAACAAAAGGATTTTGATTGAAAAATATTAGGCAAAAATATTTGTTTACTTTATAAATTAAAAAAAAAATTCTTTGTACCTCAAATCCGCTACAGAAAATAAAATATCCACAGTTTTACGGAAGGTTTTCGATGAATCACTGGGGCATATTTTAGAAATCATTTTTTTATTTTTTTAATATTTTTTTTTGTAAGAAAATTAATGTTTAAAGTTAATAATAATGTTTTTTGTTTAATAATTTTATAATTTATTCCAAAAAAAAAAAAATGGGCAATTGTTCATAATATAAGCGAATTTACAAGGTAATATGGTTACGCGATTTGACAAAACTTTAAAAGTTTTGAAGGTAACGATCCCAAATCGGGTATATTTCAAAGTCAATAAATATGGTGTGTTATTTAAATTTTTTTCAATTTTTTAAAAATATATATAAAAGTGATCTTAGGTCAAAAACAAAAAAAAATATGTTTTTTTTTTGGTAATATTTTTTTCAAGATCCTGGGGCAAAGTCTTGCTATTTTTTTCTTTTTTTGAAATTATTTATGTTTAAAGAAAATATGTTTAATAAATCAATATCGTCAAAATTTTCTTATTTTTTTGTTCATAACATAATTTAAAATGCAATTTTATGTATCAACATTTTAAACGTCGTTGTGAAGCAAAGATAGCTTACTCAATTTTCAGTTATTTTTATTATTTTTTTTCAATACTTTTTTAACTAGTTTCGAGGGCAGAAACAAAAATTACTTGCATAAGTTTTTTTTATTAATATAATAGAAAAAGGTTCTATTTCGCATTTTTTAACAACAAATTTCCTTGCACACAAAGAAGCTTGCAGTTCACAAGAATTCCGCTCCATCAGCGCCGGTCATTTGCAAGAAAAATTTCCCACATTCGCTCTCACTCTCCTGTCTTTTTTTTGTGTTGATTTCTTCTTCAATGATCTCTCATCTTACAGAAAATATAATAAATGATTTTTTGGTCGTGGAAGGTCGCGGTGGGACTTAGGTAGACACATTTTTTTTAAACTGTGTGCAGTTAGGGTAGTATATATTTCTAATGACGTGATGGAAAAGACTTATGTATAATTTTGCTAAGCTAACTTGAGGTTGCTTTTTACTTATGAATGAATGCATGGTTACATTATGTCTTTTTGTCGTTCGATGTGATCAATAGGTATACCGTATGCACCCAAGATTTTTTAAGGCAGGCTAAGAATAAGGAAATTAGTAATTCTGAAGATGTTTTTGATAAAATGTTCGTGTCTGCAAAAAAATGAATAAATGTGTATAGGTAGGTAGGAAGTTAGTAAGGTATCTATCATTTATTTTTCAATGGGGATGTTTTAAAGGAAATAGGGAAAAATCTATGAAAAATCTTTGACGTACGCAAAATTAAAATACAGTTTTGAAGATAGGTTGATTCTTAGTAGGTACGTATTTATGCATAAAGTAAAGTTTGCCTCATAATTGGGCAAATTTGCTTGACCACTACGCCACCGTAAAAATATATTGTTTTTAACTTTCCATTGGAAATTATTGTAAATGGTCCGATTTGTCGGATCGAAAATTTGAACATTTATTCACGTTTCCAGCTCTGGTATTCATACAAATTTATCGATTTTAAGGCGCCAGTTATAGCTATCATTGAAATTCATCATTGAAAATTTTAATGATTAATTTCAAGACGTTTAGAAAGTAAAATTTATAAATATTTTGATGCCAAAATAATGCCTATGCCTTAATAAATATATATCTGCCAAAAAAAAAAATTTAAATTCGGCCGAACCTTCAACACAAACTGACTTTCATTATTTCAATGATTGCACTACTTTATCAATGATCATTGAAATAAAAAGATAGGTATTTCATGTGAAAGGTTGGGCCGAATTTAGTTTTTTTTTTTTTTTGGCCAGATTTATTAATTAATTTAAGCTTTATTTTGACATCAAAATAATCATAGATTTAGCACCCAAAACGTCTTAAAATGAATCATTAAAATTTTCAATGATGAGTTTCAATGATAGCTATAACTGGCGCCTTAGAGATGCCTATGTAGTATGTATACGTACGTTCGTGATCTTTTTTCGTCGACGATAATTTAAGGACAAATAAAGGTATCGACATCAAATAAAGTTTATTTTATTGATAATAAGGCAATAAAGTGTAAAAAAGGCTTTCAGAAAAATTCAATTAGCGCTTGTATTTTATTACAGTAATTAAAAAAGTTGTAAAATGGCTGAAATGTGGAATATTATTTAAAAAAAAAAACCTGCTAAAAATTGTTAAAAATGATTTTCGGCTCGAATATCTTGAGAACACACAAAGATATTAACATCGGGCTTATATTATTCTATTGGTACACAAAACCATAGTTGATGATTTGTAGAGTTTTTAAAAAAAATTCAACTGACAGTTTTGACAAAACTATAAAAGAAACTGCTAAAAATTAAAAAAAAAAATCGTGTTGCATATATTTAGAGCAAACAGCCCAACATTTGTTTTCAAAGATTTTGAATTAGTCCTTTTTTTTATAAAAAATAACATCGGATATTGATGTTATCAGTGTGGGTCACACACAGGTTCTTTTTTTTATTATATTGCAATTTTTTCCTTACCAGACGTGTGTTCATAAAAAAAATTATAAAATATTTGTTTTTGTTTAATTGTAATTTGTAATTAGGCTACAGACTAGGGCTCCCAACCGTAGGTACTTATAGGGTGATTTCCATAGATATGGTGTAGAATAAAAGCTAGAGCAACGATAACAAGTAACGATAACAATGCTTTGCTATACCTTTTTGTAAAGCCAGAAATCTGTTTTAGTGAACAGTTTTGGAAAATTAATTTTTAAACTCGAAATTTGGAAAACAAAATTTAAAAAATTGTGTTCGTTCGGAAGCTTTTTTCGCCGACAATATCTCGAGAACTCATAGGGATATCGACGTCAAATAAATTTTTTTTACAGATAATAAGGCCATAACGTGCAGAAAGGATTTTCATAAAAAAAAAACTCAATTAGCGGCTTTTTATTACAGCTATTTTAAAAAAAAAGTTGTAAAAAGGCTTGTTTCTCGAATATCTCTAGAACAAATAATGCTATCGACTTCGGCCTGGTTTTATTCTATGCATAATGACGTACAGAAAAATTGGTGATCCTTTTTTTTTTAATTAAAAAAAAAAACATTTAAAAACTGCTTAATATTGTTAAAAAATGTTTTTCGGCTCAAATGTCTCGAGAACAACCAATGATACCTTATGTATGTACGTACAAGGTACACAAAACTCAACCAAATCTCCTAGAAAGATACCACCGCGCCCGCGCGAAGTGAACCCCAACTTCCACCACGTCTACGCCTTGACAACAAAAAGACTGGCATACACATACATAATATAATAACCTTCTTCTTTTTCTTTTACCTAAAAAAAGATCACTTGACATCCAAATAATGAACAGGATTACTATGTATGCTTTCTATAAAAAAAAAAATAAGGTGTAAAGAGTCAATACAGAACTTCTCTTGTAAGGAAAAAGAGAATTGGGGAAAAGAGAATGCATGCACAACCCAGTGGATTTCTTTTGAACCAAATTTCTTTGTGTGCGTGAGCAAAGATGTTTTTCCAGTAAAAAACTGCAAAATTGACAACTTTTCCAAAATTAGAAATAAAAAAACCATGAAAGAAAATACGATTTTGTTTTTTAAATCTAATAAAAAAAATACCAAAAAAAAATAAAAAAAATATGTGGTAATTGTATTGGCTGTCCTTGCATTACAACGGCATTACAAATAATGTCATATTGCATTGCGTTTTCAAGCATGTTGTAAGGCAAATATTTTTTTTTCAAAGATACTATTTAGTTCAGAACACATGATACTTTGATTTAAAAAACATTTAAAAAATTTAAAAAATATAACATTCAATTTCCCAGGCAATCGCGCAAAATAATTGAAGAAAAAGTAGTAACTTTTCTATTTTTGTCTCTAAAAAGTAACTGTAAAAAATTTAAAAAAATAAAATAAAAATCAAGGTAACTGCATATATATATAAGCTTTGTAAAAACGTTTATTTGACTTGCTTACCTAATAAACTTCAAAAGTTTTATCAAATTATTCATTCATAAAATATAACGAATTTCCTTTATTTTTCATAGTTTTGTGCATTTTTTTGGGTGAATAAATAAACTAATAAATAGAAAAAAAAGGTATTGCTTAGTTTTGAGAACAATTTTATACAGAAAACAAATTAAAAAAAAATAAGAAAGTTATTTTTACCCAATTTCCCATCCATTTTTGTAAGCATCGTACTAAATTTTATGATTTTTCTATCTGTCTGGCGGTTTTAAGGTTTAAAATATTTTTTATTTTTTTTTAAAGCCTTGTGTATATTTTACTTAACTAATGTATTTTGTATTTTACTTAACTAATTTCCAATCGATGACCGTTTGTTTCATTAAAATATTCGCAAAAATGTGAACGCTATACCGATTAGCGCAGAACTCCAACCTATTTTTTCAAGGGACACATACCCTTAACTTAGGTAGGTATGAAAAAATTAGGATGAATAGGTAGAATAGGTATTTTTTTTAATAAACTGTTGAGAAAGAACAAATTTTTTGGAGACCTACATAGGTCTTTTCTTTGGGTTATATATTTTATTTTTTTTCAGGCACAATGTCAATTGGTAGATATTATTTTGATGCAAAATAGATTTCTCAAGTGACGTATGTAGGTCGTAGATAAATGGATTGCGTTAGTACATAAAGTCAACGTTTAGTTAGATAGATACCATATATACATACATGCTACCTATATTACATACCTAAGGTGTGCGTAAGAGCGTGCAGATGGGTCGAGATAAAAAAAAAATCTTATAGGAGAGGTCCATTATCCCCGATTTAGCCGGTATAGGCAGTTATCTAAAAAAGGGTGATGAATAAAAGCTAGAGCATATAGGTTGGGTCGAGACTCGAGATAGAAAATTGTATAGGAGTGAGGTCTATTCGCCTCGTTTAGCCAGGATGGCAATTTTTTTAAAAATTGTCTTAAAACAGAAAAAGGGAGGCTGGATTTAACCCACACTCATAACTTCACATTGGTTCCCTTTGAAACTCGACACCCGATGTTATTTTTTATAAGAAAATTACCAATTAAAAATCTTCGAAAAACTGCAGTCAAGGGAAGGCTGTTTGATCTAAATATTTCAACAATTATTCAAAAAAAAAAAAGAACTGTCAATTGAATTTTCTTACAAACATTAATAATTTACTAATTATGGCATTGTGTGTAGGGTAAAATTATCTGGGAGTTAATAAGGTATGTATTTTTTTTTGTTGGCTCATCGTTGGAATGGAAGTTTTTTTCTGCTTCTTTTGCAAAAGGGAATCTATGATATTGCGTGTAATAGTCATGCACTGTTTATTGTTTTTTTCTTTTGTTCCTATAGGTAATGTCATGTTGAAATGTTTAGAATCGTTGCCGAAAGATTGTTTTGATTTAATTTTGCTACAACGAACAATCATACCCATTTTTCAAGATTTTCGTGTAATTTTTTGATGAAAACTTTTTAAACTATTGTGAGGGTTGTGTAGGATGTAGAATATTGGTTGAGATGTCAATTTAAACGTTAGCTTTCTAAGGTGCTGGTAAAAGAAATATTAAATTTATAAATGCATCCAGTAAAAAGTTGTGAGGGCATGAAAAAAAAGCATTAATTTTATAAATATCTGGAGTTGCGGTTGTTGAAAAAATTTAAAATTTTTAAAATATTTATAAATTAACAATCTCTATTAGCTGTAGAAATTTTAGATTTTTAGATCTACCCATAAAAATATAAAAAATCAAAAACCACAAAAAAATGGGTAAAAAAATGTGTCATCTTCAAAAATCAAAAAGTGGGTGAAAAAAAAATTCCTAGCAAAAATTCCTAAAATATGGGTAACTTTTTTTTCATTATATTTCTAATGGTGTAAAATTTGTTTCTCTATCTGATACCCCCGATTTATAGCGAATTATTTGTCAAAGGCGTATTATTCAAAAGTCAACTTTTAACATTTTATAACTCACTTCGCAGATTTTTTAGAATTTTTTTTAAATTTAAAAGTTTCTTCTATTTCAAAGATCTATCAATTAAAATAAGAATTAACGTTCTAACCCTTCCCGTTTAGAAAGTAGTTTTTCGACCTTGAATCAAAAAAAAAAAAACCCATTTTACCTTACTTAAAATTGGAATTTCAAAAAATCCCGTCTTAATGCTCCTTTACATAAAATTCTCTATCAAATAAAATTTATTTTATATTTTTATGATTTACAGTATAAGCTGTGCAATGAATGAGTCAGTGAGTGACCGTTTCTTTCATTTATAATAGGTATTTAAAATTTTAGATAATTATAATACATATTCACACATCACACCATATCCATAAGAAAAAAACAAATCCATCCATACCTACCTATCTGGTCAGAATATTGTTTTATTTATTTTCTCTAAATTGTATGTCTGGCACTTGTATTTACATACATAATAAATAGGTACATTTGCTTCGTCTGCGCTTACTCGCTCGCTACCTGTTTTTTTTTCCTTTCTTTTACTTGAGCGTGCCCGTGCGTGATTGTAGGCTGTTTCACAATGCGACGAGAAAACGAGACGTCAGCGTGACGAGATCTCTTCGCCGAATCTCTCTCTTAAAAAAGAATTTTAATCAGTGAAATAATACATAATCAAGCATTTCTCGTCGTCTCGTCACGTCATAAAGTTCGAAAAATTGAAAAAAAAGACGCAACGTGACGACGAGAAATACTTTATTATGTATTTTTTCGTTGTTTAAAACTCGTTTTAAAGAGAGAACAACCGTGAAGAGATCTCGTCACGCTGACGTCTCGTTTTCTCGTCGCATTGTGAAACAGCCTTGTCTGCTCTCTGCAACATCGTTTGCGATTAAAAAAGAGTACAAGAGTAGGTATAATTAAAATTCGAACGCCGAATTTGGTGAAGAGAGCTTACTAACACATTCAAATTCATTTACATGAAATTTGAGTTGGCTGGTCGGGTACACCTACCCTTAATTTTTTTATTTTAGTCATGCCCAAAAATCCTCCGAACAAAAACTAGGTACATTTATAAAAAATAAGAAATGAGTACTAGGTACACTTACAATAATTATTCATCATCATCATCTGGATGTTCATGATCATCTTCGTCATTATAATTTCTATTGATGATTGAAGGATTTTCCAACATGCGTTTGTATCTGCCTGGGCTGGTGATCATAACTTGAGAATGCGTTCATTTGAGTTCTTAAAATTCGCTATAATAACGGACAACTAACCAACAAATACAAATATCAAAGACAGAAAGCGGTACTCAGCGGAACTTTTTTTGTTAGTCTAAGTAAACATCAATTTATTCTAAATTTGAAATGTCATATTTTAAGGGTAGGTTCCCTTCAGAAGCAAACTCAGATTTCATGTAGATGCATTTGAATGTATTAGTGAAAGAATTAATTTCCCTTTTCTTCAAAGTCAGTCCTTTTTGTGAAAAAATTACTCTATTTTCTCTCAGAGCCAGAGACAAGGCTGTTTCACAATGCGACGAGAAAACGAGACGTTAGCGTGATGAGATCTCTTCACGGTTGTTCTCTCTTTAAAACGAGTTTTAAACAACGAAAAAATACATAATAAAGTATTTCTCGTCGTCACGTTGCGTCTTTTTTTCATTTTTTCTATCTTTATGACGTGACGAGACGACGAGAAATGCTTTATTATGCATTATTTCAATGTTTAAAATTCTTTTTTAAGAGAGAGAAACTACGAAGAGATCTCGTCACGCTGACGTCTCGTTTTCTCGTCGCATTGTGAAACAGCCTACAGGGTTATGCACATACGAAACGCACAAGCAGAAGCAGCACTACTAGAAGTAGTTAGACAAGAACAAGAGAATTCAAAAAAGGTACCATACCATCACAGTACACGCATCGCACAAGCAGAATGCACGAGAAGTAGCAAGACAAGATCGAAGACTAAAAAAAAAAACATTGTGTATGCGTACTACATAGCTAGCAATATGTGAGCGAAAGCAGGAAGACAGAAAGTAATGCTGCTGAGATTTATTGTCGGGGAAAGGAACAGCATTTTTTTTTTTTATTATTCCTAAGTACTTTATTGTTTTCTTTTAGGTTTGGTGGCGAAACTTTTCTTTTTTCCATGTTTTGGATACAGGTATATATACCTACTTTCGTTGGTTCGTGATCATTTCTTATTTTTTATAAATGTACCTAGTTTTTGTTTGGAGGATTTTTGTGCATGACTAAAATAAAAAAATTAACTTAGGTAGGTATGAAAAAATTAGTATGAGAAAGAACAAATTTTTTGGAGACCTAGGTCTTTTTTTTTTGGGTTATATATTTTATTTTTTTTTTTCAGGTTCGGAACGGCACAATGTCAATTGGTAGATATTATTTTGATGCAAAATAATAATAAAAAGAAATAAAACAAAAATCTTATAGGAGATGTCCATTATCCCCGATTTAGCCGGTATAGGCAGTTATCTAAAAAGGGTGATAAATAAAAGCTAGAGCATATAGGTTGGGTCGAGACTCGAGATAGAAGAAAAAAATTGTATAGGAGTTAGGTCTATTCGCCTCTTTTAGCCAGGATGGCAATTTTCTTAAAAATTGTCTTAAAACAGAAAAAAGGAGGCTGGATTTGACCTACACTGATAACTTGACATTGGTTCCCTTTGAAACTCGACACCCGATGTTATTTTTTATAAGAAAATTACCAATTAAAAATCTTCGAAAAACTTTTCAGCTCTGCAGTCAAGGGAAGGCTGTTTGATCTAAATATTTCAACAATTATTAGCAGTTTCTTTTGCAGTTTTTTTGGCCTAGAAAAAAAAAAAAACTGTCAATTGAATTTTCTTACAAACATTAATAATTTACTAATTATGGCATTGTGTGTAGGGTAAAATTATCTGGGAGTTAATATCATTGGTTGTTCTCGAGACATTTGAGCCGAAAAACATTTTTTAACAATATTAAGCAGTTTTTAAATGTTTTTCTTTTAATTAAAAAAAAATAGGATCACCAATTTTTCTGTACGTCATTATGCATAGAATGAAACAAGTCCGAAGTCGATAGCATTATTTGTTCTAGAGATATTCGAGAAACAAGCCTTTTTAGAACTTTTTTTTTAAATAGCTGTAATAAAAAAGCCGCTAATTGAATTTTTTTTTTTGAAAATCCTTTCTGCACGTTATGGCCTTATTATCTGTAAAAAAAATTTATTTGACGTCGATATCCCTATGAGTTCTCGAGATATCGTCGGCGAAAAAAGCTTCCGAACGAACACAATTTTTTAAATTTTGTTTTCCAAATTTTGAGTTTAAAAATTAATTTTCCAAAACTGTTCACTAAAACAACGTTATTTATGGCTTTATAAAAAGGTATAGCAAAGCATTGTTATCGTTACCGTTGTTTTTTTAATAATTTTTTTGTTTTAAGACATTTTTTTAGAAAATTGCTAAACGAGAGGGAACACCCTCACTCGTATACAATTTTTTTTCTTGTCAAATCTCGACCGCCGCTAATTGAATTTTTTTTTTTGAAAATCCTTTCTGCACGTTATGGCCTTATTATCTGTAAAAAAAATTTATTTGACGTCGATATCCCTATGAGTTCTCGAGATATCGTCGGCGAAAAAAGCTTCCGAACGAACACAATTTTTTAAATTTTGTTTTCCAAATTTTGAGTTTAAAAATTAATTTTCCAAAACTGTTCACTAAAACAACGTTATTTATGGCTTTATAAAAAGGTATAGCAAAGCATTGTTATCGTTACCGTTGTTTTTTTAATAATTTTTTTGTTTTAAGACATTTTTTTAGAAAATTGCTAAACGAGAGGGAACACCCTCACTCGTATACAATTTTTTTTCTTGTCAAATCTCGACCCAACCTATATGCTCTAGCTTTTATTTTACACCATATCTATGCAAATCACCCTATAAGTACCTACGGTTGGGAGCCCTAGTCTGAAGCATAATTACAAATTACAATTAAACAAAAACAAATATTTTATAATTTTTTTTATGAACACACATCTGGTAAGGAGAAAATTGCAATATAATAAAAAAAAGAACCTGTGTGTGACCCACACTGATAACATCAATATCCGATGTTATTTTTTATAAAAAAAGGACTAATTCAAAATCTTCGAAAACAAATGTTGGGCTGTTTGCTCTAAATATATGCAACACGATTTTTTTTTTTTTTAATTTTTAGCAGTTTCTTTTATAGTTTTGTCAAAACTGTCAATTGAATTTTTTTTACAAGCTCTAAAAATCATCAACTATGGTTTTGTGTACCAATAGAATAATATAAGCCCGAAGTTAATATTTTTGTGTGTTCTCAAGATATTCGAGCCGAAAATCATTTTTAACAATTTTTAGCAGGTTTTTTTTAAAAATAATATTCCACATTTCAGCCATTTTACAACTTTTTTAATTACTGTAATAAAATACAAGCGCTAATTGAATTTTTCTGAAAGCCTTTTTTACACTTTATTGCCTTATTATCAATAAAATAAACTTTATTTGATGTCGATACCTTTATTTGTCCTTAAATTATCGTCGACGAAAAAAGATCACGAACGTACGTATACATACTACATAGGCATCTCTAAGGCGCCAGTTATAGCTATCATTGAAACTCATCATTGAAAATTTTAATGATTCATTTTAAGACGTTTTGGGTGCTAAATTTATGATTATTTTGATGTCAAAATAAAGCTTATGGCTTAATTAATAAATCTGGCCGAAAAAAAAAACTAAATTCGGCCCAACCTTTCACATGAAATATCTTTTTATTTCAATGATCATTGATAAAGTAGTGCAATCATTGAAATAATGAAAGTCAGTTTGTGTTGAAGGTTCGGCCGAATTGAAATTTTTTTTTGGGCAGATATATATTTATTAAGGCATAGGCATTATTTTGGCATCAAAATATTTATAAATTTTACTTTCTAAACGTCTTGAAATTAATCAATACAATTTTCAATGATGAATTACAATGATAGCTATAACTGGCGCCTTAAAATCGATAAATTTGTATGTATACCAGAGCTGGAAACGTGAAGAAATGTTTTTCGATCCGACAAATCGGACCATTTACAATGATTTCCAATGGAAAGTTAAAAACAATATATTTTTACGATGGCGTAGTGGTCAAGCAAATTTTCCCAATCATGAGGAAAACTTCACTTTCTACCTATGTACATAAATACTTTACGTACCTACTAATAATCAACCTATCTACAAAACTGTATTCAAAATTTGCATACGTCAAAGAGATGACGTCCTATGAGATGAGAAGAAAAAAAACTAGATAATACATAGGAGTCAACATCAGCGCAAACAAAAAGACAAAACAGTGAGACTGAATTTTGCAAATTTTTTTGCAAATGACCCGCGCTGATGGAGCGGTCGGCAAGCAAATTTGCCCAATCATGAGGCAAACTTCACTTTATGCATAAATACGTACATACCTACTAAGAATCAACCTATCTTCAAAACTGTATTTTAATTTTGCGTACGTCAAAGATTTTTCATAGATTATTCCCTATTTTCTTTAAAACATCCCCATTGAAAAATAAATGATAGATACCTTACTAACTTCCTACCTACCTATACACATTTCTTCATTTTTTCGCAGACACGAACATTTTATCAAAAACATCTTCAGAAATACTAATTTCCTTATTCTTAACCTGCCTTAAAAAATCTTGGGTGTATACGGTATACCTATGACGGAGTTCACATTGGACTTACTCCTTGGATTTTTTTTGACGTCTATATACTTTTTCTCGTTCCCACTCTGTGGTGAGAATGAGACAGGCAAGTGAGGCAGGATTTTTTAAATTTTTTAAAAATTTGTGGATTTTTTTTGACGTTTTCTTTTGTGACATTTTTTTTCTCAGTATTAAGTTTTTGTTTGGAGCTTAAATACTACAGAATCAAAGTTTTTTCAATTGGAAAACAATTTATTTAGTGAATTATCAATTTTGTGATTAAAAAAGTTCTAATAAATTCTCCGACGAGCAAATATTTGTGTTTTTTTTAATGACTGCTGAACGTCAGAGTGAATCGGTTGTGTTCACATTACTTTGTGTCTGAACACGTGCTGACTGACTTCTGTCAAAAAAAAATCGTAAATTTGAGTCCAATGTGAACACCGTCTATTGATCACATCGAACGACACAAAGACATAATGTAACCATGCATTCATTCATAAGTAAAAAGCAACCTCAAGAAAGCTTAGCAAAATTATACATCACGTCATTAGAAATATATACTACCTAACTGCACACAGTTAAAAAAATTGTGTCTACCTAAATCCCACCGCGACCTTCCACGACCAAAAAATAATTTTTTATATTTTCTGTAAGATGAAAGATCTTGCGTGTGCAAGGAAATTTGTTGTTAAAAAATGCGAAATAGAACCTTTTTCTATTATTTTAATAAAAAAACTTATGCAAGTAATTTCTGTTTCTGTCCTCGAAACTAGTTAAAAAAATATTGAAAAAAAATAATAAAAATAACTGAAAATTGAGTAAGCTGCCTTTCTTCACGACGTTTCAAATGTCGATAAATAAAATTGCATTTTAAATTATGTTATGAACAAAAAAATAAGAAAATTTTGACGGAATTGATTCATTAAACATATTTTCTTTAAAACATAAATAATTTCAAAAAAAGAAAAAAATAGCAAGACTTTGCCCCAGGATCTTGAAAAAAATATTACCAAAAAAAAACGTATTTTTTTTGTTTTTGACCTAAGATCACTTTTATATGTATTTTTAAAAAATTGAAAAAAATTTAAATAACACACCATATTTATTGACTTTGAAATATATCTGATTTGGGATCGTTACCTTCAAAACTTTTAAAGTTTTGTCAAACCGCGTAACCATATTACCTTGTAAATTCGCTTATATTATGAACAATTGCACATTTTTTTTTTGGAATAAATTATAAAATTACTAAACAAAAAAGGACGGATTTAACTTTAAACATTTATTTTCTTACAAAAAAAAATATAAAAAAAATAAAAAAAATGATTTCTAAAATATGCCCCAGTGATTCATCGAAACCCGTCCGTAAAATTGTGGATATTTTATTTTCTGTAGCGGATTTGAGGTACAAAGAATTTTTTTTTAAATTTTTAAAGCAAACAAATATTTTTGCCAAATATTTTTCAATCAAAATCTTTTTGTTTCAATAAAATATTTGAAAAATTGTGGATGCTATACAGCTAAACGTGAAGTTCACACCTATTTTCTTGAGGGAAACCTCCCCTTAAACAAATAATTAAAAGAAATTACAGAAAGCTTTCTCGTAAAAGCAAATAGTTACGAGCACACCAATCGTCTTTTTTAACTTTCTTATGTAAAGGAATTATAAAGGAATTGTTCCAACTCGATGAAAATAAACAAGAAGACATTGAAAAATTAAAAAGAATGGATAAATTTAACGACAAAATTTACGCAGGTTTTCAAAATAGTAGAGGGTATACCATCAGGCCCAGGTATACAACTCTCGTCAACATAGATATAAACTTAGCAATGTTGTCAGTATTATTAATATTAAAGTTCATATCAGTCTAGTAAGTAAAAGATTTCAATAGGCTAAAGTCTTGGGCTATTTCGTCAGGTTTATCACAGTTTAAAGTATCACAGTTGTAAGTATCACAGTGGAAGGCACTTTGAAAGAAGGCCAACAATAGTTGAGTTATAACCCGTAGATCATGACTTGAAATGTCGTTAAACTTGAGAACAGACGGGTAAGGACTAGATTTTCTTTTAATATTTCAAATGAATATCCAAAAATCCTTCGGATTCATTTTAAGATCTCTTTGCACCTTCTGAATGTAATTAAGAAACTTTAAACTTGAAATTGAAATTAAATATTGAAAATATGTCTTGATTCGCAAAATATTTTAAAATTATTCTCAGTTGGAGATAGTTTATATACGATCTTAACTTGTTTCTTCGATTTTTAAGACTTTTAATTTCGCTATTGTACCAATATCAATCCTAAAAAAAAACTGTTAATACCAAAGTTGTAGACAATTAAATTTTGAAGAACTTTTGTTAAGTGCATTTTTAGTCAAAAGTTGAAAATAAACGAGTTATTCAACGAAAGCCAATTTCCTTAAATTCAAGATGGCGGCCAACGCAATTGAGTAAGGCGGTCAAAGACTTAAGTGTTGACTCCTAATAAGCCCCCTAACGATTAAAATAAAAAAAAAAAACCCTGTCTAATTTTTTGCATTTTAAATGTATATATTCCGACTGGACTACAAGATTTCGTAAATAATTACGAATAAAATTCTTACCTGAGGCGCACCAGATGTATCATCATCAGGAGCAGCACACTTTTCTACAGAGTGACTCATATTAAGCGAGTTATTTCCCAGATTTATTGCAGATCCATGTGCTGATTGATATGCAATAGCGGAGTGGTTCAACATTGCAACCATCGCAACACTAAGGTTAACCTTTAAACCGTATACGATAGCCATACCCAAAGATCCAAGAACAGCTAGAATATATCTTGCGGGAACACATCCTGAAAAAAAAGAATAAATAAAAAGTTATACAAGTTTAGTTTACAAGTTAGGTTAGGTTAGGTTAGGTTAGGTTAGGTTAGGTTAAGTGAGGAGGGGCGTGCCCAGCCCAAAGGCTGCTGAATACACGGGGCCTAATGGTCCATTGTGATCCCCATAAACAGCATCTCTTTTGCAACTTAATTAATTATTGACATAGATTTGTTCATTTGCAAACCAACCTATGCTCTCGATATATTTTTTCATGTTTGCGTTGAGACTCGTGCTAAAGTCCAGTTTTCTAACAAACCTATTTCCAAAATAGTGGAGGCGGTTTGTTTGGAGGTTTGGACAATCACAGAGCATGAGTTTAATGGTTTCAATTTCTTCGACATCCTGACAGCTTCTACAGAAGTCGGGTTCGAATACACCCAATCTATTGGCCATTGTGCCAATGGGACAGGAGTTGTTGATTTGCTCCTTCGTTATAAGGTCTATCTTCTCTTCCTTTTAATAACACCAATTGGGATACTTGGTCCCGTATCAGATTAGCTTCTAATGTCTATATTTGATAATGACTCCCTTCCTTGCCAGTTCATCCGCTCTTCCCTTCTATATTGTTATGTCCAGGAACCCAGCAGAGCTTGACTTGGTTGATGTTGCAAATATTATTCAGTAAGCCTCCGCACTGTCTCATTGGTTATTGCTTTGATAGCAGCTTGACTGTCCACGAAAAATGTGATATCCGACGAGGTCAGTTTTTTTGTGAACCATTTCGGCTGCTTTTTCAATAGCGTAAATCTCAGCCAGAAAGACAATACACTCATCTGGGAGTTTATATGATTCTCTTATATTAAGACTTTCACAGAACACCCCAGCTCATGTTCCTTCTTTCATTTTTGACCCATCTGTGTAGAAGGGGATAGCCTTTTTACCAAGTAGCGAGTTGGATTCCCATCCTTGCCTTTCGGGTATTAAGATGGAGAAGTTTATATTTAAATCTATTACAGGTGGTACGTAGTCCGTAGTCACGTCAAGATGGGTATACCTTTGCAAGATAGACCCATGACCGAAGGGGCTGTGCTTCCAAAAGCCCATTTCCTTAAGACGAAACGCACTTTTGGCTGCTGTGCATCTTATATACTCGTCCAGGACTGGAAGATTGGGAATAATTTCCAGTCCTGCTATGCTGTAGACCTTAGTGCCCCTGTTACACCTATACAGGCTAGTCTCTGTACCTTGTTCAGGTTCTTGAGGTAGCTATCTATCTCAACCGCCTTTCACCATTAAGGTTTACTCAAGGATTACTCCAAGATATTTGGCTTCATTGGAGAGTTTCAAAGGTATTTCATTTAGCTTGAGAGAAGTAAAGTCCTCTAGTTTTCTTTTCTTCGTAAACAGACCAAGTTCAGTTTTTACAGGTTAACCCCGATTTGTAGGGTTTGAACGCGTTTATTGTCCACATAATCTTCTGCTCTATGAAAACCTGATCGAATTCTGGTGCAGGGTGAATAATTCGTAGAGGGTCTGGTTGCGTAAAGCTTGAGTCTTTAGGACTCATACAGCCAGGGAAATGCGTTTCCATGAAGAGTTCAAGTGTTTCCTGGCTCGAGTTCGACCAAGATCCATCGGGATGTTTAATATACCCTGGAATCGCTCTATATAACTACCAGTCTTGCTCAGTTTGGCTTTATTAAAAAGTTTTCTAACCCCTGTTCTTAATTTGATGTACTTTTATTTGATGTACTTTTACGCAAACGAAGAAGTGATTTAGCAACTTGTAGAAAAAAAATCTGATCCCGATAGTTTTTTTGTACAACCAACACCATCGAAGCTCCCAAGAAAAAAGGGAAACAATATCGTATTTTGTGCAATTTTCAGTTTCTTCCACCTTGTTGTAATAGGTATAGGGGAGGACGGGGCACAGAGGAACACAAAGTCTTTAAATAGTAAACAAGCGCAATTTTATGTATTTTTTTTATAAACTTTTCTTTAAAAAGAATAAATTTGGATTTATTCGACTGTAGAGCACTCGTGAATATAATAGACAAAAAAGAACTGAGGGGGTAGATGGGGGCTTTTATTATTCTTTTTAACTTTTCGGCAAAGTCGCTTAATTTTAAAAAGAAAGTCCTCTGTGTCCCGCTGATCCTCTGTGAGTGCTTTTAATTAAAAGTCTTCATAACAAATTTTGTAGAGAATTGAATCACCTACAAATTACATGTATACTTTTTTATTTTGCGATTAAAACATTTTGGCGAACAATGAGAAAGCGTTTTAACTTTTTCACATGCCCGAAAAGTAAAGCATATTTTAAATTAGAATAATTTTTGATGGTAGGTACCACGAACTAAAAAATTATAACTAAATAATTTCTTCATTTCTACATTTGAACATGCATGAGGCGGATGCATGCTACTCTTTACTATCATCTATTTCTATTGTATACGCCCCACGTTTTTTGTTTCAAAATTATGGGGCTAGAAGAAATAATTTGTAGGTATTAAATTTATGTTTGAATATTTATTTTCTACTTTTTAGTTTTGGATCTGTGAATTTTTTTTTTGGTCTGAAACTTTATACAAGTGTTATCATCCTTCAATTTTTTAGCTGATCGGGAAGTTTTTCATTTCATTTTTATTTTTCATTTTTTAGGGTACAGAAGGTAATACAATCTTTGCAGACATTATTCACGAAAATATAACAAGCAACATTACATTCACACTTGAATTAGGATAACATACAATAATTTCCATATTTTTTGGCTAAAAAGATGGATCAAATAATGATGAACAAAATTGTTGACATTTTTATTTGAAATCCGATCATTAGAACTCAAGGTGTAAATTTAGCTGACTTGAACGTAATAAGCACCCTCACATCACCTTTGCTTACCTACGCCTTTGACTGTGTAGTTACTCAACAAAAAGAATTAGAAAAACAAATGTATTAGTGATTCAAGTGCCCCCTTACCCCTTCTTGTGCACGCCCTTGCCTCTAAATAAGTTCGTTTCCATTCACCATCACCAACCACCCATCGCCAAACCAAAATATTTCAGTCTCACCTTAAAATTCAACAATTAGAAATCACGTTGTAAATTTAGCATGTAATAAGCACCCCCTATCCTATTTTTGTTATTTGTCAATGACATACCAGGTATTTTTAATCATTCGGCTTGCCTTCTCTTTGCGGATGACCTTAAACTCTATCGTATGATTAAGAATGAATCGGATTGTTTTCTTCTTTTGGAAGATCTGGCGAGACTGGATCTTTGGTGCAAACGAAATCACCTTCTTCTAAATATTTCTAAATGTCAAGTCTTGTCATGTTTCAGGAATTATAATCCAATTATGTTTGATTATAATGTCAATAAAATCAATCTTGAACGAGTAAGTAAGAAGAAAGATCTTGGAGTAATCTTAGATACAAACTTGTCATTTTTACCCCACTTTGACTATATGATTAACAAAGCTAATCAAATGCTTGGTTTTCTAAAAAGGAACACTAGAGAATTCTCAGATCCTTATACTCTAAAATCTTTATATAATTCACTGGTAAGGTCAGTTTTGGAGTATTGTAGCATAATTTGGAATCCTTGTTACAATAATTCAATAGATAGAATTGAGAGAGTTCAGAAGAACTTCACAAGATATGCTTTTTTCAAGTTGAATTGGAGGATTCCAAGGCCATCTTATAACAGTAGATGTCTACTATTTGGAATGCAGTCTCTTAAAGATCGAAGGGTTTACTTTTCCGCGATGTTTATCCGAGATATTATAACTTATCATATTAACTGTCCCCCGTTGCTATCATTAGTTAGTGGGGTAATTGCACCAACAAGAAGAACACGTTGTCGATTTTTGATTTATGAACAATTTCATCGTAGTAATTATGGTCGTAATGAGCCTATCACCCGTTGCATCAGAGAGGTAAATTTAATTTGTAATAGAATTGATTTTTACTCAAATTTTTCAAGGGACATTTTTAAATCTCTGATATTAAATAATATTTCAGCAACTGTTCCTAATTGTACTTAATAAATTTTTATTATACTATAATGAATTCTATATATTTTACATAGTAGTAAATGTATATACCCACCAACAATTTCAAGTCGTATGTATCTAAGTCTACAAGATTATATTCTAATTGATGATGAAATATGTGCGCCCTTAATTGTGTACTTAGAAAAAAAAATTGAAAAATAATTCGTATTGGATGCAAATGCCCCCTGCCCTTACCCCTCCTTGTGCACGCCTTTGCCTCTAAATAAGTTCGTTTCCATTATACCACACCACACCAACCAACACCGCCAATCCAACCAATTTCAGTAGAAAAATTTGTTCTGCTGCAAATATTATTATAGTGGAGTAGATACTCCACTCATTTCTTAGATACCACTATAGAGAAAATCCCTGACTTGTTTTTTTTTTATATGAACTTTTACACAAAAATATCACCACGACTCGTCGTCGACGGCGAAACGCGAAAACAGTCTCAACTATCTCGCTTCCACCTTTACCCAAGGCACATTGCACATTGATTTGAATTGTTTCCTTTTTTTTTTTATTTTTTGTCGATGAAGATTAACCACCCCCACCATCACTTATCCACATCAAAAAATTTTTTACCTAACCGTCAGTCCTACCCAAAAACAAATTTTTGAGCCGATTCCATAAACCAGCCCAAAACAACCAAAAATATGGATTTGACGAACGGGACAGTTACCGGAACCAGTAAAATCAAATCTGCCATAAAAGGCAGTTTCCCATGGCAAAATAACTCTTCCTTATAAATAATTTTAATAAAAGAGAGTATGAACTTTAAAAATGTAAAAGAATATTGTTCAAGTAAAATACCTACATGCCTCTAAATAATTTCTTTTCCATTTAACATCATTAACCAATTAACCATCCACCACCCAACCAACCAATTTCAATACAATAATTTTTTTCTGCTACAAATATTGCGTTATTAGAACGAAGTTCTTTAGTGCACGGTTTGTTTGTAAATCCAAGAAATCGGCAAAAATTTACATCAGATGGTGGCGCAATGGAATAGGTACTTGCTTCTTAACCGAAAGGTTCGGCGTTCGATCCCTGCTGGCAAATAGTTTTTTTTTTTTAATTTTTCATACAATTTTCTCGAATTTTTGTTGTCATTTTGCAAAATAAGTAAATTATTTCACTCATTTAACTATAGTCGCGTACAAATTTACATACAATCAAGAAGAAAAATTCGAAACGATACCTATTTAGTTATCGTCCAAAAGCCATCGTTTTGACGATAGCGTTTTGATGATAATCGACTTAAGTGAAGCAAATTTTTGATCGTCAAAACGTGATCGTTCAGACGATAGTCCTTTTTTGGGTTACTTGAAGCAGGACTATCGTGGAAACGTTATCGTCGGGTGATAATCGTTTTACGGAATGAGTCCCCTGAGCAATCCCTTCCGATTGTTTATGTTACACCCCGACTCCACAGGAGATAATTCATTTCAGAATGTTCATCGTGCCATGAAATATCTTGTGCAGTCACGATATCTGATCTTATGATATGATATCAGCGATATATCTCTGATATTTTCTCTTGACATGGGTCTCTGACATGGAATTTGACAGATGGTTGTTTTTTGTAGCTTTTTGTCTGGAAATGTCATTTTTTGTGTCATACGGAATTTTTTCGAAGTCAAAGTTTAATTTTCTTGGGCTAGAATACAACAACCGAAGAGTTACACATTTATCTGCAAAAAAATCAACCATCAAACTCCCATGCAGTCGAGGTACGAAATGAAATATCATGACATGATTTGCCCACCGAAGATATATATGAAAATGTCTTGATATAGATATCAGATATTTAGTTGGAGAGACAAATCTCCTGTGGAGTTGGGGTGTTATTTTTATATGAACTTTTATTATACCTATAACTATACACAAATATAACCTAGATTTGCCGCCGACGGCACCACGTAGATTTGAATAAATAAATAAATAAATAAATACACATGGTTTGAATTGTTTTTTTTTTTTTTGTTTATTTTTGTATTTTCTCATTCAGTTAATTGACTGTAGTTAAAAGACTTGCTGGCTAAAAGTAAAATCATCGCAGTACAAAGACTTTTCACTGACAAAAAATACTAAAAACAATTAAAAATTACTCGGTTAATTAACTTAAAGTTAATTCACTTTTTTTTTTAACTACACAGTCGGAATGTTAGTACTGACTGCTGACTGCTTGTTTCGCAGTTAAAGTACTTACTTACAGTATTAACTTACATTCAATAGGTAAGTTAATTAAATGCGACTTTATTAACTGCATTACCAAAGTACTGCAGTCTTATACAGCTCTAATATGAAGACTGTGCCCTCTCCCGTTTATAAAATAGTTTTTTGACCTTTAATCAGAAAACCCCCATTTTACCCTACTAAAAATTTAAATTTCAAAAAATTCCGTCTAAGTGCGCCTGTACATAAAATTCTCTATTCTATGTTTTTAAAACAAAAGTATTTTTTACTGAAGCGAAAATCAGAACAGGGGTGTATATGTTTTGGTTCATGATTTTAAAGTATTTTAAAAATAGTTATTAAAATCGAAGCAGTAAAATGTATATACCTTTAAGAAATAAATAGTTTTTTGTTAATTTTGAAATCGCAGAAATCGGTTAGTCTGACGTTTATGAAAACACCCTACATACCTACTATTAAGTGTACGCCCAAGTAAAATGTGTATTTGCAATTAATGTATAACTAACCAAAAAGGAAAGAAACTCCACGTGCTTTGGTATTTCAACTCATAATGACTTTATTATAATGTGTCAATTCGGATGACATTTAAAAGAATTTAAAGGACATTTCACACTAAATGCAAATATATGAAGGTTTGTGTCTTGAATATCTAACAGTCTTCCCCTCCATTAAGGTTTGTGTTGATAGAGAATTACTTGACGACGTATTCTGTTAGACCTCCTCGGTTCCAAATGTTGTTTTGGTGGTTCACCTTCACTGTTATTTGCTGTTGCTACTTTGGAGGGAGGGTCACTTATTACTGGCGAAGATTCCGGTATGGATTCCTGTACCGCTTCCTGCGAAAAGCCTGCGACAGTACATGGTTGCTGTGTTGCATCTCCACCATTAGTAGTAACTGCGGGACTTCCCTTCTCAGAATTCTCGTCGGCTTTTGTTGTTTGAAGTTCTATAGGAATAGATTTTGAAATATAATCAAGGCTATTACCTTCAACGTTAGTGGATCTCATTTGGTCAATATGTCTTCGGAATGGAACTCCATCTACATCTACGATGTAATGTAAATGACCGACCCTATCAGAAACTCTCCCGAACTTCCATTTGCACTCCTTATTCTGGTAATAACGGACTTGAACTGAGCCCCAAATTCAAAATATCTTTTGCAAACTTCGATTTCTTTTGTTTGGTCTGGGCTGGTGTATCGTAGTAAGTCCAATTTGGTGCGAAGGTTAAATTTCAACATCATCTCCGCTGGACTCTGGACTGTTGCTGAGCTTTCCGTCTTGCGATATTGCATCAGTAGTCGGTGTAATTTTGTATGTAGGTCACCTGGATCATTCATGGCTGCCCGTAATCTATTTTTCAGGATCTGAAGAAACCGCTCTGCTTGTCCGTTCGTTGATGGATGCGCGGTGAAGTAAGTTGGACTTCAGAAATTCTTGGAACTCCTTGGACGTGAAATTGGTTCCATTGTCTGACACAATCGTTTGCGGAATACCGAATCTAGCAAAAAGTTCTCTCAGTACTCGTATGGTGTAAAAACTAGTGATCCTACTCATCGGGAAAACCTCCAACCACTTCGTCTTGGCGTCTACTGCCATAAAAAAATACCGTTCCATGAATGGTCCCTCAAAATCTATATGCAACCGTTGCCACGGTTGGGCAGGAATTTTCCAAGGGTGTGGTGACATCTTTGGTGGTTCCTTCAGAACATTAGTACAGTCCCGACAGCTCTTCACTAACTCCTCGATGTCGCGATCAATTCCAGTCCAATAGCAATAGCTGCGGGCCAACGCTTTCATTTTCACGATACCGATGTGTGGTGCATGTAACTCATTCAGAACTCGTATGTGCATTGTATAGGGAATTATAATTCGTAATCCGCGGTAGATACACCCTTCGTGTATCATAAGTTCGCTTTCCATCTGTTTGTACGGCGTGGTCTTCAAACTTGCTCCAGTCTGTAAGAGAATCCAAAGTGAAGACAACTCCTTATCTCGTTTTGTTTCCTTAGCTATATCCAAATTTGTAAGTGGTAAGTATTCGTTCCAAAGTTGATATATTTCATATGTTTCACCGCTTTCCTTGTAATCTTGAGAAGTTAATGGATTTCTGGAAAGAAAATCAGCATTAATATTATTTTTTGAACTCTTCTATTGAATATTATAGTTAAATCCACTAAGGAATTGTGCATAGTGCAACAATCGCTGCGCTGTAAGTAAAGGCAAATGTTTATTTTGGTGAAATATTGCAGTTAATGGCCGATTATTGGTAATGAGCGTAAATTCAGGTCCATAGCAATAGTTAAAAAACTTGTGTAACCCCCAGTAAATTGCCGTTGCTTCTTTGCCTAACTGACTGTAGTTAGCCTCCGATTTCGTTAAACTCCTGGACGCAAATGCAATTGGACGCTCTCCATCCTTCGTACTGTGTGATAAAATTGCTGACAGTCCAACAGGAGAAGCATCAGTAGCTAAAATAAGTGGAAGATCTTCATTGAAAGGTACTAGAACATTATCGCTCATCATCTCTTGTTTTATAATTTCAAACGCATGCTGACATTCATTATTCCAAATAAACTTTTAATCCTTCCTCAGAAGATTGTTGAGCGGATGCATTTTAGTTGAAAGGTCCAGAATGAACTTATGGTAATAATTTACCATTCCCAAGAAATGCCGTAGTTTGTTTAGATCGGATGGAGGTTGAATTTTAGAAATCGCTTCTACTTTCTCCGAAGTCTTGTGTAAACCTTCCTTGTCGATCCTATGGCCGAGGTATGTGACGCTTTTTTCAAAAAATTTGCACTTTGATTTGTTCAAATGTAAATCGAACTTTTGTAACTTATCAAGTAATTCCATGCATCTATAAAAAAGTTCAGATATCGATCTAGCCACTACAATTATATCATCGATAAAACATGCAGTGCCATCAAGGTCATTGGTAATGTATTCATCCAAAAACCTTTGCCATAAGTTAGGCGCAGTTTTCAAACCAAACATTAATTTATTCACCCTATACAAACCTTTTATTGTACTTATTGTCTGCAAGAGTGAACTATCCTCCGTCATATTGAGGTGTAAATATGCTTTATGTATATCAAAGGTACAGTAATATTCACCCTCTTTTAATTTTTGAAATAAATCTTCAATCTTGTGAATTGGGTAACCATCATTCACTTAATATTTATTTAGTGTGGCTTTATAGTCAGGACATAAGCGAATGGATTTATCGGCCTTGACGACGGGAACTACTGGAGTTCCCCA
Organism: Epistrophella euchroma; assembly: GCA_947049315.1. Taxonomy (NCBI): domain Eukaryota; kingdom Metazoa; phylum Arthropoda; class Insecta; order Diptera; family Syrphidae; genus Epistrophella; species Epistrophella euchroma. The sequence continues at coordinate 64,444,757 of OX346245.1, forward strand.
GTCAGAATGTGCAATTTTCTCAATAATGCCACATTTCTCCAATCTGTCTAACTCACTTTCAATCAGAGGACGAATTGCATATGGTACTGACCTGGGTTTTATAAAAGTTGGAGTGGCACCGTCACGTAGTTTTAACATCCCTTTGATATTAGGTATGCTTCCAATTTCCTCTCTGAAAACATGAGCATACCTTTCAAGTATTTGCTGCTTTAAATAAACTATATCTTTTTTAGTATATGTATCAATTGAATTCACACTTAATATTTTTAGTTTATGGACCCACTCATGGCCCATAATGGTGCCAAATTTCCCCTTGACTATGTATAAATCACAAAGTATATCCTGATTATTATACTGGACTTGTACTACTGATTTCCCATATGCAGGAAACATTTCATTGTTGTTCAATGTGCAATTTAAAATTTTCGTAATTTATGACTGAAATCGCTGCCCCGGTATCAAATTCCATCTCAAACGGCTTCCCATTAATTTTCAATGTCACATAGTACTTACCTCGGCCACCTGTAGAAACAGATCTTTGATGTAATTGAATAGTCCCCTTTCACACGAAGATACTAGTTGCTGGTGATTTTTTTGACGTTTTCTTTAAATCTCCTTAACAATCTCTTGTACCTTTCACACTGAAGCAACAAAAACCCGGAGATTTTCTTTATTTTCCTTTTGAACTACCTTGGTTGAACGCACACAAACGTAGTGTGAAGAGAAACGTCAAAAAAGTTTCCTGAATTTGTTGACCGGGGAGATTTCATTTCCCCCTCTTTCTTCCTGCCCTTCTCGCCTTTGAACTAATTGTTGCCGGCAACTCAGTTGCCCTGTGTGAAAGGGGACATAGAATGCATATTCGTACTTTGTCTTCCATCTTCCATCAAATCAAGAATGTTGATTTCATACATGTTATCCGCAACGCCTTGGGTAATCTCTAAAGTTTTTGCTTCTCTGGTGTGCCTGGATCTCGTTTCCACTTTTGACAAGTTTAAAATATATTTTTGTACCAATATCGGATACAAAACAAAAAAAAAAACAAACGAAAAGACTGACTATTTTATTTTGTTGGTTTCACAAAAAAAAAATAACCCCAAACAACTAATGTAAGAACTTTGCGTTCGATGGTCCGAGTTCTGAGTAAGCAGAAATGCGGCCCCAGGGTTTGTCACATCAATGCGCAAAGCTTGCTCCCGAAAATTGATGAATTTCGTGATGTCTTTATTGAATTGGATGTAGATGTTATTTGTGTAACAGAAACATGGTTGAGGGATGAGTTAAGTGACGAGGTGTGTTCCTTAGAGGGTTAACGTGTTTTTCGCTTAAATAGAAAGGATCGTGTTGGGGGCGGTGTGGCGGTATATGTTAAAGCGACTGTAAGGTGTAAACTTGAGATATCATCGGACGCTGGCAGCAGTATTGAGTACTTGTTTGTTAATCTAGTGGGTAATGATGGTAATCTACTTTTAGGGGCAATCTATGGGCCAAATAAGCATATAAACTTTTCAAACTTTTTTCACTTTTGGAAGAAATCTCGCTTGGTTTCCCTAATATTGTTCTTTGTGATATTTTAATTGCAACCTTTTGAGCTCTAATATACTGACTCATAACATGAGAACCTTTATTTTAAGACCAGTAAACACAAGCACACCAACTCATTACTTTGGTAGGGATGCTTCACTGTTGGACTTGTTTTTTGTTAGTGACGTAGCTCTGTATTATCAGCTTTCCGCCCCTGCTTTTTCAAAGCATGATTTAATTTTTTTAACGATAAAATTTAACTTCGATTATTCTATAAAGAAGCTCGATTACCGGGATTTCAAAAATGTAAATGCTCAGCTTTTAGAAGTGCATACAAGAGCCGTTAATTGGGATCATATTTTTTACATGCCATCCTCAAATAAACAGATGCAGTTTTTAACTCAAAATATAAAACTTCTTTTTGATACTCACGTACCTCTAAAAACTAAAATTCTAAAATCAAGCCATAAACCATGGTTTACGCGAAACATTCGTTTTTTATTGCAACAACGGGATGATGCATATAACAATTGGAAGCGTTATCGGTTGACTGATTTGCGACGGGCACATTGTTCGCTTCGAAAAAAAGTTTCAGCTGAAATACGTTTTGTTAAATCCCAAACTTTATCCCAATAGTTTTTTGTGTTCGATTTAAAATTGATTTACGCATTGACCAAAAGCCAATTCAGCACTTTATTGCACAATTTTGAAAAAAAATTGGTCTAATCTGTTTTTATTAATTTTTTTTTATCAAAATTTTGAGTTTGCATGCGAGTTTTTTAAAAACTATTTCGCTTAAATTATTTAATTTAAATTTTAGGCTAAATAAAAAATTTCTGGCTTTCAAAACCGGTATAGAATTTATTATAATTAAGTGTTGCCGTTGTTTTTTAATAATTGTTTTTTCATTTTAATTCATTTTTTTCTAAAATTGCCCCCAGCTTCTATTTCGATTAAATTTTATCTGAAATAAAATTTTGAAGTTTCTACGTACCTATACCTACAGATTTACCTCACTAGCGTCAAAAATTAAATTAATCTTCGGATAAAATAGGTATAGATAATTGTATTTTTAAAGTAAAAAACGATAAATACACACTTATAGGTATAAAATACATACTTATAGGTATAGATAGCGTTTGAAAATTTAGAAAATATTAACCCAAAATTTAAAAAAATCATGTTCCCAGTAATTCTGACTTTTTAACATTTCTTTCGTTGAAATGTACCAAAATTTTTGTTAGCCACGAGAGCAAGCTCGTGGGACTCACTCGTGTAAATTTTGTTTTTTTATTTTTGTTGTAATTATTGTCTTAAATAAACCCATGTAGATGATTTTAAGCGATTCACCATTATAAAAAAAATGCATGTACCTATTTCAAATAGGTTTTAATGGCTTTTAGTCCAAGCAAATTGACGTTTTGTTTGACAATCTCACTTGTACACTACAAATTTTTTGTCTTTAGATATATATCGGTCTTCTTGGTGCAGTTTTTAAACATACATAGGTATACATACAAATCTACATATAATATATTGTTACAAGCAATATTGAGCATATTTTTAGGGCATATAATCATTTTTTTTTTGAGCATATACAATTTACTTGTTAAGGACGTATATAGATCTGTTTTTAGGGCATATTTCTGTTTGCCCTAATAGGTATATGAGTTTTAATATCAGATTTAAAAAAACCATTTTTTTGGTTCAATAGAAAAGCATGATAGGGTTAGTTAAAAAAAAATAACAAAATTTATTTTTTGCCAAATGGAAAGTGACATTAAATACATACTTATAGGTACCTAGAAATTTCAGAACCTATAATGGTGAAACAATTTAATTTAAAGATTGTAAAGATTAGTCATGTGTTTTGTTTATTAAGCAAAATAAAATCATTTTCAATGTACCCATGCTTTTTCTATGAGTGAAATCTGTTAATTTTTCTTAACGTAAACTGTCACATAAGCTTTTATTTTGAACTTAAATAAATTAACACCAAACATTTTTTAAAATTTTTAAATTCAGTGTCTTAAAAAACCGGTATTTTTACAAGAAGAATCTGTGTTGCGATAAACTTTAGTGTAAAATAATGTTTGTTCACTACTATTAATTAAATATTCATCCATTTCGTTTCATTACATCAGCTTGAAATGGCATAAGAACAAACCTGCGTAACGTTAATTTTGGATAAATTCTCTTATCCAAAATAAAAGACTTTTAAATGACCTTTAGATAGTATCGATATGAAACATTCTAGTAGAATAGAAGAACAAAAACTGAAAAAGAGTTTTTGTGTTTATGCTTATGTAGATACATTTTACAAATGGCCTTATTTGATTTCACAATAAATATACCTTTTAATATAATACGATTTGTTTTACATTTTTCATTAACAAAAACTAAACGCAATCCATAATATTTCAGTGACCTTCGATATAAAAGAAGGTCAACTGACTGAGTCCTTATGGAACAAACACAAAAAAAAGAGATACTCACTTCCTAAAACATTCCCCTTAGCTGGGACTTCTTCAACCATGATGCACAGTTTTATTTAAATCACAATCAATGAAGAACACTTTTACAAACTTTAAACATCTATGAACACTGTATGAAAATACTATCGTTTGGTTTATCTATTTTACTTCAAAACAATTTTAATTCATCAACCACTTTTTAAGTAAATATATCGTAATTCGCGCACAAAACCAAATCGAACTCAACTCAACAGTTCGTCATAGCATTTGGTAACAAACTGATGCCGGCGGATTTTTAGATACATTATTCGTTTGTCGTATCGTATCCAGTGTTGCCCTCTGACTGGCTAAAATGTAGCGGGTCCGGGTGAATTTTATTCTTAACGAAAAAAAGTAAGAAACCAGTTGGTTTTTAGAAATAAAATCCTATTTATATAAAAAGTACATGTATGCAAAATTGATGGATCCAGCTAATTAAAAATTTGTAATCACAAATAAAAAATATTTACATATGTCACCATTTGGCGTCTTATAAACAAAATAAAAATTTCAAAAAAAAAACATAAAATTCAATCAAAGTTACTTTGATATTAGCAACACTTTAAAACTAACTATGAAAATACGGCTCAATTTATCTTATTTAATGAAATTGTAGATACTGTTTTGTATATTATCTAACGAGTATCCCAACAGATATTTTAGTAAAACAAATGTAGCGATGTAGCGAAATTGCTTCAATTGTAGCAGAGGGGTAACGCTGATCCTATCTCATGTGCGTTGCGTACTCTGGTGTATCTGTATGTTGATTTTTTTCCGAGAAAAGAGTATAATTTTCTCTCACGGATGTGATTACCGATCAGTGCTGTCGTTTTCCTAATTTCGAGGGTGGCACTTTTCATAGAATTTAGGGAACATTTTTGGAAGTTGTGGAGTCATGCAAAAGTCCTAAATATCTTATACAATTTTAAAGGAAAAGATAAAAACACAAAATCTGGAACTTCCATAAGGGTAGGTCCATGTTTAACAAAAGTAACTTCAAAAACTTAATATGTACAAGAAAAATACTGCCCGGGGAACAAATAAAAGGCTTTAAAATTCGGCTATAGGTTATTTTTTTTTTGTAATCTATACGACATTAAATGAATAACAAATAAAAATAAAAAAATGTCTGAAAAAGACACACGGAATGCCACATCACATATCACAAAATATGTTGTTTGATAAAAGATTTTAAATACACGTAGTAACTATGAATTTTAAATTACGAACTTAGTTTTCCATGCTTAGTTCGTTTTTTATAAATAAAAAAATATTTGCAGAAATGTTTTATACATGAAGGGTCTAGAGGAAAAAGGGCACAAGTCCATTCAAAATGATTCCGAGAAAAGTGGAAATACAAGTTTACTTACTTATTTAATTTAATTTTAATTAATTAATTTTCTAAAAAATCATTGAAAAACAACGGTAGAACCTACAATGTCATGATGTGCCTTATTTTAAAGCTAAAATTCTTGTATTCTGTTTTTAATTCAAATAATTTGAGTGAACACTTTTTGAAAAAATGATTTTTACACTCAAAATTTTAGAAAAAAATCAAAAATTGTGTCCAGACTAATTTTTTTCAAATTTACGTTATTAGGTAGTATTTTTATGTCTAATATTCAATGCCCCTATTTATTTTTAATCAAATACTCAAAACTTGATGCTTAAATATGCTTTTTTGTATTCTTGTTTTTGAAAAAATTAAAATGAAGTCTATGGACTTGTGCCATTCTTCCATACAACATTTTGGACCTTGTGTTGTTCTTTCACAGCACGGCATTTCTTGTTAACGTTTTTTTTTTGTAGAAGCAGCATTTTTTTTTAAGTTATTAGGAAATCATATAGTACGCATAAAAAGCTACAAAATGCCATCATTAGTTTAATTTTGAAAAAAATGGACTTGTGCCGTTTTCCCCCTGGACCCTTCATATAACTGCGTAACCCTTTCAACAAAATATGTGAAGGATAAAATTGCATTGTCTTAATGTAACAACGCTTTTTTTGAGGGAACCAGACTAATCCTCATAAAAAAAATCTCCGCAAGACACATCCTCGCAAGCAAAATCATTGCAAAACCAAATCTCCGCAGCGACACATCTCTGCAAAACAAAATCTTTTCAAAGCATAATCTCCACTGCGGCACATCCTCGCAAACAAAATCTTCTGAAAGACACATCGCTGCATGGCATGGGGGATGGGTTTATTTAAGTACGTGGTCGGATACAAAAAATGTTTTATCGTTGTTCATGAAAGGGTGGTTCATAAAAATGTCATCTTCGTTGTTTCTTGACCGATTTCGATGAAACTGACAGAGGTTATAGCTAAGATAGAGTTATGAAGAAAAAAAATATTTTCAACACAGGGTGGTTCATAAAAATATCATCTTCGTTGTTTCTTCACCGATTTCGATGAAACGAACATAGGTTATAGCTGAGGTAGAGTTATGAAGAAAAACAATATTTTCAACACAGGGTGGTTCATAAAAATGTCAACTTTGTTGTTTCCTGAGCGATTTCGATGAAACTGACAGATGTTATAGCCGAGATAGAGTAATGAAGAAAAAAATATTTTCAAGACAGGGTGGTTCCTAAAAATGTCATCTTCGTTGTTTCTTGACCGATTTTGATTAAACTGACAGGTTATAGCTGAGCTAGAGTTATGAAGAAAAAAAAATATTTTCAACACAGGGTGGTTCATAAAAATGTTAACTTTGTTGTTTTCTGGGCGATTTCGATGAAACTGACATATGTTATAGCTGAGATAGAGTTATGAAGACAAAAAATATTCTTAACACAGGGTGGTTCATAAAAAGGTCATCTTCGTTGTTTTTTGACCGACTTCGATAAAACTGACAGAGGTTATAGCTGAGCTAGAGTTATGAAGAAAAAAATATTTTCAACACAGGGTGGTTCATAAAAATGTCATCTTCGTTGTTTCTTGACCCATTTCGATGAAACAACATATATTTCTAGGTGCAAGAATGTAACCATGTTCCCCTAGAAGAATAATTTACAGTACATATGCGCTGTAGATTTTATTAAGAGTCGGTATTCATCGACCACAAATCGCGTCTTAGAAAGGTACGACAGCATCTAACTGATGAGCCCAACTGTCGTGCCTGGGCGAAACGCATTGGACTAAAGGTCGCAAAAAATCTTCCATTTGAATTTAATTCAATACAGTCCACTAAAACAATAACAAAAATAATTTTCTTTTATTTTTGTTTATTCTCTTCTTCGTATACATAAGCCAGACCACGGGCTTACAACAACATATATTTCTAGGTGCAAGAATGTAACCATGTTCCCCTAGAAGAATATAATTTACAGTACATATGCGCTGTAGATTTTATTAAGAAACGACCAAAAATCGCGTCTTAGAAAGGTACGACAGCATCTAACTGATGAGCCCAACTGTCGTGCCTGGGCGAAACGCATTGGACTAAAGGTCGCAAAAAATCTTCCATTTGAATTTAATTCAATACAGTCCACTAAAACAATAACAAAAATAATTTTCTTTTATTTTTGTTTATTCTCTTCTTCGTATACATAAGCCAGACCACGGGCTTACAACAACATATATTTCTAGGTGCAAGAATGTAACCATGTTCCCCTAGAAGAATATAATTTACAGTACATATGCGCTGTAGATTTTATTAAGAAACGACCAAAAATCGCGTCTTAGAAAGGTACGACAGCATCTAACTGATGAGCCCAACTGTCGTGCCTGGGCGAAACGCATTGGACTAAAGGTCGCAAAAAATCAGTCCACTAAAACAATAACAAAAATAATTTTCTTTTATTTTTGTTTATTCTCTTCTTCGTATACATACGCCAGACCACGGGCTTACAACAACATATATTTCTAGGTGCAAGAATGTAACCATGTTCCCCTAGAAGAATATAATTTACAGTACATATGCGCTGTAGATTTTATTAAGAAACGACCAAAAATCGCGTCTTAGAAAGGTACGACAGCATCTAACTGATGACATGAGCCCAACTGTCGTGCCTGGGCGAAACGCATTGGACAGGTCGCAAAAAATCTTCCATTTGAATTTAATTCAATACAGTCCACTAAAACAATAACAAAAATAATTTTCTTTTATTTTTGTTTATTCTCTTCTTCGGAAACTGATAGAAGTTATAGCTGAGATAGAGTAATGAAGAAAACAAATATTTTTAACACAAGGTGGTTCATAAAAATGTCAACTTCGTTGTTTCTTGACTGATTTCCATGAGACTGACAACAGTTATAGCTGAGATAGAATTATGAAGAAAAAAAAATATTTTCAAAACAGGGTGGTTCATAAAAATATCATCTTCGTTGTTTCTTGAGTGATTTCGATGAAACTGACAGAGGCTATAGCTGAGATAGAACTATGAAGAAAAAAATATTTCCAAAACAATGGTTCATAAAAATGTCAACTTCGTTGTTTTTTGACCGATTTTGATAAAACTGATAGAGTGTATATCTGAGTTAGGGTTATGAAGAAAAAAAAAAATCTTAAAACAGGGTGGTTTATAAAAATTTCAAGTTCGATTTTTCTTGAGCAATTTAAATGAAACTGACATATGTAGGTTATAGCTAAGATCGAATTATGAAAAAAATATTGTCAAAAAAAATGAAATTTTATATCATACCTACAAAATAAGTTTCTGTCAGTTTGAGGATAATGTTATTGCCATTGGCGATATATTGGCTTATGTTGTTGATAAAAGAAATTAGAAAGAAGAATTCAAAAAGTACCGCTATATTTTCTCTGGTTCTCTTGCAAAGCGTTCCATATGGAAAAATGCAGATATTTTTTGCAACTGGATAGGGCTCTATACCTTTTGATAGCTGCCAAATCTCAAGTGTCAATTATCGAACGTGGAGGGCAAACAAAAGGCGCGCTTAAGTTGTTTTGCCTGCAATTTCAAATGTTATTTTAAATATTTCTCAATTTTTCAAAATAAAATATGTTTTTTCAGATAATGCAAATTTCGAAATTTAAAAAATGTGCTAAATATACCTACCTCTAGTTTTATACATATGTACCTACATTTATGTGATAAAAAAAAGCTGTGAATTTTTATTTGATAAGCTTATTTATTTTTTATGAACTTTTCTTTCTTCTATCTTATTTTGCTTTTGTTGCCTTTTTTAATAAATTATATTATTATTTATTTAAATTAATATGGATTTGTTTTCATTAATACATTTTTTTTTCTGTTCAAGTTTTTGAATTTATGATTTAATAAAAAAAATTACTAATTAAAGCATTTGTTTGCGTTGTATTAATTATGGATGGACTTAAATTAGTCAAAACACAGCATATTTTGACAATGTAGTCAAAGTACATTTCATCGCCGTTTATTTTTGATGTCGCTGTTATTGGCTGACGATTTGTTAAAATCAGGTATTTTTGTCGGAGAAGACCAATCACTCTCTCAACATGAACCCTTATCTTGGGAAGATTTTTTGTCCTCTCAAGGTCATCAGCATCTATTCTACCGTCTCGAAATGCGGGCATTAAAAGTTTTGCTCCTTTTTCCACAATTATACGATTCACCAGTATTCCTCGATCAGAGAGTATAATATCACCTTCTTCAATGTTGCTGGTCAAACCACAACTCTCAACCACGGTTTTATCGCTGCATCTACCACCATATCCTTTGGACACAAAAATTATTGCACCAGCTGGGGATATAGCAAAGTAAAGTACTTCATGGTACTATGATGCTTGTAAGACGAAAAAACTTCTGATTTTGCAAGTGAATCGCCTATGTTTGAAAATTCATTATAAATATATATATTATGTTATATAAAATGTTTGGTTATATTTACCTGGGGTTTCAGTAAAAACCTCAAAACAGTCAATGATTGCGGTAAAGTCATTTCCAAGGACTTTTTTGAAATACGGAGGTGTATTGCGTTTCAAAGCATTTTTTTCAGGCCAATGAATAAGAGCGGATAGTTTCGCTTGGAACACAATTACATTTTCATGAAAGACTCGAGACAACGTCTTGATTGTAACCCCGTACTTAAAAGACAGATAAGTAAATGGTAGATCTAGTCGCAACTTCAGCAAGGTTATCATTAAGGCATCAAAAATATTAATTTGGTTCATAGGACTTGATGATATATAGTCCTTTAAAAAGTAAAATAAATGACTTAATGTTGCAAAATTTGGGATACCCGTAAAATACAGAACCTTAGAATCATTGTTTTCAAAATCAGTGATATTCATGTTCTTAACTTTTAGTTTACCGGCCATTGCTTTTATTACGTTTTCGTTAAGGTGCAACTTCTGCTCATACATTTCAGTACTCTGCAAATTATTTAATGTTGCAATTGCAATATTATGTACTTAAGTAATATAAACAACCTTACTTTCTTTAGTTGGTCTGCTAATTTTTTCGCTTTAGCCATACATGCCTTTATTGTGTAAACTTTGGCTTTTAATTCTTGTTTTAGTTGTTCCAGCTTACTAAGTTCTACTTCTACTGCAACTGTTGGTGTAACTATTGGTTCCACCTCAGGGATAACATCATCTTTTAATTTCGTTCGATTTTGCAACCTTTGGTAACGTCCTACTCCGGGTTTCGAAAATTGAGGATATCCCATGTTTAAAGATGGTATCCAATCTGGATGTAGCTTATCTTTAAGCTGGATGACCTTCCAAAAATTTGTTTTATTTTTACTATACATCACTGAAAGTTAAATACGATCTTACTTGTAATAAAATGTTGAGAGCATATCGTCACCTCAGTATTTAAGTGACCTAAACGACAAAAACGTAGTTTCGAAAAAATGACGTTTGAAGTTTGAATACAAATACAACAAAAACCTTTTATGCAAGAACCATTAGAAAAATTAAATTAAATAGTAGGGTTATTGATTTTTCTTAACTACAAATTTCGTTTCGATCGGTCCACTGGTTTTCTTTTATATCAAACTGAAAAAGTAGAAATCGCATGATTTTTTTTGGAAATAATGCAAATTTGTATGGTATGAGGCATTCTTACACTACAAATGAGGCATTTTAATATGGAACAATATTGGAATTTTTGGATGCGTATAGAGCATATTTTCATACAAAACTTAAAAAAAATATTTTTTTTAAACTACTATTATTTCATTTTACGTATAAGCTTATTTACTAAACTTTATTTTTTATATAAAGCACAAGCTAAGGTAATTTTTTAAAGAAAAAAAGTTTTCGAAAATTACCGTTTACACTAATTTACTGAAATAATCACTTTTGCTTGAAAATTTGACTTGCATTTTGTATTGTTTGTATCATTTAAATACTGAAGTTATATCATGCATATGAATCATTGTATGTATAGATCATTTCAGTACTGAATTATGTATTTTCCAATGAGGCATGTTTCAATTCAATTGTACATATAGGTCATTTAAAACATTTAATTTTTTTTTTAAATATTCATACAAAATTATGACCTTCTCATACAAAGCCTTATGTGGCAGAACCTATACTGACCGTGTATTTGCAAAACTGCGTTTAGATTATTTGTAGCACTGATATCTTTTCCAACTGTAGAGATAGAACAGATTTAATTACACCATTAAAAAGATCTCTTTTTTGTCATTTAGGATGTATTACTAACTCAAAAATGGTAAAAATGCATATGAGTCACTTCAATACTGGGGTGACGATATTCTTGTGTACTTTAGTGAGCTCTCCTTTAAATCTTTTCTTTTAATGGCGTTTAGCCATGATTTTCTCCTTGCTTTAGAGATTTCAATATCGGTTGGCTTTTTGTGGACGACCGGGAAGCGAAAAAAACTGAAAGTATGATCTCGTTCGGCTCTTTTGGAACAACCAATAACAAACAAAGAAGATAAAAGAAATGCACAGCACACTCTGATCTGAAACTATTTACTAATGACTTTTTATTATATTACACACAACTTTGATGCTTCTCAAAAGATAAACGCAAGTTGAATTTTCTTGTTGCCCTCCACGCGTCCACGCATAAATGACGGCAAAGACGTCATTTCGTTTAACGTTTCTGTCCTGGTCCCTATAGACACAAAATCATTATCTTTATTATTTATCAGCATTCTGAGGTTATTGACACATAAGATCAACAGTTGAAGTGTTTTAAGTGAAATTAATGGCGTCACGTTGTTTTTTTAGATGAGAAGAAGTTAAATTTTGACGGCCCTGATGGCTTTAAATTTTACTTTCACGATGTGAGAAAAGAAGAACATTTTTCGACGCGACATCATAGTCGAGAAGGCGGTGTTATGGTATGGGAAGCAGTTTGGTACTATGGCACTGTTGAGCTTGAGTTCTAGTCATCAAAAATGACTACAACTAGTTACAAAGGAATCTTGGGAAGACATTTTCCTAAATTTTCGGATATTTTTGGACCCATAAACTAAACTTTTCAGTAGGATAACGCCCCATCCACACGGCACGCATGGTTGAAAATTGGATAAAGTAGCAGAATGTCGAATTGCTTCAATGGCCGCCGTTGTCACCTGACCTGACCTTATTGAAAATGTTTGGGGATAGTTAGAACGAAAAGTTTATGAGTCTGACCGTCAGTCTGAGGACAAAGAGTATCTTATTGTAGCCATTAAATTAGTCTGGAGTGAAATTTCTCTGGACTACATAAAGAGGCTGTACGATTCCATGCTGGACCGTATTTATGAAGCCATTGTGAATAATGGCGGCAGAACCCACTACTACAATTAACCAATAAAAAACTTATTTAAGAAAAACATGTTTCATTTCATTCCATTTACTTTTATTCCCAATTTTAATATTTGTGTCTATTCAGTTGACGCAACAAAAAATCTGCATTTTTCCATATCGAACGCTTTGCAAGGTTGCCAGAGAAAATATAGCGGTATTTTTAAAATATTCTTTCTGATTTCCTTTCTCATCATAAGTCAATAGTAAGCTTCATCTGATGATGAATAAACGCACAAAGTTTAGAAAAAATGAAAACCAACCTTATTCAGTTGAAGCGAAGTATATAAACATCAAATTTTTTCAAAACCCAACCAAAAAAAAACTGAAATAGTTTTATACTACTCCAAAATTTGTTCAATTCCTGGCAATTAGTTTCTGAATGCACCAACAAAAAGTAAAATGTCAGTACACTCCAATATATGGCTAAACAAATTAAAATAAAATGCACGACTGAGTCGCACGAACTTGCTTTGTAGTAATAGTTTCTTCGAATTTAAAAGATTGAGTGTAATATAAGTAATATAATATAATAACATATAATTTATAATGAATATGTATTTATCCATTTAATAGATTGAAAGAAATGTGAATATGGAAAAAAAGCATGAAACACGTTCTTTAAATTGATAAAAGTAGTACTAAAAATGTTTTAATCTCAGAATGGAGAACGCCAATCCTATTTTGAAAAAAAATAAATTTTTGCAGAAAATATTTTTAAAATCGTTGGAGCGGTTTTCTTAAAAGATAATTTCTTATGTATAAAATTTCTTGAAATGTTTTATAAAAAAAAAAAAAAATTGGTATGCCATTTTTAAAAATATAATAATATACAGCTAAAACCATAATTAAAAAAATTCATCAAACCGTTTTAAAAAATAAATCATTTCAAAAACAAATTTTGAACTGTTATTTTTTTAAATCCAAAAAAAATCGTTTGAAAATATTTGTATGCACTATTATTCACACTTTATAGAACCTTTAGAGTAAAAATTTTGATCAAAAATATTTAATCGGTTAACGAGAAAGTCGAAAGTAAACAAAACGTTTCTATGGTATGTACCGTTAATAACGGTTTTTGATACATTTTTTTTTTCGGGTTAGTGATGATTTCTGAAACGACATAACCCCAAAAAACAAATCCCATAGACAAAATCCCAAGGAGAAAACCGAGCAAAGACGAAATCCCCAAAAAAAATCTTTAAAAAAAATCCTCAGGAGAAAATCCCAAAAAGTAGTGGATCCACTAAAATCGCGCGCGCGATTCCAAGATTTCTTATTTAATGAAATTTAAAAAACATGTTTTGGTGCATTTTACATTTTTTTAATAAAATATACAAACATAATTCATAATACTTTGTTCAAGGCTCAATTTCAATCAGTATGTAAGTATTTATTCTTAAAAACTTACAGCCCTATTAATAAAAAGTTACTGTCCGCTCCTTAACACACGTGTTAGCTAGTACACGGATAGACAACTTGTCCGTTGGATAACTTTAATTATTAATAAACATATCATAATAGTTCCAGTCTGTACCACTAAAAGTACGGCAACCCCTCATCAAATCGTGGAAGTATTCTTATACATGTGCCACACGCATGCACTGATTGATGAAAAATATGCTTGTATTTGAACCGTTTATTATGAAATGTAAGCATGTGTGTGTTATGAAGTTATCCATCCCTTAAACGCCAAATTTGGCGAGTTAAAGTTATCCGCTCGCTGTCACCATGTCACAGACCATTACATATTTATTAATACAAATTGCAAGTTGACAGATGTGTTAGTCTTATCTTCCCGTTGTTTTCCGTTTATTAATACGAGGGTTAATTTTTAACGAGTAGGAATAAATATTTTGTTTCATATATCTGATTGTTAAAGATATAATAGCTGAACAGCTCTACAGCTAATTTCTACCGCCTTTGTTGAATTCCAACAATTCTAATTATTTAGATTGAAGGAGAAAGTATGATCAACTGAGTACATTAATTACTAACTTCAATAACTGCATCAACTTATATTAAGGGTTGTGTCCTTTGGGCACCTTTCCCCCTGCGGATTTCGTTGTGTTGGATTACATTTTTTTGGGGAATTCGTCCGATTGAAATTTAGTTTTTTGGAGACAACGTATGTTTCCCTACAACCTTTTTCAAAACGGTTGTATGGCAAGTACCGTTATTTTTTGAGCTAAAAAATCTCGATGTTCCCTGTACGGAATCACTTAAAAATCTTATGCTGCAAATCTGAAGAAAATCGCTTCAGTGTTAAAGCTGATTTCCAATTGCGCGTTGGGCGTCGCTTTGACAGATTTTTCTTTCAACGCGAAAGCTCACACATAGCAATTTATGCAAAGTGTTTACAATAACGCGTTGGGCATTAATGTTACGATTTGGCACCTATTAGCATGTACACAAACCAACGTAACATAAGGATTTTCACATTCAATTTGCTGCCTTAGGACATGAACAAACGAGGTAAAAGGTTGTACATCGCGTGGGGAATAGACAGATTCGAAAGAAGTGGTAATGTTTCCATTTTTTTTTTTAGCTTTTTTTGTTATTTACTTCAATTATTGTTTTATTCAGAAGCGTTTTTATAAATGAGATGTGATTGAGTGGAAAAAATTAATAGGTACAGAAATCTTAGTATACAATTCCAAAAGAAAATAGTAAGGTATGATATGAAAACATGTCAAGATGTCAATGTTTAGTGCGACACTGAAAGAGAATTTCGAAGTCCCGTAAGCTTGGAATCGGAATGCATGAATCCTGCTGACTATAATGAAACAAGCGGGTTAAGTTCTTTTTAACACTTTAAAATTGCCAGTTGTATATCTTGTTTTTTGCTTTTATTAATTATATTTAGTTATATACAGCCATATTAATAAAAAAGGCTTATTCCACCCTTATTCCACGAATTTACTACACCATGGAATAAGAGTTAAGCTACGGATTTAAATTTTCGATTAATAATAACAATTTTCGTGGAATAGCAATGTGACGTTTACTGAAAATCCCTTTAGAAAATCTACTACAATAAGTTCGATGCCTGTTTTGCAATTTGACATTTTCACAAAGTTTCGCAAGCTCCGTATGGGTTCTGCGAGCGAATTGTGAAATTCTGTAAAAAAAAAAAAAAACAACAAAATAAATCTCAAGTTACCAAACACACCTAAGAATTCTCTTGTATATATATCTGTCAAGACTATTATCATTTTTCAATAATTGTTTGTGTTGTATCTGTTCCCTTTGTTTTGTTTTGTTTTTATTTTAAAGCCTAGTATGCTGCTGATGCGAAACGAAAAATCCCATACAAAAATGACACAACGAAATCATAAACGAAAAATTTCGTTCTGCTTTTCGTTCTGCGGTACGCTGTTCGATGAGTGAAATCGATATTTGTAGCAGATTATTTGAGGAGATATCCCCTCTGTCTTCGCACATAATTAATTGCCTGTACCATTAATTGTCTGCGGAAAAGTGACATTTTCTGTCTTTTCTTGTTCGTATTTGTTATTTCTTTCATCACGACATTGCTTTTTTTGATTTTTATGCGTTTGTGTTTGTTTTTTTGTTTTTGCAAATGGTGACACTTTTAAGGGGTAATTTTTCGTTATGGTTTTCGTGAGCATTTCGTTGTCATGTTGAAGATCAACTAAAAATTTCGTTTCGTATCAGCACCGTACTAGGCTTTAAGCGAATATTGTTAATTGTGATGCCTATTAGTAAACGAATACAAAAAAATCCAAACTTTAACAAATTTGACACGTACATATGTATAATAATTGATTTCATCATACAAACAAAGGGGAGAAAATTGAAGCTAACCATAAAGAATCAATGGAATGAATATGCGGGCAGCTGACTGTCTATTTCTGTTTTATTGATTTTTAACTTATCTTTTGGTCCCAAGTAATTGATTTGTTTATGTTTATTATGTAATAATTTCGTCATTTGATCAGCAAATGATATTTTCAAGTATACCTACTTCTCTTTTTGGGGTGAAGCTATTCCAATCTGTTCACCAAACAGTGAATGAGTGGGTATAAAATCAATCAATAAAAAAAAAAAAACAAAAAAACAAATTATAAAAAAAATAAAACCATACATTTACAAAGCCTTCCCCTAAGGAGATGTTAAAATTCAAAAAGCTTGAATACATGGTTAAGAAGCTCATATTATGTGGTAGCTAGTTCTATTAAAGTAGTAGCCCGTGGCGTAATGGTTAGTACGTTGGACTGCCTTGCCAGAGGTCTGGGGTTCAATACCAGCCGCTTCCACCATAAGTTTTTTTCGGAGCTACTACCTCTTGCGAGGAAGTGAAGAATCTCCAGGAATGGTTGAGAGTTGTAAGCAACTAGGCAACTGGTTCTTCATGAGCCGTTTGTGCCACCAAATTTATTTATTTTTAGTTCTATTAAAGTAAAAAAGAAATAATGTGAAAATCTTTCCATCTGTAAGCCCAATCCGGGCTTACAAATTAAGAACATTAATCAGATAATTATTAGGTTTCAGACCAAATAAACCATTAAATTGTTTTTAACAGATTATCAAAACGAAGATCGTTTAGAGCAAAGCGAATAAATTGAATTAATGAACTTCAATTAAAAAATAATTTCTGTGTAGGTATAGGAATTTTATTTTATTTTTTCCCAGATTGGGACCACTGAGCCTATAACTCCAGATTTAGTTTTTAAGTTTTTATACGAAAAAGGACTTCACTTAAGATATCGTCTTAAAAAAAATTCCTATCGTTCATTTTTAAACGACTAAGCTGCGATCATTTATTTTAATCATGCTGAAGCTACAGCTGCACGTAAGCGTAACACGTTTTATTTTCAAGTAATATAATTTCTCATCTTACGTGCTACTGTGTTAGGCAAGGCGCTCACTTAAGTGGTCACGAAGTGGAGTGGTAGTGGAGTAGCTAGTGGCAATGGAATGGTGAACACATGGATTGGTGATGGAGTGGTGGCTAAGTGGTATGAAAGTAGGGCTGTGTCAATCATAAACGATTCCATTTTTTTAAATATCTCAGGAACGGTTTGTGCTAGAGAAAAATGTTAGTCTACAATCTTGTAGCTGAGGCGATTTCCCACTAAAATGTTACCTACTATTTTTTTCGTAGCATTAACCGTTAAAAAGTTACAGCAAATCGAAAAGTCAAAAAATTTCATAAAAGGGGCCAAAGGTCATGAAAATTATACATACCATTTCTGTACGAGATTGCCTCAGCTACTAAATTGTGGAATAAATTTTTTTTCTAGCACAAACTGTTTCTAAGATATTCGCAAAAAACTCAAGAAACTCTTCTTACTGTACTTGGATTTGATGTCAAAAATCGAGAGTATTGAAATGATTGAGATTAAGATGGAAAATCAAGAATCATCTGAGATTGGGATCGATTGAAATTGATATCGAAATTCGAGATTCATTGAAATGATTCAGATTGGGATGGAAAATCGAGAAGCATCGAAATGATTGAGATTGGGATCAATTGAAATTTTCAATTTCTAGTCTAGTAAGAATAGCCGAAAAATGCCAAAGAAAGGAAAAAATTATCAAGAGGCTGAAATTTGGCATGGACGTTAGTAAGGGGACTCTTTAAAAACTGAGAGAGTTCCTCAACGATCTGATGACCGCTAGGTCAATTATAAGGGGTCAAAGGTCATAAAAATTAGTTTTTTGCAATTATCTCAGAAACGGTTTGTGCTAGAGAAAAATTTTATTCCACAATTTTGTAGCTAAGGAAATTTTCCACAAACATAGTTTAGAAAATTTTTTTTGTAGCATTAACACCTTAAGAGTTACAGCACATTTTCATGACCTTTGGCCCGTTTTATAAGGCTTTTTGACTTTTCGATATGCTGTAACTTTTTAACGGTTAATGCTACGAAAAAAATAATAAGTACCATTTTTGTGGTAAATTGCGTCAGCTGCAAGATTGTAGAACAAAATTTTTCTCTAGCTCAAACCGTTCCTGAGAACCTGAGATATTGGCAAAAATTTTTATTACTTTTGACCCCCTATACTGTGAGGATCTCTCTCATTGGATTCGATCAAAATCGGTCGTTATTGAATTGAATTCGTTAGATTCGGAGACCGAAATGAAAAATCGAATCGGAACAGTATGAAATACTGAATTGAGTTAAATAAAAATGATCGAATGATCGATTGATTTAAATGATCGGATCATTTTGGTAATCGATTCTTGAACGATTCGATCATTTGAAATTAACGATTTACACAGCTCTATATGTAAGTGATCTAGCACTGAGGCAGCAAACTACGTATGGTGCCACTGGCTAATCAGATACAATGTCCATTGTCGTGCTCAGAAGATGAAGACTTTACTTTTTGTAACTAAATAATGCCTTTAATAATGCATGTTTTTAATTTTCAAGCAGCCCCGCTTCGAGACTTTGAATTTATGTTGACATTTTAAAATATTCGAGACGACCTACTTAATATAAGTCAATAATCACAAGCATATACAGTAGAAAAATCCACTTCATCACGCCCCACTAGCCGCTTAAAAATTAAACATGTTCGAGATGTGTGGCATCAGACTGGCACCACACCACCTGCAAAATATCTTGCCACCGCCACTCCACTTTGATGAGCACGTTTTCATTTGTTTACATAGGTTTTATTAATTCCACCTGCCACTTAATCACTATTCACCACCCCACTACCACTTCACTGCGCCTTAGGAGCCAGGGGACTTATTATGAAATACGAAACGAACGGCAGAAAAAACGAAACTAAGCGAAACGATAGTCACGGGCGTGGAGCGATTATGAGAAACGAGAATGCAATCAAGTTAATGTTGCCAGATAAAATCAAAAAATAATTTTTTTAAGCACAAATAACCCTATTCCAGTATTGATAGACTTTGTTTTTTTTTTTTAATCTGATCAACCACTCCCGAAATTCCCTTTTTCTAAACTCGATTTATTTTTTCCAATTTCCTTCAGCAAGAAAAGATCAATAAAAAATATAATTAGATTTTTAATTCAGTTTATTAAATTAAATAGAAAGAATGGCGTTGTCAAAGGATAATTCGAAATTATTTACCTATTGAAGAGCCGAATGGAACATAAATTTATTTTAAAATTGTGTATCACTGTATTTGTGATGAATTGAATAATTTCATGACAACGAATGAGATTATTTCCAAGCAATTGATTTCACACATATGTAATGTAGAACATCTTATAAAAAGGATTTTCTTCCATGACCTTCGAGCACTAGTTACGGCAATGAAGATCTGTCAAAATATTAGCATTTGTAAATTAAAATTGATTGTAAAATTATTAGTCTCCGTATTTATTAATTAAGGTGTACATATTTCCATATTCTCTTTTTTTTTAATAGTGAAAGTATCTGAAGTGGAAAAAAGAAACCACTAACAAGATTTGTTGGAAATACAAAATAAAGCCAAAGTGTTCCAATTAGCTTTCGCCCATCGCCGATCTTGGTTCATAATGTTTTGTGTTATGTTTTAATAAATAAATAATAAATATTGTGTATTTTTTATATAACTTAAATTTTGTGCAAAACCAAAATAAAATTAGGAAAACAAAACTAAAACGAAAGCCAAACGACAGCTAAAGGCACTCGTTAATAAAATACGAGTTTCGTTTTTTTTTACTACCATTTTCGTTTCTCGTAATTGCAATTTAACGAATACGCGGTTTTTCTTACGATTATCGTTTTACATAATAAGCCCCCAGGTTTCCACGGGGGAGTTCTTCGGTGCATGAGAAGTGGCAACGGCACGCTTGCGGTTGCTCGGCTAAAACTCGTTGCTTTGGGTGGCTCTTGCCACCTCTCAATACACCTCCTGCTCAAAAAATCATGAATTTATTTGTGCCTGAAACAAAGTGCTGTTGGAACTGACACAAAGCTAGGGACTCTGACGATATCTGTGAGATATCGATTTAAAAAAAAATACAAACTATGAAGTGCAGCATGAAATTTTGTGAAAATAGAAAAAAGAATGTGGATGAGAGTGTTTCTTTTTTTACAGTGCGTTTTACTATAATTTTGTAAAGAAAGTGATGTGATTTATTGGTAATTAGATTATGAACAGTTGAGCAACACATTTCAAAAGTTTTAGGTTTTTACTAAGTGAATAAATGTATTTAATTGTTGAAAATCTACACATTTCTTGTTGGAATTCGTTTCCATGAAGTGTCAAAGTGCGATTCTTATAGACAGGAACGCATTGGTTTTTTTTCGGTGATTTTAAGGTGCAAGGCCCTGTTAAGCGCCCTTTATATGAGGAAATTATTTTCTTGTTACTTAATTTGATTTTGTAAGTTTTTTGCTTCCGCCTATGTTAATATGCATCTACAGGAATTTGAAAATTTGTATTAGTTCACGTTTATTTAAAAAGGAATGTATCAATATTTTATCTATATAAATAAAAATGTAAATGTACGTTTGTTTCTTATAAGTAATCTCCGAAAGTTCTTCACCGATGGCTTTGAAATTTTGACACAACATTGCATTTGCATATGGGCGTGTTTATATTTACTTTTATTAAAAATCGCCATCAAATGGACAAAAAAGCTACACCTGCTGTACTAAGATATCAGCAATCATGAACATTATTTATCAAAAAAAATTGTTTTTTTTGTCAAAAATTTGAAGCAAAAATTTAAAGTACGTGTATGTTTTTGCTATTATTTTACATGGACGAAAATATATGAGATGCGTTAATTTCGTAAGTATAGTTTATTAATTTTTCCTTTTCGTGATTAACCATTTAGTTTTTTGTTTTCTTTTTTTGAATTCACATATCGCTTATTCATTTCTTGAATTCAAATACTGTATGTACTCTCTCAAAACCGGACACTGGAGGACCGAAAAATTTGTCCGGTTATGAGGTGTCCAGAGAGAGTATATTGCATATAGATTTCGATCTATTTATATTTCGACATTCTGCTGAAATTGAGCTTTGTTTTTTCGTCATTTCGTGAGTTTTTTTTTTTAATTTTTGTACTGTTTTTTTTTTTTTTTTAAATCTATCAATAGATCTGTCTGAGTCTTAAATAGGTAATGACTCCCAAAAGATCAAACATAGGCCGTCAAACTCGCATAGCGGATGCAATGCGGCGAAGGTTGGCAGGTAGTACTGAGGAAGAACGGGCATCAGCGAAAGAGCGAACATTCCCAAGAATGGCTTTAATACGTGCCGAAGAAGCAGAAGAGCGACCTGAAACCAGATTAGAGGATGCACGGTTGCGAACATGGCGATCGTGTTCTACAGCTTCAGATCTGCTTCGTTTCAAACTGCATGAGCGTGAAAGACTGAGAGCGGCTGAAAGACGTCAACGAGAAACACCAGATCAGCGTCAAACACGACTCTGTTGTCAGCAATCACTCGATTACACTCACATTGCATTCCGATATAACCCATCTGATGATTAAGGTTTGATTCGAAATGTTAACATCGGCACTATGACTGTGTGTCCTCATTGCAAAGTTTTGAAATTTAATGGAGAAACGATAGGAATGTGTTGCGCCGCCGGAAAAATTATACTGCCTCAACTTGAAGAACCGCCAGAGCCCTTAAAAACTTTGCTTGCCGGATATTCCGCCGAATCAAAACATTTCCTATCGAACATCAGGAAATACAACTAATGCTTTCAAATGACGGAGCTGGAATCGTTACAGCTCAATACATGCAAACTTTTAAAGTATAAGGCAAATTTATCATAAAGCCGGATCCCTTCCCCGTCCCACCATCTACAAAAAATTACATAAAATTTCGACTTTGAAGTTATTGCCATTAACTACCTATCGTATATGTATCAATTTACTATGCTATTTTCTTACGATTTTCTACCCGTGCGAAGCCGGGTCGGGCCAGCTAGTAATAAAATAAGAGTTAAAATTAAAAATTATTTCTGTTATAGTTTGATTGATATTAAAATAAAATTATAAATTTAAAACCGGCATATTATTTTTAGTTGTTGGTTTTTCTATTTTATTGATAAAATATAAGTATATTTTGAATGAACTACTGGAAAATATGTGAAATTAATGGAAAATATGAATTCAGAAAATAATACCCTTAACTTTCTTGGCGTCCTACTGAACTATTATCAATCGTAATAGCCCTTCCACACTATTCCATAGAGTATTAACACAACATGTCAAAAAAAGTGGGATAGAATTACTTACGACTGCCATATTTGTGTGAAGAAAATATTTTCAAATTTTGCTTCCACACTTGCGTCCAAACATATCAGTTCACCATAACCTCCAACCCCAAAGTGGGATAGAATGTGTGATTGTTTAAGAAACAATCCTAAAAATGTTCATGTATTAACACATGTAAAATTATGTAGGATGGGCTGTCAAGTCGCGTGGGATGAAATTTCATATTTTGTTTCCACACTATTATACTTGATTTACTTCCCACTTTTTGGACATGTGTTAATACTCAGTAGAATAATTTGGAAGGCCTTTAAGTATTTATTTTTTAACATATTATCACCAAAACAAATCAATGTGCAACACAACACAAATGATTATTCTAGAGCCCTAGTAGGTTTCAATCAAAGAACACTCCGTCCCTGATGTTAAAAAATGCCGCAGTTTTTTCGTCTTCCTTTTATTTTATATTGTAAGTTCATTTGATGTTGTTGATTAAGATCCAAGTATCGTGAAGATACTTCCTTCGCTATTTCCTTGGCCAATTTTTATGGAAATAGCCCCTAAGTCGACCCAACCAGTCACGGGTTAGACCGTAGATAAAAGTCTGTCTGTCAGGTTCTCGATATTATTTCTGGACAGTTCTACCAAACCTCCACACACCTTCAGACACTAAGTAAGCACACCACTTTACTTCTCATTCACACATTTTTTGTATTAAATTCAATAATTCAAAAGGCAAGCAAAACAATTTAATTTCCACGTGTTTTTCTTTTTCTCATAAAAAAAATTTTAAAAAAACAATAAAAAAATACGCTATAAGGAAAATACAAAAAGAATAAAAGTGATCGTAATGATATTTTAAGGATCTTTATATCCACCACGTTGTTTTCTTAAGCGGTCCCCAGACGCTCAATATTATTGTGCTAAATAATGCACTATATTGTAACGTTTTACCAAGGGTTCGATAATAAAACTTATTTCTTTTAATAATTAACCGTCAACTATTTCCTTTACAAATCAAACACACTTTACTTCACTTCAAATTATTTTATCAATCCTAAATCTCAATAGTATTCAACTTAAATTCACTTCCGGATACTTTTAACTTCGAACTTTACACTTCCGCTTTCAAAAATAAACTGTCCCTGTGCTCAAAAAGTTTCTCCTTACTGGCACAAAAGCCATCTAGAAAATTCCATTCCAGCTGCCAGATGGCGTTCTCTCCATTTGGGAAATTGTTCTTTTCCATTTAGCGCATTTTCCCCCAGAGAGAGACGGCGCGTTCTCTCGGGAATTTTTATAGATGGTTCTTGTCTTCGATAAGGGTATTTTTGTTCTTAGGTCCCCTTTCACACGAAGATACTAGTTGCTGGTGATTTTTTGACGTTTTCTTTAAATCTCCTTAACAATCTCTTGTACCTTTCACACGCAAGCAACAAAAACCCGGAGATTTTCTTTATTTCCCTTTTAAACTACCTTGGTTCAACGCACACAAACGTAGTGTGAAGAGAAACGTCAAAAAAATCTCCTGAATTTGTTGACCGGGGAGATTTCATTTCCCCTCTTTCTTCCTGCCCTTCTCGCCTATGAACTAATTGTTGCCGGCAATTCAGTTGCCCTGTGTGAAAGGGGACTATGGCTCTTTGTTTGTTCCGAAAGTAGTTAGGTGCTGATTTCATCGTTACATTGTCCCCTTCTTAAGATTGATCGCCCCGAACAATTCTGTCGCTCCTTTCACCATGAACTACTTTCAGTTTCCCTCTTACTCCTCTCTGTATACGGTAGACCACATCATTAAGTCTCTTCACAACAGTGTAGGGTCCTTCCCAGTTTTGTTGAAGCTTTGGTGACAGTCTCTTTTGTCGATAGGGATTGTAAAACCACACGAGGTCTCCTTCTTGAAATCCTGTTGTCGTTGCTCGTGCGTCATAACGTGTTTTTATCCGATCGCTAGATGTTTTAATGAATGCTCTAGTTTGTTGATGTATGTCAATGAGCCTCTCTTTTAGGTTAGCTACATATTCTTCCTTTATTTGCGGCTCAATCGTACGGCATCCAAATTTTACTTCAGTAAGCAGTCGTATTGTTCCAAACAAGATTTCCGACGGCGTATGTCCTGCACTATGAACTGCACTCCTGTACGCCATTAACAATAATGAAATATATATGTGTTAACAACCCTGTGTGTCCGATGTAATCGGGTTGTTATCGTAGGTAGGCGTATGTACCTCCCTTGCGGCTGAAAGCTTACAGCTCACAACTTGTTTCTATCTTCACTCATTTCATTTTAATAGACTTTGATTGACCGCGTGCAGAGCAAGAAGTAGAAGAAAGTAGAACCTTTTGTTAAAAAATATATATAAAAATTTATCCCTTTAAGACTTGTAAACTATAATACTTAACTAAGAGAACTAATGTGAGTATGAAAACAATAGCTTAAAAACAAAATTATTAATAAAGAATTCCTATTAAAGGATTTTGTAACTCCTTCGAACAAAATTACTTGTTTCAATTAAAGAAGAGTTATAAACTTGGTTCTTGTTGGCTCTTCGTGCCAACAATTTACAAAATCATTATATTTGATTTTCTGGACTTCATCTGCCCTCCACTGAGTGAGGATGAGGATGCCACCAAAGAAGAACCCAAAAACCCGTTCACGATCGAACCATGCGACAAAGTCACCACCGGCAGCGGAGGAACACAATTGTGTCGACTGCAACGGACCCGACTCCGCTGATGACATGGTCCAGTGGGATGTCTGCCAAACCTGGCACCACTACAGCTGCGTCATAGTCGGTAGTTTCATCAAAGACGAAAACTGGGTTTGTGGCACCTCGTGTGCAATGATAGCAGGTAAGAACGTCCCTATATCTAGTGTTGTTTTAGAGGTAGTTTCCGCATCTGCGAATAATGTTGCTGCTAGGGTAGCAGCCCAAGATGCTGCTGCAGCGATCGTGCCATATATTGCACCAAATGCATTGCCAATCGATACGAATGCTACACCGTACATCACGCCAAGTGCTATCGTAGGTTATACAAATTCTGCACCATATATTTCAAGCGCAGCCAAATATGCTGCGTTATATACAATGTCAATCACTGCATCAGGTACTGTGCCGAGCATGGCGCCAAATAGTGCTAATAGTGCATCGCCTTCGACGCCATATACCACCGTACTTGGTTCTTTAGACACCGTGCCAAAAGTTGCTCCGTATATCGAACCATATGCTGGTCCCTCCGTCGCCTTCCATACTGCCCACCCTGCTAATGTATACCCCGAGTTTAATAAAGATCTTCATATAGAAAAAACTTGTTTGAATAACACATTTCCTAGAATAGCATCCCACCACGACGACTTCTTCGAAGCTGATAGCGTCGAAATTTTCAGACGTGACATCACATCATCAGAGGTGCAACCAACCTTGACACAAGCCAATGCAGATGGAACCTCGCATATTGTGCCAAATGCTGCCACCTTTAGTAACTTGCCAAGCATCATGACCGATCCTGCCGGGATATTTAGTAGAGGTGCTGTTTCCAAACCGATTGGAAGGTATCCTGCATCGCATGCTACGAGATCCTTTAACTTAAATCGTCACTCGGACGCACCCATATCTGCCAAAACCTCCTCAACACATTGCGCCTTTGCTAGAGATGGTACTGCTACTGCACCTGCTAAAGGTGGCACTGTTACTGCTACTGCTACGACTACTGCTGTTGTTGCTATTGCTACGACTGCTGCTGTTACCACTGCTGCTGATGTATCTGCTCGTACTACCGCCACTGCTTCTGCTACTCCTGCTGCTAGCGCTTCTGCTATTCCTGCTTCAAGTATCGTCAACTCGTGTTCAGTTTTTAATGAGTGCTGGTGCTGACACCTATGGCACTAACGTTGCCAACGGTACCACTTCCTCCAGCTTCTATGACCATTCAGCTGCTGCGCTACATGCTACTCACGCTGCTGATACTGTTACTCGTCCTGTTGCACACTCGACTAAGATTTCATTAAATGAAAATCCCATTGTCGTTCCGAATCAGCAGCGACGATCATCAAGTTTCTCTATCAGTTCTAGAGGGTCTAGAAATGTCTTCGAGAGAAATGTTCAAATGGAGTTGGAGTTGTTGAGTGAAGAACGAAGAACGGAAAAAAGAGACGCCGAGTATTTAGAGAAGAAATACCAAATTTTAAGCAAAATCCCAATTGCAGATGGGACGTCCGTCACCGATGATGAAACCACGTCAATCACCAAGGTGAATAAGTGGCTAGGAGATGATTCACACAAACATTTTCAACAATCTACAATGCATAACAAAGCTTCAGATCCAAGTCGAAGACATCCGATCTTGCCCAAGCTGCAACCCAATGGTTCTAATTGCGATTTTAATCGAACGTGGCCCGGAAACTTATGCAACCCAAATAGACCATCAACGGGAATGCAACATGCTCCAGTCGCGAACAAAAATTCAACCTTCAACGTGCCTCCACCGCAACAATTCCTACCCCAAGCAACATTTCCACAACAATTCCTATCCCAAGCAACATTTCCACCGCAAAGCCTATCCCAGGTATCCTTTACGCCTTTTCAAACAACAATACCAAGTCTTACACCGCATCCTATAACTGTTGAGTCACAAATTCGCAACTTGAGTAAAAATCAGATAGCCGCACGTCATTTGATGTCCAAGGACCTACCAGGTTTCGATGGAAACCCTGAGCAATGGCCGTTATTCATCTCCAGCTTTGAAAGGAGTACCGAACTTTGTGGTTTCACGGACGAAGAGAATGAAGAAGCGGTCGCCACTAAGACTCGTTTGGGATGGCTGGTACATGGCGTTTGCTCTCAACAGGTGTCTAACGGTGAATCCAGACACCAACACCACAATTTTCACATCTGTGAATGCAACGATGCTGGGTTGCAACGCCTAGTGAAAGACTTCATATGCTTAGACAATTTCGGGATTTCAAACCCTGATAAAGTCTTGATACCAACGGAGGACAAGCGTGCTCTCGAGCAACTAGATGCTAACACGGTTCGAAAGGATGGCCGCTTCGAGACATCGCTGCTTTGGAGGTTTGACGACTTCATTATACTGGTCTTCATAAGAGGATGAAACGGGAGCCGCAGCTGGCTAAATCCCTAGATGAAAAGATCAAACAATTCATTACAAAGGGGTATGCTAGAAAGGTCACAGAACAAGAAGTAGCCGAGCAAGGCGACCGCTGTTGGTATCTTCCCATATTCCCGGTTTTTAACCCAAACAAACCCAGCAAGCTGAGAATCGTATGGGACGCAGCGGCAACTGTTCAAGGTGTATCTCTGAATTCCATGCTTTTGAAAGGTCCAGGCCAGCTGGTATCGCTGGTAGCTGTCTTGTTCAAATTCAGAGAAGACTTGGTTGCAATCTTCGCGGACATTATGGAAATGTATCACCAAATCCAGATACGCAAAGAAGACCAACATTTCCAAAGGTTCCTGTGGAGTATCAGTGAGGAAGTTGAACGTGAGGTGATAACAATGCAAGTAATGATCATAGGAGCGACATCTACCTCCGCTAGTGCACAATACGTGATAAACAAGAATGCCGATGAGTTTTCCACCAAGTTTCCAAGAGCCACTCGATCAATCAAGAATAACCAATATGTAGATGACCTCATGGATAGTACAAATTCGCCAGAGAAAGCGATACAACTGGCCAAGGAAATTCAATTTGTGCACCTTCAGGGTGGATTCTTCATCAGAAATTGGATCTCAAATTCACCTGAAGTCGTTAAAGCCATGAAGTCCGAACCTACCGATCAAGTGGATCTTTTCATCGATATTGAAATGGGAACAGAGAAGGTCCTCGGCATGTGGTGGTGCACGGCGTCTGACTGCTTCACCTATAAGATAAATGCCGGTGTCAACCAAGTGGACATCCTATCTGGCCTACGACGCCCAACGAAACGCGAGGTTCTAAGAATCCTGATGACGAATTTCGACCCACTAGGCCTGCTGGCACATTTTCTTATGTACGTGAAGGTAATATTGCAGGACATGGCGATCAAAGATCGGATGGGATGATGAGGTCAGAGATGCGGAGAATGAGAAGTGGCTGAAATGGATTCGATATCTACCAGAAAAAGTAAAACTAAGGATTCCGAGATGCTACATCATCAATAACCCTGAACCTAGTTCCGAAATGCAGTTACACGTATTCGTGGATGCAAGTGAAAATGGTTTCGCCGCTGTTGCATACCTCAGAATCGCCAATAATATCAAGATAGATTGCATTCTGATTGGTGCCAAAACAAGAGTTGCTCCGCTAAAAAGCCTCTCGATTCCGAAGTTAGAGCTTTAGGCAGCAGTGCTCGGTGTAAGATTCGCCACAGTGATAATAGAATCTCATACAATCACCATCTCACAGCGCTTCTTTTGATCTGATTCTAGAAATGTCCTTAGCTGGATTCGATCGGATCACCGTAGATACAAATCGTTCGTGGCCTTCCGCGTGAGTGAAATACTGGACACCACAGAGGTATCCGACTGGAGATGGATTTCCACGAAATTAAATGTTGGTGATGAAGGAACAAAGTGGAAGAAAGTCCCTGAATTCAAGGAGTCCAGTCGATGGTTTACGGGCCCGGAATTTCTCAAGTCCCATCCAAGCCTTTGGCCAAGTGAAACGCTACCTGAGATTTCCACAGTCGAAGAGCTAAAGGCATGTTTCGTCAATCTACACATTCTGCATCGAGAGAATACCTTCCGGATCAGCGATACCTCAAGTTGGAGACGGCTCACAAGAACTGCGGCATACTTTCTTCGCTTCATCCACAACACTAGTATCAAAAGACACGAGAGGAAGACAGGTATTCTTC
The DNA here is from genome assembly GCA_947049315.1 of Epistrophella euchroma. Classification (NCBI taxonomy): domain Eukaryota; kingdom Metazoa; phylum Arthropoda; class Insecta; order Diptera; family Syrphidae; genus Epistrophella; species Epistrophella euchroma. The sequence continues at coordinate 64,474,533 of OX346245.1, forward strand.
ATCAGCAGAGGAAGGGCTACCTCAAGCAAGAGGAACTTCGATGCGCCGAAGTCGAGTTATTCCGTCAGGCCCAGGCTAGCGATTACTCAGATGAAATAGCGAACTTACTTTCTAACCAACCTGTCGAGAAAAGTAGTGTACTCTATAATCTGTGCCCATACTTAGACACAGATAAGGTTATTCGAGCAAGCAGCAGGGTACCCTCCTCTGCTGATGTCGGTGAGGATATTAAGATGCCCATAATTCTCCCTAGAAATCATACAATCACTAAGCTAATCATCATGGATCTTCACGTGCGCTTCAATCATCGAAATCACGAAACGGTAATAAATGAACTCCGACAAAAATTTCACATCGCTCATATGAGGTCCGCCTTAAGGTTTGTTAGAAAAAATTGCCAAGAATGCAAGAATTTCAATGCCAAACCGCAACCTCCTATGATGGCTCATCTTCCTCCTGCACGAGTCGCTCCATTCTGTCGACCCTTCTCATTCGTGGGAGTCGACGAAGAACTGAGAAACAATGGGGAGTATTGTTAACGTGTTTGAAAACCAGGGCAGATTCCTGCATTTTGGCTCTTAGAAATTTTATGGCAAGGCGCGGCGTTCCTGTCGAAATCTACAGTGATAATGGAACGAATTTCCATGGTGCTGAGCGAGAGTTAAGAGATGCTTTAAAAGAAGTCAACGCTGATAAAATAATGGAAACATTTACAACTACGACCACCAAATGGATCTTTATTCCGCCAGGATCACCTCATATGGGGGGCAGTTGGGAGAGACTAGTAAGATCAATAAAGACCACGCTCTACGACATAATGCCAACTCGAAATCCTTCGGACGAGCTTTTGAGAAGCATGCTCATAGAAGTTGAGAACATAGTTAATTCCCGTCCGCTAACCTACATTCCTATCGATAACGAAAGCGAAGAGTCATTAACCCCCAATCACTTTATTCTGGGGTCTTCAAATGGCAGCAAACCACCCGCGGTATTCGATGATAGCATTAAAGCACTTAGAAGAAATTGGCTCACATCGCAGCAATATGCGGAACGCTTCTGGCAACGCTGGGTAAGGGAGTATCTTCCAACCATCACCCGTCGCACTAAGTGGTTTGAGTCAGCGAAACCTATCGAAAAGGGTGACATCGTCCTGATCGTGGATCCACTTAACCCAAGAAATTGCTGACCCAAAGGGCGTGTCATCCAGACTAAAACCTCAAAAGATGGCCAGGTTCGAAGCGTCTCGTACAAACACAAAGTGGTATCTATGAGAGACCTGCTGTGAAATTGGCAGTTCTTGATGTCAGACCTAAAGAAAATACGAGTCCAAGGTCGGAAATACCAAGGGGGAGTGTTAAAAACCCTGTGTGTCCGATGTAATCGGGTTGTTATCGTAGGTAGGCGTATGAACCTCCCTTGCGGCTGAAAGCTTACCGCTCACAACTTGTTTCTAACTTCACTCATTTTATTTTAATAGACTTTGATTGACCGCGTGGAGAGCAAGAAGTAGAAGAAAGTAGAACCTTTTGTTGAAAAATATATATAAAAATTTATCCCTTTAAGGCCCATTTGCTGAAACGAAACTTAAATATTTATGTTCAACTTAAAGGCTTATGTTTTACTTTTTCCTCAGCGTAAACTGTCACATAAACTCTTATGTTCAACTTAAATATTTAAGTTTTGTTTCAGCAAATGGCCCTAAGACTTGTAATCTATAATACTTAACTAAGAGAACTAATGTGAGTATGAAAACAATAACTGAAAAAAAAATTATTAATAAAGAATTCCTATTAAAGGATTTTGTAACTCCTTCGAATAAAATTACTTGTTTCAATTAAAGAAGATTTATAAACTTGGTTCTTGTTGGCTCTTCGTGCCAACAATATGTCTATTCCAATCTCGTTGGTAGTCGCCGACAACCTTAGATATATGTTCTTTTAGCGTTCGTTTGAATCGTTCAACCATCCCATCAGATTGTGGATGAAGCGGCGTTGTCCTCGTCTTTTTAATGCCAAGGAGCAAACAGACTTCCTGGAAGATGTAAGATTCGAAGTTCCTTCCTTGGTCGGAATGAAGTTCCATAGGTACGCCAAACCTGCTCACCCATTTGAAGACAATCTGATCCACAACTGTTTTTGTTTCTTGGTTTGGGATGGCAAATGCCTCAGGCCACTTGCTGAAGTAATCCATGACTACAAGAATGTATTGGTTTCCACTGTTGGTCTCAGGAAAAGGGCGTGCGACGTCTACTGCAATCCTCTCGAAAGGTGTGCCTACGTTGTATTATTGCATTTTACTTTGAATCTTCCTTCCTGGGCCTTTGCTAGCAGCACAAGTATCACATTTTCGGCACCACTTTTCAACGTCCTCTCTTGCATGTAGCCAGTAGAACCGTTGTCGTATCTTTTCCAAAGTCTTATTGACTCCCAAATGACCTCCAGAAGCTCCGTCATGCATCTCTCGAAGAACGTCATTAACCTTGGACCGAGGTATGCCTAGCTGTATCAAATAGGACTTACCGTCTGCGGATTCCCACTTACGCCTTAGGACACCTTCTTCCACATGAAGCGAGTCCCATTGTGCCCAATATGCTTTCAGGGCCGGACTTCTGTCGGAGATGTCACACCACTCTGGTTTTTCTTGGTATTCTTTCCACGCAAGTTTTAGTGGGGACAAAACCCCCATTTATTTGGCTTAATTACAAGCTAATGCTTAGACTAACTTAAGAACTAAGAAACCTATAGCTTAGTTTTGTGGTTAGTGAGGAGGTTGATTCAGGAGACGGGATTTTAGGCAAAGGGTACTTAGGTTAAAATCGAAGTTATTAGTGTATGAGTTAACACTCCGCAGCATCCGAGAGACTGGTTCATTAGAGCCGTAAGACGTACGGTGGGTGGGTATATAAAAGAGAGGGGGATTTCGTATGTTACAAGGGTTGGTATTAAAGAGGATAGAGTGGTAAAGAGTAATGCAGTCAACTGAACCTGTAAATAGTCTATGAATGAAGAGAATTTCATAAATTTTTCTTCGTTCGTCTAGGGAAATTAGTTTAAGGCGGTCTTGATAGGGAGGCAGGATCAAGGGATTATTCCAGGACAGACCTCTAAGAGCGAAACGAAGGAATCGACGTTGGATACTCTCGATTCTGGCGATGTGAATTTGTTGGTAAGGGGACCATACTTGACAGGCGTATTCGAGCAGAGACGAACAAAGGTTATAAAGGGGGATCGAGTCACGTATGGGTTGAGAATTCCTTTGACCATCGTTTAACGAAGCCAAGTGCAGAGTTGGCCTTAAGAATTATGTCGTCATAATGGGAGATGAAGTTAAGCTCTAAGTTCTTCATTACTCCAACCGTAAATGAGATCAGCTCTTATTCGTTGGACGGCAACCAGCTCCTTTTCTTCTTGACGTGTGCAATGCTTGCAGTCCTGTTTGCAAGGTCGTCGAGATAATGCGTCTGCGTTTGAAAGCAACTTTCCTCTGCGATGTTGAATTTGGTAGTCATATGTCTGTAGTCTCTCAATCCACCTTGCTACTTGACCTTCAGGATTTTTAAAGTTCAGAAGCCAATTAAGTGCTCTATGGTCTGTTTGGAGAAGGAACTTCTGTCCATAGATGTACTTATGGAAGTGCTTTGTTGCCAATATCAGAGCTAGAAGTTCCCTTCTGGTTACGCAATTATTCCGTTCTGGCTTCGAAAGTACCTTACTGTAGTAGGCGACAACCTTTTCTTCTCCGTCATGGACTTGTAACAGTACAGCGCCAATTCCAATATTACCTGCATCGGCGTCAATTATGAAAGGTTTTCCCGGAGTCGGGTAGGTCAGCACAGGAGCGTTACATAATCGCAGCTTTAGTTCCTTGAAGCTTTTCTCACACTCACCTGACCATTTGAACGGCTTTCCCTTTTCTGTAAGCTGATGCAAGCTTTTAGCGATTCCAGCTAAATCCTTCACAAAACGCCGGTAATACGTGGCTAGGCCAAGGAAGCTTCGGAGTTGATGATTGTCCTGTGGTGTTGGCCAATTCTTCACAGTGTCAACTTTGTCAGGATCAGTCTTTCCTCCTTGGGATGACATGATGTGTCCCAAATATTTTACTTCGGTCTTGAAAAGCGCACATTTGTCTGGATTAAGCTTGAGGTGTGCTTCCCTAAGCCTCTGGAATACAGCTCTTAGGTTGTCACAATGTTCGTCAAATGTTTTTCCATACACGATGATATCGTCCAAATAGACCAAGCAAGATTTCCAAGTAAGTCCTTGTAAAACGCACTCCATCAAACGCTCAAATGTAGCCGGTGCGTTACATAGTCCAAATGGAATCACTTTAAACTGCCAAAGGCCATTTCCTGTGGAGAAAGCTGTCTTTTCACGATCTTCTGGGTGAATTTCTGGGCAAAGGGTAGCTGTCTTTCTTGGTCACATCGTTCAGCCTCCGGTAGTCCAAACAAAATCGAGTGCTTCCGTCCGGTGATGCCCAGGGGCTTTTAGCATTTTCGATCAGCCCATCTTTCTTCATGGTCGATATCATTTCTTCGGCTTGTTTGGCCAAGCGGAGACATCTTGCTGGTTAACGAATCGTTCTGGCGTCTCCTGTGTCGATCCGATGCTGTACAAGTTGCGTTCGGCCATACTGCCCACTTGGTGAAGAAAATATGTCAGCATACTCATAAAGAAGGCTACCAGCAATACTTAGTTGATGTTGACTAGGATTGGTTAAATTAAGGATTTTTGTCCTTAGCTGTTCGGAGTTCACAGGCTTCTGCGTGTCCACTTCTGTGATCTTAGTTATCGCTGACACAGGTTCACATTTTCCGACTATTTCTCCTTTTTTCAACTTAACCTCGTACGGTTTGATGTTCAGAATCCGTACAGGTACCAAATTGTTCTCTGGTGCCACAAGAGTCTTCCCAACGATGATGTTTTGGGAGCATTGGTCAGTATCTGGTTCCATCATGAGGTATCGATGACCACCCAAATCGCCTTTTATTTTAGTCCAACCGAACACTTCAAAAGGAGACGGCAAGCATATGTCTTCTTTGATGACACTTCTTAGAGTGTATGATTTTTCGTCACCATAAACCATAGGAATCTCTACATTTTTGTAATTAAGAACTTGCTTACCGATATCCAGAATTATTCCGTGTTCGTTCATGAAGTCGATTCCAATAATGCACTCGTCACATATATCTGCTACCATAAATAGATGTGAAAACTCCAGTTCTGTCAAACGAATCGGAAGACGAACTATTTTCAGACGATAGCTATTGGTGTTATGCAGCCATGTCATCTTGACCAAGTCCCTTCTTACAATGGAGGCAGTGGCACCTATGTCGATTGTAGCCACGTGTTTCTTGCCTTTTAATGCTGCCTTTACAGTCAGACAGTTGTTTTATTTAGTCTACGAGACCTGGATAGTTTTTCTGGGGCATTCATACCAGAAACCAGCTTCTGTCCCTCGAAGTTGGTTCTTACTCTTTTTACCGGCTAGGAAACAAGGTGCACAGGAATGTTTTTGCTATTGCTTACCTGCTCTCGAGTACTATTTCTGCTTCCACAATGTTGACATGCAGCTCTTCTTGGTGGCAATCTGCACTGGCGCTGGAGATGTCTGGTCTTCTTACAGTTCCGCCTCGCTGACTTCTTTGGAATGCGACTCTCTGACAGGAGCATTCTTCAACTCCTATTTCTCTTACCCGATGGACTCCTTGAGATGCTTGTTCTGCTGCTTCCATAGTTAGGGCGTACGCGAATGCTTCAGGAAGCGTGCGTTTTCCGGCAGTTCGAATCGCTCGCTGTAGGTTGATGTCAGATACGGACAAACGCTGCCGTTGCGAAGTGGTTAATAATTTCATCTCCTGCAGTTGGATACGCGAGATGAGCCAGCCGTTCAATATCCGCTTGGAGTTGTTGCAGACTCTCTCCTCTTTTCTGGATTCTGGTAATGAGTTGGACGCGAAAGACTTCTTGCATATGGCCATCTCCAAAGCGTTTGTCAATAGCCTGAACAAGAGGTATGAAGTTGCCGTTCTTGTCTGCTGGTATGGTTTACAACAAATCAGCAGCAGGTCCTCTTAGGGCAAGCGTCAGAGCTATAAATTTGTCTTCGTCATCTCAGCCATTTGTTGCCGCGGCTGCCTCAAACTGCTTCTTGTAAATGGACCAAGAAGTTTGTCCGTCAAAGGTTGGTGGATGCATTTCCTTTCGCTTTGGAATTTCGTCAGAACTTTCTCGAATCTTCATTTTCCGAACTCTGTCTAGTTCCATCGTAATGCTCTGAATTTTATTTTCCGCTGTATCGAACTTATGTTGAACGTTCTCGATCTTTGCGTCTACTTTCGAAAATTGTTTTTCGGGCCTTCAAAACGTTCAAGAGCAATGAACTTGTTTTAAAATACAGTTAGTTTACCTTCGAGGATGTTTTTCTGTTCCTCTAGAAGATTCTTATGCTCAACACTTTGTTTTTCCATTTGTTCGTGAAGATTCCTCTGTTCATTCTTTTGTTTCCTTCTTTGCTCTTCGAGAAAATTCTTTTGCTCATTGCGTTGATCTTCAAATCGTTCGAGAAGATTCTTTTGCTCTTTTCTTTGCTCAAAATTTTTCTGCAAATCTGACCATCGGTTTAGGCCCTAGCTTCCAGAAATATCTTCCTGTTTCCACACAAAGTTTCAAAATTTCCTTTCCAAAGAGAACAAGCTTAAATTTTAAAAAGACTATCCTATTGATAGCAGCATACAATACCGTAGATAAAGATGAGAACCATGAATAAAGTGTGTGTTTTTATTTAAATAAATATATAATTTTCCTGTTACCTACTGTAAAAAGTCAAACATATTCAAAGAATGTTCAATCAGTTCTTTGGCATTTTTTCTTGTTTTCTTGTTATCAAAATTTTGCTTTTGAGGATCTGTTTTTCAAAATTCAGATTTACCATGGAAAATTCTTTGTTTCAAAATTCTCTTTTTTTCAATTCGGTTTTACAGAATTCTTTAAAATACTGACAATTTAATATCGAGTAAAATAAAATTGTTTTCATTCTCATCAATTAATTAATGATTACAAAATTCAAGTCTTGCAACAATGAATTAAATTTTGTCCAATAAGAAAGAAGCGCGTGCTTTTATTATATTTCTGAAACTTATTTTTTTATTTGCAGAATTTTGTTAAAGTAAAATTTGAAAAGCAGAATTTTGAAAGCAGTAGGATTTTTCATTTTTACTTTTGAGCCTATAGAATTTTGACCAGATCCTAGCTTAATTTCGGCAATATACAGATTTTTGAATTTATCAAAAACCACAATTTGATGGATGTTTTTTCCAATTATCCTCAGTCAGCAGCGGAAAAAAGAGAGATTTATTTCGAACTACATTTATTTAATTCAACAAATTTAAATTTTGTTATCTTATTAGGGGGGTTCACATTTAACGACGTGTCGACCGACCCGTGTCGTTTTGCTAGCGTTCACATTCTACGACCGTTTCACCGACTTCATTTGAAAAAAAGATTTCAATGAGCAAACATTACGCGGATTTTATTTTTTGGCACCAATATTACCGAACCATTTTTAATTTTTTCCGTTTCTATTTGTTGTATTACTTCGATTTCAACGCGTGCTAATTAAATTTTACATACAAAAACAGAAAAAAGCTAAAAAATTTAAATTATCGGCCGCTCGACTAGTGTTCACATTAACAACAACGGTCGACCGACCAAGCAAAATATTAAAAAATTTGAACTACACAACAAGTCGATCGACGGTCGTTCGACCGCTGTTCACATTACAAAAATCTGCCGACTAGATACATGTTGATCAACATGTCGTTGAATGTGAACCCCCCTATTCAAGTTAAAATGATTTTCGCATACTTTCGCGCCATACTTTCTTGTCACATTAAAAATAAATTGTGTGTGTGTTTGTTAGTATTGTAACGTTTTACCAAAGTTCGATATAAAACTTATTTCTTTTTAACTGTCAACCGTCAATTATTTCCTTTTTGAATTAAACACACTTTCCTTCACTTCAAATATTTTATTAATCATCAATCTCAATAGCATGCAACTTCAATTCACTTCCGGATACTTTTAACTTTGAACTTTACACTTTCGCTTTCAAAAATAAACTGTGTTTGTGCTCAAAAAGTTTCTCCTTATATAGTGAGCTGAGAGGTTCGAGACTCTACTCAAAAGTACTGGCACAAAAACCATCTAGAAGATTCCATTCAAGCACTGTCAGATGGCGTTCTCTCCACTCTTCCATTCAGAGCATTTTCCTCCAGAGAGAGATGGCGCATTCTCTCGGGAGTTTTTATAGATGGTTGTTGTCTTCGATAAGGGTAATTTTGCTCTTGGCTCTTTGTTTGTTCCGAAAGTAGTTAGGTGGTGATTTCATCGTTACAATATATTGATAAAAGGCCTTCCACACTATCCCACTGAGTATTAACACATGTCAAAAAAGTGGGAAGTAAATCATGTATAATAGTGTGGAGACAAAATATGAAATTTTATCCCACATGACTTGACAGCCCATCTCACCCAATTTGACATGTATTAATACATGAAAATTTTTAGGATTGGTTCTAAAACCATCACACATTCTATCCCACTTGGGGGTTTTAGGTTATGATGATTTGTTTGGACGCAAGTGTGAAAGCAAAATATGAAAATATTTTCTTCACACAAATTTCGCAGTCGTAAGTGACTTTTTTTTTACATGTATTAATACTCGATGGGATAGTGTGGAACGGCTATAAGTTGTTATGTCCCAGAGCCAGGGGAGACAACTGCACGTAGAACTAAAAAGCTGAATACTATGGGCCTTACCAATAATCAACTTTAATTATGACTTAAATATTGCAGTAAAATTAACAATAACGTTATAGATCCTAAGCATAATTAACCATACATTATATTTTCAATTTTTTTGAGTCGATTCGATATATGGTTCATTATTTATAATCCACGTTAATATTTAGGTAACACCAGGTATGGTAGTATGTTACTAAATAATGTGATATATTAAGGTGACCATCTGTCCCGGGTTTTCCGGGACTGTCCCGTATTTATATAACCTGTATCGTTTTTTTTTTTTTTTTTTTTTAAGAAACCCGGGACGTACAACCTTGCTACGGTTTATACATCTATGTATAAATGTAGGTACACACAGTTGATTTTCAATGGATTTTACCGTTAAAGATTAATATTTTTATGTTTTAAAATAAAAAAAATTAACTTTCTCTGAAATGTTACAAGCAATAAAAAAAAATTTAACCCTTATTTGACGAAGTAAATAAGTCTCTGAACAGCAAATGAAATAGACAAAATATCCTCATCCTCATATAATTTTGTTTTTCAATATGCGAAATATAATCTATAGCATAGCTTGTAAAAATCATCGTCAAATAAACAAAAATAAAAAAAAAAAACCAATACCTTTAAATGACAATACAAACATTTTCCCATGCTTTTGTAAACTAATTTCAAAACAAACAGAATATTGAAAATCGTCGTTATGGATACCGATACAAAAAGGAACAATTTAATAAATAAAAATCCCTTTTGAATCGGTTCGTGTACAGAAAAATTCTACATCATCAATTTGTTTCTAGAAAACACCACCGGGCCAATATATAGAACTTTGAGTAATTGGGTGTCACTTCTATTTGTATTTATTCAATGTTGATATACAATTACATATTAAAGTGGCACTTATTTCGGAAAGTTTTGAATGTATGTGTTCCCCTTTAAATAGACTTAAAAAAAATTCTGCTTCAAATTTTGTTTTTGTTGATACCAGTTTAAATAAACACGTACAATCGAGGAATATATAAAAATAAACAAGTAATTCGCATGAATGAATGAATAAATTTTGGGTGTTATTGCACTGCGGCCTTAAGAGGCCTTTCCTTACATTTGAGGAAAACTTCAGGGATTATTTTTTTGAATTTGCACAAAACATAAGATATTTCAAAAAATATACTGCTGTATTGTCAGATTTTTGCAAAAACTCCTTATCCCGATGTTACTTTTTGGGTAAATTAGTAACTTAATTAAATCCAATTTAATCTTATTGTGAAGGTTTTAAATATATCTTTAAACTGCAGGGATAAAAAAAAACAACTTCAGTACCGTTTCGAAAATATATTGATTTTAAAAATAGTTAAAATACTGTGTTTTAACACGATTTTTCTTGTAACGAATTTTGCACCTGTAATGATGCCTGCTAACAAATTAATATTTCTTAAGTCAAGTTCAATCAAAAAATTCAATCAGTAATCGTGTTTTTCATATAAAATAAAGAATTTTTAAAACATCTCCCAAAACAAAATTATCAAGATTTTAATTCAGATACAAATCATTCCATTTATTTTGTTCTCCAAGCCACCGCTAGAGTTTGTATGAAAAGGTTTGATTGCTTGGTGTTGGTGCGGTAGGTGTTTCGTAATTATAAATATAATATAATGTAATATAAATTTTTTTTACCCACTTAAAAATAGCGATGAAAAACAGTGATTTTTCATTTTTTTTTTTTTGCATTTTTCGTTATATTGTGGCCAATTAAAGTTGCTGCGGGTGTATTTTTATTTTTTTTATTTTTTCGGGAAGTTATCAATATTATATAACTTATACATATAACCAACAAAATTTAAAAAAGAATTAACAATAAAAAAAACACTTTCTTACTTTTGTTCAAAATCCCAGTTTAAGAAAATAATCCAATGAATTTTATAGTGGAACCATGTTTTCTCTCTTATTTAAATTTTGTTGATCATATAAGTACTATAATAACTTCACGAAAAAATAAAAAAAAATATAATATGCCTACAGCATCCTTAATTGGCCACAATAAAACGAAAAATGTAAAAAAAAAAAAACCAAAAATCTATTCATCGTTATTTTTGAGTGGGTAAAAAAAAAATTTTTAATGTACTTTACTGTGTTTTGAGGACGTTTGCCAAGTTTTATTTTTATTCATTAATAATTATAAATTTGTGGAATTTTTTAGACCTGTAATTTGTATGGGAAATTTCAAGTGCTCGGTGGCACGTGTTAACTTCAACCGATTTCAATTAAATTTTGCACACAACTTTTTTAAGTCAGCCTCATTAATTTAGGGCAGAGGATGAAAGAAGTTCGAACATTGCGAAAATAATATATGTATATGTAGTATACATATATGTAGGTTCATACATATGTTTTTTAAATACTTACAAATGAATAAGTTTTTTTTTGTTCGTATGCGCATTAGTCGCCTGAAAGTCTTCCAACTTGCATTGGGATTCTTTTGGGTTGATTATTGACAAAATTAGATTAAAAATTAAAATATACCTGCTATGTACCTACCTACCTATACTTACATGTATGTACATCTGTAGGTAGGCAGTTCTACTATGATAATGCGAAATTTACTATTTCAAGCCACAAGGCGACATAATGCTGCAATTTATGTATTGTAAACGGAAGTAGGTAAGTAAATTATTTCTTGATTTACTGTGAGTAGGTACCTACATAGTATTAAAAACTTTTAATGGTAGATCTAGGTTGGTAGGTAGGTCTTAGAAACTAAAAGGAAATGTTAAATTTAAAGCAAACTTTGTAATGTTAAATATTAGGTATACCTATGTGGGATCTTTGATTCCACAATAAAACAATTTTTTTCAGTTGCAACACAAATTGGTGCTTTCTGCTTTATTAACTTATTAAGAACAACTGAACTCTCTAAAGAACTTAAATACTTACATATCTATATACAAAAGTTTGGAATATTCTAGAAGCAAGGGTTCTCAACATAACAATGATTTATGAACGATTTATCAGGGATGATTTACATTGGGATTCTTTGCGTGGTTGGGAGATGACGTTGTTAATATAATAATGTGGTGAATAGATGTCGTTATTGATATCGCCACAGTACTCCCCTTCCAGACTTCAAGTTGCAAAACGTACGGGAAGTCGAATGGTTCGACCTCTGCAATTCGTCCTTCGTGTGACTGGTGTTGATTCTTCGCTTGATGTGGTTTGTTGTGAGATTTTGTTTGCTATTGAATCGTCGGGTGTATAGATGCAGTCATCATTTATGATATGTGCTGGTTTAATACGATCGACGGTACGTTGATAACTTTGTTGTTTTTCAAAACCTTAAAAAATTTTGCTGTTTTTTCTTCAATCTTGTAAGGTCCATCGTATGGTGGTGTTAAAGAAGGTCGGGCGGTGTCGTTGCGAATAAAAATGTGTGAAAAGATGTGTTGCTTTTTCTAGATTTGAGAACATGAAAACTTTGTTTTTGTTATGATGCGCTGTATCTGTCGGTTGAATGTTAGGCATTGTGTCAACCAACTCTTTTACGAATTCTGATTGCGGTGAGTTCTTCGATGGAGTGAACATGTCACCTGGTAGCTTAAGCGTAGTACCATATACGAGTTCTGCTGGTGTTGTATTTATATCAGGCTTAAAAGTAGAACGAAGTCCCAGGAGGATTATTGGTAATTGTCGAGACCAATTAATTGAATTAATGCACATGATTGAGGTTTTAAGTGTGCGATGAAATCTTTCGATGATGCCATTTGCTTGTGGGTGGTAGGCGGTTGTACGAAGATGCGTGATACCCAACGCACTAGATAGTTCGTTGAAAAGATGTGATTCGAACTGTCTACCCTGGTCCGTAGTGATCCGTATGGGAACACCAAAATGTTTTATCCATCCATTTATTAAGGCAAATGCTACTGTATCTGCATTTATGTCGCTGATTGGGATTGCTTCAGGCCATCTGGTAAAACGATATATTATGGTTAGGCAATATTTGAAATCGTTTGATGGTGGAAGTGGGCCGATAAGATCGATGTTAATGTGCTCAAATCTCTGGGATGGTAAGGGATATCTAATTAGTGGTGATCACATGTGTCTACTCACCTTTGTGCGCTGACATGAAACGCAATGTTGAACAAATTTTGTTATATCATGGTCCATATTGTTCCAAACGAAACGCTGTTTGATAATGTGTGATGTTGCTTTTTTTCCAGGATGGGCAACATTATGGAACTTAGCTATGACATTTAGGCGGCAAGCTTGTGGCACGAATGGGCGTGCTGTTGAGCCAGAAACATCGCAGATGATTGTTGAGTTGCTTTGATGAAGTTGGATTGCTTTAAGTTGAAGTGATGTTGTGCTTGATCTGAGCAATGCTTGTAACTCATCACAAGACTTTTGTTGAATAGCGATATCTTCATAGTCGATTGCGGCTTCCGAGTTTATGTGCATAGAGTTGATTCGTGATAGTGTATCTGCTGTTATATTGTCGGAGCCAGCTAAGTGAACGATTCTCAACGCAAATTGTGATATAAAGTCAAGATGGCGAACCTGTCTGGGGGATGCGTTGTTGTTTTTACTTGTAAATGCGAAGGTGAGTGGCTTGTGGTCCGTTGCAATGGTGAAGTCACGTCCTTCTAACAAATATCTAAAGTGTTTTATGGCTGAGTATATTGCAAGCAGCTCGTATGTGCTGTAATTGGTTTGCACCTTGCTGAACTTTCTTGAAAAAAATGCCAGTGGTTGGTGTGAGTTATCGACAATTTGATGAATGACTGCTCCCATTGCGGTGTCACTTGCATCTGTACACAGAAATATATTTGCTTCAGGTACTGGATGTGCGAGTGCCGTAGCATTAATGAGGTCGTCCTTGCACATATTGAAAAAACGAATTGTTTCTACATTCCAGTTGATAGGTGTTCGATCATTTTTCTTGTTTCCATTTATAAGCGCAATGAGTGGTTGCATGTGGAATAAATCGACGATAAAAGTTTATCATGGCTAGAAAACGTTTGAGTTCACATGCTAGCTTTGGAAGCGGAAATGTTTTGATGGCTTCGATTTTGTCAGGCTTTGGGTAAAGACCATCTGGCGTTATGAGATGTCCCAAAAACTCAATCTCCGATTGACCGAAAACGCATTTTGATGGATTTATTTTTAGATGATATTGTCGAAGTCTATCGAATACCAAGCGGATGTGTTGTTCGTGCTGTTGTTCTGTTTTCGAGGCGATGCAAATATCGTCGATATAACAAAACACAAAATCAAGTCCTCGGAGGGTCTGGTCCATATAGCGTTGAAATGTTTGGGCAGCGTTTCGAAGCCCGAATGGCATTCGAATGAATTCGAAAAGGCCAAACGGTGTCGTGATTGCAGTTTTTGGTATGTCTCTTTCTTCCATTGGTATCTGGTAATAACCACGTGCTAAATCTATTTTAGATAAGAATAGCCTACCGTGCAGTCCGTTTGATAGAACCTGTATATGTGGCAACAGGTATCTGTCCGGAATTGTTTGTGCATTGAGGGCACGATAGTCACCGCAGGGTCTCCAAGTGTTGTTTGCTTTGCGAACGACATGGAGTGGTGAAGCATATGGGCTTTTTGAAGGGCGACAAACTCCTATTTTCATCAAATACTCGAATTCATCCTTTGCTGCACGAAATTTTTCCTGTGTTAGGCGGCGAGACTTTGCAAAAGTAGGTTGTCCCTGTGTTTCAATGCAGTGTGTCACGCAATTTGTTGTTGATGAGGTTGAATTTGTTTGGTTTACTAGTGTTATGTCTTTAAATTCGTTGAGTATTTAAGAAAACTTGTCATTTACGATGTACATCTTTGGGGATAGCAGTGGATCAGCGATGGTGCAAATAGCATGGCTCTTCAGTTTGGTGTTAGTGTCGATGATTACAGAATTGTTCATATCCACCAGAAGATTGAAGTGATGCAGGAAATCTGCGCCAATGATGTTGTGTGCGGTATCTGCAGCAATGAAAATCCAATCGAATGGACGTCGAAGCCCGAAATCCAGAGTAAGTCTAACGTGTCCATAAGTATCGATGGTTGAATTATTTGCTGCAAATAGTTTTGTTGTTGAGTTAGCACGTTGTAGGTGTTGATTTTCTTTAGCACTAATGATAGATATGTCGGCACCGGTATCGATCAAAAACTGACGTTTCGAACGACGATCTTGTATAAAAAGGCGGCTGCTCGACGTCGGTTTTATGATGGATTTGGTTTCAATTTGTGACGAAGCTGATGTTAATGCTGTTGTTGGTATGGCAATGGATGTGGATTTGACTATTGACAAAAATGTTTGTTTTTCGACAGCATTTTGTTTCGATGCTGCCGACAAAATTAGTTTTTTTGGTTGATTTCCTCGAAACTGCATGGCATGTCACATCTCCTCGCCTGTGATCCGTATCGCCTGTGAAACCAACAAACGTTTTTGTCCTGAATTTGGTTTCGTTGTGAAGTTGTTAATTGCTTCCTTACAACATTTGTCCGTGAGAGGGATCATGAACGATGGTCTTCCATTTGGTCAAGTTTTGCTTCAATGCGAACTAATGTTTTTTCTAAATCTTTTACGCGGCATTGTAGCGAGTTGTTGTTGGTAAAACTCACAGCCTCAGCTTCTTTGTTGATGGAATTTGTTTGTACAGCTTCGACTGAGTTTATGCGAACACCGTCAATAATTTCATCTGCAATTGAAGCCAGTTGTTCCAATGGAGTGTCTGGGTTACTTTTTGAAACGCCCGCAATCACTGCTCTTGCCGAAACTGGAAGGCGTTGCATCCAAAAATCCTTGATTAAGTGTTGGTCACTTGTCACGTCAGTGCGTTGAAGTTGTGAAAGCATATGGCTTGGTTTGTTGTCACCCAACTGTATTCCAGATATAAGTTGTTCGAGTCTGACCATTGGAGATGCCGAAAATTTACTGATTATGGTACGTCGAAGTGCTTCATATTTTTCCTCTTGGGGAGGATTTTTCACTACTTCGTAAACCTGCTCATGTAGGCGTTCGTCCATATACATCACGGCGATGTTAAATTTTACTTGGTCACGTTGCTCTTGGTTCATTTTACCGAAACCATGAATTCGGAAAAAAGCCTCCAGCCGTGTAAACCAGGTGTAGCTGTGGAACTTGAACGCGTACCGCAAAATTGCTTATGCCTGCTGCTAATGTATTTTGCAATAATTGTGGCTCTTGACCGCCCTCATTTGGATTTTCGTTGCCACAGGTTTTTGAGTCGCTATTCGACATTGTTGTTTGGGTGCAGCACCGTAGGATTGAATTAATTTTTAATTCTGCAAATTATGCAAAAGAAATAATGCGTAATTTATGTTTGATATTTGCGTATTAATTTTGATTTTAGGGGTCACCAGTTGTGGGATCTTTGATTCCACAATAAAACAATTTTGTTCAGTTGCAACACAAATTGGTGCTTTCTGCTTTATTAACTTATTAAGAACAACTGAACTCTCTAAAGAACTTAAATACTTACATATCTATATACAAAAATTTGGAATATTCTAGAAGCAAGGGTTCTCAACATAACAATGATTTATGAACGATTTATCAGGGATGATTTACATTGGGATTCTTTGCGTGGTTGGGAGATGGCGTTGTTAATATAATAATGTGGTGAATAGATGTCGTTATTGATATCGCCACACCTACATTATTGTTTTATTCTAAATTTAGAAAAAATTGTACGATATGTATGAAAGAAAGTTACCTATGTAGACAGTATGTTCAATAATGGGTACTTAGAAAAGGAACTTTCTAATATTGGGTCTGTACCACACCACCCATGAGGTAAGACATTTGGAGCGTTTTTTTTTAAAGTGGTATCCCCAATAGGGATACTCTTTCAGTCACGCTCAAGTCATATAGGCAATAGTTAACTCAGTTACAGAATCAGTTTCGCTTTCGTTGCCGACGAGTAAAGTCGATTCGGTCATTGATTGCCACCAGGGGCTTTGGTACCTTTGATCTATTAAACCTTAGCTTAATTAACAATTGCAACAAGGTGCTTTGGTACCTGTCGATCTATCAAGCCTCAACTTGATTCGAAAGCCACTAGGGGCATTAACCCTATCGATCTACCAGTGCGATAGCCTGCTGTTCTTTAAGCCACCAGGGGCGTAGTACCCGTATTATATAGTGCCACAAGGGGCCTTAACCCTATTGTTCTACCAGTGCGATAGACTGCAGTTTCTTTAAGCCACCAGGGGCGTAGAACCTGTAAGATCTAGTGCCACTAGGGGACTTAACCCTATTGATCTACCACTGCGATTAGCCTGCTGTTCTTCAAGCCACCAGGGGCGTAGTACCTATATGATCTAGTGCCACTAGGGGCCTTAACACTATTGATCTACCAGAGCCATAGCCTGCCGTTTCTTTAAGCCACCAGGGGTCTAGTACCTGTAAGATCTAGTGCCACTAGGGGCCTTAACCCTATTGATCTACCAGTGCGATTAGCCTGCTGTTCTTTAAGCCACCAGGGGCGTAGTACCTGTATGATCTAGTGCCACTAGGGGCCTTAACCCTATTGATTTACCAGTGCGTAAGCCTGCCGTTGCATTACGCCACCTGGGGCGTAGTACTAGTAGGGTAGGGAAGGGTAATAATGCCGGCCACTTAAGCTAAAAAGCCAATAAAACAAAAACTGCTAACGAAAACTGAATTTTCTTTTAATAAATAGGAACTTAAATATTTTTTTCTTTAACATTACATAACAAAAAAAATTCAATTGTAAAAAATAACAAATAATCCACTTTAAAAAAAAACATTGCTTTGGCCGGCATTGTCCGACCTTTCGGGCAATACCGGCCACAGTGCGGGCAATACCGGTGAAGTGAAGTTCTAGGCATTTCACGCACATGTAGTCATCTGAGTCCCATCTACTGCATTCTTCATTGGCCCATAATCCGCATAATGTTTAGCGGAACCACAACTCTTTGTTTTTTCCTATATCTTCACATATAATGCAGCGATCTTCAGTTCCAGCAACCAAATCGTCCAAGTCCTGCATGACTTTTAGAGGTTTACAAAAGTGAAGGAAATAAAAGGTAAAAAAGTGACTACAATTACTGTAGTCACTTTTTTACCTTTTATTTCCGGGGTAAGAAGTGAGAATAAACCCCTTTCAAAGCACATTTTAAAAATATCTCAACCCCAAGGCATTTGTTACATTTGGAGATACGGGGGTGGCCGGTATTGCCCCCTGGCCGGCATTGCACTTGTCTCCCCTACCTGCACGATCTAATTTCACTAGGAAATTAACCTAAAGCCGCCACCGTCTCCTTGAATTCCAGAATACCAAAATACTAGTTTATGAGACGTCCAACTCGAGCTAGAAGACCCGTAGCTGATCAAATAGCTGTTTTGAAATAAAGTTTTTGATTTGAAGGAAATAAGACCTTTACTACTGAAGTTTAGTGTTTTCCTTCAGACAACCCTGGCAAGACCGGCGAGCGTAACCTCGGCTGGAAAGCAAAAAGCACACCACAGATTATATAAGTCTGGATTTACATTGTTTAACTTTTCCCATAAGTTTTTTCCAGAAATCGGGTGAAATGTCCGATTTTTCCAATGAGAATTTCTGTCGTTGCACTCTTCGGTCTTATTGCTTTCCTCTTCATTTTTCATTAAGATTTACTCACACCATCAAATAAACGACACATGTATACTAAACACACACAAGAAACTGGAAAGGATGTGAAAAAGAAACAAAATAGGCTGAAAAAATCGGATGAGTTTTGCGGAACAACCGATTTCTTCCATCCCCTTCACTTCTTACCCCGCTCACCCAGGAACAAGTGATCGGATCTGGAAAAGTTGAACAATGTAAATGTAGACTAACAAAGAGTTTCTTCGAACTTTCCCAAGGCTGTTATGACAATATCATCGCTATGACAATAACCAGTAAGATTTTTTTTTATTTTTTTATAAATTTTAAGTTTGAAAGAACGTTTTTTAAAAACTATTAACACAAATAACTAGGTTGAAACTTATAATTAAAGAACAATAAGTGTTGGCGTTGTTTTTTAATATTTTTTTTTTTCATTTTAAGTCATTTTTTAGAAAATTTGCCCTCCCGCCTAAAGAAGGGGAGAAAGCTCCCCCCCCCCCTCTTCCTATAGCAAAAAGTGTTTGTATTCAACCCTTCTATAAAAATCCGTTTTTTATTTTACGGCGCTTCAGTAATCGTACTTGTGCCCCAAATCGATATTAAACTTAAACTGAAATTTTGTTCTTCACACTAAGTCCAACCTATTTTCAAAAAATCAGCTTTGACGAACGGACTTGTTTTGTTGGATGCTGGCTCCTGGTCTATTTGCATGAAACACTGATCTCTATAAAACACTGGATTGTGGATTATCTATCTGTAAAACAGTTCTTTTCAAAGCAAATTGAATTTGACGGCTTGTATTTCCTCACAAGACGAGAGAGGGGTAGAGGTAGAGGAGTGTTCCCACTAAGGCACTTCTCCTTTTTTTCAGGCGGCAGCGGAGGAATTACCCAGATGGAATCAACGGTGGCGTCTACAGTTCCAGTCAGGTTGAACTACTTAGTGAACACCTTATATGGGCTAATACGACGTATTCGTAGCTCAAGCTTATAAGGAGCGGTTTATCAGGCTCCCCTTACTCCTTCCCCGTAGTAAGGGGAAGACTTAGGCAAGAAGTCTTGGGCTCTAGAAATGTAAGCGAGCGCCTGGTCACAATTCGCATCAAAGCAAAGTTCAAAAACATAACGTCGATCAGTGCCCATTCCCCAACGGAAGAAAAGGATGACTCAACCAAGGAGGAATTCTACGATCTCCTCGAGGATACGTATGATAGGTACCCCAAGTACGATGTCAAGATTATTCAATTCAACGCCAAGATCGGAAAGGAGGGAATCTTTGGTTCGATAGTCGGAGGACACAGCTTGCACGAGATCACTTCTGGTAACGGACTCAGGCTGATTGATTTCGTGGCGCGGCGAAATGTCATCATAGCAAGCACTCAATTCCCACACCTCAATATACACAAAGGGACCTGGCGCTTTCCGGATCAACGAACTGTCAAGCAGATTGGTCATGTTGCGATAGACGCCAGACATGCTTCCAGTATCCTGGATGTCCGAACGTTCCGAGGTGCCAACATAGACTCAGATCACTACTTGGTGGTAGCTCAAGTACGTATGCAGATATCCAAGACGTCACAACGACGAGCGGATGCTGTAAAACGATTTAAGGTCGCGAAGCTAAAATCGCAAGAGATAGCCAGGACTTTTGCACACCACGTCTCTCTTAAAGTCTCAGCAAGCCCCCCACAAGCATCATCCGTAGAGGACCAGTAGAAACACTGCCAAAATGCCATCAGAAGTGCCACTACTGATGTGTTGGGTTTCACAAAGCCACCAAAACGAAACCCCTGGTTCGATGAAGAATGCAGGCTGGCGCATGTGGCAAAGAATGAGGCCTACCAAGCAATGCTGCAGACTAGAACCAGAGCTGCTGAGAGCAGCCCGGGAGCTCTACGGGCAAAAACAAAGGGAGGAACGCCGACTTCTTACGAGGACGAAGAGAGAGCATGCGAAGCGGGCGGTATGAGGGATGTTCGAAAGTTCTATCGAAGGGTGAGGCAAACTACCTAGGGTTACAATAGCAAGAACGAAAGCTTGCCGAGATGAGAGTGGTAATATAGTAGTAGACACGCAGTCGGTACTCAGGATCTGGAAACAACACTTTTCTAGACTGCTAAACGGCGAAGATGCCCAAAATTCCGCTGTTAGACAGTGCACTCCATTCAACCTGGACGATGATTGTCAAAATTTCCATCCACCCGACCTAAGTGAAGTGCGGTTAGCTTAAAACGTATAAGGCTGCTGGTACGGATGGCCTGCCAGCCGAGCTATTCAAAGCAGGGGGGGTGACTTGGTAGGGAGTATACACCAACTTATCTCCAAAATTTGGTCGGAGGAAAGTATGCCCGATGAATGGAACCTCGGTATAGTGTGCCAAACTACAGAGGCATAAGTCTCCACAAAGTCGCATACAAAATCTTGTCATCTGTACTTTGTGATCGCTTAAAACCGTTTGTCAACGATCTGATCGACCCTATCCGTCAAAGTAGGTAAGAACACCACCGAACTCTTTGATGTCAAGAAAGGTACGATGAACAACCACCCCATTTTCTTTTACAAATATTCTCTTTACCACTTCCTTCCAATAGGGGGGTTCACATGGATTACCATGTTTGACAACATGGTTTGATCATTGAAACGCAAAAACAACGGCTTGACAAAGATTTTATTTTATTCGCGAAAATTGTGCTTACAGGAGTTCTTTACTTCCAAACTTGCATTCAAACAATTCAATTTCACCATAACTTCAAACGCCCAAATCTGATATAATGTATCATGGTTTTAAAACGAATCCTAACGCAACGTCATACCTAAGAACTTTTGGAACTTAACTGATGATAAATTAAGATAAACTAAGTAATGATTTTGAGATTTAATTGAATTGAATCGACCTGTTTTTGAATTTTTTTTTCAAATATTTTTTTTTCGTGTTGATTTTGCACATTCAAAATATGAAATTTTCGAAATTTGAGGTAGCATTTTTGAAATATTCAAAAATTTCATCAGAATTAAAATTTTTCAAAATAATGTTAACTACAGGTAAATAAAGGTTCAAATTATATTCTGAAATAATTTTTGACTCAATTTATCTGAGTTGCCTGTCTTACAGGTGAGATGAAAGCACTACGTTGTGTTATCGCAACGCTCGCCTAATCCAGTAGCATTTGAACCTAAAAAAATATTTCCATTCGTTGAGTTTTCAAATCATATTGAACGGTTTTTTCTCAAAATGTTGTGTGTTTATGTTTATAATATATCAATTATTTAAGAAACATAATTTTTGATTGTATCCTATCCAACAAAAGGATGAGTATTTTTTTTAGGTTAATTGTTTTTTCAATTCCTAAGAACACCTAAGAAGGTGGTTTAGCGAAGAAATAAGAACCAGATGTCTGAATTTTTCTGAAATTAAAAATTTAATTTTGAATAAAAATAATAATGTCCACTATATTTATCGAGTTCTTAAATCATTTTCAACTATTTGACAATCAGCCATAAATGACACGAAAAAAAATATGTAAAAGCAGATAAATCAAAAATATAGGTTTTCCAAGGAAAATATGAGGACTCATAGCAATTGTTGAAGATGACCTAATTTGGGATGGGAGAGGTGGACATTCTTTTTTCTTTTTGTAATTAAATTTTCCATTTTTAAAATCAAAACAAAACAAAACAAAATAGAAGCAACAGATACAACACAAACATGATTGAATGATAATATTTTTGAAAGAAATATACATAGGTACAAGAGAATTCTCAAGTGTTTGGTAACTTGAGCTTTATTTTGTTTTTTCTTTGTAGATTATCACAATTCGCTGTCAGAACCCATACAGAGTTAGCGAAACTGTGAAAATTTCAGGTTACCAAACAGGCATCTCACTTATTGTAGTAGATTTTCTTGGGATTTTCAGTAAACGCCATTTTGTTTTTATTAATGGAAATTTTTAATCCGTAGCTTAACTCTTATTCCATGGTGGAATAAAGATAGAATTAGCATTTTTTAATTAATATGGCTGATAAAGTCCATGTATCCAATAATTTTGATACTCCTTTCGGTGAGTGTTGCGAAAACGCAACACGAATTTTCTGGGAAACCAAAAGATATTCCAATTTTTTTTTAATATTTCTTCTAATTACACAAAAAATATCCAGTATGTGAAATTTCAAGTTTCTAATGGTGTTTTCCATTGGTAAAATAAATCAATTTATGTTTGATTTGGATCTGTCAAAAACACAATTTCTAGTTTTTTTACTTTACATTGGGCAAAATAAATTGATTTATTTATAATTTTATATCAAATTTGCAAATCTAAATTTTTTGGTATATTTATCCCTCCTTGTATTACCAACATAAATACTGATGTCAGTTTGCAAATGTTTTTCGTTGATATTTTGGTTGTGAAAATTATATCGAAAAATGTGGAAAATAAGCTAATAAATAAATAGTAGTAGTTCAAAATGAACCGGAAACTTTATCAAGTTCATATTTCTCTTCTAATAGTAAATCGAGGGATGAAGATTTTTTTATGAATTATTACATAGAAGCTATAATAATGCACAAATACAGTGACAAAAATTAATCAATTTGAAATTGTGTTCCATTCGCCACAAAATAAATCAATTTTTTCATTGATATCTAAATTTACCAATGGGAAACCCCATAAGTCAACCGGAACTGGTAGCCGCCGGAAATGGGTCACAGTCACAGATGAGTTGTCAAGTCATGTGGGGTGAAAAAATAAAAATCTTCATGCTAAATCCGAGAATATTTATTGTATCGTGTTGCGGGTTCTTTTGCTGCCGGCGGGGTCAATGCTGGCATGCTTGACCGGCCTCACGCTCGTCGGAGGGTGTTGGTTCTTGACCCCTGTCAGAACCGCGCATACAAAATATCATGCCAGTCTTATGCGTCTAGGTGTTATGACGTCGCGAGAACATTTATCAATACCCACCCTGCCATGGTTACTTATCTCGCCTAAGCAACCCCTTACCTCGCCATCTTTCACTCCTTCATCCCACTCTTACCATTTTTGTCAATCCTCATCCTTTATCCTCTAAATTAAAAACACATGTTCTTTATGTGTTGTGTTTTCAAACTTTATAAAATCCGTATTTATTTCCCATTTTTGAGGTAAAATTTAATTATAAATAGATAATCATTAAAATTTAAACATAAAGGATTAACACAAATTTAAAGAATTATGTCAACAAAAAATTTAAATTTGGCCCACTGTCAATTAACAACCAAAAATAATTAACAAAACAAAAAAAAGTAAATGTAAGTATGTATGTATAGTTATTTATATGTAACAATGAATTGGGCTATTTTACAAGTAGGTACACCGCGTATTTATATTTATAAATAGATATGAAAGATTATGTGCGTTTGAATGCACTGCACTTGAAGCTACCGATTGATTGCAATAGTCCCCACCCTCGAATTCTTTTCTATACTTACAAGCTAGTTTTAAAGAGCAGGTAAATAAAATTGTGACTCACCCCTTTTTTTTGGTGCATAAACATCCAGCTGACGATGAAGTGGCCACAGCATCCAGGCTGATGTAGTACCTGTAAATTCCTTCCTTAAAACGCTCGGTTAAATATTTAAAAGATTCACTTTCTTTGCCCATACAAAAGTGCCAATCTAGTGCACACAAGTAGCTTTGCATAAAAATGTATAAACATACATACGTATGTACGCTACCTGTAGCGAGTTTAACTTTACTCTTTAAGAATTAAGTTATTTAATAAAAAAAAACAATTTAAGTTAGTATAGGGCTAATGTTGTTGACAAACAAGCAAAATTTTAAATAAAAAAAAATAATAAAAATTTGTAAATGATGGCCGGATTCGAACCTCTGGAGCGCGGGATAGGTGCGTAACCCACTGAGCTACTGGCGGTTATAATTTCAAATTGACTTGGAGTGTCTTTCCGGTTCGGTAATTAGTTTCTCCTTTCACCAAATTAAAGGTAGAATGCATATATATAAAGTACAATCGGTGATGCAGCAGCCACACTCAAGGCAGAATACACTGTGTTAATACTTTTTGCACAAAAACCAAACTTTAATGCAGCAAGAAAGCTAAATCACCGACCACCTTTTAAAGGCGGCCGTGCTTTGAACTTCAAAGACTTTTACTATATAAAAAAAAAAGAAACACAATTAGAATCTTATTGCCTACAACTATAGTGATATTCATTATTTCACCTTTATATGTAAGTCTGGTTAAAATGCACCTTTTAGAATTTTGTTTTACTTTTGTCGGTACAGTGTGTTAATGTTTAATTTATTATTTTTCACTGTCTTAAAACTTTGCTTAATTAAATTCTTATTTTTGTTCTAGTTATTAAAAATGGCGTAAGCTGTCGCCAGAAGATAAAATTCTTTTGTTGGGAAAGTTCTTGATTTCGGGATCTTTCAAACTATTTAACACAATCAACGACTTTTACATTGTAGATGTAATATATGTAATTAAAGCTCTTCTTGTCCCAAAACATAGATTCTTACTCATTACAGGGTGGCAAATTCTTGTTCAGTATGGAATGCTGGTGAAAACAACTTATGTCTGCGAGTTGATGTTTAAATTGCTTCAACACCATCCATGCCAGAAAAGTAATGCGGCCTTAAGAACTTTTCCATTTTGTTACAATCGCCATAATTTAGGTGGAATCTACAATTCTATTTTTCACACATATAAAATCTACCCGTCTCACGGGATGCGCCATTCATTGAAAATCCAATACAAACAGGCACTAACAGATCATCACAAGAAAATTCAATGTGCCGGGGCAGGCCTTGTCCCACCCTTAATATTGTTTTCTGGACGCTGCCAACTGATATTCCAATACTTCCCAGTCCTGGAAAATTGGTTGGTTGGTGGGTATACAAATCGAAACATCACATTAAGGTACAACAAATAAAATATTACCTTGAATTTACTTACATTTTTCTTTTGTTTTATTCCTTTGTTTCAACTTTTTTATTTGTTTTTGTTTGTTTTTTTTTATCTCGCTCGCACTTATTATAGAATTTTCTTTTAATGTTTTTTTTAGATTTTGTGGTGCAATTATTTAATAAATTTTTGCAACCTGCACTTGTGTGCAAAAAACCTTTCTAATGATATATAATTTATATGCCTTCGGCTCTTGTAGACCGCGTAAATTGCAGCACAAAAATCGTTTTTGCCGTTTTGTTACACTTGTCAAAACAATTAAGGGAACAAAAAATCACTTTTTTTGTGTTTTTTGAAGAGCTGTATCTCTGGGTTTTATAAATATAGTTTTATATTTTTTGTATTGAGAAATTTTAGCAAATGATTTTTAAGGTACCGTTATTGTGCAATCATAAGAAGCAGCACGACCCAAAAATTTTAGTTTTTTCTTTTTTTTTTGAACATTGCAATTTTCTTTGATTTTTTTTTTTGAGCCAATTTAATGTTTTGTTTCGATAGCTTGTTTGTTCAGCTTTAATTAAGGTGGTCTTTTCGTAATTCTACAATTTTTTTTCAGAATATCTGGCTTTGAATTAAAAAACAGACTTTTGACTTTGACTACCAATATCTTCGCAAGGAATGTCGACATGGAAAATTTAAGGGTAATTTCAAAAACCTAAATTAATACTCTACAATATTTTTTCAAAACTTTATAACGATTATTTTTTTTTTGGCTCCTCACCGTTACACTCAGAAAAGGTAAGAAAAAACGACTTTTTAAAGATTTGTTGTAATTCTTCTACTGCTTTACAAATATTGACTGCAGGACTTATTTGGTAAGACATTTTAAAGAACTATAGACCACCATTATTTCTATAAAATTTCAAATTGATCCATTGAACCATTTTCAAAGTCGTAAGAACCAATTAAAGGAACAAATTAAATGGTTCATAAACATTGTGAAATTGTCATCAAAATGAAAACGAAAACAATAATTTCTGCCCACTTTTTTCACAGTTTTGCGTTAGTTACAATACCGATAAGCGTTGAAAAGAAAGAAAAACATGTGTATATGATGATATCGAATCTAAAAGATAGTGAACAGTATTTGATCTCCAAATCAAGATGGCTGCAAGGTCGATGGCAGAATACTTAAACCAAATCATCCTCTAACAATGGCAACATCCAATACATATATACTTACTTGTAGGATTTTTTCCCTTCGCATACTATCTATGGCCTCATCAAGAAAAACAAGACAACTATGATACTCACGAACATATCAATTTAAAAACAAAAAAAAAAAACAAATCCAGTTTGGCATATTCTTGCCACGATCAAGTCTCAACCTGAAAACGACATTATTGTGTTCGTAAAGATATTTCATATAGAAAATGTGATAATCGAAACTATGTTCAACTCTTCATTATAATACAATAGGTTTAGGAGTTTTATTTGTAATATTATTTATTTATGCATTTACTTACATACTATATCATAATAATTTCAAGTTACTATATTCAAGACGCTTACGAGTAGACGACTTAAATTACTTAGTTTGCATTTTAAATTTAATAATTTCTCAATTTAATTTTTATTTAAGCATACATAATTATATTGTCAAAAATTTTGTTTGTTATATCAAATCTTATTTTTAAAAACAAAAAAGATAATTTTATTAGAGGTTAGTTTATCAACTCATATCTTTTTACATAAACATTAAACGATTTGTTTATTACAAAAATAAATGTACATACAAAGGTATTAAATTCGATTTAATTTCTGTACAAATAGAATCTACGTTTTTTAATAATTTGTCTTGACTTCTACAAAATATTATTGTTACCGATACTTTAAAAATTTATCTGTTGTACGTTTTGAGAAAGTTTTACCTAATTCCCCAATTAATTCTTATATTTGTTAGCATAATGGGTAAACAAAGAAAAAGAAGGAAGAATGAAGTGGTTAAAACCGTTTTTGTTTTCTAGTAAATAAATTAGTAGGAAGTACTGAGTTTTAACATATTTTATATAGTTTTTTTTTTGAAACTTAAATTGGATAGACAATAAAAAGACATATTTAAGCAAAGAGAAAGAGAATGTTTATTACTTTTGTGTATTGTCTTACCCCTGAAGATTTTAGATATGATACTTTTTGAACAACAGTATGATGAAAACATCTTTTTACAAATGTTGTAGTAACTTGTACAAAAATATTAAATATTATGTAGTCCGTTTTTTATTACGAATTTTAATTTCACCTAAGTTTGCTTAGTTTGGGTAGACTTACAGTTTTTTACTCCAGAAAATTTTATATTTTTTGTTTTTATTTTAAAACAATTTTTAGTGCAAAATTTTTCAAATCATGTTTTCTTTTGTTCAAGGCAGTAACAACGATTTTCTCGTTAAAATATTGAATTGTGGTTTAAAGTTTATTCCTACTATAATTTTGTTTTCTGTCCAACTGACCTAGAAAATTCGTGTACGAAGAGCGATTGGTTTTTTTATAATTTAATTAATAATTATATACATATATACATTTATTCAAAGCTATTTACAAATATAATGCTATGTATGTAGTTAATTATAGTTTTATTAAATACCATTTTTTTAGAGCATTTTCCAATTGTATTTAAAATCAAGAGATAAAGCTATTATTAATGATGGATTTACATGTATCTTCATCTGCAGTTAGAAAGAAAAGTAGAGCGGAACAAGTTCATGCCAAAAAACCGAATGTGTGACAGAGTAACATTATGAAGATGATCATGTTCGTCTTAGCTGTAATCTTCATCTGCGTTTCTACAGGGTGATTTCCATAAGTTGTGACAAAAAGCTAGGGCGTGTAGGTTAGACTATGAGAAGAAAAAAAATGTATGTGAGGGGGGTATATCTCCCCTCGTTTATGTGGGAGGGGCAATTTTCAAAAAAAAAAATCAATTAAAACAGAAAAAGAATATTAAACAATAAAGGTAATACCTACAGAGTCATGTTATGGCATTTTGAAAAGCCAGAGATCAATTATTTTTAAATAAAGCTGTTCGAGAGAAAAGTTTTTGAAAAATTAATTTTCAAAGTCAAAATTATAACAAAAAAAATATATTTTTTTTTCAAAATTTCACGTAATTAAGTATCATTTTTTTCCTTATATTCAATGCTCTTCTTAATTTTTGATCAAACATTTTATTTTAGTTTTCACGTTATTTTACGAAAGAAACGATAAACTTTTTTTTTATTATTAGCCTTATAAACATACACTAAAGTGACAAAGTACTGGATTAACCATATTTCACACATTTTCTCATTGAGAACACCTGCGTAAGAGCATTGGGTTAAAATTGACCTGCCATTTTTTTTTATTACGGTGGGGGCGGCTTGGCAAAGGGGTCTACCTGTTGAGGTCAAGAAAAACCGTTGCGTAATTTTTTAATATAAAATAAAAATATGTGCTACCTAAAGACAATCAATACACATTGAGGAAAGAATTTAGGTAGGCACTTGATTTTAATACACCGAATCTAGGAGAAAAGAAATATAATAAAAATATAAACAAAAAACGTATATTTTTATGAAAAATTCATATTAAATTTGAAATTTATTTGCTACCTAGGCAAATTATATCAAAAGTGAATAAATTTTCTTTCAATGTGTTTTCAGCTATTATACAAACAGTATTAAATGTAGTTGTCACATATACCAAATATTAATAAAATAATAATCTAAGTGGCCTTTACTTCATAATGTATTTATTTAATACCTCCCTTAGCACAAGGAGGATAGCTACTATGCGTCAGTTGTCCCAAACTAGAGCATGGGCAGCGCTTCATACCGAGAATTTACTTTACCGAGAAGTTACTAACTGAGAGCTGCATTTTGTCGAACATTATTGCTAAGAACATTATTGCTAATTGAACAAATTTACTTTAGAAGGATATTCTGGACGAATGAAGCTCAATTTTCCAGAGATGGAGTAACAAATTTCAACCTAGATCACTAGATTTAACTGCGTTAGATTTTTATGCTTAGAGATTCATAAAGAACTGTGTGTACGAAGTGGAAATAGAATCTTTGGAACAATTGAAAGAAGGGATTGAAGTGGCTGGAGTCAAATTACAGGAAAATTTATCAAGTATAAATTTATGTGTGCTATAATCTTTGCATTATACAAAATGGGGATCATATCGAAAAATTTTTATAGTAAGCGTTAGTTACAAAATTAAATAAATAGTAACTAAGTACTTTTATCTAAGTTTGCATGTATTTCTTCTTTTTATTGATTTCAAAATTCAGGAAAATTTTTTTTCTTATTTCGCAATTTCATTTTTCTTCCACTAGCTAGTAGCGCGTAACGTTGCTTTAAAAAAAAAACATTATTTTAACCCAAAGCTCTCACGCAGGTGTTCTCAATTAAAAAAAATGTGTGAAATATGGTTAATCCAGTACTTTGTCACTTTATTGTATGATTAAAAGACTAATAATAAAAAAATAGTAAAAAGAAAATTAATCCTTTCCTAAATTCACATTAGAATCCAATAACGTAAAAACTTAAATAAAAGTTTTTTCTTATAAAAAAGTACTTTTTGTTATTTTTGATTTTCTCAAAAACTACAAAACATTTCGACATCCGGTTTTTAGTGTTTGATCAAAATTTAAGAAGAGCATTGAATGTTAAGAAAAAAATAATACTTAATTACGTAAAATTAAAAAAAAATTGTTAAACAAAAAACAAAAAAATTTTGACTTTGAAAATTAATTTTTCAAAAACTATTCGTTCGAACAACATTATTTAAAAATAAAATTAAAGAATGGATCTCTGGCTTTTTTAAATGCTATAGAATAACTCTGTAGATATTACCGTAAATTTTAAATAATTTTTTCTATTTTAAACGGGCGGAAATAGACTCCCCCTCCCATACGATTTTTTTCTTGTCTAAGTCCAACCTACACGCCCTAGATTTTGTCACACCTTATGCATATCACCCTGTATAATCTGCACAAGTGAAGATTTTCTGTATTTCGATTTCGACCTCTATGTAGCTACTTTTTCTTGCAGGACTCGCATTAAGATACATGTAAATCCACCATAAATGAAAGGGACACTACAAAATATGTACATTTATGTTTTAACTTGCATTCAAATTTAGGGTAGAAAATTGCGCATGTTTAAAAAATCATGGCAAACATTTGAAAGAAAAATTATTGTTCGAAATTGAAAGATTGACTGATTTTGAATATTTATTTTTGAATATGAAAAACAAGTATAACTTCTGTTGACAACTCTATTTATTTCTAGTATGTATTATATTTTAAGCTACATATTTTCTAAAAAAGAATCAAGGGTTCCCATTGCTGGCAATTAAAAATCTTAGGTGCAGAGTTATAAACGAAACTAAAAGTGAAAAATCATGTCCCTGATGCGCAGGGTTCCTTTCAATTTCAATTATATTGGTTGGATTGAATCAAGAACACAAGCAAGGCCATCTTGTGAAGTATATACAGGGTGATTTACCTAGGGTGTGATAAAAAGCAATCGTATGGAAGAGGGGTCTATTTCACCCCGTTTAGCCGGGAGGGGCAATTTTCTAAAAAATTGACTTAAAACAGAAAAAAAATATTAAAAAACAACGGTTACACTTACAATGCCATGATATACCTTTTTGTAAAGCCAGAGGTCTCTTCTTTTATTTTATTTTCAGATAAATTTGTTTTATAGGGCATAGTTTTTAAAATACTAATTTTCAAACTCAAAATTAACAAAAACATTAAAAAAAAAATGTCTTTTTTTCAAAATTTTACGTAATTAAGTACTTTTTTTTGTTTTCAAAATTCAATGCTCTTTTCAGTTTTAAGTCAAAAACAGGAAACCGGAAGCTAAAATGTCTTTTAGTTTCTGAGAAAATCAAAAATAACAGGAGGGGCAATTTTCTAAAAGAATTGACTTAAAAAAAAATATTAAAAAACAACTTTAACTCTTCAACGATCACAACGACATGCTATACTATTTTGTAAATCCAGAAATATTAGCTTTTATTTTAAATAAGGTTTTTCAAAAATTAATTCAAAAACTCAAGTTTTTGAAAAAAATATAAATTGTGTTCAAACTAATTTTGTTCAATACTCCAGTTTGAAGTCAATACTCCAGTCAACATAGGAAAAAAAAATGAAAAAAATCGTGTAGTCCGGGTTATTTTTTTAAGTGGTAGTGGTGACTCTCAGGTCCAACATGCTAAAAGTCCCTAGCCCAGAGCCGCGAGCTAAAATTTAACACTGAACTAAAATTTAACACTTAGCTACAAAAAAATTTTGAAAATAAAATCATTATAAATTTTTTTCAAAATTTTAAATTCAAATTCAATAAATTTACTTTAGCAACAAAATAAAAGAAATGGTCTTTGGATTATCAAAAACCTATAGTTTTGTATTATAGGAACTTCCGTTGATTTTAAATAATTATTGATCCACTTTACGTCAATGCTTTAGAAAATGGTCCCTCTCTTATCGTGGGCCAACATGACGACGAGAAATACTTTAGTATGTATTATTTTGTTGTTCGAAACTCGTTTTAAAGAGAGAACAACTGTGAAGAGATCTCGTCACGCTGACGTCTCGTTTTCTCTTCGCATTGTGAAACAGCCTTTACTTTTTCTTTTATTTCTGAGTGGAAATTGATCAATAAACACTTAATTTTGTAAGCTAATGACCGATTTTTTAGATTTCTTGACATTTCTCCACCTCGCATCACCCTTAGTGTTGCTCCCAGCGAAAATATAAATGAAACATTTTTTTTTAGGAAATTTAATTTAATTTAATTCTTTAGTGCAGACTTTTCCACTTGAGCCTTTGGTTTTCGAAATATTCGAGAAAAACTAAAAAAGTGCGTATGCGCTGTAGATTATATTAAGAGTCGGTAGTCATCGACCAAAAAATTGCGTCTTAGAAAGGTACGACAGCATCTAACTGATGAGTCCAACTGTCGTGCCTGGGCGAAACGCATTGGACTAAAGGTCGCAAAAAATCTTCCATTTGAATTTAATTCAATACAGTCCACTAAAACAATAACAAAAATATTTTTTTTTTGTTTTTGTTAATTCTCTTCTTCGTAAAAAAGGGGACCTTTAACCCCCTCTCCTGGCTTAAGTTCACTGCCCTGGGCTGGCGACTTTTAGAATGTCCAACATTTTTTTCATTTATTTTATGATTTTAGGTTTTCGTTGACTGGACTTACAAACCCTAAAAACTGGATGCCTAAATGTCTTAGTTTTTGAGAAAATTTAAAATAACTTAAATAAATAATAAAATAATCTACTTTACTACTTAATTAGTAGAAATAGGATATGTAAATAAATAAATTTGATGGCACAACAGCTCATGAAGAACTAGAGCCTAGTGACTTACAACTCTCAACCATTCCTGTGTGCGTGTCTGCAGGAATGGAGGGGACCTACAGTTTATTGCCGAATCCGAACGGCTAACGAGCGGCACTTTTCTGTGACAGGAGATACTATTGGAGGATTTGTCAATTCCTCGCAAGAGGCAGTAGCCGTTTTTTCTTTTAAATAAATAGGATATGTGGAGCAACGAAATAACGGATGGAAGTCGAATTTAAGGATAACTTACTTTTGTTATTTTCAATTTTCTCAAAAACTAGAATACATTTTGACATCTTGTTTTTAGTGTTTGACTAAAAATTGATGGAAGCATTTAATACTAAACACAAAAAGACTTCTTAACTTAAACGTAAAATTGAAAAAAAAAGTCGGTTTGAACACAACTTTGTATTCAAAAATTTAAGTTTAAAAATTAATTTTAAAAAAACTGTTCCTTAAAACAACATAATTTAGTAACAAAATAAACGCAGAGATTTCTGGCTTTAGAAAAAAGTATAGCATGCCGTTGTGACGGTTACAGTTGTTTTTTAATAAATTTTATTTCTGTATTAAGTCAATTCTTTTAGAAAAATGCCCGTCCCGTTATTTTTAATTTTCTTAAAAACTAAAAGACATTTTAGCATACGGTTTTCTGTTTTTGACTAGAAACTAATAAGAGCATTGAATTTGAAAAAAAATTCAGTACTTAATGTGTAAAATTTTGAAAAAAAAAATGAGTTTAAAATTTTTTTCATTTTTTGTTTCAAAATTTTAAGTTTGAAAATGAGTATTTCAAGAACTGTTCCCTAAACCAGATTTATTTAGAAATAAACTCAAAGAAGAGCGTTCTGGCTTTACAAAAAGTATATCATGGCATTGTAAATCTAAGTGTTACACGTGCCGCTCATGTTGCACATGCCACTCCAAAACATATAATTTAAAAAGAAATATAATTACATACAAAAGACAACGAACTTAAATTCATTGCCCTTTGTATGAAATCATGAAATCAGATGAAATAATTCCAAGAATTGTTTTCTTGAAATCGACTTGCATATTGCGAACGATTCCAAGAAATAGTTTCTTTCAATCGTTGCACTTAACGCTTTACTTAACTTTGGTCTTTAGACAATAAGTTTTTAACAAAGAAATGTATTAGTTAGTCTTGGAAGAACTCAATGGAAGAACTCAATAAAGGAAAAAGATTTTAAAACATAAAAATTGTCTTTTTTTTTTAAGCTCCGCTCTACCGCACATAAAACTACTAAGGTCACACGAGCGTCCAAATGGACGTCCGCCCATTTGAAAGCGCGTCCAGTATAAAACTATCTTCATGTCACACGAACTTCTTTTTGTACGCGCGGACGGAATATTTTCTTAAGTTAGTTCTCTTTCTTTGGTTGATAAATCAAATTAAAATAGAATTAGTGTGTGAAAATTTAAAAAACGACTCATACCGCCTTTCCTTATGAAATGTATGACATTTTTGTAGAGGGGAGTTGGGCCAGTAACAACGTGGAATATTGTTTTTCAAAATTCTGAAAATTTTCATCAAATTTTGAATTGAAAACGTTTTTATGCTGAAAAATTGATTAAAGTATCTCCATTTCCTCTCCTGTAAGATTTGTGCCCATGAAATTACCAATATTATTTAGGGAAAGGTTCGGAGCATAACTTCGCATATTTAGTTTTTCAAATTTCAGAACTTTTTAATCAACTTTTCAATTTAGAATTCCAAGAATCGCATTCAATTGCTCCCCGATTACGTTTTTTTTGGTAGAAAGGGGTATCCCTCCTTAAAAATTTGTATACAAAATTATAGCCTGCCATTTAATCTTTGTTTTAAGACTTTAACCTTGAAAATCGGATCTTTACAAATAAAGATATTATTTTTTTAAAAAACGCCTAACTTTGAAAATTGCCACCATTTTGGAATTAATGGACTTTTCTCCACTATTAGACTTCATAGAGCAATAAACCAAACAAATATTTCTGTGTGTAGCACTTAAAATAACAAATGAGGTATCAAACAAATCGTTGTTTTACTGACATTCGGAATAAGAAAAAAAACAAATTAAACCAAGCATGCATTGATAAGATATGAGCTCATAGAACAAGGGTTCTAATGTTGCCCTTATCTCAGCTCAACTGCACTTTAGGAACTCAATTTTTTTTTAATTTAAAGATAAAATTTAAAGATAAAAAGATAAAAATAAATAACACAAAAAAAAGAACACCAGAAAATTATTTGGAAATGCGTGGAATCGACAAAGTTGAACGCGCGGACGAAACCAATAAGTGGACGCCCATTCCTATAAGTTTCTTGGTTCTCAGGACGTACTTCTTAATAGACGCGCAGAAAAAGACCCTCGTGTGGCCTGAGTTGTTTTTTAATATTTTTTTTTCTATTTTAAGTCAATTTTTTTAGAAAATTGCCCCTCCCAGCTAAACGGAGGAAAATAGACCCCCACCCATACGATTTTTTTTTATCTTGACCCAACCTACACGCTTTAGCTTTTTGTCACAGCTTAGGTAAATCACTCTGTATTGTAGCCATAAACGTATTAAAGCAAAATTATAAAATATATATCGTGTCATTGGTTTTTTTTTAAATATGGGGTACTCTATGAACTTCCCTTTCTCGATTATGACGAAACGGAGCAGCCTTAATTATTTTGACAGTACAGTATTTGAGAAGGTATGACCTAAAGTTTACCTTAATGGCCAAGCATATGTATATAGTTAGATCCGATTGTATAACTATCGTTCAAACAGTCACTGGACCTTTAACAAATGAGTTACAAAATATGTTTGTTAAAAAGCTCTATCGAGCGTGTTATTCATAACATAGCATCATTCTATCATTCCACTCGATTGCATTGATTGTCACTCAATAGTAATAAGGATCCTAATTTAGACATTGTAGCCAATAGAAAAAATATAATAGAATTGAATAGTTGACAATATCTCGTCTTGGTTATTAAATTTAAGATTTGAAGATCCTCAGCATCAGAGTAGATCTTTGTTTTTGATACCAAGAATTAAAAATATAAAATAAGTCAAGTAAAAAAGCATAGTGGAATTGGAGATTTTGCAGAATATTTTTTTAAATTTATTGATTTATCTATTTAAATTATTTTCACATTTTATTAAATAATTGTAATTTTGTTTAATTCAGTTAAACTGAATGTATTATGAATTAACTTTACAAAACAAACATGACAGTAACGAAAAACTTACATTCAATGTTAAATTTGTATATTTGTTTTGCTTTTTCAAGTTCAAAATAAAAATGCTATTATTCAGTTAATTAACAAACCAAAAATAAATATAAAATTCAACTTTAAAAATTCAGCAGTAACAATAATTAATATGTATATTAAATTGTTATTTTACTCGAATAATTCCACTTATTCAACTTATTCTAGTTCCGAAATTAAATCTGCATTTTTGTCTAAATGAATAGTCTATAATTACCAATTGAAAACATTAACAATATACATATGTTCTTATGCTATTTCTTTGTACATAGTATTTACAAAAACAAAAAAAAAATCACTTCGAGACGAGTTGAATTGCTTCAGTTCGTCTATTCAAATTATTAGAAGATTTACTGTTTAACATTTTGTTTATGAATGTTTTTTCGTAAAAAAATAAACCTAATATTATTATAAAGGGTGGCAACTTTCTAATAAGGAATAACTTTAGGAAATGTTGATACCGGTAATATTGGTGATGACGATTGGGATAGTTGTAACGTTTAATTAGATAACTATCCCAATTTTTATCGCGTAATTGTCGAACGATACTCCTTCTTAGGGTTTTTACTAGTGTCGCTGTAAGTCGATATGCAACAACAGTATATATGGGTGAAGAATTATCGAGCAACAAATTCAGCACTCGTCATTCATCCCAAAGGCACTGTTGTTTTTGCCGCACATAGTAAATGTATTGAGAACATTTACGGCATGTTTTGATGCCACAGCGATAGTTTGCTAAGTTCTGGCCATTACCTGTTGATTGATCCGGTTTTCCCTTGCAGTACTTAAGACCGCATGGATACCAACCTATACACATTTCCAACGTACAAAGGCATGGTGCCCAGAAACTAGTTACTTCACTACAGTGTGATAATAAACTGTCAGGAAAGGGTTGAGTTGCTGCTTCTAAGCTGGATATCGATGACCCTATTTGATGAAGATTACAATTATGTTTTCTAATGAAATATTTTTTGAATAACTGGTTTTCAAGCCTTAAATTACCTGGCAGTTCTGCCCATGATTTAACATCAATATCTCGAACATATGTTGCATCTACAGCTTCGGAACATAATCCGGACAAATGCCTTGTAATTGGAGTGGATCTATTTAGATGTATCCATGATGTCATTGTTAAGGTTTCTTTCCCTTTATCTTCTTCCGGTATTCGAATGGTGCTTGGATTTTTTTGACGCAACTTTGCCATTGCATCTACCGAAATAAAGTCACCTTTAATAAATTTCGTCACAAAGCACATGACTTGGTACTGGCTCTGACCACGTTCTTCTTCTCCTAATACTAAAGCTTTTAGGACTTTCACCTCCTAAAAGAAAAATTAATAACAATATAATAGGAGACGGATTATACATAGCAAGTAGAGAGAGAGAGATAAAATAAGAGTTCACCAAAAAAAAAATGGTCTAAAAAAAATCAGGTAAGCCTTCTTCGCCTATTTACTTGTTTTTGTTTAATACAATACATTAGAAGGAGCTTGACCAGCGTTCAATCTTTCAACAAATCTCCCACCCTATTATATCAAATAAATTGTATGCTCATTAATCGAGTACGGTAAGAAAAATACGATTGCAAACAACAAATTTATGTGAGCTAGTTTATTTACAATGAAAAAACCCCCAATTGTGGCCTCTGCTCTAATACACTTGACACTTGGTGCATTGTTCGCCCTAGTTAAAGACAAATGTGTTTCAATTAAAATGTGAAAGTCGATATGCACCAACTCTTCATCGTTTTTAAATATGCACGAGTATGATAGCGTGAATAGGGACGATTAATACAGAGAAAAGTGGAGAAGGGCTATACATCGAGTGCGTGCACATTAATGTTTCAGCCAGACATGTTTTCGAACCTTTTTGCATTTTGGACATATAGAAATCTGAATTAACCAAAAGAAAACCGCATTAAAAATCAAAAATGTCAGACTGTGGTTACGGGCTTTTGTTTGTGTTTAGATTTCTATGCAAAAATATTTCTATAGCTATAAACGATCGGGCAAGAATGAAGGAAAATAGTGACCAATATCTTAAGGGTAAGTGTCCCTCTGAAAAATAGGATGGAGTTTTGCGCTAAACTGTATAGCGTTCACAATTTTGCGAATACAGTCAAACTTCCATAACTCGATTTTTGTATAACTCGAACAAAATTATTTGGCAGCAGTGTTTAGAGTTCAAATTTCATACATTTTTTCCCTGATAACTCGAACTTTTATAACTCGATTTTCTTTCTAACTCGAACAGAAAAATGACATATGCCTCAAGTAAGTCGAACTTTTTTGGGGAATTTGCATTTTAAGAGAAGAAATAACATCAGGTATGCATTGGAAAATCGAATTTTTGAAGGGAATTTTCATTTGAAAACGAGATACCTACTTTTTTGCAGTATATATAATGTATTATTTTTTTTTTTTTTCAAAAAACAAGGAAGATTAAAATTTAAAAAAAAAAAGTATTAAGGTAATACAAAAAATAAATAACATATTTTTCATCCAAAAATAAAAGGTGTTGTTAAAAATACATACCTATTATTGAATATCAGGCTATAAGTTATCTCAAACAAAAGAAAAAGGTGTCTTATTAATTAGGTATAACTATTTTTTAATTTTAAATTCCCTATAGCTACTAAATCTTTGATGACTTGGCCTTTATCAACACTGTGCATCACTTCCTAAGAAATGCATATAAAGTACAATTGCATTTACTTAATAAGAATTTTAACCTTTTAACTTGCCCATATTACCACAACATTTAAAAAGAACGCAAATTGACAAAAACAGCTTATATTAATCAAAACAGAGCCAATATAGTCGAAAGCCCTAGATATTAATTAAGTACATAGTATGTGAGTATTTCCTGAAGAATTAGAATGATTGCAATCAATGACAAAATTATTTGTAGGTTATTTGTTTAAGAACAATTTTTTGTAAAACCAAAAATGCAGTAGATTTAATTTAAAGGCAGTAGATTTATTTTGAGAAAAAAATGCAGTAGATCTACTGCAATTGCGGCAAAGGGGCGACCCTGGATACCTATGTACGTATACACATATTACTAGCTATACATGTTTCGTTGTTGGTTAGAAGTTTTGAGTAGATAGACGTTAAAAGCAAACGATAGAAAATTGATTCAAGAAAACCTGGTTTCGGCCAATATTCTACATTCTACAATAATGTTGATGAAGATCGAATTTTAATGAAAGTTCAATATGATAAATGGATGAGGCAAATTAATACAGCAACAACGATAACGATATTTGCACATTGGCCTTTACTACAGACGAAGACATTTTTAAGCCCTATAGATCCAAATCTTTAATTCAGACTTTAATTGATACCTATAGAAATTGAAGACAAGACTTCGGTAGAAGAATTCATTCAACAGCCTTCGAACACTTGCATTAGAAAATTTTAATTTATTATGCAAACTTGTCACGATACTCAGATGAAATTTATGTAGCTTTAAAAAAATTAGAATCTTTTTTTTTTTTTTTGAGAAAAAACAATAAAAAAAAACTATTCTCAGAACCAAATCACTAAATAAAAACAATCATTTTGTGTATATAGTAATAAGAACATATGTAAATTTATGTAAAACGTATTAGACTTAATAAAAGCGCAAAATGTATGTGCATTTGTATTTCAGATATTGATTTGTTTAATTGTTTTAATTTTGTTCAATAATTTGGATAACTCGAAGTCTTGATAATTCGAACTTTTTTTTTTGGATAATAGTAGTTTGAGTTATCGAAGTTTGACTGTAGTTTAATGAAATAAACGGTTATCGATTGGAAATAAGTTGGGTCACATATTTGTATGGCCTTAACAAAAAGCACAAAAGCATTTATGCCTCAAAACCACCAGACAGATGGAAAATCATAAAGTTGAGTAAGATGCTAACAAAAATTAATGAGGGTTAAATATTACTTTTTATTTTTTTATATTTTTTTTCTAGAGATAATTGATCTTGAAACTTAGAATAGATTATCTTTTTATTTATTCCCATAAAAAATGTACAAAACTATCAAAAATGAAGGTCCTGATTAGATCCTGGTTAGGCCAGGACAGCCAATCACCACATATTATTTTGGTATTTTGTTTATTAAATTTTAAAAATAAACTAGTACATATTTTCTCTTACGGTTTTTTAAATTTTAATTTTAAAAAAGGTGTCTATTTTGCGTTTTTTTTTACCAGAAAGACATCATTACTCACGCACACAAATACGTTTGGTGCAAATAAGAAATCCACTGGGTGGTGTAGTGATGCATTCTCTTTTTCCTTATTCTCATTTTCTTACAAAATAAGTTGTTCGTTTGGTATAGCTTGAACCAATTTACTTGGCCAACGGTCGGTTGCGCAGAGAGAGGATTTAAGAGAACAAAAATGGTGCGCAAGATATTTAATGAGCAAAGATTTTTCTTTGAATTTTACGTGCTTAACTTAATTTTGATTTTCTTTAAAATTAAAATGAGATTGAATGTATGAGTTAATTTTTTAACTTGACTAATTTCAGCGCACTTATAACAAAAAAAAATATTTTGCAAAATGCAATAAAAAACTACCTGTGACATAGGATTGATTAACAAATAGTTTAGAGATTATTGTTTGTTTCTATGTTTTATGGCTTTAGAAAGGTTCCGGGGGCGATGTGTTTATATTTATTTTATGGCGTTAGTGTTTATTTGATATATTTTTTGACCTGTGGAGTTTTGGGAAAACATTAATTGAGTTTTAATAATTTTTACCTACGAGTTTTTAAGAATGAATTTTTTCATCAGATGTAATTTACGTATTTGAAATTCAGTTTTAAAAAAACAACCAGGAGTTATGCAAAAAAAATTTAAATGAAATTTTCATGGATCCATTTAGAAATGGAAAACCTATTGGGAGCCATACGCGTAAGATAGTTGTTAAAGTATATAATGACAAACTGGAAGAAACCAAGAATATGTTTCTTGAAAATCCTGTGAGTTACTCAACCACGCATACCGTGGAAACTACTGGAATTTCTGAACGATCAACCAGAAGGATCATTAAGGAATACGAAGAGACAGGAGTTGTATAATCACCAAATTAAAAAGTACCACATACGAAGTGGAAAACTGGACTAGACGAATTTGACATTGCAGCTATTCGGCGTATAATGCACAACTTCCACCAGGAGGAAAAAATGATGATATCCTTAAAAATGTTTAGAGAACAAGTCCAGGAAGATCTGGAGCTTAACGTAAGTATTACGTCTCTCAACAGGATTTTTAGAAGAAACGGATTTAGCTACAAGAAAACGCAAAACAACCGAAAACTTCTTTGTAAAAGAAATTATATTAAACTCATACGAGTGAAGTATCTGAGAAAAATCCAGGAGTACAGAACAAAAGGATATGACATCATTTATTTGGACGAAAGCTATATTCATAGCTCACATACAAGGCCAAGAGCTTGGACTGATGACAGTAGCAGTGAGTTGAAGACGCCAATTTCAAAGGGGCAAAGGTTGATAATGGCGCATGCAGGTGGTGAAAAAGGTTTCGTGAAAAACGCCTTTCTTTTATTCAAATCTGGACAGAAAACGGGAGACTATCACGACGACATGAACTTTGAAAATTTCTGCAAATGGATGCAAGAACAAGTTTTGAATAACTTGGAGGAACCTTCAGTTATTGTAATGGACAACGCCTCGTGCCACAATAAATTAGAAAAAAAAAAAACAAATAACTTCTGCTAGCAAAAAATCCAAGATGATACAATGGCTAATCAAAAACAATATTCCGCATACTATACAGATGTTGAAACTTGAACTATGTGAGCGTGAGGTAATAAAAGGGCACCGAGCTATACACAACCCAAAGCATAAGGTTGACGATATCATTACGGCATGGGACATGAGGTTCTACGTTTACCACTCTATCATCCAGACCTTAATCCCATTAAAAATATTTGGGCAACTATCAAGGCAAGAGTAGGCTCACGAAACACAACATTCAAGTTATTAGATGTTCAAAAATTAGCAGAGGAAGAATTTTCAAAAATAACGGCTGAAGATTGGCGAAAAGTGTGTAAAAAAAAGCCATAAGAACTGAGGAAGAATACTTTTTTTCACGATTTTATGTGGGACACAATTTCGGATTCAATTATAATTAATCCAGATGACATGACGATTCTTCAACCGACTATTAAAGCGACATTAGTTGCTAAAATTTAGTATATGTAAATGAACAGTTATAATTTAAATTATATTATGTAGTGTTATTTATATTATTTATTTATTGTTATTTATATTTTTTATTTTATTATTATGTTTTATATTTATTTCTTGAATACAAATTTCTAATAATAAGTAAAATAAATTAATGTTAATTATTCCTTAAAATTATTTGTTTGTTCAACTTTTCTCTCTGAAGAAAACATTCATCTTAAAAACTTGCAGGTAAAAATTATTAAAACTTAAGGAAAATTCATTCTTAAAAACTCGTAGGTGAAAATTATTAAAACTCGTAAGCATTGATCTATTAATGTTTTCCCGAAACTCCACAGGTCAAAAAATATATCAAATAAACACTAACACCATGAAATAAATATAAACACATCGCCCCCGGAACCTTTATGTTGCTTAGCTACAAATCATAAAACCATAAAACATAGAAACAAACAATAATCCCTAAACTATTTATAAATCAGCCGGAAGTCACAGGTACTTTTTTATATTTAACCCCATTGCATTTTGCAATAGATTTATTTTTTTTTATTATAGGTGCACTGAAATTTGTCCCAATAATAAAAACAAAAATTCTTAATTTTATCTTTTCGAAGTAAAGTTTAAATACTTTTTTAGACATTAAGCTATGAAAGAAAAGTAATCCATGATCATATTTCAATGAAAGAAAGTCCATCGCTGGAATTCCATCTCTATTTTACTGTGAGCGAAGCTATAAACAAAACTCACCCTCCTTAGTGCTTCAAGGCTGTTTCACAATGCGACGAAAAAACGAGACGTCAGCGTGACGAGATCTCTTCGCAGTTTCTCTCTCTTAAAAAAGAATTTTAAACAGTGAAATAATACATAATCAAGCATTTCTCGTCGTCTCGTCATAAAGTTCGAAAAATTGAAAAAAAGACGCAACGTGACGACGAGAAATACTTTATTATTTTTATAGTTCTCTCTTAACAACGAGTTTCAAACAATAAAATAAAATAAAGTATTTCTCGTCGTCACGTTGCGTCTTTTTTTCGAATATTCGAACTTTTTGACGTGATGTGAGTGTGACGACGAGAAATGCTTAATTATGTATTATTTCACTGTTAAACTTTACATTTTCGACTTTGAGTTTCCTTCCTCTTTCAGTATATTCGTTAATTATAAAAACAAATCGAATTGTAAAAGAATGCAGTCTTTTGTGATTGCAATCCTTAAAAATCATTTATTTAGTGCAATTAAAAGATTGCATTAA
Organism: Epistrophella euchroma; assembly: GCA_947049315.1. Classification (NCBI taxonomy): domain Eukaryota; kingdom Metazoa; phylum Arthropoda; class Insecta; order Diptera; family Syrphidae; genus Epistrophella; species Epistrophella euchroma. The sequence goes on from OX346245.1 coordinate 64,517,988, forward strand.
TTGGCTTCGCTTTCACACTTCAGACTAAAATAATGGAATGAGCATTAATTTGAATGCAAAAGATTGCTCTAAAATGAATGGGTAAAAAGTAATTGCAATCTTTCTGATTTAAATTAATGTTTATAGCATAATTTGAAGTGTAAAAGCCCAAAGTTTCTCTATCAACTTTGCGCTCAACAACTTACGCAATTATCATACATAAAGTTCGGTGGCTTGCAGATGTTTTTTTTTTCTTAAACGTTCTACTCATTTTTTGTTTCTCCAAAACTAAACTATTAAACTATTAGAATAGGTTCTATTTCACAGAAAAAGAGTGAGAAACCGGCAAGGACTTAAAAAGAGGACAAATTGCTTAATTTTTCAAAAAGTTACCGCAAAATTTTTTTAAAGTAGAATAGAGGACTTTGTTGTATAAAGTGAATATTACAAGTATAGTTTCTAAGCTTTGTCATATTTACTTATTATATATATCATAAAATATGGCCGAGTCGATAGTAAAATAATATGGCTAGTTATGGTTAAAACAAGAGGACAAACAAAAAAGAAAGCCGGTGAAAGCTCTCAAAATGTTCCAAAGGTTGAATTAAGTTCAGATGATTCAGAAGAGACAAGTGACTCCGAAAGTAAACCATCTCAAATTGAGATTATTGACACAGTAGTGCAGCTTGCTAGATCAAACTTTGATAAAAACGTATCATTCTAAACATAATAAGAGATGATGCATATAATACTTGATGTATGTAACTTATTGGCTATCAGCAAAGTAAAAGACACCACATTGGATAATATACTGAAAGAGTTTGAAAATTACTGTAATCCTAAACGAGACGAGGTGTATGAGAGGTTCAAACTGTACAGTAGAACACAAAAAGAGGAAGAGACGTTCAAACACTTTCTGACAGATGTGAAGCAGTTGGCGAGCACGTGCGAGTTTCACGAAGACGAGTTAAAAAACGCTATCCGTGATAAATTAATATTTGGGATTCGATCCAGGTCATGCCAGGAGACTCCTTGCTGTTCAAAACATTTCTTTAGAAGACACCGTCAAGAAGTGCCGTCAATTTAATGAACAAAAATTTCAGTATAAATTGAGAAGTGTTAAATATATAGGTCATATATTTTCGGAAAGATGTTCAAAGGGTAGACAACGCGGTGCATTCAAGAGGACACAAGCATCCACAATCAACCTCTGTCTATCAACTCCTACTCTCACCTCCAAGTGGTGAACATCGGGTGCCTAGTACCTTTGACTGAAGATGGGGATCCAATCCCTGTGGACGGTTTAAGGTGGCAGCGGAGGAATTCCCCAGATGGAATCAACGGTGGCGTCTACAGTTCTAGTCAGTTTGAACTACTTAGTGAACACCTTATATGGGCTACTACGACGTATTCGTAGCTCAGGCCTATAAGGAGCGGTTTATCCGGCTCCCCGTCCTTGGAGTTATAATAAGGATCTGGTCCTCCAGGCTAGGGGGTTGTGCGTCGGGGTGACTTCCCTACCACGGAAAAAATGTCGGTTCCGAAACAACAACAAGCCTCGGATATGGATGATTTCAATGTTGACGACCCCAGCAAACGAAACAAGGACAATGAAATTCGGATCTGCACGTGGAATGTCCGGACCCTAAACAGGCCACGTGCAGCCGAACAATTAGTGGAGAACCTGGATAGGCTAAAGGCTGATGTAACAGCCATCCAGGAAGTGCGAAGGGATGGAGAGGGCATACGAAGGATGCAATCGTGTGACATCTACTTCGGCGAGTGCTGCAAGGAGCACGGCCAGCGGCTCTTTGGTTGTGGTTTTGTGGTAAGGGGAAGACTTAGGCAAGAAGTCTTGGGCTTCAGAAATGTAAGCGAGCGCCTGGTCACAATCCGCATCAAAGCAAATTTCAAAAACATCACGTTGATCTGTGCCCATGCCCCAACGGAAGAAAAAGATGACTCAACCAAAGAAGAATTCTACGATCTCCTCGAGGATACGTATGATAGGTGCCCCAAGTACGACGTCAAGATTATTCTTGGCGACTTCAACGCCAAGATCGGAAAGGAGGGTATCTTTGGTTCGATAGTCGGAGGACACAGCCTGCACGACAACACTTACGGTAACGGACTCAGGCTCATTGATTTCGCGGCGGGGCGAAATGTCATCATAGCAAGCACTCTATTCCCACACCTTAATATACACAAAGGGACCTGGCGGTCTCCGGATCAACGAACCGTTAACCAGATTAATCATGTTGCGATAGACGCCAGACATGCTTCCAGTATCCTGGATGTCCGAACGTTCCGAGGTGCCAACATAGACTCGGATCACTACTTGGTGGTAGCGCAAGTACGTATGCGGATATCCATGACGCCACAACGACGAGCGGATGCTGTAAAACGATTTAACGTCGCGAAGCTAAAATCGCAAGAGATAGCCAGGACTTTTGCAGACCACGTCTCTCTTAAACTCTCAACAAGCCCGCCACAAGCATCATCTGTAGAGGACCAGTGGAAGCACTGCCAAAATGCCATCAAAAGTGCCGCTACTGATGTACTGGGTTTCACTAGGCCACCACAACGAAACCCCTGGTTCGATGAAGAATGCAGACTGGCGCATGAAGCAAAGAACGAGGCCTACCAAGCAATGCTGCAGGCTAGAACCAGAGCTGCTGAGAGAGCAGCCCGGGAGCTCTACGGGCAAAAACGAAGGGAGGAACGCCAACTTCTCAGGAGGAAAAAGAGAGAGCATGCGAAGCGGGCGGTCGAGTCTATTGAGGACTGTAGCGGCAGGGGTGATGTTCGGAAGTTCTACCGAAGGGTGAGGCAAACTACCCAGGGTTACAAGGCCAGAACGGAAGCCTGCCGAGACGAGAGTGGGAATATGGTGGTAGACACACAGTCGGTGCTGAGGATCTGGAAACAACACTTTTCTAGACTGCTAAACGGCGAAGATGGCCAAAATTCCGCTGTAAGACAGAACACTCCATTCAACCTGGACGATGATGGTCAAAATTTCCGTCCACCCGACCCAAATGAAGTGCGGTTAGCGATAGCCAAGCTTAAAACGTACAAGGCTGCTGGTGCGGATGGCCTGCCAGCCGAGCTATTCAAAGCAGGGGGAGATGACTTGGTAGGGAGTATACACCAGCTTATCTCCAAAATTTGGTCGGAGGAAAGTATGCCCGATGAATGGAACCTCGGTATAGTGTGCCCCATCCACAAGAAAGGAGATGCTCTGACCTGTTCCAACTACAGAGGTATAAGTCTCCTCAACGTCGCATACAAAATCTTGTCATCTGTACTGTTTGATCGCTTAAAACCGTTTGTCAACGATCTGATCGGCCCCTATCAGTGTGGTTTTAGGCCCGGCAAATCAACCGTCGATCAAATGTTCACACTCCGACAGATTTTGGAAAAAACCCAGGAGTTTCAAATCGATACACACCACCTCTTTATCGATTTTAAAGTCGCAAATGATAGCGTAGACAGAGACGAGCTATACAGAGCCATGGCGCATCTCGGCATCATTGCCAAACTCGTCCGCTTGTGCAGGATGACGATGGAGAAATCTCGCTGCTCCGTCAAAGTCGGCAAGAACACCACCGAACCCTTTGATGTCGAGAAAGGTTTGAGGCAAGGCGACGCGTTATCATGCAACCTGTTTAACATCGTTCTTGAAGCAATTGTACGCAACTCGCAAGTCAACAACAGAGGTACAATTTTTCAAAAGTCTGTTCAACTACTTGCTTATGCAGATGATATTGACATCATTGGGAGAACGAAGCGAGCTGTTACCGGCGCGTTTGCAAGTATTGAATCGGAGGCGGCGAAAATGGGTTTAGCTGTTAATGAGGACAAGACGAAGTATATGCTATCATCGAGAAAGGAATCTCAACATCGTCGGCTCGGGCAAAACGTCACGATGGATAGATACAACTTCGAAGTCGTCAAGGACTTTGTCTACCTGGGCTCCACTGTAACATCGCAAAATGACATCAGCGCAGAGATCAAACGAAGAATTACTCTTGCCAATCGCTGTTTCTTCGGGCTAAGAAGGCATCTAAGTAATAAAGCCCTCTCTCAGAGAACCAAGGAGACCTTATATAAGACCCTAATCATCCCGGTCCTGCTATATGGGGCAGAGGCATGGACCCTGTCAAAAACGGATGAGAATCTGCTTGGGTGCTTTGAAAGGAAGATTCTTCGGGTGATTTTCGGTCCAGTCTGTATCGATGGAGTATGGAGGAGAAGATTTAATAACGAGCTTTACGGGCTTTACAGCGACGTCGACCTGGTCAAGAAGCTGAAAATTCAGCGGCTGAGATGGCTGGGACACGTGGAGCGTATGGACACCAACGCACCAGCCCGACGAGTCTTCGAATCTACCCCTGACGGTCTGCGCAGCAGAGGAAGACCCCACCTTAGATGGCGCACACAAGTGGAGAACGACCTCAACCAACTTGGAGTGCGTAACTGGAGGCAGCATCTGTTTTCAGTTGTTCTACCTAAAAAGTAAGTGCAAACAGACTCACTGAACAGCAAGTCAGAACACTTTAGAACAGAAAATTTCTCATTGAACGTGTTCTTTTCTATTCTCAACTGTTCCGATCAGCCTCACTGAACATACCTACAGTCTTTCACACATAGTTGCACACACACCTAAGTAAATGACAATAAACTAAAAGCCAATTTTGCATGCGCAAGAATTTTTTAGTGATCAGTGTTTTATAATAAAATAAAATAAAAATAAAATGGATTCGCGGTTAGTTAACGTGTTTATTAATACCTCCCAAACTCCCAATATAAACAACAGAAAGCGCACAGCCGCCGCAGAAGCACAAACGATGACACCATTGAGCGTTGCACGCTTTTAAAACGAACGTAAATGCACACAAACGGCATGAATATAAGGACTATCAAAACTATGTTGAGAGGACCAACCAGGATGACCATCAGTTCATCGCCAAGCTGAGACGTGGTAAGTACACTGAAGTCTTTGAAGCAACATTCTTGCATTGGGCATGAACTGGCCACGACAACGATCATTTAGAGTGTATAACCAGGGAGGTGGGCTTCGAGGAACTGAATGTTTATCTAGATTAATATAATATAGAGCGACTTACAGCTTCTAGCTTTGACACCTATGTATATCTGTAATGGTTGATTAGAAAAACATGTAAAACTAAATATGTGTAACAAATCTAGTTTTTACAAATAGGGCTTAGGCAGAATTCAACTGACGAGGCCAAATGGTTCATAACTGGCGAGGGCCTAGCATATGCCTCTAGTAACCCTTGCTAGAACCTTGTTAGTAGCTATGATAAACTTGCTAGGGCCTTATTGAAAACTAGATTCTTTTTCCAGGCGGGATCCCTGTAAGGTTGATGGCAAATAGTTTGCACTGGTACAAATGCCATACTCACAAAGTTTGGAGCGGTATAAAACTCTTTGAGCAAAACGTTCACCAGCTTTTGGTCTATTGCGTGAATTGTTGAAAAATCTGGTGTCATTTTCACACAGAAGCTTTGAAAAAACTAAAAAGTCTAATCGCAAATGCTCCAGTACTAAAAATGTTTGATGAATCGAACCCAATTGGTCTGCAGTGCGATGCATCAAAGAGTGGTATAGGTTGTTGTCTGATGCAATCCAGGGCACCTATATGTTTTGTATCTCGATCTAGTCAAACAGAAATTGGATACGCTCAGATTGAAAAAGAATTACTGGCTATCACCTTTGCATGTACTAAATTTCACCAGTTTATACAATGGAAATGGTTAGTATCTTACCTAAAAGGTCGAATACAATTTGTTTCAGTTGATCAATTTCTTTCTTATCCGACAAATGTATCTTCAGGTGTTCCTCAAAGAAGCCATCTTGGTCCACTTCTTTTTTTCTTTTTTAAATTCTGTTCGACTCTTATTCGCAGACGATTTAAAATTCCTCAGATGTATAAAATCTGTTGATGATTGTTTTCTATTGCAAGAAGACCTTCAAAGGCTAACTAAATGGTGTATTACTAACCAATTGTTTTTAAATGTCTCAAAATGTCATTGTTTTTTTTTTTTTTTGTCGCAATTTCTCACCAGTTTTCTTCGAATATAAAAATGAGAGCCATATTCTAGAAAGAGTATCCGAAAAAAAGACCTAGGTGTCGTTTTTACTCTAAATTGAATTTTTTTAAGCATGTGGAATACATTGTAGCCATAGCAAACTCCATGTTAGGTTTTGTTAAACGCAACTCCAAAGACTTTAATGATCCTTTCACGCTTAAACCCTTTATAGCTCATATGTGAGGTCTATTTGAGAGTATTGCTGTGTAATTTGAAATCCATACTACAATATTCATTCTTATAGAATTGAAAAGATTTTAAAAAAAACTTTACTAGATTCTTAATTTGGAAACTGAGTTGGAACATCGAAACTCCCTCGTACTCAAGTAGATGTCAACTTCTTGGTCACTGGTTAATAGAAGGAAAGTTTTCTCGGTGATGTTCATAAGTGATGTTTTATCTAATCATATTTAATGCCCCTTTCTTTCATCTTTGATTGATATTTATGCTCCATCTCGACAGCTAAGAAAACGTGTTATGCTTCGTGAAAATGAACACAGGGTAAACTATGCTCTCATCGAACATATAACTTGCTGTGTTAGAGAAACTAATTTTGTTTCAAATAATATTGACATAAATTTTCATTTAAGTAGACTCACTTTAAAAAATAACTTAATGTTGTACTTTTCAAATTAGTAAATTATTTTATATTACTTGTGCATATGTACATATTTATGTTCAATTATTATTTACTTTTTTTTTCGTTTTTTTAAACAGTTTTTTTTTTTCTTCTTTTGTAATTTTATTATTGTAACCTTCGTTAGTCTAATTGTGGACCTAAAGATCTCTAATTGATGATAAATAAATAAATAAATAAATAAATAAATAAATAAATAAAGAAAATAAAGAAAAGACCAGTTCAGACAGACCATACACCCTTGGTCAATATTTGTAAAAAAGATTTAGATAAAATATATTGCACTAGATTTCAACGCATGAAAATAAAATTACTTAAATATAACTTAGATGTAGTGTACGTTGCAAGAAAATACTTGCACATTGCGGATTTACTGTCGCGATCATATTTAAAAAACGAAATAAACATAGAAGAAGAGGATTTCAATGAAGTTATACACTCATGACTTTCGAAAAAAAAAAACAACTAAAAAATGAAATCGAGAAAGATAAAGTCCTTGCAAGACTCAAAATAATTTTAAAAACAATTTGGCATAATAGTATACATAAATAAGGTTCATACAGATTTGAAAACGTTTTACAAATTCAGATAATATCTATTTTTGGAGGATGTAATTTTTTGCAATGACAAAATAGTTATTCCACTGTCTTTACAAAAAGAGTACCTTGACATTTTACATGAGGACCATTTAGGTATAAATAAAACGACTAAAAGAGCACTTCTGGCAAATAAGAGAATCTAATAAATAATTGCAAAATTTGCCAAGCTACTAGGAGTTCAAAAAACTAGAGAACCTTTAATTCAACACACTATCCCGAAGCTTCCTTTTTTAAAACTAGCTATAGATATTTTAGATTTTTCAAATCACCCGTACCTTGTTTGGTCGATTCTTATTCGAAACGGTTAGAAATAATTGAACTTAAAAAGAAGTCTAGTTTTGAAATAGTAACATTTAATAATAGCAAACAATTCACCCTTTAACTGTGCTAGGGTTCTATTATTTGTTAAAGAAAATGGGATAAAATTTACTTTCAGTAGTCCTTACTATCCAAAATCGAAAGCACTGGCAGAAAAGTATGTTGGAATAGCCAAACACTTGTTAAGAAAAAGTCAGGCTTCACAGCAGGACAGAAGCAATGCACTTCTCAAATATTGAAACACTCCATTAACTGGAGTGCAATACTCTCCAGCTCAACTTCTATTTAACAGACGCGTGCGTACTAAAGTCCCCATACATGATAACTTTCTCATTCCAAAGGTTCCCATTAATGTTGACATTTCCATAGATAAATCAAAAAATAATATTCAAAATCATTACAATAAAACATCATATGTAAAAAAAAAAAATGTTCACAAATGAATTCGTCTGGATGCAAAAGTCGAATAGAAAATGGTACCCATGGGCATATGTTATTGAATTAGATGAAGGGGAAGGTATAGGCGAAACAAAAAGCATATACGAAAAAGACATAATAATACAACATTACCTCAAACAAAAAACAACCGTAGCTAGGTAAAACAAAAAAAATATTTTAAATATTGAAATATTAACAATAGTAGTCATTATAAATGTGTTATATAAATTTAATTTTTTTTTATTAAATATGTTAATTACTGAGTTGAAATAATTTATCTTTTTATTTTTTTAATATTTTTTTTAAGACCATTATAATATGATGAATTATACAAAAATGTTATATTTGGTGACCTGAATTTCAAAAAAAATATCTATTCTTTAAATTGCAAAATTTGTAAAGGGAGATGTTGTATAAAGTGAATATTACAAGTATAGTTCCTATGATTTGTCAAATTTACTTATTATATAAGTAGATGCATGGAACCTACAGTTAAGAAATGTATTGAACAAAGAACAGAATAATAGCAGCACTTGTAAAGCTAACACGACAGAGTCAAGAACACATTTTAATAAACTTGCTTATACTTATAAATATATATTAAATACGTGTTTCAATCATAAAACAAGATTGTCCTCTTAAAAGAGGACGTCTTGTCAGCCTAAACAGACTAGATGCTTATGAAAGTTATTATATTGAAAAAGAAAACAATAACTTAAATGCAGAAGAAGGCGAGTTTAGAACACCGCTGTTCTCTTTGGTATAGCTCATGTCCGTTACTTCGCATACCCACTCTTAGATGCTTAACGAAATATATGATGTGGATTTTATAATCGAGTGCTGATGAAAAATTCGGTTAATATAAGTCTTTTTTATTGTAATTTGACTTCGTTTTTTTTGTGTGAAACAATAAGGTGCTAATTTATTTATTCACTTTTTTTTAATGTTACATGTTTTCACGTCGCGGTTAACGATTTTTTTTTTTAATTTTTTTTTTAATTTGTTCATTATTTCCGGAATATAATTCTTCTTCTTCATTTCATTTATGACTTTTAAATTTTTTGTGTAAATAATGTTGTATTTTTATTTTGAGACATTTTATTCGCGTTTTTTTTTTATTAACGATATAGTCAATAAGAGTCTTCGAATTACCATTTAAACCAGCCACTTCAACTATACATATAATAATATTCTTTTTTATAGTTTGCTAATGAAAGTGGAAGGTTAACAAGACGATGCACCATAGAATGAAACGAAGCATGTTTGTGTTGAATTGGGCAAAGAGAATCACTAGTAATCACTCATTTTGTACTGGTGGGTTTGTGGTACACTGCGATATTTATCTTTACAGGTTTTCTTTTCAATTCCAAATCTAAAAACGCGAGCTTTTGGTCTTTTTTATTTTTCAACTGTAAATTTTATGAATTCACATTGATTATTTAACATAGTTAAAAAACTGTAATTTTCCGACTCTTTTAGCACTGTAAAAATATCATCAACATAACGATGGAAAACTTTCGATAATATAATTACCTTCTGATTTCAATTTAATTTCCAATTTGGCCAAGTAAATTTCAGCAATAAACCGACTTAATGGATTCCCGATACTAGTACCTTTTGTTGATCTATAAAATCCACCACGAAATTGAAAAAAAAAACTATGATTCATACACATTAGAGGTCTGCATGAATGTATTCATTTGATCTATTCAAGTGGTTGCACTACTTCAGTATACTCAATTCACAAAACATATTTGTGTTGATCAAAAACAAAACCCATTATATCCACTTTTGATAGTTTCGAGTAAATCGAGAAAAACTAATATCTTCTAAACCAAACAATTTTTAAGAACTTTTGTTTTGCAGGATTGATTGGATTGACATTCCTCACAGTAAAAGTGAAGAAATCATGATATGAGGGTTTTAGTTTTGACGCAATAGCAAAAACAAATATGGATAAAATGGGTTTTGAAAATTACATCTACAGTTTAAGTCAAATAAGCAATTCCAATAGCTGAAATAGTCATTTTGATTATTTTGTTGAGCATTTAGCATTGGTGCAGGGTCATACATTTATAGGTCAAAAGTCATAATAGTCTTTTGGCTCACTTGGGTGGGTCACAGCCCCACAAATCAATCGTGGACTTTTAACCAACCTATATGGGCCAAGAGTCCACATGAAATTCTTGCGGACTTCTAGCCCATCGATTGTGGATATTTGACCTCCTGGTTGAAGCTTTTTCTTATCGGGCAACCTTGGGCAACAGCATACCATGGGTACCCCGCTTTGCGGGTTCAAAAGACCTTAACTACCCTTTTGGGTCTTTTGATGGGTTCGTACCACTCATGCAATTTTGTGCCACCCAGGTACTGTTTGTAAAATAAAAAAAACAGTTATGACATAGGTGCCTGCTTGGCGACTAGACATCATTTTTAGCGGAGGAAAAGGTTGCTGAGCGGTATAGAGGACCCATTTATATAAATTAATATAAAAATATACGCGAAAATAGTTCTTAACTCCTGACACTCTTGTCTTCTAAAATTAGGGAATGTTGACCCATTTTACTGTGGCCTTTTGGGCCTGCAGGGTACACACCCATATAGTCCATAGTGGACTTTTTGCATGTGGACTTATTACCCTGCCCTTAGCATTGCGCCGTGCATACGAGAGAGAGAAATAGTAGTGCAAAAAGCAGTATTTATAAGACTTTTTTCAAGACTTGGAAATCTTTTGTAATTTGTTGACTGCGGAGGTTCACATATATAATATAGGCTTGTTCCATCACGCATATTGTCTATAATGGTCTATTAACTTTTTCATTATTTAAGTTGTTCTAAAAGCTTTAACAACTATAGATACTTAATTATAACCAACTAAAGTGTTGGACTACTGGAGAAATGACCCTATACCAAAATTCCCATATAATTTTATAACAAAGAATAAAACGGATTTTGAATTAAAAGCATTAAATTTAAAAAAAAATTTCAATGGATATGATGGATTTTGATGGGAAAAAAATATGTATGGATATAATGGATTTTGAAAGAAAAACTCAAGTGGTTAAATAGGTTTTTGAAACTAGCTACACTTTTTGGGGTTCGATTTCGATGAGATAAAATGATATTTCAGATTCAAACTTGGGCTCAACGTATGTGTTTGAATGACAGCAACAAAACCTCATACCTAAGTCATTTTTTTTTTTTTTTGAAAAGTGGATATAATTGCTTTTGATTTTGAACAACACATTTAAGCAATTGCACTCACAATATGGTACTCACAAAAAGAAACAAAACGAGTACAACATTCATTCTCTTCAAACACATTTTATGAATACCCAACTTAAATCATAAGTGTTCACTGTACTGCTGAGCGAAAGAATGGTACACATTTCATTTTGTTCAAGCATCGAAAAAAGTGACAAGAAAAACAAGCCTGACCCGTTCTTCTCTCAGAGAATAAGAAAAGTTGGTTTTGTGTGTGTGAATTTTATAATTTACCACGAAATTGAAAAAAAAAAGGGTCAAAGGGTAGATAAGTGTCTTCAATAACCTCTGTCTATCAACTCTTACTCTCCGTGGTGAACTTTTGGTGCCTAGTACCTTTAACTGAAGATGTGGTCCCAATCCCTGTGGACGGTTTTAGGTGGCAACAAACGAGAGAGGGGGGAGGAGTGTTCCCCCTAAGGCACTTCTCCTTTATTCAGGCGGCAGCGGAGGAATTTCCCAGATGGAATCAACGGTGTTCCGGCCAGGGTGAACTACTTAGTGAACACCTTATATGGGCTACTACGACATATTCGTAGCTCATGCCTATAAGGAGCGGTTTATCTGGCTCCTCACCCTTGTAGTTCTATATTACACTATTTAATCCTTATTGATTACACTTTTTATCAATAAAAAGTAAAAATAAAAATAAAAATAAAAATAAAAATAAAAATAAAAATAAAAATAAAAATAAAAACCGAAGTTAATTTTATCTAAAATTGATTTACATCGAACACGTTTAAATAGAGCTTGTCTATAAACATCAGCGAACACGGACTAATGATAAAGAGTGTCATCTTCATCTTGTAGGTTATTCAGCACCCAAGGTCCAAAATGCAAGTCATTGTTTTGGTTAAGCGCAAATTAGAAAAGCATTTGACACCGCGACGGTGGTTTGTCTTGCACACAAGGGTACAAAGTTATTGTGTACGGACAAGAGAATTGGACTTATATTAAGGGTCTGGCCCTCCAGGTCGGGGGTTGTGTGTCGGGGTAACTTCCCTACCACGGAAAACAATAACGGTTCCGAAACAACAACAAGCCTCGGATATGGATGATTTTAATGTTGTCGACCCCAGCAAACGAAACGGAATTTTTCTGCTTTAAGAGTTTCCCAGAGTGAAATTGCGATTTTGATGTTTTGAACCTAAAATTATGAAGCGTGTATGCACCTTGAAAAATATGCTAACAGCTGCAGAAACTAGTAGAGATTGTTCTTGGCAAGATTCTCTTCCTGATATCCAGTTAGCTTTGAACTGTTCGATTAATCGTGTCACAAAGTTTAGTTCACTTGAGTTACTGATTGGTAAAGTAGCTAGGCCCCTTGACTTGATGTTTATAGCTGACGAAGATTTTGAAATTGATTTAACTAAACTTCGAGAACAAACAAATAGCAACATTCAAAAAAACGCGGCTTATGATAAGAAAAGATTTGATAGCACAAAAGCTAAAGTAAACAAATTTTCAATAGGTACAAAAGTACAAAGGCCCATTTAAAGTGATAGAAGTTCTGGATGGTGATAGATACATTCTTAAATCTCTTGATTCCAAACGTACTTATAAATATGCTCATGACCGTCTCAAAAAAATGCCTTCTATTTAAGCAAAGAATATGTTAATGAGGAATATTTAAATGAAGAACATTTGGAATAAAGATGTAATAATTGTTTTTTTTTATTGAACAAAATGTTTTTTTTGTAACCTTTATAAAAAAAAAAAAAAAAAAAAAATGTAACTTGATGCATAGCTGTAGCTCAATAGAAATCGGAATCTCTTAAATGTAGACCGTGAGTGCGCGGTATGTTTCAAGTCAGAGTCATGTCAAGTTCCTTTTGACAAAAGAATCGATTTGTTTAGAAGAAAAAAATCTTCTGGACAAATTCCTTGTATTAAAAAAAAAAAAAAAAAAATCGAGTTTTTTTGGTAAAAGGAATTCGACATTAGTAATAGAACTAGATGGAAGTTCTTTTTGGTTTACTATTACTTAGTTAGAAGTGGTAATGAGATGAGAAAGTAATAGAACTGGAAGTTCTTTTTGGTTTACTATCACTTAGTTAGAAGTGGTAATGAGATGAGCAAGTAATAGAACTGGAAGTTCTTTTTGGATTGCTATCACTTAGTTAGAAGTGGTAATAAAATGAGCAAGTTGTGCAGAACTGGATGGAAGTTCTTTTTGGTTTGCTATCACTTAGTTAGAAGTGGTAATGAAATGAGCAAGTCGTTGTGGAAATGCTTTGGTTATCTTAAATACTTAGCATTTTTTTTTTTTTTAATTATTTAGATTTTTTTTTCGTAATCTGGAATTAAAAATTGGTTGAAGTCAGGGTTGGCCGAGCACATGAGGACATGTGATATGACAGAATGGCCGTGTCGGAGTGGCGGTAGTGTAAACGCTAGGCACTGTATGTGTCTAAGTGAAACCGGAGCATTCAGTGACTGTCGGGTGTAAACCCGAACTGACAGATGTCGTCCTCGTCAGAGGAAAACGAGACTCGAAAAGAGATCGAGTGAATTTGAAAAAGATGAAAGAACGGGAGAAACAAAAAGATACAATCGGCGGCGAGGTTGGTTTTGCTCTGGGATTACTGCGTTTCAAGAAATATTGTCACTAAACTGAGAATTTCGACATATATATCTCTATATCTCTATGTCTCTATATCTCTTTATCTGTATATCCCTATATCTCTATATCTCTATATATCTATATCTCTATATCTCCATACCTTTATATCTCTATATATCTATATCTCTATATCTGTATATCTCTATATCTCTTTATCTCTATATCTCTATATCTCTTTATTTCTCCATCCATATTTCTATATCCCTATAATTTTGTTTCTCTATATCTCGATATGTCTACATCTCTTTATCTCTATATCTGTATATAAGTTATAAATTAAGACGATTTACATGCAATAAACACCCCCTATCACCTTTGCATACGCCCTTGGGTCTCTAATACTTAACAAACAAAATTTGAAAAATAATTTTAATTTGGGGTGCAAATGCCTCTTTACCCCTCCTTGCGCACGCCCTTGCATTGCATTTGATTTAATCTTTATTTAAAAACTCTAACCTTTAAAATCCGACCGTTAGAATTCGAGTTATAAATTTATTCGATTTGCATGTAATATGCACCGCCCTTGATTGTGTAATTAGGTATCCAAACAAAATTAGAAAAAAAAAATTAATAAAGAATGCGAATTTTAAAAATAAAAAAAAAGGATTTACCGAAGTTATAAGCAATTTCCGGCCACCTTTTCTAAATACCGAATTTAAACGACCAAAAATCCATTGGATTTTTGCTGGATTTGCGTTTAAAAATATTGAAAAATGCAGCTTATGGTTTATGTAGAAAAATAATATATATACCAAAATAATTGCTGATTAATCAAGAAAATAAATAAATTATAATGTTGAAAGTCAGTTGAAAAATCAGTGTAAAATTGTTAGTTAAATTGAAAACTTGCTTTTTTTTCGTCTGGAACCTCGAATTATTTAAAATATTCAATCATGCATATTTTTTTTATAGTTTTTATATTTGTGACAAATTTTCCTATCTATTGACATCTAAATTTTAAAAATCGAAGTATTATTTCTCGACTTATTGCCGATTTCCTACAGCTGAATCGTTAATTTCAATTTATTTCATTTAAAATCTTATTTTGGAAGATTTAAAGAGAATAACTGAAGTTATAGATCATTTTCGATAACTCTTTCAGACATTTTTCAAGAAAATTATTTAAAATATTTTATCGCAATTTTTTTTTTTAAAGAACATTTATTGTAAATATTAAGTCATGTATGGGTATGTTTTATACATGAAAATAAGCGCTTATTTATGCTTAATTGAAAAAAAGTTATTAAAATAAAATCCGTTAACCTAGTAAAAAGTTATGGATAATTTAATCGGGAAAGCGCTGTGCCGAAAAAAGCAAGTTTTAAATAAATTTAATTCAAAAAATATTTAATATCAGCTCTTCTGTTGAAAAAATGGCTTCAGTATGTTCTACATATATTTAAAAAGAATATTAGGCAATAATGTTTTGGTAACATTTTTTCTCTGCAATCAAGTTTATATACCGTTTTTAATTTTTTAATCAGTAAAGTGGGTGAGAAAAAAAAGCAAACTCAATATGTATTTACATTTTTTTCAAAGTTGTCATGCAATTATATAAAATTTTTTTTCCACACATTTAATGTCTGTTTTAATGACAGTATTTAAAACCTTAAACTTTTAAAATCCGTTAAGTATTTTGGATGTAAAAAAATAATATATAAAGCCGTGTATATTGCATTTTCTAATGAAAATCCTTGAACTAATCTTAAAACATTGTTCAGCATTATTGTAGACCAAGATTTTTGCAATTAATATATATTAAGAGTTTTTCAAAATTCTGAAATTTTTCATCAACTTTTGAATTTAAAATGATAAGAATCGTATTGATTTCAAACTAAATCAGCTTTTTGGTATGACTTTTTTTACGATTTTGAAATAATAATAATAATAATAATACGATAATTGAAATAATAATCAGATAATAATCGATAATTTTATATTATTTTTACCCCTATGAAAGCACTGACATTTTTGTAGATGAGGGTTGGGGCTATAACTTTGTAGTATATTGTTTTTCGATAATTTGAAATTTTTCATCATGTTTTGCATTTTGAAAAATGAAAATCGATTTGATTACGGCTTTCCGACCCCTTTTCGTATAGAATGCTTCCCCTCCCCGAAATAATTTTTACACACAATTAAAGCTTGACATTTCGTGATTCTTTTAAGACCTTAACCTTAACCTTAACGGGCAATTAAAATAGAAGCTATGAATTTTTTAATCGATCAATATCAGTCGATTTTTGTGATTTTCATAAAATAACTGTTATCTCTCACTGGTGTAAGTTGGTTGACAATGAACGAAACAGGCAAATTTAATGCATTTTAATCGATTCCTTGGGTGGCTTTTAATTAAGATTGTGAAGCTTCTAGAGGTCGTACAGATTCAAATGAGGTATTAAAATGTTTGTTGTTAAACGGACATGCGATTTAAAGAAAAACCAAGATAATCGGTGCATTCAGTGATGCGTAATTAACTGATTTATTTCTGAAGTCAATATTTACAGCTATTTCTGTCTTAAGGTATAAAAAAAATAAAATTTAAATGCAAATCGATTAAGATTAATAAATTCTATCATATGTGGAAATTTCAACTTCCTAATGTTATTCTGTAAAAAGATAATCGAAAAAAACCGTAAAAAATTTATTTGCCCATTTTTTCAAACTCAAATATCTCAGCTTAACGGTATATTAGAAAATATCAACATCTAGGAGTTCTATAAGATCCAAAAATTTAAACTCTCTAGGTACATCCGTTAAAAAGATAAAATTTAAAAACCGTCAAAAAATGAGCTAAAATAATTGTGTCTTTTCAAAAATTCCCCACGGCCACAAAAAATTCCTGAAACATGGCTAACTTTTTTTTTTATCTCCTTTCCATCAGTGTAAGTTTCATATCAATCAAACACTTCTCTGATTTATTAGAATTATTTTGTGAAAAGTTGATTTTTGCATTTTCGAATTTTAAACTTTCATATTTTGAATAATAATTTTTTGATAATTTTTTAATTATATTCACTATTCTAATTTTAAAAAAATCTATCAAAAACAAAAAACCAGCGCGTTTAGAAAATAGAAATTCGACTTTACCTTACATTTACCCTTGTTTACCCTATTAATTTTGAGAATTTCAAAAAATCCCTTTTTAGTGGAGCTTTACATATATAATGATTTTAGGAAAAATTTTGTTTATATATATAACTATAACCATATAACCTGTAGAATGATTAGTTAATGAATGAGTCAGTGAGTCAGTCAGTTATCAACAAACGTAATTAGTATAGTTAATTAACAACATTCATAGCTATTGGGTAAATACAAATATTTTAGATTTTTGGCTCATAAGTACGAACTAAATCATTGGACATTCGTTAGAGCATATAGTTACTTTAGTTTTGTCCAACGCTGTAGGTTATAGCTGAGGTAGAGTTATGAAGAAAAAAAATATTTTCAAAGCAGGGTGATTCATAAAAATGTCTACTTTGTTGTTTCTTGAGCGATTTCGATGAAACTGACAGAGGTTATAGCTGAGATAGAACTATGTAGAAAAAAAAATATTTTCAAAACAGGGTGGTTTATAAAAATGTTAACTTCGTTGTTTTTCGAGATCGAGTAATGAAAAAAATATTTTCAAAAAAAAAATTTACTTTTATATCAACTATACCTACAAAACAAGTTTCTGTCAGTTTGGGGATAATGTTATTGCCACTTAAATTTCAAGGGTTGGACGTACTAGTTTTCATGAATCGTCAACAATCTTCTACAGTCACATTTTGGAAATGCATTTTCAAAATCCAACCAAAAAAAAAACAGAAATAGTTTTATACTACTCCTAATTTTGTTCAATTTCTGGCAATTAGGGATTTTACATTTATTTGCGGAATTCGTCCAATTGAAATTTTGTTTTTTGGAGACAACGTATGTTTCCTTTTTTTCACCAAAATGCAGACAATATAGATATGCATACACACGGAATTCCGGGACCCACTTTTTTCGTGTCCTCTATTATAGTTATGTCAAGTTTGACTGTTCGATTTCGATTTTTTTCAAGAATACAATACTTGTCCTATAGTACCTACAGTGCTGTGTAAAACATTTGCAACTAATATCTAATATCATACATTCGTCATAGAAGATGTTGTAAAATATCAAATATTTTCATTGCGTTAGCTTTATTATTTATCCTGCTTACTAGAGGAAAGTCAAAAATCAAATAAACAAACAGCTTCAACGAATAAATTTTTTTTTACAAAAAAGTGCATGTTTTTGACTGTGCAAAACATTTGCAACTCACGCGAACGAGTGCCAACCGACGCATTTTGACGACGGTAAATAAGTTTACGTTGTGTGGTTCGTTCCTAACATTTTTCATAAAAATGGCGAAACAGTTCTAAAACTAAAACGAGAATTTTGAGTGACATAAAAAAAGGAATATCTCAGAAAAAAAGTTTGATCAAATATTCCATACATAAATAGACTGTGTGCGAATCACCTTGAGTGGAAAGGTGTTGTGTCACCATAGAGGACGAAGGCTTTACAGTAAATGAGCACAAGAACTTTGGAAAGTTATAAATTTAATTTGTAAGCAATTGGTGGTAGCGCTTTTAAGTTGTTGTTGTTTTTCACAAATTCAATGAAATTGACGGAATAAAGAATGGTCAAGTCTAATAAACTGACATTCTAGTATGAATAGTACAATAATAATAATAATTCCTTTTTTTAAGTCACTCAAAATTCTCGGTTTAGTTTCAAAAGAATACCTGTTTCCGCCACTTTTATCAAAATTGTTAGCTTGCAATGTTTGTTCGTTTTTTTGTCTCAAACGACTTAATTATTATGAACCGCAATAATGTACGGAACGAACTGTAGAATATTAAATAATCTTCAGCGCAAACAAAAACAAGAGAAATATATATTATACAACTTATTCTGTTGAAACAATATTAACGAGTGAAAATTTATTGAAACATTAATTGATAAGAAATATAAAAAGTATTTGATAAAACTATATTAGAGTGTGAACGCTACAGTAACATATTTCAATACTCCTCCTCGTTCACACAATATTACATTTCTCCCTAAAATAATTATGTTTTGTTACATTTAAAGGTTTAGTTAGTAGATCTGCAATCATTTCTTCAGTCGGGCGATATTCGCATTCGATAATCTTCTTCTTTGTCAAATCCCGAATCATCTTGTATTTTGTATCGATGTGCTTGGTTTTGTATGAAAACTTGCTGTCACGCACTAGCTCGATACAGCCTTGGTTATCTTCGAATATAGTAGTCGGTAAATTAATCTTTTCATGCATCTCTTCCAATAGTTGTCGTAGCCATTTTACTTCTTTTGCTGCCTCCGAAATTGATATAAACTCTGCTTCACAAGTTGATGATGCTACCATATTTTGTTTTTGACACGACCAGCTTATAGTTCCTCCATTAAGAAATATTATGCGCCCGCTGTTGGACTTTCTGTCTATTCGATCATCAGCCCATGTAGCATCGGCATAACCAAATAGTGATAGATCATTTGTTTGAATCTTGCTGAGCTTTAATTTCATTTCATGTGTAGTTTTAAGATATCTCACCACACGTTTAAGCTGGTTCCAATCTTCTGTAGTTGGGCTTGATACCCTTTGTGCCAAAATGCTGACACTCGCTGAAATGTCAGGTCTCGTGTTAACTGACAAATACAACAATCGTCCAATTAAGCTACGATATTTTGTGTTGTTTTCCAGTTGGGTTGATGGTACTGTTTTTCCGTAAGTAACTTCTAATGGTGTTCTAGCTTCCTTTGCATCTAACAAGCCAAAATCTGATGCAATCCTCATGATGTATTTTGATTGGCAAAGTTCAAAATTGCCATAAGAATCTTTGCTGACTTCCATTCCTAGATAATGTTTAATTTGCCCCAAATTTTGCATTACAAATTTCGCCTTGAGAATATTTTCGATCTCATTTAATTGATCCATTGTGAGACAAACCACTATGATATCATCCACATATACAATAATATAGCAGTAATTATTATCAATCCTTTTTGTGTACATGCATGGATCATTATAGCTCTGATGAAAGTTTCCTTGAATTAGCACATCATGTAATGCATTGTTCCACGATCTTGCTGCCTGCTTAAGTCCGTAAATGCTTTTTTTTAATAAACAAACTTTGGTTTCATTGATACTTTTGAATCCCTCTGGTTGTTTCATGTAAATAGTTTCACTTAACTTCCCATTCAGAAAGGCAGTCTTGGCATCCAAGTGATAAACAAGCATTTTTCTTTTCGCCGCTATCGAAAGCAAGGTTCTGAATGTAGTGTGTAACACAACAGGTGCAAAAACTTCATCGTAGTCTTCACCATATTTTTGTGAATAACCTTGTGCTACATACCTTGCTTTGTACCGCTGAATTTCACCACTTGCATTGGTTTTTATTTTAAAAACCCATTTACCTCCTATTGCTGTCTTTCCTTTTGGTAAATCGACAAGTTCCCAAGTCCCGTTTGATTCATGTGATTCAATCTCCTCCTGCATTGCAATGAGCCAATGTTCCTTATCTTCACTTTCGATTGCTTCAGAGTATGTCTTTGGCTCAATGAGTTCCTTCGTCATTAAGATTGCATTTTTCTTTAGTTTTAACTCATTTTCTAATCGCTTTGGAGGAACACCTTTGTTAACGCGCTGTGAGACTCGGTTAGGTTCATGCAATGCTTGCTTAGATCTTTCGTTTCCTGTTGACTGCTCAGTAAGTTCTTTGTTGCTAATTTGAATATCTTGTTCTTTATTCTGTATTATTGGCTTCACATTTAAAGCTTCCTTGTCGTAATTTTTAAATCTTCCAGTAGAACTCAATTCAACAAATCCTTCTTCCCTTTCTTCATTAATTTTGGTTATATTTGAACTACAAAATTTTACATCTCGACTAACTATGATCCTCTTTGTATTTGCATTGTAGCATCGATAAGCTTTTGATTGCTCGTCATATCCTAAGAAAATCATTTCAATACCAACGCTGTCAAGCTTTTGTTTTCTTTCTGTTGGTATATGAACAAAGCATTTTGATCCAAATATTTGAAATACGTTAGTACTTGGTTTTGATCCGTTCCATCTTTCATATGGTGTCATGTCCGTTGCTCTTGTGATGACACGATTTTGAATGAAGTTTGCCGTTGCTACTGCTTCACCCCAAAAACTAAATGGTAGATTTGCATCTATAAGCATGCATCGTGCCATTTCAATTAACGTCCGGTTTTTTCTTTCCGCTTTTCCATTTTGCTGGGGACTGTATGCTGCAGTTAGCTGAGTCTGTATCCCATTTGCCTTTAAAAAATCTTTCAAGCTCTTTCCCGTATATTCACCACCCCTATCTGAGCGAATGATTTTTGGTTTTCTAAAAAACTTCGTTTCACAAAACGCAACAAACTCCTTCAGCTTCTGTTCTACTTCTGATTTGTGTGCCAGCAGGCAAATTATGGTAAAACTTGAATAATCGTCAATGAATGTAACAATGTATCGTTTGCCACCGGGAGTTATTGTTTGCATAGGTCCACAAACATCCGTATGAACCAAATCTAATGGTGCTGAAGATTCTGATTTTGATTTCTTTGGAAATGGTGTTCTAGTTAATTTCCCTTTCATGCAAGTGTCGCAAGTTTCTTTAAGACCGCAATCGACTATCTGCAAGTCTTCAATTGTTCCCTTTGACTCCATGGTACGAATAGCTTCTGGATTTCGGTGCCCCATCTTTCGATGCCATGTATGTATGCATTTATCATTATGTTGTAAGGCACATATTTCATCTGGCTGACGTAAAACATACATATCACCAACTGCATCCGCAACACCTATTTGCTTGCCTTTATACTTGATCTCCCCAATGCGATTATCAAATTCAACACGCATACCGTGATTGGTAAGTCTTTTAACTGATAAAACGTTACCGACCAAGTTAGATACAAGCAGTACTTCTGTGATCATAGCTCTATGTACATCATTTCTCTCATTACAAAACTGTAAAAATCCAGTGCCGATTCCTTCCACTTGAGCTATTTCACCATTTGCCAATTTTATTGTACTCTTATACGACTCATCAATTTTTGTGAAAAACCGCTTGTCATTCACTGCATGTCTGGTCGCTCCTGAGTCTATTATCCATTCATACTTCTTCGCATGTCCAACTGTGAAGAGAAAATCTTGTCCATTATTTGGACTTAATGAACTACCTGTTGATGATTTCTCCTCAATGGAATTGACTTTATCAGCTGAGCTCTTCCTTTTGTCTTTAAACTTCTTTCCTAGCCATTCTTTGTATTTCGGACAGTTTTTCTTGAAATGATCTTGCTTTTTACAGAAAAAGCATATACTAACTTTTCCTATAACCTTTAGCACTGAATCACTAGCAGGTCCCTCTGAATGAAAATGTCGTTCATATTCAGCAATTACACGTTGTTGAACCAACGCATAAGTTACTTCTTCTTCTTTACGAGCCTCTAGTGTTGTAATTAATGCATCATAGCTGTCCGGTAAACTGCTTAGTAGCATTGCTGCACTCCATTTATCCGACAATGTCTCTTCTCCAATATCACGCAGTCGGGTGAATAAATCTTGCATTTTGTTGATGTGAGCTTTGACATCACCACCTTCTTCAAGTTTCAAAGAGCATATAGATCGCATTAGATATACTTTATTTGAAAGTGTATTTTTCTCGTGGTATTCTTTTAATGCATCCCATGTCTGCTTCGCTGTTCTTTTCGATCTAATAAGTGCCAGTTGATCGTCTTCAACCGACAAGCCAATTGTACCCCTAGCTTCATCGTCTAATTGATGCCATTGATTGATACATTCTTGATTTACGATTATTCCATCTTTTCCTTTTATTTCTTGAGGTCGTTGTCCTATTATCACCTTTTTCCACAGATTTTGTTTTAGTAACAATAGTTCCATTTTAAATTTCCAATTAGCGTAGTTTGTGTTGTTTAGTTTTGCAAACTTGGGAATTATACCTTCTGCCATTTTTTTTTAAAAAAATCTGTTTCGTTTCTCTGTTGTGATCTTGATTTCTTTAGTTGTTTCAACAAACTTTATTTATCTCTGTTTTTGTTTTAAATAAGTCTCATAATCTGTAGAATATTAAATAATCTTCAGCGCAAACAAAAACAAGAGAAATATATATTATACAACTTATTCTGTTGAAACAATATTAACGAGTGAAAATTTATTGAAACATTAATTGATAAGAAATATAAAAAGTATTTGATAAAACTATATTAGAGTGTGAACGCTACAGTAACATATTTCAATACGAACCACATAACGAAATCTTATTTACCGTCGTCAAAATGCGTCGGTTGGCTCTCGTTCGCCTGAGTTGCAAATGTTTTGCACAGTAAAAAACATTCACTTTTTTGGAAACAAAAATTGTACTCGTTGAAGCTGTTTGTGGATTTGATTTTTGACTTTCCTTTAGTAAGCATGATAAATAATAAAGCTCACGCAATGAAAATATTTGATATTTTACAACATCTTCAATGACGAATATATATTTTTTCAACTAGGTGATATTAGTTGCAAATGTTTTGCACAGCACTGTATGTATGTACATTATCGCAAGTAAAAATACACTTGTCAAAAAAATTAAGGGAACAAACAAAAATCACTTTTTTTTAGTGTTTTTTGAAGAGCTGTATCTCTGTGAAATGTCGTCGTATTGAGATAAAACGAAAAGCATTCTGAAGCTCTATATTTTTTGCATTGAGAAATTATAGCAAATGATGTCTCAGCTTTAACCTATGTTAGTTTCATCAAAATCGGTCAAGAAACAACGAAGATGACATTTAAATGAACCACCCTGTGTTGAAAATATGTCTTTCTTCATAACTCTATCTCAGCTATAACCTCTGTCAGTTTCATCGAAATCGGTCAAGAAACAACGAAGATGACATTTTTATGAAACACCTTTTTATGAGCAACAACAAAACATTTTTTGTATCCGACCATGTACTTAAATAAACCCATCCACCATGGTACCCAATCTCTCTAGATTCCTAATGAGCAAATCACTTGATTGTTGCCATTTTAAAAGCCCAGCGAAAAAATACGACGGTCAACTGGTTTGCTGACATCAATCACCTCGAAGATTGTGTTGTGAGGATGTGTGCAGCGGATATGTCTTTCAGAAGATTTTGTTTGCCAGGATGTGCCGCAGCGGAGATTATGCTTTCAGAAGATTTTGTTAGCGGGGATGTGTCACTGTGGAGATTTGGTTTTGTGATGATTTTGCTTGCGAAGATGTGTCGTGCGGAGATTTTGTTTGTAAGGATTAGTCGGGTTCCCATACTAAACTACTTTAACATTAAACTAAACCGTCTAAAATTTTACGCCGATTACATTAACTTACATTTCTAAAGTCGATCAATTGCGATATAAGTGTGCCGTCAGTTCTTTGAAATTCTAATGTAACTAGGTCGTCGCTTACATTCGATGTAATTGTTTCTTGTATAACTTCTCCGCCCTGAAAAAAAAATTAAAATTTAATTAAAATTAATTTTTGACATTTACATACATAAATTATAAAACCATTAAATGCTTCAAATAATAAATAAAAATAAACTAATTATGAAGTTCTAACCTTACAAACTTACTTGCTACTTAACCTTATATGGGCTGCTACGGCATATTCATAGCTTATCATTGCTGCAAAATATATTTGTGTCGGTAGCCATCGACTCAAGTTATGCGTCTTAGAAAGGTACGACAGCATCTAACTGATGAGCCCAACTATCGTGCCAGGGCGAAAGGCATTGGACTAAAGTTCGCAAAAAATCTTCCATTTGAATTTAATTCAATACAGTCCACTAAAACAACAACAAAAATAATTTTTTTTTTGTTTTTGTTATTCTTATTCTTCGCCAGACCACGGGCATATACAACAACAACATACATTTTTGGGTGTCTGAATTTAACCAAATTCCCCTGGAAAAGTATAATTTGCAGCATATCATTCCTGCAAAATATATTTGGGTCGGTAGCCATCGACTAAAATTAGGCGTCTTAGAAAGGTACGACATCATCTAACTGATGAGCCCAACTGTCGTACCTGAGCCGAACGCATTGGACTAAAGGTCGCAAAAAATCTTCAATTTTATTGTTTTGTTATATCTTTACGTCACCAAAAGTAATCATTTGCGACTTTGATCGCACGTTTGGGACAGTCCGCATATGCTCGCAAACAGTTTGCGGACCATATGCGACACTCACATCGTATATAAATTAGAGACTTTTTTTAGCATATCGTGTAAACACCCTCGCATTTGCATATGCGAGCATTTGCAACCGTCCCAAGCATATGCGATGGCATGAAAATAGAACATTATACGGGTAGCACAGTCGATAAAAATAAAATAAGTTGAGATTGTGAAGAGCTGCGGAATACAAAAAAGAATATAATTGGAATTATTTATTTTAGTCGCTCCTTACATGGACCATCCAATTATCTTAACAACAATATTTGTTGTATTTATTGGACATCATTTTTTTTCATGTTCTTCATTTTTTCTATCATATCCAGGGCCAAAATAGAAATAGCAGCCCACTTTTAATATTCGGGACGAGCTAGTCGGTAATCACAAC
Source organism: Epistrophella euchroma (assembly GCA_947049315.1). Taxonomy (NCBI): domain Eukaryota; kingdom Metazoa; phylum Arthropoda; class Insecta; order Diptera; family Syrphidae; genus Epistrophella; species Epistrophella euchroma. Next base: position 64,543,588 of record OX346245.1, read on the forward strand.
CACAAAACCTACAAAAGGTTTCAAAAAATTATGTAATGTTCGCAAACCTGCATATGACTGCAAATGGGTGATATGCGGATATTACAGCATATCGTCTGAACACGTCGCATATAGACCTCAAAATATGCGATCACATTTGCGAACACATGATATGCGAGTACATTGATCGGAAATGCATTTGCGACTTTTGGGTACAGGTTTTGCATATCATGTGAGCACCTCTATATGCAAGTTTGCGGCTTTAAATAAAATAAATAAATTTGATGGCACAACAGCTCATTAAGAACTAGGGCCTAGTGACTTACAACTCTCAACCATTCCTGTGTGCGTGTCTGCAGGAATGGAGGGGACCTACAGTTTATTGCCGAATCCGAACGGCTAACGAGCAGCACTTTTCTGTGACAGGAGATACTCTTGGAGGATTTGTCAATTCCTCGCAAGAGGCAGTAGCCGTTTTTTCTTTTAAATAAATAGGTGGCGAGGCTGGGGATCGAACCCTAGACCTCCGATATGACAGTCCATCGCTCTAACCATCACGCCGCGGCTACTGATCTGAATATAAAATGTGCGACACATTTGCGACTTACACGTCCCATACGTATGCTACTTTTTATATGCCGTCTGTTCGTAGCTTGAGGCCACTCTGGTTTTTATGATCTCAATTTTTCAAAGCCAAAATAACTTTTAAAAAAAACTGCAAGCTACCAGCTAACATTGTATTTGTGGTGTACCAGAAGATATATATATGTCTATCTGTAAAATTAATAAATAAAAAAAAATATTCAATTTAAAGATTTTTGTGGCCTTTCCAATGCGTTTCGCCTAGGCACGACAGTTGGGCTCATCAGCTAGATGCTGTCGTACCTTTCTAAGACGTAATATTTTGGTCTATGGCTACCGACTTTTAATTTGCAGTGCATATACTACGCTGTAGATTTTATTAAGAGTCGGTAGTCATCGACCAAAATATTGCGTCCTAGAAAGGAACAACAGCATCTAACTGATGAGCCCACCTGTCATGCCTGGGCGAATCTTTAAATTGAATTTCATTCAATACAGTCCACTAAAACAAAAACAAAAATAGCTCTTTTCATTTGTTTTCCTTCTTCTTAAAAAAAAATATTTTGCCCATTAGAAAGTAAAAATGATCAAAATCGTCTTTCTAAAAAAGAATTTTATGAAATTTGCAATGTTTTTGGAATATTGTGAAAAAAAATGTAGTAGCAAATGTAGATTCCTTATAAATGAGAGACTTCTCTTTACAAAAGAATATTAATATTTATTAAGTCTTTCTCAAAGAACACGAGAAAAAAATTTAATTTTTTTTTAGTCCATGTGCTTTGGAAAAATGTTTTTGACCCTAGAGTACATATGGGGTGCGAAAAATAAATTTCAATAACTTTTAAAATAAAAGTAAACTAGTATTGAGTGAGTTCAGTTTTTTTTTTTTTCATTATTATACTTTACTTAGGAAAGATGTTTAGTACCTTTCATGTCTTAGATCTGAAGATATCATGATCACAGGCGTTTTATATACCCCATATGATTAATGTAATATTTTTTGTTAACTTATAAGAAAAGAAAGTTGTTATTTTTGAAACTGGCAACATCAAAAAGGATACCAAAACCCAGAGAAGACCAACGATGTAAAAAAAAAGAAAACAGTTTTCACCCACAACATTGCCTTAAACGTCTGCTTTCATAATCAACAAAAAATTTGAAGGTTTTGGTTTTTAAAAAGTCCTTGTCTGGGTATTTTCAAGCAGCTTACAGCCGAATCACTTCACTTCCTTCTTACTTTATAGTGTGTCCATCATTATAAATGAGAGAGGAATACCTCACATATTGATTGAGAAATATAATAGTAATAAATAATGTAAATTAATTTTATATAAGTTTTATTTAAATCTGCATGTATTTTTAACCAAAAGTTACTGGGGTGTTTAGGAACCTCATACTCATATGGGTTGATGTCTTTACTCTAGAGATCAAAAATAACTGTCAACCATTTATTTTCAATAAGTTTCTGTCTGAGTGATATTTAATTCGGAATTTTTTTTTTTGGTCTTGGTCTGAGATTTATTTTTAAATAATATTTTTTTAGGTCTTTGAATAGATTTATCATTTAATTTGAAAAATAGCTCTTATCTATTGACTTTTTTTTATAAAAAATAAAGGTAAACGATCAACCTTTAACCATTTTCATAGAAAATAAATCAAAAATGGCTAATATGGTACATCATATTATTTTTCTCCTTCGAGAGGAGCACCTGCTTCTCATTTGTGAGCAAGCTCAGTTGGTTGCTCAACAATGAAGGAAATAGCGTTTTATCACTAAAATACATGTTTTTTAATATAAATGACTTTTTTAATATAAATGATCCCCCTCGCCGGTTTTTCACTTTGATGTGGTGAGGGGGCTTACGTTTGACCCTCCGGCAATCCAGCTGCAGTGTCAAACAACCAAGAAAAAACCAAGCAGAGATGTCTATCTAAACAAAAATGAAAATGAATATGGAAAAAGTTAATTTAAATGATAAAAATGGAGTGGGGATATACACTCAAGTGTCGGCAGAGGTCACGGCTGTCGGCGAGGGCTTGGCTTCGAAAGAGGCAGTGTCACAATTAAAAGATAACAACAATTCGATAACATCAACAAAAACAAAAGAAAAAACAAAAACCTGGCAGTGCCCGTTGCCAAAATTACTGTGACTCCCAATAGAGGTTCTGGTGGATGTGAACCAGCCGCAGTCTGCGTGGATGGCCCATGGTTTACCAAGACCTTGATGGTTACCATCTCCGAAGATCGATGCCCATCAACTGAAGGGCCAAAACCGATTCAGGAAAAACTGGTGCATCCGAAAAAGCAGAATAAGGCTAGGGATCAGAATCCAGATCTCAAAAGGATCGAAAATGCTAAGAGAGCCGTACGAAGGTATGGCCAGGGCGACACGAAAGAACTTAATCTCAGGGACTGGAAGCGTTTGAGCTGGGCTCGAAAGCTTCTTGCCAAGATTGTGAACAAGAGCGAGCCAACAGTCAAACCTAAACCGGCTAATACAAGTACGAACAGAGACAAATCGATAGACCAAGCTACCTCCTCCTCCTCTTCCAAATTGACTAGCAACCCAATAGTGAGACCGACTAAACATCCAAGACACTTAAGGGTCCAACAGATGGACACAAGCAGTCAAAAAAATAGGGGTAGGCATAATGAATCGACAACCCCTCTAAAGCCCGATAGCAAGAAGCCTAAGACGGCTCCCAGCGCAGGTACGCTAGCGGATATGATAGCTGAGAAGCTTCAGATGGCAGTTATCAATGAAGGGAGCTCCGAAAAGCGGCTAACCAAAGAGCAATGGTCTCAAGTGGAAGTAAAGCTTCTCGAGTTTGTGAACACCGAGATTCTTGCCTCCACAGGTTTTGTGCCAACATTCGGGCCGCTGTCGACGATAAAAGGGTTCAAGATACTCTCCTGCGGTGATGAGCCCACTCTTCTGAAATGGCTTCAAGCCAAGATAGGAGACATGACTTTAAAAGTTGCCACCAAGAATAGCCTCCCCACTGGCCTCAAGTCCGGATAAATGAGCTGGGCCTATGCATAGAGAAGGGAATGTTGGAAAACTTCCTAAGGGCACAGAATTCCAACCTTCATAGTGCAAACTGGCAGGTGGTGAAGATGGAAGCGCCCAAAAAAACGGCCCAGGAAGCCATAGTCATGCTGAATGATGAAACGATTGCAATGCTTCCACCCAGGGGGTTCAAGATAAGATTGGGCATTCATGAGGTCAAGGTGCGACCAATAAGGGTAGCCAACAAACGTAAAAATGATGATGAAAGTGCTACAATTTAACATCTAGCACAGTAAGTTGGCCTCTGCCACCTTGATCTCACTCTTGTCAAAAGAGAACATCGACATAGCCTTGATTCAGTAACCCTGGATTAACAGCGGCAAGATCTAGGGTCTCAAGTCCAAAGATTATAATCTATATTTTAATAAAGGGCCTACAGAAGGTAACTATCATGCATGTATAGTGGCGAAAAAAATCATAAACCTTTTTCCTCTTATCTTCCGACAGTAGCGCAGACATGACGACTGTGAAGTGAAAGAAAAGGGGCCCCGCCCCTGATCTTAGCCACCGTATATATGCCAGGCGACGAACCGGGCCCTCCGCCATCAACTGCTTTTGATGACTTGGTAACTGCAACAGGTAAGAACGGTTGGGATCTCCTAGAAAAATATGTTGATCCTAAACAGAGGTAATGAACCAACCTTCGTTACCAGAAGTAGAAAAGAAGTGCTCGATGTGACGCTTTCTACTAACACTGATTCCATTGTAATCAGTAATTGGAAAGTCGCAAGCAATGTTACATTCTCAGACCATAGAATGATAAAATTCGAAATAGACCACGAGATATCGAATCCAAAGCCCTATAGAAACCCCAGAAAAGCAAACTGGGAAGCCTTCAATTTAATATTGGCCTCATCTTTGGGCCATTATGAAAATAGGACTTTAGTTAACTGCTCAGACATTGACAAACATGTAAATGAACTTACCTCAGCCATTCTCAATGCTTACGAAAGATCTTGCCCCACTTTCAAAGGAAAAGCTAAAGCTAACCCCGTATGATGGTCCAAAGAGCTGACTACACTTAGGAAAAAATCAAGGAGGCTTTTCAATAGAGCTAAACATAGTAATGAACCAGCTGATTGGGATCTCCTCAAAATCAGCAAAAATGAATACAAAAATCGAACAACCTATGCAAAAAGAGCAGCCTGGCGTAAATTTTGTAAAGACATTGAGTCTACAAATGATGCTGCGAGGCTCAGAAAAGTCATGTCGAAGGTCTACACTCCTCCTGGCTTCCTAAAAAGACCGGATGGAACCTGGACAGACTCCTGCTCTGAAACTTTGGAACTACTTATGTCCACTCACTTCCCGGGATGTACGACCGATATATCTCCTTCGGATAGAGGCTCTAACATAAGGGTTACTTCTAATATTGGAAACCAAGTCGTAGACAGACATCTACACCCCCCAAACAAAGTCAGGAACCTCCTAAAAGTGCCTCAACAGAAACTATTGTTAAACTCGGTCACCTATGGAGCCTACAGGACTGGAATAATAGATTAATCAAGCTTGAATCTGCCAATGATGACTACTTTTGCCTCAAGAACACTCCCTCCTTTGCCAACGAATCCTGGGTAAAGTCCTATTTTGGGCGTAGATTCTCCATTCTTCTAACTGAATGTCGTCGGATTTCACCTAGATGTTTCAAAATCCAGTTTCCTTCAAGATACGGCTGGTTATTCCATCAACCTTCTGGATCATCTCAACTCGAAAACATGACGCTGTTCAAGTGGAAGAGAAATCTCACTAAATTTAAGTCTAATTTTCAAACAAAGTCCAATCCACCCCTCAAGCGAAAATCCCCTCTGCTTCCTGATAAGCCCCCTGCTAAGCGTGGTTCTTTTAACTTCCCAAATCCAGACCACACAAACATCAACAATTCCATACCCTTGTCTCCTTACCTCAACAATCCAATTTCCTTAACAAAAAACAAACCCTTTAATTTTTCAAGACCCGATACAAACTGGAGCTACAAGACCAACATTTTCCCTAGTTTTACCCACCCCTCCATTTCACAAAAATTCCCTAATGCCCCCACTACCTCCAAACTTAAAGGTCAACGAGTTTCCTTTAATCTTACTCCTACTATCTTCCCTCCTCCAACCCAATCAACCCAAACAAATTTATTTCCACATTTTGACCTAAGTTCTGGAGCCAAGTATCCAAATTTTCAGCGCTCCCATACTCTTAACCCCTCCCCAACGTCTGTCTCTAATACAACTCCTAATACTGCACCTAGCAACATAGCCTCTCAAACAACCCCTGGTCACAAATCTTCTCTAATGTCCACTCCTTCTGATTTCGTTTCTTCTCCACCAATACCCACTCAATCTTTTATCGATCCCCTTCTACCCCCTACAGTCAAATTGACACAGCAAACACTCGACTCTAGTGAATGTCGCTATGCTCTCTCCAAGCTAAGAGATAAGAAAACTTACGAGAACATTCGCATTTTCTTAGCTTATCTCCACGACAAATCAGATTCTGTCTGTTATGAAGGTAAAACGAACACGAGTGTAATGGTCTCCATCCAACAGGAAGGTCTTCCTACTGACGTTAGCAGCCTCAAAAACCTCTATATTAAATACCATGAATTTTTAAATATGTCTCCGCAAAAAGTAGAGAATGATCTCGTTGCTTTCGGAAAGTATATTCATTCCAAGCGGATATCATACCTACAGCGTACCAGAGCCGACCATGACAGGTTTTTTCGTTCCTAATATATCCCAAACTTCCTCTACACCTTCCCATCAAAATCTCCCCCTCACCCTCTATTATCAGAATGTAAGAGGTCTTCGTTCGAAAACTAAGGCAGTTTTGCAACAAACTCATGCTTTACCTTTTGAAATTTATGCTCTGACTGAAACGAATCTGACCCCCAGCATCAATAACCAAGAATTGTTTCCATCCTCTTTTAATGTATACCGTGATGATGATCTTAATCATCCTACTGATACTCCTTGTCGTGGCGTGCTACTAGCTGTCCAAAACTCAATTGACTCATCCCTCATCGCAATATCTTCTCCCCCGTATCTAGACTACGTTTCAATAAAATTAACATTACCCCGTAAGTCGCTTTACGTTATCTGTTGTTATATACTGCCATCACAACCCATTGAATCATATGAACTCGCCATTAATGCAATTGATCACGTTTTAGAAATATGTGACTCTCATGATGAAATCTTACTTTTCGGTGACTTTAACCTTCCTCATCTCAAATGGATTTCATCAGATGATGAATCTTTTTTTTGTTGCCTCTAACCCCTCCTCTGCTAAGGAATGCCTTTTCCTAGATCGCTTAGCAGATTCAAGCCTCTGTCAAGTTAATGGGGTCCCAAATCACATGGGTAGGCATCTCGATCTTATTTTCACAACGGATTCTATTAACTCGTCAGTCTCATTGAGTCAACTTTCTTTATCTACCATTGATAACTACCATCCTCCCCTTCTTCTCTCATTTGTCCACAATTCCCCTCTAATATGCACTCCCTCGGCAGATATATCGTCTTACGATTTCCATAAAGCTAACTTCCGCCTAATTAATCAATACCTCCACGAAGTTTCCTTCAACTTTGATAACCTATCAGTAAAAGATGCTTTAGAAATATTTTACAAAGAAATTTTGTATTCTATTTCTCTATACGTTCCATTCTCTCGTCACAAAACGTCGACTACCTCTCCCCCTTGGTATAATCGAAGGCTCCGCTCTCTGAGAAACAAAAGAAATAAATTATGGTCAACCTTTCTTCGCACTCGATCTCCTACTGATTACTCTAACTATTATGGTACGTATCTCCAATTTAGGGAGCTTTACAGCTCTTTATACCAACGTTATATAATTGTGACACAAACCAACCTTATTAACGATCCGAAGTCCTTTTTTCAATTTGTTAATTATAAAAGAAAATCCGATGGCTACCCAACCGTTCTCTCTTTCAACAATGAAACATCCAATGATCCACACACTGTCGCCAACTTTTTTGCCTCGTTTTTCAAACAATCTTTCACAGATGACACTTTTGTACCCGACTCTGCTTATTTTAATTATTTACCAAATTACTCTCTTGGACCTTTTCTTCCTCGCACTATCGACCCATTTCTTGTGGAGAATAAATTAAATCATCTTAATGATGAATTCTCTCCAGGTCCCGATGGACTCCCAGCTATTCTCTTAAAGAAATGTTCTTCATCGCTTTCTCTTCCTCTCTCAAAAATCTTTAGTCTATCCCTAACTCAAGGAGAATTCCCCGAAGTATGGAAAACTTCTTTTATAATACCAATACACAAAAAGGGTCCGAAAGGTGATGTTAATAATTATCGTCCAATTGCCAAACTCTCATGTATACCCAAACTCTTCGAAAGCATATTGTATGAAATTTTGAGCTTTCACTGTAAGTCTTTCATCTCCCCTAGACAACATGGATTTCTCAAAGGTAGATCAACAACCAATAATCTTGTTGAATTTGTGTCTTTTATCCTATCAGCCTTAGAGCAGGGCAAGGAAGTCGATGTCATATCCACCGATTTTAGTAAAGCCTTCGATAAAATCTCACATAGACTTATACTTTTTAAACTATCCACTCTCGGTTTTGAACCCATTCTACTGAGATGGATTTCTTCTTATTTGGAAAACCGTTACTACAGTGTCTGCTTTAGATCTACATCCTCTTGCCCTTTCTTAGCCACGTCTGGAGTCCCTCAAGGCAGCCACTTAGGCCCTCTTCTTTTTATTCTTACTGTTAACGATATTGAAATGGTCATTAAACATTCGCATATTTCTCTCTACGCCGACGATACCAAATTCTTCAAGACCATTTCCTCTACACAGGATTCTGCTCTCATCCAACACGATCTCGATAATTTTTCAGTTTGGTGTCTCAAAAACTGCTTAGATTTAAATATTACCAAATGCCATTCGATCACTTTTTCTCGTAAACGTTTCAAATCTTCACCCCGTCCTTATCTTCTTCATAATAAGCACCTATCTATCGTCGAATCGATACGTGACCTTGGTATAATATGTGATCAAGAGTTTAACTTCATCTCCCATTATGACGACATAATTCTTAAGGCCAACTCTGCACTTGGCTTCGTTAAACGATGGTCCAAGGAATTCTCCAACCCATACGTGACCCGATCCCTCTTTATAACCTTTGTTCGTCCTCTGCTCGAATACGCCTGTCAAGTATGGTCCCCTTACCAACAAATTCACATCGCTAGAATCGAGAGTATCCAACGTCGATTCCTTCATTTCGCTCTTAGAGGTCTGTCCTGGAATAATCCCTTAATCCTGCCTCCCTATCAAGACCGCCTTAAACTAATAAACCTAAATTCCCTAGAAGAACGAAGAAAAATTCATGAAATTCTCTTCATTCATAGACTACTTACAGGTTCTGTTGACTGCATTACTCTTTACAACTCTATCCTCTTTAATACCAATCCTCATAACATACGAAATCCCCCTCTCTTTTATATACCCACCCACCGTACATCTTACGGCTCTAATGCTACGGAGTGTTAACTCATACACTAATAACTTCGATTTTAACCTAAGCACCCTTTGCCTAAAATCCCGTCTCCTGAATCAACCTCCTCACTAACCACAAAGCTTAGCTATAAGTTTCTTAGTTTTTAAGTTAGTCTAAGCATTAGCTTGTAATTAAGCCAAATAAATGGGGGTTTTGCCCCCACTAAAACTAAAACTAAAACTAAAAAGGTAACTTGGGCCATTGACTCCTTCTCAGCATACAAATCGGAAGGGCCTGATGGAATTATTCCAATTATGATCCAATGCTCTAAAGATACAATTGTTCCAATTCTTAACATCTTGTTGTCTTAACATCACCTACATTCCCGCCAATTGGAGAGAAGTCAAAGTTGGAAAGCCAACTCATACTGAACCGAAAGATTTCAGGCCAATAAGCCTATCGTCCTTTCTCCTTAAGACCTTAGAAAGACTAATTGAAACACACATTCGCCTAAAGCTAAGTGATGGTGTACTCTCGCAGGCCCAACATGCATATATGAAGGGCAAATCTGTTGAGACAGCGCTTCACGAAGTATTGGGCATAATTGAAAGATCAATCCATTTCAAGGAATTCACCCTAGTGGCATTCCTTGACATAGAAGGGGCCTTTAATAACGTTGATAATATTGCAATTCGGCGAGCCCTAAACTCCATCAGCATTGATCCGACACTGGTAAACTGGATTGACTCCATGCTTCAAACTAGACTTGTAAACGCAGAAATGTGGGATAATAAGTTAAAAGTCAAGACATACAGAGGTACTCCACAGGGTGGAGTCTTATCCCCCCTGCTTTGGCTTCTCGTCGTTAACCAGATCTTAATTAAACTAAATTCGAGCGGCGTAAAGGTTGTAGCATATGCCGACGATATAGTGCTGATGGCTTCGGGGAAATTTGTCCACACACTAAGCGGGCTCCTACAATCGGCCCTTGACAAGCTCACTATTTAGGCCAAAAACTGTGGTCTTGACGTAAACCCACTAAAGACAGAACTGAGGCCTCATCACGTAAAATGAAAACGATTGGACGATATCGTTTTCACTACTGCTATCTCTATCATATCTGTACAGAAAAATAAAGATAGCTATATTCAAAACGATATCGTTCGATCGTTTTGGTTTTACGTGATGAGGCCCCTGGTTTTGTTTACAAGGAAACACAATATTCCCAGCATAGACCCGCCAACCATTAACGGTGTACCACTTCAGGTTTCGGGCACAGCCAAATATCTTGGGGTGATACTAGATCGTAAACTAAACTGGAAAGAAAACATTAAGGAAAGAAAGAAAAAGGCCTCAATAGCATTCTACACTGGCAGCAGAATTGTTGGCAAAAGTTGGGGACCCAGCCCTAGAACCATTCATTGGATGTACACAGCCCAAATAAGGCCAATCTTAACGTACGCTTGCTTGGTCTGGTGGCCAGCTTTATGTAAGGAAACCACTCTTAAAACCATGACAAAAATTCAAAGACTAGAATGTATTGGTACCACCAGTACCATTAGAACTACACCAACCGCAGCCCTAGAAACATTCCTCTCACTAGCCCCACTCGATCTGTTTACGAAAGAGAAAGCGGCCAAAAGTGCTTTAAGACTTAAGCAGTGCAGTAATTGGAAAAGGGGCCATTACGGTCATAGAACTATAACGAACTTCACTGACATAAATATGCAAACGGACTACATTTCAACACACATAGATTTTAACCCAGTGGCTCTAATAGATCTAGATAAGAAAACAGGGTCATAAATGCAAATCATGTGTCGGTATTCACGGACGGATCTAAGACAAATGAAGGGGTAGGGTCAGGCATCTATTCAGATAATCCACCCATAAACAGATCAGTAAAGCTGCCAAACTTTTGCAGTGTCTTCCAAGCGGAAGTACTAGCCGTTTGTGAAGCTGCAAAACATCTTGCCACATATGAAGTAGTTAATAGATATATTGACATCTTCATAGATAGCCAGGCGGCTATTAAAGCCATTACCTCAATCGCCACAAAGCCAAAGCTGGTAGAACGCTGCCGCAATGACCTGAGGTCTCTCAATACAACAAACACAGTTACCCTTTGTTGGGTCCCAGGACACTGTGGTATATTTGGGAACGAAATGGCGGATGAACTGGCCAAGAACGGGTCATCTCTTGATCCAAGCCAAACCGAATCTTCGGTACTCATACCACTGGAGCAAGAAAAGAATAATATCCACCAGAATTTTCTTACAGCCGCAAATGATAGGTGGTCAACACTTGACACTTGTCGGGTTTCAAGGAATCTGTGGCCGAATATTAAAAAAAAAAAAAACAGAATACCTCGGAGAATACTTCCTCGACGAATTGGGCGACATTTCAAACTTGCCTATCAAAAACATCCTGAAATTCATCCAGAATTCAGGATGGTTAAGGGAGGCTCCTTAAACCTAAACTTCCACCCACTCCACTCGTTACCCCTCCTCGCCTATAACCACACCTACCTTACCTACAACCTAAATCCTGGGGAGCGCAATGGATCCAATGAGATCCGAGTGAGATGGCGCGGTTTTGCCGAATCATCACCCCTTCCAACCTAACCTAATATAAATGATGATTATTTAATTATACCTATTCTCAAACACATTAAACTTGGTGATCTATTTGATAGGACACGAGACATACCAACAGAATAGACCGAGAGCCCACAGCAATTTGTGGGTGTGAATGATAGCAAAAATTCAATGATGCCATAAGATAGGTCTTTAATTTTTATTTGCAAATATGCAAGTCTTGAAAGCCGTAGTTGGGGTAATAACTACTTTCTGGGCTACTGCCTCTAAGAAGTGACAAATCCTTCAAGAGTATCTCTTGTCATAGAAAAGTGCCGCTCACCTTAGCCGTTCGGATTCGGCAATAAACTCTAGGTCCCTTCCATTCCTGCAGACACGAACACAGGAATAGTTGAGAGTTGTAAGTCACTAAGCCCTGGTTCTTCATGAGGCGTTGTGTCACCAAATTTTATTATTTTCTTTATTACCCACTCTCTTTTGTGAACTCCCCGCAAACTTCTTTGGATATTAAAATTTTGTATACTTATTCCTTTTTCAAAAAATAATGAAAATTTTGTCAATTTTTTGTTAGAATCCAACCAGTCAAACATCAAAACACATACTTGCATTCAAATGTTAATTTTCTTATTGAATGTAAACACAGCTTGATAGAAAACAACAGACATTTTTGTAAAAATTCTTTCTTTGCGTTTGATTTACACAAACCATTTTGTTTACATTTTTTGTAGAGTCGATGTGTTTTATTAAAAAATCGATACTGAAATATCGGTGTTTTTACTCTCAATAACGAATTTCGGTAACATCGATTGACATCATCGCTCATCATCAGTTGTTAAACCATAAACGTCAATGTTCCACCACAAAAAGTCTTGAAATTTTCATTAATGCTTTCGTTAATTCACCTACATTTCTACTCCCTTCACCCATTCTGTCAAAAAGACGAAATAACCGAAAAAATGAATGGTGTAATCTTTGCTATAAATTTGTCTTTCTTGAGAGGGTATTGACAACTGTTAAGCTGCTTCCCACGCACCGCCTATATTTAAGATAGTAAACTTAGAAGGAAATAAAATATTTCTCGATTTGACGTTCAATGCATTTTCCATAAGAGAAAACTAAAAAAAGGTCTGAAAAACTGTTCTTTTCCTAATTTGTTTTATATAAACGAGTATTCGTATTATAATTGCAATTAAACAAAAATTAAATGTACGACTGGGTCGCACGAACTTGCTCTAGTTGTAAAAGTTTTCTTCGAATTTTAAAGATTGAGTGTAATATAAAACACATACTTAATCTATATAAAAATAGCCTTAAATAAATTTTGTGGTACCATTTTCCCAAAAAGTATTTGACCGATTTCGATAAATTTTATGTGGTTGGAAAGCCACTATTGTGGAGATGTGCAGAATATATTTGAGACACGCATCCATTTAAAAAATTGAAGATTGAAAATTTCAATGTGGAAAAAAAGCATAAAACACGTTCTTTAAATTGATAAAACGAATACTTAAAATGTTTTAATCTCAGAATGAAGGAATGAAAAAATATGAATTTATGCTGAAAAATTTTTAAAATCGTTGGAGAGGTTTTTTTAAAAAAAAATTTTTTTATATATAAAATTTCTTCAAATTTTTTAGAAAAAAAAAATTGGTATGTCATTTTTAAAGAATATAATATGTAATATACAACTAAAACTAAAATATCAAACAAATTCATCAACCCGTTTTCAAAAAAATGAATTTTTCAAAAAATATTTGTATGTATGAATAATACATTCACACGTGATAGGACCTCCTAAGTAAAAATTTTGATGAAAATCTGTAAAGCGGTTAACGAGAAAATCGAAAATAAAAAAAAACCGTTTTATGGCAGGTACCGTAAATAACGGTTTTTTGCAATTTTTTTTCACCATCTATATATACCACTACTAGTACACACAAAAACTTAAAAAAAAATCGTTAGAGCCGTTTTTGAAATAAAAAACTTTTTTTAAAATGGTCCTATGACAAGTGCCGTTATTTTTTGAGCTCAAAAAAAATCTCGATTTCCCCTCTAGGGAATCACCCAAAAATCTTATGCTCCAAGTTTGAAGAAAATCGCTTCAGCGGTTTAGGCTGTAGGCCGAGGTACAGACAGACATACAGAGAGACGGAGTTGCGGGACCCACTTTTTTCGTGTTCTCTATCATCGTAATGTCATATTTGATTGTTATCTCGAGTTTGATTTTTTTTACGAATCCAAAACTTGCACTTAGTACCTACATATATCGGAAGTAAAACATGTGAGTTTGTAAATCAAGCGTAAAAAGTATCGAAAGTGGTTACTAAAATGTTTATTTTTTGGATAAAAGAAGTAACCAAATCAACATTACAATCAAAAGCAATAACAACAGTATTTGACTACGAAAAAAGCAGGACAAGGGCGTAGCCAGTATTATTCAAAATATGATTTTTTTTATTTTCTATTGTGTAAAATTTGTTTGAGTTTAGAAGAAACAAACTATTGGCAGATAAGAAGAAATTATTTTTTAAGGTGAAAACGCTTTTTTGTCGTAAAGTAATGTTTTTTTTTTTTTTAATTTTTACAATTTAAAAGTCGCCAGAGATGCGAAAGATAGTCTGATCAAAAACAAGGCATCTCTAAGCATGTTTCCCTTTTTCACCTTTTTGTAAAGTCTTTAGGTTAAGTCTAGAAGCCTTAAAAGCAAAAACAAAACATCAACAACGTTAGTAAAATTTTTAGTGAACTATAAATGTGTTAGGAAACGCATAGTTCATATTTAAATGCAAATACCTACACACATTTTAAAAACATAAAATTAATATTAATGACACGGCACTAGCTATCAGGACCTCCTGCCGATAAAGATGTTTAATTTAATGGAGGGTTTTGATTTTACTTAGATATAGTTAAAACTAATATAAAGTTAAATTTGATTTTCTAATTTGATTAAAGCAAATATATTAAAAACGTCTAAAATATTTTGTTCAGAAGGAACAGTTAGGAGATTTATCAGACTGTTTGAGCTGACTTTTTGATATGCCTCTTTGACATGCTCGCAATCGATGGTTAGATGATTCATGGTGAGGGGAAAGTTGTTGTTGCAGAGGTGGCAGAGTGATTGTTGTTTTTTAGTTATGTAGTGGCTGTGGGTGATGTTGCAGTGGTAAAAAGTTTTTTTTAGCTTGTGGGTTGATTATGGAGTTATGGTGGATATATTCCTTTCCAATTACTTATTTTGAGTTTATTAGCTGTGTGTAGAAGGGTCTTTTTTTGCATCTTTTTTATTAAAGATGTTGAATCGTATGAGTTCAACTAAGGGCGGCTTTTGCAGTTTTATCTCATTTCCGTATAGTCCTCTACAACCTGGGACCCATATTATTTTCAAGTTTTTATTTCTGATTATTTAGTCCTTTAGAAGTTCGATTATTTCGGTTTTGTTGTTAAGATTTTTTATTGCTGTTATAGTGGATAAGCTATCTGAGAAGATTGCTGTCTTTTGTTATTTGTCTTCATTGTAGCTATGTGAACAGCGAAAGCTTCCGCAGTGAAGATGGAGGTGGATTCAGCTAACATATTCATTTTTGGAGGCATCTGTATAAAGGAGGTCCCATTTATTTTTTTTTTAATTTGTTACCGTCTCAAAGAACTTTTCGGTAGATCTCGTTGCTTGTAGTGGCTTTTGGGAGTCTTTGTAAAGGGCCCGACCCATAGAATCCGTCGAATGCGTTGCGGCAACAGATCCGTTGACATTGACTTATGCAACGGATAGGGGTGACCCAATGGATACGTTGCGTTGTTTTGACAGCTTAATTCAAATTACTAAGTGCGTTCGATTTTTCGAACCTATTGCGCACTGAGGATGGTCAGCGCATTTCATAGAACTTAAAAGCTTTATTTTATATCTGTATGCGTATGCTGGACAAACGTCACAAAACTAGCAAAATAATGGAAATAATTAAGAGAATAATAAGCAAGCTCATTTTCGCTTGTATTTTGCATTAGTTTACAAAATTGCAAAGTTATCGCCCTTTCTTCTTTGTGTTTTTCCTTATTGTTGCAGATTTACACGGTAAAAGAAAAATGGCTAAAATTTAGCAGACAGTAACATTTTGTTAGTTTTGTTGTGTATATTGATTTGTTACAAAAATACAGAAGCTGATTCTTTATTAATGTTGGGTGATATGTCTTTGTTTGATACGAAATCTGTGATTCTGGATTCAAACAACGGCAAATTTGCTGTGTCTAGTTTTCGAGGTTTGTGTGATTGTTAAGAGTTATTTTGGTGATGGTAGGGAAGTGGTCGTTTCCACGGAGGTCTGCAAGAGCTTTCCAAGTTGTTTTTCGAATAAGTGAAGAAGAAACAAGGGTGATATCTATGTGACTAAAACTGTTATGGGTGGAAAAATGTGTTGGAGAACCGTCGTTTAGAATAGACAGGTTGGAATTGTTAAAAAATTGTTCAATAATTTTACCACGTTTATTAATGCAGGGGGAGCCCCCGATAGCATTCCAAGCATTGAAGTCACCTGTTATTAGAATCGGTGTTGAAAATTGTTGTGTAATGTCTTCCAATTCGGAATTTGTAAAGTCTTGCTTCGGATGGATGTAAAGAGAAATTACTTTTAATTTTATATTTAGTTCAATTTCCACTGCAACTGCTGGGATATTTGAAGGTATATTTATGAATTTGTGTGGAATTGATATGTGGACCAAAAGTCAAATTCCTTGCTTGGAGGTGGTGTTACGGCTGTAAAAGTGACATGCGTATTGTTTTGGGGGATGAAAGTTTGAATTTGTGGGATGTGCGTTTCTTGAAATGCAATAATTGATGGATTTAATTCGTTTATTAAAACCTAAAGTTCATGGAAGCCCATGTTCCATTGGTTAGCTGTAAATATTTCTGGTTTTGAAAGAGGAGTGTGCGGGTATAGTTGTTGCGTTCTTGTCCGCTGCCCGTCTGTGAATCATTCGAGCCTTTGGGTGAGCTCAGAGGATACAACACACGAGGAGCAGAGTCATTGATTTTGGAGTCGTTATTAATGTTATTGTTCATCGTCTGTATCCATATTATGTAGAAAGTAGTTGTTTTCTGAAAGGAGCGCATTTGTAGCGCTTTTTTTTTTAATTTGTGTTATTTTTGATTTTTGAGTTCGCTTAAAAGTTCTTCTTCGGAAATGCCTTTGATATGGGGGGAGTATGTTCTGCCTTGAACTGAATTTAGGTTACTGTGTGGCGAAATTTTAACTGGTATAGAGTCAACGCGGGTTTGTTTCAAGAATGTATATGCAGTTTGTAGATTAGCAACTTTCACTAAAAGGTCACCGGAGCGCATGGCTTTAACCTCTAAAATTTCATTTGAGGTAAATTCTAAACCGCCATTGATTTGGAATAGATTATAGGATGATAATGGGCGCATTTTTCCTTATTCATCTAATTTTTCTAAGCTTGAAATCACTATGTAACGTGGAATATTGTCGTCGTTGGTAAGAATAATTAAAAGTGCTGGGAAATGTGAGTCTGTGCATTTGCGTTTGATTTTGGAGGGCTGGTTCAAGGTCGAGTCCTTTAAACCTGCTTTTTTGGGGGGGCTGGGTATCCCCCGGCATTTTGTTAATTTGTTAACAGAAAGATTTTTGTTTATTTGCAAAAGGGTAATAAAAATTATAATAACAAATTTAAAAGCCGCGTTGCAAAAAAAGAAAATTTCCCTGACTACGCACATGATCTCATTTCAACTGGCGCCGTTCATCCATTTCGGAAAGCAACAACAACAATACACGTTTGTTTACATTTTTTATCGGTAAAATAAAGCAAATTAGTAATTATGTTCGAAATAAATTCTTCTTGATTAACAAACTAACTTCGACACGGTATATATATTAAAGGTAATATCATTAGCGTTTTCATTTTTGTTTTGTTCTGCGCATTTACAAAAATGGTGGATCCAGTGCCCATTTACATGTCAAATTTCGATATTTGTTGTCGTTTTTAATATTGCGGTGTGAAGTTTTTGAGAGCACTCGAGCAACCATTTTTTAAATTTCGATATTTGTTGTTGTTTTTAATATTGCTGTGTAAAGTGAAGTTTGTGGGAGCACTCCAGCAACCATTTTTTAATTTCTGACAACTTGCGCAAGATATTACCTTAGTTTTGTGTACTGTGAAACTTCGATAACTCGATTTTTTTGACTTTTTTTATTATCTACATGTACATAGGTGTCAAAACTCAAAACGATAGCAAATTGCTTCAAGAAAGCTGGTTTTGGCCAATATTCTACATGGAAGAAAAGAACGACATTCCTCTAGTTTTCCTCAATAATGTTGATGAAGATCGAATTTTAATGGTAGCTGAATATGATGAGTGGATAAGGCAAAGTAATATAGCAACCCATATAATGTAGGTACCTCTTGACGATTATATGGAGGTACATAATATGTAGATAACGATATTTGCTCATCGGCCTTTTCTACAGACAAGGACAATACTGAGTTTTATAGCTCCGAATCTTAAATTTCGACTTAAATTTATATAGAAAGTGAAAACGAAAAAAGTAAAGCCAACAAAGTGCAATAATTTTGTGTAGGTATAGTGTAAGAAATTATATACGTAAAACTAATTAGACTTTATAAAACCACAATATTTGTGTGCATATGCATATCAGATATTGAATTCTTAAATTTATTTAATTTTGATCAACAATTTAGATAACTCGAAGTCTTGATAAGTCGAACTTGTTTTGTGGATGATAGTAGTTCGAGTTATCGAAGTTTGACTGTACATTGTGAATCTATTGCAATTAGCTGGTGAACGTTTCGCTCAGAGTTTTATACCGCTCCAAACTTTGTGAGCATGTCATTTGTACCATTGCAAACTACATGTCATTAACCACTGGGTGATATCGAGCGAAGTTAAAGTGTTTTACACCGCTTCAAATTTCCTGCGCATAATGCTTAAATGTGTCCAAACTAATTTCAATCGGTCTGCCAGCGATACTGCGGCCCTAACACCTGCATAATGCACTTTGAAAATGCAACAACAAAAAAAAAAAAAACAGAAATCGTTTTTAGCTCTCCAAATTTTTTTATAAGTACGCCGTTAGTGTCCAAACTCAATTTTATCAATTTGGTAGAAACACCTCAGCCCTAACACCTTCATAATGCACTTTCAAAATAAAACAAACTTTTTTTTTTTAAATCGCTCCAAATGTTGTTCACATACAATTTTTATCTGTCCAAACTAAATTTCGTCGGTCTGCCAGTGATACCGAAACCCTAAACCCATTATAATGCACATTCAAAATGAAAAAAAATTAAAAGTTTTTTTAAAAATATTTTGTGGGGGAACCAAAAGTAAATGTGACTAATATACAGTACTATCCCTGACCTTACTTGTATAAGTAGTTAATCAGAACTTTATAACGCAAAGAATCATATGGCAAACTATTAAATTAGCCTCATATTTGTTCAAAGATAAACTGGGTTTTTTGCATCTTTCCATCAATATTTTTAGCATTTATATCTTCTTCTGTTTTCCCTTTTATCATTCCAAAACTTTTTTTTGCTAGTGAGTCAAATGAAGATCTAAATTTACCGTTTCATAAATCCACATATCATAATGTCGGGCACGTGACAGTTCAACTGTTTTAATATTTTTATTACTAAATTGATGTTAGTTGTTTATTAAAACCATGCTGTGTAAACAGCACACCCAGTCAACTTTTGAATACGTTATTTTGATGAAATTAATTGCATTAATAACAGGTAAAATACAAGGCTTAACAGTTTGTCGGGCACGTGACGCTTTTGATGAAGACCTCTGAAAAAAACGAAAAAGCTGTTGATTTCGTAAAGTTTTGTTTTAAAATCATCAAAACCGAGTACAAGTGTGGAAAAACTAAAAAAAAATATCGCGGAAAAAACCGCAAAACCCTGGGTATTAATACAAGGAAAATGAAAGATCAAATTTATTAAGGAGTAAGTTTGGTAAAAAGGGAGCGTCAAAAATTGAAAATTAAGAAATGGGAAGAGAAAACAGAAGAAGGACTTAGGATAAAGGTTCAAAAACTGCCTAGAAAATGCATAGAAAAGAATTAAAATATGGGATTGTGGGCAATGTAAAACACCCCGAGAGGCAAAAACCTATATCTGAAGGCAAAGTGTTGCTAATCAAAGTGCTGAAGATTTAGGGGCATTTCTGCCAAATTGGTATCGACTTCAAAAGTTATTTACATGTCGAAAACCGAAATCAAGGCTCAAATTGTATCGAAAACGCTATGCAAGAAAGTCGGTCCTATTTTAGGCATTTCGCGATTTATATACTGAAATGTTGTGAAAATATATAATACATGCTAAAATATACGATTTACACCAAGAAGATAACATTTTTCAACAGGTTTCTTCGATTTTTAACTTCTTATTTTACGTTGGTCAACGCATTTAAGCCCGATGACGGTTATCTAAAACCGAAACGCGTCACTAAATTTAATTAATTAATGTTGTGATATATTCCAATAAATTTTAATTTATTTTTAAAAATAAAATATCTTCTAAGTTTTTAAATTTTATTCTATAACTTTATTTTAAAAATTACACAACATGGAAACTAAACCACAAATAAATTGTAAAGCTGGTTTTGAACACAGCAAACAAAAAATTCAAAAATTAATATCTCGAAAACCTTTCTTATTTTAATATTTTTTTTAATATTTTTTTTAATGTACATACTTATGTACTACTGAAATTAATCAGCCAAATATAAAACCCATTTTTCATTGGGACCAAATTTCATGTTAAAAGCTATTTTGTGGCAGGTCTACTTGGTTGATTTATTTCAGTAATATATATTTAGAATTCGTATTATAAAAACCTTTATACATACATACACAGTCACCGACTCGACTGGCTCTCATGCTACACGCATCATTTAAATAGGCGGCTTTCTATTGTGTGAAAGTTCATACACTTTTTCCAAACTCCGTTACTAAAGATTTTTTTTCTCTCCTATTAGATACACTTCTTTTGTAATACTCAGTTCCTACTTATCTCGCGAGTGCTAGTTTTAGTTTTGTTCCACCATGGCCTCAGGGCCGAAAATAAAAACTGGAAATAGGTTCAGCATGCTTTCTGAAGTCGCATTTTCCGAACCCCGGGCTAAAAGAAATAAAACAACAGTAAATACCTTTGATACATTCCGTCAACTTCCTAAAACCACTAATTATAAAAACCCAAGATTTATTGTTATCGCCCCCTCAGAGTGAAAATAAACCCCTTTCATCAGTTAGCATTTTCGCATTGAGAAAAGCTATTGATGCAATAAGCACCGAATATGAGCAGATCTCACAACTCAGAGACGGTAAAATCTTAATCCTAACAAAAAATCAAACGGTTGCAGATAAATTCATAGCCACAAAAAATCTTTCTAGTCTCTGGCCTGTTACGATCATTTTACATAAGCAACTCAATTCGTCTAAGGGCATGGTTTACGCTACTGCCTCATTAACGTACCCGAGGCAGAAATTATATTAGAAATGAAAATACAAAAACTAACGGATGTCTACAAATTTACCAAACAAGTTGAGAAAAAACAAAATCCACCCGGCTTAATGCTTTTCGCGTTCGACACTTTTTAAATCCCAAATACTGTAGAAATCGGGAGGTATAATGCAAGGGTCACCGAGTACATTCCAAATTCTATGCGGTGCCGGAATTGCCAGTTACTTGGGCATACTACCAAACGGTGCAACGGCACCCCCCTGTGCCATATATGTAACTTTCCACTAAATACAGACCCTGAGTGTTCTAGAATTTTGTGCGCAAACTGCATCCCATCCCTCCTTCAAAGTTTATCCAAATGAAAGAAATCTTAAAAATTAAAACGCAGAACAAATGCAGTATAGCAAATGCTAAACACATCTACAATGATCAGTTCCCCTCCCAACTTAAGCAAATAATGAATCATTCGCCCATAAAGCAAAACAAACCAACTCAAGTATAAACCCTTCACCCACAGTTGATCTTGTATCTACCGCACACGTGTTAAATAAAAAAAATAATACACAAGCCTGAACTAAAAAAATTAACGGACAATACAATTAAAAAAACACACTCCATTTAAAGCGAAAGCAATGAAAAAAAATCCTCTGACTCCTCCGAACTTCCCCCATTATCTTAGCGACCAAAATCTCTTCAAATATCCACACAAGCAATTGCAGCTGACCTAAAAAAAAAAGCCAAACAAGTTAATACAACTACACTTATCAGTTCTGGTCAGGCAATCGCCACATTCAGACGCGTGTTATCTTGAAAAGTTTTTTCTATAGTGTTTTTTTTTTTTGTGTCTATATTTTCTCTTTTAATCACTCTTCGGTAAGTGATTCAAAGAATATTTTCTTTTTTCTCTCTTAATATTAATTGTTAACTGAGAACAAATCAGTAAACAACCGCATACGAGAAACAAAAATGGATGGGGGGACGCCCCCTCTAACCAATAACCGGTTTAACCTGCTCGAATCAGAGTTTGTGTTAGGCCGGGGGAAAAAAACCCAAAACAAACGAAAATGCAACGAATCTGATTTTGCACCATTACCTACAATCAACAACGACAATAACATCCCTCGCTTTATAGTCATCTCTGGTACAGAAAAATTGGGAGAAAACCTACGACCTCTTTCTTCGTACAATCCCTTCCAAATCAATCGTGGTCTGGAATTTATATCGAAAGATTTTCTGGATGTTAAACCAATGAGATCAGGCGACCTACTCGTTAAAGTTCTTAACTTGCAAACAGCAGAAAAATTCCTAAAAGCTAAAACCATCGACTTGATCCCAGTCAAAGTATCAAACCATACTAATCTCAACTCGGTTCAAGGAAGAATATACTCCAGATATATCATTGATATATCTGAGGAAGAACTTCTTTCTGAACTAAAGAAATTTAAGGTAATTGAGGTTAGGAAAATAATGAAAAAAGAAAAAGACGTTCTCGTTCCTACAGGTGCAGCAATTCTCACCTTTGATCTTATTCGGCGACCAAATGAAATCAAAATTGGCTGGCTAAACTGTAAAGTTGAAGAATTCATTGCAAATCCAATGCGCTGTGTATCATGCCAAAAACTTGGTCACACTAAAAACCGTTGCAATAACTCAATTGTTTGCAAGGAATGCTGCCTACCACCACCGCACAACCCATGTTCACGAATCTTCTGTGTTAACTGTAATGAAGAAACTCATACGTCATACGATCCCGCCTGCCCCGCTTTCCTCCGATATAAATCAGTTAACAAAATTAAAGCTGATCGCCGCTGCACTGTACGAGAAGCCTGGCAGATTTACAACGACAGCCCTTCACTTCACCAACTCCCCGCTCCCAAACAAAGAAAAGCAGGTAAGCCTACTATGGCTGAAATTATAAAGGATCGCATAGCCATGTAAAAAAATGCATCCACAATTAATTCCTCAAACAGCCTCTCAACAACAACCGCCACTGAATCCCAACTTCCAACTAAACATCAAAATGTCAACACATTAGACCATCAAACCCATCATCAACCGCAAACATCGCTCTCAACAAATGCATTAACTTCTGATGCTACTCACCACAACTCAACAACTTCTCCCTCTCTCAACTTTAGACAAAACTCACCACTAGAAAATCATTCAAATAATCAAGCACTTTCTTTCCAAGATAACCCTACACTACAAACATCTTCATCAACAGAATTTAATGTCATGGAAGTGGAGAATGAGAGTATCGACTCTTGCTCTTCTTTCATACAAAATACCGAACATCAAAACCTTTCAAATACTCAAGCTTTCACTCAAACTCAATTAGATTTACTCAAAAAATACAACTACCACACCGAAACACACTCCTCAAAACAAATTAATAAACAATAATAATGGCCTCGTTGGAAATGGATATTTCAATCCTCCAATGGAACCTCCAAGGATATTCCAACAACAAACATGCACTTGAACTTTTAATTACCAAACATAATCCCGACATAATCGCACTTCAAGAAACACATATCGTCGCTAAAAACCTCAAATATTTTATTATGAAAAATTACCAGAGTTTTCATTTCAATAAACCTTACCAATATTCCAAATCAGGTATAGGAATTCTCGTGAAGAACAACATTCCTGTAATTTCCCACACGACATCTACCTCAAACTTGCTTTACCAAACAATAACGATTCAAACAAAAAAGCCACTACTTATTACTAACATTTATAGAGAACATGACGTCTCAGTAACCCCGCAGACTCTCAATGATATCCCCTTAAGTAACAATAGCCATCACATTATAGTGGGTGACATAAATGCCACAAATATTCTTTGGGGTTCCAATGCGACAAATTCTCTAGGATCAACTTTTGAAGAATTTGTTAATGATCGCAATTTAATAATCCTAAACGATGGTACCCCTACACTATTCAACACTAGAAATACTTTTACAGCTGTAGATGTAGCTTTTGCTTCCGAAGACATTGCACCTTTTCTTCAATGGGAAGTAGTTGATTCAGACAAAGATCATTTTCCTATAATAATTCGAACACCTGGAACGAACTGTAAGAAAAAAATCAATACGAGATTCAAAGAAGAGTTAGCAAATTGGGATTTGTTTAAAGCAACATCCTTTGATCTTACTTTAACAACCCCGGTCTCTAATAACATCAACCAGGAGGCTGCAAAAATTAAAAAAAATCATAAGAGCAACGGCAGCTAAATCAATTCCAATAACGAAGACAACGAATTACAATAAAAAAAATCCGGTATGGTTTACACATGAAATTGCAAAGCTACGAGACGAAAAAAATAAAGCCTGGTTAAAACTACGTAATAGACCTATCACAGAAAATTGCATCGCTTACAGAAAATGCTTTGCAAAATTTCGAAGAGAGTCAATAAAATCAAAGAGGGCATCGTGGGAAAATTTTGTCAACTCAATGGACCCATCTCTAGATCTAAAAACATTGTGGACCAGAATTAAATCAATTCGATCTTCAAAACCATCACTAGACTTTCCTTACATGCTATCCAACCAAGATCTCATCAATGACCCAGAAATTATAGCGAACACCTTTGCACAAATATGGAATTCTTTTAGCTCTGACAGCAGTTACCCCGAAGCTCTGGTTACCTCCAAACGAAATTTTTCTATAAATGATCTTCCTACTTCTACAATAGAAACAGATACCCTTGCTGAAGAAATAACACTTACTGAATTTGAAATTACCATCCATGCCGCAAAAGGAACTACCCCTGGAAACGATAAGATAACGTACAAAATGATAAAGCACTGCGATAAAAACCTTAAGGCCAGAATATGTGCCTTATATAACAATATTTTACATACCGGAACCATTCCACACGATTGGAAAAGAGCGCAACTCAAACCTATTCCCAAAAAACCACGGGTATGTCACACTTTCGATGAATATCGTCCTATATCGCTTCTCCCGGTCCTCTCCAAAATTTTTGAGAAAATCATTGCGAGAAGAATAAGCTGGGTAATTGAGAAAAAGTTACATCCTGCACAACATGCCTTCCGGCCAAACAGAGGTGTACAAAGCCTATTACACCTACTAGAGGATAAGTTAGCTCATAACCTTTCTATGCGAAAACATAGTGTTGTGATGTCAGCTGATCTTGAAAAGGCATTTGACAGAGTGATATTCATCCCTGCTATCAGACAGCTTCATTCATGGGGAATACCAAGACAAATCCTGAAAACTATAATTTCATTTATGACAGGCAGAACATTTCAGGTAAATGTTGATGGGTTCATGTCATCCATCAATCAACTTGACAATGGTGTTCCACAGGGTTCGCCACTTTCGGTAATTATATACAACGCCTATATCGACTCATTGATATGTCAACTTGATACCCCAGTATATGGACTTGATTTTATCGGTGTCTATGCAGACAACATCTATACTCTAGCTTCCGGAAATCCAAATGATGTCAAACAACTTTTGGAAGTAACAGACTCAGCAATCCATCAATCGGCACAAGAAAGGGGAGCTTCTGTCCCACCAAATAAAATTGAAGCTATTCACATTTGCAGAAAAAGAAAATGCTCATGCTCGTCTCTTGTCCTGCGAAATACGTCAATACCACTTAAAAGAGAACTAAGAATACTCGGCGTATTTTTTTCTGGAAATTTGAAATGGAATTCACAAATAAAAAAAGCAACTAACCAGCTTAAATTACGCAACAACGCCCTCAAAATGATTTGCTCCAAACGTAAAGGCCCACATATAGAAACTGCCATCCGATTAGCTAAAACCTTAGTAGAGGGTTCTCTTCAACTACTAATATGTGGACTACTAAGAAAAACATGGAAAGTATCAACGCAGCGATCAATCAATGTTTCCGAACGGCAACAGGTGCTCTAAAAACATCACCTATATTAGCACTTCGAAGAGAGGCCGGTTACTTATCATTTGAACATTTTGGAAAAAAAAGATCCATATCTCTTGTATCCAAGGCTCTGGGAAATCGATGGCATCCATTACATAAGGTCACAACTGAAGCACTAAGTATAGACGAAACTCGCAAGGGTACCGTCTCAGCAATAAGAAACATGACATCTCTTCTATCAGTTCCCGGTATTTCTCTTCCTTTTTCCATCACAAATAACGATGAGACAGTCTATAATCCCCCTCCACCGTGGAAAAGAAATTCGCTTCTAATCGACACTTCCTTAGAAAATTATAGGAAAAAAAACACACTGGATCAACAATTTAAAGCGCTTCATAATGAGATGATTGCTAATAAAAAAGCAGATCGAATTTTCTATACCGACGGTTCATTCATGGATCCCAACGGCTCATACGCAATAGTGGAATTAACTCCAAATGAAGAATCAATTATTATCCATCAAGGACTTTTACCCGAAATGACTGGAAGTTATATTATATCGGAACTAACAGCAATCCAGAAATGCTTATCTTTCACTAAGGATCTTCCTGGGAGAAAACTAATATTCACCGACAGTCTCAGTATCTTAAATGGCCTTAAAAGTGGTTTCAATAAATGTCAGTCATTAGATAACATTCGAAGTGCCCTATGTTCTTCCAGAGATACTTGGTTGGCTTGGGTACCTGGGCATGTAGGCATCAAGGGCAACCAAGATGCTGACACCGCAGCAAAGGAAACTTTAAAATTACCACTTATAACTGAAATACCAGATTCATCGCTTTTGTTAAAAAAAATTCTAACTGCACATTTGGAAAGAGATATATGTACCTTATGAGAAAACAGCCAAACTTTCTTGCGAACATACGAAAATCAGCATAAGCGTACTCCCTATAATAAAAATCTAACCAGAGAAAACTGCATCAAGTTACTACGTGTAAGGCTAGGAAAAACGCTTTTCACCAGCAGACACATTTACAACAAGGAAACTCCAGAGAAATGTAATTTTTGTAATGTCGAATTGTCAGTATGGCATTGTCTAGTTACATGTCCTGCATCCAAAATGATTAAAGACGACTATGATTCCCCAAGCAGTGAACAACAACTTGCCGAACTTCTGGATCCTGCCAACCCTAAATCCATCAAGCTCATCAAACTAGCTACAACACCTCATCATAAATTTTCCGATATTTAAAAATTCTTATTTTTTTTTTTTTCTTATTTAAAACCTAGTAATGTACATACATTAATTTTGAATTAATTCCTTATCTTGTGTATTTTAAATTGTTCTAAATACTTAACCTTAATTTCTTGTGAACCTTAAAAACGACTCCAAATGGTCTTGCTACCCAGGAGTCTTCATTGTTAAATTAAATAATCTATAAATTAATTTTGTAAATTGTTTAGATAAATAAATAAATAAATAATAAAACAACTACACTTATGTTTAACGAACCCAATAACAAAACAAAAACCTCATCAAATTGTTCGCCAACTAAGAACACGAGAAAGACAGAAAAAAATGAACCTATCTCTCACTCAAATTCTTCTCTAACCGCTCAATCGATTTCAACTCACTCAAGCTCCTCTTCCTTACCTAAAACCACTCAGAGCCGTTTGCTGAAAAGAAACTTAAATACTTATGTTCTACTTACGCTTTATGATCTACTTTTTCCTCATCATAAACTAACACATAAGCTCCTATGTAGAACTTAAATATTTATATTTCGTTTCAGCAAATGGGCCTCAATCTCTTATCGACAACAATCAATACTTTGTTCCCACTCCAATGGATGACGATGACAGCACATAACACTAACAATATTAACCTCAAATACAACGGCTCTGGTGCTCAGGAATTGAATCTACCGGGCTCCTCTAGGGGCCCGTTTGGTTGAACATCTGTGGAGCAGAGTCGTCACTTAAGCCACCAAAACTTACAAAATATAAACTTCTCACCAAATAATACTCCATCATCACACTTAACAAACCACAATCCTTCCAACCTTCCATTAGTCCTAGCCAATGAAAGAACGTGGAACCCCTGTTATATGACTCGCGTACTTTTGAAATGGAATATAAAAGGATTTGCAAATAATTACGACGAGTTTAATATTTTGATTACTCGGAAAAACTTTGCAAAACTGGGCAATTTAAGAAGCAAAAAAGTGAAAGCCTGTGCCGAGATTTAGCTAATGGCGAGTGAGTGAGATGACTCACTTTTCATTGAAAATCGATTTAGCTAGTAAAAGTGGGTGAGTAGGCGAGTGAAAGGAAACGTCAGTTTTCTCGCCGGATGTTTCGGCGGTGAATTGGTGTATGTGTTGGTAAATCTACACTTTTGCATAAGTATGCGTTCTTTTCCAAAGGAATTTTAACATATATATTCACGTATGTGAAATGAAATTGCAAAACAACAATGTATGTATGTAAAAATGAGTATGCAGCACATAAAAGATTTGTTTTTTTTTACAAACATATATTTATGTAAAAATGATATTTTATGAACATTATTAATTTGTTATTTACATTCTAATTGCAGGTATACATTTTTTTAATACAAGTGAAAAATATATTTTAGAATCGCAAGGATGGGGTCCATCAACTTCGTGAGGACAAACTACAAAACTTTAGGAGTGGATAGGGCACACTTACTTCACACTAAATTTTATTTTCCGAAGTTTTTTGATAAAGTTTAATTAAAATAAAAATACAAAATGGTAAAATTAGACCTCAAACAAACAAAACCAAAGACAACAAGTTAAAAGCTAGTCTTTGGTTATGACATTTCATGTGTTCGAAACTAGATTCGAAATTACTCATTTCACTTTAATAGCTAAATCACTTTTGCGAATAAAGTGAGATGAGTCGGCGAGTAAGGCGAGTCATCTCACTTCACTCGCTGAATTAGCTAAATCTCGACACTGGACGAAATTCAAAAAAAAAAATTCTAGGGTGGAAAATCTTATCCCATTCAAGAAAGCAAATGCAATCTTCAGAAGAACATTAAAAGCTAACAAAATTAAGAGTCTCCACGATTTCACCTCTTCCATTAATCCCAACAAAAAATTTCGATTTTCTCACTTTTGAGCTAACTTTTAAAGTTGTAAACTTGAATATACAAAAAACCGTTAGAGCTACAAATTTTTTGTTTGTGCAAAAAATTAGCATTTAAAAAGCTACAATTTCTGGCGAAAAGAAAAAGTTGAAAATTCCACTTTTTTAGATTTTGTCCGCTAACCTCAGACATACCGAAAATGCTTTTTTTAATTAAAATCGAAATAAAAAATTATCCGTGAAAGCTACAAAATTAATTCTTGCGCAAAAAATTAGCATTTAAAAAGCTACAATTTCTGGCAAAAGTTTTTTTCGAAAATTCAAATTTTTTTTTAATTTTCGACCGTTACAGTGGGTATAATGTCTTTTTTTGGCGGAATTTTTTATAACTAAAAAACTATTCGAGCTACAAAATCGGGGTTTTCGGGTTTCATTAAGTTTAGGGAGACTACAAATTCATGCAAAAAAAAATTTTGGATTTTCGCATTATTTTAGATTTTGGAAGCTCACTTTTGAGCTAACTTTTAAAGTTTTAAACTCCGCTAACTTCAGACTTATTTTAGCGGAAACCTTAATAACTCGGAAATTATGCGAGCTACAAATTTTTGGTTTGCGCAACAAATTTTTAGCATCAGCTACAAATTCAGATATCAAATTTTTTTCATTCCGCCAAAAAGTGTCCGCCAAAGTAAGGGGCGTAAGTTTTTGCCAAATATTTCTAATAAATTATTACCCTTGTAAAAGCTATTAAGAAAAGATTCAGTCTGGACTTGGACTGAAGTGTAAAAATGCGTTCAATGAAAGTAAAGAACTCATTCAGAAAAATAACATTTTGTGTCCGTACGATCCAAGGCTTCCAATAGTAGTAGCTTGCGATGCAGGTCCCAATGGAGTCGGAGCAATTTTAAGCAATGTTGATAAGGATGGTATTGAGCGTCCATGTTTTATGGCAAGTTCAACATTAAGTAAAGCAGAAGCAAATTATTCGCAACTCCATCGTGAGGCATTGGCGGTGGTGTTTGCTATAAAGCATTTTCATAAATTTTTATATGGATACAGTTTTGTAATATATACTGATCATAAGCCGTCAGAGGTGTTGTTGGGTAATAAAAAGGTATTGTCAGTTGTAGCATCCGTCAGGTTACATAGATGGGTCTTATTCCTTTCAAATTATCAGTGCAAAATCGTGTACAGACCAGTATCTAAGCAAAGAAATGTTGACGCATTGTCTAGACTTCCATAGACTTCCTACAGGAGTATAAGAATTGACATTTTCATTGAATTTTTTTAACTATACTGATTCTACACCTTTAAATCATGAAGTCATTCGTAGTAAAACTCAAGCAGACGGTGTCTTAAAAAAGATTATAGGATATGTTAAAAATGGCTGGCCAAAAGATACAAAGAAAGTTTCGGATTTTTGCCAATATTATCGAGTAAGGCATTATCTTGAACTTAATGAAAGTTGTTTGTATTACGCGAACAGAATAGTTATTCCGGATGAACTTAAATCAGATTGCCTTAAAATGTTGCACGAAGAGCACGTGGGTATGACTCGCATGAAAATGTTGGCAAGATCGTGCGTCTGGTGGCTGAAAATTGATAAATATATCGAAAGTTGAGTTAATGATTGCGAGGATTGTAAGCTTAAACAAAAATTAAATAAAGATTTCCAAATTTTACTTGGCCATGAAATTTTTTTGGTTTCCGAAGATGTTAGCCTCGGAAAATGGTCCCCAATTTGCTTGTTTTGAATTTCAAAAATTTTGTAGAGTAAACGGAATTGAATATAAGGCTTCACCAGTTTATCTTCTAGAAAGTAATGGTATTGCCGAAAGAGCAGTAGGAAAAGTGAAAGAGAGCATAAAAAAATGCAATAAAAGCTATATGACAACGCAGCAAAAACTTATGAACATTTTGTTTAAATATCGTGATACGCCACATTCTGCAACTAGGGTTTCACCTGTAAAATTATTATTTTCATATGAACCTAGGACTTGTCTTACTTATTTAAAAAACACTGTCATAGATAATAAAATAAACTTAAGTGTTAAAAACGTAAGAAATAAATATAAAGAACGAAAAATTAAACATTTTTCGGAATTTAAAAAGAGTAAATTTATTTCCTTTAGAGGTAGGTGAAAAAATATTATACTGTCAAGAAGGTAGTAATTATGCGAAATGGAAATAAGGAACAATTACTAAAAGAGGGAGTTGGCTAATTTATTTTGTAAATATTAATGGTTTAATCAAAAGAGTGCATAGAAATCAATTAAAAAAATGTATCAAGAAACCATATATTGGTATTTATGGTAAAAGAAAAGATGACACAAACTTAAGTAAAATCAATTTGTGACACTGGCGAAAATACACAACGAAAACAGAGAATTTTAAGGCCGAAAAAAGTATATAAAGAATAGAAATTTAAAATAACGTATAAAGACAAAATAAAATGAAATATTGTATGAAGTACATTTTTATCTAAATTTGGGGGTAGTGTTATGGAGTTCTCTTCATAAGATTAGATGTAAGAGTACCTATACTAGTATGTAAGAGATCTGCTTTGAAATTATTTATAAGTTAGAATTAAGTTAGTTGAATAAACGAGCTTGAAGCAAGCTAACCGTGTTCCGTCATTAAGAAAAGAATGTAACAGACAGAATCGGGCGATAGGAAAAAATTATGAACTTTCATTTTTCGCTTCGGTCAAAAATAAATTAAGAGATTTTAAATTGACGGCTCATTTTTTTAGGGTTTACCCTAATTATTGCGAAGTTAAAAATATACGGGTTACTTTTAATGCTACAGTGGTGTGAAAAACATTCCGGATTTTTTTGGTAAACTGCATTGATTGTTGGTTTGTGATATAAAAATGAAAAAATCAAATGTTTGCAATTTTTTCCCATTTTTATTGAACAATTTTATTATTTGAAACAAAAACCATGGAACTTTATCCATCAAAACAAAAAAAAATTCAAAAAATTAAAGTTAATTCAAAATTTTAATGTGACAAACTAACTGGATTTTATTTTTTTGTAATTAAATTTTTTATTTATTTAATATTTTGTCCAGTAACCTCTGTTTTTTATCACAGCTTGGCATCGACGAGGTATTGACTGGTTTAAATTCTCGAAAACAGAAGCAGGAATATTCTCCCATTCATTTTTCAAAGCTGCAAAAAGAGAAGTTGTTGACTGGAAGCATTACTGACTCCAAAATGTCCCTATATTGGAAACGGTCCATAATTCCTGTAATTTGGTGTATAGGACCGCAGCCTGCTCCTGAAAAACCAGCCCCAAACCATCACCGAGGCTCCACCGTGCTTTACTGTAGGGAGTACATTTGCAGGCTTTAATCGCGTACCTTTTGAGCGCCTCACTGTCCTTGCACCATCGGAGTAAAATAAGTTGAATTTGCTTTCATCACTGAAAAGCACACTCCTCCATTTACTTAAAGACCGGTTAAGATGATTATTTGATTTTTTTTTTGATAACCCTGGGTTAAATGTTTTGATTAGGAATTTTAAGTCTTTCCCGAATACCTTTTACGGATTACCTTTTTTACGATGTTTAGCAGTAAGAGAGGGTTTTTTAGCTGGTCGAAATGCAAAAAGACCGAAATCTCTTAAACGCTTTCTGACCGTACTTGTCCCTATGGGTAGATTAAGTTCATCACAAATTGTCTTTTGAAGTCGCAAAATGGTCTTTAAGCACGAAATTCTTTATGCGTCTATCAGTTTTAATTGTTGTTTTGCGAGAGCGTCCACCAAAATGATCTGCTTCTACTGATTTTCCACTTTTAAATTTTTTAATGATGTCGCAAAACCGTTGACGTTGGAATTTTTAAGATTTCAGCGATTACTTTTTTTTATACCGGCTTGGAACTTTTCTATTATTTCGTATCGAATCGCGTTGCTATAACGTGTGTAAGCCATTTTATACACTATATAATTTCAACTTACACAGCTCTCAACTTGTAAAAACGTTTTTATCTACGGCTTGAGTCAAAAGACTCGAAAAAACCGTTACTTTAACTCGCAATCTTCTTGAAATCCGGTTAGTTTTGCACAGGCATGTTACTGAGTAACTTTATAAAATAATTTTTTTTTATTGTTCTTGTCATCGTAGCATTAAATTTTTAAGGTTATTATTAACTTGTCTCATACTCTACAAATTATTAAAAAACTTATGGAAAGTTGTTAGTTTTCTACTTGGTATTAAGAAAATCATTACTATGGGAAAAAATCCGGAATGTTTTTGGCAGCACTGTATATATTATTATACATATTGCTTAATAAATTGGTAGGTATATTATTTTCAAGTATCTGGTGTTTTGCTAAGAGACTTAGCTCAATATAAAGGTAAGGTACGTTGTAGGTAGTTATTTAATTCCTAGGTTACAGGCCTATTGAAACAATATCAATTGTGAAGTAGTTTCACTGGAAGCAGGGTTCCACCGTGAAGTATTTATAAGGGAGGTTCAAGTGTTTTTTTTACGGATAATAGGTGATTTCACGGATGGGGCATAACCTGACTATGCCTGATGTGAGGTTTACCTTAATTATTTGCGAAGTAAAAAAAAAGTATGTAGGTACGCGTTAATTTTACTATAAATAGGTAGGTAGGTACATAGGTACTTATATTATTTTCAAATATCTTGTGTTTGCATAGAGACTTAGTTTAATATAAAAGTTAGGTAGGTTGTTCCTAGGTAGTTATTTATATTTCTAGGTTTTAGGCCTAATTGCTACAATGTCAATTGTGATGCAGTTTCACTGGAAGCAGGGTCCCACTGTGAAGTATAGTGGTTCAGGTATTTTTCTTCTGGATAATAGGTAATCCTACAAAATGAAATGAAATCCCACCAAAAACATTTCATGTAAAAGGTCGACAAGACTCTGCCCACCAACTCTGATGCAAGCATTCATCTTGAACAACCCATTTCTCTATCCGAATTAGAAGTGTGACTCAGTAAACATAAAGGCAAGACACCAGGAAGAGATAGGCACTCATATCCAATGTTCAAAAACCTTCCAATGCAGACAAAGACTGTTCTTATCGACCTTTATAATGCAATTTTTAATACAAGTGTACACAATCATCCCCATTCTCAAACCAAATAAAATGGCTAATAGGGCCGACGGGTACAGGCCTATATCTTTGTTGCCATGTATTTCAAAGATTCTAGAAAAGATTGTAGCAAAGCGTCTCCTCTGGTATACAGAATCAAAAAACTAATTACTTTAAACCAGCATTTAAGCCCAAAAGGGGATGTCAAGATGCTTTGCTTCATATTGACAGCTATATTTCAAAAGCTATCTCAGCAAAAAATCACGTTTCTATACTCTCACTCGACTTTGAGAAAGCTTTTGATAGAATAGGAGTTCATCTTGTCCTTAAAAAGTTAAGAGAATGTCGAATAGGTCCTTAACTATTTGGGTACACGAAGGCTTTTCTTTCAAATAGAACAAATTTGTGTTAGAGTGAATAATGCATACTCTCCTAATTTTCCTCTACATAATGGCATCCCACAGGGATCACCCCTTTCAGTAGTGCCTTTTTCTATTGCATTTGATGAAATCAGCAATATGATATCTAAATATAAAATTTTAGATCATTGTTGTTATGCTTATACTTGTTAAGAACAACTAAAACAACTTTTTCGAATTTATTAAAAGATATTGCAGAATGGGCCACCTTTTCAGGTGCCACTATAGCATTACATAAGTGTAAAACTTTTCATATTTATAGGAAAAAACTATGCCCTAGTTTAAAATTAAGCATACATGAAGTAGAATTACTATCTGTTAATTAATAGCTTAATTATACTCGGATCAACTTTTAACAACAAATTTAAATGGACAGATCATTGTATAGAATTAAAAACAATCACTTGTTGCAAGGCAAAAATACCTCTACCCCAAAAAATTGTTCACATAAATACACTATGTTACCTAACAAAAATGTTAATACTTAATAAAATAAGCTATGGGCTCAGCATCTACGGAAAATTTCCAAATTCAACACTTAACAAAATAAAACCAACATATTACGAAGCTGCAAGACGATCAATCAATGCATTTCAAACTAAACCAATCAGAAACATCTAAGCTGAATCTGGCTTACCTTATATGAGATTTGAGGAAACAACTTTAAAACTTTCTACAAAGGCTCTTGTTCCCTTCGAGATCCGTTATAAATAAAGACACAAATTCTGTCCTTCACTCCATTCGCCAAAAAAGAATTCCATCAGCAATTTCACGCGTATGGAACAGCATATTGAAATTCAACTTGCCTACGAAAATCAGCTGCAGTCAATCATCATCATACTCTCCTTAGATGTGCAGACCGGAATCATTTGAATTGTGACTGTGCAAACTCTATGAAGAATACACCCCAAAAAATGTGTACAGAAAAATGTTTGACAACATAGAAAACGACCTCAAAACTACGAACTGGAAAATTATATTCTCGGACGGTTCAAAAACAGAATACCATACACGTTTCGCTGTAACAACTCAAAATGGAGAACTAATCAGACTAGGCCTCTTGCCTGACAAAGCTGACAAATAAAAACAATCCACACGCAAACGTGGTCGACATACACTCATCACTACTCAAGTATCAACAAGAACAAAACACAACCTATGTACCCAATTATTATAACAAAAGAATCCACTTCAAATTGTATTCGTCTTCGTTTAGGAGGCCACACTTCCCTAACCCATAAACATCCTCTTAAAAAAAAAATTCCACCGATCTGTTCTACTTGCACTGAAACAATGGACATTGGACACCTTCTAGCCTACATAAACCGACTTCTATCTAATAATAATAATCATATCATAACATTTATGAAGTACTAACAAATATTAATTTACAAAGCATAGAAACTATCCAAAAAATAATTTTAAAACTTATGCCCGTAATATTCACGCCGTTTAAAATCGGTTTAGATTCAGAAGTCGGTTTAAAATTTGCGTGTCGTTTAGGTACGGTTTAAATGGTTTTAGCTAATATTAAACATTTTATTGGTTTATTCAGTCAGTGCAAAATATTCAATCATGTGATTTTCGGCGATGTTGGCTATCCGAACACATCATATTTGTGCACGTTATTCACACATCGGGGTAGAGTTGACCAATTAACCAGAAAAGGCTTATAGACCGAGAACTGGTAAACGATTTGCTCAAAGTGTTTTATATCGCTCCATAACTTGTGGGCATGGCATTTTTACCAGTGCAAACTACATGCCATAGACCTTTTAGCGATATCGCGGCCCTAAGACTACCGTAATGCTCTTTCAAAATTCAAAAAAATTAATGAACTTTATGTGTATTATACCGTTCCAAATTTTGTGATCATAATTTGTATATGTGTCCAAATTAAATGCCATGGGTCTGGCAGCGATACCGTGGCCCTTACACCTATATAATGAATGCACTTTTAAAATGCAACCAACAAAATTTGAATAGTTCGTGGTTACTGTCCACACTCAATTTCATCAACTTGACAGTAATACCTCATACCTAGCAACACTATAATGCACTTTCAAAATGCTAATACTATTTTTTTGTTAGGAAAGTGCATAATGGTAGTGTAATGTTCACGGTATCGCTGCCAGACCAATGAAATTCAGTTTGGGCAGATATAAAATTTGGAGCGGTTAAAAAAACTTTTGTTGCATTTTATATGTGCATTATGGAGGTGTTTAGGCTGCGGTATTGCTGTTAGGTTGATGGAATTTAGTTGCCATCTTGCTTAATATAATATGTTAGATATTGGAACCAAATTAACGACCGACGCGGAACTGCAACCAGATCAAGAAGAATTCAACTCGCGAAAAATCGTTTAAGGAATGTTTAGAAGACGTAATGCGGTGGACGTTATTGTTGACATTTTTTCCCAAAGTAAAACACGATAAAGAGGAATGAAAGACATTTCTAATACGTATTTGTGTTTGACACGAATTAATTTATTTATTTTATTTAAATATAAAATGACAGTTCGAAAAATAAATGTCAAGAAAAGCCTTTTTTAGTTTTTTTATACTTGCGACGATGCTATGCGACGTTTGGTTTAAATCAAAAATTTAAACCGATGTAAACCAAATGGAATTTTTTGCTTAATATTGGATACAAACCCAAATTATGTAATCGAACATAGCTTACAGCTGTCACTTACTAAAAACAGGTGGCAAACCTCATTTTGTAAAGACTCTTTGATTAGCAGCAAACCAATAAAGTCTTGTTTAAATTAGAGTTCTATGTTTTAATTCATAAATACACAACATATTGTGGCGACGAGGTATTTTTTGTTTTTTATAGGAAAAATATAAAAAGAATTAACCCAGTGTGCAATGGATAAAGCACAGTTTGAATTATTTTTAAAAAATCAGAAAGAGATTTTAGATAAGCAACAGGAGCTAATGAAGTCTCTTTTGGATGGATCGTTCAACAATAGCATAGCTCCATCATCCACGACAATTAAATCATCTGCAGAGAGGATTATGGAGACGCTGGCGAATGGCTTAACCAAGTTCATTTATGACCCCGAAAACGGATTGACATTTTCTGAATGGTTTGGCCGTCATGAAGACGTTTTCAATGTGGATGGTAAGGATTTGGACGATGCGTCAAAAGTAAGATTGCTGCTAAGAAAATTAGATGAGACAACGTACAATCGATACTCTAACCTTATTCTACCAAAAAAATCGCGTGACTTGAATTTCAAAGAAACGGTAAAAAAGTTGACTGAGATTTTTTCCCGTAAGACCTCTCTTTTTGCAATCCGTTATAACTGTCTAAAAATGGAAAAAAGATCAGGTGACGATTACCAAACTTACGCCGGTATAATCAATAAGAAATGTGAAGACTTTAATCTCTCATCAATGACTCCAGATTTGTTTAAATGCCTTATGATTGTTTGCGGTCTGACAAGTGCAAATGAAATGGACATCAGAACACGGTTGCTTGCTAAGCTTGAGGCAGATGAAAGTAGTTCGAAGTTGACGCTTTCAGATCTGGCTTTGGAATGTGAACGAATGATCATGTTAAAACATGATGTAGCACTCGTTGATGGTCGGACTGAGGATACTCAAGTTAGAGCAGTACTTCAAGGGAAGACAAAGGTCAAGACACCACCGAAGAGCTCATGCTGGTTTTGTGGCGGCATGCACTATGCCGAGAAATGCTGGTACAAAGCACATAAATGCACTGATTGTGGACGTCAAGGGCATAAGGAAGGATTCTGTGAAAGTGCAAATAGGAAAAGCAAGAAAAAAATTCATTTTAAAAATAAATTTTCTAAGCAATCAAGAATTAATTTCGAATCTAAAAGTATCTTTTCAGTTTCTAAAGTGGATCAAGTCTGCAAACGAAAATTTATAAGTTTGCAAATTAATGGTTATTCAGTTCAACTGCAGATTGACACAGCATCCGACATAACCATACTTTCGAAAGAAACATGGAAAGGCCTTGGGAGTCCAAGTATCCAGTCAACAAAACATTCTGCTAGGAATGCTAGTGGACAAACCTTGACTTTAACTGGAGAGTTGCATTGTCACGTCTCTTTCAGAGACACACAATTCGTAGGTGTTGGTTACATAACAAGTATTCCGCAGTTAAATATATTGGGAATAGACTGGATTGATGCCTTGAAATTATTTGATGTTCCTATCAACTCTATTTGTAATCAAGTTTTAGGTAAAATATTAGAAACACCGATTTTACCAGATGCTATTGAGCGAGAAGTACATGAGCTAAAGGCGAAGTATGCAAGTTTATTCGATGGTTCCATGGGGTTATGTACTAAAGCAGAAGCAGTTTTGCAACTTAAACCGGGGGCAGTTCCATGTTTCCGCCAAAAGAGACCTGTACCATTTGCCTCGCTCCCTCTGATCGATGAAGAAATTAAGCGTCTAGAGGATTTGGGGGTAGTGAAGCGCGTTGATTTTTCACAATGGGCTGCTCCGATTGTAGTAGTTAAAAAAGCAACTGGTGGCGTGAGAATATGTGCAGATTTTTCTACAGGCTTGAACGATGCGTTGGAGCCACATCAATTTCCACTACCTTTGCCGGAGGAAATATTTATTACGCTGCAGGGAGGTAAATATTTTTCAACCATTGATCTGTCTGATGCATACTTACAGGTTAAAGTGAGTGAAGACTCTCAAAAGCTATTGACAGTTAATACGCATCAGGGATTGTTGCAGTACCAAAGACTGCCTCTTGGTGTGAAGACGGGACCAGGTACGTTCCAACAAATAACAAGTTCAATGTTGTCTGGATTAAAAGGGGTAGTGCCATTTATTGATGACATCATCGTAGCTGCAGAGTCTATTGAAGAGCATAGGCATATTCTGGACCTTGTATTGCAGCGTATTCAGGAATGGGGTTTCAAATTAAACTACGATAAATGCCGAATTTTCGAACAACAGGTGAGGTTTCTGGGTTTTGTGATTGACAGAAATGGCCGAAGGCCTGACCCAAATCGAACAACGGCAATCGCAAACATGCCGGAGCCCAAGGACCCTACAGAGGTACGTTCATTTTTGGGAATGCTGAATTTTTATTCGCAGTTTATTGCAAATTTGCGTGAAATACGCGCCCCCATGGATAAATTACTCAAGAAGGATGTGAAGTTCTGTTGTTCAGAAGAATGTCGCAATGCATTCATCAAGGCAAAAGAAGCGCTCCAATCGGAATTACTTTTAGTCCATTTCGATCCAGCGAAAGAGATCATCATCGCTGGGGATGCATCAAAAGATGGCATAGGTGGCGTTATGCTCCATAAATTCCCGGATGGTTCCAAAAAGCCGGTGATGCATGTTTCAAGGGCTTTGACTAAAGCGGAACAAAATTACAGCCAATCCGAAAAAGAAGCACTGGCACTAGTGTTTTGTGTTAAGAAGTTCCATAGATGGATTTATGGCAGGAGATTCATACTTCAGACGGATCATCAACCACTTTTAGCTGTTTTTGGATCTAAAAAGGGAGTCCCAGTTTACACTGCTCATCGGTTACAGAGGTGGGCGCTAACATTGCTTTTATATGACTTCAAAATTGAATACGTAAGTACCTTAAAATTTGGATATGCCGATGCGTTATCTCGATTGATAAATCGTCAATCTGTTGAAAAAGAAGAAGATTTCGTAATCGCAGCAATTCAAATTGAAGATGAAGTCAACAAAGTTTTATCAGATTCAGTCCAAAATTTACCAGTCAAGTTCAATGATATCCAAAAACAAACGGAAAATGATCCGATTTTGAAGCAAGTTCGTCGGTTTCTCCTTACTTCTTGGCCCACGGAAATACAGGATGCAAACCTGAAACTGTTTTATCTCCGCCGAGAAGCTTTAAGTGAAGCAAAAGGTTGTTTATTATTACAAAATAAAATTGTTATTCCAACTTCGTTGCAGAAGCAAGTGCTAAAACAGCTGCATACTGGGCATCCAGGGATTGTTCGCATGAAGGCTCTCGCACGTAGTTATGTTTACTGGCCTAACATCGACAAAGACATCATGCAAGTTGTTAGAGAATGTGATTCATGTGCAACAGCAGGACCAGCACCTATCAAGGTTCCATTATCTTCGTGGCCAGTCTCACTCAAACCGTGGTCACGAGTTCATCTCGACTACGCTGGTCCGTTCAAGAGCTCAATGTTTCTGATCATTGTGGATTCCTACTCAAAGTGGCCTGAAATTTTTTGTATGCAGTCGACCACAACTTCTGCAACCATTGGTGTTCTCAGAGAAGTTTTTGCTAGGTTCGGATTTCCCGATATCATTGTCTCAGACAATGGCACTCAGTTTTCGTCTGGAAGTTTCGCAGAATTTTGTGATAGTTGTGGCATACAGCACATCCGAACAGCACCTTTTCATCCGCAGTCGAATGGGCAGGCAGAGAAGTTCGTCGACACATTTAAGCGGACAATGAAGAAGCTAGAAGGGGAGGAAATCACCACTACAGCACTTCAAACTTTCCTTCAAAGTTATAGGTCCACACCAAATGCACAACTTCTCAACAACGTAACACCAGCTGAAGTTATGCTTGGACGAAAGATGAAAATTCAACTCGATCTGCTCAAGCCATCGTCTTTTGAAGCGGTTGAAAGAAATAACAAGATGGAAAAGCAGTTTAACATAAAACATGGAGTAAAACCAAAAAAATTTCAAGCAAACGAATTAGTTTTTGCAAAAAACTACAACAGAAACCAAAACCCATGGTTACCTGGTGT
Organism: Epistrophella euchroma; assembly: GCA_947049315.1. Lineage (NCBI taxonomy): Eukaryota > Metazoa > Arthropoda > Insecta > Diptera > Syrphidae > Epistrophella > Epistrophella euchroma. Next base: position 64,585,009 of record OX346245.1, read on the forward strand.
TATACTTACACGCATTGGAACGGTTATGTACGCAGTTCAAGTAGGAAATAAAACCTGGAGACGTCACTTGAACCAATTGAAGCCTAGATATTCGGTAAATGAGAAATCTATTTCTAACTTTCTTTTAAATTTCCAGGAAAGTGACATTCCGGTTTTAGAGCGAAAATCATACCAAGGAGTAGATGTTTCAACTACTCCTCCAACAACAACACAAGAGTTATTACCAAGGCAAGAACACCAAGCCAACCCAGACAGTTCTTCAAATCAATTCTTTCGTGCAGAAGAACAGGAAGATCAACCAGTTCGTAATGTGTCTCAGCGTCCAGTACGTAACCGAGTTGCACCGAGAAGACTTGGATTTGCAGACTATACATACGTATAGTAATTTTAGAGGGGATATATTGGATACAAACCCAAATTATGTAATCGAACATAGCTTACAGCTGTCACTTACTAAAAACAGGTGGCAAACCTCATTTTGTAAAGACTCTTTGATTAGCAGCAAACCAATAAAGTCTTGTTTAAATTAGAGTTCTATGTTTTAATTCATAAATACACAACACTTAAACGTAGTGAATATTACCGATTTAAACGAGATTTTGTCGTTTAAATTCTATCGTGCTTTTAAACCGAGTTTTAAACGGCGTGAATATTACGGCAGTTAACAATCAATTGTAAATTTTCATAAGCTCATTCATATTATATCAGAAAGCCGATAGCCTATGCAGCTTGTGCTCTTTAAATTTTTTACTAACTTAGCAATTTAAGATTACTATGTTAGTCTGTATAAATAAATAAAATAAAATACATATGTACATACATAAATGATTTGGGTTTATGAAATTTGGATCCAATTAAAAATGACTCCAAAATTTCATATGAAAAGCAACAACAAATAAAATGCACGACTGGATCGCACGAACCTGCTCTTGTAGTTAAAGTTTAAGATTGATTGTATTATGAGTACATGTTAATTAATAACAATAATTATGTATTTATACATAAAGTAAATTGAATAATATGTACATAAATATAAATATACATACGAAAATCAAAAAAACCGTTCTATGGCAGGTACCGTTAAAAATAATTTTTGGTAATTTTTTTTCCACCCAAACGCAGACCATACAAGCATTTGTACACAGAAAATTTTTAATTAAAACCGTTAAATCGTTTTCGAGATAAATAACTTTTTTCAAAACGGTTGTATGGCAGGTACCATTCGCGCGACTATTTAGTCACAAGAAATAGAACAAATGAGTTTCAATGTAAGTGACCGCACTTGCGACCGAGAAATCGCGATTGAAATTTGTTCCATTTTTCGAGCGACGCGATTGTCGCAAAATAAAATGAAACAAATGCAATTACATGTTTGTGACCACGCTTACGATTTAAATTTCTGCGATTTAAAAATTGTAGTCGCGGAAAGAAATAAACATGCACGCACTTCCGATTGTCAGTCGCGCGAATTATTAGTCGCAAGAAATTAGACACATGGTTTTGAATTGCGGCGCTCAAAAAAAATGAAACAGGTTCCATCTTTAGAGCGATTTTTCAATCGCAACGACTTTAAAATTGCAAGTATTTGTACAACCAGAAGATATATGTTGCATTCTTTAGCGATTAAAAATCGTGCGACTAAAAATAGCAAGTGCGTGCACAACAAACATTTGTTGCGATCGCGATTTTTTTTAATTGCAACGATTTTAAATCGCAAGTGCGTGCCTAGCCTTAGCCTGTAAGTCGAGGTACAAGCCATGCAGGCAGACAATGTGTAAGAACATCTGTGGCCAATTACGTTAAAAAGTTGCCTGTTTAATGTATTTTTCAAAATGGTACAACAAATGGTTTAGCCTACAACAATAACTAATAAAATTTGCTGTTAATCAACTGAAGGAGCTTTTCCCCATTTTCTGGAATTTAAATTAAGTTACAGTGAATAGTTAATTATTAGACTAATAACAGTAGTATTTGCAAAAAATAAGTGGTAAAATATGTCACCTGATCCAAGCAACCCTTGATTTGACTACCGCACTTCGGTCCGTTAAGCTAAGTACAGGCGATTGTCAGATCTTACAATAGCCGCGTTCATCACCACATTTGACAGTTCTAAACTGTCATTTTGAGAGCTTCTGATTGGCCAGCCGCCATTAAATTCAGTTAACGTCAATTGGCATTTAGTTGCGTTGCTTACGTTTTTTTCTGAATTTTCAAATGAAAATTTCTATCTGAAAATTCAGATGACAGCTAAAAACAACGTGATCTGATCGTCTGGGTCTCGTATCGCTTTCCGGATTTTGGTTTCAGAGTGCAAAAAATAATAAAAAAAAGAATAAATAATTTCAGACTATTTTGTGCCTTCAATGTTACGTTTTTCAGAACTGAATTTTTAGATCTGTCAAAAACGTGGTGATGAACGCGGCCATATTGTCAGATCTGTCAGTGAATACTGTCCCAAATAGGTTCGTTCGTGTACTTTCCGGACTAAAACAGGCAAATTATCAAATTTTGAGGAGTGGGGATGAATTTTTTTTAAAGAGAATGGAAACAGTCCACACGAACGCTTTGAACCAAAAATGTCTGCCAGATTTTAAACGTCACCAAAAAGTAAACAAAACCACAACATTGGAATACATTTACTGAAAGTCTTAATTAAAATTGAAGTAAGCAAATTAAATTGAACTTAAAACACTTCCTTTCAATGAAAACAAAGAAAAATATTCACTTCTAAAAAAAAAAAAACTAAAACTAAAAGTAAACAAACAGCAGCCATTTTGTATTTTTGTCGTTTTTTTCTTCCCACTAGCTTTTTGACAGAATACCGAACTTTCCATTTTCTGCCGGAAGAAATTTCTCTGGTAAAATCTGGCAAGAAGGGGAAATAATTTACTCTCTCGCGAGCGCTCTATTCAGTGTTCCTAGATTGGTGGTTTTTCCCACCAAAATGGTGGGAAATTACGAGCTTGGTGGGAATATTGGTGGGAAAAATTTCATGGTGGGATTTATGTTGGGATAATATTGGAAATATTTTTTTATGGGCGGAAATATTATTTTTACCATAGCCACAGCTTAAAAAATTTACTACCTCTCTATTTTCCTTCAACTTTTTTTCTTACAGCATATTCATAATTTAACTGCACCCTCGATAAAAAATTATTTAACCTGTTAATCTAATTATGTACACAGAGAATATATCAACAAGAAGAGATATTTTTTAAGAAATAAAAGATGGATGGGATTTTTTTCGTTGTGCTCTTCTTTGCTTATGGCTGTTCTCTGCATTTTATATAGATTAACTCATACCCAGAGCCAAATTTCAAGAAAAAAAAATTTTTATAACCGCACTACATGAATGCGGAATGCTTTACTGTACTCTACTTTTCCCTCTCGTAATATTTTTATATTTATTTACACATTCCCCACAACAAATTACAGATCGGTAATGGACAAATCGCGGAGAATGAAAATGTACCGAAGGTATAAATTTATTTCTTAATATTTTACTTAACATCCTGAACGAAGTCAAAGAATGTTTAAAATTAATTTATTACAAATTATGATTTATTTTAAAAAGATTGGCGCAAATATCAGTTGATTTGATATGATGCTTAGGCATTTTTAGTATGATTCTAGGTTAAAAATAGAATTTTCTAGATTTCAAACGCATTAGAATCGTTTTATAATTTTTAACATTTTACTGAAGTTAAAATCGCCAAATGCCTGTTTTATCTTTTTTTTTATCTTGTTAGTATCATACTAACTCGAAATGTCAATTTGACAATTACAAATCTGAAAATGGTGTTAGCTGTCACTGTTTTAGGTGTGCTCAGTTAGAGTTTGTTAGGAAATTATGTAGTATGATACTATTTAAAAAATGTTTAAAACTAATAAAATTTAGAAAATTGTTCATAATATCGTGCTAATACCTTAATATCAGGCTGTTTAAAATTTTGGGCCATTGTTTTTAATGTATTTTTTTTTTCTTCGCTGAAAAATCATTTTCAGTAGGTAAACCTTTACTCAGTTGAGACCGTAGAAGTAAGTAATTGTTCACAATAAACATTTAGGTAAAATTAAGGCAGAAAAAACATGGTTTTTTCCCTTCCAGTACAAAAATGGTGGGATTTTTTGTCAAATATGGTGGGATTTTAAAAATCTTATCTGGCATCACTGGCTCTATTCTACCCAAAACTACCCAAAATGTGCATACGCTAACAGGTTTGGACTAAATCTGGTAGAAAATGGTAGTTTTGAGTAGTTTCGGACTTGTACGCGAACGCACTTTATATGTGATATACACCAGTTCCTTTACTTCTTTTTCATGTGGTTTTCGATTCAACCATTTCAGATTAGGGGGTCAAAACACACACCAACTGTTGTGAATCGAACGAATCTGGATTGTTTTTTTTTTTTTTAACTGTGTGAGTTCTTTGTGTAGAGATTGGTAATTAGTCAAAACACGTTTTCCCGTGAGAAAGATGAAAAAAACTTCACTAATTGCAGTAATTAATCGAGTCCATTTTATTTTATATTTTATTTTGATTTCAATTTATTATTAACACGGACCACAAATAAATTCTTGCGTATGCAAAATTGAATACCTATTCAAACTGACGTTTAGTTATGTCATTTATTTGGTGTGTGTGCAAGTACATGTGAAAATCTGTGTAAATCTGCCATAAAATCGAGATTTAAAAGATCAATCGAAAAAAATTTAGACACCGCCAAAAGTGATCTTTTTTGGTTGAATCGAAGGCAAAATCTGAAAAAGATCAACTTAACCCCATAAATCAAGTTTTTTTGGTTGAATCGAAAACCACATCAATGTTAGCCGTGTTCCTTTGGGGGTGGCGAACTACTCATGAGTAGATGAAAACTATAATCTAGTACTCTCATCTACTCAAGCTCTAATGCGCGAGTAGATGAGCAGAGTAGTTACGCACCTAAAATCTCCCAGAGGGCATCTGGCTAGGTTAAGAGATTTTTCATGTGCATGACATTTCATTTCAATTTGTTTACCATTTTTACGTTCACCATTCACCAATAACAAAAATAAACAAAATAAAGCAATTAATAAGGAGGTGAGAGTCTCTAGAAGACGACTTTCCATAGATAATTTTACACACACTTTCTTATTTTATATGAGATTTTATATACATACATACGTCGAAAAATCATATAAACTGAGAAAGTGTGTGTACAATCTCGCAAGCTTTTTGATGGTAAGGATTCCACAAATTATAAATAAGAGACGGTCGAGTTCACTCGATGCAATCGAGCACATGCAGTTCCTCATTGAACTTAATAGAGTATTTTCGGTTGGTTGAACTAAATAAGGAACTGCCTATACTCGATTGTATCGACTGAATTTGATTGTATCAAGTTACATGCTGGCACCCTAGCTCAAGCAATTGGTAACAACAAGCAGCCTGCCGCCAACTCGCTCAGATCTAACATAGTCTCAAGGTCACTTTCTAAATAAGCACGCAAAGGTTTTTTTTTTTTGTTCTAAGCAATATATGTAGTTCAATCATTGCAAGATCTTCTCATTCTTGCAAGTCTTTTTTTTTTTGTTTTAATAAATTGATAGAGAATATGGACTTTTGTTCTTCGTAGCGCGTTTTGACGACCTCTGGCATATTTTTCCTTCGTAGTGTGCTTGTCCAAAAATTGTCAGACAAGAGCTGCCAATTAAATTGTCAGACTTTGGCATAAAATCTACCAATCGTGTGAACGGACAGTTTTACATTGTACAAAATTTGTCAATTTTTAGCTAATTGTCCGCTATTGTCAGACCATTGACAGATCTGACAATATTGCAAGATCTGACAATCGTCTGTACTTAGCTTTAGTTGAGAAAGAAAGGTACAGATTTCAGATTTTCAGATTCAATTATTGAGACTTATAAAAGATAAAATTACATTTGACATCTATTGAAATACGACGTATTTTTTTCTTAGGTTAGGGTATTGAATGTTAATACTTATAATACAGGAGGCTATAATGTATGGCTCTCGCTTTTATTATTATGTGGAATTGCCAACATGGCTACAGATACTGAATTTAATTATGAAAGCTCTTGCTCGTGGAGCTGTTTTACATTTTCTTTTCGACGCGCATGGTCGTTAACAAAACAAACACTAACAATACAAAATTATACAATACGATATGAGAATATACAATTAATTGAGATAGGAAAAGTAACAGAGAAAGCGAACTTACTCTACCATATCTATGGTTATACACGGCTGTTCTGATTTCTGACCAAATTGTAAAACGGAAACGAAAACTGAATCCGTACGGATTGAAAAAGATTGTTCTGACTTTCGAACGGATTTTATTTGCAGGGCAAGTAACTTGAAATAAATAAAAATTCGAAGTCAGCAGTGTCTGTTCTTAAGAGCTGTAAAATGAGTTTCGATTTAAATGTAGCTGATTTCAAAAGTTATTCTTTTATAATATTTATTATTTGAAATTATTGGGTTCTTTAGCATGTGGTTTTGAGCGGTGAGTTAATACCCTGTTTTAAACAAAGTGAGAAGAGTTTTTTTTTCGTCTCAAAAGTTTTTTTATTTGATTCAGAAGATGGGTGTACCTCATTGGATTTTACACGAAAAAGAAGATACTGTTGCATCCATCCAGAAGCATCCCTCCTTTTAAGGGATAAATTTTAAGGCATTTAAATCATTCGTCAGTTCTTCTCACAATCTATCAATATATTCTGGCCTGTTGTCAGTCTGAACCCATCCTCTCCATATGTCTGGATGCTTTTCTATAAAAGCAACCAATAAGGCGAATTGTTGGGCTACATGAAATTTGGCCCCAATGAAAAATGACCCCAAACAAAAAATGAAAAATAGCCCCAAAATTGATGCTTTTTTTCATATTGAAAAATAACCCCATTTTCAAAATAAAAAAATTACCCCAAACTAAATGAGAAAAAGCCCCAAAAAACAAAGAAATACTCAAACCCAAAGCGAAAAATGGCCCCACAAATTGAATAGATTGGTTGATTTGGTTGCGAGAATCCTCATAGTATTAGTTTTCATGTACATAAAGAGGATAGGGTGAAAATTTTAATATAAGAATTATGTTTTTTTTCGAATTTGATTACTTAGTTAAGAAAACTTTTTCTTTTTAATCGTTCTACTGACAATGTTGTAATAATAATAGTTTAAGATACCTATGACAATAATAAGCTTAAAATTAAGTAAGTGAGATTAGCTTTGCCAACCAATAAATTTTAAATTTTTGAAAAGAACTTAAGAATTCTGTATAGCTTGCATATTTATCTTTTGATTTTGATTTTGTTTTTTTTTTTTTTTTTTTTTGTTTTTTTTTTTCCTTTGATTTGTTGAAATTTGTTTGGGGCAAGGCAAAATTCAAAAAGAAGAGTGACTTAAGTGCGGTTATGACCGATTTTGGCTTTTTGATAAAAGGCTATCGGGTGCCCATCGGCAGAAAGGTCAATCTTTTCAGTGAGGAGAATGAAGGGTGAAAGATAAGGCGAGTTGTCCAGCCCCATACTTCTTTGAGAAATGTATGTTTGCTTTATTGTGTCATTATCATTAAAATTCATTTTTTTCGCATGATTTTAGTAGAAGAGATAAGAAAGGTACACACAAAATCAGTATATAATCAGTATATATAGGAAAAAAATAAGGAATAAAAGGCGATAACTCTGCAGTCTTACCAACCTCAGCAATTTTTTCTAACTAGCTAATGAATTAATTTTTTTTCAATTCATAAATCACTAACTAGCTTATGATTTAAATCTCTTTTAATTCATAAGTCACTAACTGGCTTATGATTTAACTTTGTTTTAATTCATAAGTCACCTACTGACTTGACTTTAAGATTTTTTAATTCAAAAGCTCGCAACCCTGATGTAAATGGGCCTTACCAATAATCAAATTTAGCTATGGCTTAAATTTTGCAGTGAAATTAACCATAACGCTATGGATCATAATTAATTAACCATATATTCTCAATTTTTTGAAGTCAATTCGATATATGGTTCCTTATTTATAGTCCACGTAGATATTTAAGTAATACCATGCATTTGTTGACAGTAAAATTTTAAATTGTTTTTATTTAAAAAAAATATTTTATTTTTATTGCATCAAAAAATTTAGGAATTTATTTTCTAATCCAAGTCCGACTAACTCTCGAACCGATAACATCGTTCATCAAGTTACTGTGTGATTAGCTTTCTTGTCGCCAAGCGCGGAAACCGGTTTCTCCCTTCAAACCACTCACTCTCTTTATTATTTTTTTTTCTCTTTCTCGGTACCGCATCTGAGTGTACCCAGTGAATAAAAAAAAAATTCTAATTAACATGGCCAGTCGGCTAGGTGGTCGGTTTCTCGATCCCGATCCTGACCCCGATCTTCAGCCCAAAAAAAAAAAACAAAACATAACACCCTATCTCTGAACTCGTTCCCTAACCTCCCATCTATCAGTGTAAGTAATCCTCGATACATTGTTATCTCCCCAAAATCAATCGAAAAACCCATTACTTCACTGAGCCCATTTGTCCTTAAAAAATCTATCGATGCTATAAGTCAAGATTACGAAAGTATAAATCAACTTCGCGACGGTAGTTTGCTAATATTTGTGAGATCTCAAAGGACCGCAAACATTTTCCTTCGAATCAAGGCCCTTGCTGGTGTTTGTCCGGTATCTGTGAACCTGCATGATAAACTTAAACAAACGAAAGGAATCTGTTTCCTTCCATGCCTCAATAATGTGTCTGAAACTGAAATTGTTAGCGAAATGAAACCTCAAAGTGTCATAGACATACATAAGTTCCTAAAAAAAAGTGATGATGGAAAACAAAAACCCTCAGGCCTTATGCTCTTGACATTCGATCTCTACCAAGTCCCTAAATCAGTCGATATCAGTTTTTACACAGCCAAAATAACTCTTCGAGTAATTTCCAAAGTGATTAGACGTGTTTTTAGAGAGCTATTGATCGAAATAAATTTAAAGTTTATTACAAATGATAAATTTGTCGTGTGCAACGGAGTTTGCGGTGGATTATTTGATTTGAAGTGCGCGGACTTGTCTGAATACGATATCGAAATTATTGTTAAGAAGAAAGGAATTCTTTTTATGTGTGCAGACTGCCAAAACTTTATCGGGTTGATGTCAAAACAATTTTCAGATATTAACAATAAACTGAATGCTAACAAACAAATTATCGAAAAGCAAGAAGAAAATATTGAAAAAATTTTAACATGTGTTGGGAAATTAAATGAAAAACCAAAAAATATTGAAACCAGCAAATCAGCTAAAAAAGAAAAAAAATCATACGCAGAAATAGTAAACAAAGAACCACCTGTAATAATTAGACCACGGGATGAACAAAAGAGCGAAATAACTAGAGAAGTGATAAAAAAAAATATAGATCATCAATGCTATCGATAAAGGTAAATAGTGTCTCAAATCGTGAAAACGGAGCTATCGCAGTTAGTTGTGTTGATGAAGAATCTAGAAAAACAGTTGAAAGAGAAGCAAAAGAAAAACTTGGTGATAAATATGTAATAACAGTGCCGAAAATGAGAAATCCAACTATTCTTGTAAATAACATTACAGAAGAGTGGGACGGTGATAGATTTGCAGAAGCAATAAAAAAACAAAACAATGTCGAGTGTGACGTCAAGTGTGTCAAATTTTATAGGGTGCCACAAAAAAATAATTCGTTTAGAGCAATAATTAAAATTGATGGTAAAGCATTTCAGAAAATTATGGATAGTGGTAAAGTCAGTGTTGGATGGAATAGGTACCCAGTGTACGAATACGTTTTTGTTAAGCAATGTTACAATTGTTGGGGTTTTAACCATATTGCCGGCAAATGCAACAGAAACATAATATGTGCGAAGTGTGGAGAAAATCATGATACTCGTGCCTGTGAAAAAACTACCTTTAAATGCAACAATTGCGATGATGCTAATAAAATGCTAGGTTTTAGCTTAGATATAAATCATGACTGTAGGGATAAGACTTGTGAGGTGTTCAAGAATAAATACAAATTGGAAAAAAATAAAATTGAATTTTAGCAACCAAAGTTAATTCAAATAGTCTATTTGAATATTCAAAGTATTTTAAGCAATTTTAATGAACTAGAGACAATGATAATAAATAGCAAATTTGAATTTATTTTTCTATCTGAGACTTGTGTTACTGATGAAATAGATGATACTGAACTCTATTTTAATGGTTATAATATATTCAGGTGTAATAGTGAATCAAGGCATACTGGTGGCGTTATAATATATTTGAAAGAAATGTGGCAAGCAGATACAATACAAGTGCATGCAATCGAAAAAGATATTTGGTGGCTTTCCCTCAAAGTGATTTGTGAAGCTGTTACTTTTATATTAGTTGCGGTATACAGATCCCCAAGATGTTCAAAAAAAGTGTTTTGTGATAAGTTTATTGAGTGGATGGATGAATTAAACGAGTTTTCATATGAACTTTTTGCTATAGGTGATTTCAATATTGATTGGTTGCAGTCAAATGAATTTTATAAAAGAAATATTGAAAGATATGTGCAAAATAATGGTTTTAAACAGATCATTACTAAACCCACTAGAATAACTCAAAACTCGAAAACATTAATCGATCTTGCAATAACATATTCAAAAAGAATCAAAGCCGAACTAGTTGCTAACTTAAAAATTTGTGATCATGAAACGATTTTAGCCGAGATAAATGTGAAAGTGAAAAATGAAATAAAAAAGAAAAAGATCACAATTTTAAAATATCAAAGAAGAGAATTTGAAAATTATTTAGTTATGAGAAATATAGGTAATATATGTTATTTAAGTGATACAAATGAAATGGCTTCAATCTTCCAAAATATACTTAAAGAAACAGCAAATTCATTCCTCAAAACAAAATCAGTGCGTGAAGATGGACATGAATGGTTTAACAATCGTCTCAGAATGTATAAACATCAAAAAATAATTGCCTATAATAGAGCTAGATTTACGGATAGTACAAGTGATTGGGATAACTATAAATTCTTAAGAAACCAGTTCAAAAAAGAAATTGACAAAGCTAAAAGTGATTTTATAAAAAATAAAATAGAAAATTCAGTTGATCAGAAATCAATGTGGAGAACTATCAAACAATTTGTTCTAAAACAGAAGCAATCTGAAATAAGCAAAGTTATTTTCGACAATGTAACATACAGTAACAATTTCACCTTAGCAAATAAATTCAATAAGTATTTTGTAGACAGCATAACGGAAATAAGTGTTTCAATCCCTTACATTCCTTTTATCAATCAGATTGTAAGAAATCCAGCTTCTTTTAGCTTTCGAGAAATAGAGTACTCTGATATAAAGAAAGTGTTTGATAATATAAAGAATAAACGTGACCCTAACTACCTGAATATCGAAATTTTCAGGGACCTTAATGATATCATTACACCCCCATTGATTAAAATTATCAATCAATCGTTTCGTGACGGTGTTTTCCCCAACTCATGGAAAGTTTCCCAAATTTCTCCGATCCCAAAAGTAAAGAACTCAATTAAATGTGAAGATTTTAGGCCCATTAATGCCATCCCTCTCTATGAGAAGGTACTTGAAAAGGTTGTACACTTCCAACTGGAATCATTTTTCGACTTTCATAAGTTAATAATTGAAAACCAGTCGGGATTTAGGAAGCAACATTCTTGTGAAGGTGCACTTAATATGGTCATTGCAAATTGGAAGCATCAACTCGATTTGAAAACTAAAATCATATGTGTTTTTCTTGATTTGAAACGGGCATTTGAGACAGTTGATAGAGACATTTTATTTGAAAAACTAGAAAGTTATGGAATTCGCGAAAAATCACAATCATGGATGATGTCATACTTATCAGGTCGAAAGCAAAGGACAAAAGTGAACAATATTTTATCAGATGAAATATTAATTGACATTGGTGTACAGCAGGGGTCCATTCTAGGCACGTTTCTTTTTAACGTATATATCAATGACATCGGCAGTGTAATAAGAAATAGTGAATACACATTGTTTGCAGATGACGGTTTACTGTATGTTAGTTGTAACAATTTAGATGAAGGTATGTCAAAAATGCAAGTGGATTTGAATAATCTTAGTATCTGGCTTAAAGCGAACAAACTAAAACTGAATGTGTCGAAAACAAAAATGATGGTTATTGGTAACAATGTGATAAACAATAGTATGATGAATATTAAAGTTGATAATGAATATTTGGAAATAGTTTCTGAAGTGAAGTACCTAGGTGTTGTCATAGATAATAAATTAACATTTAATAAACATATTGACTATATAGTGAAGAAAATATCAAAAAAGACAAATCTACTAAGAAGAATTCGGAAAAATATTTCAACCATTAGTGCAATAAACATTTGTAATGCTATAATAAAACCGCATTTTGAATACTGTCCTTCAATTCTGTTTTTGTGTAATCAAGAAATGATTAATAGACTTCAACTTCTTCAAAACAAAGCAATGCGAACAATTTTAAAGTGCAATATTTATACTCCTATATGTTATATGTTAGATATGTTAATGTGGCTAAGCGTTAAACAAAGAATCTTGATGAATGTTTTACTCTTTGTCTTTAAAATAAAAAATAATCTTGTGCCTGCTTATCTTTCTCGTTTAATAAATTATGTAGGTGATGTTCAACCATTCACATTAAGAAACAATCAAAACTTTCGTCTTCCAAGGGCACGTACAAGTGCGGAACAAAACTGCCTATTCAACAAGGGACTTAAAATTTTTAACACCTTGCCAAATGATTTAAAGTCTGAAAACAACTTAAATAGATTCAAACGTAGAATTGTAAATTTTGTTAAATTGCAAAATTAATTGTATAAAATTATTTATGTTATTTATTTTAATATGTAATGTTTTTTAAATTATTTTATTTATTTATTGCTTTTTTAAAAACGATTTGTTCTTTTAAACACGCAATTAAAAAAAAAAAAACTGTAAATTATATTAAAACTTGTAATCAAATAGTTGAAATTACTAAATAAACAAACAAACATATATAAAGAATATGTCCCCAACCCTATGCGATGCCGCATTTGCCAATTGTTGGGACACACGACTAAACGTTGTAATGGAAATAAAATATGCGAAACATGTAGCCTTCCCCCTCACAACCCTGAGCCATGCACTCGTACAATGTGCGCAAATTGCTCCCTTTCTCACCCGTCATCAGCCAAATCATGCCCTAATTACAAACAAGCAAAAGAAATCCTAACAATAAAAACAACTAAAAAATGCACTATGAAAGAACCCAAACAAATATATAGTCAACAAAATACAGTATTAACCCCACCTCAAGTTGATACGTTCGCCGAAACCATTAAAAAAACAACAAACCAAAACAGTAAAACAAATAATATCCAAGCCTTTATTCCAAGCTCATCCCATACCCTCGCCCCCCTACCTAACCCTTCAAAAACAAAAGCTACTCAAAGTACAGAAAAAGTAAATACCAACTCATTACATACACAACAAACCATAGAAATCACATCACAAAAACTTTTGGGTAACAATGAATTATAAAGAACGATAATTCAGACAATCATGATGTCGACATGTTATAATGATACTTTCATCCAAATAACCGACTCTGCGGTTCGAGAATTGAATCAATCGGGCTCTGAGAAGAGCCTGCATGATTCAACGCCCGAGTCGCAGAGTCAAAGCGCCGAACAACATGATTTTAACAATCATTACAATCTACACCGAAAAACAAACAACACAAACCAAAACCTAAATAATACTCCTTCTACCGAGCTAAATATTATGATTAAATATCACAATCCTACAATGGTTGCTATCCAAGAAACTCACTGCCCCTTCGACAAGGTGCTAAATTTCCCAAAATCCTTTGATGGTTATTTTTATAACTCGCCAGACAATGATACTGGCAAACAAGGTATAGCTCTTTTAATTTAAAAAAACACCCCTCACAAAATAATATCCTTGAACTCGAACCTTCAAGCCCTTGCTGTTGAAATACAACATAAAATAAAATTTGCATACATCAACATATATTTACCCCCAAAACAAACATTAAATAAAAACGACTTAGAAAATATAATTAATCAGGTCAATTTTCCAATCATATTCGGAGGTGATGTTAATGCCTGGAATACACTCTGGGGATCTCCAATCACCAATAAAAAGGGCGAATTATTAGAAACATTTTTCTCGGACAACAATCTGGTTATCATGAACGACAGATCACCCACCCACCTTTCAATACACAATACGCTGGCACATGTTGATGTAACCTGTTGCTCACCTGAGCTACTTCCAAAAATAGCTTGGATAACTTTAGAAGATCTACACAACAGTAACCATTTCCCTATACTGACCTCATTAAATAGTGAATGCATTACGTACTCAAATACATTTGACCTCAAATTTAAAACTGACTTATCTAACTAGACACTATTTCAACAAAAGACCGCTGAATACTTGTCGGACAAAGCGCCTTCATTAAACAATAACAAAGAAGCGGCTCTCCTGTTAAAAGCAATCAGAACTGCTGCAAATCTGTCTATTCCCCAATCGGCTCCAATTAAAAGAAAACAGGTAGTGGTGGAACCCTGCACTTTCATTGCTCCGAAAAGTAAAAAAGATTGCGCTAAATAATTTTCAAAAGAATTCCACAACACAAAATTTAATAATCTACAAAAAATCAAATGCTAAATTTAGACGTCTACTTAAAGACAGCAAAGCAAAAAGCTTCTCCAACTTCACTTCAAATATAAACCCCAACTCTTCCCCAGCCAAAATATGGCAAAATATCCGTCGTCTCACCGGCAACCCAACCCCACTCGCAATAAACTGCATTAAATCGTACAACGGCACGATCACAGACCCGCCAAAAATATCCAATTTTATCGCACAAACTTGGTCGAAAGCATCGCAAGATGCAAATTTTTCCAACCAAATACCAGCAATAGCATCTACCGCCACCTCTACACAACCATCTCACTCGAATTAAAATCGGACGGATGGAAATTTATATTTACTGATGGTTCCAAAACAACGCAAAACACATCATTTGCGGTGACACTTGAAAACGGTGCCATTGCCTGCATTGGTAACCTCACTAAATTCGCTTCAGTATTCACTGCAGAATCATTCGCCATACTTCAAGCTACTAAGACTGTATCGAATTACCGTGGGAAATACATTATATGCTCTGATAGCATATCTGTACTTAACGCCATAAAAATCCCCAACAACAGCACTGAACTCATATCAGAAATCAGATATCAACTCACCAAATCTCCAAACAATATCAAGTTAATGTGGACCCCTGGACACGTAGGAATCCAGGGCAACGAACACGCTGACAATGCAGCTAACTCAGCCAATAAAGCTCTGTATATAGCTTCATTATCCATACCAAACTAGATTTGTTAAAACACATTCAAAAAGAGTTATAATCCGTCATAACCCAAGACTGGAGCCTATATCACCACAATTATAAGAAACTCAATCCTGATAAACTCACCCCCGTATACCCAACAAACGTTTCCGAACGCAAAATCTCCAACTTTGTACGACTTCGACTTGGACATACATCTGCCTCTCATCAGCATCTCCTCAAAAAAAACCCGGCACCACTTTGTACAAATTGTAACACCAGATTAGATCTAAATCACATATTAGAACACTGCCCTGTATCGCAACCCATAATTAAAAAATTTGTTTAAAAATAAATGTATCTATGAAATTCTCCAAATCCCTAGTTTCACAAATATCGAAAAAATATCAGATTTTCTTTTAAAGACAAACATTTTAATTTAATTTTATAAAAAATAGAGCCAATAGTCTCCGCATCTAGGCTCGTTAAATTAAGTATTACCATGTAATTTTAATTACTTGTTAATAAATAATAATAATATTAACTATCAGCTATTTTGTGAAGTTCTGAAAATTTTTGTGAAGTTCTGAAAATTTGTTGCAGTTTTCTTACAGATTCACTAAGCAAAAATAAAATTTCCCAATTTAACTAGGAACCGATGGCGAATACTCCCAGTACTACTGGGTAAAAATTGGAACACAATTGATAGAATCATTAGCAGTTTTGTAATAATTACTAAGGAAATTACAGGTATTATTTTAATTAAAAATCATATACGCTGAAACAAAATTGAGCAATGAATACAATTTTTGTTTTCTAAAGCCTAGTTTACAGATCGAAGCGAAGTGAAATTTTCATACAAAAAAATATCTTTTTTCCCAGGCGTGAAAAATACAAAAGAATTAAATGCAATTATTTAAGCGACAAGGAGGAAGAAATTTGTTTCGAAGTAAATAAAATTCAACGGGCTTATCTAAATCAAATAAAAAACAAAATTTATTTTCTTTGCAAACCTTTCGACAGGCGATTTATTGATGTTTCATTTCGATTTTGATTTCACTTCACATTGATGTATAAACTAGGCCTTAGGCAAAAAAAGGAATCTTGTTAGTCGGAGATTGCGAATATCTTTGCGACCTCATAAACCTGAACTGAGTTAATGTTTTTTGCAAACCTAACAACAAGCCAAAATTTTTATTTTAAAAGAAACTAACTTAAAATATTGACTTAATATTGTGTTTATATTCAAATACAAACAAGATGCTCTTATGTTAAGATTTTTTTACGGAGTTAAAAGCGCTTTTCCTTGTATTCATGAAAGAAATAAGGTTAAATTCATAAAATAATAGATTTTTGCTTTTGTTAAACAAACCAACCACTATTGAACTTCAGCACCGCTGGAGTGCTGTTACAGGAGCAAATTAAAAACAATGTTCAAGATATTGTATTTTTGCATGCATGGTCTTTTTCTATGAAATAAGGCAGAATAAAAACGCGATTTGATATAGCCAAGGGGGGGGAGGGTCAAGGCCCCTCTCTGTATCCACCGTTGGATCATATTTGTAGAAATTTTATTCTCCACAAGTTGCCATTAATTTTTTTTTTTTTTTTGCAAAAAAAAAAATTCACCAGAAAAAATCTAGAGAGCTCAGGATAAGATGTATTCCGCAGACTTATTAAACACACCAAATTTCATTTGTCTAGCTTGTATACTTTGGATGTTATTCACACCCAAAAAAAGTCGATTTTGTCACTGACCACTCACTCATTAAAACCTAAAGGGTACTTCCCGAAGTCCTAGAGAGCTGAAATTTGGAGTGTAGGCTAGGATTTGCACATAAACAACAACAAAAACTAAGAAATGTAAAACTTTCATCCTTCAACACCCCAAAAATGGGGGTTCAAAATAAAACTTCTAAAACAACAACAATTTCCACAATCACAAAACAATGCATATAAACCGCCTATACTTGATTTAAGGGTTGTTTTTTTTTTCTTATTTTGTACTCACAAACACAAAAAACAATGCACAAAAAATTATGAACTTTCATTTTTCGCTTCGTTCAAAAATAAATTAAGAGATTTTACATTGACGGCTCATTTTTTTTAAATTTACCCTAATTTTTTTCTTTTTAATTTACATTCACAAACATAAAAATAATGCATAATATGGCTTTGCTTGAAATAAGGGTTGTTTATATGTATACTAATGATCTTCACCACAATTGGTGAACAAATTGTCGGTCGTTATGAAGTATCATTGGAATTATATGTCTATGAATATACTTATACTTATATCTAAGGGTGTGGGATAGCAAAAAATTATGAACTTTCATTTTTTCGCTTTGGTCAAAAATAAATTAAGAGACCTTACATTGAAGGCTTATTTTTTTTTAAGGTTTACCTTAATTATTGCGAAGTTAAAAATATATATGTAGGTACGCGTTAGTTTTACTATGTAAATGCTTAATAAATAGGTAGGTAGGTACATAGGTACTTATATTATTTTCAAATATCTTGTGTTTGCTTAGAGACTTAGTTCAATATAAAGGTTAGGTAGGTTGTACCTAGGTAGTTATTTAATTTCTAGGTTTTAGGCCTAATTGCTACAATGTCAATTGTAATGCAGTTTCACTGAAAGCAGGGTCCCACTGTGAAGTATAGTGGTTCAGGTATTTTTCTTATGGATAATAGGTATTCCTACAAAAAGAAATGAAATCCCACCAAAAACATTTCATGTAAATAAGGTCGCCAAGAGTCACATGCACATAAAGCTTTCGCTGTGAAAAAGTTATAAGATCTCATGAAGAGCCAAGCCCATAACTCTACAAGGCCTAACTCTACAAGCCCTAACTCTACCAAACCTACATCGTGGTCAAAAAGTATGGCTTGGCCGTTTCATGAAACTTTTGCATGACAGACTTATAGACCGAAAGCCAACGACAAAATTGACATTTTTTGTCGTTAGTTCTTAGACTATTAATTTTACCTCAAATCTATGGAAGTGTCTGTGTTCCGGCTGTGAAACGACCAAGCCATAGGTAGGTAGGTAGAAATGGCGGCCACGAACAACTAGCTCGCTGACCCAATTAGCGCAGAAAAGCGCCGTTTTAATACCATAAACTCGTTGGAACCTATTTATGGAAGAGTTTAGTAGAAGATGGCGGAAGGCCATCCACAAAACGCTCCGAGTCAGACATTTTAGTGTCAAACTAGTCACTACATCCTACAATCTTACGGTTACCCTGCATCCCATGTCCGCATACTAGCAGTCAGGAATCAGAAGGGGGTCGATGCAAAGGTTACCGTCTCATCGTCTCAAAGCCATTTTATTGCGTTAAGAAAAGAGATCAAGTCTTTGATATTTATTTCGGAAAGTTCTTTAAGGTCGTCATAAAAGGCATGTCCAAAGGATTGTACTCTATACCGGGCTAGAGAAGGGCATTTACAGAGGAAGTGAACTATTGTTTCCTTTCCTTTTCCGACCAAGCCATACTTTTTGACCACGATGTAGGGTTGGTAGTTAGGGCTTGTAGAGTTATGGGCCTGGCTCTTCCTGAGATCTCATAACTTTTTTACAGTACATGTGAGTCTTGGCCCTTACATGAAATGTTTTTGGTGGGATTTTTTTTTTCAGGTTTATAAAGGTGCGGATGGAGTATGTTATTAATCTACCAACCATATTTAATAAAATAGCAAAAATTGAGAACTACCCGACCGTGGGCAGGGTAACCCTTCTTTTTACACTTGTCTGTTTCAAATACTGTCTTGGAAATTGTTTACTGTTTTGTTGATAGTAGTTTTACTAAAAATGCAAAAACAATACATATTCTATTTGGAATTGTTTTAGTAGTTATTCAGCATATTTGCTAGAGGTCTGCAAAGAATGTTTTGAAACCAGTTTCAAGACATTCGATTAATTTCAAAACAATATTGTATACTGTACAATATGCTTCAAAATAGAATGAATGAATCATTTCTCAAACTGTTAGCATACAAATAATTTCAAAACAAGCACAAAAAACTTCTATTAAAAAAATGTTTAAATCTTATGTATATCAGCAGTTTGCCTTTTATTGTTTTTTTTTTTTTTTTTTAATTAAAACTACTGGCGTATTTTAGCAAAATCAGAAACCAACCTAGCTAAGTAAACGTTTTATCCAATGCATTCGGGGCATGCCAGTGTACTTAGTTTTGTTTTTACAGTTATCATTTCATACGATTCCATTTATTTATACACTGAGTATTCGGTGAACTCAGTGTAGATTGCACACTTGTTTCGTAGAGTCGTGCACTCATTTGTGATAGAGAAATCAAATACTGTACAGGTTTTGATAATGAGCGAATGAATGGTGTACAGTGTTGGAAGCCAAAACAAAAGGATACTTGTTTTAGTGTACACTAGATTTTATAAACAGTGTACACGAACTACTGTACCCATTTAGAGGAAGCAAATGAATGTATTCATGCAGACCTCTAATATTTACTTACATATATGAACTCAGAGGTAGGCAATGTTCTCTAAAGCTTTAAAAAACTGTTGTTGATGTACGGTCTAATAATAGCAATACCCATTACCATGAATATATATCAAATATGTTAATGTTACATTGGTTTGTATGTACCAATGAATTAATATCTTTGTTCAGTGAAGAAATAGTCAGAACAAACAACTGATTTTGACATTTCTCACAAATCCCTGTTCTAATCTGTTCTAAGTTGTTCTACCTCAAAAGCAGCAAATACATAAAATCCTGCTCAAAACTGTTCCAAACAGACTCACTTAACAGCAAGTCAGAACAGTTTAGAACAGAAAATTTCTCAACAGCAAAAACCTGTTCTTTTCTGTTTCTAAACTGTTCCAAACTGTTCGGAACAGCTTCATTGCACACTCCTAATATCTAATGTAACGCAACTGGCCAAAAAGTTATGTTTAATGGAAAAACATACATTATATGACATAATGTAGCCTGTTTCAATGCCCTTATTATTAAAATAATAAATTTAAACAATGGAAGATTTCAACATACAAAATGTGTGTTTCCCACTGTGTAAGAGAAAAACAAACATCGTTAACGATAAAATAAGTTCTAAGCAAAAATGAAAATTAAATGTTCAAGTTCTTAATACATTTATTTAAGTTCTTACCTGATTTTGAATATTTATCAAAAGTTGGCTTTGTACACTTGACAATACAATAAAAAGAATAATTACCCCTAGAACAAGGTATTTATTTTTATCTGTATTTAAATTTATCATTTCGTAAAGTGACTATCTCTTATCAATCGCTGAGTAAATAAATGTTTCTTTTATTGGAAAAAACATTAGAACGAAAATAAAAATTATTTCTCTTGTTTTCCACTTCTCATCTCATTTAATGCAAAAAAAAAAACCAAATTATTTGTGATGTGACAGCAAAAGCACCGAACCATTTTTTTGCATCACAAGTTGACAGTTTGTATTGCCGCGTTCTGGATTTGCATAGTTTCTGGTGTTTTTCGTTTTCTATAGGCCGGGCGCGCACATTGGTGCGTTCTTTTATGTTACTGTGGTTAACTATAGTTAACTATAGTTAACTTCGGTCGTTCCTTTAATTCAGAAAAGTTACTTCGAGTAACTTTATGACGTCATAAAATCGTTCCTAAATTCCAAAGTAAAAGTGTCAAAAAGTAACTTTTTGTAACTTTTTTCAACTCATCTCCTCGATATGAATTGAAATAGTTGATCTGTCAAACACAGCTGAAATGCAATGGTGGATGTTTTGTTTACTTTTTTCCCTTTTGATTTGGAACTGTTTTCAATATTTAAAATATATTTTTATCAATTTAATCGATTTTTTTTTGTCGAATTTGATTTTTGGAATAGTTTCCTTTTATTTTCTGATGCATTTTCTTTCTGTCGGCATTTTCTTCTTTATATTTGGTTAATTTTTCATCAAAAAATTCTGTGCCATAAGCAATGAAGAAAATTGCACATGTTATTTTGAATTCCTAATAATTATTTTTGCAATAAATTTAATGCAATCACATTTTTTCTTGGTTATTCATTCCAAATATACAATTCAATCTTTTTTTCAACCCCTTTCGTTTGACAGATTAACTATTGTTAACTCTGGTCGTTCCTTAATGAAAAAGTTACCAAGAGTAACTTTCTTAACTATGGCAGATCAACTTTTGTTTTTGACACATTAACTATAGTTAACCACAGTAACATAAAAGAACGCACCTCATGCAACTTAACAGTTTGGTTTCGATTTTGAGCACAATGGGATTATATGGGAGTGCGCGCCGGTTTATGTGCGCGGAATCTCATATAATCCTATAGTACACAAAATCGAAACCAAACTGTTTAGTTGCATGTGCGCGCCCGGCCTAAATCTCCTTAACAATCTCTTGTACCTTTCACACGAAGATACAAAGTCGGAGGAGACTTGCTGTATTTTCCTTTTAAACTACCTTAGTTAAACGCACACAAACGTAGTGTGAAGAGAAACGTCAAAAAAGTCTCCTGAATTTATTGACCGGCGAGATTTCGTTTACCTCTCTTTCTTCCTGCCCTTCTCGCCTATGAACTAATTGATGCCGGCAACTCAGTTGCCTTGTGTGAAAGGGGACATGTTCAACTTTTCCCATTTCAGATTCTGAAATTAAAGAATTCGTGATGAACGCGGCCATTTTCTTGTTTGGTTAGACGGTGTTCACATTGGACTCAAATTTACGATTTTTTTTGACAGAAGTCAGTCAGCTCGTGTTCAGACACAAAGTAATGTGAACACAACAGATTCACTCTGACAAATATCACAAAAGGAAACGTCAAAAAAATCCACAAATTTATAAAAAATTTAAAAAATCCTGCCTCACTTGCCCATCTCTTTCTCACCACAAAGTGGGAACGAGAAAAAGTACATAGACGTCAACAAAAATCCGAGGAGTAAGTCCAATGTGAACACCGTCTTATGCGGGTACTTAATCAATTTCAAATCTATCTATCTCTTTCTTTCCTTTTATTTTAAAAAGTGGGAAGCACAAGAACTGTCAAATTCGATTTTCTTCAAAAAAAAACTGTTATACATACAGAGAATCCACTATCCAATGTTTTAAAAGCCGCCTCCACAGTCCATGAACGATGGCAGGATTATGAACATGTCTACAAAAAATCCAATGTCCCCTTTCAAGTGAAGATACTACTTGCTGGTGATTTTTTTTTTGACGTTTTCTTAAAATCCCCTTACTGGCTGAACAGAATAGAATGACGGAACTGAAGCCGCAGACGGAACTGGAAGAGCTGTCAAAAAGTGCCGTACGTTATTTTTTTTTACATGTCCACAATGGAGCTGTACAGCTTTGAAAGTATTTTGAAGAAAAACAAAAGAATATTATTGTGTACAAGCTCAGAATTCACATTTTTTGTTTCCAATAATTTTCCTTTTAATAATTAATTTTTTTCGTTATACAAATAACCACAATATTTTTTTCCGACCCAAAAAGTTGTTTTTTTTCTTCATACAAATTGAAACGTTAAAAATGCCGTACGTGAAAAGTTAAAAGTTGGTGAACTGTTCCGTCTGCGTCTGCAGCTCCGTATGCGTCTACGTTCCGTTGTGTTCGCATCATTGAATTTGCGTGTATTTTTATATTTTGACAGCTATTCCGGCTCCGTTTCCGGTTCCGTCTGCGTCACCATTCTGTTCAGCCAGTTAACAATCTCTTGTACCTTTCACACGAAGATACAAAGTCGGAAGAGACTTGCTGTATTTTCCTTTTACTGGCTGAACAGAATGGTGACGCAGACGGAAACGGAGACGGAGCCGGAATAGCTGTCAAAATATTGAATACACGCAAATTCAATGTTGCGAACACAACGGAACGTAGACGCATACGGAGACGCAGACGCAGACGGAAGAGTTCACCAACTTTTAACTTTTGACGTACGGCACTTTTGACGTTTCAATTTGTATGAAGAAAAAAAACAACTTTTTGGGTCGGAAAAAAATATTGTGGTTATTTGTATCGCGAAAAAAATTATTTATTAAAAGGAAAATTATTGGAAACAAAAAATGTGAATTCTGAGCTTGTACACAAGAATATTCTTTTTTTTTTCTTCAAAATACTTTCAAAGCTGTACAGCTCCATTGTGGACATGTAAAAAAAATAACGTACGACACTTTTTGACAGCTCTTCCAGTTCCGTCTGCGTCTTCAGTTCCGTCATTCTATTCTGTTCAGCCAGTTAAACTACCTTGGTTGAACGAACACAAACGTAGTGTGAAGAGAAACGTCAAAAAAAATCTCCTGAATTTTTTGACCGGGGAGATCTCGTTTCCCCCTCTTTCTTCCTGCCCTTCTCACCAATGAACTAATTGTTGCCGGCAACTCAGTTGCCTTCTGTGAAAGGGGACAATGGAGGCACAAAAATCCATGTCCATGTCATGAACATGTCGACGAAAACTAATTTTTGAACAAGACATGAGCTCTGTTCAAAGCTCGGCCATTAGATTTGAGGTTCCATGTGTGTCAGAGAGGTAGAAGTAGTACTGAAAGGAATTTTTGTGTGATGTTCTTGCTCTGACTTATTAGAAAAAAGATCGGATTTCACCTTCGCACTCATTGAATTTCGAAAAGATTAAGGAAGAAAGAGTCAACGTTTAATACGCACTGATCTCTATAAACACTGGATAGTGGATTCATATAAAAAGTTTGAAGCAAATTGAAGGAATATTATAACTGTGAAGCCTTAACTACATAAGTCAAAAAAGTGAAAAAGTACAAAAGTGAAAATTTTCAAACTCATTTTGGGATAGTTTTTCTCACTGGAAAACTTATAAAAATGATGCAGAAAGCTTAAATTTTGGATTTAAAAGAATTGCGTACATTCTTTTTCATAAAACAACTGCGCTAGCGGGAAAAAAAATATTTTTACTTTTGTAATTTTGCAAAAAGTGGCCAATGTAGTTAAGACTTGAGGAGGTACAACGTGTTGCGGCTTCTTAAAAACACTGGATACTGCTTATTGAGGTCGCACTTGGCATGCTTGCAGAACGCACGGCTAGGTACGCCGGTGGGCGTGGATCTTGACCCATGAGCAGCCAGACGCAGACAGAAGAAAATTGTCATGCCAAGCTTTTGGATTTTGAGACGACGGACGGACACTTTCATACGACCATATATCCTGTTCATTATGGGCAACAGATGTTAGCTACCCAGAGTACCTTGTTTATGTTACCCACCCCTTGACACTTGGAATGCACCTCGACAGCTTGTACTCTGATTATAAACAAGATAGCTGTCCCTTGATCGATTCGATGAAGTAGCTCGCTACATTCTATCGAATCTCGCGATCCCCGCAACCACCTCACGCATAACCCCACAAATTAAACGCTGTTTAGTTCATAATAATGGATCTCTTACAATTTTATTGATTTAGTACTTGATATAGGCATGATTTTGATCTTAAGGTATTAAACTTTAGTAAAAAAAAAAATTCTTTTAAGTCTTAAATTCATTCATGTGCTTAACAGAAATATATTTAATTAAGAATTAAGTAAATCATCTCAACTTGTTTGATAAGAAAAGAAAAGGAAAAAATATAGCTTTACGTAACTTTGATTGTAGCCAAAGGTAAGTATGTATTTTGTGAATTGTGGGGGGGGGGATAGCGTCATATGTCATATAATGCTAGCAAGGCGTGTTGTGTGTTGTACATCAAATAAGTACACGATGAAAAAAAAATAATTAATAAGAAAAAGACTCACCACTTACGGTCCAGATGATTGTGCACAATATCCGCAACGTAGCTGTTGTTTTTCCTTGAGGAGAGACTGTAAAAAAATGTATGGTGGGGGGGGTGTTATGCACCGCGAGCACTTGCCAAAATTTTATGACGTACACAGATACCTCACTTTCTTATTTTAACTTCTTTACGTTTAAATCTTTCTTTTTCTTTTCTGTTCTTTTTTTTTTTTTCTTTTTTTATATGACAAAATTGGATTAACTTTCACACTTGTGTAGTACTGAAGGGAACCGTTATTTTAATGCAGACTATACAATTGCCGCAATGTGGGCGTGGACAATGTGGCTCCAGACTAATCGTTTGGAATCTCCTCGCCACGTCGACCTGGCGGCTCACTAATTCGTTATCTAGGCTCCTGGGAGTCTAGATCACCTGCCCTGTTTTCTCACGCCCGTTAACACTTTCTCTAATTAAAATACGAACCACGCACCGCTAGCTCCCTGCACTTGCTCGACGACGACGAATTGGCTGGGGTTGACGAGTTGTCGATCCGAGGTCATATGACAGACTGTTCTGCCGTTGAACTTCGCATGCAAGTACAGTGATTAGGTTTGTCGAAATATAGCGGTCGTGGTGAGTTCGAGAATTCTCCTTTTGCAGAGGAACGGTGATTCTCTGGATTATTTGTGTTTTGTCAAGCTCAAGATGTGAGGCTGAATCCTAACTTCCAGCCAGAGAGGGAACTTTGAAGCTCCAATTTCGACTTCCAATGTGAATTGTGACGTAGGCAGCTGTCACTCTTAGAATTCTGGTTTTGGCGGGATGTAGGGCTCTTATCAACGATCGACTATGGGAAAACAAACATATTTTGTAAGACTCAATCTTGCACTGCAGAGGGTTTGAGAAAATTACCTGGATGGATATAGGTTTTCGAAAAATCAATTTAATCCAAAAAAATATAAAGCCCCAGTGGTATAAAGTTTAGCGAATTCTTAGGCTTAATTCGCTTTAAGGATTTAGTTTTCATAGGCCACTGTACAGTATAATGGAAAGGAATATATCCTTAGTTGGCAGGCATTCAATAAATCTTATTCACTTGCTTTATTACCTGAATTACCAAAGAGATAAGTAGGTCCGAGCCGTATGGTGGCCACAAGAAAAAGATGGATTGAACCTGAGCATAATATTAACTTGGCCCATCGGGCAGACATTTTGACATATAACTTCCGGCAAGAGAAAATCTCTTCGAAAATAGACTTAGCAAGCGAATACGATTTCGAAGATTACAGGGTGATTGAATATGTGCGTGTGGAATTGCGCACGACATCTGTAACAAACGTCAGATTCTTTTTGACCGTTTATAACACTTATTACAGTTTAGTATTCCTTGTTTGGTTTGCATATTTTTTTTGTTTGCATCTTTTTTCGCGAGTAAAGGATCTCCCAAACCAACGCGATTAATCGCTGCGACAAAAGAAAACAACAATAAGAACACGTGGTTGTCAAACAAAACAACACGTTGTTGTTATTGTTTTCTATTGTCGCAGCGATTAATCGCGTTGGTTTGGGAGAGCCTTAAATTGTAGTAATATACGTATTATATATTAAATTTCTACTTAGGTACTTTGAATTTCCTGTTATTGTACCTAATGAATTCTTGTTTCCAACATTTTTGTTTTTTCTTTATCTACCTCGTAGACTTACAATGGCCGTGTTCAATGCATTACGTTTTACATCTAATATTTCTGATTTCTGAAATTTTGGAGATTCTGATTGGCCATAAAAGGTTAGATGACTTTAAGTGACTTTTAGTAACGTTTACCCTTCAAGCAAATTCACTGACCCAACTTTTCTCGGTCCTTCTTGGATCTTTGCTAAACTGAGTGTTTTACGCACACCTACAAAAATTCTTTGTTTCTACAGGCATTTTCCCCACACCTTTGTTTAGTTCATCTTTGCAAGTGGAGTAGCGCAGACGTGGTTCTTTTTTTTTTCTCTTTTCTTCTATTTTCTTAAAAAAATTGAGAAATGGCCGCTTCATACATTAAATGTTACTGTTTTTCGTTCATTTCCTGTTTTTGTAGTGCAATAAATTATGTTTGTAAATTGTATTTATATTAATTGAAGAAAATAAAAGTGTCTTGAAATGAAAAAAAGCTTTGTTTGTTTGTTGTAGGTAAACTGGATTGGAGAAACTTTGAATGAAAAAAGCTTTATTGTATGTAGAAGGTAGAACTCAAGTGGGGAATCACTTTTTTTTGCGATTCATTTTGGATACGTTTTGGCCTCAGTTTTGCTGAGTATGGTGAACTCTCACTCAAACAATACATGCGCAAGTGGGTCAGTGGTGATTCTAATTTCCATACTAATTTGAGCTGACAAACGCAGTTTTGCGGATCCGTATTTGGATCCATGCGCGGAGTCCTCCATAGGTTTTTGACTACGTGCGCGAATCCAAAACGGAGTCTTTTGCTTAAAGGGTAGTTACATTT
This sequence comes from Epistrophella euchroma, assembly GCA_947049315.1. Classification (NCBI taxonomy): domain Eukaryota; kingdom Metazoa; phylum Arthropoda; class Insecta; order Diptera; family Syrphidae; genus Epistrophella; species Epistrophella euchroma. The sequence goes on from OX346245.1 coordinate 64,612,613, forward strand.
CATCTGAAACTTCAGACAAGAAAATCTCATCTGAAAATTCAGAGGAAAATTGTTTCTGTTGGGAGAAGTTCCAAACGACATACATACAAGTGGAACCTTTTTGATTTTCGCTCTACTTAGTGGTGAATTTGTGCTCATGTGATTTTATAATAAAATTGTAAAGCCTTAACTACATAAGCCACTTTTTGCAAAATTACAAAAGTAAAAATATTTTTTTCCAGCTACCGCAGTTGTTTTGTGCAAACTAATATATACATTTTATTTTTAAACCAAAATTTAAGCTTTCTGCATCATTTTTATAAGTTTTCCTGTGAGAAACACTATCCAAAATGAGTTTGAAAATTTTCACTTTTGTACTTTTTCACTTTTTTGGCTTATGTAGTTAAGGCTTAATACTTATTAAAATAAAAAACTTTTTGTAATCTCAAAACATTTGAAAACCAGGAACAAAATTGAATGCAGAATAACAAGCAGCTTTAATAAAATTTAATAAAACTTTTTGCAATTTTTTTTACATAAAATTTCATCTTCAGAGCTCTTAGCATAAATTATAAAATATAATTAAAGTTCTATTTTATTTCGTTTCAATGCAAATTCTTTAAGTAAATACGAGAATTTGACACAGTGAATTTTGGCTGAAATTTCAGATTTTCTATTGAACGCAGCCAGTGAAAGTGAACGAAATTGAATGACTGGGATGGAGAAAAAAGATCGGATTTCAACTTCGCACTCATTCAATTTCGAGAGTCAACGTGTAACTGGCTGAACAGAATGGTGACGCAGACGGAGACGGAGCCGGAGCTGGAATAGCTGTCGAAATATTGAATAAACGCAAATTCAATGTTGCGAATACAACGGAACTGCAGACGCAGACGGAAGAGTTCACCAACTTTTAACTTTTCACGTACGGCACTTTTGACGTTTCAAATTGTATGGAGAATAAAAACAACTTTTTGGGTCGGAAAAAAATATTGTGGTTATTTGTATCGCAAAAAAAATTATTTATTAAAAGCAAAATTATTGGAAACAAAAAATGTGAATTCTGAGCTTGTACACAAGAATATTCTTTTGTTTTTCTTCAAAATACTTTCAAAGCTGTACAGCTCCATTGTGGACATGTAAAAAAAATAACGTACGACACTTTTTGACAGCCTGCGGCTTCAGTTCCGTCATTCTATTCTGTTCAGCCCAGTAATAGGGCATATACAAAAATGGTGGCTCCATTTGAACAATTGTTATATTATGCGCCCGACCATTCTTTTGTATAACAGTATACATGTTTAACACATAAAATACCAAAAAAGACAGCAAAAATACTGAATATAAAGATATGAATCAAAGATACTGAATATAAAGATATGAATCCTTCGTACGTTTCACCCTCCAAAACTAAAGAATGTGAAAAATCAAAAACTCTGTTTGATTCAATTTTATATTTCTTGGAGACGCACTACTAAAATATGAATAGAGAGAGTAGATTATTAACCACAAATAATATTTATTTAGTGTCAGACAAACGTCAAGTTATGCGGCTGACCCACTGATCTCTATAATACACTGGATAGTGTATTACCTACAATGTATAACAGTTTCTGTGGTTCCAATTGAAGATTATATTACGTGGTCAGCCGCATAATTTGACGTTTGTCTGACACAAGATAAATATTATTTGTGGTTAATAATCTACTCTCTACTCCCTCTACTCATATTTTATGTCGAATTCCTTTTAATAAAAAAATCGATTTGTTTAGAAGAAAAAATCGATTTTTCTGGACAAATTCCTTGTATTGAAAGAAAAAAATGGAGTCTGTTTAGAAAAAAAACCGATTATTTTTGGTAAAAGGAATTCAACATTAGTATTCGGTGTATCTCTAAGAAGAATAAAATATGAAACAGAGTTTTTGTTTTTTTTTTCACATTCTTTGGTTTTGGAGGGTGAAACGTACGAAGGATTCATCTTTATATTCAGTATCTTTAATTCATATCTTTATCTTCAGGATTTTTGCCGTCATTTTTGGTATTTTATATGTTATACATGTGTACTGTTATACAAAGAATGGTCAGGCGCATAATATAACAATTGTTCAAATGGAGCCACCATTTTTGTATGAATACGCTATCCAGTGTATTATAGAGATAAGTGGGCTGACCCACTGATCTCTATAATACACTGGATAGCGCATCCATACAAGAAAGTTGATGCCATTTGAGAATTGTTATAATGTTGAGTTGCCTATTTTTTTGTATAACGGTATAACTGTATAACATAATGAAATGCAAATTTTTTTATAAAACTGCAACTAAAATATTTTAAATTCACTTTTACAATTATTTTAAGTTACAAAAAATCAAATTTACAAACAAGTGACGTTTCTTTTGCTTTTTTTTCTTAAAAATCCACTTTGGTTTTTGCCAAAGCCTCACTGAACATACCTAAAGTGTTGAGTTGCCTCACTGAACATACCTAAAGTGTTGAGTTGCCTTCGTACTTGTCATCTTCAATTGGAAGTAGAAAAGCTGTTATACTTTGTAGGGAATTCACTATCCAGTGTATTATAGAGATCAGTGGGCTGACCACGTATTATAATGTTCAATTGGAACCACAGAAACTGTTATACATTGTAGGTAATACACTATCCAGTGTATTATAGAGATCAGTGGGCTGACCACGTATTATAATCTTCAATTGGAACCACAAAAACTTTTATTAATTGCAGGTAATACACTATCCAGTGTATTACGTCTTGGGAATGTTCGGAATACACTATCCAGTGTATTATAGAGATCAGTGAGTACAAGCCGTCTAATTCAATTTGCTTCATAAAGAACTGGTATACATATAGAGAATCCACTATCCAGTGTCACTATCCAGTGTTTAACACTGGATAGTGGATTCCCTACAAAGTATAACAGTTTTTCTACTTCTAATTGAAGTCACCAATACGTAGGCTGTAAGTTTTTTTTAACATAGAAGTATAGATAGGTATATTGTAGGTATATATTTGCATTTTAGTATGTGAAATAGGATAATAGGTATGTTTTATATTTTAACGTAAAACTTTCTAACAGAATATAAAGAAAACTTAAATAATTAATAGATACGGTAAATTTTTAAACACAGGATTGGAACAGCTTGTTAAGGGCACACATTTATAATTCACTTAAAATTTTGTTATTATTCTTGCGAAATGTTTGATTCTATTTTTGCTTTTGGGAGCTTTTCTTAGCATTCAAATTAAATTTTGTTAAAAGTACAAAACAAAGTAAAAAATAATTTTCGGCATTATTCGATTTAAAAAAAAAACAACAAAATTTCACCATACAAAATAATTTCATGTATTTTCATAATTATGGGCAAAATTTCTTTAAAATTATCAAACCCATTTTACACAGCACAAAATAAAAACAAAACATAATAAACATATAAATAAATCTGGCTACGCCTCTGCCTTGCTTTTTCCTTAACTGGGTATCGTTGTTGTTGGTTATCATTGTGAGGATGATTTGTTTACACTTTTTATCTATAAATTAAAGCATTCTAGTTTTTAGTTTCGATATATTTTAAACTCGATTCACAAACTCACGTGTTTTATTTATACATTGCAATTAAAATACCGATACCCGTTCATATAAAATAAATTATTAAAATTAATGTTTTCCAGACCATTTTTTCGTTTTTTCTTATGGGAAATACATTGAATGTCAAATTGAAAAAAATTGTATCCCCCTCTAGCACTGATCTCTATAATACACTGGATAGCGCATCCATACAAGAAAGTTGATGCCATTTGAGAATTGTTATAATGTTGAGTTGCCTATTTTTTTGTATAACGGTATAACTGTATAACATAATGAAATGCAAATTTTTTTATAAAACTGCAACTAAAATATTTTAAATTCACTTTTACAATTATTTTAAGTTACAAAAAATCAAATTTACAAACAAGTGACGTTTCTTTTGCTTTTTTTTCTTAAAAATTCCACTTTGGTTTTTGCCAAAGCCTCACTGAACATACCTAAAGTGTTGAGTTGCCTCACTGAACATACCTAAAGTGTTGAGTTGCCTTCGTACTTGTCATTTTCAATTGGAAGTAGAAAAGCTGTTATACTTTGTAGGGAATCCACTATCCAGTGTATTATAGAGATCAGTGCCCTCTAGTAGTTCACGCGCTGATATACAGGTGGTGTCGAAAGCAATTTACCTGGTGCCAATAATACACTGTATAGTGGATTCCCTACAAAATATAACAGTTTTTCTACTTCCAATTGAAGATGACAAGTACTTAGGCAACTCAACACTTTAGGTATGTTCAGTGAGGCAACTCAAAACTTTAGGTATGTTCAGTGAGGCTGAGAAGGCCAGTTCAAGTTGCTGAGATCTCAAAAATTCTACTACAACCGAAGAGAGGCAAAAACCAAAGTGGAATTTCTAAGAAAAAAAAGCAAAAGAACCATCTAAAAAAAAAAATAAATTTGATGGCACAACAGCTCATGAAGAACTAGGGCCTAGTGACTTACAACTCTCAACCATTCCTGTGTGCATGTCTGCAGGAATGGAGGGGACCTACAGTTTATTGCCGAATCCGAACGGCTAACGAGCGGCACTTTTCTGTGACAGGAGACACTCTTGGAGGATTTGTCAATTCCTCGCAAGAGGCAGCAGCCGTTTTTTCTTTTGAATAAATAGGTGGCGAGGCTGGGGATCGAACCTTAGACCTCCGGCATGACAGTCCATCGCACTAACCATCACGCCACGGCTACTACATCCATCACTTGTTTGTAAATTTGATTTTTTGTAATTTAAAATAATTGTAGAAGTGAATTTAAAATATTTTAGTTGCAACTTTGTAAAAAATTTTGCATTTCATTATGTTATACAGTTATACCATTATACAAAAAAAATAGGCAACTCAACATTATAACAATTCTCAAATGGTATCAACTTTTCTTGTATGGATGCGCTATCCAGTGTATTATTGACACCAGGTAAATTGCTTTCGACACCACCTGCATATCAGCGCGTGAACTACTAGAGGGGGATACAAAAATTTTGGATTTGACATTCAATGTATTTCCCATAAGAGAAAACGACAAAATGGTCTGGAAAACATTAATTTTTCTAATTAATTTTATATGAACGGGTATCCGTATTTTAATTGCAATGTAATAATAAAACATGTGAGCTTGTGAATCGAGCTTAAAATAAATCGAAACTAAAAACTAGAATGCCTTATTTTATAGATAAAAAGTGTAAACAAATCACATTTAAAACGAGAAACAACAACAACGATACCCAGTTATGTAAAAAGCAAGGCAGGAGCGTAGCCAGTTTTATTTAAAATATGTTTTGTTTTTATTTTGTGCTGTGTAAAATATGTTTGATAATTTTAAAGAAATTTTGCCCATGGTATGTGCTTTCGTCAACAGTTTAATTCTTTTTCAATAGTTAGCCACCGCTTTGTGCTTTCATCCTTACATCAGTCCAAAATCGGCATACAACAAAATAAATTATTACAATAATCCATTTGAATTTACTAAATTTATATTTTTATGTATAATAAAAACAAGTTTATATGTACATCTATTACAAAATAGTCTCTTTAATTGTCTTTCCGTTTCGAGAAAAAGTTCTTCTTCGATATTTTTCTGAGATTCAGCAGGCGATGGATCTTCAGAAGGTTCGGGAGCTGGAGCAGCCTCTTTTACACGAGATACAAATCTTTATCTGTGCCACGGTATTCGATGAGAAAATGCCGGAATACGCTCTCTAGTTTATAATTTTGTCGCACACAAGTTACCTGAATTAACAATCCATTAAAAAAAGATGTTTATAAAGATTCATTCGTTTTCCTTACCCTCATGTATGGTGTCCTTTTCTGTATAATAGTATCAATAATTTCACGCACCCGTTTCGCCAACGGTTTATCGCCAACAATGGCAAAACGTTACGAGTTTACTTGTTGTATGCATTGAACATTGCAGAAGAACAAATAAACTCCATTCTCTAAGATAATGCACCATCTTCGGACATCTTTTCTTGGATGACACGCATTGATGACGGTATATCGCTCTCATGAAATAGTGGCCATAGAAATCTGTTGCACGAATACCGACGCTCTTGCTCGCATTACTGCATCGAAAGCAATTGATCGTGAAATGTTTTTAATAATATCTTCGACAAAGCGATTTCCATCCAGTTCGTTCTGGACAAAACAAAAAAGCATTTAATCAGATTTTTATAGAAACTAGAAAAGTTCTTTTGGGAAAGATATATAGATCCCCAAGTCCAGCTCAATATATACGAACCTGGAAGTAAGTGTATTTGTAGTTGTTGTTTTTAGGAGCCAGTATTGTTTTCTCTTTCTCCGTACCCAAAAGTTTGCGATCGTCACGATTACGAAGTATTCCCGGTGCTTCACAAATGGGAAACGATGAATTAAAAGCAAGCAATTTTCCAGCACAATATTATGCTTTAAGTGCTTCTAAACCAGCTTGAATAGCTGGCAAAAGAATTATTTCTGTTTCTTTTGTATCGACAAACATTTTGGGAATCTGTTCCATCAGAGCATCGATAACAGCTTCGGATTCTTCTGGATCAACAAGGAAACCATCGAGCAATGGCATAAACATATCATTGACATCACCAACAACCATCATTTTGTGGTTGAGCTAAGCTGCTTTTGATGTTATAGAAATGAACAGTGCTATTTTGTAGGTGATGAACCCAATGTGCATTTGTGATTTCTCCTGACCCTGATCCACTGGGAAGTGTTTGATGATTCTTTTTATTTCGTGACACGGCAAATGAACTAATCCGAATTTTACGTTATTGTACGAAACGTCAATAATAAATACATACGCTGGAATTTCTGGTTCTGTAAATGGATTGATAATTATTTGAAAAACGATCAAATACAAAACATAAAAATTAAGTTATATTTACCCCATGTTCCTAGAACTGACTCAGGTCTTTCGTATTTATCCACACGTTGACCAGTGTGATCAAGATGGAAGTATTCCGTAAGAACTACAAAAAAACTATCAACAACAAATTAATATAGAATAAACTCCAAAGTTCAAATTTTCTTTAAACTTACCTTTTGTGAAAACCTTACACGTCAAACATTGGAAGCGACGGCCAGCATTGATAAATTGCATATTCGGCGGCTTGTATGCCTTGCAACGATTGCAACGTATCGGTCCTAGTTCACCGAACTCAACAATCGGTGCATCATATTCATGGTAAAACAATAAGTACCTAAAGGGCGAAGCAGTTGTTTTCAGTAAATTAGATGTCGATGGAACACAAAACAAAGATGATCTTCTAAAGCATAAAAGTAATTGAACCTGAGGAATTTTTGAAAAAACTTGATTACTGAAATACAAACCTAACATTTGGCTGACTTGAAGTGCCTTGAACCTGAACAATATACTTTGTTGTAACCAGCGGTGGTAGCAAACCAGCTTGTTTCTCACAAATGGACAACCGGCAATGCTGACCAGGCTGCATGGGCACAGGAGGAAACTGTTCAGTTTTGGTGGCATTAACGTTGGTTGCTGCTGAGCTACCATTTGCATCTGTCCAGGTTTGTGATAGCTTCTGTTGACCAGGTCGTGGTGGTTGCCACGGCCGGCATTCGAACTTGTTCAGCTTGTTGGACAATGTCTTTCCAGATTGTTGAGGCATTTGTTGACCGGTCTTCGAGACCCAAACTGCATCTGTTACTGTTGTTGTTACAAGGTGGTGTTTGTTTCTACGTTTTCTTCACGCCTATTATTTTTTTTTGCTCTTTTCAAAAAGGATTTTTTTATCTTTATGCAAACAAAAAGTAAATAAACAAAACTCTAATGTCAAATAGAGCTTCACCGTATTTTCCGCTTTGCACCACGGGGCGCTGGTGGCGTTTAGTTTTAAGTCGGACCGTCGTGAAGTTGGCTCCTGGCAGTCCATATATAATAGGTCAATGGCTAAATCACTTTTGCGAGTGAAGTGAGATGAGTCGGCGAGTAAGGCGAGTCACTCGCTGAAATAGCTAAATCTCGGCACAGGGCTGCTTCATATCTGCAATTGGTGTCTGTCTCCGCTAAGGGTTTTTGCAACTCTGAAGCAAGTTCCTGAGGAAGTACATCTACAAGGTCCTGAAGAGATTCCTCTGTACCTTTAAAGAAAAAAAAAGAAATATTTAAAAAAAAAAAATATTAGTTGAGCCAATTTTTCCAATAAAATTTATTAAATACTTTTTCAAATTTATGGATTTATAAATATACTAGCCGATTTGCCCGTATAATAGGATGTAACATAAATTGATTATATAAAAAAATAAATTATGTATGTACCTACCTATCTACTTATATTTTTATTAAAAAAAAAATCTATTATCAAAAAAACATATTAATTTTTGTGTGTGCAAATCGATATACACGACAGAAAGTGAAACATTTTTAGCGAACTGAACCTCATGTTACAAACTCTCGGTTAACAAGTTCTCTTTATAACCTCAAGTATTTTCTGAGATTAAGATAAACAAACAGACAGGCAAAAAAGCTTTATCATATTAATAGGATAAGCTATCCATCAACAAAATTCTCTGATGCAAAATAAGCATTTAGACAATTTTTCCCTTGCATTTCTTAAAATACATATTGGCTATTAAATTACTTGTCTAAACAATAGTTATGTTAACGTTTTTTGTTGCGCTAAATTTCGGCTAAAGATGTTTCACTTCAATAAATTAATGAAAAAAACTCACCCATGAAGTGTTCTGCTTTGGCTTGTGGCTTCACTACCACCTTCTTTTTGCAAATTTTGCAATGTCGCACCATTTTGATATTGTTTTTGATAAATGTATTCCCTTGAAAAAAACAAAATTTATCTTAATTTTTGCACTGTTTCAAAATAGCTTTTAGCATGCACGAATTTCTTACGACGAGGCTTAATATTTTTTTTAATAACTTAAAAACTTACTTTCAATTTGTTTTTATTCGCGATTCACACCCAACGCTGAGTAAATTATTATTATTATTATTATTATTATTATTATTATTATTATTATTATTATTATTATTATTATTATTATTATTATTATTATTATTATTATTATTATTGAGTTTTATGTAGTACTTCTCAACCTCTATGAAGTTGGAAGTTACCTATCCCGGGCTATGCCAAGGGATTAGGCTCTGTTGGGGCGTAGACCATGTTCTAGCCCGTTTGTATCAGTTTTTTGTAGGAATCTTCGCACTATGTTGCATGTGTTCAGGATCACAGATTTCTGCATAATCTCTAGTGCGTCATTAAGATTATGTTTTTTTAACTGCACGATAAGATGTTTTGGTATCAAGCCCGTGGCAGATAGAATTATTGGAGAGATATCCACCCTTTCCACATGATACATTGCTTTCAATTCGTTTGCAAGATCAGTATATTTTTCAATCTTTGTACTATATGTCGACTGAAGGTTGTTATTGAGTGGAACAGCTATATCAAGCAGCGTTATTTTCTTCCCAACTTTATCAAATAGGACGATGTCCGGCTTGTTAGCTCGTATTGTACGGTCTGTAAGCATCGTCCTATCCCAATACAGCTTACAGTTACTGTTTTCAAGTACAGGTGGCGGTTCGTACTTGTAGTATGGAAGTCCTTGCTTAATCAGATTATTTTGCATTGCCAGGCCTTGGTGTATGATTTTCGCTACCTGGTTGTGTCTTGCTGTATAATCATGTGATGCTAAGCTCATACATCCACCTATTATATGATCAATAGTTTCAGCATTGCTCTGGCAGCGGCGGCATGAGTCGCTTTGTAGATCTTCCCGTAATACAAACTTGCGATAGTTTTTAGTTGCTATGACTTTATCTTGGATAGCAATCATAAAGCCTTCCGTTTCCGCAAAAAGAGATCCTCGTTGAAGCCATAAATTTGAGCTGGGATTGTCGATAAAGTCTTGTTGTAGTTGGAAGGGATGCACTCCATGCAGGCTTTTGCTTTTCCATACATCTATGCGCTGGTCACGAGAGAGAACGTTGGGGGGTGTTTCAATCTCATTTGATTTCAGATTGAGTGGAGTATAATTCTTGTCCGCTAGACATACTGTTCTGATTAACTCTGAAGTTTCGACTTGACTTCTGAAATAGTTCCTCAAGTTGTTTATTTGTGAGAAATGAAGATTTGGTATGTCCAGGAAACCTCTTCCACCGTCTTCATAAGAAAGGGTCACTCTTTCGATTGCACTTCCCGGGTGGTGGCACTGGTATTTAGTGAGGGTGGTTCTTAATAAAGTTGATATCTCATCAAGGTTTGTGTTTGACCAATTAACAATGCCAATGGAATACGTTAATACTGGAATAGCCCAGGTATTGATCGCTTTTCGCTTATTACCAGCATTTAAGTGGGACTTCAGAACTTTTGTTAGCCTCTGCTGAAACTTGTCTCGTAGTATCTTCTTCAGATCCATTTCTTGAATTCCTTTCAGTTGTAAAAAACCAAGGTATTTGTAGCTTTCTTCTTGGTCCAAATTGGCTATGATATTGTTTTCGTCTAAGTGTAGCCCTTCGTTGTTTGTCTGTACTTTTCCTTTCTGGATATGGATCATCTTACATTTTTCGATACCGAATTCCATTCCAATGTAATCACTAAACTTTTTGACTATTTGAATCATTCGATGCAGTTTTTCTTTATTATTGCTGTAGAGTTTAAGATCATCTACATAGAATAGATGATTAACAAGAACGGAACCAGTTCCTGCTTTCAACTTAAAGCCAAGATTAAGACTTTTCAGCATTCTACTCAGCGGGTTCATACAGAGACAAAACCAAAGAGGGCTAAAGGCGTCTCCTTGGAAGATTCCGCATTTGATGGGTACAGATTGACTAGTGTACTGTCCGACGTGCAGGTTTATATTCCATGTTTCCATTGTTACTTTCATGAAGTTTATAATGCTAGAATCGATTTTATATGTCTCAAGAATTTTCAGTAAGAATGTATGCGGAAGACTGTCAAATGCTTTCTTATAATCGATATATCCCATGCTGAGGTTACGTTTGCCCTGTACTGCTTGATGAACTAACACAGAGTCAATTGTTAGTTGTTCCTTACAACCCATTGAATTTTTGGCACACCCTTTCTGCTCCTGCGTTATGATATTATGTTTGATGCAGTGATCATAAACGCGGTTGGTAAATATCTTCGTCATAAGTTTGTATGTCGTCGATAGGCATGTTATTGGTCGGTAGTTGGCCGGGTCCAAAGTATTATTTCCTTTTGAAATAAGATATGTATTCCCCATCAAGAAAAATGAGGGGGTTTCATATGGATTTCTCAAAAGCTTGGTGAAGAATACTGCAAGTAGTGAATGCGTTGCTGTAAACTTTTTCAGCCAAATGTTATGGATTTTGTCTGGGCCAGGTGCCTTCCAGTTACTGCTTTCTCGTACTGCTTTCGCGACTTCTTCAGTGGATACATCGGTGGTCTGCATATCTCTGTAGTCTATGCTGTCTTCAAATTCTTTGGCTAACCATTCCGTATCAAGATTTATGGTTTTCGGTTTGCCCCATATTTCACTCCAGAAGCGCACAACTTCTTCCATCGGTGGGGTTGCCAAGTTAGTCTGGTGTTGTGTAGGTTGGTCGTACTGCTTTCGCGACTTCTTCAGTGGATACATCGGTGGTCTGCATATTTCACTCCAGAAGCGCACAACTTCTTCCATCGGTGGGGTTGCCAAGTTAGTCTGGTGTTGTGTAGGTTGGTCGTACTGCTTTCGCGACTTCTTCAGTGGATACATCAGTGGTCTGCATCTCTCTGTAGTCTATGCTGTCTTCAAATTCTTTGGCTAACCATTCCGTATCAAGATTTATGGTTTTCGGTTTGCCCCATATTTCACTCCAGAAGCGCACAACTTCTTCCATCGGTGGGGTTGCCAAGTTAGTTTGGTGTTGTGTAGGTTGGTCTAATTGACGGAAGAACTGCTTCTGGTTTCTTTCAAATAGAGAGTTTTCCAATTTTCGGGCTCTGCTTTCTTTATATCTTGCGAGACGCTGAGAGTAGACTGCAAGTTATTGAGTTTTATTATCTTTAATTTCCGTTAACGCATTTTCTGTCAGCTGCTCAATTTGAAGAGGGTTGATGATGGCTTTCAGTAATTTTCTGATTTTCCAAGATCTTATTCCACTGGCGTAAGCTGTGATTCTTCCTATGTCCTGTCTTACCTTGTTTATTTTATTCGTTAGACGTCGCTCCCAGGCTGGCATGCTTGACGAAGCTTTTGGTGCACAGGTTTCATTACAAGCTATTGTTTTCTTGCCCATTGTTTTTACTACTGCTACAGCACCTGAATATATTAAGCAGTGCAAATCTTGAATGTTTGAAGCTGAAGTCAGGTAAGTAGGCAAGATATCGCGATTAACAATATTCGTTAGTTCATTTACTCTTTTGTTATTATAGATTCTGGGAATGATATCTCTGCGCGAAGGGTCACTATTCTCATTTATTGACAAGGCTGCACGGAAGTGTTCCTCGAGCACAGTTTTAATAATAGGCTGCTCTTGGGTAGTTAATACTTCAGCTTGATTTGCGTTGATATTTTCCGTTTGCTGGTTTACAGGGGTCTCCAAAGTGGCATGGGTATTTTCTCTTCTTTCGGTTCCTTCTTCTATACTGTTGTTGTTTTCCGGCTGATCCTCATTTGATTGAACCACTAATCCATGATTTGCTTCTCTAGATGCGGAGATATGGCTGGCTGCTTCTATTTTGAGGTCTTGGATTTCTGTTGCAGTAAGAAGCTGTTTGACCATAATTGCTCTCCTCCTGTCTGCAAGATTTTGTTCCGTTATTCTAGTTAAATCAGGAAATTGGTTCAAAAATAACTCCCTCATCTGAGTCCTATACACATGTAATTCTGTTTCGATATTAGTTGAAATGAAGTAGGAACGTATGACTGATTTATTCATATCGGCAGTCCATTTAATACGTTGCCTAGGTAAACCTGCTAATGTGGTTGCCATGGTAGTCCTTGGCAAAACACGTCGTGATACAGGTGGCGGTGTTTGAGGATTTGCAGAGTTTGGGCTATTGGAATGGGTTGCTTCTTCGGGTATCCCGGTCAGTGTCCCCACAGGCATCTGACCACCAACGGTTCGCATGCTGTCACCCCCAGCGTTGGCTCCAGGCGGTGCCCCGACGACCTCGGGTAGCGGCATTCTTTCTATTGAATTATTGCTGTGTGTCTCCATGTTTAATTATGGGTTGGGATAATTAGTTACGTTATATTTCTCTACTTCGACCTGTTTGACATGGGTGGCCCTGAGTCAACATAGCTCTCGGTTTCACTGAAATAGACGCTTAAGCCCCCTCGCCGCTTCAAGGCTTATCCCTAATGGGGTTATTATTATTATTATTATTATTATTATTATTATTATTATTATTATTATTATTATTATTATTATTATTATTATTATTATTATTATTATTATTATTATTATTATTATTATTATTATTATTATTATTATTATTATTATTATTATTATTATTATTATTATTATTATTATTATTATTATTATTATTATTATTATTATTACGAAAAAATATTTACATATTTTGTGAAAAAACAAAAACTCGGTTTCAACTTTATTTTTCTTGAAGCCACACCGAATACCAAAATATGAGTAGAGAGAGTACCCCAAATAATATTTATGTTGTGTCAGACAAACGTCAAATTATGCGGCTGACCACGTATTTAAATCTTCAATTTGAACCACAGAAACTGTTATACATTGTAGGGAATACACTATCCAGTGTATTATAGAGATCAGTGATTTTAACCTGCCTCTAATATTTACTACGTTTTCCATGTGGTATTAAAGCATGAATGAAAGAATACAAGATTGCGCCATTTGTTATCTCATTAGTGACAAATGATATGTAAACAAATATGGCCGCCAGTCTTTTGTTTAGTTAATCGATTGTTCGAAATGTTGTTTGAAATAAAAATTCAAGTTAAAAATTTTTCCCGGCCTAAAGCCTAGTACGCAGATCGCGCTAAAATTTATCTTCCATACAAATTTCCTCCAAAAATAAATTTTAGCGAGGATATTTAGGTAGGCAGTACGCAGTTCACGCGCTAAATTCAAAAAGTCTCCACTTAATTTAGCAAGCGAAATAATGCTCAACGCATTCTTTCAGAGATAAATTTTGACATTTGTGCTCTTAGCAAACGATTGTAGAGATAAGAATTGTAGGGATAAAATTTAGTTTAGCTTGAACTGCGTACCTGGCTTAATCTAGTAGGAAAAAATCATATTTTTGTCTGCGATTGCGCCATACGAGCTGCCAAAAATTACAACAACAAAGCGAAAAAAATGAAATGGCATAATCTCGTATTCTTTCATTCATGGTATTAAAGCGAGCTTGAAGCTCGCCTAGACCCTTTGTATACCTGCATCGAATTGAAATTAGCTTGAACCGACTCGATTCCACTTCACGAGCGGAGTCGACTCGAGAAATTTGTGCTGAAAAACCTGGGTTGAGGAGTTAACTTGAGAAACACCATATGTCATCTCAACACCATTTCAATAGAGCTTTTTAACAAACAGCAATATTATCTCTGTCTCGTTCATTTTTAAATGTCAAACTAAAATTCTTGGCACAATGACATTTTAGTGTTTGTTTTATTTTGGAGGCAAATAAATATTTGGAACTGTTATTTCCTTTCTTTTTTAGAAAATCTACAAGTAAAAATGTTTTTATATTTTATTTAAGATATTTTAATCTTTTTATGGCACAAAATAGCTAGATTTTTGTAATTAAAATTAGCCCGCCTTTTTTTTTTTTCTTTCCAATTTCATCTGTCATTGTGCCAAGTTTTTGCTGTCATCTGAAACTGACAATTTGGTAGAGATCTCTATTCAACTCAATATCGAGCTCTCAAATCTTATGACGGTGTTCATATTGGACTTCTTCTTGGATTTTTTTTTGACGTCTATAAACTTTTTCTCGTTCCCACTTTGTGGTGAGAAAGAGACAGGCAAGTGAGGCAGGATTTTTTAAATATTTTAAAAATTTGTGGATTTTTTTTGACGTTTCCTTTTGTGACATGTGTTTTGTTATGGTCTTATTAATTAGATTTTTGGCTGTTTAAACTATGTCTAAGTATTTTAAAACAGTCGGAAATATGCTTTTTTTAATAAAAAAAATATTGCATTTCTCTAGGTTTAGACAATAAATTACGTTGTCTAAAGCAAGATAAAAAGATAGATTACTTTAGCAAAAATTAGAAAGGTTTTTTAAAAACTTGGACGGCTGTCTAAAGTTAGACAATGTTTATTAATAAGACTGTTAGTATTTAGTTTTTGTTTGGCACTTAAATTCTACAGAATTGAAGTTGTTTTAATTGGTAAAATATTTTTTTAGTGAAATATTAATTTTGTGATTGAAAAATTTCTAGTTAAATTCTTCTGCGAATAAAAATTTGTTTTATTTTAACGACTACTGAACGTCAGAGTGAATCGGTTGTGTGTCTGAACACGAGCTGACTGACTTATGCCAAAAAAAAATCGTAAATCTGAGTCCAATGTGAACACAGTCTATGAATGACGGTGTTCACATTGGACTCAGATTTACGATTTTTTTTGGCATAAGTGAGTCAGCTCGTGTTCAGACACACACATCCGATTCACTCTGACGTTCAGTAGTTGTTAAAATAAAATACAAATTTTTATTCGCCGGAGAATTTAACTAGAAATTTTTCAATCACAAAATTAATATTTCACTAAAAAAATATATTTCCAATTGAAACAACTTCGATTCTGTAGTATTTAAGTGCCAAACAAAAACTAAATACTAACAAAACACATGTCACAAAAGGAAACGTCAAAAAAAATCCACAAATTTTTAAAAAATTTAAAAAATCCTGCCTCACTTGCCTGTCTCTTTCTCACCACAGAGTGGGAACGAGAAAAAGTATATAGACGTCAAAAAAAATCCAAGGAGTAAGTCCAATGTGAACACCGTCAATGAAAAACCTGGGTCGAAAATCCAACCCTTATCCAACTCGAGCACTCGATCATGTATATAAACGTAGTAATTTCAAGTTGTCACTTTTTCGATTCATTATGTTATACAGTTATACTGTTATACAAAAAAATGGGCAGCTCAACGTTATAACAATTCTTAAAATTGCTTCAACTTTCTTGTATGGATGCGCTGTCCAGTGTATTAGGGGGGTTCACATGGTCCGGCATATGTGACAGCATGGCATGACAACCACTGATGTTTGATCATTCGAACGCAAAAACAACCTGCTTGACACACATGCTGCTGGTTTTCAAAATATTTTGAAAACTTGCCGTTGTTGTCAAGCCATACAACCAATGTGAACAGATGTTTGTCAAGCCAAGTTCATTTTTTCATTCGTTTTTGCGTTTCTTTATTCCACGGAACAACAGTACACAAATATAAGGTATTATCTTGCGCAGGTTGTCAGAATTGAAACTGTCAGAAATTAAAAAATGGTTGCTCGAGTGCTCCAAAAACTTCACACCGCAATATTAAAAACAACAACAAATACCGAAATTTGACATGTAAATGGGCACTGGATCCACCATTTTTATCGATTTTGATAGATGCGCAGAACAGAACAAAAATGAAAACGCTAATGATATTACCTTTAATATATGTACCGTGCCACGGAACATTGTTGTTTCTTTATTCATTCCGGAACGTTTGGAATGCATTCTTTTTATTCCATGTGAAGTGTGGAATAAAAAGAATAGAAAAAGAATACTGGACCCATGTTCTGTAACTCTCACATCGAAAAAATCAGTCGAAAAACACTGAAAAATGGAACAAAACTCATGTATTTTGTTTCAATTTCCATCGTTTCTCGACTGATTTTATGCATGCGAGAAGTTACAGAACATGGGTCCTGGGTGCTTTCAGTCAGTATTAGTCCCCTTTCACACGAAGTTACTAGTTGCTGGTGATTTTTTTTTACGATTTCTTTAAATCTCCTTAACAATCTCTTGTACCTTTCACACGCAAGCAACAAAAACCCGGAGATTTTCTTTATTTTCCTTTTAAACTACCTTGGTTGAACGCAGACAAACGTAGTGTGAAGAGAAACGTCAAAAAAACTCCTGAATTTGTTTACCGGGGAGATTTCATTTCCCCCTCTTTCTTCCTGCCCTTCTCGGCAATGAACTAATTGTTTTCGGCAACTCAGTTGCCCAGTGTGAAAGGGGGCTATGGATTTTTACTTTGACGGAGCGTTCGTTCAAAACGACCGCGCGTCTTTTCTGCTCAGCCAGTGAGTGTCGAGATGACATATATGGTGTTTCGGTGTTTCTCAAGTTAACTCCTCAACCCAGGTTTTTTAGCACTAATTTCGACTCGACTCCGCTCCTGAAGTGCAGTCGAGTCGGTTCAAGCTCATTTCAACTCAATGCAGGTATACAAAGGGTCTAAGTGAGCTTCAAGCTCGCTTAAATTCCACATGGAAACGTAGTAATAAACGG
The DNA here is from genome assembly GCA_947049315.1 of Epistrophella euchroma. Lineage (NCBI taxonomy): Eukaryota > Metazoa > Arthropoda > Insecta > Diptera > Syrphidae > Epistrophella > Epistrophella euchroma. Next base: position 64,630,118 of record OX346245.1, read on the forward strand.
GTATCGGCTTCGGCTCCTTCTCGCTCTGGAGATTTTTACCAATTTTGTTAGCCGAAAACCAATGGTATTTTAGTTCTGTTCTGATACATAAAAAAACAAAACTTTCTTAACAGAAAGATGGCCAATATATAATACTACTAAGCTACAAAAATTTGCACATTCGCTTGGACCAAAAAATATACAAATAAAATGGCTGTAACTCTTCATTGCAGTCGAATACATAATTTGACCACCACTGGACATTCCCAATTAGTAAGGTCTCTTGAACGGATTTTGGAAGAAGCCAATCTTAGTGGAGAATTGATCTTAACAAATCGCAAATTGAAAGATTTCCCGAAAGCTGCGACTAAATACAATTTGTCGGATACTGTAATTGCAGGTGGGTGCATTTCCGATTCATTACCATTGTTTGGGTGTGGTGTCTGAAAAAATTTAATTTGATAGCGGAGTTATGTCAACTTAATAAAAAGAAATGGTCTTTAAACCAACCATTTTGTTTTATTAAACCTTAATATCCACAAATCAGAACTATTCCAGATAGTGCGACAACAAATTAATATACTTACACGAGTTTAATGACATCAATGGCTTGTGGCCTAACACTATTATTTCCTGAATAATCAATACTGGTCGTTAAATTAGATCCTATGCACCAGTTGAAATTTTTATATTATGTTTTTTTTTTCTTTTAAATATCGAGTATTTTTTCTGTTCGGTTGTTTATACAACTGTAAAATTTTTTTAAATTTGAAAAAGTAGTTACGAAAATACTTATGTACATATGCAACATTTTATTCCAAAAAATTGTTCAAAATTATATCTAATGGCGCAACGACTAAAGGACAATGAGAACTGAGAACTATTGACTTCAGCCTAACAAAATTTTACTTGTATAGCGTTAAGCTACGAGCAGACGGCATATAAAAGTCGCATACATTTCCGACTCTGACGTCATTTTTACTTCATCATTTGCGACTTTGGTCGCATAGAGTAAAGGCACTAGTATCCGGACAGTGCTAGTCTCGGGACACTTCTTCATTAATTTGTCTGAAATAACTATCAAAATACATTCCTTTATGTATCACACAAATACATCCAAAATTTCAAGTAAATAAACACTAAAATGTAACGGCCATATTATTCACTCAATACATCCAGATTAAAACTTAAATCTGGATGTAAATCATACAAATTCAATGTAAATTCATCTGGATTCAAGTTTACATCTGGATGTATCGAGTGAATAATATAGCGGTAAGAGTATGTATCCTCGCAGCTTCCGAGGTCTTATCGTATGTTTACTGTATAAAGCGCACCAGGCTCTATAAATAATTATAAAAATAGAGAACTATTAAAATGTCGTTTTGCGTCTAAAAAAATTAGTGGGATCATTTTGAAGATTTAACTTTTTTAAGCAGTATTTATTAGTTTATTGTTAAATAAAGTGACTTTTCATTTATAAAATGCATATAATTAAAATTAATAATTTAACAATAAAAGTTAAAAAAAGCTTAGTTTTTATCCAAAATATTTGGTGTCTGAGATACTACAAACTAAATTTGTATCATTTTCAGTTTCCGGACAGAGTGTCCGGGATACTGAAAATAAGAGTAAAATGTCAAATTCTTGTAAAAACGCCCTTTAATTATAACTATGTATATTCTACATGAATAAAAGTAAGAGAGTCACATTTTTCTCAAATATTTTCAGTATGCGGACAGGGTTTTTTAAGTGAGAAAATGCCTGTCAGGATACTAAAAAATTAGGTTCAGTATCCGGAAGAGTCTATATTTTGTATAAATTTTAGGTATGGCTGTTTAATACTTATATATTTAAATATAACTTAAGGAAAGGCTGCTAAAGGACCTTTCGTAATTTAAGACCATTCATTAAGCATATTAGAACATACGAATTCAGCATAAAGAAAGCAAGACACATTTTATTATTGCTTGGAAGTAAATATAAATTTTCTTTGATAGTTATCATTTATCAATACGATATTCAACGAATGACCAAACAAACTGGGAAAGAAATCTACCTTATTGGAAAATAAAACTGTCGGGAAAAAGAAAATTAATCAGTAAATAACACAAGATAATTGAAGCGTCTAGAATGAGAAGGGGTCAAGTGACATTTTTGAAGTTCTCAGATAATAAGCGTTTAAAGTTTTACGCTTAGAACTTTTTTCTGAAAGTGAGAGAAACTTATAAATATACAATAAAAAAGACAAAAAGTGTACAATTCTATTTAAATTCATGAGAAAGGTGTGTTTTAAAAAAACTCTGCACTTGACACCTTTATGCAAAAATGAGTTTAATTTTTTTTCTGAAAAAAGAGTTAAGTGACAGTTGGCTTTTATAATGTTTTTTTAAGGCTTCTTTTTGTTGCCATATATGGCCATCAAGCCGTGGCGTGATGGTTAGTGCGATGGACTGTCATGCCGGAGGTCTAAGGTTCGATCCCCAGCCTCGCCATCTATTTATTTAAAAGAAAAAACGGCTACTGCCTCTTGCGAGGAATTGACAAATCCTCCAAGAGTATCTCCTGTCACAGAAAAGTGCCGCTCGTTAGCCGTTCGGATTCGGCAATAAACTGTAGATCCCCTCCATTCCTGCAGACACGCACACAGGAATGGTTGAGAGTTGTAAGTCACTAGGCCCTAGTTCTTCATGAGCTGTTGTGCCATCAAATTTATTTATTTATTTATTTTATATGGCCTTTCAATAGAACCAACGGTGCTCCTGGGGTGTAAAGTTAAAGGTTAAGTTTGCACTTACCATCTTCATGCAAAAAAAATTATATTAAAATGAGTTCTCAGCCAAAAAAAAAAAAAATATTAATACAAATGTTTATTTAACCCCTTTATCTGAAGCTTACTTTGTAAGTAATGACTAGGGCTAGGATTTCCATGCAAATGCATATATTTTTTGATAGCCTTTAGAAGCGTGATACTAAATTATCTTTACGAATCATGAATTTTCTTTTAATATGGCATTCAATCGTTAGTGCATGTTTTTGCATATTTTACTATAAATGAACATTTTGCATATTTTTGTATATTTGTGCATTTCCTAATAATAAATGTATATTTTCAGTTCATATTTTCAAGAATATAACATAAAAACATTGGTTTCAAAGAAACAGACTCACCCTATTAAATTTCTTAATTAAGAATCAAAGAACTGAATTGAAGATGCTGATTTAAAAATTACCTACTGGTGTTTTTACGCACTAAGACAAAGTGAAGGATTTTCAACAATGAAAAATATATTTAAAGAACTCGCATTGAGCTTGAATGGTGAAAATTATTTTGAAAACTTTACTACTGATGAAACTTGTTCTTTGAAAATGCATAAATTATGTCAGTTGACGTTTAACTTTTTTTTTTCAATGTATCAATAAAAACTTTCGTTGTGCGCCACGCCGCCGTCGCGCCGTACATACGATTTGAATTTTGAATTAGCCCTAAATATTTTTGCGAAAAATTCAAATTTATTTCCAAATAAATGTCTCAAAATACTTGTGCACAGAATGTGCATGCGTTGAATATGACACACAAATTTGTAAAAATAAAATTAAAAAATACCGAAATTTTAGTAGTCGAAAAGAGAAAAACTAAACAAAAGATAACCGCAAAATGAAAATCCAAATTCAGCTGCTTTTGACAGATTAACATTTTCCATTCATATCGACGAGATGAGTTGGAAAATGTTACAAAGTGTAACATTCTGACACGTCAACACTGGAATTTAGGAACGATTTTATGACGTCATAGTGCTAACAAATGTTACACTTACGGTCCCAATATTTATATTTTCAACGTTCATACCCAGTAGAGACGGCATATTTTTTGTTTATTACTATTGAGAACAGTGATTATTGTTAACCGACCAAAACAAGCCTTTATTTTAAGCACAAGAATACAAGCTGTTCAATGTTGTGACCTCACACTACGCTTCCGTTTTTTTTTGTTCGACCTCTTTTTTCACGGATTTCATTTTCTTCAATTATATCCAGGTCACATGCACAATGTGCAATGTGCATTGCAAATCATTTATTATTTCCATGCACATAATTAATCCCATTGAATCCTATAGCATTTTCAACAGGGAAAGTTGCAAATGAAAAAAGTCCACCCGGTATATTTGAGATTCGAACCCTTGACCTTCTGGTTACTAGCCGTTTATGCTTCCGCTAGGCTAAATCGCCATATAGAATTTCTACCTCGAAAATTAATAACTTTTATCTTGAGCGTTTTAATAAAAGAAAAAAAATTAAAAAAATAAATAAAGACATTCAGCCTTATTGTTGTGAGTTTCACCCGAACAATGTTTTACCTTAAATTTTTTTTCGCCCGGAATTTTAAAAGCCTTTATGAGTTTTGCCCTTACGAAACAAACGTTTCCCGCCTTATTGCTCACTCGTTCGCCTACTAATGTAATGCATATGTTAAGCTGTTAATTGCATTACATTCTGCCCGAAATGAATATTAACAATTAGGTAATTCTCGGAACATGCAATATTTTTCGGGTGAGACTCACAATAGGCGAACAAATTTTACGGGTGGAATGTTCGGGTGAAACTCACAATAAGCCAAATTATGTATGTAAATCGTTCTAAAGTATTTATCGAAAGTCAAAACGAGAACTAGTTGCGTTTTAAAACAAACTCGTCTGTTAAAAAATAATCGGTATATCGGATAAAATTTTGCACACAGCTTTGATTCTGATGATAGTTATAATATTGTTTGATTAATATTGTGATAGGCCAATACCCCAGGTGGTGGCTGACACACATGTAAATAATGGGAACTTCGTTCTTACCGGGGGTGCTTAGGACCCGCATCTACTAGTTAAATATTCGAGACGAGCTAGTTAATAATCACAACCAAATGAAAAACATTCAAAAAATTATGTCGCAAACCTGCATACGACTGCAAGTTGGTGAAATGCGGATATTAAAGCAGATTGGTTGGCCAATCAAAAAAGATATAAAGAAAATTTAGCTTACTTACCGTTATACAATCATTAGGGCATATAGCTTGGTCGTCCACTCCATATTCAGGGCAGATCGGTTGGATCGCCATATTTATGCAAGAAGTGAAGATTATACATCACTCACTTATACACATTAATTACTAGACCTTCAGTCCTTTAACGTACGACACTTCTAAATACACGTTCCGATTCTTTCTATCCTCCACACGTTTGACCTCTTTCATCTCTAAGCAACTGGAATTAATTTTTAATATTTTGTGTTTGGGATTTGGACAGAAAACGATTGATTTACATGAGATCTAGCCAGTGGCGTAGCTAGCCCTTTGGGGCCCTGTATCAAAAAATTTTTGGGGCCCCTCTCTTGCCTGACTTTTTTTTTTTTAATTAACTAAAACACAACATATAAGATAAGTTTAATTTAACATTATATTTTATTGAACTTAAAAAAATTGTCTTTGGGCTAAAACTCCTCCTTCTTGACTTTTTTTCTGCAAATTTATTGATAAATCTGCCATAGCTGAACAAGATTTCAATTTTTCAAGTTTTTCGGCTTCTATGGAATTGATAAATCTTATAACATAACCGTTCCTGTCCCATAGAAGCTGGAAAAGCTTCTTTCAGCGGTTGCTGTTTGTTGTAACCGAAAGCGTAAAAAAAAAAATCGTGTAGTGATAACTTCGAGAAAACTAGAAGCAAGATTATTCAATTTAGCAAGTTCTTTTATGGAAGAAGTTTTTGAATTTTGGATTTTAAACAGTTTTTTTAAGCAATTCGCCGAAATCATTTTACAAGTATTTTTTTATATATTTTTCAACCAGTCTTCCAGCACATTTTTTTATTATGTCGATTGAAAACGATAACAATTTATCTGGTTCTAAGACTTCGAATATACTACTTAGATTATAGAAGCTTTGAAATCTTTATTTAATTTGAGTAATCAAAATATCTAAGCAGCAATAATATACGAGTTGGGGTTAAAATTCTACCTGGGTCAAAATTCTTTTGTCAAATTCTACCTGGGTCAAAATTCTGATTCAAATGTCTGCTTTTGAAAATTCTGCTTTCAAAATTCAGCTTTTAAAAATTCTGTTTTAAATTATGCAATTAATAAAAAAGTTTCAATAAATTGAACAGGCTCGCGCTATTTGCAGAATTATGTAAAACAGTGTTGGGTTTAAAATTTGAGTTCTGTTTTATAATACCGCATGATGTGTAGAAAGTTTTTCAAATAAAATTGGATTAAAGCTCAGCACCACTATAAAGGAGACTGATGATAGGGCTTGGCACCCCTTGAAATAGCTATATCTCTAGCCAAACAAAAATAAAACGAATTAAAATACCTAAAATTAATTCGTAAGCAATTGGTGGTAGCACCTTTAAGTTGTTGTTGCTGTTCAAAATTCAATGAAATTGACGGAATAAAGAATGGTCAAGTCTAATAAACTGACATTCTAGTATAAATAATACAATACAAATAATAATAAAAAGAAACATTATTAAGCGTATTTATAAACGTTTTTTAACTTGCAGCCATCCAAGTTATATATAAAAAATTTTAATTGTTGTTAAAGTGATCTAATTTTTGATGTAACTTTAGACAACTGAATAGATTGTACTTTGGTAAATGTACCTAAGATTGGTTTTAATAAATACGACTATTTGGAAATGCTAAAACAACACGACTGTATGTATTTATTTATAGAAATAATATAATTTTTTTTAAATTTTATATTTATTCTGTTAAAAAGCTCAAAATCAAAAACGGAATCATTTCTTGGAACAAAAAAGAATTGAGGAAGTATAAATTGTTGCTCTTAAAAGTATTGGTCGCTCGGTCGAGTCATATGATAAAATTTTTACAATCTCAATAAGAAAAAAACTTATTTTTTGTCAAAAGCTGAAGCAGAAAAACCACAAAATGGGGAGAATATAAAATCAAAAAATAAAAAAAAAAAAAAACAATTGAAAATACACCTAGGCTAAGGCCAAATAAGTTTTTTAATAATAGCTAAAAATGTACTCTAAATTTGCTTAGATTAGCTATTATTTATTTTTAATTGTTAAATACTGAAATTTTTTGTTGTATACATCAAAATCGAAAAGACACATGCAAACAAATTGTTTATAAGTACATCTAAAAATCGACCTCAATGAAATTTTGTTTTACTTTCTTGTCGGGTGCTCTGTATCATCAGGGCCCTCTATATATAATTGATACAGCTGATAAAACGGTAGCTACGCCCCTGGATCTAGCTCATAAGAAGTTAATGTATTTATTTATTCATTCCATCTATCGAGTTTAGCTCTTACTTGTGAAATGTCGATATTTTTGCTGTTTTAGTGCGGTGTGAAATTTTGGTTGATCACAACAATAAAGAGAGTATAATTTGTACAACCGCTTCAATTTGTTTTTTGTTTATGTGCCATTTTGTGCATAATCCAAACAATCAATTTGCAAAGTTTGAAGTACCTTCGATATACCTGAATCTTTGTAAATGTTTGCTTGCTTGAGATTCGGCAAATTTGAATGTGAAATTTCATATTTATTTCCACACTTCGATGTTTCCCCACATTTTTGGCATGTGTTTATATTTATACTTTGTTCAAGATTTTGGGAACAGGTTTTCTCTACCATCGGGTGCATAATAGAAACACAGACGGCATTATCTTGAATACCTCGCTTTCGATCTGCAATTAATATAATTTCATATGCTGTTGGTTTTAATATTGATTCTACATTCAAAATGGTAAAATCATGTCTTTTAACATTCTAGGAGGCATGACTATTTTGATTAATAGGTTTAATTTATTCTTAATTTATTTTTCTTGCTGTCATATTTTCCTATTTATTCAAGTCTTAGTTTTTTTATTTCTTTACAAAATATAGTGTTAAATATCAAAATTTGTTAATATTTGGGCTGGTAGGGGATGGATTTCCCTAAAACAACTTTACAAACCTTCCCGCTGATAATAAAAACATGTTCTGTAATTTTCATCTGAATCAGTTTGACGGTACGCGAACCTATAGAAGACGAACACACAAAAATTCATTTTTATATATAAGATGTTTAAGAAGTTATCAAATATAATCTTAACTAATTAAAAAAAATTAAATAAAAATACTGTGATATTTATGTTTTGTGTAAGTGTAGTTATATTGTTCAAATTATTTATTTATTAATTTATTTGTTAAAATTGTGCTGTTTGTTGATGTTAGATGTAGGGAAGTGCAATTTTTATTTTCAACGATGTAATAAAATTAAAACACAATAAAAATGCCCCTGAAGATACTGAGAAACTCCAGCGAAACGTCGGGATAAAATGTATGTGCGTGTTTGAAACGTTGTAAAGCGGTAAAACAAAATGGAAAAAAAGGCCTGAAATTATAGACAAAACTATACTTAATTAAAAGAATTGAAAAGCGACTTGCTTGAAACCACGTTTTTATTAGAATGAATCTTTCTAGAAGCTTTTGACATATTCGCTTTCTTTTGTATTTCGTATAACACATTTTTGATTTGCGGCAAGGCTGCCACTTATGATTTAAGCTTTAGTACTTCTCAACATTCCGCCCATCTCGTCCAGTTATTGTGACGAAACATCTGGCCGCCCACCGTGTTCATCCGCAGAGTTGTTGTCAATTGGGAGTACGACTAACTTTGAAATAGCTCGCTTTAAGGTCGATGACTGGGTGCGAATTGTCGCAACTCGAACTAGGTTGTCCTCTCCAGAATGTACCTCCAAAACGCGGCCCAGTAGCCATTGAGTGGGTGGTGCGCGTTCATCTCTGATTAGGACTAGGTCGCCCACTTTGATGTTGGATTGTGTTTTTTGCCACTTACTTCGTATCTACAGTTCATGTAAATATTCACAGCTCCACCTTTTCCAGAAATCTTGCTGCATTTGCTGTAGCTGCTTCCACCTTGTTAATCTGCCTGTCTTCATATCGAGTAAGCCCGGTTCCGGAGTGGTAGTGAGGGGACCGCCCACCAAGAAGTGCCCAGGGGTCAAGGCGGTTAAGTCTCCTGGATCATCGGAGAGGGCTGATAGAGGCCTTGAATTAAGAACAGCTTCAATTTGCTTCAGGACGGTGAAAAGCTCCTCGAAAGTCAAGATTGCGTCCCCGATGGTTCGTTTCAGGTGGTGCTTCATGCTCTTGACTCCGGCCTCCCATATTCCTCCAAAGTTTGGAGAGCCCGGTGGAATAAAGTGCCATGATACACCATGACAAGACACAGTTCGTGCACCTTCTTCTAATTGCTCTTTATAGGCGGCGAAGTCTTCCTTCAGAATTGTATTGGCGCCAACAAACGTCGTTGCACAGTCGCTATAGATGCTGGAGCTGTATCCTCGTTGCGCAAAAAAACGTCGTAAAGCTGCAAGAAAGGTCTCGGTGGTCATGTCGCTCACTAGTTCTAAATGAATTGCTCTAGTGCTCAGACAAACAAAGAGTGCGACCCATCCCTTGTAGCTACGATGACCTCGGCCTTTCGTTGTACGAATGGAATACGGTCCAGCATAGTCTAAACCAGAGTGTTTAAACGGAGCTGCAGCTGTACAACGAGGAGTGGGAAGGTTTCCCATTATTTGGGTCGTAGTTTGTGGTTTAAGGCGACAACAGGTCACACATCGGCGAATGAACTTTTGTATTGCGGAACGGCCATCGATTATCCAATACCGTCTTCGAAGAAAGTTAAGTGTAACTTGCTTTCCACCATGCATCGTAGATTTATGCCCTTGATCAATAAGCAGGTTGGTCAGTTTACTCTCCTTAGGCAAAATGATAGGAAATCGTTCAGACACAGACAGTAAAGCATTTTTTAATCGGCCATTCAATCGTGTGATGCCACTATCGTCGATCATTGGATTTAGTTTCAGTAGTTTGCTTTTTGAACTGACGAGCTTACCTTGAGAGAGACAAGAAACTTCATTAGAGAAATGTACTTTTTGAACATACCTTATCCAAAAGTCTAAGGCCACTTGTCGTTCGGCAGCTGTACACCAGGAAGATGAGGCATGTGGGCGCTTGAACTTGATAGCAATGTAGCGATAGCACCAGCATGTTACTCCAATCAAAGTGTTGAAGTTGGAGTATTTGTAGAGAAGGCCGAGTGCTCCTTCATCCTCTGTGAGCTTCGAAGGGGTTTGAGTAGCAAGAAATGATGTTATTTCGGCTCCCTCAGTTAAGTCAAAACTTTGGTTAGGCCATTCGCTTTCATCTTCTTTGAGCCATGTTGGTCCAGACCACCAACTATTAAGCTTTCCCAGTTGAGAAGGATATACGCCACGGGAGGCTACATCAGCTGGATTACTTTTGGTGGGCACATACCTCCAGCAATCAATAGTTGTCAGCTCTTGGATTTTAGCGATCCGATTAGCCACGTACTGCTTATGCTTTCCGGGGTTTGATCGAATCCAGCTTAGAGTTGTTCTTGAGTCCGTCCAGCAGTAAGTAGTAACAGATGGCAGCTTTAAAGTTTCGAGCACTTTGGAGGCTACTTTTGAAGCAAGAAGTGCTCCATTGAGTTCCAAACATGGAACAGTGATTTTTTTTTTGGGGTGCCACTTTAGTTTTCGCCATGAGGATTGACACTTTATAATCTCCATCAGATGTCTTGACTCTCATATACGAGACAGCAGCATAGGCGGAGGTAGATGCATCTGAAAACACATGCAGTTGGTAACTTGAGGCATCTGGTGATGAAAAGATCCACCTAGGAACTTTAATGTCCTCTATCAATGGAAGCTCCTTTCGAAATTGAACCCAGTTTTGCTGATAAGGCTCCGGCAAAGGGTCATTCCAGCATATACCAGACAGCCAAAGTTGTTGACAGATAATTTTACCTGTAATTACGACGGGAGCGAGTAGACACGTTGGATCGTAAATCTTGGCCACATCGGATAGCTGTTGACGCTTTGTGATTGCTGATGAAACTTTCGTTACCTTCACCTTGTAGCCGATGCAATAAGTTTGACAAAACCAGTAGATACCAAGCGCCTTAGGTTAACGATCCAAATTTAGATCGCAGTAATTGTCACTCAACTTATCCTTTATGCTGACTCCCTGCAGAAACTCAGTAGAATTTGAGTTCCATTTCCGTAAAACGAAACCTCCTCGATGCAGCAACTTTTGTAGTTCCATTTGTAGTTGTTGAGCAGTCTCAACTGAATCGGTACCATGGAGACAATCATCCATGTAGAGAATGCTTCTCGGAGGACTTTAGCAGCTTGAGGAAAGTCAGCTTCTTCATCATCGGCCAAGGTGTGGAGAACCTTAATGGTCACGTATGGAGAGCAGTTTAAACCATAAGTGACAGTGAGCAATCTGTAGGCAGCTGGACGACCTTCTTCATCTTTCCAGATGATTCGCTGCATGTCAGCATCGTCTCGTTGGACAAGTATTTGTCTATAGCACTTTTCAATATCTGCCATAAAGCCAATTCGATGAGTTCGCCATTTTAAAATAATGGCTGACAGCTCACTCTGAAGTTTGGGACCTACATGGAGACAATCAATAAGTGATTTACCTGATTTGTACTTCCTCGAGGCGTTGAAGACAATTCTCAATTTGGTTGTGGAGCTGGACTCCTTATAAACGCCATGATGCGGAATGTAGCAAATCGCTTGAGGTGAGTCGTCTTCTTGAATAGGTTCCATGTGTCCGAGCTGCAGATATTCCGACATAAAGTCTTGGTACATTGTCTTCATTTTTGGATCCTTGTCGAGACGATGAAGCTGGTGATAGAGAAGCTTGTTAGCATCTCCTTTCGAATCCGCCAGAGTTGTTTTATCGATGGAATCTTTAAACGGGTACTTTATGACGTAGCGTCCAGAACAGGTACGTTGTACCGTTTGCTTAAAGTATTCTTCGCAGTAGAGTTCATCTTGTGTCATCTTGGAAAAAGATTCTACGTCTTCATGCTTGTTGAATTCCCACATAGACTGAACTAAATTAGCGAGCTCAGTATGAGAAAATGCACAAAAATTTGTAGACAGCTCTCTATTTGTAGAATCGGGCAAGCGCTCGTAGATAACCCATCCTAAATGGGTGCGTTGTGCTACAGGAGCACCAGCAGAACATTGCATAATCTCACCACATAGAAGAGAGCCATAAAGATCAGCTCCCAGAATGACGTCAATGGACCTCGGCTCATGAAAGTTCGGATCAGCAAGATCAAGATCCAAAAATTCACCAAATTGTTTGGTGTCGAGGCGAAGAGTAGGCATGAGATGACCCAAACGTGGTAATATTAATGCTCTGCAGCTTAAGTTAAAATCTGGTTCTCTGAGAGAGCTCACAGCGATATCGACCATACCTGTTGATTTACCCACACTTGACCCTCCTACTCCAGTCACCGGCACAAGGAGCCGAGTTCGCCGAAGATGTAGTTGTTGAACTGCATACTCACTAATAAACGTCGCCTGGGATCCGCTGTCCAAAAGAGCTCGAAGTTTAAGTTGATGCCCAGTGGCTGATCGTACTCCAATTTGAGCTGTAGCCAGCAAAACGGGTTCTAGTTTTACTAGTGATTCATCATCGGAATTTTCCCAGAGTGAGTTACGAGGACTACGGGTGTTACAAGTGTGATATGTCCGCATATGGTTTGTGTTGATGGGGAGTTCAGGAGGCTGCATGCCATCGTGCAACATTGTATGATGTTTTTGTTGACATCGTAAACAAGTGTAATCCGAAGGGCATTGCTGTTGTGCATGATCAGCCTTTAAGCAATTCTGGCACAGCTTTGCTTTCGTCACGAATGCCAACCTTTGTGCTGGTTGTTGTTTTCTGAAATCGGAACAAAACATGAGAACATGCTTACCAGAACAACTTGGACATCGATTGACATTTGCATGGTGGCTGCGAATAGGTTGTGGTTTGATTGGCTTTTGGTTGGGTTCCCTTTGCTTTGGCCGAGAACATGCAGCCATAGCATCCAGTCCTTGTAACCGGTTTTCTAAAAACTTTTCCAGCTCTTCGTAGGTAGGAATGGAATTCGGACTTTGAAGTGAAGTTTCCCTAACTTTAATGGTGACGGGGTCCAATTTTTCAGTCACATGTAGAATCAGCCAGTCGTCCCAATTATCTGTTGGCCGGCCTAGTTGCTGTAAGGCGCGGACGGCTTCAGTGATTCCATCGAGAATCTGACGTAAGACAGCTGGTGATTCGTTGGACATGGTTGGTAATTTGACAATGTCACGAAGGTACTGTTTAATAAGTTTGCGCTTGTTATCATATCGGCCTTGTAAAATATCCCACGCTGTCTGAAAGTTGTCCTCGTTAATCTGAATGTTTTTTAACAGACTTGCAGCATTCCCACGAAGGCTGCAATTCAGATAGTGTAGTCGTTGTACGTTGGAGAGAGCAGTATCATTAATGACACATGATATGAACATGTCTTTGAAATTAAGCCACTCGTCAAACGATCCACTGAAAGTGGGTAGTTGGAGTTTTGGCAAAATTGATTTAACGTTACTGCCTCCACTTACGATGAGACGGGTTGGTGTTGACTGCGACATCGTATCGTGTAGAGTAATGGACAGCTCATCGATAAGGTCATTAAGTTCCCCTAGGGCTTCGCAGTAGGAAGATTCAATGGTGGTAAAACGCTCATCCGAAAGAAGTCTTTGAAGATCTTTTTCATTGTCTTCTGTTGCCTCCATTGATGAGACAATGTCATGAGCCTGGTTGAATTTGGCCCAGTAATCTTCCAGCAGCTTCCTCCTGCCCATGAGGTAACCTTTTGTTTGCTTTGCCTTCCCTACTTTTTGTGTATTAGCCGAGAAGTTAAATATAAGCTTCGCTATAGATTCTTCTTTGGCCAGCGCCATTGTTTTAATTTAGCTTTACAATATAAATAATTAAAATGATCGCCGAGGCTTAGAGTTCCCCGCAAGGGATGCCAATGTTTGAAACGTTGTAAAGCGGTAAAACAAAATGGAAAAAAAGGCCTGAAATTATAGACAAAACTATACTTAATTAAAAGAATTGAAAAGCGACTTGCTTGAAACCACGTTTTTATTAGAATGAATCTTTCTAGAAGCTTTTGACATATTCGCTTTCTTTTGTATTTCGTATAACACATTTTTGATTTGCGGCAAGGCTGCCACTTATGATTTAAGCTTTAGTACTTCTCAACAGTGCGTGTTTTTTTCATTTGCATAATATTAAATATTAAAGTTCAACATTAGAGCATATGTGACAGTTTAAGCTGAGAAAAAACTTGAAGAAGATATTAAGTTGAACATAAATATTTAGTATAGCTTTTAACGGCCTTTAGTCCATGAAAATTTTTGGCGTTTCGTCCCGGCGATCTCACTTGGACTCATCAGTTGACTAGTGAGGGCCTTGTCAATACGCAATTTCCATTAAGTTCAGTTCATCTTACATAGATTTCATGGTGAATACCTAGTGTGAACTTATCTAACCAGATTAGAATTCCTAATCATTAAAGCTAGAAGTTGTTTGTGCCCGTGGCCTGGCAATGTTTATATACGAAGATTTTTTTTTAATAATACAAATTCTATATACTACTGAAATAAATCAGCCAAGTAGAAGACTAAGCACTATTTTATTGGACTTGTTGAATTATTGATTCAATATAGCTTTTAACGGCCTTTAGTCCATGAAAATTTTTGGCGTTTCGTCGCCAAAAATTGAATCAATAATTCAAAAAGTCCAATAAAATAGTGCTAAGTCTTCTACTTGGCTGATTTATTTCAGTAGTATATAGAATTTGTATTATTAAAAAAAAAAATCTTCGTACATAAATATTTAGGTTTCGTTTTAGGAATTAGGCCTAAGACGTCTTGAGGTCGCGAGAAGTTTGGCACAATCAATATGGTTACACAAAACATCTATGTTTTATTCTTTCTTAAAGCGTTTTTACGCTTAAAAGTAAGGATATCTGATTATAAGACGACATTAAATTATCAACCCAGTTCAATTTACCAAGAGCATATTTAATAAAATTCCGTTGAACAGCCTCTATCCTATTAATGCTTACTGCATATATTGGGCACCAATAGAGCACCAATGAATAATAATAATTTCTCTTCAAAAACCCCAGCATTTTATTGACCTTTGAAATCACATGGTCATACTGATCATTAAAAGCTAATTTGGTATCGAAAACTACACCACAATATTTAAAAACCGAAAATTTTTCGTGAATCGAATTATAGAAAGTGGGTGTATGAGTGTGTTGAAATCAAAATGAGTGACGAATGTGCTGAGTGTAAAAATTCCATAAAAATAGTAGCTGCTTTCTGTAAAAAAAAATGTCTGCTAAAATTGATCGGGCATTGGAAAGTACGAAAGCAATTTACTCAAACTCAAGAGCATACGGTTTGTATGTGATGAGTGTAGAGAATACTAACGTTTTATGATGGAAAAAAATGGATGTTTTGAAAGTGGTGAAAGAAAATCAAATAGCACTGAATAAATAAGAAGAGGAAATAAAAAATTTATTTAAAATTTATACGTGAGAAAGAGTTAACTGGTGAGGTCAAAAATGTAAAGAAAAAGAAAATATACCGAAATCGCAATTAAAAAATATACCTACCTTGAAATAATTAAACCGAATTGTAAACAAAACAGCGAGACAAAAATGAAATAAAAGAACAAATCAATCCGGTTGATTTAGAGCTGCGACAGAATCCCGAATGCCAAAATCCCGATTTATCCCGAATGGTTCAGTACGGTAAAGAGACACTTTCAGATACTTTGGATCCATCTGTGAAAATAAACGACCATCCTTTTGATTTAAATTCGGTTGAGATATCTTTGAACAGAGCATCGAAGAATTTGTTATCGGTGTTGCTTTTTCTAATTGTGTTTAGGTCGAGAATAACGGCCATATTATTCACTCAATACATCCAGATTAAAAATGAAATTTGGATGTAAATCATACAAATTCAATGTAAATTCATCTGGATTTAAGTTTAAATCTGGATGTATCGAGTGAATAATATGGCGGTAAAAGAAGACTCCTTAATTATACAGGGTGGATGCAAGGGCAAATATTTGGTGTAATGTTTTAGTGGCAGCTTCATTTCGATACCATTTGCAACGGCATTAGAGATAGCGGATGGTATTTTTTTAGGCGTATGTCGGCGTATAGCAATCTTAAAAATGTTTTCTGCGATTAATCCTGATGAGAAGGACAGTTTAGTGAAACATTTCGCTCTTGTTGTTAAAATTTGTTCTTCGATTGTAGGAAGACCAGCCTCTGCTATTATGTTTTTGATTGGTGTTGAAGGAAATGCTTTTATACTCCTCCTTACTGCATGATGATAAATCGGTTTGATGATTTTCAAAGTGGACTTAGGACAACTGCCGTATATACAAAGACCGTAATCAATTTTGCTATGTAAAAGAGCTCGAACTACGTTACACAAAGTGTTTATATGTGCACTACTTTTCTTACTAGCTAAATAACTGATAACATTGGCTCTGTCAGCAAGGCTCTTTTTAAGATCTATGATATGATCGTTCCATCTGTATTTTTTATTAAAGGTAAGTCCTAGGATGTTTAATTATTCAACAGAGTTAATGCTAATATTACCTATATTTAGTGTTAGTGTTTGACAACAAGATAATTTACGGCATACATATATGGAGAATTTTACATTTTTCAAGAGATAGTCTAGCACCAGATGTACACGACCACTCCAGAATTTCGTTTATTAAGTTAGTGAAAATTTCTTTGGTTCTTTCGATGTCATTGCATTTACTCAGAACGTAAAGGTCGTCTGCGTAAATGCAATGATCCAGAAGTTTGTATCTAGCTAAAATGTTTGATATTTCTTGAAAAGCTATTAGAAACAAAACCACTGAAAGAGGAGATCCTTGCGGAATTCCATTGTATAGTGTATGTTGAAGAGAAGTAGTTATTGGTTTTAACACAAACACGTCTGCTTGTTAAAAACGATTTAACATATTGCGTTATTTTAGGGCCTACGTTGCAATATTGTAGTTTGTTAAAGATAAGATGCATGCCAATTTTATCAAATGCCTTTTCAAAGTCTATTGACAAAATTGAAACATGATTACGAGATGATAGAGCGTTCGTTGTGTAGTTGTCTATATGTAGAAGTGCATCAATGCAACCCTTTTCTGGTTTGAAGGCTACTTGATTAGGGCTTATAAGATTTTTATGTTGGGTAAACCATTGGAGGCGCTTTGCAATTATTTTTTCCAGAAGTTTAGACAAACATGGATGAAGAGAAATTGGCCGGTAGGCACTAACTGAAGCTAAATCTTTTTTTGGTTTTGGAATTGGAATGACGCAAGCAATTTTCTAACTGAAAGGTATAACCCCAGTTGAAAAAACATTGTTATATAAGTTCAAGAGCCATACTTTTATTTCTTTTTTTTAGCATCGGGTAAGACACCCTATCCCTAGATGGGGTTTTACCTTTAAGTTTCGTCAAGCAGCTCTCCAGTTCTGTAAGTTCTATATGGTTTTCGATATATAAAGCTGAAATATCAATTGTTGGTGTTTGTATGATTTTAGTAATGCAGTTTTTTTTCTATACAATAATAAGTTTTTGTCACTTAAGTCTTCAGACCAAGTTTTAGCAAAGTAGTTACGTATGTCAGGCGGATTACAGATAGGGCCCTGGGGGGCACCGATACATTTTATTATTTTTGGGGAGTAGTTCCCTGTTAAACAAGGGATGCTGCTCCATATTTTAGCGGTGGATGAATTTCTATTTATAGATGAGGTAATCGTAGTAAGACTTTTAGCTTTGCTTATTTTTACTTGGCGGCGAAAAACGGCATTCGTTTTTTTATAATTTATTAAATTGGCCTGCGACTGATTTCGTTTAAACTTTTTCCAGGCAGTTACTTTAATTAGTCTGAGGTTGGCTAATTCGGGAGACTAAGACAGCAATACCTTGTTTATTTGTTGTTTGTGGTCGAGTTAAAAAAATATCCTGTATAAGATTTTGGAACAATGCAAGTAGATTGGACGGAGCAGTGAGCTTAAGTGGGTGGAGTGGATAATTCGACCCCGCTGCCCGGCGGTCGAGGCGCTTGGCCCATCTAGATGGTCCAAGCGTCTTGACGAACGATCAGCGGGGATCTTAATAAGTCGGGTTCTTTTTCATCATTATCATTTAGAGGTAAAAAGTATGTGTTTTGTTGTAAAAGAGAATGAGTTATTGAAGACATGGATGATGAGTTCCTCATATCTTCTGTTAGATCTGGAAAAGATTCAGAGACTTGCATACTTTCAAGTTCGTTGTTTTTATTTAACATTGATCGTTGGACGATTTTTTTGTTTTGTGATTCTTTTTGGGAAAAATTTTGAATAGCGTGAACATCGAGCGATTTGTGTTTGGAAGCGTCTAAGATTTGTTTATCATTAGATAAGTTATCTAGACGGTTTAAAGATGTTTTTGTGTTTGATAAATTTAAGAAGGAAGAGGAAGTTGAAGTGTTTAAGATCGAAATATTATTTTTGGGTTTTTGAGTGTTGTTAGATAAAATATCTTTCACTGTTGTATTTGGAAGTTCGTTTGTCTTCGGCTTTTCACGTGAAGCGCCATAATCAGAAGAAGTATGGTTACCTACCTTCGCTTTCGCAATGTAAGAGGCTGTATTTAAGTTGGATTGAATTGCTTTGCTAACGTGGTGTAGACGTCTAGCTTCAGACATGGTGCATTTATTTCTTGTTTTAATTGCTAAAATTTCTTTGTTTTTTATGCATTTAGGGCATTTGACAGATGACGATGGATGAGGTTCGGCAGTTGGGGAGCAGTTTGCACACATCACACGTGTACAACTTTCAGGAGCATTATCATGAGGTGGGAGATTACAGGTAGCACAAGCACGTTCTCTTGAACACCGTTGGATTGTGTGACCTATTCCTTAACCTTTTCTTTATAAAAACCGATTTCCACCGAGGTCAAATGTGAAAAGCATAAGTCCAGTAGGACACATTTTCCCGTCAATTTGTTTTGTCAACTTGTACACTTCTGTTACACCTTGCGACGACATTTCAGAAACGATTTAAGGTTCTGAGATTTTTATAAGAAATGGCGCGAAGACAATGCCTTTACATGAGTTAAGGCGATTATGGTAATTCACTGTCATTGGGCATTGGTTAGCTAAATTCGAGACCGCTATAAATTTTTCCGCTATTCTTTTGTTCTTTGCGAGAATAAGAATATTTCCATTGCGTAGCTGTGTAATGCTATCATATTCTTTGCTAATTGCGTCTGAAGCTTTCTTTAAGATAAGAACACTTACACTTTTAAGGGGTTTCGTTTCATCTTTTGAAGAAATCAAAATAAATTTGGGGGTTTTTAATGTTTGATGGGAGAGGGAGTTGAGGATATTCTTCCTGGTTTCTTAATTGTTTTGATCTTTTAGTACTTTTAGTAGTGGGAGAGTTGATGGGTGGAGAGTGAGGGGGAGTATCCGGAGATAACCCCTTAAATCTGTTCCCATACATTTTTGCCCGTTGGGATAGGGCTATAGAAGAACGGGAAAAGACTATATAAGGTTAAGTGAACAACAGTTGCGCGGATAGAAACAAAAAAAAAGAAAAAAAATAAAGACAACTGCAAAAGCAAATTAACCGCTTTAAGCAGAGATGATAATGCACTTAAAAGTGAAAAGCCGCTAACTAGAAAATAATGTATACGCAACGAAAGCCAGACGGAGACTGTCAAGGAGATTATCTTTAATATCAAAGCAGCAAAAACCAAGAGAAGTCAAGCCATCAAAACAGTTTGATTTCTTTAAAAGTACTGATATAGTAATAAAAATAGTATTGAAATTCGAGATTCAATCCCGAATGCATTCGGGATTTTTTGGCCTTCGGCATTCTGGCATTCAGGATTTTGGCACTCGGGATTTGACATTCGGGATTTTGTCCCCTGCCATCTTAATATAAGCAGCTTAATAAAGTGTACGCGAATTAAATGGTAAATGGGTTCCTTTTAGGAGCTCCCCCAGAAAAGTTCCAGTGTAAAAATTGCATGAAAGGAAAAATTTGCGTAAAGTCATTTCCGAATGAATCGTTGACGCGATCTAAGGATCTTTTAGAACTTGTTCACACTGATGTGTGCGAACCTATGAGGAAAATTTCTCTTGGCGGAGCAAGGTATTTTGTTACCTTTATTGACGACAAATCTCGCGTAAAATATTTGTGTATTTTATCAAAACAAAAAGTGAGGTCTTCGCTGGTCCCTGGTTGAACGTGAAACCGGAAAGTGCATAAAAGCGTTGCGTAGCGACAATGGCACCGAGTACCGCAGCCAAGAATTTACAATTTTTTTTACAAAACTGTGGGATATCTCGTCAATTTTCTGTTATCTATACTCCACAGCAAAATAGAATTGCTGAAAGCGCCAACAGAACTATTGTTGAGATGGCAAGATGCATGCTCATGCAATCTGGTCTTAATGAAAACATGTGGGGTGAGGCTGTAAATACGGCGGTCTATATAAGAAACAGATGTCCTACGAAAATTTTGATAAATGTTACTCCCGAAGAAGTGTGGACCAGTCGTAAGCCAGATGTAAGCCATCTCAGAATCTTTGGATGTACAGCGATTGCTCTTAACAAAGCCAACATTCGGTTTAAATTTCAACCAAAAGGTGACGAATTTTTGATGGTTGGGTATTCTAGCACTTCAAAAGCTTATCGGCTTTTCGACAAAGCTAATCAAAAGGTAATTGAGCGCAGGGACGTTTTGTTTTTAAAAAATGAGAACACCACATATGATTCGGTTGACCTGGGTAGTTATTTGTTAGAAGAGGAATATGCACTTGAAGCTGAAAATCGGATCAAAAATCGGTCAAAAACGATGATGTCTAGGAGGAGACAAACCAGATTGAGCAACAGACTGAAAAGATGATTAGCCAACAGAAGTAAAATTCAAAACTTACAAAGTCGAATGAAGCATGTGGACCTGAGAAAGAAGATGGCCAAGAGGGTCGAAGCCAAGAAATAAGTAAGCCAGACAAAGAAAGCGCTCAACTACAAGCAGTGAAGATGATGATGGTTAGAAAACGCCAACGTTTGGCGTAGGCCAAAAATTATCAGATCTGGAAAGCCTGGGAGGCCTAACAAGCTTTATCGCTTCCTGAATCATCAATGTGGAAAAATGCTGTAGATGAAGAATATCAAAATTTATTGTCCAACGATCTTGTTGAGCTTCCTAAAGGCGCAAAACCTATTGGTTGTCGGTGGGTTTTCACTGTAAAAAGTGACGAATGTTGCAAGCTACAAAGATTCAAAGCACGACTAGTGGCAAAAGGTTTTGGCCAAATATTTGGAATGAATTTTAAAGAGACGTTTTTACCAGTCGTACGATATTCTACAATTCGTTTGATATTGGCCTTAGCTGTAGAAAAGAAGCTAATTCTTCACCAAATGGACGTGTCTTCTGTATATTTAAATTGAGAACTTCAAGAAGATGTATACATGGAGCAGCCAGAACATTTTTTCGACCCAGAGAATCCAGGAAAAGTCTTAAAATTGCGGAAAGCTCTGTACGGGTTGAAGCAATCTGAAAGAGCATGGAACCAGAAATTAGAAGCTGTTTTAAAGGAAAACGGATATCATCAATGCATAAGTGAATCTTGTGTCTATGTTGCAGATGGTGAAAGTGGCTTGAGAAATGTAGCAGTGTATGTTGATGACTTTATTTTGGCCGCTGAATCTGTAAAGTCAATCGATGAAATGAAAACTCAAATTAAAAGTAAATTTAGAGTCGTCGATAATGGTCATTTGCATCATTTTCTTGGATTCGAAATAAACCGATTTCAATTTGTCAAAGTCAGCTTATACTGAACCTTTTACGAGAGACTGGGATGGTTCAATGTAAACCTAATCAGCCGCCGTTAGAACCTGTCAGCAGTTTGGATGTCAAGCCGACAGCTGTAAGCGAGTAAATCGGGAACAATACCAATAATCGGCTCATTGACCTATCTGGCAATATCAACGCGTCCAGATATAATTCTCAGTCAGCAAATTGGCGCGGTTTAATATGGTTCCTCACGAAGAGCATTTGGTTGCGATTAAACATCTGTTGAGGTACTTGAACTACACTAACAAATATAAATTGCGCTATTTTCCTGCAGGTAAATAGCTTGAAAGTTATATGATTGTGGTTCTGTCTCCATGTTGTTTTATTTTTTAATTTAAGTGTGAAATAAAATTAAGTTTTATATTTTGAATTTAACAATAATTTTATTAATTAATTATGTAATTTAACAACAATAAATTTTAAATAAATAAATAAAAAGCGACGCGTTTCGGAATCTATTCCATCTTCGGGCTTTTATCAAAACTTAGAAAGCTGGGTTTCGTTGTTGTTACCAGTGTTGTTGTGCCATTTGAATTGCTGTGAATATTTGTCCTTTTTTGCGTGTGGTTATTTGTTGTAGTTGATTGCGGTGTCAAATAAAGTGTTAGTTTTTATTGTTAATTTATCGTTCATTATCTTGTCTTGTTCTGTCTTGCTCGCTTTATATAATTCGAACTCCTCCAATGCGTCAAGTTTTGTGCCTTTCTTGCAAAAGTGCATTGGTTTTAAGTTGTTGTCAAAGTCTGTGTAATTGTGGTTCTTGTCTATCATGTGTAAAGCATATGTGGATTTTGTATTTTGTTTTGGTTTGTGTTCGGAGAATCTTTCATAAAAAGTTCTCCCTGTCTGTCCTATGTAAAATTGATCGCAATCGTTGCATTTTATTTTGTACACGCCAGAGCATATTTTAGTGTCTTTTATTGTTTTTGGTATTGTTTTTGGTGTTAATATTTTCTGTATATTATTATTTGTTTTAAAAGAAACGTTTATGTTGATTTTTTTAAATTCATTTTTTATTATTTGTGGTAATATGTTTGTATAATCAATTGCAATGTATTTATTATTGTGTAGTGAATTATTGTTATTGTTATTGTTTTTGTTTATTTTCTTTTTCTTTTTGTCAATTAGTTTGTCTATCATATCTGTTGTGTAGCCGTTCGCTATTGCTATGTGTTTTATTATGTTGACTTCATCATTGTAGTCTTTTTTGGCCATGGGAACATTAAAAAGCCTGTTAATAAATGCATTGTAGGCTGCCATTTTTTGTGTAAAAGGGTGATGTGAGTCGTTGTGAATTGTGATGTCGGTTGTTGTTGGTTTTCTATAAATCT
The DNA here is from genome assembly GCA_947049315.1 of Epistrophella euchroma. Classification (NCBI taxonomy): domain Eukaryota; kingdom Metazoa; phylum Arthropoda; class Insecta; order Diptera; family Syrphidae; genus Epistrophella; species Epistrophella euchroma. The sequence goes on from OX346245.1 coordinate 64,653,272, forward strand.
TGAATTGGAGTTTGTTGTTGTTTTTAATTATGTTTAAGTCTAAGAAATTTATTGCGTTGTTTTGTTCTATTTCATATGTGAATTTGATTTTTTCATTAATGTTGTTGATATATTTGTTCATGATGTCTATTTGTCTGTTTGTGCCATTGAATATAATAAAGGTGTCGTCTACATATCTTGCATAAAATACTATGTTTTTTTGGTATTGATTTTGTTTAGATAATATATATGTATTTTCAAAGTGGTTGAGATATTTGTCTGCGAGTAGGCCGCTGAGTGGAGATCCCATCGCAAGTCCCTCGTCTTGTATGTAAAATTGTTCATTAAAAGTGAAATAATTTTGTTTGAGTGTTATTTGTAGTAAAGTTATTATTTCATCTATTTTTTGTTTGTTTATTTTGGCAGTTTGAATTAAATTGTTTTTGAGGATTGTTATTGTTTCATTGACTGGAATATTTGTGTACATGTTCGTTACATCAAATGATAATAATTTGTGCTGTGTTAACGTGTTAATGTTTTTTGTTTTTTCTATAAGTTCTGTGTTATTTTTTAGGCTATTGTTGTTATTTAATATTATATTTGTAGTTATGAGTTTTTGTAGTTCTTGGGCTATCTTATAACAAGGAGCAGTTTTGTAATTTATGAGAGGACGAATTGGCGTACAGTTTTTGTGGATTTTAGGTAGTCCAGTGAATTGTGGTGCTTGTGCGTTTGGTTGTTTGAATTTTTGTTTTTTATAATTAGGGAAAAGGTTATTGCACTTGTTAATTGCATTGTTTATTTCTTTAACGTAAGCTTTTGTAGGGTCATTTTGTATATTTCTTATTTTGTTATCATTGATAAAGTCTATGGATTTTTGAATGTATTCTTGTTGGTTAATAATGACGACTGTGTTTCCTTTATCTGCTTTGGTTATTATTGCGTTATTATCTGTTATCTTTTGTTTTATGTTTTTTAGGTTGGTTGTGTATTTGCGATATTTAGTTTGTAATTTGGAACTTGTTTTATTTGTTTTTATTATTTGTTTGAGCTTTTTATTTATAAAGCAGCCATCAAAACAATACCCACGCAAGAATCACAAAATGAAACCCGAGTGATTATAAATAAAAAGCTCAAACAAATAATAAAAACAAATAATACAAGTTCCAAATTACAAACTAAATATCGCAAATACACAACCAACCTAAAAAACATCAAACAAAAGTAAACAGATAATAACGCAATAATAACCAAAGCAGATAAAGGAAACACAGTCGTCATTATTAACCAACAAGAATACATTCAAAAATCCATAGACTTTATCAATGATAACAAAATAAGAAATATACAAAATGACCCTACAAAAGCTTACGTTAAAGAAATAAACAATGCAATTAACAAGTGCAATAACCTTTTCCCTAATTATAAAAAACAAAAATTCAAACAACCAAACGCACAAGCACCACAATTTACTGGACTACCTAAAATCCACAAAAACGGTACGCCAATTCGTCCTCTCATAAATTACAAAACTGCTCCTTGTTATAAGATAGCCCAAGAACTACAAAAACTCATAACTACAAATATAATATTAAATAACAACAATAGCCTAAAAAATAACACAGAACTTATAGAAAAAACAAAAAACATTAACACGTTAACACAGCACAAATTATTATCATTTGATGTAACGAACATGTACACAAATATTCCAGTCAATGAAACAATAACAATCCTCAAAAACAATTTAATTCAAACTGCCAAAATAAACAAACAAAAAATAGATGAAATAATAACTTTACTACAAATAACACTCAAACAAAATTATTTCACTTTTAATAAACAATTTTACATACAAGACGAGGGACTTGCGATGGGATCTCCACTCAGCGGCCTACTCGCAGACATATATCTCAACCACTTTGAAAATACATATATATTATCTAAACAAAATCAATACCAAAAAAACATAGTATTTTATGCAAGATATGTAGACGACACCTTTATTATATTCAATGGCACAAACAGACAAATAGACATCATGAACAAATATATCAACAACATTAATGAAAAAATCAAATTCACATATGAAATAGAACAAAACAACGCAATAAATTTCTTAGACTTAAACATAATTAAAAACAACAACAAACTCCAATTCAAGATTTATAGAAAACCAACAACAACCGACATCACAATTCACAACGACTCACATCACCCTTTTACACAAAAAATGGCAGCCTACAATGCATTTATTAACAGGCTTTTTAATGTTCCCATGGCCAAAAAAGACTACAACGATGAAGTCAACATAATAAAACACATAGCAATAGCGAACGGCTACACAACAGATATGATAGACAAACTAATTGACAAAAAGAAAAAGAAAATAAACAAAAACAATAACAATAATTCACTACACAATAATAAATACATTGCAATTGATTATACAAACATATTACCACAAATAATAAAAAATGAATTTAAAAAAATCAACATAAACGTTTCTTTTAAAACAAATAATAATATACAGAAAATATTAACACCAAAAACAATAAAAGACACTAAAATATGCTCTGGCGTGTACAAAATAAAATGCAACGATTGCGATCAATTTTACATAGGACAGACAGGGAGAACTTTTTATGAAAGATTCTCCGAACACAAACCAAAACAAAATACAAAATCCACATATGCTTTACACATGATAGACAAGAACCACAATTACACAGACTTTGACAACAACTTAAAACCAATGCACTTTTGCAAGAAAGGCACAAAACAAAACTTGACGCATTGGAGGAGTTCGAAATATATAAAGCGAGCAAGACAGAACAAGACAAGATAATGAACGATAAATTAACAATAAAAACTAACACTTTATTTGACACCGCAATCAACTACAACAAATAACCACACGCAAAAAAAGGACAAATATTCACAGCAATTCAAATGGCACAACAACACTGGTAACAACAACGAAACCCAGCTTTCTAAGTTTTGATAAAAGCCCGAAGATGGAATAGATTCCGAAACGCGTCGCTTTTTATTTATTTATTTAAAATTTAATGTTGTTAAATTACATAATTAATTAATAAAATTATTGTTAAATTCAAAATATAAAACTTAATTTTATTTCACACTTAAATTGAAAGTTATGTTGATGCCGACTGGATTGGTGACATTTCAGACAGAACACAGGATTGGCTTTTTTACTTTGCTGCCATATCTTGGGAGTCTAAGAAGCAATCGACTGTTGCACTAAGCAGTACGGAAGCGGAATAAATGGCCCTGTCCGCATCAGCCAAGGAGGCTGTGTACCTAAAGCGGTTGGTCTGTGAACTTGGGGGTGCCGAATTTGCTTCATCGCATGTGACCTCAAATGGGGATAATCTTAGTACTCAACAGCTTGTGAAGAACCCTGTACATCATCCTCGAAGCAAACATATTGACATCAAATATCACCACATTAGAGAGGTCTACAGTAGCGGTGCTATCAACCTAAATTACATTCCAAGTAATGAAATGTTGGCAGATATTTTAACTAAAAATTTGCAAAAAGTAAAGCATAACAAATTTTGTAAACTTTTGGGAATTTTGTATAAAAGCTATTTTTTGTAAAGTAATTTATTTTAAATAATGTATTAATAGTTGCTTCGCGTTGAGGGAGAGTGTTGAGAAATTATTGTGAATAAGCTTTTTTTATTTTCTTTCTTCTTATACTTATGTCAACGCTAAAAAATATTATACATAACATACGTCATTATTTATACTATATATACCAGTTTCTTGAATTCCTTTTCTTGCTATTTAACTTTATACCATTTATAACTTAGTCTCTAATAAACACTTGAACATAACACGTTTGCTTTTAATTACTCTGAACTCATCACTTTCTATGACAGGAAATACTCTTGGAGTAGCAGTAGCAATAGCCAGGAAAATTTTTTTTGTTTTTAGGTGGAAGCGGCTGGGAATCGAACCCAGACCTCTAGCAACCCAGCATAGGGCTCCAGCGGAAGACGTTTTTATTTATAATCATTTTATCATCCCTAACGAGAACTTTGATTTGTGGATTATATGCGTTTAGCTGTCTTTTGATACACATCAATTTGTATCTATTTTGTCTTGTCGAGGCTGGAAGATCCTTTGACATTGTGATTCCGGTGTTACGTAGTGTGCTAGAAGATTTGAGTGCAGCAATAACTTGTTGTTTTGACTCGAGCTTGACCACAAAATTCTTGACGTTGTCCTGATCGAATTTGCAAATTTTCATTAGATGGTGGTGGTTGAATTAGACTGGTGCATATGTTTGTCGCAAGCTCTCTTTCATCCTGACTTTCTCGGACTGCTACCCTTAGCAATAGATTGTTTTCGGTGCTTTTCATTTGCATCTCTTCCATTTTGTTTTCCAATTGTTCATATTTTTTTTTTCTAATGAATTAATTTTTTTTGAAAGAAGAAGGTTACTTGCAATGATTTGTTGGTTAGCAATAATTGTTATTGCTTCGATGTCAATTTTTTTTTGCAACCTCTGCCATTTTAGAATCAAGAAGCATTGCTAGCATATTTAATAAATCATTTTTGGACATATCTCCCACTAATTCTGCTGGCATTTTGAACGATGATTGTGTCGTTTTTGATATTGGGGTCTCTGGAGAAATTTCTTGCGCTTTTCTCTTATCCATATAAGTTTTAGTGAGGTTATAAGCGTGTTTATTTATGTAATTAATATTATGTAATTAAATATTCTATAACTCACTTGGAATTCCAGATAATAAGATTTAAGGAGTCTTTAATTTCACTCTTAGTGGGTTTAATAGGCTTTTATTTATATAAATCAAAGGAAATTTAAAGTTCAAAACTGGATAGATCTAAATGCAAACTTCTCAACTTAATTGACAGATGTCAACCAACAGATGTCAAACAACAAATCTAAAGAGCCTATACTGTCTTAAAAAGAAAAAAGGCCAATAATCGAAAAAAAGAAGAACCGATAAATTCCGTTATTTTTACTGGACACTATCTACACGTTAATTAAATATTTAACTGTGTGAAATTACAAGTAAATTAAATTACAAAAAAAAAGCGGTACGTATCCCCCACATAGTGTGTTCTTTTAAACAGATGCAAAATGTACCTTATTGTTATAGGAGACGACAAAACTCCGCTCCTAGTACCTAGGTCTTTACGGTGCTAGACAAAAATCCTAGAATTCTATATATAAATCCGAGAAACGATGACAACAACTATACTTCATATAAATATATATATATCTCATTAAACCTATCCATCTTTACTGGATCATCATTAGAAAATGCAGATGAGGATATCGTATGCCCAAGCAATTTTCGATAATATTAAAACTGTTTTTTTTGAAAACCATTACTAAATTATATTTTTTTTGCCAAAACCATTCATACTAAATTCACAGTTAAACAATTTTTTTATATAAATTACTTTTTTTTTCTAAATTAACTAAACCATTCCCAGCGTAACAAATTCAAACATATCCTTTTAAATTCTAAAGTTTAAAATTCATTAGTGTCTGTAAAAATATTTTTTTTTGTATATTATAAAACGAAAAGAAAAGCTGCATCATCTCGTAATAGTTAGTATTATAAGGCTTGAAAATTAAGCATTGATAGGGATTCGTGTAGTCTTCCAGGCATTAAAAAAAAAAACGTATTTTTTTATTTGATTAGGCGAACGATTTTTTGTTAGATAATAAGCCTATTAGCTATTGAAAATTTTTAGTTTTTGCACCGAAAGAAAAATATAGGTAATCGTAAACGCGATTTTGAATATTTTTGTTTGTCGAAATCTTTGATGCCTAGGAGATTTTATACCTATTCCGAATTCTCATTTTTTTTGGATAAACATTTTTGAATTTTATTATTTTCTTTAGCTACTTTCTTCTCGTTTTTGTTTTGTTGAGTTAAAAATGATAAAATTGTCATAAATGTCAAAATTCTAAATTTAACGAAAATGAAATTAAATTTATTATTATTTGTATTGTATTATTTATACTAGAATGTCAGTTTATTAGACTTGACCATTCTTTATTCCGTCAATTTCATTGAATTTTGAACAACAACAACAACTTAAAGGTGCTACCACCAATTGCTTACGAATTAATTTTGGGTATTTTAATTCGTTTTATTTTTGTTTGGCTAGAGATATAGCTATTTCAAGGGGTGCCAAGCCCTATCATCAGTCTCCTTTATAGTGGTGCTGAGCTTTAATCCAATTTTATTTGAAAAACTGTCAACGGTGGCAGAGTACGTAGTGTACACAGCTTCGAAGACTGAGCAAATCTGATGCGCGGGTTCAAATACCGCATGATGTGTAGAAAGTTTTTCAAATAAAATTGGATTAAAGCTCAGCACCACTATAAAGGAGACTGATGATAGGGCTTGGCACCCCTTGAAATAGCTATATCTCTAGCCAAACAAAAATAAAACGAATTAAAATACCCAAAATTAATTCGTAAGCAATTGGTGGTAGCACCTTTAAGTTGTTGTTGTTGTTCAAAATTCAATGAAATTGACGGAATAAAGAATGGTCAAGTCTAATAAACTGACATTCTAGTATAAATAATACAATACAAATAATAATAACTTAATAGTCTGGTTTGTTACCGATCTTCCAACCTCTCCTCCTTTGATAAGTACTACGAATTGTAGTCTATCAAATAAGGTTCGGAGAAAAATGGAGGTGGAACAAGACAGCATACTTAAAGGGGCTTATAAAAATGCTGATGCTCCAAATGCAATTGATAAACAAACAGCACATCTAGACCTGTGACGTCAGTGGTCAACGGTGGCAGAGTACGTAGTGTACACAGCTTCGAAGACTGAGCAAATCTGATGCGCGGGTTCAAATACCGCATGATGTGTAGAAAGTTTTTCAAATAAAATTGGATTAAAGCTCAGCACCACTATAAAGGAGACTGATGATAGGGCTTGGCACCCCTTGAAATAGCTATATCTCTAGCCAAACAAAAATAAAACGAATTAAAATACCCAAAATTAATTCGTAAGCAATTGGTGGTAGCACCTTTAAGTTGTTGTTGTTGTTCAAAATTCAATGAAATTAAATTTAAATTCAACTTTGAAATTATCGATTAAATAATGAATTTCGAATAAAAATGTATTAAGTAAGGTATACACCAAAAAGAAACAGGTTTGGAAATTTATTATTTGGGCCATTCAGTAACTTTTTGAATGTGCATGGTTGGGGGGAAGGTGAAGCCTAAACAACACCTCGGTCTGATACTCATTCAAAAAAATAGATCCATGTTAGTTTTTTTTGTATCCCCTTTCCTTTTCTTAGAATGAGCACATATTTTTGTATAGTTTGGAGACAACCAGAGTAAAAAAAACCCATCCCGGACTGAAGCAGCTGGATTATAAGTGCTCACCCTAGTCTGTACTTGGGAAAACTATAGCTTATCCTAGTCCAAACATAACACTATCGAGCCAAATTTATTAGATTGAAAGCTAAATTTTATTAACTTTAATCATTGTCTTTATAAAACATGTAATAATTTAATGAATTCAAAATTAAAAAACTGTTTTTTTCATTGAAATTTGAAAGTTGCAGACCCTAGATGATGATAATGCTAAAAATTAAGTTCAAGGCTGGGTTTATTGATTCATTTTAATGGATGACGTAAATAAAGGTTGATATTTCTTCTAAAAACTGGTATATCAACAAAATCTCTCATATAATTATTTCTCGAGATATAATTACTTCGTGACATTTAACAACGCCGAAACTGTGTTTTTCGGATTCTTACCTTGCGAAACAAATTTTATGACAGCGCTAAGACTCAAATCCTAATGGCTAGATGTTGGCTACGAAAATTTCTTACAATAAGAGATACTTCAGTTTAAAAATTTGGATTACAGCCAATCCTTGTATAAATGTCAACAATCAACATTAAAAACTTAATCAAATTTTTAGTTATTTATTTCCTTTTTTTTGTATATAATTTCCTTTGTAGATTTCTTTTTTTTGTTATTATTAATTCTCTTTTCTCCTTTAAACTTTATATTGTTTTTCTTGTTATGAATTCTGAATTAAACATTATTTTTGTTCTGAAGGAAATGTATTGCTACTTCGTTTGTCTGTGGGTGATGGTCTTGAGGGCTGCTTGTTTTTTTATATATAAATCTTCATATGAGCGGTAAGAACAAAAATAGTTCCATTGGCAGTTCAGCTACTACATGGAACCTGTCTAATGCTGGATTTACATGTATCTTCATGCAAGTTCTGCAAAAAATAAGGGATACAAAATATAAAATGCGTGTTTGTTGGATAGAGAGAGAAGAACAAAATGCAGAGATCTTGATTATAGGAACGCAAACGAAGATTATAACGAAGACGAACATGTTCATCTTCATGGTGGTGCTCTTTCACACATTCGGTTTTTTGGTATCACTCTATCCCGCTCTACTTTTCTTGATGTTTGCAGATGAAGATACATGTAAATCCATCATAAAGCAACACTAAATATCTTGGCATCGCGATCAGCTGGATTAAAAATCTGCCATGTCAACGTATGTAGCCTTTTGATTAAAATTGATGAATTAAAAATTATTTTGGCTTCTCAATCGGTTGATATAATATGTTTTTCTGAAACATGGCTTAACACAAATATAAGTGATAATTTGATTTCAATTGAAGGCTATCGAATTTTTCGATTGGATGGTGCTGGTCGTGCTTGTGGTGTAGTAGTTTATGTTCGTGAATGTATACGTGCTAGTGTTTTGGATTTTCTTAATCTTGATGACATTCAATGTCTTGTTATTGAAATTCACCTCCCAGTTGAAAAAGTTCTAATAAATTGTATCTATAGACATCCTAGTAGATTTCAATGAATTTGAGACATTTTTATCTAAGTATATTGCTTGCTATGAAAACATTATTGTGTGTGGAGATTTGAATGTCGATATGGCTATTACAAACAACTCTTCAATAAATCTACAAAATTTATTTGACTCTCATGGCCTAAGTGTAGTAAGCTACTTGCCAACACGTATAACATCTCATAGCGCTACCTGTCTTGATCTATTTGTTGTTTCTAATATGTCGAAAGTATTGTTTTTTAACCAAATGGTTGGTGTCGCAGATCATGATCTAATTTTTCTTTCATATGACGTTAAAGTAAACTATGATGAAAATAATAGCTTTTACTTCTATCGCGATTTTAAAAATATTAATGTTAATGAACTTCTTCACGAACTTTCCGGAATAGACATGATGCCTATTAGATTTTCCTCATCAGTGGATTTTAAAGTTGATTTTCTTAATAATATAATGAAGTATTTATATGATAAATATGTCCCCATTAAAAAGAAACGTAAAAATTCGAATTGCCCTTGGATGACAACATATATTCAAAATCTTTTATGTGAACGAAATTTCTTGTATAATGTCTTCAAGCGTACTCGTTCGATTTGTGATTTTGATAGATACAAAGCCTGTAGAAACCTTACAGTAAAAGCTATCAGAGACGCAAAAAAACGTATTTATTTTAATCTTCTGGATGTTTCTAAAAATTCAACTAAAATAATATGGAATAATTTAAGAAAGTTGGGTGCAACCAACACTTCTAATGACTTAAGTAATGCTGATCTTGATTTTGCGAACAATCTTAATAATTTTTTTGCGTCACCAGGCCCAATGTCTTCCTATACAACTCAAGAATCTGAAAGCTATGATGGATGTTTTCAATTTAATACAGTATCTTTATCAGACTGCGCTAGAGCTTTGTGCTCAATAAAATCGAATGCTTTAGCCTTTGATGACATTTCTCCAAAATTTATACGCTTGCTTCTGTTCCCTAACCTCAACCCCGGACCCAAGATGCGCCAAAGCCTGAGAGAACACACAGGAACCGCTCATGTTTGTCCACAGCACTGACGGACTCCCACCCCAGGGCCGACTTGGTATCTTGTTGGATGAATGACGTGTTTTCATTTAGTCGCCCTGTCGAGGGCACTTTATGCTTTGAGCGGAGTTCTGCTCGACCAGTCCGAGCTTTTTCCCCGGAAATTTTGGTGTAAGGAAGGCAGCCGATGGAAATGGGCCAGGTCCTAAACTAACGATATTTACAATGATTGTATGATGAGATCAATTTTTCCAAGGGCTTGGAAACTTGCGAAAGTTGTACCCATTCCAAAAAAGGGATGTGAACAGGATTTGTCAAATTATAGGCCAATCAGCATATTGCCTTTCCTTTCAAAAGGACTAGAAAAACTTTTGTTGGACCAATTAACAAATTACCTTGAGTCCTATAATTTACTTTCTCCTTTCCAATCTGGGTTTCGCAAAAAACATAGTTGTGTTTCTACAATCTTAAAAGTCTCAGATGATATACGAATTTCAATGGATCAAGACAAGGTTACAATTTTAAATTTATTAGATTTTTCCAACGCCTTCGGCTCAGTCGATCACAATGTACTCATTCAAAAATTAAGATACAAATTCGATTTTTCTTCAAGTTCTATCGCTTTGTTAAAAAGTTTTTTAATTGATCGCCAACAAGCTGTTCTCATAGGGACTTCTGTTTCTCATCCTCTTTTCTTGTGCCGTGGAATCCCCCAAGGCTCATTATTAGGACCTATTCTATTTAGTATGTTCATAAATGACATTGTGGATGTAATAAAATTTAGCTCTTGTCATCTGTATGCAGATGATCTTCAAATCTATTTACCTTTTCATTTGGGGCTACTGGAAGATGGAGTCTATAGTATAAATGAGGATTTGAGTAATATTTATCAATGGACTTTAGAAAATAACTTAATTATTAATCCTAGTAAATCGCAAAGTATTATTATTTACAGGAAAAGTTTAAATGAATCATATTTTCCAAAAATGTATCTTAATGGGAATATTATTCCTTATAAGTCTACTGTGTTAAATCTAGGATTCATTTTCAATAAAACTCTAACTTGGAACAACCATGTAAATAAAATTATTAGATCTATCTACAATTGTCTTAGGCGCTTGTGGAGAATTTCCTACTTCATACCGCAATCAAGTAGACTTATGCTAGTTAAAACCTTACTTGCTCCACTTATCTCATATGGAGTTCCTATTTATGCTGGCATGGACTCAATTAGCAAGCAAAAATTAAATGTAGCTTTCAATGCATGTGTCCGTTTTGTGTACTCATTGAGAAAATACGACCATGTATCCAACCTGTCTAATTGTGTTTTTGGTATGCCTTTAATGTCCTTTTTCGTTATTGAGATTTGTAAGTATACTTTTAACTTGGTACATCTTAAAAAACCACTCTATTTATTTGAAAAGCTTGAATTCTCATCATCATTACGTACTAAAAATCTAAACATTCCAAGATCTTTAGTGTTGCAAACACGAAGGTCCTTTTTTGTTCTAGCTGCCAAAATTTGGAATGCCTTACCTGCTGATTTTAAAAGTATAGTTAATTTGAATAAATTTATCGCCTCCATTACCAATCATCTACAGAACCCTGACGTAGCATTACATTTCCACTCTCTATTTGTTAATTAATATTATTAGTATAGTAATAGCAGTTTATTATCTTGAATTATCTTTATTGCGTTTTTTTTTTTTCTAAGTATATATTTTTTATATATGTTTACATTATTATAATTTTATTGTAAATTTTTAGGCCACGAAAAAGATGTTAGTCTTAAGGCTTTTTTATGTGAATAAATGAAATGAAATGAAAAAAAATGAAATGTTTTGACTACATGCCAAATGCTACCGCTATTGATAAAACTTTTATTAAAGGAAGAAATATGACTGTCAAATACTAAAACGTCATCCATACACTCCGATTTGACCGATTAGCCCATTAGTTCAGGTGTTGTTTTTATTTATTTTAAAACTTAAAATTAACGCCTAATCGATTGAATCGGAGTGTAATACTGGCGCTGTTTTTTTTTTTTTTGTCTCAAGGCCATATTTCTTCCTTAAAGCCTGTTATGCTGCTGATGCGAAACGAAAAATCCCATACAAAAAAGACACAACGAAATCATAAACGAAAAATTTCGTTCTGCGGTACGCTGTTCGATGAGCGAAATCGATAATTGTAGCAGATTATTTGGAGAGGTCTCCCCTCTGTTTTCGCACAAAATTAATTGCCTGTACCATTAATTGTGTGCGGAAAAGTGCCATTTGGTCTCTATTCTTGTTTGTATTTGTTGTTTCTTTCATCACAACATCGCTGCTGATACGAAACGAATTTTTAGTTGTTCTCCAACATGACAACGAAATGCTTACGGAAACCATAACGAAAAATTACCCCTTGAAAGTGCCCTGTTGTAAAAAAACATTGTCAGAGCTGACCGGGTGAAAACGTCATAATCGGGAAGGATGTTGGGAAAGGTGTTTCCTGGTTATTTTGTTAAAGCACTACCAGGCGAGCTAGAAATGAGAGGCGATTATAGCCCGATTCCTGGAATGTTTAAAGTAAAGATTAATAAAGATAAAACAACAGGGTTCTTACTTTTTTCAACTCGTCCTTTATTACTCGTTCGTACAGCAACTGATTTTCTTACTGAATTAACTGATGTCTTAACTGATTTTACTTTACTATTTATACTTAAAATTACTTAACAATCTAGCTTACTCACTATTTTTCTTAACCTAGTTCTGACATCGAAATCATCAATTTCATTAGACAATGCCTTAACTACTTTATTGACTTCGTCACACGTAAACCTCATTTCTTTATTATTATTATTACTATTATTATTAATAGTATTGCATAACTTACGTCACACCAAGTCATAGCGTCGATTTTCTGGTGACGCTTCAGTTTATACCTCAATGGGTATACGAAGTGTTGCCCAGTTATTGGGTCGCAATTTCCTGATGACGTTTCGATTTATACCTCCATGTGTATATGAAGCGTTAGCCAGTTATTGGATTGCAATGTTTATACTATTGTATTATTGTTTATGCAATTATACTTTGCATTGGGTAAACAATAAACTGAATTATGTTTATGCACTTGACCTTGGTTGTGACGATGGAATATTTGGGGTAGGTTGTGGTTTATATGAGAAGCTTTGTTTGCGTATAGATTTTTTGCTGGGGCGAGTTGAGGTAACGAATAAACTGCCAAAGTGACACGTTGTAAAGCATTTATTTTGTTGAAGATTTGTGATTAATTGTTTTTAAAATGGAAATAGTACACTAATTGAATAAAATTAAATAGGAAAAGAAATTGGAAATTTTGAATGTTGTTTTTATTCATTAAGTTTTGAGTACAGAAATTCTTTCTTGCTTAAAATGTCAACAACACAAGAGCCCTAAAGTGTTTTTTGAGAATCGAAAAACACAGGTTTTCTTTGACAACTCTTGGGGTTGTCAAGAAAACCTGGGTCAACCCTGGGTAAAGTTCAACGAACGAACCTATTAAAAAGAATTGTTTGAAATAAAAATAAATCCAAGGTGTTCCGATAAGCTTTCAAACATCCCCGATTTCTGTTCATAACATATTACATTACAATTCATTACATATTTAATTTACTTTTTTGTTATTTTAATAAATAAATAATAATAAACGTATGATAAATTTCAACTTTTGTGTTTTTATTATATTTTCAGATTTATCTCGCAACAGATTTTGTGAACTACCTGAAGAAGTAACAACATTTGCGTTCCTTGAAACACTCCTTTTATACCATAATACGATTCGATATATTCCTGAATCAGTGAAACATCTGACCTTACTTACTTATTTGGATTTACGAAGCAATCAACTTTCCACACTCCCAAAAGAATTATGTTTTATGCCCTTGCAAGTATTGTTGGTATCCAACAACAGATTGGTGTCCCTACCCGATGAGTTAGGTCGTATGGATAAGCTGACAGATTTAGATGCTTCCTATAATCAGTTAACAGCTCTTCCTGCAAGAGTTGGTGAATTGCGAAGTTTGAAATCATTTTCCTTACGTAATAACCAAATTCTTTATCTTCCTAGAGGTAATATTAACATCCCTATTCTGATAAACATTCGCGTGAAAGTTTGTATTCTGCTATCCGTCGGAGGGAATTAAATATCAGTTGTAGCGTGGTTTTAGGTCGGTAGAGCAAAATGTGATGGTCTACCAAATAAGAACTCTAGACACCGTGAATATTTTAAATAATTAATTTTATTATATCAAATTTATTAAAACTAGGTATATAAGTGTAAGCTTCTATATGGTATCTTAATGTTCTGGCTTTTCTCTTAGCTATTATGCGGACTGAGGTCTGCTGTAACTGCTGAAGAGAAAAGGGCACAACAATTAATAACCCAGAAAGCAATAAAAAGCGGTATGTGATACCTCTGGTCCTGGTCAAGTCGGAAGTGATTTTATTTCTAAATTTAGTTCTTTTATAGTTAGAAAATTAGCTTTATGTTTAAAAATAAGTAGACTTTGAAATTTAGAAAAAAATATTTTAAAAATCAAAATAATAGTCAAAGGAAATTTTGAATTAAAGCTATCATACAAAATAATTTATATAATGCAAATGTATAAATACAAAAAAAATCAGTATATTCAAAGACAGGTTTGAATTTTCATATTAATAATAAATAAAATAACGGGTTGTTACACAGTTAAGATTTGCACTCTAAAGACTGAAGATTTAAAAAAATAATTAAAAGCGAATTGAATGAAACTTTCACGTGAATCGAAAAATAAAGATCAATTAAATTCCTCTTAAATACTAACTCTTAAAAGTTATTATTTTATTTTTCACTAGAATTGGCATGCCTAACATTGATTTCGCTGGATGTAAGTAACAATCGCATAGCCAGTCTTCCGTTAGAAATCCGCCAAATGACTACCCTTGTGGAATTTAATTTGGGAAACAATCCCCTAACATCTCCTCCAGCTAGTGTAAGTTAACGTCATCTATCCAAAGTTATAGTTAGTTGGTTAATATTGCATCTAATAGCTTTGCGTTCGAGGACTTGTGCATATATTCAAATTTCTCGAAACTCAAGCTAACAAAGATGAAAAAGGATGTCGGGCAGGTGGAAATTACGATGGATATACAACATTAAGAAGAGCACCAAAGCAAAATGCCAGTATATTTGAATCAAACAGAAATACAAAATACCAACTCGATTCAGGGTATAGTACCTGCGATGGCATGGATAAGCGCTGGTCACATGACTTACCAAATAGTAAATTCAAAAAACGTTTTGATTTTAAATTGATTGTTTAATTTGGTTTTTAATTCTAGAAAACTCCAAAATCGACTTGCTGTCGCCAAGAAAAATATTACCTTCTTCTATTGTTGATAACTTCGTTTTAAATGCTGATCCAAGTAGCGATGCTATTATGTTCAAACCATCTGCACTAACGGAAGAACAACAAAGAAAAGATCAACAACCCCTGGAACATAGTTTTTCACAAGGAAATCATCTCAATGACGATGTTATAATTTATTCTCAGACAAGTTCCACAAGCAGGTAAATTTATATAAAACATTACAAAAAAAAATCAATTACGATTACATGTAATAATTGAAACTTTTCAATTATTATTACATGTACATAATTTTAATTGAAAAAAAAAAACAGATTTTAAATTACATTTAATTAAAAAAAAAGTCGATTACTCAAATTCAATTACATGTAATTAAAAAGATTATTTAAAATTTAAATAAACGTGATTTAGATTACTTTTTCTTGTAATAATTACACAACAAAGAAGTGCGCATTTTTTGCTGATTTATTTCCTATAATATAGAAATAGAATTCAAAATTCAAAAGATCGACCAAACGAAATGTTAAAAAAGAAAAACCGTAAAAAGTGGAAAAGTGCATATATGTAATTGATATTTTTTTTTAATTAATTACAATTTATGTTATCAATTAATCAAAAAGTAATTAAATCTGTGTATTTTTTAATTAAATTAAATTCAGTTACTTTTTTCAAATATATGTTATTATTAACTGAAAATTTTCAATTAATAATAACAAGTTATTGTAATTGAAATTTTTCAATTACAATTTCATGTGATTTTTATTGGAAAAAATCAATTACTGAATAATTGTAATAACGGGGTTCCAAATATGATACAAAATAATATACAATATATTATATTTGATGGCACAACAGCTCATGAAGAACTAGGGCCTACAAAATAATAATTCTGTTTAATCCTCAATTATTTTGGTTAGTGGATCCACACCAGAGGATGACATGCTAAGTGAAAACCATACGTATATCGACAAAAATAATCAACATCTTGGAAATATTCAAACATATCGTGAGTACAAAGAAGCACTTAAACAACAACGAAATCAAGAGATTTCAAGTGTTTATAAAGCCAAAACAAAAGCGCAATATGACGTGAATGAAGAGATTGAGTGTAGTTCTTATGATGAGCAAGATTCTCGATGCAAGGATGAAAAGAGGAATAATGTAAACAGTCAAAATGACACAATCTCAACAGAAGATCAACCAGTTTGTATACCAAAAAAGCCTGTCCAAAAAGTGATTCCATCAAGGAATACAGAACTTACGTCAGCAGTATTTCAAACAAAGTTAAAAGATAAAACATCTAGTCATCATGCCAATGGCGAATGCTTAGGATATGTCAAACCAAGTAGTCCTATTAAAGGGTTAGGAAACGGTGACATGACAATGAATAGTAATTCAACTCCAGTAAATGGGGTTGTACGAAATAAGTTTCTTTCTGGAATGATAGCCAAACAGCAACAATTTATATCACAAAATAATACAAACAGGTAAGGTAAACTTTGATTAACTATGTTCTATTGTTTACAATAGTTTTTGTTATGCTGGAAAGGTGTGTAACATGGAATAATGACGTTCCTACGGATAAATTAAGTTTTACAATGCGAAGAGAGTTTGATAGACAACGGGAAGAAACGGAGTTGATGACTGAGCTTAGAAACGTAAGTGCTTGAAGTTTATGTTCTGTATCATTATTTATTGTTATAATAATATAAAAAATATTAAGAAACACATACTACTGAAATTTGGTGGATTATATAAGGAATTTTCATATATAATTTCTAGATAAAACAAATCTTTCCTTTTTCCTTTGAACGCAAGGTTCAAAATTTGTAAAAATGAACACGCCCCAAAGGGAAAAAAAAATAAAAAAAACACTTGTCATTTCAGGTATCATAAAAATGCATAATTTTGATTAAATATTTTAATTCACATATTATTATTATTTGATGTTTATGTACATACATAATTATTTAAATATTTCAAATACAAACAAATATAAATTCCTTCTTTTGTATTTGTTTTTGTTTGGGACTATCACATTTATATGCCCATTCTTCTTATTTAATTCCGTTTAATGTTAAAACGCAAAACAATTTTTCTTGTTTATATTTATTTAATTTTGTTTCTTCTATGTTGTTTTTATAGTTTGTGTTAAATTATTTTTGCAGAAGCTGCCAATGTTCTTTAATTTTTAAGTTTTAATATAAAAAAGCGCAGTAAAGCTGCCAAATGCCACGAGCTGATGGTTAAGAATGATCAAAAATAGACGGCATATCCGCCGAGGCCGACAAGTTCACGCTGCAAAGTTGGTTGTGGTGGAGTTGTATCCCTCGAACTAGCACAGACATGTGCTAGAGGGAGTGATACGTACTCCACACTTCAACGAATGGATTTTTGCGTATGAATGTAAACACTGTAGCAAATAAATTAAATTAGGAAATTGAAACAGGTGGTTTAAAGCAGGTGGTGATGCTTTAAACCTCTACTCTATCACCCAGCTCTCCAACGGAATAATTTTGAACATATACATTAGGGTGTCCGTTTTTTCCCAAACTCTTTTTTGGATCTGCCAACCACTAAATCGAAAGTTTATGCACTCCGAAAAATGTATTGACCAAAAAAAATTTTGTCCGAGGTCATTAACCCGTGCCTCTAAAGCCATACATTTCCCATACAAATTTGTATGGAGATTTTTCACTTTTTACCTTTTATTTTGTTTCTCTCGAACTAATGTAGCTTTTCATTATTTTTTATTATTCTTTTTCAACTATTCTTTTAAAAAACCACATCCAAAAATGTATGTAAAAAGAAAAATTTATAATTTATTTCAAATTTTAAAAGGGTTACATATTTGTACTTTTCACCATTTATTTTTTTTTCTCTGAAACTAAACAAGCTATTCTAATTTTGTTTGTACTAAATGTCGGCGGCGTAACATCGCCACATTTAAATGAGAAAATCTGTTTGCAAGCCTATTTTGCAGTAAAATAATTCCCCCAGCTTAAGATTATTTTGTCTGACGGGATTTATATCATCAGTTATTTTGTACGTACTTGCCTGTTTACATGGGCTTTTTACTGAATGGCACATGCAGAGAGACGGGTAGATTTTATTAGCGTAAAAAAGAGAAGGGTAGATTGTACTCAAAATATGCTGATACTCTAGTTTCAATAAATTAATATTCTCGGATTCAGTATGAGAGACTTTTTAATGTGTGAGTGAGAGATATATAGATTTTAAAAGCGTGTGAGATAGGGAAGGGTAGATTGAAGTGAAAGGGGGTTTCTTTATAATGTGAGCACGTGAATCATGGCTATGAGTGAAAAAAAGCTTAGTAAAATGATCATATAAATAGAAAGAAAGAGCGATAGTATACCATCAAATTTTGGGTGGGCAATAGCCTACTATTTCATCTTTTTTAAAAATTTCACAGAGCAAAGTTATGAAGTTAAAACAATTAAAAGAATTGATTTATTATTAATTTTGCTTAAATCCACAAGAAAAAGACCAAAAATTCCTTTTGGCACCTACAACTAATTAATAATATTCGAAAAAACACAAAACAAAAATAAAATTGAAACAAACCCACAAATGTCAAAAGGAAAATTGCTTCTTCATAGAATACTATTCATAGCTTTCTATGAGCAAAGCAATATGTGGCATGCAATTTTTTTTATAGAATACTATAAATAGCCTCCATGAGCAATTTTCATAGCATCCAATACAGTATGCAATGAAATCTTTCTCGTGGAGCCACCATGTAAATGCTTGAAGAAATGTTTTTTTTTTTATAAAATAGCGTTCTTTCTAAATCCATTGGAATCAAAAAAGGGAAAAGCGATGATAAACTACATTGACTTGTTATATATATACTTATACTTATTATATATATATATATATAATAAGTCAATGATAAACTACATTAGCACTTATACCTTATGTATACCTTCATTACCAAAGCTATTTATTTTCATTGGTTGTAAAACCTAAATAAAACCATAAAATACGGAAACATTTTTGATTCTCTATTATCTGCGAAGAATTTTAGAAATGCCATTTTAAGGAAACAACTTTTATTTGTCATTTCTCAACGCCCGAGGTTTGAAGCCACATTTCGTTTTGCAATTTTAAAGGTCGCGCTTAATGACACATGGTATCGTAAAGTCGATCAAAAGCCCATCAAAGCCTGACCGACTGAATGGTGTGTCCAAGGATTTGGCATTTGCGATACCGCATTGAATTAGGGATATAATCCATAACCTTTTCTTTTTAAAATCCAATTTCGACCGAGGTCGGAGCTTGATATAGATCCAAAGTAAAAAGCATGAGGTGCGTTGGGCGTTGCTTCCCTTCAATATTATTCGTAAACTTGAAGACCTCAATTACACCTTGCGTGGACATTTCAGAGACGATTTCACTTTCCGGGACATTAGTAAGGAATGGCACGAATACGATTCCTTTACTTGAGTTCAGACGGTCGTGATATTTCACGGAGATTGGACATTCATAATTAGTGAGCACAAAGAATTTTTCTGCAACGTTTTTGTTTTTTGCAAGGATAAGTATATTCCCATCACGAAGCTGGGTAATACTTTCATATTCCTTACTAATAGCATCTATATGGCTTTCTTCAAAAAGAAAACACTAACATTTGATAGGGGTTTGTTTTTATCACTTGAAGAGATGACAATGAACTTGGGCTGTTTGCCAGATCTTACAATATTGTCAGATCTGTCAATGGTCTGACAATAGCGGACAATTAACTGACAACTGACAAATTTCTTACGATGTAAAATTATCCGTTCACA
The DNA here is from genome assembly GCA_947049315.1 of Epistrophella euchroma. Lineage (NCBI taxonomy): Eukaryota > Metazoa > Arthropoda > Insecta > Diptera > Syrphidae > Epistrophella > Epistrophella euchroma. The sequence goes on from OX346245.1 coordinate 64,673,325, forward strand.
CGATTGGCAGATTTTGTGCCAAATTCTAACAATTTAACTGTCAGCTCTTGTCTGACAATTTTCGGACAATTATATATCTGACAATATTGTCAGCTTGAAAATTTTCTCTTCACACGGTTGGCAGATCAATAAGAATTCAAGTCACAATTAAAATACAATTCAATTGAGGATTTCAAGATCAAACATCTTTTATAGAATTTCACTTTTTAAAAATGTATGCAGCCACTGTCCCGGCCCCCCTGGAACGAGTTTCAGGACATTGGTACCGTGCCAGCTTGGTGATTGGACGGACAAAGGTTCCGCCGGCCGTTTTGACAGTTGCAACTCGTTCTCGACCATCAGTTCCTTATGTTGTAGCTTCGATCTTGCCGAGTACCCATTTTGCTGGCGGAAGATTTGGCTCCTTTAAAATTACAAGTTCCCCTGGTTGTAGGTTTGGGGTGGACGTCTTCAACGTTTCCAAAACCCTTGTACCAGGTTTTGAAGGTGATTCCAATGAGATAGTCGGTTAACTGGCGTGTTTAAGGTAATTGGCTCTGGAACAGCAGTAAACGGTTCACCTACATATAAGGAAATGACCTGGGGTTAGAGGGTTTAAATCATGATCTGATGATCAAAACAGCTTCGATTTGAGTAAGAACTGTGTAAAGTTCTTCAAATGTAAGAATAGTTGATCCGATTACTCGTCGTAGGTGAAACTTTACGGACTTGACACCAGCCTCCCACAGTCAACCAAAATGGGTAGAAGACGGGGGGGATAAAGTGCCATTCGACGTTGTCCTTAGCGAATCTAGAATTTCTTCCCTGTTTTTATTTCTAAATGTTGAGTGATCACCCTCATTTCATTTCATAAAATAAGGTTAGAACAGAGAATGTATTCAAAAATTGACTCACCCCTTTTGTTGATGTCCTTACCGCCCCACTGAGTGTGGTGGGCGTTAGCGTCACATCCCAACACCAAAGGTGTCCCTCGTGCTATGGTGTAATCCACAAGGTAGCGGACTGTCTTTGATGGAGGGTTCTCTTCCTCGTACGGCATGTACGATGACGCCAAGATGAAGTTTCCTTCCTTGGTTTCAACGCTGATTGCCACGTTATCCTCGTTGCTGTACCTAGATAAAAAGAAAGCATTAATTGACTTTTTCACCAGAATACAACTTCTTATATCACCTTCTGACGTGAAGTGGAAAAGGTTGTAGTACTTTGACCTCAATCCCTGGACCTGATTCTTTCGAATTCATGGTTCTTGGATTAGGGCCACATCCACGGTCTAGAGTATTTCGTTTTCTACATCCGGGTTATCCCATCCGGGTTATCCCGACTTATTATGGCTCCTTGCAACTCTATCGGGGTGGTGTCAAAACTGTTGGTTTTAAGTTTTTTAGAACCTTCTGTCTTGTTAGCCTCCACCGATCTTGATCTTTTCGGTGCTCCAGGTTTCATCCCAGAAGAGTTGCCTACCCGTACTACATCGTTTCCTTTCAGGTTCGATGCAGCATTGGTCTGCTGTTTCTTGCTAGAAGTCGCCAGGTTCGATTTTGAGCCGGAGCAAGAAGCAAGCACTCACGAATCTTTTGGAGGATCTGTAGTTACTGCGTTTCCTCGAAGCTTTGAGGGGTGCAGTAAGCTTCAGCGTAGTCTCTTCAGGATGCGAGTCTTCTAGAAACTCGTCCTCGGTTTGACTTCCTATTGAGGGAAGTCTGTTCGAGGTCTCCATACCTCCTATAGCCAAGCTATCTAGAGCAGGGAAAAGAGCGGCTGTGAGATTTACTGTGTTTGTTTGTCTAGTCGGATTCGGTCGTTTTTGTATATTTACTTTTGTCATTGGCGACTTGGCCTCTTGCGAGACCAAGCCCTCGCCGGCAGCCGTGACTTCTGCCGACACTTGAGTGTGTATCTCCACTTTTGATTTCTTCCTCTGGTAAACGTTTTTTCATAATTTAAAAAGTTTGGATACCATCCCTGTTTTTGGTTGGTTTTGCTTAGTTGTGTGGCTCTACAGCTGGGTTGCTGGAGGATCCCACGTAAGCCCCCTCGCCACTGTCAAGGCGAAAACCGAGAGGGGGATACTCCCATACTCTCCTCACTATAAATTGTACTCCCCTCGAAAACATCCGAAACATTTGCAAGGATTCATTAATAATTATGGAAGTAAAAAAAATTAATGATGACATCTCCGATTCCATCTGGTGCGTTCAACCCTTAAATGGCCTGAATGCATTCATTCTTATGAGTCTTTACTCTGAATTAAATGTCCAAGTCAATTTCGTCAGTAGCATATGTGGAAAATAATTGGCCCCGTTCAGGATTTTATTCAAAGCTTTCTGTTTTGGCGAAATGAAGATCTCAAAGCTATTCTAAAAATTCTGGTATACACATCTATCCGATGAGAAATGTCAAGAGCAGCTGATTTTTGATAGCAAATATAACCAAATATAAAAATCAGGATGTTTTAGTCGTTCAGAAACAAACTTGAATAGTCGAGTATCCAAAATAGGCTATCCTGTAGTGAATCCTGAACGTGGCCAATGTATCTATTGACTATTCTGTCTCTATCTCTATTAGCTTGGTATTTCGATTCCCCTGAGTGTCCAAAGGCTTCGACACGAGATACGTCATACAAATCTTGATTGCACCGATATTTCTGAAGTGCTCCGTAAATAAAAACAAAATATTATTGACTTTTCTGTTTTCTATTACTTGCTTTTTAGACTTCTGAAATGGGGTGTGGAGGAGATAAGTATAAAGTATTGAGTGTATGCTAAAATATGAATACGTATAGTGAGATCCTCAAGTACTGTAACAATATAATGCTAGTACTAGCGCCGTATTTTTTACTTAAGAACATAAAATATAGCGGTTATTAGAAAATTGAAAAAATGCTAATTTTAGGAGCCAAATAACTTTATAACTATGATAGATATGAAAAATTTTATTATAATCATTTTTGTCAAGAATTATATAAGCTATTCGTTTGTCTCAGATTATTTTTTGATGGGACGCATAGTTTCTAAGTTGAACACGAAAAACCGAAAAAAACGACATGTTTCACATTCCTGCCGCTAGAGCTTGCCTCGGATTCATGGGGACTTTTGTACACTTCATCACTAGGCCTCTCTTAATAAGTGTGCCAAGTTTCAAAACTGTTGGATTTTTTTCCAGGTAAAAACCTTTATTGACTGGACTAATTGGCTTGATTTAATTTCCACCAAAAGCTTTTAATCTTATTTATGTAATTGATATTTTAAGTTAACTATTTGAATAAAGTCGCGAATATTTATTATGTTGCTCGAAAAGACTGTATTAATAATACAGTTCATCACTTTTGGTTTATCGTTTTACTTTTCATCCATAAGGGCATTTCACGTGAAGCGGACAATCAAAAACGGGGTGGGTTCGTTCATCTCTGGGTTATGTACACTTTGAGATGCTCTTAGCATGTATACAAAAAGATTTTGATTTTTGAGGTCTGTTGTTGGAGTAAAAGGTTTGTAATGTTTTGATCAAGCTATGGGGTGGGGTTTTAAGGGAATGTGTTACTTAATTGAATAATGAGATAGAAAACTGATTTCAATGGTGGAATATTTTTGGTAAACCTGAAGTTAATACATCAACTCAAATTTTAGGTAATTTGTACGCTTTTGATTTTTTTCTTAGTTCTTAAAATGTAGCCAAAACAATTATTAACTACAAAGTGGGATCTGCATTAGTTTATATGACAAATTTTTTGTATGAAAAACCAGAACTTGCAGTATAGAAGAAATGGTGGTTGTAGAATATTATTTAAAAAAACTTTGAAATTTCCCATCAATATTCATTTTGAGGGCAAGCTCAATCAACATTAAAGAGATGACTATTAGAACACAAGTTATAGCTTAGAAATCCAACTTGGTCGATTTTAAATTATTTTGTGTCTGTCATATCTTTATAGGCTATGAATGAAAAATAATGTTCATCCTGTTAGTATTTTCTTCACAAACTAATTTTACTTTGAAAAATTGTTCAGTAAATTTGTAGTACGTTATTATGCTCATCTTACCAAACTACTTTTTTTACATTTGTTAATTTTAGATTATTCAAGTCCGACTTAAAACGATTTTACCTGAAGACATGGCTTCTGCTCTGACCGATGGTGTCATTCTCTGTCACTTAGCTAACTATGTTCGGCCAAGGTCTGTGGCTAGCATACATGTGCCATCACCCGGCGTTGTGAGTAATTAAATATTTTATAATTCTATTTAAATTATTATTGTAATGTTTCAGTCTAAACTTACTATGGCTCGTTGTCGCAGAAACGTAGATAACTTTCTGGAAGCATGTCGTAAAATTGGCGTTGATGAGGTAAGATATTAAATTCTTATTTTTGTAATTGACGTATTGTTTTGAACAAAGTTTTTTGACTTAACAAAACTGCTTAAGATTAATATATTTTGGTCCAATGTATACATGCGTCATCGGTTCTTTCCGTAATGGCTTAAAAAATAATAATAAAGTAGCTGAGTTCCATCTTGAAAATTAAAATAATAAAGCGAACATATAGTTGAGTGCTTTTGATTTAAATTTTAAGTGTTATCAGATACGGTTCTATTTTTAAGAAAAAATAGTTTTTAAAACAGTTGGAGTTATGAATAAAGAAATCATCAAAATTTAGTATGACAAAGGTATTGTTTCCGACGGACGAAAAAAAATTGTAAGCAAATTATCATGACTATAAACATTGAAATTTTAATTATGATTGTCTAAAGTTTTCTGGAATATGCAATTTCAGACAGAATCTGAACACGTATTGAAGATAAAAAGCTTTTTCAGGATATTAACTTGTCATAATCATAACTAGCCTTACTATGTATTTTTTCTTACTAACTTTCTTACGACTCGTAATTGATTTGTTAAATCTTACTTTTAGCTTGGTAACATTTGTAACATTTTTCAGTACTGTTATACCACTCTTTCCTATTCAATTGTTTTACCCCTTTTAATATTTAAAATTAATAATAAAAATAATGTAGAAACATTTTTAAATTAGTTTTTATAAATTAAATATTATAATTTTAAATAAAAATTAACTTAATGACTTTAAAAAACCTTTATCAAAATGTTTTTTAAATACATCTACTTTTTAAGCTTTAAGCAGGGCACTTTACTTATAACTCCGAGTAAGCTTTCAGCAAATTATGATCCGAGATCTCTTATTACATTATGAAATACTCACGAGCACAGAATTTTTATATCTGTCGTTACACAAAAAATTGTATAAAGTTGACCGCGCTCAGCTTCTTTCTCAATATGCTCAGTCATTATATTCTCAGATCATGGAGCACGCTCCGAGCTAGCTCAGAACGAAAAAAGAAACACATATTCGAAGTTCTGAGCGCTCTGAACTTAAAATGAAACACAATCTTTTTTTGACAACTAAAGGTCTGTTCTAAACTTAATTAGCCTTAAATAGTAGCCGGGGCGTGATGGTTAGTGCGATGGACTGTCATGCCGGAGGTCTAAGGTTCGATCCCCAGCCTCGCCACCTATTTATTAAAAAGAAAAAAACGGCTACTGCCTCTTGCGAGGAATTGACAAATCCTCCAAAAAAAACTTTAAATTTTCATTCAAAACTGTCGCATATATATTAAGTTAATAAAACTTACAGATTTTACTCATAGAATAACGTAAAGAATATGATAAGAAGTTATTGGCTACGAAAATTAGAGCACCATGCACTTTTTTTCGAATAATAATAATGGCCAAATCACACACGCGTTCGATCGGTCGTGCTTTGATGGGCTTTTGATCGACTTTACGATAACATGTATCATTAAGCGCGACCTTTAAAATTGTAAAACGAAATGTGGCTTCAAACTTCGGGCGTTGACAAATTACTAATAAAAGTTCTGTTTCCTTAAAATGGCACTTCTCAATAATTGAGAATCAAAAATTCTCTGTATTTTATGGTTTCATTTAGATTCCTCAACCAATGGAAACAAATAGCTTTGGAAATGAAAGTTTACATTAGGTAAACTGTTGAAAAACTACATTAGCACATATAATGCAGTTTTTCATCGCTTTTTCCCTTTTTTATTCTAACGGAATTTGAAAGAACACTATTTTGTAAAAAAAAAAAAAGAAACAAAAACATTTCTTCAAACACTTGTATCTAATGCGAAGAAGTAAGAATGTACAATGTTCTTCTAAAAGGCCAGCAAAGAAGACTTCGCAAAAGTAGTTTGAAATTATAGGGATTAATTAATATTATTTTTACCTATTATGATTAAGAAAAAAATAAAACAGATTTTTTATTGCATTCTGTCGATTCCCTATCGGAAAATTCTTTTTTTGCAATCCGCTCTCTAAATTTTGTTTGCCATAGTGCCTGTTTAAATTTTAATGAAGCGTTTTTTCATTCATAGCCATGAATCATGATCCCCGTGCTCACATTATAAAGAAAAATCAGTTCACTTCATCTCACAACCTTAAAATCCATCTATCTCTCACTCACACATTAAAAACTCTCTCAATCCGAGAAAGAGAATGTTAATTTATTGAAACTAGCATCAGATAATTTTGAGAAGAATCTGCCCTTCTCTTTTTTACGCTCATACTACCCGTCTCTCTAGATGCGCCATTCAGTAAAAAGCCCATGTAAACAGGCACTTACGTGCCTGATGAAATAAATTCCGTCAATAAAAACAATTTTAAGCTGACGGAATAATTTTACTGCAAAAAATAAGGCTTGCAAGAAGATTTTCACATTTAGATGTGGCGATTTTACGCCGACTTACTACCTACACACTCTTGTCAAGTTTGATGTTTTGCAAACAATCATTCATTTTTGTTTTCCCTCTTCTCAACTATTCTCTTTTCATGAGCAATATTTTCTCTTTCCCACATAAAGAAAAAATGTACTTATTCACTCTTCAACAGAACGTAGTATTCCTAAGGGTGCGCCTTATTTTGCAACTTTTGAAATTATTTCTTCCCAACCCGGCAAGTGGTTCCATTTCATGAAAAAAAAAATTCAGAAAAAAAAATTATCTAAATCGGATAAAATTTAGGGGTCGCTGCCATTCTTTGAAAGCCGTATTAGTCGAAAGGTTTTCGGTTTATAAGGCAAGAAAACGATTTTTATTTCAACACACAGCAGTTGAAATAAAACGTTATCATCCCAATCGTAAGTGAAATTTAATACTGAACATCACAGGGACGGTGAATGGAATATAAATTTATTTTGATTATATCCGTCGCCGAACCCGAAGGCATGCGAAGCATCGTCGCATCGGCTAAGCATTGCTGAGAACTTGAAAGTGGAATTAACTGCCTTACTGAGATGGCAAATTACTGGCAGATATCGTTGGAGGCGAAATTGTAGATCGCCTTCTTAATTCAGATTCTGGAAGAGAAATAGATAAACTTTTTGATTGTCATGAAGTTAAATATTCTAGTTCAGGCAAGGCTACAGAAACTAGCTGTTTATAAGGCAGCAGTAGAATGGAGAATTTGTGATAAAGTAAGGTCTTTGGGATTCTACATGAGTCAATACTGGAAGAAAAAAATTGGCGAGTATTCTTCTAGTGCAAAAAATTGAAACAAACATGCCCTACTTAGCTTGATGTCACCAATCAATATATTGTCTATGGCCGTGTGCGAATTCGCTTTAAAAATCGATTAAGTTTGATCTTCAGTGGTGAATACAATTTCATCTTTTTGCTGTGTAAATTCAATTAAAAGGGATGTTTTTAATTCTAATATTTTTCTTCCGTCCGCGAGTTTTGGAAAAAAGTAGAACACATTTTTTTGTAATAAATTTCGCGAGTTTAAAATTAAACGCCCATTCTAATGAGTTCAAAGAGAGTGCTCTTACACTGGGTCTGTTATAAAGAATGCTTAGGGTTCGCATTCTATTGCAAGCAGCTGCAGATCAAAAACACAAGACGCAAAAAACTCTGGCCGCTTGTGGTGGTCACGATGCGCTGGCAACTTTATTTAATTATTTAATGCTTGTTATCATTGCTGCAATTAGCAAATGTTGTTCTTCAGATGAATAAAGGGGATCAATCCATTTATCTTTATGATGTAATGACCTTTTGTATGAAGACTTTTCATTCTGAACGATGTGTTTTTCTAAGAATTTCATTTTAACCACCAGATCCGGGGTTATATTTTGCGTCAATTCAAACTCGTGGCGCAAAAGAAGTTGTATCCAAGAGAACAAACAATGTTCTACTTCTACTTCTAGCTTCTATTTCTCTGCAAGCAAGGATCCAGTAGTCTTCATTGTGGCTCTAGAAACAAGATTATATAAATTGGCGTTGAACATTTTCTTAATATTTTAGAGTGAAATCATTTAATTATATTTTGACTTATCTATTTATTTATTTTATTATATCTATCGAGCTTACAATCTCTTTTAGACTTAACAGTATAATCAATAAACATAAAAATTAGAGAATAAATATCCTTTGTCAATAAAATTTTTTTACATAAAGTTTTAAAGTTTTTTTTTTTTTACCAGATAACTAGCATTAATGCATTTTTGAATAAAAATCTGCTTAAATGTAGATCAATTGGGTCACAAACTGAATTAAATAATATGCAGGAGCTGGATACTGGGTCATTTTTATCATAATTTGTATAAAAACTGTGCACATAAAAAAACATTTTTCGTTCTCTTAAAGGTCTTGAAGGAGCAAAAATTGGATATAGAGCAAGTAGGACAGAGCAATCAATTTTTGAACATAAGACATCTCTAGCCAACATGACAAGACATTGTTTACGCCTTGATTGAAGAGTTTGCAACCCTAACAGGAGGCATCTTTGCTCATATGTAGGCATAACATCATCGATCCAATGAAGCTTTCTTAAAGCATACCTCGTGAATTTGCGCTGAACTGCCTCTATTCTATTTATGCTAACCGCATAATGTCGGATTCCAAATACAACACGCATATTCTAAATTTGCCCTTACCAAACTTATATATAAGGATTTCAAAGTGTGTGGATCTTTAAAATCCTTAGAATTTCTTTTCAGAAACCCTAACAATTTATTTCCTTTTGAGACTATGTAATCATAATGGTCGTTAAAACTTAGTGTATTGTCAAATATAACGCCCAGATCTTTTATTTTATTAACTCTCTCTACTTCCTTACCGTTAATGTTGTCTTAAAACTGTAAGACACGAGGAGATCGAGTAAAAGAAATCATCTTACACTTAGAAATATTTAAATTCAAGCAGTTAGCTTCGCACCACTTAGACACTATTAATATCTTGTTGTAGCAGTTCACAGTCGTTCTTGGATTTTATAAGTTTGAAAATTTTAAAGTGCAAACAGCAAGTTACCAGAGAAATTTACCCAAGAAGGAAGATTATTTATAAAAAGATCAAAAAATAGAGGACCAAGATGACTTCCTTGAGGAACTTCTGAGAAATTTTTAATTATTTTTGATAAATTTCCACTTATCTTTACATACTGTGTTCAATTAGTAAGATACTGTTGAAACCATTTTAAGATACTAGCGTTTAAACCCCATTCCTTTCAATTTTTCAAGAAGAACAACATGTTGCACTCGGTCAAAAGCCTTCGAAAAGTCTGTGTATATTACGTCCACCTGACCACCACGTTCCATTCCTCTAGTACAGAATTGAGAGAAGAGAGATAGATTTGTAGTGGTTGATCTACCACTAATAATGATTGTTTAATGCATCTTCATTGAATATGTTCTTTTAATGCACATGAAAACAAACAAAACCTTTCGTGGGTGCTGGTAATCGTTAAAATTTAATCTAGCAGCACAAATTTAACGTGCCCCCGGACCATGTTAAATTTTGACGTCTTATATTCACCTCAATAGTGTTAAAATTTAATTTTGGGATCAAATTTAATCCAATTCACACACGGCCTATAAACTATCAACAGCTTCAGTTATTGAAATCTCTGACGAAATTATCTAAATCTCTGCTGCTTATAGTTCCAACCTCGAGATTACTACAAGTAACTCCTCTACTGACGATTGCATTTTTAAGAAGGGTTTCTCAGAAACGTGTATAATAGAGCACCAGTAACAAAGAGGTTTGAAACTGAGAGAGTAGAGAATCCCCTTAAAGAAAATAAATGTTCACGTTGCTAATATCTAGTCAAAAGGGTTGAAGCATTCTAGCTTAAACACTCGCCGATTTTTCAATATAACAGGAATATTTTTGGAGTTCTTGATCAAGGATGTGGTTTAGTGGCCCAGGGACAAGACCTTTAGAATGACCTCGCTGCGCGAGCAGTAAAGCCTATGGATGAGTTTGAGTACAAAAAGCAACACCTGAAGCTTAAACAACCATTGTTTTTTACTGAAGTTAAACTTTTAGCTAAACTCTTTACTTTTGAATGTGTAAAATATTTTAACAGAGCTGAAATAATAAAACAACGAAGGTTAATAAATAATTAAAAGCCATTTGGTGAAAAAAGCTTTAATTATAATTTTTAATAATTATTTTCATTAATAAATCGTGTATTCAGTATACTACACACTTTCATGAAGCACCCCGTAATTTGGATTCCGGTAGCGATCTTTAAATATTATCCGATTTGTATAAAATTTTCAACACAATTCCACAAAAAAAAACACGAGACAAATCGTAGGTTATTAAACAAAGACACAAATTTCTTGTGTCGGGATTTTAATTTATTTGTAATCTTTATTTGTGAACATTGATAAAAAAAATACTTATAAAAAAATAAAATACAAATTAAAAAGAAATGAGTGCAAGTGATAGCGCCACAAGACACACCACTCATCAACAAAAAACAGAAGAAAAAGTGTAAATTCGACTTAGAAGTATACACACTGGAGTAAATACACTCTCCGGAACCAAACAAAAATTGCCTAAATCGAACGCATCTAAAAAAGGGTACAAAGATACTTCCAAAACAGAACATCAAAACAATTTTATTTAGGTATTTTTTAAATGAAATAAATAAAACACAATCAATAAATTTCACAGAAAACCATTTCATTTTATTCTATACAATTTATGAAAGTATAAACCAAAGATACTGAATTACAAAGATAAAAAGGACAGATCTTTTTCGACGCATGTTAGCGCAATGGGATAGTTGGTTGCTTCTTAACCGAAGGGTTCGGCGTTCGAATCCTGCTGGTGACAATTTTTGTTTTAATATATATTTTTTTTATTCCGTAACATGCACACTATGCATTGAAAACATTACAATTTCCATTTTATCAAATGTATCATAATCCAATTGAGAATCCTATAGGATTTTGAACTGGTGGAGATGCAAATGAAAAAATTTCTTTTTGTACATCTAAGACTTGATACCGCGACCTTCTGCTTAATAGCCGCCTGTGCTTCCGCTAGGCTAAATCGAAATATATATTATTTATATCTCGAATATAAATAACGAGGGCTTTTGATGCACTTAAAAACTTGTGATTGCGATCAATAGCATGGTTATTAAGGATTACGTAAAAAAAGAAAACACAGCAAAATTTTAAAATTTGTAACCACTGTATCTAAAAATGTGAGCTAGGGTATCGATTTTCATTATTTTTCTTAATATTGCTATAACTACCAAACCAAGCGAGATGGATTATTTTTTCATACTTTTCAAAGAACGGGCTACCCTATCACCCGGTAACCGCTTGACGTTGAGTTTCGGGACACCCTGTATATAAAGGATTAAAAACAAAATAAGTCATTATTGACTGAATTGTTCAAGCGATAATTTCCCTCCATTAAAATGGATTCAATCGCAATTCCTTATTCGGTTTTGTGTTCCGAACTTATCACTAATGATCGCAAAGTAAACAATATGCGACCATATTTTGAAAGACTATTCCCAAAAATAGATTTCAAAAAATATGCAGAGTACGCATGGGAAACTGCACAACTTTTTGTAGAGAATTATAAATGGTACCATATGCCAGCGATCGTACTTAAGGTTTTGATTCACGGAGAAGAAATCATAAAAAGTGTGCATTTCCTGTTGGATCACTCTCTGAGGAAGCCCAAGAATATCCTCAGATCCACTAGTAACAGGATTGAGGCCACAGTTAAAAAAGAAAATACTACCAATGAGTGCAGATGCTAGAAACCTCATTTTAGCATAGTAAAATAGCTCCTTCTACCTTTTTATATTATTAATTAATTTATTGCAAATGTTTTATTTATGTTCTTAATATTCTTTTTGAAGAATTGTTTTTATGTTTTTAATATACAAACATAGTTTGTTCTACTTTATTCAAAATAAAAAGTTCTTATTTTACTAAAAAAAAAACAGAAAATATATTTCAGTACAACATCAAAAACCCATAAATTTTAGAAAAATGTCAATAACAGTTTTTGTAATAATTATTTCTTAACCAAATTTAAACCACATATGTATAAGATAGATTTTAACATGTGTGCCAAATTTCATTTAAATCCGTTAAAAAGTTCAGATTTTTTTCCGCTCTCTCATACAAACCAAACCACTGCGGCGCGTCGAACAATGAAAATTGATCTAGACGCGGTTTTATACATTGAAAAAAAAAAGAAAAGTTTTACGTCAATTGACGTAATCGATGCTTTTTCAAAGAACAAGTTTCATCGGTAGTAAAGTTTTCAAAATAATTTTTACCATTGAAGCCCAATGCGAATGCTTTAAATATAATTTTCATCAGTCACCGACTAACTCTCGAACCGATAACATCGTTCATCAAGTTACTGTGTGATTAGCTTTCTTGTCGCCACGAGCGGAAACCGTTTTCTCCCTTTAAACCACTCTCTCTTTCTTTATTACTTTACCCCTGATCGCTTTCCCTAACCTCCCATCTATCAGTGCAAGAATCCTCGATACATAGTTATCTCCCCAAAATCAAACAAAAAACCCATTTGTCCTTAAAAAATCTATCGATGCTATAAGTCAAGATTACGAAAGTATAAATCAACCTCGCGACGGTAGTTTGCTTATATTTGTGACCGCAGACATCTTCCTTCGAATCAAAGACCTTGCTGGTGTTTGTCCGGTAACTGTGAACCTGCATGATAGTCAGGCTTATTGTGAGTTTCACCTGAACAAAATTTCACCTTAAAATATTCTGTTCACCCGGAATTTTAAGAGCTATTGTGAGCTTCGCCCGTACAAAATGTACTTTTTCCGCCTAATTGCTCCCTCGTTCGCCTACTTAAGATAGGTGAAAATTTAAGCTGTCGATGCCATTTCATTCTGCCTGAAATTAATGTCCCCAATAAGGGACATTTTCGGAACATGAAATAATTTACGGGTGAAACTCACAATAGGCGAAAAAATTTTCCGGGTGAAATGTTGTTCGGGCGAAACTCACAATGAGGCTGAATCTTAATCAAACAAAGGAATTTTTAGTAGCTCGTGGCGTAATGGTTAGTGCTTTGGACTGTCATGCCAGAGGTCTGGGGTTCAATACCAGCCTCTTCCACCTTAAGTTTTTTTCGGAGCTACTACCTCTTGCGAGGAAGTGACAAATCCTCCAAGAGTATCCCTTGTCATAGAAAAGTGCCGCTCACCTTAGCCGTTCGGATTCGACAATAAACTGTAGGTCCCCTCCATTCCTGCAGACACGCACACAGGAATGGTTGAGAGTTGTAAGTCGCTAGGCCCTGGTTCTTCATGAGCCGTTTGTGCCACTAAATTTATTTATTTATTTATAAACAAAGGAATTTGTTTCGCCCCATGCCTCAATAATGTGTCTGAAACTGAAATTGTTAGCGAAATGAAACCTCAAGGTGTCATAGACATATATAAGTTCCTCAAAAAAAGTGATGATGGAAAACAAAAACTCTCAGATCTTATGCTCTTCACATTCGATCTCTTCCAAGTCCCTGACTAAGTCGATATCGGTTTTTACACACCCAAAATAACAGAATATGTTCCCAACCCTATGCGATGCCGCAATTGCCAATTGCTGGGACACACGACTAAACGTTGTAATGGCAATAAAATATGCGAAACATGGCCACTTTACACCATAATAGAAATCAAATCAACTCAAATCGTCTAAACGCACTCATAGAACTCATACAGCTTCTCAAAAGAAAAAAGCATATGACTTTTTTGACATTAGGACTGCATCTAATTCCATTTGAGAAGTCATATACAATTTTTGTGTTTCTAGAAGATTGTATTCTATTCAGTGTTGAAAACAATGCAATTTTGTATTTTTTGTGCTTAATATCTTATTTTCTTTGTTAAAAAAAAGTGGAAAGTGAAAATATGAAGCTAGTTAAGAAAAAAACAAAATAAAAAGTCATAGACGTGTAAACATACTAAACTGAAAACGGTATGATTTCACAAATAATGACAACTCTTTTGAGAAATCGTACAGAAATTATAGTGACGGGTCATATGACTTCTATTATCGTGTAAAGTGGCCTTAAAACAAACAATCTCCAAGCCTCTCTTCAATATTATATAAATAACGAAAATTCAGACAATGTCGACATGTTATAATGATACTTTCATCCAAATAACCGACTCTGCGGTTCGAGAGTTGAATCAGTCGGGTTCTGAGAAAAGCCTAAATGATTCAACGCCCGAGTCGCAGAGTCAAAGCGTCAACAACATAATTTAAACAATCATTACAATCTACAACGAAAAACAAACAACATAAATCAAAACCTAAACAATATTCCTTCTACCCACCATTCTCTTGCCACTGGTAAAACAAGTGCGTGGAACTCAAGCATCAAAGTAGCTCTCAATATTCTTTAGTGAAATATGAATGGATTTATTAATAATCTTGACGAGCTAAATATTATGATTAAATATCATAATCCTACAATCGTTGCTATTCAAGAAACTCACTGCCCCTTTGACAAGGTACTAAGTTTCCCAAAATCCTTTGATGGTTATTTTTATAACTCGCCAGACAATGATACTGGTAAACAAGGTATAGCTCTTTTAATTAAAAAAGAAAATACTCCTCACAAAATAATACCCTTGAACTCGAACCTCCAAGCCCTTGCTGTTGAAATACAACATACAATAAAATTTACATACATCAACATACCACCAAAACAAACGTTCAATAAATACGACTTAGAAAATATAATTAATCAAGTCAATTTTCCAATCATATTCGGAGGTGATGTTAATGCCTGGAATACACTGGGATATCCAATCACCAACAACTCGGACAACAAACTGGTTGTTATGAACGACGGATCCCCCACCCAGCTTTTAACACACAATACGCTAACACATATTGATGTAACCTGTTGCTCACCTGAGCTACTTCCAAAAATAGCTTGAAAGACTTTAGAAGATCTACACAACAGTGACCATTTCCCTATACTGACCTCATTAAATAGTGAATGCATTACGTACTCAAATACATTTGACCCCAAATTTAAAACTGACTTATCCAACTGGACACTATTTCAACAATAGACTGCTAAAATCAATCAGAACTGCTGCAAATCTGTTCATTCCTCAATCTGCTCCAATTAAAAGAAAACAGGTAGTCCACTGGTGAAACCCTGAACATTCATTGCTACGAAAAGAAAAAATGATTGCGCTAAATGATTTTCAACACAACAAAATTCCACAACACAAACTTTAATAATCTCCAAAAAATCAAATGCTAAATTTAGATGTCTACTTAAAGACAGCAAAGCAAAAAGCTTCTCCTAATGCACTTCAAATATAAACCCCAACTCTTCCCCAGCCAAAATATGGCAAAATATCCGTCGTCTCACCGGCAACCCAACCCCACTCGCAATAAACTGCATTAAATCAAACAACGAGACGATCACAGATCCGCCAAAAATATCCAATTTTATCGCAAAAACTTGGTCAAAAGCATAGGAAGATACAAATTTTTCCAACTCTTTCATTAGAGAAAAATTAGAGACCCTTAACCACCTATTTCAACAGCCTGCCAACCCGACTGCTCGACGCATCGAACTACCGATAACTTTAATCGAGTTTGAATCCTCACTTAGTAAGGTTAAAGGCAAAATCCCAAGTAGAGATAGAATATCTTACCCAATGCTGAAAAATCTACCTAATAAAACTAAGCAGAGAATTCTTGATT
The DNA here is from genome assembly GCA_947049315.1 of Epistrophella euchroma. NCBI lineage: Eukaryota > Metazoa > Arthropoda > Insecta > Diptera > Syrphidae > Epistrophella > Epistrophella euchroma. Next base: position 64,689,376 of record OX346245.1, read on the forward strand.
TATACAATCTTCATACTATTATACATATATTATCATATATTATACCTACTATTATACCTATTCCGACGCCAAAAAAAGACAAAAATACTATCGAAGGATACCGTCCAATCTCCCTTATCCCATGTCTATCCAAAATATTGAAAAAAATAATGGCAAAGCGTATACTATGGTTTGCTGAAACTAACAAGCTTATAAGCCCTAACCAAGTTGCCTTTAAGTCCAACAGAGGATGCGTCTCTCGATCAGCAAAAAAACATATATCTGTCCTCTCCCTTGATTTCGAAAAAGGCTTCGATAGAATAGGTCTCCATGTAGTTCTGAAAAATCATACAAAATGGGGTGTTGGAAGAAAAATATACGGTTACGTAAAATCTTTTTTAACAAATAGAACATTTTGTGTTAAAACAAATAGCATCTACTCTTCCAACTACCCACTGTATAACGGTATACCCCAGGGATCACCTCTCTCGGTGGTATTATTCATAATTGCGTTGGACGATAAAAATATAATTTTGGAAAAGAAAAATTACTAGATCACTGCATTTATGCAGACGATATATATATTTTATGTAAGATAAATGATATTGACAGAAGTAAATTCTTATATCAAATAGCCTTAGAAGAAATTATAAATTGGTTGGAAACTGCAGGTGCCAAATTGTCGATTCAAAAATGTAAATTGCTCCATATTTGTAGAAAACAAAATTATTCACAACTTAATATCAATATAAATATGTAATGTAGAAATCCAAAATGTTAGTAACTTAAGTATTTTAGGTTTAGTCTTAATAAAACGTATTCTTGGAAACAACACAGTATAGAGCTTAAGAAATCACTAGGTGCGAGAACCAATATTTTAAGATATTTAGCTATCACAAAAAAGTAACGTACATATAAATACCCGTTCAAACACTACGAGAATGCTAGTTTTAAGTAAGATTGAATATTGGTTGTATATATATGGGCATTGTCCTATATCCATTCTGAAGATAATAAAACCTACTTACCACGCCACGTTCCCAACAACTACAAAAAATATATTAGCAGAAGCAGGACTAACAATCATAGAGGAACGAAGAGATACTATAACTGCTAAACTGTTTGCGAAACTATCCTTTTCTAAAAATTCAATAATCGATAACGACTTTAAAAAAGCATCTGACCATAAACCAAACAAAAGGATCCGATCCGCCATTGCTACGATTCTTACAAAAGCAGCTGAGTTAGAACTACCTACTAAACAGGAACGCCATGTTACTCCTCGTATTTCCCCATGGTTTATCAATGCAGAATCTCTAATATTAACTCTAGCTAGTTATAAAAAATCTAATACCAGCAATAGCATCTACCGCCATTACCTGCATTGGTAACCTGCCTGAATTCAACTCAGTATTCACTGCAGAAGCATTCGCCATACTTAAGCCACTAAGACTGTATCGAGTTACCGCGGGAAACCCATTATTATGCTCTGATAGCATATGTATCTATACTTAGCCATAAAAAACCACAACAACAGCACTGAACTAATATCAGAAATCAGATATCAACTCACCAAATCTCCAAACAATATCAAGTTAATGTGAACCCCTGGACATGTAACGAATACGCCGACGATGCAGCTAACTCAGCCAATATAGCTCCTGTATATACTTAGCTTCAATATCCACACCAAACTAGATTTGTTAGGACTCATTCAAAAAAAAATCAGAATCCATCATAACCCAAGACTGGAGCCTATACCACCATCATTACAAAAAACTCAATCCTGATAAATTCAGCCCCGTATACCCTTTCTAACTTTGTACGACTTCGACTTGGACACACATCAGCCTCTCATCACCAACTCCTCAAGAAAAACCCGCCACCACTTTGTATAAATTGTAACACCAGATTGGACCTAAATCACATTTTTCTTGTAGTAAAAGATTCTTCGAATTTTAAATTAAATAATTTTTTTTTATGAGAGCCTGAAGTTTAAACTAGTATTATACATTAACTAAGAGCTTAAATTGAAAAATTATTAAAAATCAACATAATTCGAAATAAATTTATTAAAAAAATCTTCTTAAATTGTTTTGAGAGCTAAAAAAAGTAACCATCTGATTTCTTTAACTAATCTTCGTTTTGGAGAAAAAAAAATTTAAAATCGTAGGTGCGGTTTTTTTTTAAATTAATTTTTTATATATAAAATTTTGTAAACATTTTTAAGAAAAAAATTTGGTACAACAATTTTTTAGTATTCATTTATGCTGAATTAAAAATTAATTTTCGAAAAAAATTATCTACCCGTTTTTGAATTTTCGAATTTAAAAAAAAAAATGTTTGAATTTTTTTTTTTTTAAATCCAAAGTTTTTGTTTTTTTAAAAAGTTGATATGCAGTATGATTTCAATTTTTGAGACGCTTTTGTATAAAAAATTTACTTTAAATCGGTTACACACATAATGAGATAGTACAAAATAAAGAAAATTGTTCTATGAGAGGTACCGTTAATAATGACCAACTGTAAATTTTGTTTTTGGCAGATCGTAGACCATACTAATATTAGTATTCACAACAATTTTAATTAAATCGTAGGAGTCGTTTTCGAGAAAATTTATATTTTCTGTAACGGTTTTTTAACATTTATATGGAAGGTACCGTTAATTTGACTATACGAAAAAGTTTTGTATAAAACATTTTAGATAATAAAATCCGCTTGGTGCCTAATTTCATAACAATTAACCAAATGGTTTTCGAAATATTTGGTTTTCAAAAAAAAAATTGAAACTTTTTTTGAAAAAAGTTTTTGGAAAATTTTGGTATACCAAACTATTAAAATTTTTCAGAAGATTCTCAATAAAAAAAAATTATCAAAATCAGTTTATTCCTTTTCTAGAAAAACGAAAATAATAAAAAATGGTTCGATGGGAGGAACCATTTAAAACCATTTTTTGGAAATTTAATTTTTACAAAAAGGTAGCATGTACTCAATAAAATTTATTGATTTTTTTTTTTTTGAAAAATCTGTCGAGCCATTTTTGAGAAAAATAAGATTTTCCAAAAATTCTAAAAAAAATTATATGGCAGGTACCGTTATTTTTGGTCCTAAAAATGGTCCCTATCATCGTAATGTCAAGTTTGATTGTTATCTCGAGTTAAATTTTTTTTACGAATCCAAAACTTGCCATATAATACCTACATATATATCGCAAGTAAAAGCAAAAATATGCAGTGTTTCTCGGCAAGTGCAAGTGCATTATTTATTTTTAAGAACGAATTTTTAAGAATGAAGAATTCAGTCTTATTGGGAGGGTTTCACCTGAACAATATTTCACCTTTTAATTTTTTTTTCGCCCGAAATTTTAAAAGCTTTTGTGAAATTCGACCTTACGAAACATACGTTTCCCGCCTTATTGCTCTCTCGGTCGCCTACTAAATATGGGTGAAAATTTAAGCCGTCAATGACATTATATTCTCCCCGAAATGAATGTTAACAGTAAGGAAAATTCTCAGAACATGTAATATTTTTCGGGTGAAACTCACAATAGACGAAAAAAATTTCCGGATGGAATGTTGTTCTGGTGAAACTCACCAAAAGGTAAATTATGTATATCAAAATTAATAATCTTGTATCTAGCTCTTTTTTATGTGATTTTCATATTTTCTAATTGTTTTTCGAAAGTCAAAACGAGGGCAACAAATTGCGGTTTAAAATGAACTCTTAAAAAATAATCGGTATATCGGATCACGCTGAAATTTTGCACACAGATTTGTTTCTGATGATGGTTATAATCGGCCCTATCGAGGCATCCGCGAATCGGAAAATTCTCAGATTTCATACGAATCGGAGGATTTTTGCTTCGAGGTGTTTTTCCGAACGGCTGTTCGGAACATTTCTTCGAAGTTATGGAACGCACATCGGTGTTTTGCGTTGCGTTGTGATGAGGTGCGTCTTTGAGGGACATTTTTGACAGATTCATAAGGATTTCTTCCGATATTCTCTGACATCGCGGAGATTTTTCCGCTCCGACGCAATACCTCGCTCGAGCCGAATATCGATTGTTCAATATTGTGGTAGGCCAATACCCTCATGTGGCTGCTAACACGCATGTATGTATATAGGAATTTCGTTCTTACCGGGGGTGCTTAGGACCAGCATCTACTAGTTTTTTTTATCAAAAGATCTATGCCTTGTTTGGATGTCGTATTGTTTGGCAGGTTCTTGAAATAGCCAACATAGTTCTTAGGAATAAAGACCTTTCATATTCCATTGCAGAATATTTAAGACCTTGTAATTTTGGTTAACATGAATACACGAACTTTTTCTTCTTGTAGAAGAAGGAGTGTGATTGATTGTTGTTGAATTATGATTTTTGTTCCATTGAATAGTTTTTGTTAGACTAGTTTTGTCGACTGTTGAGATTGGTTGTGTCAGAATTGTGGTTGGTGGTTGTATGGTGATGTTGAAATTATGACCCCTCTGTTTGCTTGCCGAGGTGTGCTCGGACCATTACTTTGGTCCAACCATCTCGACAAACGATCAGCGGGGTTTGTAATTTCGGGTGGTTGTTTATTACTTGGGTTCATATTCATGATTATTGTTATTGGAAGTGTGAAGCAAAAAATATGTGTTTTGTTCTAAAATAGTTTGGGTAAGGGCTGTTTTAGAATCAGAGGCGTTCATTTTTTCGGGTTCGTTTATAAGTTTTGGTGGATTTTTAATTGAATTTGGGAATATGCTTGCTTCGTTATGTTTTTTCTTGGGTAGCACGTTCTGTGGTTAAGGTTTGTTTTAGGTTATAAGAAATTTGTTTGTTAGCAGGGAGTTTAGTTTCGTTAGTTTGAATAGTTAACTTTGTATTCAGCTCTTTTCTGAGCTGCTCTCTGGAAGTGTGTTTGGACAAAAAAACATTTGTTGGTATAAATTTTGGATGGGAATCCAATAATTTACAGAGCGAAGAAGAGGATGTAGTGGTATTAGAAATAGTGAAGGTTTGTGGGATAGAGAGAGAATTTTGAGCGGTTTGGTTTTGCTTTTTCATATTCTCTATAAAATGTTTACTATTGTTAATTCTGATTGTTCCTAAACTCGGGAAGTGGAACATTTGTTAACACTATGACGCCATAAAATCGTTCCTAAATTCCAGTGTTGATGTGTCAGAATGTTACACTTTGTAACATTTTCCAACTCATTTTCGTCGATATGAATTGAAAATGTTAATCTGCCAAAAGCAGCTGAGTTTGGATTTTCATTTTGCGGTTATCTTGTGTTAACTTTTTCTCCTTTCGATTACTTAAATTTAGGTATTTTTTAATTTTATTTTTACTGTCGATTTTGATTTGTATAATTTTCTTGTGTAATTTACGGATTAATTTTTTTTCTTGAAAGTTTTATTAAAAGGTAGATTTCTTATAAAAAAAATTCGTCGGTATCTATTTGGAATGGAAAGAAGTTGCAAACAGTTTCTCAATTTCGCGTGATGATTCGACTTTGTGCAAAAGTAAATAAATAAACGAATTCAATTTATAAATTGTGTGCATTTTTAAAGTTGTAATAATAATGTTTCCAATAACTTTGATGCAATCACAACACTTTTTTTTTTTGACAGATCATTAATAGTTAACATTTTACAGAAAAGAAACGCACCAATGGCATTATTTTTAGAAGTGTTATTACCAGTTTGTTTCAGTTGGATTATTGCGGTAGTATAGGCGTCTCGCTTTAGCCATGCTACACTTGTTTCTCGATATAGAACTTGCAATGCATCCGATAATAAATAAAGAATATAAAAACTAAATTCTATCTTTTGTTTTATATTTTTATCGATTAGATGCGGTCAATAAAGAGCTGATTTAAAATCCTAACATTTGTTATAACGACCACAAAGTCGCGTTCTATATGTTCGGGGATTAAATACCGAATAGATTGTTTTACATAACGATTTTCGATCAAGACTTGAACGTATATTCGCGTTTAGTTACAAAAATGAAGCGAATCAAAGCTGATATTCTCTTCTTAGAGGAGTGCAAAGCAAAAAATGTTTTTCCGAAATTTATCCAAGTTCATTGTGCGATTAAAAACCATCGCACTGATAAAGTGCAAGGTGCTTTTAATAAAAAAGATTGTAAAGAGAAATTAAATTTTTGGTTAATGGGTATTTTGGTCAAGAAAACTGTTCACATTGGCGCCTGCCTGGCGACTGATAACCCCCTAAGCGGAGCAACGGATTTTTATGTTTTTTTAAATCTATGGTATTAAATTTCGCTAATGATAAACTCTCAAGGTTTTTTTGACCCAAGATTGTCCTTTTTTGTCACTAAAAATAAAATTTAAAGATGAAAATTCCCTTTCAATTTTGAATTCAGTCGCTGGAACGCCAAGCAAATATGTCAGGAAACTTGATTATGATGACTAAAAAGCCTAATAAGCTGCATTTCAGCATGCAGTGCTAACGAAAAACTAAGGGCCATACTAAGAGACATTCTGATTGATAAAATTGCAGATGAGATTTATTTTTTTCTCTCAGCGATTTCTCTCACTGGTTGACCGTAACATAAAAAAAAACAAAATAAAGGTTTCGCTCAGACCTTGACCGAAAAACTTTTTTTTTTAGAATAAAGGTTATTTTGTGACTTTTATTGAAAATAGCAACAAATAAGAGTTATTAAGGGACCTTTCAAAAGTTTGAGATTTATTTCTGATCTCTGTGCAGAAACATTCGACGATTCTTTTCCGCTGTGAACATATTTTTGAAACAAAAAGAATAAGACAAAACAAAAAAACTCATTTCCTTATTCGAAGAAGTGCCAACAAAAGAAAAACCTCCTATACAAAATGTGGATGGTTTAGTTGTCAGTTTATCCGATGAAGTTTTCAGCATCAATGAATTATAACTTTTTAATAGAGGTTTAAATTTCACGGTAAAACCGCTTGTTTTCCCTCTAATTGACCTTGTAGCTGATATTGAATCATCATTTAAACCTTTCGACATCAAAAAAGACATTAGAGATCGTGCTGCTTCTCATATCAAAAAACAAAAATCAAATGATAGAGATACATACACTTAAGTGGGATGAAGCACGTGCAAGCCTTAAAAAACGAAATTTTTTCCATATGAAAGCAGATAAAGGTAATCAAGTCATTATTATGAATAAGAGTGACTATGACGAAAGAATGATAAAATCGATTCAAGAAGACAATTTTCAAGTTTGCAGAAGATCACCACTAACCAAAATTACCAACGAAGCCCGCACCGTAATCGATAACTTGAACAAAGTATTTAAAGTCAACAAACATCGTCTACGTATTTCAAACCCACAAGTTCCTCTGATGTATGGTTTGCCAAAGGTGCATAAGCCCGGAGATAAAATGCGAAAAATCGTATCTTGTGTTTGCTCACCGTTTGCCAACTTTTCAAAATGGTTAGTAGCTGAATTAAAACAATACGGATCGTTTAAAGGTTTTGCTGTAAAGAATAGCTTTGAATTCACAGATAAGGTAAAAGACATCGAACTAGAAGAAAACGAATTTATAATTTCGTTTGATGTAACCGCTCTTTTCCCCAGTGTACCGATCAACGCTGCAATAACAGCTATCAACGAACACCTTCGTGATAGTGGCATATATCAATGCAATTCAAAAATGTATGTCTTATAATACATTTCAATTTAGAAATGTGTTTTATAACTCTAATGTCTGTTGCAGTATGGGCAATAGTCTGTCACCTTTAGTAGCAGAAGCTTTTATGTCAAAGTTTGAATCGGATTTGAAAAAAGAAGATCTACTCCCTCGTATATGGTGGCGCTATGTCGATGACACTTTTGCCGTGGTTAAAAGGATGGATATTGAACGAGTTTTGAACATCTTAAACAGCAGATATGACAGCATCAAATTCACATTCGAACAGGAATCTGACACCGATCACACTTTGGCTTTTCTTGATTTAAAGATCGTACGCATTGAGAGAAAAATTCAATTTGCAGTATACAGAAAACCAACATCAACTGACCGTTATATAACCTTTGACTCATTTTGCACACAACAGAATAAAATCGCAGCATTTAATTCTATGATTTACAGACTTTGCCGTCTTCCTCTTTTTCTACAGAAATTTAAACTTGAATACGATCATATACTTCATTTAGCTCAGGTAAACGGATATAACCAAGCGGTAGTGGAAAAACTAATCACGAAACATTCAAACAAAATTAGAACAGGAAACCTTTTAACGTTGTTCGACCAGAACTTAACCATCCAGAAGTCGAATGAAAGACGTGCTGCACTTGCATATGTACCGAGTGTCACAAACAAGCTACATAAGTATTACAAGCGAGTTAGAATGAAGATGGTACATAGCAATGGGAATAAACTTCGATCATCATTAGGCTCTACCAAAGACGTCGTACCTATGATTGACCGGACCGGAGCGGTGTTTATAAAATCACTTGTAAAGGTCCTCTTATATAGGACAGACAAGGAGGGCTTTGAAGACAAGAGCAAGTGAACATAAAAGAACAATCACCAACAAACAAATTTCTAATGCAATACCAGCACATATATTTGATTTTGACAACACAGAGCCTCACTTTGTCTCACCTATTATAGATAATTAGATAATATTAAACTACTTAAGACTGTTATTAACCCCTCCAAATTAGACGCATACGAATCTTTTTATATTCAAACTAGCCGATTTGCCCGTTTGTCAGTTGCTACGCAAACTGATTCTACAAATGGGATAGAATTCTACTTATATGTCTAATTCTACATATATAAAAATTTTATATATGTAAAAATTCTACATACATAAATAAAAATTGTACATTATATACGAAATTTATACATATAAAAATAGAGAAAGAGAATTAAAAATTTACATCAGGGTTGCAAGTCCCCCTTACCCTACCCCTCCTTGTGTGCACGTCCTTTCTTTGAATTACATTTAATTTTCATTTAAAAATTTTAAAACTTAAAAATCCAACCATTTTGTATATCACTATATTTTATACTTCTATATCTCTATGTCTCTGTCTCTATATCTCTATATTTCTATATCTCTATATCTTTATATCTCTTTATCTCTATATCTCTATATCTCTATATCTCAACCTCTATATCTCTATATCTCTATATCTCCATATCTCTATCTATATATCTCTGTATCTCTGTATCTCTATATCTCTATATCTCTATATCTTTATATCTCTATACCACTATATCTCTATATCTGTATATCTCTACATCTCTTTCTCTATATCTTTATAATTCTTTATCTCTATATCTTTATTTCTCTATATCTCTTTATCTCTATAATTCTTTATCTCTATATCTCTGTATCTATGTATATGTATCTATATCTCTTTATATATCGTTATATCTTTATATCTCTATATCTGTATATCTCTATATCTCTGTATCTCTTTATTTCTATGTCTCTATATTTCTCCATCTCTCTATATCTCTATAATTTTGTTTCTCTATATCTCGATATGTCTATATGTATCTCTATATCTCTATATAAGTTATAAATTAAGACGATTTACATGCAATAAACACCCTCTATCACCTTTGCATACGCCCTTGACTCTTTAATACTTAACAAACAAAATTTGAAAAATTATTTTTAATTTGGGGGGCAAATGCCCCTTTACCCCTCCTTGCGTACGCCCTTATGTTGCATTTTATTTAATCTTCATTTAAAAACTCTTAACCTTTAAAATCCGACCATTAGAATTCAAGTTATAAATTTATCCGATTTGCATGTAATAAACACCCCCCTACCAACTTTGCGTACGCACTTGATTGTGTAATTAGGTATCCAAAGTAAATTACAAAAAAAATTAATAAAGAATGCGAATTTTGAAAATAAAAATAAAAAGATTTACCGAAGTTATAAGCAATTTCCGGCCATCTTTTCTAAATACCGAATTTTAGCGACCAAGACCATTGGATTTTTGCTGGAATTGGCGTTTAAAAATATTCAAAAATTCATATCTCAGCTTGTGGTTTACTATACCAAAATAATTTCTGTTTAGTCAAAAAAATTAATAAATTATTATGCTGAAAGTCAGTAGAAAAATAAGTGTTAAATTGTCAATTAAGTTGAAAACGTGCCTTTTTTTCGTTTGGAACCTCTAATTTATTTAAAATGTATAATCATGTATATTTTTTTATGTTAATGAAATGTTAATATTTGTGACAAATTTACCTATCTATTGTCATCTTAACTTTAAAAATCAGAGTATAATTTCTCGACTTGTAGCCGATTTTCTACAGCTGAATCGTTAATTTTGCAATTTTTCATGCATTTGCCTTTGAAATATCACGAAATTTCAATTGCATAAAATTTGAAGTTTTTGATTTTTTAAATATATTTTATTTCATTTAAAATCTTTTTTTGGAAGATTTAAAAAGAATAACTGAAGTTATAGATCAGATAACTCTTTCAAACATTTTTCAAGAAAATTATTTAAAATATTTTATCGGAATTTTTTTTTAAAAGAACATTTATTGTAAATATTAAGTCATGTATGGGTATGTTTTATATATGAAAATAAGCGCTTATTTTTCTTAATTGAAAAAAGTTATTAAAATAAAATACGTCAACCTAGTATAAAGTTATGAATGATTTAATCGGGAAAGCGCTGTGTCGAAAAAAGCAAGTTTTAAATAAATTTAATTCAAAAAATATTTAATATCAGCTCTTCTGTTGAAAAAATGGCTTCAGTATGTTCTACATATATTTAAAAAAAAATATTAGGCAATAATATTTTAATAACATTTTTTCTCTGCGATCAAGTTACATATACCGTTTTTAATTTTTTAATCAGTAAACTGGGTGAGAAAAAAAGGCAAACTCAATTTGTTTTTACATTTTTTTCAAAGTTGTCATGCAATTATATGAAATTTTTTTCTACACAGTAGAAACAGTATTTTAAGACTTTAACTTTTAAAATCCGTTAAATATTTTGGATGTAAAAAAATAATATATAAAGCCGTGTCTATTGCATTTTCTAATGAAAATCCTTAAAACAGGTAAAATTAATTTTAGTGCCTCAGCTGTTGAACTAATCTTAAAACATTGTTTAGCATTATTGTAGACCAAGATTTTTGCAATTAATATATAATAAGAGTTTTTCAAAATTCTGAAATTTTTCATCAACTTTTGAATTTAAAATGATAAGAATCGTATTGATTTCAGACTAAATCAGCTTTTTGGAATGACTTTTTTTACGATTTTGAAATAATTTGTATACAGAAATTTAGCTTGAAATTTCATCTTTCCATATTTGTTTACCCCAAGAAGATCCGATAATTATTAGCGAAGTTATTAGCCTAATCAGATCGCCTAATCGATAATTTTATATCATTTTTATAATTAAAAATACTTTTTTGGTCATTAAACAAATTAAAGGACCCCTACAGCCTCTCCTGTCGAATTTACCCCTATATAACCACTGACATTTTGGTAGATGAGGGTTGAGGCTATAACTTTGTAGTATATTGCTTTTTTATATTTTAAAATTTTTCATCATGTTTTGAATTTTTAAAAATGAAAATGGATTTTATAACGACTTTCCGACCCCTTTTCGTATATAATGCTTCCCCTCCCCGAAATAATTTTTACACACAATTAAAGCTTGACATTTTGTGATTCTTTTAAGACCTTAACCTAATCGATCGGACAATTAATATAGAAGCTTGAATTTTTTAATCGAACAATATCAATTTTATTTTGTGATTTTGATAAAATAACAGTTATCTCTCACTGGTAGATGGTGGTTGACAATGAACGAAACAGGCAATTTCAATGCAATTTAATTGATTTATTGATTGGCTTTTAATTAAGATTGTGAAGCTTCTAGAGGTCGTACAGATTCAAATAAGGTACTAAAATTTTTGTTGTTAAACGGACATGCGATTTAAAGAAAAACCAAAATAATCGGTGCATTCAGTGATGCTTAATTAACTGATTTGTTTATGAAGTCAATATTTACCACTATTTCCATCTAAATGTATTAAAAAAATAAAATTTTAAATGCAAATCGATTAAAATTAAAAAATTCTATTATATGTGAAAATTTCAACTGCCTACTCTTACTCTATAAAAAGATAATCGAAAAAAACCGTACAAGATTGATTTGCTCATTTTTTTTCAAAGTCAAATATCTCAGCTTAACGGCACTTTAGAAATTTCCAAAATAATCAATATATAAGTTCTATAACATCTAAAAATTTCAATTCTCTATGTACATTCGTTAAAAAGATAAAAAATAAAAACCGTAAAAAAATTTACAGATTTCACTCATAGAGTAACCATAGGGACATTGAAAATGACACCTGACTAATCTTTTCAATTTAAATTAATTAAAACGTAATAAGCTGTTTCAGACACCATTATAGGTTCTGAAGATTCTAGGTTATTATGTATTTAATGTCACTTTCCATTTGGCAAAAAATAAACCTTGTTAATTTTCTTAAACAACCCATCAACTTTCCTGTTCAACCAAAAAAATCGTTTTTTTAAGATCTGATATCAAAACTCATATATGTATGTACCTATTAGGGCAAACACAAATATGCCCTAAAAAATAGTTTTAAGCGCTTATAATTATGCCCTTAAAGTTTTTTAAAAACTTGGACCGCTGTCTAAAGTTAGACAATGTTTATAAATACGAGCAATTATATTTAACGCGGTAAGTTCCGAAAAAAATCTTTAAAGTTAAAATTTTATATGGTTGGAAAGCCACAATTGCGGAGATGTGCAGAATCTACTTGAGACACGCATTTACACGCTGTGGGTCATTTTTTTTTATATTGTCGAACACTGCATATTAAAAAAAAAATATGTTTTTTTCCTTCAATATTTTGAAACAAATTTAAAATTTTTCTCCTTCCTAGAGTGTTTCAGTTTTTGCTGGCCGAGTTTCGGCCACGGGACGATACTAGTATGCTTAATTTTGCTTGTATACATATATTCTAAGTGGGTTTGTATACCTTTGTATGTTTAAAAACAAAACAAAATAGGTAGTGTACAAGAAATATTGTCGAACAAAGTTTGCTTTGGCTAAAAGCCATTGTTGAAACCTATTTGAAATAGGTACAAGTACATGCATGTTTTTTAAAATGGTGAATATCGTTTAAATTCATTCACATGGATTTATTTAAGACATTAATTGCATCAAAAATAAAAAAACAAGATTTACACGAGTGAGCCCCACAAGTTTGCTCTCGTGGCTAACAAAAATTTTGGTACCTTTCAACGAAAGAAATGTTAAAAAGTCAGAATTACTAGGAGCATGATTTTTTTTTATTTTGGGTCAATATTTTCTAAATTTTCAAAAGCTATCTATACATATTGTTTAGGCCGTGTGCGAATTGGGTTAAAATCGCGTTAAATTTTATCCGAAGATTAATTTTTGATGATAGTAGGGTGAATCTATACGTAGAAACTTCAAAATTTTATTTCGAATTAAATTTAATCGAAATTTTAATTCAATTCACACACGGCCTTACATATTTAGAAGTACTAGATTACAAAATTGAAATAAAATCGTAGACTGATGATAGGACTTGGCATCCCCTGAAACAGCTATATCTCCAGCCAAACAAAAATAAAACAAATTAAAATACATAAAATTAATTCCTAAACAATTAGTGGTAGCGCCTTTAAGTTGTTGTTGTTTGTTTTTCAAAAATTCAATGAAATTGACGCAATAAATAATGGTCAAGTCTAATAAACTGACATTTTAGTATGAATAATACAATAAATAATTAATAACGAACAAAATATGACTTTTTTATGAAAAATATACCTACAAAAGTAGGCATACCAAAATATGCACGTAAATCGTAAATATACAAAAATATGCATTTACTTATAAAACGGATTTCTAATCTAGTCTCGTCTTAATAGTGTTACTAAAAAAAAAACATGCTGTAGCATATTTTTGGTTGTCCTACATATTACATACCTACATAAATCGATTTCAAGCAAGCTTAACTCTGGCTTTAACACTCAACTGCATCACTGGCCTTTCTTATAGGACCGAATAGTATTCTGTATCGAATAAAAATAAATACCTACCTATCATTTTCAATTTCAAAAAATCACAACCTACCTACCTCCATAATTATGTTGATGCATAGCATTTACATATATACCTACACCCTACACTACATACAAAAATCTGGCATAGTACCTATAGATAAACTTTTGTTGGTTGCGTTGTACTTGTTGTTTTTTCTCTTTTTGAATATTCTTCATTGAATATTCTTCCACTGAAGCTTGTCTGTTGACGACGACTTTTCTTCGTTTTTTCCCCGTATACCTATTGCCTACGCCTGCTGTAATTCATCGCTTGTGTTCGTTTGTTTATTTTCATCATTCTAGTAATGTTTTAGTAACACCAACCAAAAATTTGATAGTTGTCCTCCTATACGCTGGAGTTCATTTTTCATATTCTACGTTCATGTGTTCATTTCAATCATTTCGGTCATTCCTTAGTAACACCAACCAAAAATTTCGTTGTGATGCCCTATACGCTGGAGTTCATTTCTGATTTATTGAATTTATTTCATTTAATCATTTTAGTAACACCACAACTCTGTCAAAACGATCCTATAAACATTTTCAATGTTAAAATGAGCTTAAAAAATTATGTCTTTTCAAAAATTCCCCACGCCCACAAAACTACGCTCAACAAAAATTCCTGAAACATGGATAACTTTTTTTTTTCTATCTTCTTTCAATTGGTGTAAATTTTAAATCAATCAGCTGATTTATTAGAATTATTTAGTTAAACATCGATTTTTGAATTTTTGAGTTTCAAACGTTTTTATTTCCGAAAATAATTTTTTTTAGAATTTTTTCATAAAATATGTCATTTTTAAAAAATCTATCAAATACAAAAAGAATGCAGTCTCTATCTTATCCCGTTTAGAAAATAGAAATACCATACATTGACCCCTATTTACCCTATTAAAAATTAGAATTTCAAAAAATCCCTTCTTAGTGGAGCTCTACATATATAAGGGTATACGAAATTTTTTTGTATTTATCTAATCTATATCTATAACACACTAAGCTGTAGAATGATTAGTAAAAAATATGAATGAGTGAGTGAGTCAATCAACTTTATAATATACACTCACAGGCACATTTAACCGCCCACCTCGTATTTCTGTAAATTTACAGAAACCGTCAAGTTTAGACCACATTGGTTGTAAGTAATGTTGAAAGCAAAGTTTGAAAGATAAAAAAAAAAACAAAATTCTGAGAAAAAACCACGTTTATTAAAGAATTAATACAAAAACCAAACAAAAACACAATATACTGAAAAAGATGTTATATCTTTTGTTGTTAAAAAAGTGGTAAAATTATTGAAAAACTTAATTTTTAATAATGGGTGTTTGCGACGCAGGCTCTAATTTCTTCGTGGAGCCGGTTTGAAAATCCGTCAATGATGTCCTGAACATCCGACTGAGGAATGTTGTGCCACTCCTCTACTGCAGCGATCTTAAGCTCTCTTAGAGTGGTAGGGACATGTGTTCTCGCTCGGACACGTCTTTTAAGGTTTTCCTAAAGATGATCGATAGGTTTGAGATCTGGACCACGAGATGGACATGGCAAAACTGGAATCCCGACCTCATTTAGGTAGTTAGTTCCAGAATTTGCGGTATGGCAGAGTGCGTTGTCATGCATTAACCGAAAATGTTCAGCAAAAATTGTTGCGAAAGGTATCACATTGTCTTGCAAAACGTTTTCCACGTATATCTGAGCGTTCACACTGCCTCTATCGAACACAACAAGGTCCGTGCGAGCTTCATAACTAATGCCTCCCCAAATTTAAGTAACTGAAACATTAAAATCGCTTAAATTGCAAAAAATGCTTCGATGACAATTTTATCGGGCGAAATAAGGGTTTTAGTTTTTTGTTTCTTGCAAAAATATCCGGTAAACAAAAAACAAATCGACAGATAAATTATAGTGAACTTAAAGAGTTAGGTTGACGAAAAATGCAGGTGGGCGGATAATTGTGCCTGTGAGTGTAGTAATAATTAACAACTGAAAACTTAATGAATTTGGAGCCCGGTGACATAGAATCTTCTCTTTTTAACTTGTTAAAGTAAACCATTTATTATGTGTAAACATTTTGACACTTTTCATTACAGTTTTCTTTTGCTTATTTAACAAATTTTTTGTTGTTCTAACGTCATAATTGTTCTTCTTTTTCATTTTTTGTTTGTTGTTATATTAACTGCGCTCACTCCTCAGTGTATATTAAACGTTCGCTGAAGATGAGTTCTCAATATAGAACTTGAAATGCATCCAATAATAAATAAAGAATATAGAAACTAAATTCGACCTTTTGTTTTATATTTTTATCGACTAGCCGATTTGCCCGTGTCAGTTGCTTCGCAAACTGATTCTACAGATGTAATAGAATTCTACTTATATGTAAAATTCTACATATGTAATAAAAATTTTATATATATATAAAAATATAATTCTATATTTATATAAACATAACATAAATATATATTGTAATAATAAATATATATATATTTTTATTATAATATAATTATTATAATATACATATATACGAAAAATTTATACATATAAAAAAATTAGAGAAAGAGAAT
The DNA here is from genome assembly GCA_947049315.1 of Epistrophella euchroma. Classification (NCBI taxonomy): domain Eukaryota; kingdom Metazoa; phylum Arthropoda; class Insecta; order Diptera; family Syrphidae; genus Epistrophella; species Epistrophella euchroma. The sequence continues at coordinate 64,706,002 of OX346245.1, forward strand.
TAAAAATTTAGATTAGTGGTGCAAGTCCCCCTCACCCTACCCCTCCTTGTGTGCACGTTCTTATTTTTAATTACATTTAATTTTCATTTAAAAATTTTGAAACTTAAAAATCCAACCATTTTGTATATCTCTATATTGTATACTTCTATATCTCTATGTCTCTGTCTCTGTCTCTATATCTCTATATTTCTATATCTCTATATCTTTATATCTTTATATCTCTATATCTCTATATTTCTATATCTCTACATCTCCATATCTCTATATCTATATCTCTATATCTCTATATATATATATCTCTATATCTCTATTATCTCTATAAATATCTATATCTGTATAATTCTTTTTCTCTATATCTCTTTATCACTATATCTCTATATCTGTATATCACTATATCTCTATATCTCTTTTTCTCTATATCTATATATCTCTATTTCTCTATATCTCTATAATTCCTTATCTCTATATCTCCTTATCTCTATATCTCTTTATCTCTATATCTCTATATCTACATATATATCTATATATCTCTATATCTCTATATCTACATATATATCTATTTATCTCTATATCTGTATATCTCTATATCTTTATCTCTATATCTCTATATCTCTATATCTCTATATCTCTACATCTCTAAATCTCTATATCTCTATATCTCTATATCTCTATATCTCTATATCTCTATATCTCTATATCTCTATATCTCTAAATCTCTATATCTCTATATCTCTATGTCTCTATATCTCTATATGTCTCTATCTTTATATCTCTATATGTCTACATCTCTTTATCTCTATATCTCTATATCTCTATATCTCTATATCTCTATATCTCTTTATATCTTTATATCTATGTCTCTATGTCTCTATCTCTATATCTCTATATCTCTATATCTCTATATCTCTATATCTCTATATCTCTATATCTATATATCTCTATATCTCTTTATCTCTATATCTCTATGTCTCTATATTTCTCTATCTCTCTATATCTCTATAATTTAGTTTCTCAATATCTCTATATGTCTACATCTCTTCATCTCTATATCTCTATATGTATCTCTTTTTCTCTATATAAGTTATAAATTAAGACGATTTAAATACAAAAAACACCCCCTAATACCTTTACATACGCCCTTGACTCTTTAATACTTAACAAAAAAAATTAGAAAAATAATTTTAATTTGGGGTGCAAATGCCCATTTACCCCTTCTTGCGCACGCCCTTGCATTGCATTTGATTTAATCTTCATTTAAAAACTATAACCTTTAAAATCCGGCCGTTAGAATTCAAGTTAGAAATTAATTCAATTTGCATGTAATAAGCACCCCCCTACCAATTTTGCGTAGCCCTTGAATGTGTAATTAGGTATCCAAAAAAAAATTAGAAAAAAAAAATTAATAAGGAATATAAATTTTGAAAATAAAAAAAAAGATTTACCGAAGTTATAAGCAATTCCGGCCATCTTTTCTTAATACCGAATTTTAACGACCAAATCCATTGGATTTTTGCTGGATTTGGCGTTTAAAAATATTCAAAAATTCGTATCTCAGCTTGTGGTTTATGTAGAAAAATAATTTGTATACCAAAATAAATGCTGATTAGCCAAGAAAATAATTAAATTATAATGTTGAAAGTAATATGAAAAATCAGTGTTTAATTGTCAATTAAGTTGAACACGTTCCTTTTTTTCGTTTGGAACCTCTAATTTATTCAAAATGTATAATCATGTATATTTTTTTTATAATTTCTATATTTGTGACAAATTTACCTATCTATTGACATCTTAACTTTAAAAATCGAAGTATTATTTCTCGAATTATTGCCGATTTTCTACAGCTGAATCGTTAATTTTGCAATTTTCCATGCATTTGCCTTTGAAATATCACGAAATTTCAATTGCATAAAATTTGAAATTTTTGATTTTTTAAATATATTTTATTTCATTTAAAACGTTATTTTGTAAGATTTAAAAACAATAACTGAAGTTATAGATCATTTTCGATAACTCTTTCAGACATATTTCAAGAAAATTATTTAAAATATTTTATCGAAATTTTTTTTAAAGAACATTTATTTTAAATATTAAGTCATGTATCGGTATGTTTTATACATGAAAATAAGCGCTTATTTATGCTTAAAAAAAGTTATTTAAATAAAATCCGTCAACTTACTAAAAAGTTATGAATGATTTAATCGGGAAAGCGCTGTGCCGAAAAAAGCAAGTTTTAAACAAATTTAATTCAAAAAATATTTAATATCAGCTCTTCTGTTGAAAAAATGGCTTCAGTATGTTCTACATATATTTAAAAAAAATATTAGGCAATAATATTTTGATAACATTTTTTCTATGCGATCAAGTTTATATACCGTTTTTAATTTTTTAATCAGTAAAGTGGGCGAGAAAAAAAAGCAAACTCAATTTGTTTTTACATTTTTTTCAAAGTTGTCATGCAATTTTATGAATTTTTTTTCCACACATTTAATGTCTGTTTTAATGACAGTATTTTAAGACTTTAACTTATAAAATCCGTTAAGTATTTTGGATGTAAAAAAATAATATATAAAGCCGTGTCTATTGCATTTTCTAATAAAAATCCTTAAAATCCCGTAAAATTAATTTTAGTGCCTCCCCTGTTGAACTAATCTTAAAACATTGTTCAGCAATATTGTAGACCAAGATTTTTTCAATTAAAATATAGTAAGATTTTTTCACAATTCTGAAATTTTTCATCAACTTTTGAATTTAAAATGATAAGAATCGTATTGATTTCAGACTAAATCAGCTTTTTGGTATGACTTTTTTTACGATTTTGAAATAATTTTTATACAGAAATTTAGCTTGACATTTCATCTTTCCATATTTGTTTACCTCAAGAAGATCCGATAATTATTAGCGAAGTTATTAGCCTAATAAGATGGCCTAATCGATAATTTTTTATCATTTTTATAATTAAATATTCTTTTTTGGTTATTAAACTAATAAAAGGGCCCCTACAGCCTCTACTGTTGGATTTACCCCTATACAACCACTGACATTTTTGTAGATGAGGGTTGGGGCTATAACTTTGTAGTATATCGTTTTTCGATATTTTGAAATTTTTCATCATGTTTTGCATTTTGAAAAATGAAAATCGATTTGATAACGGCTTTCCGACCCCTTTTCGTATAGAATGCTTCCCCTCCCCGAAATAATTTTTACACACACTTAAAGCTTGACATTTCGTGATTCTTTTAAGACCTTAACCTAATCGATCGGACGTATAGTATAGAAGTTATGAATTTTTTAATCGAACAATATCAATTGATTTTTGCGATTTTCATAAAATAACTGTTATCTCCCACTGGTCGATGGTGGTTGACAATGAACGAAACAGGCAATTTTAATGCAATTTAATTGATTTCTTGATTGGCTTTTAATTAAGATTGTGAAGCTTCTAGAGGTCGTACAGATTCAAATGAGGTATCAAAATTTTTGCCGTTAAACGGACATGCGATTTAAAGAAAAACCAAATTAATCGGTGCAATCAGTGATAAGTAATTAACGAATTTATTCAAGAAGTCAATATTTACCGCTATTTCTGTCTAACGATATTAAAAAAATCAAATTTAAATGCAAATCGATTAAGATTAATAAATCCTATCATATGTGAAAATTTCAACTCCCTACTCCCACTCTGTAAAAAGATAATCGATAAAAACCGTGTAAAATTGATTTGCTTATTTTTTAAAACTCAAATATCTCAGCTTAACGGCACTTTAGAAATTTGAAATTTTCCAAAAACATTAAAACCTATAAGTTCTATAAGATCCAAAGATTTCAAATTTTTAAATACATCCATTAAAAAGATAAAAAATAAAAACCGCCAAAAATTGAGCTAAAAAAATTGTCTTTTTTCAAAAATTCCCCACGCCCACAACACCATGCCCACAAAAAATCCCTGATACATGGATAACCTTATTTTTTATCTTCTTTTGATCGCCGTAATCCTCAAATCAATCAAACAATCTCCTGATTTATTAGAATTATTTTGTCAAACATCGATTTTTGCATTTTTGAGTTTCAAACAACTTTATTTCCGAAAATAATTTTTTTAGAATTTTTTCCCAAAATATGTCAATCTAATTTTTAAAAAATCTATCAAACACAAAAAAAATGAAGTCTTTATCTCATCCCGTTTAGAAAATAGAAAACCGACTTTACCACACATTTACCCCTGTTTACCCTATTAAAAATTCGAATTTTAAAAAATCCCTTCTTAGTGGAGCTCTACATATATAAGGGTATTTAAAAAAAATTTTTCTATATATATATCTTAAACACACAAACCTGTAGAAAGATGGTAAAAATTATGAATGAGTCAGTCAGTGAGTGGCCAACTTTTCTCTTTATAATATAGTAATAATTAGTTGCGGTCAATAAAGAGCTAAATTAAAATCCTAACAATTGTTAGAATGTCTTGGTTTTAAATATATTTAGGGCATTTAATAGAGGAAGATGGAATGGTTCTGTATTTGGGGGACAAATTGCACACTTAACACGTGTGCAGCTGACAGGTGCATTTGCATGAACTTAAAGATTGCAAGTAGCACATATTTCTTCTTTGGTACATCTTTTGATGGTATGTCCAAAAATTTGGCATTTGCGACACCGCATTGGATTAGGGATATATTCCTTAACCTTTTCTTTATAAAATCCAATTTCGACCGAGTTCGGAGCTTTATATATAAAACGAAAGTTAGCGTTGCTTTCCTTCAATATTTTTCGTAAACTTGAATACCTCAATTTCACCTTGCGTGGACGTTTCAGAGACGATTTCACTTTCCGGGACACTAATAAGGAAAGGTGCAAATACGATTCCTTTACTTGAGTTCAGACGGTCGTGATGTTTCACGGAGATTGGGCATTCATTAGCTAAATTAGTGAGCACTAGGAATTTTTCTGCAACTATTTTGTTTTTTGCAAGGATAAGTATATTCCCATCACGAAGCTGGGTAATACTTTCATATTCCTTACTAATAGCATCTATGGCTTTCCTTACTAATAGCATCTATGGCTTTCTTCAAAAAGAAAACACTAACATTTGATATGGGTTTGTTTTTATCACTTGAAGAGATGACAATGAACTTGGGGTTTTTGAAATTGGTGGGAGCAGGGAGTTGGGGGAATTGTTCGAAATTGGTAAAATGTTTTGTTCGTTTGGTTGGTGGAGATTTGTGTGGCGGTGAATGAAGGGGTGTATCCGGGGATAACCCCTTTAAATCGGTTCCCTATTATATTAGCCCGTCGCGATGCGTCAGGATGGGCTTTGTGGGAAAGAACCGAACACTATTCACAAGAATAGAAACACAAGGGATGGGGTAAGTTTAAAAAAAAAAGAAGCAAATTAACCGGTTTAAGAGAGGGAGATAAAGCATTAGAAAAATGAGAGCCGCAGACTAGAGGAACGATGTTATCGCAACGAATGCTAGCTAGACGGAGACTGATCATTAAAATATTTGGGTTATACTGTTGTAAGAAGGGAAATTGTAATTAAAATTGAGTTCGCCTGTATACTCTTATACATACGTTGAAAATTGGTTGAGACGAGTAAACCTGAAAAACATATAAGCTGGTTTTTTTTTTTTCAATGTTTCTAACCAATTTTGGCGATGGGAGATTTACAGACTGTAGAAACTGGATACAATAAGTTGTTTTGCTCCTGCTACGAAGTGTATGAAAAATATGAAAGAGCATTATTTGTAAAATACAAGCGTCAAGAAATGTATACAAGCAAATAGGTATGTATTTCTTTTTCAGAATTCTAATATTAGTTTAAGTAGCGCGTAAAAAACGTACTCGTCTTAATATTTCATGTTAAAATCATAACATTAAAGAGCGATGTTTATGCCTGATAGTAATTGCTTTTACTTGAGAAAAAAAAACGATTTTAGTATTTTCCCGTGAAAATTTGCACTAAATACATTATAAACATCAAAATAAAGCTTATTCCATACTTGTTTAGTAATAAACTCCATAAGAGGATTGCTATGAACTAAGATATGTGTCATTTTTTTAAATCAATAAATGACTTGGCGATAGTCGATCATCGAAAATGAATTTTGGTATTGCGTACCTCTATTTTGAACGAAACTTTTCGTTTTGACGTTCGATCTTTGTCGTTTTCAATTTCCTGTTCTGTGAAACAATTGAAAACGAATAATTAAATTAATTAAGCTTTTATTTTCCAATTAATAAATAATTAATTAAAAGGACAGCACATTTAAACTATTATTAACACATTAAGGGCCACTTGCACAGAAGTTTTTTTGACAGCAGTAACTCCTGATTTAGAAATAATTAGAGCTATCTGACTGATTTGAATCAAATCATGCTGTAGCAAAATCTTTTTTCTCTATCTAAGTTTAAAAAGTTATCTTCTCTTCTTCTGAATAGCTCCAACGTCAAAAAATTAGAATTTTTTACGAGAAAGCAAGTAAAAGCGTTAGAGTTTGTTTATTTTTCAATGTGTGTGTTTTGTGTTTGTTGTGTTGGTGATACTGAAATAATATTCTTATCCGGTTGTTATTTATTTATCGTTCGTGCAATTAAAAAAGGGGAAGTTTTTATTTATTTATTTAAACTGGGATAGTTATCCTCAGTTTTATGTGGTAACGTGAAATAAGGCCCAACGATATAAAGCCAAACATCAAAAATTTGGCCCTATTTCGTTTTCAATTTGGAAATAAGCCCGAATTTTCTTTTCGCTTTACAAATTGAAATAAAACCAATTTGGCTTTATTTTGATTCTAGAATTTCTATATTCCAGTTTTACAGTAACTAATACTAATAATAATACTACGTATTAAATTCCTAATGAAAGAACTCCTGATGGGAAAATTTCTTTAAAAATAAATGTAATACGCTTATTTTTTCAAGTAAAATAACTCCTGAATAAAGATGAAACAACTTCTAACTCAAAAATGAAATAAGCCTTAACATTTAGGAAGTTAACACGGTGTCTCCACCTGAAATATTTTCTAGATTACTATCTGTCACTTTCGATAGAGAGAAATAGCGATAGTATACCATAAAATGTTGGTTGGGCATTTTAATAGCTTTCTCATTTGTCTTAAAAATTTCACAGGGCAAAGATATGAAGTTAAAACAATTCAAAGAATTGATTTATTATTAATTTTACTTAAAGCCATTTATTGCACCTGCAATAAATTGATTACATTCGAAAAAATACATAACAAAAAAAAAATATCTTTCTCGTGGAGCCACCATGTTCATAACGAAAAGATGAAAAAAGTCTTCAGTAACAAAAGATAAAAAATAGATGCCGGTAAACCTTGTGATTGTGAGTCTTGATTCAAAAATGTACCTACTCAACTATTCCTCCGCGTGGGGAGAAACGGCGGCGGCGGGCGGAGATGCGTGACGCGGCGGGCGTGGTGGGCGCGGACGGTGGCACAGCGTGGCTGGCGCGTACCGCGTCATCACCAATCGAGCGCACGATGATGACGCGGTCCGCGCCCGCCGCCTGACCCCACGCGGAGGAAAAGTTTAGTAGGTTCATGTTTTCTGACCAGATATATTACCTTATCGAAATACCTATTCAACGTTATCTATTATAATCATAAGTTGATTGAAGCATCCAAATGATTTCTTTAGTGACACTTAAATGTTCAAAACTTGTTGTGGTGCAGCAATAAAAAAAAAATAAAATAAAATAAAATAAAATAAAAAACAGAAGTTTATCTAAGATTTCTTGCAATTTTACCATAAAACTGCAATTTTAAGAAAAATTAAATAATTCCTAACATTGATGAAATAACTTCAAACTAAATAACAAAAAATGTAACAAATCCTTACAATTAGGAGTTCTTTCCTGTGTCATAACTTTGTATGAAAAATTTAAGGTGTATAGTCTAATTTTTTTAGTTGGGATTTAATTCATTAGGGGGTACTCTGTAGCGCTTATTCTGATTTTATATCTTAACTCCATATAATAACTATTGATTTCATTATACACAGGTGCCGATATCAAGGCAAATTTGTTTACAAACAAAAAGCTCTGGCTGTTTTGGGAAGTAAACGAACAGACCCAACATTTGGTTTTATTTCCAAGCAAATATTGGCCTTATTTCGTTTTGGAAATAGAAATAAAGCCAATTTAGCCTTACTTATATTTTAAAAGTGAAATAACGCCAAATTTGAAATTTGGTCTTATTTCGTTCTGCCTTATTTCACGTCACCCAATCCATCCGCCACGAAGAAAATCAAATCTTAAGCGGAAATCTGAATTTAACAATCGGCATTATCATACAGCTATCTTTTTATTAATTCCTAACTAAAAGTCTTACGCATTTAACACATAGTTTTAGTATCCCCTCCCATGAAGCGTGCAAATATCCATCTAAACTCAAGAAAAGACAGTTTTTTTCAATTTTTGTATTAGTAAAGATGTAAAGAACTTTAAACTATTGGCCAAATATTGTAAAAATATGTTAATCTAAAGCATTTTTTGTTCATATATATATTTCCATAATTCCACGCTAATGCTAATAACCCATCTGTAATTGATGTTGGTTGCAGGAGTTGATATGCTCTTCCGAAGATGTTGTCTCACCCCAAGATGAAAATTACTCACAGAATGATGATTACCAATCGCCGCTGCTGCCTAACCCACCCGCTGTTTTTAAAACAGTATCAGCCCTTCTTTCTCTTGATGCAAATTCCCAGAATTATAATCAAGAATCACAGCAAGTTCATCAATATCAAGAACAGCATCATCAAATAATGGAAAAACAACAATCGCCTGCAACCAACATGCAATTGACAGAAAATTGGGAAAACAAAGTAAATTTAATGCGTGAGATGACGACACCCCAAGAATTCGAAGACGAAGCAGTTATCAAAAAAGGCAGCCAGTTGGGAAAATTTCTGCGACATGCTAAAATAAAAACCTTCCAAAAGATCAAATTAAATTTAACAAATAATAATTGTAACAGCAGCGGCGGTAAAGAAAACCAGTTACAAACTATCGAGGAAACCGATGCCGATAGCTATCAAATAATCAATGAGAAGATATCACCACTTGTTCTTAAAGTCAATGATCTCAACAAAATCAAATTCAAATTACTCGAAATTAATCCTAAAAACAACAACGAAAATATTAAAGAAACTCAGACCGTTGTTTCACAGTGCCTTTCTAAGAGTAATGATACTGTGATCAGTGATGCCAGCAATACACCGAAAATGGTAACAAAACGAATAGAATTCTTTGAAGACCACATTTTTTCACGAAGCAGTCCCAATGATGACGCAAATACCACGTCAAAAACCATTTATAGCATTTACCAAACAAGCAATGAAGATAACAACTTAAAACTTAGAAAAGACGATCATGGGTTAAATCATGACTTCAATATCCTTACTGTTGTTTTATCGTTCGTCTTTATTGCGACATTTGTTCTTCTAGTGATATTTCCACTTCCAGATTAATATTTACATAACTTTATAATAAGAACTAATCAGAAGAAAGAAAAAAGCATTTATATTTTAAAAGTAAATTCCAACAAAGAAAAACATGCGACACAATATTAATAATAGTATTTATAGTTTAATATGTATTTAACTTTATATTTTATATTCACATAACCTTGAATTAAAATACAGTAGTACATCGTTAAATGAAAAATATAAATTCAAAACAAAACCGTAGCAAGTGAACAAATTTAAAAAATGACAAATATAATTTTTTAAACACAGCTAAATTTTGTATACTTTATACGCTTAAACTATCGACGCTCTACTGTACCCTATGATTTTATCCTAATTGATTAGTAATTAATATTATTATTATCATTATTATTATTTTTATTTTATTAAATTGTAAGTGAATTACAAAATTAATAATTACTTAGAAACTAGAGTTAGCTGCCAGGGCTTTCAAGTAATTAATATATTTAACTGGGTAATATAGATGTTGGAATCTGAGCTTTTAAACATTAAAAAAAATGGCAGCATAACAAAAAAAAATAGAAAATAAACAAATTTTACTACATTAGGTGAGTAGAAACGATATTTCAAACCGCCTAGATTAGCTTTTGCAACTATCCAGATGACCGATACACGGGTCAGCTGAATCCTAATCTGTGTTAAAGCACAAACAACGATCGACCCTGCGCAAAATCGGTAATGCGCGCTTAATATGTGTTATTTTTTTTTTGTAATTGCCTTTTTTTATCATTACTTTAACCAACATAATGAACATAGTTTTTAGCGTTTAACTGGATTTTATTGATATTTGTTGTCATTATTTATTTTTTATATTTATTTAAATGAAGTCTTATATATGTATATAATTATTTGGAATATTGCATTTGTGTATCACAATTTGCGCGTTTATTTAGGACTAACATATGGAGGGTTCACAGCTGTAGCGAACCAAGTCAGAAAAGGTTAAATTCGAAGATATTTACAGGTTAAGCAAATACACGGCCATTAAATACCAAACTAATATTTTTCCTGTATTGCAGGCAAATTGATAGTTTATTCTCTAAATTTTCTTCAGATTTAAAATTAAACTGAACGAAAATCGCAACATTAAATACTAGTTTTAAACGTTTTTTTTTGTATGACTTGGTTCGGTACAGCTGTGAACCCTCCATATATAAGTTTTTGTTTCTGAATAACATTTTGTCTTAAAATGAAATATATACATGATCATGAAAAGTTGTCTGAACTTATGTATTTATATTATTAAAAAAAAAACACGAGTATTTTGTAAAAAAAACATCACACAAAGATTGTGCAAATGTGCACATCAAATAAATTATAATCACAATAAAGTTAAAGAAATCATCGGTAATATTAAATTTATATTTATTTAGTGTTGAAAGTTGTGGGATAAAGCAACCGATTTTTGCTTCGTTGTCGCCCAAAAGTCTTAGGGTGATATGGATTTCTGGTCGCATTGATGTAATTTCCCTAATCGGAATCAGCATATCCAGTCAGTGGTCTTGCATTAACATCTGGTTTGTAAACTAGCTCCATATTTTGTATGCCCTTGATGTACCTCAAAACTTGTTTACGTAAGGTTTAGTCTTACGAAATTCAGTGATGATAAAATTCCAAACATCAGGCAGCCAATTAGTTCTCGATATTCGTTTCTCGTTTCATTTGATGTAATTCCTTTGTTTGATATATTGGATCTTTTCTATTTCTCTTGCAGCTATTTTAAGATCATCAACGTATATAAATACATAGTATAATCAGAACCTCATTTTTTATAAAAACATAAAGACTACACAAGTTTGCATTTCGTCCCGGCGATCTCACTTGGACTTTTTTTAAAACCATAGAGAGATTTATTTAGCTTTTAGACAAAATTACCGACAGCGAATTCATTAGGCTGCTGTAGACCTCTTCGCGTAAGTCGCCGTTAAAGAATGCTGACTTCACATCCATTTGATGAAAATGTAAGTTGCAGTGGTTAATATAGCAAGTAAAATTCATTCGGAGTTGTTACTTCAAAGCATACGGTCGCATTCTAGTTTACACTCTCGCTCTATTTTCTTAATCATTACATACTTGCTTAACAATGTCTAGTAACTGTGTAAAATGCCAAGAACCTATTCGGCGCCCCCATTTGCGCGTTACATGCAGCTCGTTCTGTGGACTATCTTACCATAAACAGTGTGCAAACATTAATGACATTGATTATAATGCATTACTTAATCCGAATATGTCATGGAATTGTAACAATTGTTCAAACCCATCTTTCGCAAACTTTACTTAACAATTCAGAGTGTTATCTAACATGGTTCTGAGTTTAAAAGATGAAATTTCTAAAATCAATGAAGTGCTTATATCTAGTGGTACAAATTTGCTTTGTAAACAAGTAAACCGTTCTTCTGAAGCCATCCATCAGTGTACCACTTAATGGCATTAGCTTTGAGAGTGTAGTTAACTGTTTCGCCTACCCAATCTTTTTTACAACTTAACTCTGTTTTAAAGTTTTTCTCAAAGTTGTATTTTCTAATCATGCCATCTCTTGGAATGTCAATAAGGTTAATTACTGTAGATTTCGGCATATTGTCTCTGATTTTACGACTTTTGCGTTTGTCCATCTCAGTTTCCTCTTTTGCAAATCTCATTATGGCTCCCTTAGCGGCACTATCAATGACCTCATGTAGAGGGGACAGATGAAGTATAACCTCCATGGCCGCTATAGGGCAAGTTCTCATTGCTCCAGTAATGCATAAACATGCGAGCCTTGCATATCATAAGGGCTTTTGTGGCTTTCCCGACGGTAATTTCAACGTGTTTATTCCAGAGGAGTTTACTATCTAGTGTAATTCCTAAATATTTTACCTCTCTCTTTGTTTCAATTACTTCTCCAGCCAATCGGATAGGTTTCATGTGTGGCAGAAGTCTTTTTTTAGTAAATGGCACTAACGTTGTCTTTGCAGGGTTGATTGATAATCCTACAGATGAACACCATTTACTTGTAATTGTAAGTCCTCTCTGGATAATATCACAGAGAGTTTCTTCAAATTTCCCTAGGGCTGTAATGACGATATCATCAGCAAAGCCAATACAGCGTATACCTTGAGAAGTGAGATGTTCTAGCAGTTCATCAACTACAAGACTCCAAAGCAAGGGTGATAGGACCCCTCCCTGTGGACAGCCTCTTGTTGTGATGATTCTCTGTATATTTGGTCCTGCTATTGTTTCTGCTGTTCTAGTGCACAGCATTTCACCAATCCATTTAGTTGTGGTGATGGGTACACACTTCCTTACTAGAGCTTTGTTTACAGCTTCATGAGAGGTGTTATCAAAAGCTCCCTCTATGTCTAGGAAGGCTGTCAATGCCGTTTCCTTTGCATCTAAAGCTTTTTGTAAGGTATTAGTGAGTTCAAACAGGGCGGTTTCTGTAGATCTGCCCGCTCTATAAGCATGTTGGCAGGTATTAAGAGGCCTTCCGACTAAGACTTCTGACCTTATGTAGTTGTCTACTATTTTTTACAAAGTTTTCAGTACAAAGGATGTTAGGCTTATTGGCCTGAAGGACTTAGGATGAGTTGTATCTTTTTTCCCAATTTTAGGAATGAAGATTACCCTTGCTCTCCTCCATAGACTTGGTATATATCCAAGAGCAATGCTGCTACGAAATATCCTAATGAGGTAAGGCATAAGCTCTTCTTTACCCTTTTGTAAAAGGGCTGGGAAGATACCATCTACTCCAGGTGATTTAAAGGGTTGAAAGGTGCTTATCGCCCAGTCTATCCTTTTGCTTGAGCAAATGGTTGCAGCTGTCTTCCAGTCTTCTCTATTTGACTTGAGAGGACTTCTCTCTAGAGAGTTTCCCGCTAGGGGTTTACTGCCTGGAAAGTGTGTGTTAAGCAGCAGAGTGGACCTCTGCTCTTCATTTTCTGTGAAGCTTCCATCATTGTACCGAAGTGCGAATGATGTAAGTGTCTTCTCTTTTGCAAGAGCTTTGTGTATCCTTGCTGCAGCAGGGGTTGAGGAAATATTCTCACAGAAGGATGTAAAACTATTTCGCTTGGCCTTTCTTATCTCCTTGTTATACCTAGTCAATTCTGCGGAGTAATTATGCCATTCCCTGGTTCTTTTAGCCTCATTGAAGAGTTTTCTTACCTTGGATCTTAGTTCAGACAGAGTGCTATTCCACCATAGGGCGTCTTTCTGTCTCGTTTTTGGTTTAAGGGGGCAGCTGAGTTCAAAAGCCTCTTGGATAGCCCCACTAAACTCATTAACTGTAAATTCTAGCTCAAGGTGACTATTAGTCGTACTTGCTGGGCCTATATGTTCCAAGTTTGATTTTAGAACAGTTTTGTAAAGGTCCCAGTTTGTTTTCTTAGGATTCCTTCCAGAGGTATTCTCTGTGAGAAGTCCTTCTAAGGTAAACACTATTATTCTGTGATCAGACATTGAGGGCTCATTGGATACTCTCCAATTCCTTATTAGACTGCCTACGTTCGGAGTACCGAAAGTTATGTCTAAAACTTCTTTTCTTATTCTAGTAATATAAGTAGGGGTATTCCCTACATTAAATATTTCTAGATTTTTAACCAGCATAAAGTCTAAAAGGTACTCACCCCTTTGGTTTATGTCGGTGCTACCCCATGTCGTATGGTGGGCGTTGGCATCGCACCCGACCAATAACGGTAGCTTTTTTTGGCTGCAGTATTCCACTAGCCTTTGTACTTCAGTAGGTGGAATGTTGATTTCGTCACCGGGGAAGTAGGCTGCTGCTATAACCATTGTCCTTAAACTGCCCTCGATGTTAATTTGGGCTTGTATCGGGACCAGATCCCTCGTCATAAATTCTGAAAGACATATAAAGTTTATGTTATTTCTTATTTTTAAGCAAGTTCTGGGCGAGTCTTGTCTCGTGTCCCATATTAATTTAGAGTCGCTGCTTGATAACCCTCTTACCTGACCCCTGTAGATCCAGGGCTCTTGGATCAGTGCTAGCCCTAAGTTGTCCGCAGTGAACTTTCTAGCTAATACGGCGGATGCCGCCTTTGCGTGGTGGATGTTCACTTGGGCCAGCTTGGTACTGATCCCGTGTCTGTCTATTTTTGTTTTGTATTAGCAGATGGGGGCAAAAGCCCCTTCATCTGCCAGAAGGTCTTCTTCCTCCTCTAAAGTCGGAAGCATCTCGTCCTGGTCCGTTCGACTTGGAGAAAGGTCCATGCCCTCTATCTCTTCGTCTGTTGGGCCCGATTCCGTATTTGCCAGTGACAATACCTGGCTTACAGCAGGGGTGTAAAGGAAGGATGTAGGTAGGGAAGTTGGTGTGGTTGGTGTGGTTGGTAGGGTCTTTGGGAGTCGGTTGGTCGGCGTGGAAGGGGTGAGAGATTGGGAAAGGTTGTTGGGTATAGCGTGGGTGGTGATTTCCTCCGGAATTACATCTTCCAGGGTTTTCCCTATTTGCGCTTCTGCCCTGACGTCATTATTTGGCTCTTGGAGTGATTTTGTGATTGTCGCTTTTTTGAGACCGTATATCGTTATTTTGCCGAATTTGTAGTGAAGCTGATGGTTAGCTTTTACTATGGTCTCCACTGATTTAGAGTCAACGCTGATCACCAGTAGTTGGCCTTTGCCCTCAGCTTGGCTCTTAACGACCCTCCAGGCCTGGACGTTAAGTCCCTCGTTTTGGGCTTGCATAAGTGCCAAAGACTTTTTATCATCTTGCCCAACGCTTCTTGGCAAGAACATCGTAATCGTTTGCAATTTGGGGATTTCGTCACCCTTGCACGTATGTAGCGCGATGCCCTTCCAAGTGCTCAGCTTCGGTACACTTTCCCTTAGCCAATTCGCTGTTTCAGCTCCAGCGCAATCGACCAAGAGCAAACCCGTTCTGAAGTGCAGACCATTGAACTTCAGCTTGTGCTTCCAGCCAAGGGAGACCTGGTCAATAATGGCCTCCTCGAGTGCCGACAACTCTTCGGAACTCAGGGTGACCTGAGGGTACTCCTTCGGCAGAACAGCAACTCTGACGCTCATGGCTGCACTTGCATAAGAGAGCCCGTGTTCGACGGCTGGTTTTGTCTTCTCGGTGCTAGAGCTCGCAGATGTTGCCATCGTCCTGGATTTCTTTGCATCTTGCTTTTGGGGAGGAGTTATTTGGCTGATTTTCCTCTTACCCTGATCCAGGCTTGTGGTTTCACTTTTTAGTGACTCTCTTCTCTCATCCACCTTTTTCCTGGCTTCCTGAGGGGTCATCCCCTCAGTAAGGAAGCGGAAGTACCACTTCGTACCTGCTCCACTGAGCCCTTTCCTACATGGGTCGTCCAGAGCACCTGGCCTACCCAGTTCTGGAAGCGGGAAGTTTCGGCGGAATGGTCTTTTCAGTATCTTCCTTGGTGGTTTCGAGCTGTCTACTGATGGTAACTCCCCATCGGCTGCGCCCTCTTTGGCTTCAGTTACAGCCTTTACTTGCACGAGAGCTATGCTCTCTTTGCTAGTAGTAGCTGCACTTTGAGTTGCGCTCTCCCCTTGCCCAGGAGGTATTCTCCCTTGACTAGAGGTTAACGCTCCTCCTGTTTCCCGGTTCAGTGAGTACCCGTAAGGCATCCTCTTCAGGTACTTACTGATATCCGATCTCAGATCTTCTCTCCGGAGATCTCTCTTCAATCGATCTGCGTATTCACTCGCGGTTACATCCCGCGGAGTGTTGAACTTTTTAAAATTTTTGTTGTTTTTTTGTTTTTGATTTTTAGGCATATTTGTTCCCACGAGTAGCTAGAGAAATAATGGGGTCCGCCATATCAGAGCTCCGCATAATATGGTAAGGTCTAAGTTACTCTTTGATTCGACCTGGTATCAAAGAGGCACCGTTAAAATACAGCCGGTATACCCCCTGGCTGCAAACCATCCAATTTTTGACAGGGTCCATGCCTCTGCCCCATATAGCAGGACCGGGATGATTAGGGTCTTATATAAGGTCTCCTTGGTTCTCTGAGAGAGGGCTTTATTACTTAGATGCCTTCTTAGCCCGAAGAAACAGCGATTGGCAAGAGTAATTCTTCGTTTGATCTCTGCGCTGATGTCATTTTGCGATGTTACAGTGGAGCCCAGGTAGACAAAGTCCTTGACGACTTCGAAGTTGTATCTATCCATCGTGACGTTTTGAGAACGATGTTGAGATTCCTTTCTCGATGATAGCATATACTTCGTCTTGTCCTCATTAACAGCCAAACCCATTTTCGCCGCCTCCGATTCAATACTTGCAAACGCGCCGGTAACAGCTCGCTTCGTTCTCCCAATGATGTCAATATCATCTGCATAAGCAAGTAGTTGAACAGACTTTTGAAAAATTGTACCTCTGTTGTTGACTTGCGAGTTGCGTACAATTGCTTCAAGAACGATGTTAAACAGGTTGCATGATAACGCGTCGCCTTGCCTCAAACCTTTCTCGACATCAAAGGGTTCGGTGGTGTTCTTGCCGACTTTGACGGAGCAGCGAGATTTCTCCATCGTCATCCTGCACAAGCGGACGAGTTTGGCAGGGATGCCGAGATGCGCCATGGCTCTGAATAGCTCGTCTCTGTCTACGCTATCATATGCGACTTTAAAATCGATAAAGAGGTGGTGTGTATCGATTTGAAACTCCTGGGTTTTTTCCAAAATCTGTCGGAGTGTGAACATTTGATCGACGGTTGATTTGCCGGGCCTAAAACCACACTGATAGGGGCCGATCAGATCGTTGACAAACGGTTTTAAGCGATCACACAGTACAGATGACAAGATTTTGTATGCGACGTTGAGGAGACTTATACCTCTGTAGTTGGAACAGGTCAGAGCATCTCCTTTCTTGTGGATGGGGCACACTATACCGAGGTTCCATTCATCGGGCATACTTTCCTCCGACCAAATTTTTGAGATAAGCTGGTGTATACTCCCTACCAAGTCATCTCCCCCTGCTTTGAATAGCTCGGCTGGCAGGCCATCCGCACCAGCAGCCTTGTACGTTTTAAGCTTGGCTATCGCTAACCGCACTTCATTTGGGTCGGGTGGACGGAAATTTTGACCATCATCGTCCAGGTTGAATGGAGTGTTCTGTCTTACAGCGGAATTTTGGCCATCTTCGCCGTTTAGCAGTCTAGAAAAGTGTTGTTTCCAGATCCTCAGCACCGGCTGTGTGTCTACCACCATATTCCCACTGTCGTCTCGGCAGGCTTCCGTTCTGGCCTTGTAACCCTGGGTAGTTTGCCTCACCCTTCGGTAGAACTTTCGAACATCCCCCCTGCCGCTACAGTCCTCAATAGACTCGACCGCCCGCTTCGCATGCTCTCTTTTTTTCCTCCTGAGAAGTCGGCGTTCCTCCCTTCGCTTTTGCCCGTAGAGCTCCCGGGCTGCTCTCTCAGCAGCTCTGGTTCTAGTCTGCAGCATTGCTTGGTAGGCCTCGTTCTTTGCTTCATGTGCCAGTCTGCATTCTTCATCGAACCAGGGGTTTCGTTGTGATGGCCTAGTGAAACCCAGCACATCAGTAGCGGCACTTTTGATGGCATTTTGGCAGTGTTTCCATTGGTCCTCTACAGATGATGCTTGTGGCGGGCTTGTTGAGAGTTTAAGAGAGACGTGGTCTGCAAAAGTCCTGGCTATCTCTTGCGATTTTAGCTTCGCGACGTTAAATCGTTTTACAGCATCCGCTCGTCGTTGTGGCGCCATAGATATCCGCATACGTACTTGCGCTACCACCAGGTAGTGATCCGAGTCTATGTTGGCACCTCGGAACGTTCGGACATCCAGGATACTGGAAGCATGTCTGGCGTCTATCGCAACATGATCAATCTGGTTGACGACGGTTCGTTGATCCGGAGACCGCCAGGTCCCTTTGTGTATATTGAGGTGTGGGAATAGAGTGCTTGCTATGATGACATTTCGCCCCGCCGCGAAATCGATGAGCCTGAGTCCGTTACCGGAAGTGTTGTCGTGCAGACTGTGTCCTCCGACTATCGAACCAAAGATGCCCTCCTTTCCAATCTTGGCGTTGAAGTCGCCAAGAATAATCTTGACGTCGTACTTGGGGCACCTATCATACATATCCTCGAGGAGATCGTAGAATTCTTCTTTGGTTGAGTCATCCTTTTCTTCTGTTGGGGCATGGGCACAGATCAACGTGATGTTTTTGAACTTTGCTTTGATGCGGATTGTGACCAGGCGCTCGCTTACATTTCTGAAGCCCAAGACTTCTTGCCTAAGTCTTCCCCTTACCACAAAACCACAACCAAAGAGCCGCTGACCTTGCTCCTTGCAGCACTCGCCGAAGTAGATGTCACACGTTTTCATCCTTCGGATGCCCTCTCCATCCCATCGCACTTCCTGGATGGCTGTTATATCAGCCCTTAGCCTATCCAGGTTCTCCACTAGTTGTTCGGCTGCACGTGGCCTGTTTAGGGTCCGTACATTCCACGTGCAGATCCGAAATTCATTGTCCTTGTTTCGTTTGCTGGGGTCGTCAACATTAAAATCATCCATATCCGAGGCTTGTTGTTGTTTCGGAACCGATAATTTTTTACGTGGTAGGGAAGTCACCCCGACGCACAACCCCCTAGCCTGGAGGACCAGATCCTTATTATAACTCCAAGGACGGGGAGCCGGATAAACCGCTCCTTATAGGCCTGAGCTACGAATACGTCGTAGTAGCCCATATAAGGTGTTCACTAAGTAGTTCAAACTGACTAGAACTGTAGACGCCACCGTTGATTCCATCTGGGGAATTCCTCCGCTGCCGCCTGAAAAAAGGAGAAGTGCCTTAGTGGAAACACTCCTCCCCCCCTCTCTCGTCTGCTGCCACCTTAAACCGTCCACAGGGATTGGATCCCCATCTTCAGTCAAAGGTACTAGGCACCCGATGTTCACCACGGGGAGGTGAGAGTAGGAGTTGATAGACAGAGGTTGATTGTGGACGCTTGTGTCCTCTTGAATGCACCGCGTTGTCTACCCTTTGAACATCACATTATTTATGAGCTCGACCGTATTTTCCAATGCGAAATGACCCACATCATCGTGGTGAGACTGAATGACCTTCAAACGCAATCCTTTCGGCACTACAAATTTGAGTCCTTCTTTGGTTTTCTTATACAGTCGATTACGTTTAAGTTCGTACTCTTTTTTAATGTTGTTTAAATTAGCTTTGCCATTAGATGTGTTATTAGACAAGACTTTAGCAATCTCGAAGATCTGGATCTTTCTGACATCCAATCAAGTTCCTCCATTCCTATTGCCGTTTGTTGGAATCCTAACGATTCTGTTTCGACTGCCCTCCCTACAGGACTTCGGCTCAGAGCGTCGACATGCGTCATTAACTTGGCTGGCCCGTAAATCATCTCGAAATCGTACTCTTGAGTTCTCAACCACCATCGCGCAATCCGACTATGAAGTGTTTTTTTTTTTTTGTTATTTGAGAGTTTAAGGCCCATTTGCTGATTCGGAACATTAATCCTACGCATAGCTAAGTTCCACATAAATTCTATGTGATACTTAACTTTATGTAAGTTGCACGAAAAAATGTATGTTCAACATAGTAAACGACCACTTTTGAATTGTAACTAACTTCAAGTCGGTTTGGTATAATGTCAAAATATTGTAAGTTTTGGTTTGTCTTTGTGCTCGAAAGAATTTTACGTTTTTTTTTCAAAATGTCTGAAAGTAGTAAAAAACGAAACCCAAATTTTTCCCAAAATGAAAAAAACACTACTCCTTCATTGTGCTTTCGATGAGAAGGAAGTTATCGAAAACAAAAAAACGGATGGTGCAACGTGGAAGGACAAAGAAAATGCATGGAATCGCATCGAAAAAAAATTTAACAGTCAGTCCGGATCATGCTTTAGGAATATTACACCCCTAGAACGAATTTGAGACTCATTATACAATTGTTCTGCTGAGCTACTTGGATTGAGAAGAGGTATATATCAAATATAGTTCTTGCACTTGTAAACAAATTTAAATGAAACTTACCCAAGAGAAAACATTCTGTATTTGCATTTGCCTGTCTCTCGAAAGAATTTCTTATTCTACAATTAATGAAAATTGTTGCGTCATGTGTAGACCCGGGCCATCTAGCCACCACATTACTGAATATCATTTTAGCGTTGGAAATCGCTTGAACGTTGATAGAAAAATAACTTTTCCTGTTTCGAAAAACTACTCCATCAGGTCCACCTTAATGTAACAATCCGGTAGATATTAGTTTTCGAGTCAATCTTAAATAATATCTTACCGGGGGACTGAATTTTGACGTGAATTCCGTCAATGGCTCCAATAACATTTGGAAACGACGCTATATAAAAAAATCACGTATAGTTTTTGAAATTTCAGTTGCTGTTTCAGGAAATTTTATATAATTATTTCCAAGATTAGCTATTGCCTTAGGATCTCTCAAAGCTATTCTTGAAACTGTTGAGACATGCATTCCACCAAAATCCGCTATGCTTAGGAGATGGTTACCCCTTGCATAAAAGCGTAGTGCAACCAAAAGTTTGTTCGGCAATAGAATTATTCCTAAAGGAAAGGAAATATTTTATATGTTGGTAATAACTTTAATATATGTATGTAGTTCAAACATACCTGCTAAATGGACATTCTAAAGAGCGTTCTATTTGGTTCAAAATAACTATTGTTATTTCCTTAGATAAGCGAAATCTTTTGTAAAAAGATAACTCATCAAAAGAGTAAAAATATTCATTTCTCTCGTAAATTTGACGAGGAACTCCTACTTCTAGAATTTTTAGAATTTCCACGTCATCTTCGATCAAGTTCGACATTTCAAAATCCATTTTTATTTAATTTTTTATCAATTTTGTCGAAGCGGTATCTCCACAATTCTTAGCAAACAAGTCAAAAATATCAGTAAAAGGAAATTTATGTTTAACATAAATATCTTATGCGCCACTTTTTCTTCCACTTAACTTATGTTCAACTTAAAGATGTTTATTTTTGAGTTTACGTTTGGTGCACAGCAATGAGTGTAACTTAAGGGTTTATGTGGAACATAAGTATTTATGTTCCGTATCAACAAACGGGCCTAAGAGAGTCACAATCTGTTACTACCGTGAATCGTTTGTTCCATAAATAGTACTTTAACTTTTCCAGGCTGTCAACAACTGCTAAACATTACAGCTCATAACTATAGTATTGGGACTCTGATTTGGTCGTTGATCTGCTGTAATAATCCACCAACATTATTTGACCATCTTCTTGTTCTTAAAATAGTATGCCAGCTAATCCAAGTGAACATGCATCCGTTGTAGTTCATGATTCCGAGTAGGGTCATATAGGACTAAAACTGGTTTTGCATACAATTTTGTATTAGGTTCTGGAAAGCGGTTTCTTGGCTTTCATTCCATTTAAACGATACATCTTTTTGAGGAAGATAATGAAGAGGTCTGGCAATAACAGCGTAATTCAAAATAAACTTCCGAAAATAACCAGAAAGTCCCAAAAATCGTCCGACTTCCGTAACAGAAGTTGGTTTTTCAAAGCATTTAATTATAAATAAATTAAAAATAAATTTGGTGGCACAACTGCTCATGAAGAACCAGGGCCTAGTGACTTAAAACTCTCAATCATTCTGGTGAGCGGCACTTTTCTATGACAAGAGATACTCTTGGAGGATTTGTCACTTCCTCGGAAGAGGCAGTAGCCCGAAAAAAAACTTAAGGTGGAAGCGGCTGGTATTGAACCCAGACCTCTGGCATGACAGTCCATCGTACTAACCATTACGCCACGGGCTACTACAAAGCATTTAATTGCAGATATATTTTTCTCCCCCGGCTTTACTCCGTTTTCATCGATTTGATGGCCCAGATGTGACTTAAAACTCTCAATCATTCTGGTGAGCGGCACTTTTCTATGACAAGAGATACTCTTGGAGGATTTGTCACTTCCTCGGAAGAGGCAGTAGCCCGAAAAAAAACTTAAGGTGGAAGCGGCTGGTATTGAACCCAGACCTCTGGCATGACAGTCCATCGTACTAACCATTACGCCACGGGCTACTACAAAGCATTTAATTGCAGATATATTTTTCTCCCCCGGCTTTACTCCGTTTTCATCGATTTGATGGCCCAGATGTTATTTTATCGGATAAAAAGAAACATTTATTAATATTTATTGTAAGTCCTTCTTCTTCTAACAGTGTTAGGAATTCTTCGATATTTGTTATCATTTCTTCTATATCAGCAGCAGCAAACATAGTGACATCAATATAAATAGAATATTTAGTCGCGTTCATTTCCTTGGCTATCGTAGACATCATTTTCATAAACGTGGCGGGTCCACTGTCAATTCCAAATGGCATTCTTTTTAACTAATAGAGACCTTCAGTTGTTATAAAAGCCGTGTAATGACGTCATTTTTCTGCGATCGGTTATTGATAATAACCGCCCAATAAATCAATTATTGATAATATTCGACAGCCTACGAATGAAGTTATTTCTTCGTCTACGTTTGGTGTTGGGAAATAAGCTCGTTCCATATTCCTATTTAAAGCCCTGTAATCAACACACATTCTAAAATCTCCATTTGGTTTTGGAATATGAATAATATGACTAGCGAATTCTGATGACGATTCTTCTATAATATCATTTTCGAGAAGGTCCTTTAAAATTTGTTTAATAATATCAATTTGACAGTATGGTAGACGGTACGGCTTATAACGGAGCACTTCATTTGTTTTTAGTATTATATTCAGCTCAAAATTTTTTTAAGTACCAGGTTCTTTGAGGTTAAGTGCAACAGCATTTCTATGATTATTAACAATAGCTAAAGGACTGGTTTTATGATGATTTGTTACATTGTCTCCAAATTTAAGGTCCTCAAGTGTAATGTCACGCTTTTTAATTATCATTTGCCGAGCAACTGTTGTACACGATTTTTCACTCTGTTCCATAGTTTCTGTCTGTCGGTAGTTTTCATCGCGAACAATTTTAAGAGAATCACAATGCTTGATAACCATTACTTCTGGATGATTAAGAAAATTTCTACCAACCAGCACCGGTACCTCCTGGAATGCGTCCTCCAACACCTCTACTGACAACGAAATGTTATTTATAGTTAAAACTTTCTTCATGCAACCCATCGACTTATATGATAACCCACCAAACCCCTTCAATACAACCTCACTCTTCTCAAGAGGACATTTATAAAATTTAACGGTAGATAATTTGATCGTAGTACAATCACTGTCTAAATCTATAAATGCCTCGATTTGTTTGTCATCAGATTTTTTTGGTAACATTCGTTTTCTTTTTCTTTGTTTTTCTTTATTACTCGTGTGTTTTTCTTCGTATTAGCATTACTAAACCCTCTGCCGTTTTGAACACTCATATGCAAAATGTTCAATTTCATTACACCTATATCATTTTTATGTATTCGGCTCTCGTCGACGTTTCGAACATTCATATGCACAATGGCCTTGTTTTCCACACTTCTAACAAGTTTTTTCACTTGACGTAGGGCTTCGTTGATTGCTTTCTAATGAAGAATGCGGTTCTGGCCGCTTGAAAGTGGTAACGTTTGCTTCTTTGTTTATTGGCTTACGCCCATGCGATGGCACTAAATATTTAGTTTTATTTCCCCCCTGTCTAAATAAAAAATAAATAAATTTGATGGCACAACAGCTCATGAAGAACTAGGGCCTAGTGACTTACAACTCTCAACCATTCCTGTGTGCGTGTCTGCAGGAATGGAGGGGACCTACAGTTTATTGCCGAATCCGAACGGCTAACGAGCGGCACTTTTCTGTGACAGGAGATACTCTTGGAGGATTTGTCAATTCCTCGCAAGAGGCAGTAGCCGTTTTTTCTTTTTTAAATAAATAGGTGGCGAGGCTGGGGATCGAACCTTAGACCTCCGGCATGACAGTCCATCGCACTAACCATCACGCCACGGCTACTACCCCCTGTCTAAATGCCCGCTATTAAATTGTTTGCGAAGTTGACAATGACGATTTATCGACTCAACTATCTTTATCTCTTTTAATGTCTCATTCAATATCTTCGGCTTAACGGCTTCAAGTCGTAGAATCGAGGGGATGATTCCTAATAATAAACGCCTAAACCAGAAATAATAAAAAGTATGATATCTTCATCGGGATACTGGAGCTTAGGTAGACAGGTCCTACATTATAAAAATATGTTTCAACTTCTTCATCAGGCTGTCGCCGACGCCTCATTATTTTGATTAATGATTCCGATTCATTGTCTACGGTCGGGAGACCCATAACGAACCCCGCCTTGAATTGTTGCCATGTTGTAATTGTCCTTCTGTTCGTTTCATACCATTCCGAAACAGCACTTCGCAGTTTACTTCCAGCAAAAAACATGGTTGTTAGGTTGTCCCAACAATAAATCCTTTTTAAATTTTCAACGGTCGCTGCCCACTTTTCTGCATTTAATATACATTTCCCTAGCTCATATATCGGAATGAGTGTTTTCGCCTAACTCAATGACATTTGGAGTCACCAGTTGTTAAAACAGAAGTTATATCGTAATTCTCTTGAGTGCGCTCCATTGACGTCATTTGCCCACGGAGTAAAGCCGAAAACAGATGTGCAGCTTTTTTCCCATGCAGCGAATTTAGAAATAGAGATATCATGCAGCAAAGGCTGCATGCAGAGCCTGGAATATGTCAGCCTTCATAAGAACCTGTGTAAATTTATTTTCGCTGCATTGGAAAAAGCTGCACATCTGTTTTGGGCATAAATCAATTTTTTTTGCAATATAACTACTGCTGCTTCCTATAGATGGAGATGGCTGCACCGGTCTTGCCGTCTCCGACATTATATCGTGCAGAGAAGGCTGCATGCAGAGCCTGGAATATGTCAGCTCTCATAAGAACCTGTGTAAATTTATTTCCGCTGCATTGGAAAAAGCTGCACATCTGTTTTCGGCATAAAACTACATTTGCAGATGCTCTCTGCATATCTTTTCTTCGCCTACCCCGCCTTTCCATTTTAATTTTTCCCCTTCCAGACAAATAAAATAAAACTGGTATTCAAAGAACTTACTAGAAAACAGCAATTTTTCTCTGAGAGTTTTGTTCGTGATGTATCTGTTTACTCACACACAATAACAATTTTCTCACTGACCGGATTCAACTCTGCGAGTTTAACCAGTAGATGACAGTAGCTGGCCTTACCCCTTTCTCTTGCATTCAAAAAGGAGGAAAGGAAGAAATATGATGATCGGCAACTAAGAGATGAGGATTATTTTCTCTTGTTCAATGTTGCGTTACAATACAAATATCCCCAGAGTTGATTTTTTTGGTTTCTCACCGTACTCACCGTACACTGAAAGACTTTCATTTCTGTCATCAGCTTGAGCTGCTTTCAACTTATATACTTTTATTTGGTTAACTTTCACACTCCAAAATTTGCTGTGGGCTATGCTAGATACAAAATTTTACTTTGCATGAGTTTGACGTTTCGGAATTTTAGAAATCAATAAATAAATGCTTTTCACGTGTCATGGGCGGACTATTATCTTAAATTGTCGATGAAATTACATTTTCAAAGAATCAATAATCTGCCATATAGTAGTTTGCAGCATTATCCTTATCCATATACTGAGCAATTTTACACTTATTCTCTAAAAGTATCCCAATAACACCAAAAATCAACAATAAAAATGTTTTGATTCCTTTTCAAGCGATATTTTTTTTTTTTTTTTTCAAAACAATATTTTAAGCCAAACCAGACAAAAAAAGTTTGATGCGCAGTTATTGCTCATCATAGACTTTTCGGGTGCATTTTGGAAATTGTTTCTCTGTCATATTTTTATGGTGTACGGTATAGTATTTTTCGTTTGAGTTTTGGAACTTATAACTTTGTAGCAATGGTACATCTGATGTAATTTAAAACTCAGCCCATTACCTATATATTAAAATAAATTCGAGTAGTGCAAACTTTTTCTAATTTATATTTTGAACTCTTTCTCATTTCAGAATCTCATTTGCTGTGCTGCAGATATTCTCGAAGGAAAAGGAGTAGTACAAGTTGCTATAACAGTTTGTGAGCTTTTCCGATTGCACCGAGGAAGCAATGATAGTAACATTGGATCACCAACCAGGTTAATAAGAACATCCTTATCTCCTTCACCGGTGGTATGAAAAACAGTAGGAAAACTGTAAATTGTTTTTAATTGATATTGTGTTAGACGTACATTATGTAACCAAAAACTGTTTTTTAATTTTTTTTTTTAATTTTATAGTTTGTCTTGTATATATCTATGTATTCAAGTTAGAAAAGTGCAATGTTCGCACTTCCATTTATATGTATGAAAAAGTAAGATTTTAACAAATAGGTTTTTTATGTACTTGTAGCCATTTTCGATTTCGAGAACATCACTCGTTTTGTTTTAAGCACTTAAATCATATCATGTTTCCCTTATAAGAATTATATTTCTTAAATATTTATTTTAATTATGGTCAAATTGACGTTTAGTCAAGGCCTTGTTTGACGAAAAACAGTTGGAAGTATATTAACGTTTTTGTTTTTGTTGTACAAAAACTTTGTTTAATAATTTACTTTGCTTTCAGAGTACCACTCACTCTTTGCTAATATAAGTATTTATTACCGTTTAAAATACAGCAATTGAAAAACAAAACTTTATTGCTGAAAGGTCAATACTGCAAACCTTGTAAGTAGAGATCGAAAGTAAAAGTCAACCTCTTCAAAGGTCTTCAAATAACGCTTATCTGCTCAAATATTTAAAAATGGTCAGTTAAAAACCATTTCATTTAAAAAAAATGTATAGTTTAACTCAGTGAGAAACTTATTTTGAATTTTGTTTAGGTTTTGGTCAACGCCATTGGAATTTCAGATAACTTTTCAGTTAGTCATTGCTTAGCACTCTCTAAGCAAAGTTCGGTAAAAGTGAATAGTGATAGTGCGTGGCATTAGTGAAAGTGACGGTGGGGCGAAGACCAAGCTGTAATGTAAGGAATTGGTTTGAATATAGGGTGATTCACCTAAGGTGTGACAAAAAGCTAGAGCCTGTAGGTTTAGTTAAGACAAAAAAAAATCGTATGAGAGGGTGGGGGGGGGGGGGGGTCTGTTTAAAAAAAAAAAATTCGCTGTCCGCCAATAGACCTATATATATCACTTATTTCACTTTTTTTTTTGTGAATTTAATACATTTATTCTGTTTTTTTATTTGAAAAATAAAGAAAATAATATAATGTACCATAGTAACCATTTTAAATTTATTTTAATGCAAATGGTTAAAAAGTCATCGTTTCCCTTTATTTTTTATAAAAAAAAGTCAACAGATAAGAGTTATTTTTCAAATTAAATGATAAATCTCATTCAAAGACCTACATTTTTTTTTTTTTTTAAATAAATCTCAGACCAAAACCAAAAAAAATTGGCGAATTAAATATCTCTAAGACAGAAACCTATTGAAAATAGATGGCTGACGGTTATTTTCGATCTTTGCTTGTAAAGCTACGAGCAGACGATTTGCGAAAGTCGAAAGTATTTGCGAGCCTGACGTCATTTTTACGTCACAATTTGGGATCCTTGCTCGCAAATCGTGTGAACACCTCTTTGGGACAGTCCGCAAATCATTTGCGGGTGATTTGCAAGACCCATATCACAAATAAATTTGCGACTTTTCCGCAAATCGTCTGAGCACTTACGCGAACCATTTGTGACAATTTGCGAGCATTTGCGATCGTCCTACCCATTTGCGACTACACAAAAATGTAACACTGCAAATGTGTAGATTTGCGAGCAAATCTCTTCAATAAATTGACTCTGAGCTCAGATTGTTGTGTATTTTTTTTTTATTACAGGTATTATTTTCATGTACAAAAAATTTAAATGGCGAAGGATAAAGAGGTGTTTTTTGTGCATCTATTCATCAGTTTGCCTCCAACTAGAGAATCGTCTAATCATTATCTTTTGTAATTTGTTTTTATTAAATTTTTATAATAATAAACAATTTCTATTTATATTTAGCCATTCTTCCACTATTTATGATTTATATAACAGAAGTTCAAGATGAGATGCAACAAAAAGCAAAAGTATGTACACAAATTATTAAAAAGATAAATGTCATGCTCGCAAACGTGCAAATGATTAAAAATGCATTTTGTACAAATGCTGTCGCAAACCGTGTGAACAACTCGCAAATTAGCCACACTATTTGCGATACCATTTGCGACCACGTCATTTGCGAGCCCCTTGATCGCAAATGTATTTGCAAGTTTTGGGACAAAGGCGCAAATCGTATGAACACGTTTATTTGCAAGTAAACATTTTAGGGAATATTTGCGACTTTTTTCGTGACGCCAGTACTCGCAAATATTTGCGACTTTCGCAAATCGTCTGCTCGTAGCTTAAAGTATGTATCAGATTTGTCTTTTTTTCGAAAATTAAATTTTAATACCCCGGTGTTGCTTATTTTTAATCTTCGAGCTCCTCAATATAGGGATTTTTGTCTGAACTCAAATTTTCACTATATACAACACATTTTGATGGTTTCTGTATGAAAAAGGGTGCTGAATCTGTTTTCTGATATCACGTCATCAATAAAGGGCCTCTGATAAAAAGGCCGCAATTGGTTAGTATTAATGTGAAATCGGATAAACAATAATTTGATACTAAGAAATGCAAATCTTATGAGTTCCAACAAAAAAAAAAAACTATTACGATTTTTTGGGGGACAGGGATAATGCGTGGGGAAATGGGGTTGGGGGCAATGAGTGAAACACACAACTTCAAGGAACTAAGTCGAGTAGGGTATAGTTTTCATGTACTTTTTAATTCTGATTCCAATGAAATCATTTTATTTACAACTAGATCACTTTTACATGAATGCACACACTCTTCACTTTTGGAACACTTGAAAAAAGCTCATTTACATGTCTTAATGTATGTATATTGCGTCTGCAGAAAATTTTTAATTCATCATTATTTATAAAAACACTTTTAGAGCGGTGCCGTGACAAAAGGCCATGTGACATAATGTCATATTTTAAAATATGGCCATATGACGCTTTTACAAAGTGACATAAGGGCATATTCGAACATATGGCCTTCTAGCGCTTTCCTAAAGTGACGTAAGGCCATTAAGGCATTGTGTCACTTCCAGATGTCCATATTTTTTATTTACCTTATAGTAAAATCAAAGACAACAGAGGGTTCATTAAAATTTAAGAACTTTAAATCCTTCATTTTATGCTATTAATTGATTTAAAATGAATGGAAATTCTTGTGGGTACTTCATTGAAAAATCAGTGTAAACAGCATTTGTCCTCGAAAAATGAATGATGAATTTGGGGGGTAAAAATTAAAACCGTGCAAATTTTTATTTTTCACATCCCTAGTTGATCTTCTCTTTGTCAAAATTTTTTCGGCTACGTTTTGAGAGAAAAAAGTTCGAATGCAATATGCATAACGCAAAACAAATTTTGCCGAAGAGACGATCAATTTGCGGTGTGAAAATTAAAAATTCGAGATAAAAAATGATATTTCTAGACAAAAAGCAAAAAAAAAAATACATCTTTCAAATTCCATGTCAGAGATCCATTTCAAGATAAAATATCAGAGATAAATCGCTGACAGAATATCATAAGATTATATAACGCGACTCAACTAGATATTTCATGACAAGATGAACATTATAATGTTGTTTTTCATCGTGAAAAAGTTTTGATTTTGCGAAAAGATTCGCCCTCTTTCCACTTTTATGTTTTATTCATAAAAAGATGCGTTCTGGATGGGTTCTGAAGACGACAGATGCGATCCTTTTATTTTGGGAAATTTGATTTGTGTTCACCAATACATATAAATAAGCTGTCAAATCAAATTGAAAATATCTTTGTTCAGTGAAATGAAAGTCTATATGGTGAAATTTATCATCACCAATACTACTGAAATAAAGGCCGACATGCTTCAAAGATACAATTTTCTATTTCAGAAGAGAAATTCTGGAGTTTGAGAAGAGATTTTTCAGCTTGCAATGAAAAACGATATTATATGAATTATATCTTGTGGAGTCGGGGTGTAATAGTTAAGAAAGTTACTCTGGGTAACTTTTAATTTAGGAACGACTATAGTTAAAAATTATGGTTAATCTGTCAAACAAAAGGGGTAAAAAATCAAATTGTATTTGGAATGAATTACCAAGAAGAAATGTGATTGCATTAAATTTATTGCAAAAATAATTATAAGGAATTCAAAATAACATGTGTACAATTTCCAAATTAAATTTCTTTTCACTTACAATGATTATATAAAAATATGAATGAGTTAGTCAGTGAATCAGTAACACTTCCATTTATAATATTTAAAAAAAAAATAAAAAACTATTCCGATAGTATTTTTGGGTGTATCTAAGAAAAACTTTATTTTTTTATATAAGTAAAAGTTGGTTACTGATCTTTTTCTTTTGCAACAAAACTAAAATCTACATACGTAATTACGTGTAAAACTCATAGAACACAAACGAAATGTCGTAATGTAGGTACTATAAGAAACGAATACATCTGCTTATACAAAAAAGAGGGCGGGTTCGTTTAATAATAGGGGAAATTTTTAGAGAAACAGTATAGAGACCTTAGCCGATCATAGTGGCCATTTATCTGAGTGTATACTTCTACTTGTATTTATTCAAAGCTTTTAATCATGCAATCTCTAGGAATGTCAATGAGGCTTGTTACTGTGGAACTGCTGATCGAATTTCTTTCCCTATGACCTATGCATTTTCCCGCCCCAGTCCCCTTCTTTGCAAATCTCATGATGGCTCCCATAGCAGCACTGTCTATGGCCACATGTAGTGGGCTTAAGTGAAAGATTATCTTCATTGCTGCTGTAGGGCATGTTCTCATTGCTCCAGTAATGCATAAGCATGCGAGCCTTTGTACCTTTTCCAGAGACTTCCTGGTTGTAATTAGTTCGGTTCTTTTGTACCATGCAACTGCACCATAGGTAGGTAATGATGGGTCTTACCCACGATATACAGATACAAGGTTTGCTCATTGAATACACCCAAATCGCCATCTTGGCATTTTTATGACGTCACAATCAACTTTGAGTATTATTTTCTTTTTTAAATGAAGGCTATAATTTAGAATTTAGCATTCAAACAAATTCTTTTTAAGTGATAGGAATTGTGAAAAAGACGAATAAAAACAATCCAATGAAATGGAATTTTGTTTGCTCTCTGAAGAAAACCAGATGATTGTGACGTCATACAGCTAATGAGCATACCTTGTTTCTGTTTATCGTGGCCTTACCATCATGATGTACATCCATCGCAGGATGTTTGGCTTACAGCTGTAAGCTGTCGATGCCATTACATTCTGCTGAAATTAATGTCCGCAATAAGGAAATTTTCGGTTCAAAGGCTAATAAAGTTATTAATTACCTTTTCCAAAGTCTTCAGTAGAAAGGATTTTAAACTTATTGTCCTGAATGACTTTGGGTGTTTTGGATCTTTTTTACCAATTTTGGGAATAAAAATAACCTTAGCCCTTCTCCATAGATTTGGTACGTGTCCAAGTGTAATACTACTTCAAAGTACGCTAATGAGATAGAGGAACTTTCTCTCTTTGCAAGAGGGCTGGAAAAATGCCATCTACTCCAGGGGCCTTAAAAGGCTGGAAGGGGTTCATTTCCAAGTCGATCCTATTAGCTGAACAGATAGTTGGGGCTATCTTCCAGCTCTCCCGGTTTGGTTTGAGAGGCATTCTCTCATTTGTATTTCCTATAATAGGTAAAATGCCCGGAAAATGAATGTTTAACAATAAAGTAATCCTTTGTTTCTCATTTTCTGTAAAGCAACCATCAGGATAACGAAGTGCTAATGATGTTAAAGCCTTCTCTTTTGCTAGAGCCTTGTGTAGTCTTGCAGCTGCAGGGGTAGAAGAAATAGCCTCGCAGAACGTTGCAAAACTTTTCGTCTTTGCTCTTCTTATTTCCCCGTTATATTTGGTCATCTCTGCAGAGTAGTTATGCCACTCTCCAGTTCTCTTAGCCTCGTCAAAGAGTTTTCTTACCTTGAATCTTAGCTTTGACAAACTATTGTTCCACCAAGGAGCATCATTTATCGCCCCGGTAAACTCATTCACTATGTGCTCTAATTCAAAGTCACTGTTTGTTGTTTCAACTGGACTTACTTGCTCAAGGTTTATCTTGAGGGCCTCTTTGTATAGATTCCAGTTTGTTTTCTTACGGTTCCTTTCAGAGGTGATCTCTGTGAGAAGGTTTTCTAAGGTAAACACTATTATTCTGTGATCAGACATTGAGGGTTCGTTGGAGACTCTCTAATCCCTGATTAAATTACTTACAATCGGAGATCTGAAAGTTAAGTCTAAAACTTCTTTTCTATTTCTAGTAACAAAAGTAGGTGTGTTCCTCACATTAAATATATCTAGATTTGTTTTCGATAACAAAGTCTAAAAGGTACTCACCCCACGTTGTATGGTGGGCGTTTGCATCACGCCCAACCATAACCGGTAGTCTCTTGTTGTAGCAGTAGTTTACTAGCCTCTCTACTTCCGTTGGTTGTATGTTGGCTTCCTCACCAGCGAAGTATTCTGCCGCAATTACCCTCGTTTGTGGGTTGTCGTCAATGTAGATTTGAGCCTGTATTGGCACCGGGTCTCGTGTCATAAGTTCTGAAAGACATATGAAATTAATGTTATTTCTTATTTGTATGCATGCTCTGGGCGAGGCTTGTCTCGTTTCCCATATTAACTGAGAGTCCTTACTTGTTAGGCCTCTTACTTGGGCCCCGTTTATCCAGGGTTCTTGGATCAGTATTCGACCCAGGTTATCCTTAATTAATTTTTGTGCTATGACGGCTGATGCCCCCTTAGCATGGGGATATTCACCTGGGCCACCCTCGTCTGCGAGCAGACTTTCTTCCTCTTCTGTGGGAAGCAGCTCGTCCTCGTCGAGTCGGTTAAGAGATAGGTCAATGCCCTCCATTTCTACACTTAATCGACTTTCGACTGCGGCTGCCAGTTCCATTGCCTGGCTTTCATCCTGTTGCAATGCGGAAGAGGGGGGAGCTGGAGAGGGAATTACTTGAGATGTGGTGATAGGTGTTGGAAGGATGATAAAGGAGGCAATGTTAGTTGGGGGAAGTGTGGCGGTAGTTTGTGGAAGGGTGGGTTGGGTGGCTGTAGTTGGTGGAGCAAGGGTGGGTAGGGTTGATGTGGAAGGTTTCGGTGGCAGCTTCTAGGGTAGAGTCGATAGGGGTTCTCTCTTATGTTTTCTGAGGCCTGAGACTTGCACGGTGCTGAATTTATAATGCAGTTCATGGCCTGCCTTCATAATAGATTCTGCTGACTGGGCGTCAATGTTTAATACCAACAATTGACCTCTGCCCTCGGCCTTGCTTTTCAGGACCTTCCACGCCTGGACATTCAGTCCTTCATTTTGCGCCTAGATCAGTGCTAAGGATTTTTTGTCCCCTGACCAGTACTTCTTGGAAGAATATTGTAATAGTATGCAGCTTGGGAATGTCATCTCCCAAGCATGCAACTAGTGCAACGCCTCCTTCCTTCTATCCTTCAGCCAATCCGCTGTTTTTTGACTAGGACAGTCAGCCAACAGCAGACCGGTTCTGAAGTGAAGACCATTAAACTTCAGCTTCGTTTCCCATCCTTTAGAGACTTCCTCTATAATGGTCTCGTTTAGCACTGACATCTCCTCAGTAATCAGAGTGAGCTGAGGGTAATCCTTAGGTAGGACCGCAATGCGAAAGCTTTTTGCTGCGTTCGCATAGGATATTGGTCTATCAACACCCGATTTTACATTTGCGGTGCTTGGTCCCGCTGCTGTTGAAGCCGCTACTTTCGGTTTTTTTTACCACTTGCCTACGGGGAGGAGTAATATAGTGGCTTTTCCTCTTACCATGTTCTTGGCTTTGGGACTGACCGTTTTCTGGTAGCGCTTTACGTTCATCCTAGCTTCTTGTGGGGTAATTCCTCTATCAAGAAACTGGAGGCACCACTTTCCGCTCGCTCTCGCCCGGTCTCGGATCTTCTCCATGGAGTTTCTTCTCCATGTGATCCGAACATTATTTTTTCTGTCTATTATGGCTTCTAATTTTTTAAGGGTATCATCAACTATGATACCGTCAAATGATGTTAATCCGGGAAAGACAAACAAATCAAGAAATGTGTTGTTAGCCCAGGAAAATTAGACTTTCACTTCGAAAAAATTTCGACATATCTGAATTTTGGTGGAGAGCTTTATTATTGTGTCTTAAGCATTTTCCAAAAAGTAAACTTAATTTGGACCGGGGCTAAAATTTTACGGGAGGTGAAAGGGGTTGAATTTCAGTTTTTTGCAAATATCACAAAAACTATCAGTGTTTTTTAAAAAAAAATGTGAACATGTAATTTTATTTTAAAAATGTTATAACACTCTTTTTGGTACAATCTATAGCTTTTGAGAAAAATGTGCACAAACTTTATAGTTACTGGATTTAGTCAAAAAAATTTATTGAAGTTGCATGTTTCGACGGTCAAATATTTTTTTATTATATATGATTGGGCACATCTCCACATTACAAACAAAAATCGGGGTGGTAGCGGTAGGTAGGGTTCCCAACTGTCCTCCATTTGGGAGGACAGTCCTCCTTTTCAACTATTTGTCCTACCGTCCTTCATAAAATGGTAAATGTAGTTTTGATTAATTACTGCTACTACATATCTCGCAAGATCAATTGGAATTTACATTTTTTTTACTGCACGCATTTCCTCTATGTGTGTGAAAAAATTTCATAATTTTTGCCAAAAAATCTAGGCTTCGAAATACAGTTTAAATTCTTATGAATAAGAAAAGTTTATAAAAAACTTATAATTTTCCTTAAGATCTTTCGAACTTTGCAAATTTTTTATGATTTTATTTATAATTTTTTTGTATCAGCATAAAGGTGATATTACATTGTCATATATATATGACCAATGCATATAAAATATGGCACAATATTTGTATATATGGCAAGTAGTATTAGACTATGCCATATAAGTATGCCATATACATGATCACAAACTTTTTATGTCAATTTTTGTTTACAAATATTACACACTAGCTACGAAAAATGAAATATTTAAAAAAATATGATCTATTTGACCAATCACGTTTCATTAAATCAAATATTTTTTTTTAAATTAAAAATAATTCATGAGTGTCATGGAGTCATATATATTTTGTCATATAAATATGACTATCACACTCATATGACATTTTTGAGCCATATTTATTTGGCAAACTTGGCATATATATATGACAATGTAATACTGCCTTAACCCTTGCTAGTCCCCTTTAATAAGCTATGTAAGACTTTCTAGGGCCTCATCTAAAACTAAATTGTTTTTTAGGCGGGGAGGTTTTCATTTATACTGAGGTTGCAATTTATTTGTTTTATTTTTATGTAGAAAAAAATGTGTCCTCCTTTGATTTCGAAGAAACTTGGGAACCCTTGTGGTAGGGGCTAGGAAAAAGCCGCCATATTGAAACAGCTGGTACACAGGGTACTTTGTGGAAAATGCTTAAGACACAATAATAAAGCTCTCCACCAAAATTCAGCTTTATCGGAATTTTTTTGTAGTTTTGTCATTTTTTTATATAATTTTCCTGAGCTATGTTGTTGACAGGTGTAAAGAATTGGGCACAGGTTTACTATTAAAAGCAATTTTTTCAGATATGAAGTTTTTATTAGCTCCAGTATCTATCAAGAATTTTAATACTTCACTATCTCTAATCACGTTCTCTAGGTATGGTACGCTAGAGAGGCTTCCGTCGTAAAATTTAGCTTGGGACAATCCTCCTCACTGCTATCTTCTTATTTTTCTTCTTCGTAGACATGAAAATAGTCCTGGTTAAATTGCTCGTCTGGATCTGCTACAACGTCTGTAGCAAAGAGACTGCTGTTTTATGGGTAGATTGTCTGATCCGTTGGGTCTTTTGGTATTATCTTCGTTATTCGCTGGTCGATTCATGTAATTAATTTCTCGGTTTTGAACCGACTGATCGATTTCCATGGGCTGCGGAGGCGTTGTGTTAGATGGCCTAAGAGGTGGTGGTTTGGATATCGTTGGTTTTTGTACAATTGAAATTTCTCCATGGGTGATAGTTGAGGAGATGTAGCTTTTGTTTGGTATTTTACGAGAAACATCTGTTTAATCGGAACAGTGATTGCATTATTGGAATCTATCTGGTTTATTTGGAAATTTCTAAAATTAAGGTTTTGAAACTTTAAACAAGAGGTAAGTCCCTGGTAATGTTTGGGGTTTCTGAATAATTTGCATCTTAGAGACGTCTCCGTTGAAACCTATGATGAAGATGTCCAATGCCCTTCCCCAGTTTTAATTTTATTGTTTAGTGGAGATAAATGATGGTTTTATATATGGGTCTTGCTTTAACGATTTCGTAATCTATATATGGGTCTTGCTTTAACGATTTCGTAATAAGAATGGACTCACTCCACATTGTGGACCCATGAATTATACTGGACGGCAGCGTTTCCGTCAAAGACTTGGAGGCCTCTTACACAGTCGGGAAGTTTTCTTATTTCAGAAAGATCTTGCTTAGTTTTTGGAGCAGGTAGGGTAGTTGTTATATTTTGGGGCGGTGTTATTCTGCTTTCCACTTGACTTAAATGATTATTATTAATGAGCTTTTTTTGCTCGTAAAGTGAAAAATTTGACAGTGGAAAAAGTCAATGTTTGATATTTATCGCTGGTACAGACTTCTGAAATCGTTGTTGACGTTTAAAACCAAATCGAAGCGTTCCCGTACATTTTGCATGTGAATTGGTTCGCCGCTCGTGAACGAAAACTCCACTTTTTTTCTCCACACGAGCAAGAGCAGGTTCATGAGGTATACAAAAATGCAAATTTGTATGGTTCACAAGTATGTACTAGGATTTAAATAATTCAGACCATTTCAGTTTGTGATAGCGAAATTTGTTCTCTTTTTGTATTATTTTAGTAAAGGTTTTTTTGAATATTTAGAGGTTTTATTTTAAAGAAGGAGATAGAAAATTAAAATTTTCAAGTTTGTAGATAAATTTCGTGCTAAAATTTTTTTATGTTTTTTATATTTTTCAATTGCGTAAGTATTTTTTAGTTTTACTATACTCATAAAGGTATAATTTTAAGTATAATTTCGTTTACCGAAGAGTTATATACATAATTTGTTATTAAATGTTGTATTTTTTTCGGTATAAAATTAAATAATATTTGTTTAAAACAGAAGAGAAAAAAAAATTTAAGATATTTTTTATATGATTCTTCAGTGTAATATTTTTTATTTTTTTTTAATAATTTTTCTATTATATTTGTCTGCATTTTAAATATAATCTGCCTTATTCATAAACAAAAAATGGTTATTTCAGCTCTCGTGTTCAGGGAAATTACACCATGGAATAACAATTTTCCGGACTCAAATGGAGCAGTAAGCAATTGCCTTTATTTTGAGTCCGGAAAATTCTTATTCCATGGTGTAGTTTCCCTGAACACGAGAGCTGAAATAACAAATTTTTGTTTATGAATAAGGCAGAATATGTTTATTTCTAACGCTTACAGTATAAATTTCTACATCTTCGGGCGTCCGTTGGGTCTCTTTTGCCGCGCACTTTCTGGTTCAATGTACTGATGGTATCTTTCCTCTCTTCCTTCCTCTTCCAGCAAAGTTTTTTTTTCCACATGCGGTTCATATGTTTCACCTTTTTTCGTTTAAAGTCTTTCGCAAATCACTTAATTTTTTTTGCAGAGTGATTCTTACTTGTCTTTTTGTTGCGTTTAGGCTTTAAATACTTTTCGCGAATTACTTAACTTTCCCGCAGTGGTTTTTATGTTTCACTTTGTTGAGTTTTCGTTTTTGATATTTTTCGAGAATAACTTAATTTTTCGGCATTCAGTTTGTTGCGTTTAATTTTTAACATTTTTCGCGAATTACTTAATTTTTCCACGAATCAATTAACTTTCCGCAGTGGTTTTTATGTTTCACTTTGTTAAGTTTTCATTTTAAATATTTTTCGAGAATAACTTAATTTTTCGAAAGGTGGTTCTTAAGTGTCACTTTATTGGGTTTTACGTTTGAAATATATATCGCGAAGCCCTTTAGGGTTTTTAATGCTCGGGCGACAGTTATCGAAGCGACTTGCGTCTCGATTCAAAAAAAAAAAAAACAACTAGTTTGATTTGCTGTAGAAGCGGAAAGAACCACAATTTTTACAATACAATCATTTTGTTTTTACTTATTTAACAATTCTTTTTAATTTGTGTCTTAGTCAATCTATTATTAGTTTATTATTTTGCAATTCTTCACAATTTGCTTATTAATCAATTTACTTTCTGATAGTTCAAATGAGTTTCTTTATTACAACAATAATTCTGAGAACTGAATTGAAGAATTTTAAATGTGTGATGGGATTCTTGGAAAAGGTTGGAGCTTGAGAAAGAATGGTTTATAAGAAATAATTAACATTGGAAACAAAAGGTGAAATTAAGCTTACCTGTGCAACTAAGGCTACAGGTAAAGAATGACATTAAGTAAGGAGCGAAAGGTGTCGTGGGAACAGAGTTGCAAAAGCTTAAGTCATTTCCTAGCTTAAGCTTGGGTTTAATTCACAAGCTAGTCGGTGACTTATCAATTAAAAAAAAATTAATTCATAAGCTAGTTGGTGACTTATGAATTAAAACAGATTTAATTCATAAGCTAGTCTATGACTTATTAATTAAAGCCGATTTAAGTCATAAGCTAGTTAGTGACTTGTGAATTAAAAAAATTAAATTCATAAGCCAGTAAGTGACTTATGAATTTAAAAAATTTAATTCCTAAGTCATGTAAAGGACTTATGAATTAAAACAGATGTAATTCATAAGTCAGCTAGTGACTTATGAATTTAAAAAATTTAATTCATAAGCCATCTAAAGGACTTACGAATTAAAAAAAATTAATTCATAAGTCATCTACGGGACTTATGGAATTAAAAAGATTTAAGTCTGAATGAATTAAATTTTGTTTTAATTCATAAGTCACTATACCTAGCTTATGAATTAATTTTTTTTAAATTCATAAGTCACTAACTAGCTTATGATTTAAATCTCTTTTAATTCATAAGTCACTAGCTGGCTTATGATTTAATTTTGTTTTAATTCATAAGTCACCTACTGACTTATGACTTAAAGATTTTTTAATTCAAAAACTCGCAACCCTGCGTGGGAAACAAAAGGTGAAATTAAGCTAACCTGTGCAATTAAGGCTACAATGACATTAAGTAAGGAGCAAAAGGTGTCGTTTTAACTTCAATGCACACTTACAGAACGTAATACAATACCTGAAATGCTTCACTTCCCCCTACCGACCGCATCTAAAGCTGATTTTTGGTGGTTGGTTGAGATACAGTATCTTGGCATTATAATGGTCTTTGGTGGAACAACATCATCACTTAATTGGTGAAAAACAAAACTAGCCAACGATATCTTTGATTTA
Organism: Epistrophella euchroma; assembly: GCA_947049315.1. Lineage (NCBI taxonomy): Eukaryota > Metazoa > Arthropoda > Insecta > Diptera > Syrphidae > Epistrophella > Epistrophella euchroma. Next base: position 64,745,990 of record OX346245.1, read on the forward strand.
GATTGCATATTACCTCCATAATAGTTGTCATAACAGTACGAATTGGCTTTTATACAACTGGTTTTTGCAGAAGCTGTATAAACAAAACGCCTTCTTGTCCTTGTACCTGTCGCGCACTTTCCGCCAAATTATCGTAAGCGAAAGTTTCATAATGTCACAAAGTTAATTATTTCATTTTTGTCTGTGCATCTAAAGCAATCGGACCTTTTGTCATCTGTCAGTAACAGTATTGTTAATAGTGTTCAATGCTTAAATTTGGCCTAATTGGTTCCGTTTCTAAGCAAACAAAAAGCAAAATGTCGCTTACGATACTTTTATTTTTTGTCGCTTACGATTATTTGGCGGAAAGGGCTCGATGTGTTCTCCTCCATCTCTATTAACCATACAAATACAAAAGTGTTGCATACAAATACATATAGGTATAATTTCGTAATGACCCTAACTACAAAATTTCCGATTTTGAGTTAATTGCATATTTGGAGTTGGGGAATTGGCCTAAGTCCAAAAATGCCATAAACTCAAAATCGAAAATTTTGTAGTTAGGGCCATTACAAAATTATGGGCAGTATAGGTATACCGAAAATTTGGGTTCACGTCACTTTTCCTTAGACTAAAATTGATTTTATAATAACATATACTACATACACTAAGTGGGGTGGATAGACTTCTATACTACTGTGGTAACAAAGAAACCGAAAAAGACATGTTACATTTTCCTGCCGCTAGAGCTGGCCTCGGATTCATTAGACTTTTGTACACTTTATCACTAGGCCTCTCTTAATAAATGTGCGAAGTTTCAAAACTATTGGATTTTTTCACGTGAAAATCTTTAATGACTAGACTATAAAGCAAACACAAATTTCAACTAAAAAATTTTCAAAGAAGAATTGGGAAAATTTAAAATGTAGGTACCTATTTTTAAGGAAAACATTAATACTTTCAAAAATCTTTACATTAGTTAAACATTTTTTTTAAATTTATTTCATACATTTGTTTTGATCACTGTTATTAGAGCCAAAGAAAGTAGTATTTTTAATTTGACTAATGTTGGATTTTATTTGAAAACAAGAGATTTTTGGAATTGAGATTTAACGAGTTTTCAGCTTAATAAACACTAGGGACTATAGTGAATAATTTTTTGATATTCTCGCCATCTGAATACATGTTGCTTAAATAAACATAAGGTATTATGTGTGTACGTATTATTATTTGTTATTTTAGTTTCATTCAGTATTTATAAAAATGGCCATTTAAAAATTATAAAATTATTCTGTTCTCTTAATTAGTTTAAGGTTATTTACTTACATAATAATACCTACATCATATTTAAAACTAAAATGTGTTAAGAATAATTTAGAAATACACAATTCGAACGAAAATACTCACTATTTTTTTTTTCTAAATTGTTTAAATAATAAAAAATTAGCTGGTGTTTTATTTAAGAAAACAACATATTCACAGTCAATGGAAAAAATGGAACATTTGCAAAAATTAATGTTATTGTACAATTTTAGAGATTTTTCAGAAAAGTAGACATCTTAGTCTAAGATCACGCTCACGCTCACGCCATAGAAAAATTTACTGTAATCGAGGTACCAGACAATAAGTTTACAGTTTTATGCTGGCGTCATTAATTTTTAAAAACATGTGAGTAAGGCTAGTGAAAAGACGTTATTTTGTGCGATAAAGCGAATTATTTTTGTTCAAAAAACAGACGAAGCGTTTGAAACATTGATACAATTTCTTTTAATTAGAGAAGTGTAACAAGCTTAATACATTAAAATAAACGATAAAAATATATTCCTATGAATAAACAAAGTGTGGACAAAATCTAAATTTATTTTCTCCAACATAGTGTTTTGAGTATATTTACACTTCTTAACGTTTCATTTTTTTTTCAAAGAGAGTTAAACACATCCAAAAAGCTCTCAAAGCTAAAAGAATAATTGTGACTACTTTCATACACCTAACGTACGTTTCCCCTGTGAAACGGTTATACTTCTAACGTTCCATCTGCATTAGAATACACGTCACTTTAACTCATCGCAGAATATTCTTGTTTTTACTTTGCTATCTAATTTCACCACATCTTCTTAATTGAGCAGAAATACCTCTGAGTAGAAAAGCTTATCGATCTAAAATAACATCGAAGACAACATCCCACAAAAAACTAAATTGGTCTTATTCAGACTAGAACCATTAGTTTTATTGCAGCAAATAACATACTACAGTGGTATTAATGGAAACAAAATTAAATCACAAGAAGTTATTCGAAGAAACTTCACCAGAAACTGAATCTTTAAAAAAATTTAGTGCTATGGCTGCTACATCGCAAATGGATACTTTGACAAAATGGATGAACTTCTGGATGAGAAACTTAAAACAATTGCAACAAAAAACGATACCTATCACATTATGGAAGAATTCAAAGTGCTCAAAGAAGAGAACAAAATGCTTAAAATTGAAATTGAAAAGTTAAAAGAAGAAAGTAATTTCCTTCAGCTGAAAAATGTTCAAAAGATCAAATGTTGTCGTTACTGGTCTAAGCGCAGCGTCGCCAATGGAAGCAAAGCAACTTTTGCAACAGGTTTGCAACTCAACACTCAACATAAGTGTCACAATCAACAACACTCGGAAAATAGGTCTCAAAAACCACAAACCACCAGCCTTCGTTTTCGAATTGGCAAATGTAAACGAAGCCAACAACACCCTAGCCTGAAACAGAACTGAATAAAGATATTATAATTGGAGATAATAACGTAGGAACTGGAACAAAGGGCACCATAGACTCACAACTTGCAAGAAGGTATACAATCGCAGAACAAAGATTTTCAAAAGATGCAACCTGCGATAGCAACAGCAATATTTTTAAAGACTTTTTGGAGGTAATAGGTGCCTTTATTCTCAATGGCAGAATTTACCTTTGTGAGTAGTAGAGGTGCCTCAGTCATCGACTACTGCTGCCCTTCTTATGGCGTAGTTGAAGATATTGCTGATTTCTCAATAGTATGCGAAAGTTTCTTTGACCATATGCCACTAACTTTAAAATTGAAAACTGTCGACAGAAATACTTCTACATTTGAATGTAGAATGTGTGCCACGACTTAAATGGTCCGACAATCGTTACCACATCTATACAAACAACCTAGAACTTGCTGTCACACAAAAAATAGCTGCGACTGATGCAATACATAATAGATGCCAAGTGCCAAGCTATTAAGGAATGTGTGTATACTGCACACTCCTCGAACCAATCTTATATGAATTTTGAGCCCAAAACACCCTGGTTTGACCTAACCTGCCATATTACTAGACAAAAATTATATCAACACATGAAAAATTTCAGGAAATATAACATAGATGTCTTCAAGAAAAAATATCAAGAATGTAGAAAGAATATAGAACTTTGTGTATTTCAAAAAAAAAAAAAGTGAGTACTTTACTCATATTGCTAATCAACTTTCTGTTGTAACCTTAAATAAGGAATGGTCGAAAAATATCCAAAATAGTTCGGGGAATTACTGATCTCCCTAATAGTAGTACTAGTAGTACTTCTTTAACATTTACACAGCTTCCTCCATCCACCGAAATATTAAACCCAACTCTTGACAGAGATATTGAATTGGAAGAAGTAGTTTTTGCGATTGGGGCAGGAAATATAACAAATTTGGAATTGACGGAATACCTCTCGAGTTTTATAAAAACGCAACCCCGAGTTTAGAAAAAGAGATTCACCGGCTTTTTGTGAATCTGAAACTTACGTTTAAAACTTTCAACAAATAAAGAATACACAATTTATCAGAACAATACTTCATAGTTAGGTAATCACGCTTTGTCAGTCAAATCTAATATTTAGGTAAAATATTTCGTCTATGTTTTTACATGTTACACTTCCTTTTTTTGTTTAAAGCGCAAATAATCAGCCCTATCATAGTATCCGAATTTTAAGAAATATTAGAAATATAAGAAATATCACTTTAATTTTTTCTTTTCAACCGCACGTTGAAATAATTTTTCCGATTTATGAGAAATTTGTATCATTAAAATGAAAAATAAAAAAACATTTTGTATGAATCGGAGAAATTTCCGTTCCGATCGGATACTATGATAGGGCTGAATATTGAATTAATTTTTATCTGCATTTTCTTTTTACTTTCAGCCCTATCGAGGTAACCGTCGGAGCGGAACTACCTCGAAGCAAAATGTCTCCGATTCGTAGGAAATCGTATAGAATTTCGCTCTGACGGTTACCTCGATAGGGCCGTTTATAAAACAATTAAAAATGAATGCACCTTCAAATTTGACAGTTCGAAGTAATTGCGAAATTTTCGAAAACGATCGAATTGTAGAACATGGAATTTCATTTCACGTGAAATTTAAAATCGGTTTAAATTTGATTTCGTCCGAAATGCAGAACATGGGCGTTTATTCTATTCCTAAATGATCTACATTCCGAACTCCCAGGAGGATTAATCATAGAAAACATTTCTATTCAAAATTTGCTGTATGTAGATGATATCGTTATTATCTCTGATAACACTAGTTCATTACAGGATATGATTGATAGTTTCATAGATTATTGCAACAGATTGGATCTTAAAGTCCGATCTCAAAGTTCCGAAACGGAGGGCGTAGAGCAGCTAACGAAAAATGGGTTTTTAATGACACGGAAATCAATATCACCAACAAATTCAAATATCTAGGAGTAACCTTAACGCTTAACATGTCTTGGTTAGATAATCTCTCTTAAAAGTAAGCGATGTCAATGTCTGTCAACTCAATAAATGCAACATGGTCCAATTTCATTAAAAGCAAATATATTCCTCATTCAGGTAAATACAAAATTTACAAAACTGCATCGAAGCCAGTGATGAACAGGTTGAAAAACTACAGCGATTTTTTTTTATCAAAAGATGCTTCCTACTTCCAAATAACCCACCCAACTATGTTCTTAACATCGAAACAGGCATATCAAAAGCTTATGTCACTGTCTTGAAATTGCATTTCAATTATATTCAGGGAGTTGTTACATTCTCTCAAAACAGACTACCACGTAAGCAAAAGAATGGTCGAGTTTATTTCTTACAGCTGGAATTGAGTTCGAACGTGTAAGACAGACTGGCCAGTAAAACAAAAGATTTTTTTGTCCAAACTGAAGGAACAGCAAGGGACGGAAGTCACAAACCGCGCCCAACAAACACAGTTTCATGATGAATATAGCAACCTTTCTTATGTTGACGTTCCTAACTACTTCAACAACACGAACCCTCGAGAAATGATAAGTATGATTCTAAAAGCCCGGTGTCGGTGTGGTCTACTGAACATCAATGCCTGAGCATTCAAAAGGGAAACAGCTGGGATATGCACATTATGTAACCTGGATGCAGTTGATAAAACCTATATCTGCCAATTACCTTACATATAAAAAAAAAAAAAACGATTAAAAAGATAAAAAGAAATCGCTTAAACCTGACAGGCAACTTTAAATGTTATTGTCATGTATAACTAAATTTTGATTATACCTGCAAATAATTTTGTTATTATAAAACTTTTTAAAGAAAATAAAATTTTTTATCTATCTATCTATCATTAATTTTTGTAAGATTTGCGTGGTAATGGTTTTATTTTTTTGTATGGTTTTAGTGCTTGATATACATAAAATCGATTCATGCAGGCTCACCGCAGGTGAGTAAATTTTTGAAGATTCAAAAAAAACGAGCTCACATGTCTACAATGCGAAGTCTTAAAACCTGTTCAAAACGTTAGCTGTCAGTCTGCTGTTGAAAAAGAAACAACTCCTTACACCTGTAAAATGGGACGAAGTACACCTGTCGCTGGCCTAAAGTTGCAAAAAACACAACAAAATTGTCTAAAATGCAAAGTCATGAAACTTGCTTTGATCGTTATTTTAACATTCTAAATGACGGAAAAACTTTTCCTACCACCTAAGTGATGGGGGAAAGTCCTTCTTACAATTAAGAGGAGTTGGGACCCACAAAGTGCATTATAGCCCATTTAATTTTTACTTGCAATATAGGTACTATAGGGCAAGTTATGGATTCGTGCAAAAAAACGAACTCGAGATAACAATCAAACTTTACATAAAGGTGATAGAGAACACGAAAAAAGTAGGTCCCGCAATTCCGCCTGTCTGTCTGTATGTCTATCTGTATGGCTGCATGTCTGTTTGAACCTCGGCCTAAAGCGTAAACCCCTGAAGCGATTTTCTTCAAATTTGGAGCATAAGATTTTTGGAAGATTCCCTAGAGGGGAAATCAAAATTTTTTTAGCTTTAAAAATAACGGTACTTGCCATAGGACCGTTTTAAAAAAAATTATTTATCTCAAAAACGGCTCTAACGATTTTTGTTTTCAATTTTTTGTGTGTACTAGTAGTGGTGTGGTCTATATTTTGGTGAAAAAAAAATTTATCAAAAACCGTTATTAACGGTACCTGCCAAAGAACCTTTTTTTTTATTTTCGATTTTCTCGTTAGCCGTTTAACCGATCTTGATCAAAATTTTTAATTAGGAGGTCCCATCAAGTAAAAATAATACTGCATACAAATATTTTCAAAAAAATATTTTGGATTTTTAAAAAAAGTTGAAATTTTTTTTTTTTTAATCATTTTTTTGAAAACGGGTTAATGATTTTTTTTTTTAAATTATGGCTTAAGCTGTATATTATTATATTCTTAGAAATGCTATACCAAATTTAATTTCTAAAAAAATTCAAGACTTTTTATATATAAAAAATTATTTTTTAATAAAACCGCTCCAACGATTTTTAAATTTTTTTTCTGCATAAATTCACATTTTTTCAAGAATTGAGATGACCTCCTTCATTCTGAGATTAAAACATTTTAAGTTCTTGTTTTATCAATTTAAAGAACGTGTTTCAAGCTTTTTTTCCATGTTAAAATTTCCATTCTTCAATTTATTAAATGGAGAAATACATATATAATTATTAATTATATGTTTTATATTGCACTGAGAGTTTGTTTTACAATGTCTGATTAAAGTTCCCCATAACTATCCGACACTTAAATTATCCGCAACTTAAATCCTCTCATTAAAAAACTTTGCGTTTCACAATCATAAATTTTTGTGTCGATTAGCTATAGTTGTCTAGTTATTCCAGTTTTCCAAAAAAATTGACTGATTGAAAATATTCATTCAAATAATTATTAATTTAATTCTTAAATGTGAATTTTGAAGTGTCTTAGGGGCCAGTTATAGCGATCAGGAAAACTCATCAGGAAAAATTTTCTTTGTGATAATTTAATGTTTTATCATACGATTTGAAATATACAAATGATACAAATCGATGATAAATCATTTAAAATATTTATTTCATTAACAAAATTTTCTTTGGAGAAAATATTTATTCTATAAAATTCATTTTCTGATAGAAACTCGTTTTCTGTACGAAATTTCCATCAGAAAAATGAATAAGTACTTGTTTTAGACAAAGTATTTCTTACAAATTAAATTTTTTTAATGAAAAAAATATTTCAATTGGTTTATCATCGATTCGTATCCTTTTTATATTTCAAATCTTATAATAAAACATTGAACTATATAAAAGAAAATTTTTTTCTGATCCATTTTCCTGATCGCTATAACTAGCGCCTTAGATAAACTTTTTAGACCGCGAAGTGGACCGAGGCCCGTGGTATCGTTGCAAATTGATAGAATTCAGTTTTAACCGTTAGAAATTGTGCGTGGATAAGTGAACTTGACCGGTTAAATGATTTTTTCATTTTGAAAGTGAAGTAAGTGATTTGGTCATAACGCAAAATACACGATTTCTTCTCGTCTCCGTCATACAAATATTCGTCATTTATGTAAGTCCAAACTATTAAATTTATGCATTTGTTGTATGAGTCACATTGACAGCTGAAAATATTTTATTTGCCAGTTTAATTTGTTAATCAGCACTTCAACTGGCCTGTAAAATATTCAGAACTTTAAGTGCCGCTTAGACCTATTTAGAGATTGTGAAACGTAAATGTGGATGTTAAATGCCGAATAAGTTCCAAATAGCTTAAATGAAACTTTAATCAGACATTGTGAAACAAACCCTCAATCTTTAAAATTCTAAGGAACTTTTACTACAAGAGCAAGTTCGTGGGACATAGTCGATCATTTTTTTTTTTATGTAAATTCCGGGCGACAAACATTTTTTGATCGAATTTAAAAGATTACTGGAAAATAGAGGAAGCTTTAAGTGATCCTTAACCCGAAAAACGGGGAAAAGGGTGGGAAAACCACTGTTTTAAAAGTGTTTTTTTCTATATCTCAAAACCCATATGGCGATGATATATTTTATGCAAATACAAAAGCAAAAATAAGAACTTGTCTTTGGCCTCATAAGCAGACCTCGTAACTCACAAATTTTCCAGGAGAGACGAAAATGTCTCACGGAGCTTATTTTTAGCATAATATTAATTTTTTTTTCACTAATATAATTAAATATATTAGTGTTTAATATAAGAACGTTTTTAAAACAAAAATTACAATACTTTTTTTTTTATTGGAGTAATTTAACTGAATTTTATGGAGTTATGAGTTCTGCTAACCACGGATAGAAGATACTAGGTTTTCTATAGGCAATTTTTTTTACTCGCATTCAGGGCCGGTCTAAGTCAAACTTGCGCCCTGCGCAAGATTTGTAGAAAGCGCCCATATAGTACGGGAGGCGACCGTAAGATCATCTATCTTATCGGGAGAGTGAAAATGATGGGTACCAATTGATAGAACTTGTTAAAACACTCCCAAAACCTCTGGTCGGGCAAACATTTTAAGAGATGTTTAGGCGTGAGACGGTCACTTCCGGTACCGATTTTCGATGAGGAGCTTTCTCATGGGGGCAGTGAAAACACTTATTACTAATAACGGTAGGAGTAATAAGAGAATTTAAAACAATTGGTCGAGCAAACAAAAATCAGGGAATAAATGCTTGCCGTACCATTTCAAAAAACAGTTTTTTTTTATGACAACCTATATCATCGGGAGAGTGGGTAGATCGTGGTTATTCTGCAATTCTGTTATGAGTTTCCATACAAAATTTTGAGCTGTCAAAAAATCTTCTATGAATAATTATTTTGGTATTCAGCATGCCAAAATCTGTTTTGGTAAAAGAATAAAAGACAGGAGTAATTAATGGTACCCATATACCAATTGTCGCTCCTCAACAGCATGGAATTGACGGACCAGGGCATTTAGACGTCAACAGGAAAGGTGTTGGTTATAACAGATGCTAACCTTAAAGTTATGTATGCCGATGCTCGGTTCCCGGGTGTAGTATACAATTCCGCCATTTGGATGGTATCTCCTGTAAGAAGGTTGCTCCAAAGTAGGTACACAACGGCAGAAAATCAACGATCACACATTATTGGTAAATACTTTTTTAGTAATACAAATTGTTTTGTAATTTATTTTCTACACTTCTTGACTAGGTGATTCTGGCTTTCCACTTAAACCGTGGTTATTTACTCCGGTACATAACCCGCCACAGGGTTCACTTCACGAGGAACTCTGTGGAAAGATCGTTTGGAGTCATAAAAAGCCGATTTAGATGTTTATCACACCGAAGAAATCTTTATTATTCGCCTGAAAGAGCGGCAAAAATGGTGTATGCTGTATTTTGTATTCACAACATGTATACCATGGAGGAAGAACAATTTCTCGATGATGGTGACGATACTGTGGAAACAATTACAATCAAGGAATTGCAGTGAATGGTACAGCATTGGATCTCGAGTTCGAGATCGATATATTTTGCCAAGTTAATATAAAAAAAAATAAACCACCCCCATCTAATATCTCGTCAACTGAATTTTAGTAAAAACAAAACAAACAATATGGATTAACAAGTGCAGTTCTTATATTTTAGTTTATTTATTAATTAATGTTTTTAAATAACAATTATGGTTTTATTTGTTTATCTCTTAAATCCTTCCTTTTAAACTTTACCTATTAAATTGAATGACTTTGAAGGTATTCTCAAATAACATTGAAACATAAAAAAATAAATAAATTTCAAAATTTAGAGCTGGACTGTAGACATGTGTAACTCAGCGCTGAGTTGGCGCAGTGAGTTGAAGCAGCAGCTGGAGCTGAGTTATCTGCGTTGATGTATTAATGTGTAACTCAATAACTCAAAAGCGCCAAAGCGCAATCTGTCAACTCAGCCTCCAACTCAAAACTAAAATGAGTTTTTTTTTTGTCTGTGGATGCGCAGCGCCGACTGCGCCACATAACACACACAGATAAGATGAACGATGAAGCAAATGAAAAAAGCGCATTTTGCGTAGCTTATTGTACGTAGTATGGTATGCTTTGTGTGTTTTTACTCTATTTGCGAAGAAGCCAGTTGAAATATATTATACATATACGTATATATGTACAATATATTTTTAGACACCTATACGAGAATCCACGTCTATTTGTAGGAGCAATTTCTCAATTGTATACCCTTCCCTAAATGTCTCAACTCTCAACGTTTCCGATGACAAATACACTGTGTGTCACTTGTTCACACCCACTCTTTTCACAACCGTTTTGCACAAAGAACATCTTTTCACTATTCGGTAGTAAAAAGAGTGACTTTAAACAAGCGACTTGCACTGTGCACATAAAAGGTTCTACAATCGGTCAACCAACCTACTTACTATATCTACACTCTATACATATAGCGAAAGCATGGAACACCAACGCAGTAACACAAAGTCTCTCTACGTAAATCAAAAAAAATGTATAGTCGACCTGCGCCACAGAGTTAGTGGGTTATTGTGTATCTTACGAAGCAAGAAAAAAAAATTGCGCCATGGCGCAATTGAGTTACTGAGTTACGCTGATGCAGTAGGGTGCGCTTGAGTTAATGTATCAGCGCACGATTTTTTGCTGAGTTACCGATGTCTACTGGACTGGAACTGCGTACCTGGCTAGGGATTAAAGATTTTTAATAAAACGAAGATTATCTTTATCTTTATTTATCTATGGAGAGGAACAAAATTAATGATTGTTAAATCTTATTGCCGTAGTCAAATTTGTTAAGGCTAAAGTAGTGGCTATTTATGCCGCAGTCAACGCGTCGGTGCTTGACACAACGTTGTCTAGTTTGATGCATATCAGGTCAACCTGTACCTGCTTCTTTTCCTCTGAAGTCTGGAGAAGCTGAATGAAGTCATCATCTGTAATTTTAGTCGAATTTAGAAAAATGTCTGTGATCTTGAAAACCATTTTTAATTTCCTTGAAATTGGAAGAATTGGAGAGGCTTACCAAGATTTTGAGTAGTGCTCCTACGCTGCCGTTTTGGTTTCGGCTCGACCAAAATCTCCACATCCTCCAAATTCAACGAGCTACCCACTTTTCGTAAGCATAGATCTCGGCCTGTGGATGTTCTGTAGCAGGCTCATCCAATTTATATGTGGGTTCAAAAACTGAGACATTCCTGTGCCCATCCACAACAATGCGCCCCAGCAGGCCATCGCCCTTTCCTCCAACTTTTCTATGTCTTTTGTTGCGAGTTAGGGCTACCACAGAGGTATGTCTTCAGGAGTCGGAAAAGAGCGATGGCATGCTTGCTTCAGCTCGGCTCAGCTCGACGGGTTGGGACGGTTCTTGCTCCTTTCTGAACCCCTCACTCTCAGCAAACAAAATTTGTCATGCCTATATTAAAGGATGGGAAAAGGAATAGTGGATAAGTATATCAGGATAGGTAGTCGGAACCCAAAAATAGAAAAAAAAAAAAAAGGAATGGTAATGCACATACTCAATTACCTGCATTGATGTAAGGATTGACGTAAGGAGTAGATCCTTCAGTGGAAAAAAAAAGGAAACTAAACCTAATCTATAACTAAACCCTTAAAATTAATGTTATATCTATAAAGATATAATAACTAAAGCTAGACCTATCTAATTTACCCCAAACTAATAAAACTATTTTTTTTTTTTTTTTTTAATTTTTCCACCAAGAATCCACCTCAACCCCACTGTCACACCAACACAGCAGCGCCAAGTTATCAAAGGCCTTGTCTGATGTTATTGGCCTACCCCCCACTTGTATCTGTGAGATACAACCTTCACTAACTCCTGGCAATGTTCTTGGACATAGCCCCTAATATGCACCTCCAGTCACAAATCACAAAGGTAAGTATAGTCTATGTCATGTCATTGTCTGGTCGTAACTCGTTTTCTTTCTCCTCATCGTCAACTCTGCCGAGTCTTCACAAACCTTTTTGAGAGGTTCAGCACATCATCATGAAATGATCTCCTGGTCTACTTGAATTTATGATCAAAAGATTGAAGATTTCTAAGCATTAAAAATTTTATTACAAGATTCATTCACAATTAAGAATTATTAATGTACGCTAAAATTATGAAGAAATAAAAACAAAAAAACAGGAAGATTAATAAAAAACTTATTCTGAAACTATTTGTTTCGTTTAATAAAAAAAATATATTTATGACTTTATTTTATTGCCCCGGAGTGTATGTGATTTTTCACTCCCTTAAGAAAAGGAATTCAAATAAAAGAAAAATAAAATAAAAAAATGTACGCTAAAATTATGAAAAAATAAAAATAAAAAAAGGAAGATTAATAAAAAAGTTATTCTGAAACTATTTGTTTCGTTTAATAAAAAAATATATTTATGGCTTTGTTTTATTGCCCCGGGGTGTATGTGATTTTTTACTTCCCCTTTTGAGAAAGGGAATTCAAATGAAAGAAAAAAAATTTAAATAATAAAAAAAAATGGATGTGATCTGAAGCACTAGAGTGTAGACACTTCTTTCCCTTTTGTGTTCTTTATAAATATATAAATTCAGTAAACAATATATTTTAATATGACTTCCTTTTGCAATGTCCCCCGATGTCCTGCCGGCAGTACGATTCAGGTTCAGAAAAATTATGGCTTTCAACCACAGATAGTGTTGTGTGTATAGATATTTTATATATATATATTCAACCCAATTCTAAATAATCCCCGGGAAAAAACTCCCCGGGAGACGCATTCTTTCGGGAGTAAAATACTCCGATTCCGAATTCCCTGGTTGAATTTTTTTACCCTCGATAGTGGGAATGAGAGTTCTGAATGATACAATGATACAAACAGCTTTTTTTCAGTATTTGACATATAAATCAAATTGTAGAAGAAAAATAATTTATTCCCGGGGAAACATTTCCCCGGGAATTTTCATGTAGAATTGGGCTGATTATTAAAGGTCCAGAAATCTAAACACTCCCACTTCACACTTTTTTTTAAAATCACTTTCTTATTTCTTTATTTATTGTTTTTTCTTTTCCTTGTCTTCTTACTTGCACCTTTCTTCCTTAACCTTTGTGTTTTTTTTTTGCAAAGATCTTTTACTTGTTTTATCACTTACTTTTCACCAACTTTCCCTTTTTTTTTTTTCTTTTACAAGAATTTTAAATAAAGAAATTAATAAAAAAAATATAAGGAAAAAAAATTCACTTTAGTCCAGAGGAGACTTAAAGAAAGAATTTTTGGTTGCAACACTCTATAACTTCTCCCACCAGGTTATTTCTTTGACTAGCTTGCTGTGGTCTTTTGGCAAGTTCCTGAACCAGCTACCAGGCTCTCAAATAGAGGTTTGGTTTCCGACCTTAACTCTTATCTTGTGGTCGAAACCAAAAAAAAGGAGCATAGGCTCGAATCTTCTTCTGTAAGTAGGCCCTTCTTATATTGTCGATCTATATATGCATATAATTGTGTTTGTATATATGTATAGATTTTTGCCAGACTTGTCTATGCTTCAAACCTGGGAATAAGGTGAAATATACATAAATATCTGTGTAGAACGCTTTTAGAACTCTAAGTGAAGTTATACCTTTGCCTTTTCCTAAAAAACGGAGTCCTACAAGGATTTCCTACAAGGTTCTCTAACCTCGCCACTGAAATTTTTTCTGAATTCCATAGGTAACGCTTTATTTTCCTTCCGTATTCTGGTAAAATTAAATTTGAAAAGTATTTTCATTTGCTCATAAATAATTTTTTTTATTGTTTTCTCACCTTTGAATAAAATTAGGTATCTATTTGCTTTATCGCAAATATTTGGATTTTCAATAAAACTCAAATTTTTTTTCAAAAAGAATCCCGTGCACAAAGGAAAACTTCTTGCTGAGTTACCGATGTCTACTGGACTGGAACTGCGTACCTGGCTAGGGATTAAAGATTTTTAATAAAACGAAGATTATCTTTATCTTTATTTATCTATGGAGAGGAACAAAATTAATGATTGTTAAATCTTATTGCCGTAGTCAAATTTGTTAAGGCTAAAGTAGTGGCTATTTATGCCGCAGTCAACGCGTCGGTGCTTGACACAACGTTGTCTAGTTTGATGCATATCAGGTCAACCTGTACCTGCTTCTTTTCCTCTGAAGTCTGGAGAAGCTGAATGAAGTCATCATCTGTAATTTTAGTCGAATTTAGAAAAATGTCTGTGATCTTGAAAACCATTTTTAATTTCCTTGAAATTGGAAGAATTGGAGAGACTTACCAAGATTTTGAGTAGTGCTCTTACGCTGCCGTTTTGGTTTCGGCTCGACCAAAATCTCCACATCCTCCAAATTCAACGAGCTACCCACTTTTCGTAAGCATAGATCTCGGCCTGTGGATGTTCTGTAGCAGGCTCATCCAATTTATATGTGGGTTCAAAAACTGAGACATTCCTGTGCCCATCCACAACAATGCGCCCCAGCAGGCCATCGCCCTTTCCTCCAACTTTTCTATGTCTTTTGTTGCGAGTTAGGGCTACCACAGAGGTATGTCTTCAGGAGTCGGAAAAGAGCGATGGCATGCTTGCTTCAGCTCGGCTCAGCTCGACGGGTTGGGACGGTTCTTGCTCCTTTCTGAACCCCTCACTCTCAGCAAACAAAATTTGTCATGCCTATATTAAAGGATGGGAAAAGGAATAGTGGATAAGTATATCAGGATAGGTAGTCGGAACCCAAAAATAGAAAAAAAAAAAAAGGAATGGTAATGCACATACTCAATTACCTGCATTGATGTAAGGATTGACGTAAGGAGTAGATCCTTCAGTGGAAAAAAAAAGGAAACTAAACCTAATCTATAACTAAACCCTTAAAATTAATGTTATATCTATAAAGATATAATAACTAAAGCTAGACCTATCTAATTTACCCCAAACTAATAAAACTATTTTTTTTTTTTTTTTTTAATTTTTCCACCAAGAATCCACCTCAACCCCACTGTCACACCAACACAGCAGCGCCAAGTTATCAAAGGCCTTGTCTGATGTTATTGGCCTACCCCCCACTTGTATCTGTGAGATACAACCTTCACTAACTCCTGGCCATGTTCTTGGACATAGCCCCTAATATGCACCTCCAGTCACAAATCACAAAGGTAAGTATAGTCTATGTCATGTCATTGTCTGGTCGTAACTCGTTTTCTTTCTCCTCATCGTCAACTCTGCCGAGTCTTCACAAACCTTTTTGAGAGGTTCAGCACATCATCATGAAATGATCTCCTGGTCTACTTGAATTTATGATCAAAAGATTGAAGATTTCTAAGCATTAAAAATTTTATTACAAGATTCATTCACAATTAAGAATTATTAATGTACGCTAAAATTATGAAGAAATAAAAACAAAAAAACAGGAAGATTAATAAAAAACTTATTCTGAAACTATTTGTTTCGTTTAATAAAAAAAATATATTTATGACTTTATTTTATTGCCCCGGAGTGTATGTGATTTTTCACTCCCTTAAGAAAAGGAATTCAAATAAAAGAAAAATAAAATAAAAAAATGTACGCTAAAATTATGAAAAAATAAAAATAAAAAAAGGAAGATTAATAAAAAAGTTATTCTGAAACTATTTGTTTCGTTTAATAAAAAAATATATTTATGGCTTTGTTTTATTGCCCCGGGGTGTATGTGATTTTTTACTTCCCCTTTTGAGAAAGGGAATTCAAATGAAAGAAAAAAAATTTAAATAATAAAAAAAAATGGATGTGATCTGAAGCACTAGAGTGTAGACACTTCTTTCCCTTTTGTGTTCTTTATAAATATATAAATTCAGTAAACAATATATTTTAATATGACTTCCTTTTGCAATGTCCCCCGATGTCCTGCCGGCAGTACGATTCAGGTTCAGAAAAATTATGGCTTTCAACCACAGATAGTGTTGTGTGTATAGATATTTTATATATATATATTCAACCCAATTCTAAATAATCCCCGGGAAAAAACTCCCCGGGAGACGCATTCTTTCGGGAGTAAAATACTCCGATTCCGAATTCCCTGGTTGAATTTTTTTACCCTCGATAGTGGGAATGAGAGTTCTGAATGATACAATGATACAAACAGCTTTTTTTCAGTATTTGACATATAAATCAAATTGTAGAAGAAAAATAATTTATTCCCGGGGAAACATTTCCCCGGGAATTTTCATGTAGAATTGGGCTGATTATTAAAGGTCCAGAAATCTAAACACTCCCACTTCACACTTTTTTTTAAAATCACTTTCTTATTTCTTTATTTATTGTTTTTTCTTTTCCTTGTCTTCTTACTTGCACCTTTCTTCCTTAACCTTTGTGTTTTTTTTTTGCAAAGATCTTTTACTTGTTTTATCACTTACTTTTCACCAACTTTCCCTTTTTTTTTTTTCTTTTACAAGAATTTTAAATAAAGAAATTAATAAAAAAAATATAAGGAAAAAAAATTCACTTTAGTCCAGAGGAGACTTAAAGAAAGAATTTTTGGTTGCAACACTCTATAACTTCTCCCACCAGGTTATTTCTTTGACTAGCTTGCTGTGGTCTTTTGGCAAGTTCCTGAACCAGCTACCAGGCTCTCAAATAGAGGTTTGGTTTCCGACCTTAACTCTTATCTTGTGGTCGAAACCAAAAAAAAGGAGCATAGGCTCGAATCTTCTTCTGTAAGTAGGCCCTTCTTATATTGTCGATCTATATATGCATATAATTGTGTTTGTATATATGTATAGATTTTTGCCAGACTTGTCTATGCTTCAAACCTGGGAATAAGGTGAAATATACATAAATATCTGTGTAGAACGCTTTTAGAACTCTAAGTGAAGTTATACCTTTGCCTTTTCCTAAAGAACGGAGTCCTACAAGGATTTCCTACAAGGTTCTCTAACCTCGCCACTGAAATTTTTTCTGAATTCCATAGGTAACGCTTTATTTTCCTTCCGTATTCTGGTAAAATTAAATTTGAAAAGTATTTTCATTTGCTCATAAATAATTTTTTTTATTGTTTTCTCACCTTTGAATAAAATTAGGTATCTATTTGCTTTATCGCAAATATTTGGATTTTCAATAAAACTCAAATTTTTTTTCAAAAAGAATCCCGTGCACAAAGGAAAACTTCTTGCCTTTTATATATCGATCTTAACTTTCGTATATCTAAGTAAGGTACTTTACGGCTACATTGCTAATTTCCAGCGGACGAATTCAATATGATTTAAATCGAATTACATAAGTCGGTCATTGCCCTATGGCTTATATAT
Organism: Epistrophella euchroma; assembly: GCA_947049315.1. Taxonomy (NCBI): domain Eukaryota; kingdom Metazoa; phylum Arthropoda; class Insecta; order Diptera; family Syrphidae; genus Epistrophella; species Epistrophella euchroma. Next base: position 64,763,511 of record OX346245.1, read on the forward strand.
TTAAGATCAGTCATATATTAATATTTTGTGTGCAGACTGGAATTACGAATTTTGTTTCCCCAGTCAGCAATACTTGTCAAGTTAAAACCTATTCTATAAAACTGCAATTATGCGTCAGTATTGGGCTACCTGTCTGCCAGATATATTTGTGTGGGTGTGTTAACTCTGCTTACAACTAATATGGTACTAACTACATCTTATAATTTTAAATTTACATAATAAAGCTAAATAAAATAAATTAAAAACTAACATGTAAACGAAATATAATAATTCTAATAAATAACGCTCATAATACTAAAATATTGCACTAAATCCCTACTAATAATTATTTTCACATATCTGGATCACAGCTCGATTAGTACTACTTTGTAAGAGTTATTCAGCACAGTACTTGTAGCCTGTCATGAATAACAAGTGACAGCTATCATTTATTTGTCAACAATATTGAACTAAGCGTTTGCTCAAATATTCTAGTGAATATTTTTGCAAAAGTGTTAAAAAAAGTATAATAAAACAAAAAAAAACAGATCTAAAAGAAAACTTAACATAAAAAATAAATCAAATAAGGAGTGGAACTACACATGACCACCAAGGAAAGTAACTCAAACAAAGTCATCACCGTGGATTGTTGTTGAATCTCTTTTGTTTTTTATGTCGTATGCAAATTATTAATTTATCTATACTATTATATAAAAGAGTAACTTTTTTTGTTTGTCAGTTTGGCTGTATGTATGCACTAAACTCACAAACAAACAAAAAAACTCTTTTAAAAAATAGATATAATACAAATTTCACTTATCTGGTATGCTATAGGATACAGCAGAAAAGAAAATTTTTGTTAAATACAGAATAATAAACAAATTAAAAACTTACCACAAAAAAAATCTAATGGAAATTTTCTAAAATCAAGCATGTAGGTATTTTCCTTGCAACATTCTGTTTTATAGATCTTCAAAATTCACATTTACTTCAAGCTCAATTATTTATAAGTAAGAGTTGTTTTGCCATAGAAAATTGCCTTTTGTGGCAGAGCAGAAGGCGGATTTGACCGGTAACTTTCCGGTTCGTCAAATCCAAATTTTTGTGGGGCTGATTTTCTGGAATCGGCCCAAAAAAAATTTGTTTTTTATTTTTAGGTAGGAAATAGTTTTGTTTTTTTGTTTTTAGGGAAAATTTTTGATATAAGTGATGGGTAGTAATCTTCATCGAAAAAAAAAAACAATTCAAACCATGTGCAATGTGCCTGGTAGGTGGGAGCGAGATAATGAGTAAGAGTTGTTTTTACGTTTCGCCAGCGACGAATCGTGGTGATTTTTGTGTAATAGTAAAACGGTAGGGAATTCTCTCTATAGTAAGAAATGAGTGGAGTAGGGTATAATATGTAATGAGTAAGGTAGGTATAATATTTGCAGCAGAAATAAATGTTTGCTACTGAAATTGTTTGGTTTGGTGGTGGGTGTTTGCTGGATATGGTAAATGGAAACGAACTTATAGGCATGGGGCGTGCACAAGGAGGGGTAATGGGCATTTGCACCCCTAATAAAAAATATTTTTATTTTTTTTTCTGAGTAAATTAAACAATCAAGGGCGCACGTAAATAGGATGGGGGTGCTTATTACATGTAAGTCGGCTTAGTTAATTCACAACCTGAGTTCTAATTGTTGGATTTTAAGGTAAGACATAAATTTTTGTTAGTTTGGAGGTTGGTGGTTGGTGATGGTGAATGGAAACGAACTTATTTAGTGGCAAGAGCGTGCACAATAAGGGGTAAGGGGACACTTGAATCACTAACACTTGAGTTCTAATGATCGGATTTTCAAGGTTCGAGATTTTAAATGAAGATTAAATGTAATGTGGGAACACAAGAAGACAAGAACGTGCGCAAGGAGGGATCTGGTTTCTAGAATCGGCTCATATTTTTTTTTTTTAGGTAATACCTACCTACATATGTATTTTTATTTTAATACTTTATTTAGGTAGTACAAGTGGTAAAATTTTTTTGATGTTGATAAGTGATGGGTGGGGTGGTAAAAAATGTATTCCGGTTTTTTGGCACGGAATTATTCTTCATAGACGGCAATAACCCTTGCTGGGAAAAAATGCTTCGTTTTAAGAATATGGTAGGTATATGGTAGAGAAGAAGAAAAAATTTAACATTCCATTGATAAATTATTAATTTCTTTGTCAAGTGGTTACTAACACAATTCACGGTCGTTCGTTCCTTAGGGGGTAATGGGAGGTAGGTATAACATAACATACAAATAGTCTGATTTTCAAAGTTGTCTTAAAATTACACTATAGGCAGGCAGGTAGGTACATAATTATGTGCATTACTTTTTTATTCAAAAGCAAGCCCACACAACCCACACACAAAATTTTAGGAAAATAATTGTCAATGTTCATTGATACGTGTGGAGGTTTATTTTCAATGTTACCTGACAAAAAAAACGTCAATGTTACCTGACAAGTAACATGGATGGTGTGTAGCGCTCTTCAAGCTGAACATTTTTGAGTGCTGATTTTAAATCATCTTTTTGGTCGATATTTGGTTGTCATAAGGTTTTACTAAAGAAGACCCGGGCAATGCCGGGTTTTATCGGCTAGTGTTTCATAATTCTTTTTCTTATATTTTCAGGTATTCGACTTATTCAACTCAACAACAACCACCACTTCTAGTTCGTCAAGATAAGTAATAATTTCGTCACCATAGATCGTCTCCAGAATTCTGGTGTGGTTGGTGTTGCTGTCACGATCCAAGTGAACGAGTAATTTACAATTTGAAAAGATCATACCAAAGACTGTATGCAGACTCAGAGAGTTCACCTCTGTATCAGAGTATACTGTGCAGCGCGAGAAAGTTTACATATTGAATCAACACCTTTGACCATTACAGAAAAAAGAGCAATTGATAAGCATTAGTGCAATTTTCCTAAATGTTGATTAATCACGTTTAAAGTTTTCTTGTTATTCAAAATACAATAACGCCCTTAAATAGGCCTACAGGATCGACTTCAAGAGTCCTAAAAATAGCTGACGATTCTGTGAGTTAGAATTAATATTATAACTATTTATATCTTGCATCTGCTTCTTTTTTGAGCTTTTGAAGAGTTTGAGGAACGTCAATTGCGTCATTTTTAACCTATGAATACATTTTTTTCGACAGTTGAGACTTTTATACACTAAATTAAAGGACATTTTGGAATTGAAACACGCTTGTTTACTTTATTTAAAAATCGATACATTTAGAAAAGACCGTTATAAAAGGTCTCATAATACTGAGGAACAATATTTGTTTTTAATAATTGAAGGAGGTCTTCTTTCTTTCTGTTAGTAATGGCAATTTTTGATGTGTAGGCTGGCATCAGCTTAATATTTTCGATTGGCTTAATTTTTACCGCTCGTCCACGGTTTCGAAGGAAGTCTTGTATTGATATGTATCCATTCCTTTTTCGAATATAATCATTTTCAACTCCGCAATTTTTATTTGGTCGTTATTTGAGTTCTTTGTGAGGTTAAAGGACATTTCATCCGTCAACAACTTTAGATCTAAAAAGTCCTTGTAGCCCATCTCAACTACTTGGTAAGGAGGCCCCTTCTTCCGAGCACTTCGGATGAGCGATATATATGTGTCTGGGACGTATATAGGACCAGATTTTTTGGCTCTTTTAATGTTCTTTTCGATGACGGAATGGACAGAATCACCTTCGTTTTGCGTGTGACCTCTGATTAAATATATATGTGTTATGCTTTTGATGTCAAGTGTGGACACAGCAAATAAATACATCGCAAGAACAAATCTGAAAACATTTATGTGAAAAGCTGTTAACTTTAATTTGAATATTGACATCATTGGAAGAACGAAGCGAGCTGTTACCGGTGCGTTTGCAAGTATTCAATCGGAGGCGGCGAAAATGGGTTTGGCTGTTAATGAGGACAAGACGAAGTATATGCTATCATCGAGAAAGAAATCTCAACATCGTCGGCTCGGGCAAAACGTCACGATGGATAGATACAACTTCGAAGTCGTCAAGGACTTTGTCTACCTGGGCTCCACTGTAACATCGCAAAATGACATCAGCGCAGAGATCAAACGAAGAATTACTCTTGCCAATCGCTGTTTCTTCGGGCTAAAAAGGCATCTGAGTAATAAAGCCCTCTCTCAGAGAACCAAGGAGATCTTATATAAGACCCTAATCATCCCGGTCCTGCTATATGGGGCAGAGGCATGGACCTTGTCAAAAACGGATGAGAATCTGCTTGGGTGCTTTGAAAGGAAGATTCTTCGGGCGATTTTCGGTCCAGTCTGTATCGATGGAGTATGGAGGAGAAGATTTAATAACGAGCTTTACGGGCTTTATAGCGACGTCGACCTGGTCAAGAAGCTGAAAATTCAGCGGCTGAGATGGCTGGGACACGTGGAGCGTATGGACACCGACGCACCAGCCCGACGAGTCTTCGAATCTACCCCTGACGGTCTGCGCAGCAGAGGAAGACCCCACCTTAGGTGGCGCACACAAGTGGAGAACGACCTCAACCAACTTGGAGTGCGTAACTGGAGGCAGCTAGCTAGGGACCGAGCTGGCTGGAGGGGCTTTTGTTGGTTGAGGCCGTAGTCCATCCTGGGCTGTAAGCGCCATCTAAAGTAAAGTAAAGTAAAGTAAGTATTTTCAAACTCAAAATTTTGGAAAAAAGGAAAAAAAAATTTCACCTGATTTTATTTTTTTAATTTTACGTCATTAAGTAGATACTAATTTTGTTTTTAAAATTTAATGTTTTATTTTGATTATAGTTTTTAGTCAAAAACAGAAAAGCGGATGCTGAAATGTCTTTTATTTTTGAGAAAAATTAAAAATAACAGGAGGCGCAATTTTATAAAAGAATTGACTTAATACAGAAACAAATATTAAAAAACAACGGCATACTATTTGGTAAGGCCCTGATATTATGCTTTTATTTTGTTTTTATATTAAGTTGCTTTAGTGAACGGTTTTTAAAAATTTATCTTCAAACTTAAATTTTTAAAGAAAAAAAATTAAGAAATTGTGTTCAAACTGATTTTGTGTACAAGTTTACTTTATTAGGTAGTATTTTTGTTTTTAGTATTCGATGCTCCTATTAATTTTCAGTCAAGCACTTAAAACCAGTTTTCAAAATGTATTCTAGTTTTGAGAAAATTTATTTTGTTGCTCCAAAGATCCTATTTTTACTAATTAAGTTATTCGTTATTTTAAATTTTCTCAAAAACTAAAAGACATTTAGTTTTTAGTGTTTGACTATAAATTTATCAGGAGCATCGAGATTTAAAAACAAAAATACTACTTAATAACATACAATTTTGAACAAAATAAGTTTGAAAACAATTTTTTTTTTTTTTTTTTCAAAAACTTAAGTTTGAAAATCAATTTTTGAAAACTCATTTACTAAAACAACTTAATTTAAAAACAAAATAAAAGCTTTCTGGCTTTACAATGCATGCTGTTGTAACCGTTAACGTTGTTTTTTAATAATTTTTTTTCTGTATTTAGTCAATTCTTTTAAAAAATTGCACCTCCCGTTATTTTTAATTTTCACAAAAACTGAAAGACATTTAAGTATCCGATTTTCTGTTTTTGACTAAAAACTAAGCTTTGAATTTTGAAAACAAGATTACTACTTAGGCCCATTGGCTGAAACGAAACTTAAGTATTTAAGACTAGCCGATAAAACCCGGCGTTGCCCGGGTCTTCTTTAGTAAAACCTTATGACAACCAAATATCGACCAAAAAGATGATTTAAAATCAGCACTCGAAAAATGTTCAGCTTAAAGAGCCCTACACACCATCCTTGTTACTTGTCAGGTAACATTGACGTTTTTTTTGTCAGGTAACATTGAAAATAAGCCTCCTTACGTATCAATGAGCATTGACAATTATTTTTAATAAAAATGTAATGTACCTACCTGCCTGCCTGTAGTGTAATTTTAATACAACTTTGAAAATCAGACTATTTGTATGTTATGTTATACCTACCTCTCACTACACCCTAAGGTACGAACGACCGTGAATTTTGTTAGTAACCACTTGAACAAAGAAATTAATAATTTATGAATGAAAAGTTAAATGTTTCCATCTTCTCTACCATATACGTACCCTATATTCTTAAAACGAAGCATTTTTCCCAGCAAGGGTTATTGCCGTCTATGAAGAAACCGGAATACATTTTTTACCACCCCACCCATCACTTATCAACATCAAAAAAATGTTACCACTTGTACTACCTAAATAAAGTAGGTACCTACCTATTAAAATAAAAATACATACGCAGATAGGTATTACCTAAAAACAAAAAATTTTGAGCCGATTCTGGAAACCAGATCCCTCCTTGCGCACGTTCTTGTCTTCTTGTGTTCCCACATTACATTTAATCTTCATTTAAAATCTCGAACCTTGAAAATCCGATCATTAGAACTCAAGGTGTAAATTTTGCTGATTTGAACGTAATAAGCACCCCCCAATTAACCTTTGCTTACCTACGCCCTTGACTGTGTAGTTACTCAACAAAAAGAATTAGAAAAACAAATGTATTAGTGATTCAAGTGCCCCCTTACCCCTTATTGTGCACGCTCTTGCCACTAAATAAGTTCGTTTCCATTCACCATCACCAATCACCAACCGCCAAACCAACAAAAATTTCAGTCTTACCTTTAAATCCAACTAATAAGAACTCAAGCTGTGAATTAAGCCCGATTTACCCCCATTCTATTTACGTGCGCCCTTGATTGTGTAATTTACTCAAAAAAAAATTGAAAAATAATTTGTTTTAGGGATGCAAATGCCCATTACCTCTCCTTGTGCACGCCCCTTGCCTATAAATAAGTTCGTTTCCATTTACCATCCAGCAAACCAACCATTTCAGTAGATACAAACATTTATTTCTGCTGCAAATATTATACCTACTCATATACATATACCCTCCACTCACTTCTTACTATAGAGAGAATTCCCTACCGTTGATGTTTTTTTTTTTTTTTTTATATGAACTTTTACTATACACAAAAATATCACCACGATCCGTCGCCGGCGAAACGTTAAAACAACTGTTAACTCATTATCTCGCTCCCACCTACCAAGGCACATTGCACATGGTTTGAATAGTTTTTTTTTTTTTCGATGAAGATTTTTAATAACCATCATTTATTCGCATCAAAAATTTTCCCTAAAAACAAAAATATTACCTACCTAGAACAACTTTTTTTTGAGCCGATTCCAGAAATCAGCCCAACAAAAACATGGATTTGACGAACCGGTACCGGAACCAGTCAAATCCGCCTTCCGCGCTTCCGCCACAAAAGGCAATTTTCCATGGCAAAACAACTCTTCTTTATAAAATACCTACATGCTTGATTTTAGAAAATTTCCATACGATTTTTTTTGTGGTAAGTTTTTAATTTGTTTATTATTCTGTATTTAACAAAAATTTTCTTTTCTGCTGTATCCTATAGCATACCAGATAAGTGAAATTTGTATTATATCTATTTTTTAAAAGAGTTTTTTTGTTTGTTTGTGAGTTTAGTGCATACATACAGCCAAACTGACAAACAAAAAAAGTTACTCTTTTATATAATAGTATAGATACTGTCTTTTAAGCGCCATGTTTCGTCGAAAATGCATATTTTTTGTATATTTACGTTTAACGTACATATATTGCCGTATACCTATCTTTCATTAAAATCATTATTTGTTCGATGTCTTCTAATGTTTATTCAATAAATAATAAAGGTCTATAGGGTAGGAATTACCAAAAAATTAAAACCTAACTTCAGGTTATATTGAAAAAATTCGCATACCTAATGGAAATTTGGGTTGGAGTATTTTTTTTTTTTTAGAAAATTAACCTTTTTTAAGTTGGTTAAATCGACTCGAACGATTTTATTCAAATTTGTAATCTAGTGCTTCTAAATATTTTAAGGCCGTCTGTGAATTGAATTTAAATTTCTATTAAATTTCATCCGAAATTAAATTTTGAAGTTTCTACGTATACCTACAGATTCACCTCACTAGTGTCAAAAATTAAATTAATCTTCTTAATAAATTAATCTTCGGATAAAATTTAACGCTTTTTAACCCAATTCCCACACGGCTTAAACAATAGGTATAGATAGCTTTTGAAAATTTAGAAAATATTAACCCAAAATTAAAAAAATCATGTTCCCAGTAATTCTGACTTTTTAACATTTCTTTCGTTGAAAGGTACCAAAATGTTTGTTAGCCACGAGAGCAAGCTCGTGGGACTCACTCGTGTAAATTTTGTTTTTTTATTTTTGGTATAATTACTGCCTTAAATAAGCCTATGTATATGAATTTAAACGATTCACCATTATAAAAAAAAAATGCATGTATCTACCTATTTCAAATACGTTTTAATGGCTTTTAGCCCCAGCAACGTTATGTTCAACAATCTCACTTGTACACTACTTACATATTTTTTTTTTGTTTTTAGATTTAACGTATTGTAACGTTTTACCACGGTTCGATATAAAACTTATTTATTTTTAACTGTCAACCGTCAATTTTTCCTTTTTAAATTAAACACACTTTACTTAACTTCAAATATATTATTAATCACCAATCTCAATAGTATGCAACTTAAATTCACTTCCGGATACTTTAAACTTCGAACTTTACACTTTCGCTTTCAAAAATAAACTGTGTCTGTGCTCAAAAAGTTTCTCCTTATATAGTGAGCTGAGAGGTTCGGGACTCTACTCGAAAGTACTGGCACAAAAGCTATCTGGAAGGTTCCATTCCAATGAAGAGAGATGGCGGTCTCTCCACTCTTCCATTCAGCGCATTTTCCCCCTGAGAGAGAGCGCTCTGGGGATTTTTTATAAATGGTTGTTGTCTTCGATAAGGGTATTTTTGTACTTGGCTCTTTGTTTGTTCCGAAAGTAGTTAGGTGCTGATTTCATCGTTACATTGCCCCCCTCCTAAGATTGATCGTCCCGAACAATTCTGTCGCTCCTTTCACCATTATAACGATGCAAACGGTCACAATGAACTACTTTCAGTTTCCCTCTTACTCCTCTCTGTATACGGTAGACCACATCATTTAGTCTCTTCACAACAGTGTAGGGTCCTTCCCAGTTCTGTTGAAGCTTTGGTGACAGTCCCTTTTGTCGATGGGGATTGTAAAACCACACGAGGTCTCCTTCTTGAAATCCTGTTGTTGTTGCTCGGGCATCATAACGTGTTTTCATCCGATCACTAGATGTTTTTATGAATGCTCTGGTTCGTTGATGAATGTCAATGAGCCTTTCTTTGAGGTTATCCACATATTCTTTTGTTCGTTGTGGCTCAATTGTCCGGCATCCAAATTTCACCTCACTAGGCAGTCGTATTGACGTTCCAAACAAGATTTCCGATGGTGTATGTCCTGTCGAGCTATGTACTGCACTCCTATATGCCATTAGGAATAATGGAATATGTCTATCCCAGTCTCGTTGGTAGTCGCCGACAACCTTAGATAGATGTTCCTTTAGCGTCCGGTTGAATCGTTCGACCATCCCATCAGATTGTGGATGAAGCGGCGTTGTCCTCGTCTTTTTAATGCCAAGGAGCGAACACTCTTCCTGGAAGATGTTAGATTCGAAGTTCCTTCCTTGGTCGGAATGAAGTTCCATCGGTACGCCGAACCTGCTCACCCAATTGAAGACAATCTGATCCACAACTGTTTTGGTTTCTTGGTTTGGGATGGCAAATGCCTCAGGCCACTTGCTGAAGTACTCCATGACTACAAGGATGTATCGGTTTCCACTGTTGGTCTCAGGAAAAGGGCCTGCGACGTCTACTGCAATCCTCTCGAAAGGCGTGCCTATGTTGTATTGTGTCATTTTACTTTGAAGCTTCCTACCTGGGCCTTTGCTAGCAGCACAAGTATCACATTTTCGGCACCACTTTTCGACGTCCTCTCTTGCATGTAACCAGTAGAACCGTTGTCGTATCTTTTCCAAAGTCTTATTGACTCCCAAATGACCTCCAGAAGCTCCGTCATGCATCTCTCGAAGAACGTCATTAACTTTGGACCGAGGAATGACCAGCTGCATCACATAGGACTTACCGTCTGCGGATTCCCACTTACGCCTTAGAACACCTTCTTCCACATGAAGCGAGTCCCATTGTGCCCAATATGCTTTCAGGGCCGGACTTCTGTCGGAGATGTCACACAACTCTGGTTTTTCTTGGTGTTCTTTCCACGCAAGAATGGGCTCTATATCCGAGTCTTCTTGTTGGGCAGTCCTTAGTTCTTCATTACTCCAACCGTAAATTGGATCAGCTCTCATGCGTTGGACGGCGACTGTCTCCTTTTCTTCTTGTCGTGTGCAATGTTTGCAGTCCTGTTTGCAAGGTCTTCGAGACAATGCGTCTGCGTTGGAATGCAACTTTCCTCTTCGATGTTGAATCTGATAGTCATATGTCTGCAGTCTTTCGATCCACCTTGCTACTTGACCTTCAGGATTTTTAAAATTCAAAAGCCAGTAGAGTGCGCCATGGTCTGTTCGCAGAAGGAACTTCTGTCCATAGATATACTTATGGAAGTGCTTTGTTGCCAAGATCAGAGCTAGGAGTTCCCTTCTGGTCACACAATAATTCCGTTCTGGCTTTGAAAGTACCTTACTGTAGTATGCGACAACCTTTTCTTCTCCATCGTGGACTTGTGACAATACAGCTCCAATTCCAATATTACTTGCATCCGCGTCAACAATGAAAGGTTTTCCCGGGGTCGGATAGGTGAGCACAGGAGCATTACATAAACGCAGCTTCAGTTCCTGAAAGCTTTTCTCACACTCACCTGACCATTTGAACGGCTTTCCCTTTTCCGTAAGCTGATGCAAGCTTTTGGCAATTCCAGCAAAATTCTTTACAAAACGCCGGTAATAAGTGGCTAGGCCAAGAAAGCTTCGGAGTTGATGTTTGTCCTGTGGTGTTGGCCAATTCTTCACAGTGTCAACTTTTTCAGGATCAGTCTTTACTCCTTGGGATGAGATGATGTGTCCCAAATATTTAACTTCGGTCTTGAAAAGAGCACATTTATCTGGATTAAGCTTGAGGTATGCTTCTCGAAGCCTCTGGAATACAGCTTTCAGGTTGTCACAATATTCGTCAAATGTTTTCCCATACACGATGACATCGTCCAAATAGACCAGGCAAGATTTCCAGGTTAGTCCTTGTAAAACGCATTCCATCAAACGCTCAAATGTAGCCGGAGCGTTGCACAGTCCAAATGGCATCACTTTAAATTGCCACAGACCATTTCCTGTGGAGAAAGCTGTCTTTTCACGATCTTCTGGGTGAATTTCTACCTGCCAGTAGCCGCTCTTTAGGTCTAATGTAGAGAACCATTTAGCACCTTCCATTGCATCTAAAGTATCGCTGATTCTGGGCAGAGGATAGCTGTCTTTCTTTGTCACATCGTTCAGCCTTCTGTAGTCCACACAAAATCGAGTGCTTCCGTCCTTCTTTTTGACAAGGACCACTGGCGATGCCCAAGGGCTTTTAGAGTTTTCGATCAGCCCATCTTTCTTCATGCCCGATATCATCTCTTCAACTGTGTCGATCCGATGCTGCACGAGTTGTGTTCGACCATACTGCCCACTTGGTGAAGAAAATATGTCAGCATACTCATGAAGAAGACTACCAGCAATACTTAGTTGATGTTGACTCAGATTTGTTGAGTTAAGGAGTTAAGCCTTTAGTTGTTCAGAGTTCTTAGGCTTCTTCGTGTTCTCTTCTGTGATCTTAGTTATCGCTGACACAGGTTCACATTTTCCGACTATTTCTCCTTTTCTCAACTTAACTTCGTAGGGATTGATGTTCTAATTCCGTACAGGTACCATGTTGTTCTTTGGTGCCACAAGAGTCTTCCCAACGATGATGTTTTGGGAGCCTTGGTCAGTATCTGGTTCCACCATGAGGTATCGATGACCACCCAATTCGCCTTTTATTTTAGCCCAAACGAACACTTCAGAAGAAGACGGCAAGCATATGTCTTCTTTGATGACACTTCTTAGAGTTGAGGATTTTTCGTCACCATAAACCATAGGAATCTCTACATTTTGGTAATTAAGAACTTGCTTACCGATATCCAGAATTATTCCGTGGTCTTTCATGAAGTCGATTCCAATGATGCACTCGTCACATATATCTGCTACCAAAAACAGATGTGAAAACTCCAGTTCTGCCAAACGAATCGGAAGACGAACTTCTCCGTACACTTTAGCTGCCTCTCCTGTAGCAGTTTTCAGACGATAGCTATTGGTGTTATGCAGCCATGTCATCTTGACCAAGTCCCTTCTTACAATGGAGGCAGTGGCACCAGTGTCGATTGTAGCCACGTGTTTCTTGCCGTTTATTGTTGCCTCCACAGTCAGACTTTTGTTGTTTCGTTTAGTCTGTGAGACCTGGATAGTGGTTCTGGGGCCATCGATACCACAAACCAGCTTCTGCCCCTCGAAGTTGGTTCTTACTCGTTTCCCGGCTGGGAAACAAGCTGAGCAGGAATGTTGGTGTTATTGCTTACCTGCTCTCGAGTACTATTTCTACTTCCACAATGTTGACATGCAGGTCTTCTTGGTGGCAATCTGCACTGGCGCTGGAGATGTCCGGTCTTGTTACAGTTCCAGCATCGAGCAGGTCCGTCTCGCTGACTTCTTTGGAATGCGGTTCTCTGACAGGAGCATTCTTCAACTTCTATTTCTCTTACCTTATGGACTCCTTGTGAAGCCTGTTCTGCTGCTTCCATAGTTAGAGCGAACGCCAATGCTTCAGAAAGCGTGCGTTTTCCGGCAGTTGGAATCGCTCGCTGAAAGTTGATGTCGGATACAGCGCGGACAAATGCTTCTGTTGCGAACTGGTTTATTATTTCCTCTCCTGCAGTTGGATATGCCAGGTGAGCCAGCCGTTCGATATCTGCTTGAAGTTGTTGCAGACTTTCTCCTCTTTTCTGAACTCTGGTATTGAGTTGGACGCGGAAGACTTCTTGCATATGGCCATCTCCAAAACGTTTGTCAATGGCCTGCACAAGAGCCGTGAAGTGGCCGTTCTTGTCTGCTGGTATGGTTTGCAATAATTCAGCAGCAGGTCCTCTAAGGGCAAGCGTCAGAGCTATGAACTTGTCTCCGTCATCCCATCCATTTGTCGCTGCAGCTGCCTCAAACTGTTTCTTGTAGATTGACCAAGAAGTTAGTCCATCAAAGGTTGGCGGATGCATTTCTTTTCGCTTTGGAAGTTCGCCAGAACTTTCTGGAACCTTCATATTTCGAACCTTCTCTAACTCCTTGGTAATGCTTTCAAATTTGTCTTCGACCTTCTCGAATTTCGCTTCTACTGTCGAAAATTGTTTTTCGACACGCTCGTCAAGAGCAACAAATTTGTTTTCGAAGGCATCAAGCTTACCTTCGAGAAGATTTTTGTGTTCTTCAAGAAGATTCTTTTGTTCACTTCTTTGTTCTTCGAATCGCTGGAGAAGATTTTTTTTTGTTTTTCGGGTTTCCACTTGAAATAGAATGTTGGTTGCTATGCAAATGCTTACTATTTCATTTGTCTCTAAAATTTCACAAGGCAAAGTTATGAAGTTAAAAAAATTAAAAGAATTGATTTATTCTTAATTTTGTCTAAATCCACAAGAAAAACACCAAAACTTCTTTTTGGTACCTACAATTAATTACATTCGAAAAAACACAAAACAAAAAAAAAATAAAACAAAGACAAACCCAAAATGTCAAAGGGAAAATTGTTTCTTCATAGAACACTATTCATAGCTTTCTATGAGCAAAGCAATATGTGGCAAAAATTTTTTTATAGAATACTAGTCCAGACAATAAAGGTTTTCACCTGGAAAAAATCCAACAGTTTTGAAACTTGGCACACTTAGGCCTTCTGCACACGAAGCGTCTCGTCATAGACGCGTACAACGAACGTTTGTGGCTTATGTGGAACTTTTGTGTAGGTATCTCACGTTTGTTTCAGTAGACAACTGCACACGAGACACGACGCGTAAGCTGCACAGAAACTGCAAATCGTTGCACTGTGGGATGAAATGGCATTTTAGCGCGCCAAAAGTATGGGTCTATTTTCCTCCCTATAGAAAGCAGGGGTGATTTTTGAAAAAAATGGACTTCATATAAAAAAAAAAATATTTAAAAAAAATGGCTAGGTATACTTAGAAATTTGTTTCGCAGCTTTTTTTAAAACCAGAAATCTCATATTTTGTTTTGTTTTTAAATTAAATTGATTAAATAAACAATTGAATAAAAAATAATTTTCAAACTCAAAATTAAAAAAAAAAAAAATAAAATATGATTTTATTAAAAAAACAATAAACGTATTTTAATTACTCGTTTGGGTTTTAATATTAAATATGCTTATATCGATCTCTGTCAAGCATTAAAAGCCAGAAAGATGGTTGTAAACCTTTTAGTTTTTGAGAAGATTGAAAATTACAAAACTAAATTTTTGAATTTACTTAATTTTATATAAATAATTACAGGACACTGGATTCAAAATTATTTTGTATCTGGAAGTCTAAGGCATAAAATATGCATAATTAACTGTGGTTTTGAAATATAATTAGCACTTTTTAACATTTGTTCTTATATAAAAAAAAATTGAAGAAAAAAATCAATTTTTATGTATGAATCCGTTATTCTTTATAAAAAAATTAGCTACTTTTCGCGGAATAATACCCAAACTATAGTAAATTAAGCAATAGTAAAATTCTGGCTTAGATAAATCATATCCAACTGCATTCTTGAATGAATCACCTTTCAGATTGCATTGTCATGATTGCGGCTAACGTTTGTTTACAGAAAAAGTCGAATATCTTTTGATTCTGTCAAGTTTTGTCGACGAAATTTTTTGGTAATGATAATATAGGGATTGATGAACTTAATAGAGGCAGAGATTTTAGATTGCGAGAGATTGCAGGTTTTTTGTGGGCTTTTAAAACAATATAATTGTGAAAAATTTGTTTCAGTAAAATTAGAAACATTTTACACAACCCGTGAATAAATATTGCTGATTTTGATCATTTTCAATAATTAATATACCAGTGGGTTAGAAAAAAGTATTCTTCCAATTGTCTTCCATTTATAGGATTGATAACGACAGGTTAAAAAAGAGGCAAATTAGTGCTCATAATTCAGTTTATTCATATACGTCCAAAAAGTGATGAATAACAAAAATGTGGATGAATTCTTACAAAAACCATCAATAGGATTATTCACAATCAAGTATTGAGAGTGATTCCTGAAAAATTCATGCAAATCTGAGACAATTTTTGACCACTTTTTGCGCGCTAAAATGCCATTTCATCCCAGTGCGCCGGGCGTACAACAATGTCAGTCGCCAGGCGTATACAGCTTGAAGTATAACGTCGGATACATACCAAAATTGTGAAATTGATTGAAAATATGTAGTGTTTTGTCTATGATGGGACTTTCGTGTGCAGAAGACTAGCCGTAGTTGAATCGTCGCTACATTACGAATCTTGTACGCGTATATGACACGACGGTTCATGTGCAGAAGGCCTTACTCAGAGAGGCCTAATGATGAAATGTACAAAAGTCCCCATGAAAGTGTAACATGTTGTCTTTTTCGGGTTTTCGTGTTTAACTTCAAAACAGTTTGTCCTTTCAAAAAATAATCTGAGACGCAAAAATAGCTTATGAAATTCTTTACAAAATTGATTATGACCATATTTTTCATATCTGTCATATTTAAAAAGTTATTTGGCACCTCCTGTTGTTTTAGTGAACTGTTTCTGAAAAATAAATTTTCAAACTCAAAATTAAAAAAAAAATGTGTTTAAACTGATTTTGTTCAAAATTTTACGTAATTAAGTTGTACTTTTGTGCTGAATATTCAATGCTCCTATAAATTTTTAGTCAAATACTATAATCCAGATGCCAAAATATCTTCTAGAACAAAAAAAAAAAACTTTTCAGTCGTTCTTTTTGTATTTGCGTCTGCATTTTCGTGAGAACAAAAGTAATATTTTCCGTCCTTTACTCTATAAAACATTAAAATGGGTAGCAAATTTTCGAATTTTGTACCATTGAGTAAATTTAAAATACTTAAAATTTGTTTCCTTTCATTTCCGAATATTGTTTGCGAAAACAAAAAAAAAACGTTTGTCAAAATATTCACAAATTAAACTTCTAAGAAGGATTTTTACAGATGTTTCACCTAATTTTTTGTCCATAAAAAGGTCAATGCAAGGGCAGGGTACCAATACTGACAACTGTTTACATGTACATATGAGCTCAAGGAAATCGTGTTATTTGTGGACGGTTCTTGTGAATTTTTTTTTGCCGTATGATAATTAATAATTAATTGAAATAGCCAATTGTATGATAATGCATCCACAAGAATATGGCAACACTGTTCAAAAACAAACTTGTCTTATGTAACTAATAAACAAATTACGAACAAATCAAATTGATATTAGCTGCATTTTATTTTCCCCCAGATCTAATCCGGATCAGATCATGATAATAAAACAAACTGGATCACAAATTTATTTATTTCTCACAGTTGGCTTTATTTGCACAATAAAATTGACAGAAGGAAAATTTTCACAAATATTATTTGAAATAATATTTGGTATTGAATGTTTAAAATAGAACAGTTTTATTTTTTTAGTTTAATTTTCATTAAGTTAATAGTTTTTATGTATTTTTTCTGTGCCTCGCGACGCGTCGTCTCTATTGAATGAAGAAAAACTCATAAAAAAAAATTGGAATGATGGCGGCATTTGTTTGATTTCGAGAATTTTTAATTTTATTGAGTTTTTTCTGTAAATCTCAGCAATGGTACCAACCTATAAAATTAAAATATTGCTAGGGAAGTGTTCAAAAAATGGATTTCGAAATCCAAATCTAGAAGCAGACCTGGATCTTGTGTTGTTTTTGTATTACTTGTATTTATGTTTCCAAATCCAATCCGGATCAGATCTGGGGAAAAATAAAATACAGCTATTAATATTTGCTAGTTGGGTGTAGAATTCAGATATGCTATTGTCTTACATCTCACTTTGTCTGTGCCAAAAAATAATTCTACGTTTCACACGTGGAACTTATTTTATGTTGAGATTTTTTAATTTTTTTTCTTTTATACGAACAGGGTGGAATATTTTGAGATTAGGTAGGTAAGATTAAACTTATATTGTCTTGGATATTTATTTTTAAAACCCTAAAGCTGGCCATACACGGTATAGCCAAATGGCTCGGCGAGCCAAATCGCATCATGTGAATGAGTTCGGCCGTGCCCTTTGGACTTTCAGCTGATATAAATCCACCAGCTCAATTGGCACCGAGCCATTTGGCTCGATCGTGAATGGTCAGCTTAAAGAAGGATCTCACTAGGTTTGAGCGAAATCTAAAATGAGCTTTCTTTTTTAATTGGATGTCTTAAATTTTTTCGGAGTAGTAAAAGGAGGACGACTTGTTGTCAGCTTTCATTTTCATTATAGTGCCTGTTTGGTAACGTGAAATTTTCACAAAGTTTCCCAAACTTGTTTTTTTTTTTCAAATTTGTTTTGACAGCAAAATGTGAACATTTGTGAAAATTTGCAAGAAATATCACGTTACCAAACAGACAAATTGTAAAAAATAGATTGTTAATAATGCTGATACGTGGAAAAAATTGGTTTCATTGTTTAACAATAAATGATTATTAATTTGACAGTTCTTCAGGCTTAGTCACAGTGAAATTGTACATTTTTAAGCACATTTTAAAATAATATATCAGTGATTGAAAAAAAAATGTCAAATTAATTTAGGTATTAAATGTCTGCTGCTAAATAACTTCGATATTTTCTCCATATTCTTGTTTTAAAAACAAATATATTATTTTATTAAGGATGTAAGAAGTTATTTAAAAACATGTTACTAAGAACGAAACAACTCTGATATAAACACCAAATAACACATTTTTCTTCCATCTAAAATAACGTTATTCTAGCCCAGTATAACAGTCTTCCGTTTCATGATCATCGAAGGCTAAACAAAAGAGAATGATTAATATTTGTAGGAAATTATAACTAAGCAACAACCTTCACAGTTTTCACAGTACTTCCTAGTTGCAGGAACCTTCCTTGAATTACTACCATCACTCTCCTCTTTCACTCTTTCGGCTGGTTGAAATGGGATCTCTCCTCCATCCGATTCTTGCATTGGACAATCTTCTGTTTCGTGTATATCAAATTGATCACAAATATCACAAAACATACGTGGAGCTGGTTTTCTCGCAGCGATCATTTCATACATGTAAGATCTAAAGCAAACAAAAAAGTGTTTTTGAACAAATTAAGGAATCGAAAATTAAAATTTTACAGTAAACAAATTTAATTTTTTCCTAGTAAATAAAACCTGCCGTGTCATTATTATTAATCATTTTGAATTCCGTTTTTTTCTGAGCATGAAACCCACCAGTCTAGTAGCTTTCATGCTGAGGAAAAAACAAAACATGTGTTCTCCGTTCAACTTTTTATTGTGTCTGTTTTACTTTTATAGAGGCGGAGAACATTAAGTTGGCAACACTGGTTTCTGTGACGAATAAAGATGCAATTGCATTATTGGCAGTGCAAAGCTCGTGGAAATCCATGTTGCAAAGTGAAAATAACATTTTTGTTGTGATAGCTCTAACATCTTAGCCGAATCTACCCTAGTGGGCCTAGTTTTTTACAACTCCAACTATTTCAGTGTGCGTGTGTTTTTGACAAGATATCTACAAAAAATGAAGCATATTATTATTGCGAGAGTCTATTGGGAAAAAGTCTATTTGCCAAAAGTCGATCAAAATTCTTAATTGAATTGAAATTTCTTTCAAATAGAAAACAAAAATAATAATCAATATAAATATTAATGCCCAATTTCTTCACATGTGTAGGTACTAAGCTAGCTTAGAACCCGGTTTAGCTGGACCAGGTACTAGCTCTGGTACTGGGTGGGTCCTAACGAAAACTTAGTACCTGAGCATTTCTTCACATCCCTAGTACTCGATCTGTTTGCCAAATTTTAAATATGTAAATAAAATACTTTTTATACTAGAAGATTAATAAATTATTATGGTGTGTTGCATTGAATTGCTTCTTCTTCAAAATATGTATGTGAGTATATAATTTGTGTTTGTGCTAATGATTTCGCCAAATTTGTGAGTTAAGTTTGCGTGTTCGCGTTTAATCACGGACGTACTAATGGGATTACCAAATTTGCCGGCTTCAAAATGTGCGCACGCAATTCAAATGTTGGTGAAATATTTGACCAAGCACCAATTTCGGTGCATTTTTTAACAACGTTTAGTCCGCCAACGATATTTTCCGATTAATTAAAGGGCCAAGGAATCGGCAAAATGCATAAGCGGCCATTTCAAATTCTGTAAATCTTACTGGCTTTTAGCCAAATGTCGCAATTATTATGCCATGCAAAATTTTGGTTACCAATATTTTCATAAAATCGGCAACCGCTATATGCATTGAACATCTTGACCATTTTTGAAAAGTTGAAAATTTAAAAACCAATAAAACTAGATTTATTACATGTATTTAAAAAAAAAGCAATGGTCAAGAAGTTATCATAACTGAGCAATATCTCTCGGAGCGGACTTCCACTCCTACTTCATAGTAAAAACGCGAAGTAAAAACTAAAACCATTTTGAATTTTTGAACAACAACAACAACAACTTAAAGGTGCTACCACCAAATATTTACGAATTAATTTTATGTATTTTAGTTCGTTTTTTATTTTTGTTTGGCTGGAGATATAGCTATTTCAAGGGGTGCCAAGCCCTATCATCAGTCACCTTTTTTTAGTGGTGCTGAGCTTTAATCCAATTTTATTATGAATAACTTTCTACATGCACACATGAGATTTGAACCCACGCACCAGATTTGCTCAGTCTTCAAAGCCGTGTGCACTACGCATTCCGCTACTGATGACCACTGACGTCACAGGTCGAGATGTGCTGTTTATCAAACGCATTTGGAGTATCAGCATTTTTTAAGTTCCTTTAAGTATGCTGTTTTGTTCCGCCTGCATTTTTCTCCATGGAGGCGGAACAAAACAGCATACTTAAATCCATTCTTCAGTTAATAAATGGATAAATACATACCTAATTATTAATTATGTGTTTTATATTACACTCGATCTTTAAAATTCGAAGAAACTTTTACTACAAGAGCAACCGTGCGACCCAGCCGTGCATTTTATTTTAAATACGGGAACGCACTTAGGCAAAAATAACAAGATTGGAGAATATGGAATATTTTTTCATAGCCGGCACCGGGCACCTCTTATAACCCGACACATTTTTGGGTACCGCTAGTGTCCGGTTTTGAGATGTACATACATATGTGAATTCAAGAAAGTAAAACAAAACGAAAGACAAATAAATAAACTTTACTTACGAAATTAACACATCTCATATATTTTCCTCCGTGTAAAATTGAGCAAACATAAAATTTTTGCTCCAATTTAAAAAAAGAAGAAAAAACTGATTTTTTTGTGTGGCATTTATTTAATGTTCAGGTAACTGAGACTGCTGATATTAAGGTGATTACCGATCACTACTCCTTGATATGGTTGAGCAAGTTGAAGGACCCAGCGGGTAGGCTGGCTCGATGGGCAGCAGTTCGAGTTCGACATTGTTCACAGCAAAGGTAAGAATCATGTGGTGCCAGATATGATTTCGAGGAGCGTACGGGATCTATCCGGGATTTCAGAGCTTACAAACGATCCGTGCATAGGGAAAATGATAGGAGAAGTGGAAAAGAAACCATTATCTTTTTCAGCTTGGCGGGTGGATCAGGGAAAATTGTTTAAGTTTGTGAAAGCAAACCATATTTTAGTGCACAATTAAAATAGTGAGTGGAAATTAGTAATTCCAAAGAATGATAGGAAAATGATTTTAGAGGACAGTCATGACCATCCGTTAGCAGGGCATATGGGGGTAAAGAAAACTTTTGCTAGGATAGGAGATAAATGTTACTGGCCAAAAATGAGGTCAGATATCACTAGATACGTAAGGAATTGCAAGGTATGTCAAAGCGTTAAACCAATTAATGAAAAACCGGCTGGGTTGATGACGGAGAGGAAAGGGGTAACCAATCCTCGGGAGATGATTTGCGTGGACTTGGTTGGTCCACTTCCTAAACCGAGTAGGGATTTTATCTATATTTTAACTGTCGTGGATTATATCACGAAATTTCCCTTGTTGTTCTCTTTGAGGTATGCAACGGCCAAATCTGTTTTTAAGGAGTTGGAAGACAATGTCTTCTTATTATTCGGCGTTCCCAAATTCGTAGTTTGTTATAACGGTCCTCAATTTAAAAGCAAGGAATTGAAGTTTTTATGCGATAGTTACGATTCGCAGATAAAGCTTACGGCGCATTATCATCCGCAGACCAACCCGGCAGAGCGGATAAAACAAATTATTAAAACAACACTTAGGGCTTACAACTCAGAAAATCATAGGGCTTGGGATTCGCAGTTGGCGAAAGTTGCGTGTAGCATACGCACGGCCCAGCATGAGATGTTAGGTGTGTCGCCGTATTACGCAAAATTTGGTCGAGGAATGGTGACTTTTGGAGGCGAATCCTTAAACACTATTCCGAATGTTAGGGGCGATAATACGGACGATACTAGGGAACAGTTTAGGAAGCTTAGGGAAGAGATAGGGAAAAAGTTAGAGTCGGCAACCAAGAAGGCAGCGGAAACATACAACCTTCGTAGGAGACATGTTTAATTCCTCCCGAACGAATTGGTTTGGCGACGTAACTTAACCCTATCAGAGGTAGCGAATTATTATTCGGTGAAATTAGCGCCTAAGTTTGTAGGCCCGTTTCTAATTAAGAAACGCGTATCGCCATGGGCTTACATCCTTGTAGACGAAAAAGGTACAAATCGAGGTACCTGGAATGTTAGGGATAAGCCTTACTGCAACGACCCCGAAAGACCCGAAAATGTCGTGCCGCGGATGAACTGCGCAAAGAGGTACTGAGAGTTTTCAAGCTCTGTGATGTGCTTTACTCTCACCAGGAGTGATTGAGCTTTTATTCTTAGTTGTGTTGTATATGGTAGTGTATGTTTTCCATTTTCATGTTGTTTAGCCTTTTTATAATCCCTTGTTACTTCGCTTTCATTTCTGAAAACCAGGTTCTATTCCTCGGTAGGTAAGGGTGGAATTTGTTACGGTAAGATTTACCGCAACAAAAACCATTCTTAAGCTTGGTTCTTAAAACCTTCTTCTAACTATGTTGTTTGGTTATAGTCTTACTCTCGTTATCTGTTTTCCCCTCCATCCCAACCATTCCTATTTTTCGACCCACATTTTGAGTCCGTTGTCGTCATGGAGCTTGAGAGTAGCTCGGAGAAGACGACAAAATAAGTACACACTTAATTCGAACGTGTTAAGTCACTAAACGCTATCCCTATAATCCCCCAAATCTGCACAAAGGCCCATCGAATGGTAGATTGCGCGTGAGGTAGTTTTATTAGAATATTTGCCTTCCTCCTTAGGTTCCTAAGAATTGTTAAAGGATTGATAACTTATGTTTACTCCTCTTTCGAATAATTTTCAGAAAAGTTAAATTTAGTAGAGAAGCTAAGAGAATTCTCACAATTTCTCAAAAATATATTATTGTGAATATGTCTAGATACGGCCTTGGATTCGTCAAGTTTTGGGACGGCACCAACAACTTGGGGAATTCAGTGATTGTGTGGATGAGAGATAGTTTCGTTGTGGAACTCAACCTCGGAGTGATACCGTAGCCGAGTTCCACGAAAGCTTGTGATTGAGAGTGTGAATGTGTGAGAGAAAGAGGGGGCCAATAGAAGACAAAGGCTAAGCTCGACGAACCACTTCTTGGTTGACTTGCTTGTGAGAGGTTTTTTTTTTAATTGTGAAGGAAAAGAAAATAACAGATTTTAGAAAGTTGAAAAGTTAATATTTTTTTTTTTAGTTGAAAAATTAAAAAGGAAAAATAATTTGGAAAAGGTTCTGAAAGTTTTTCGAAAGAGTTAATTGAAAAAAGGATTAATACATATTCCCCAGAAAAGGGCGACCGGAATTGTCTAAGGGAAAGAAGGAGAATGGGAAAGAAGTTACAAGCTTGAAAAAAAAGATAAGTAGAGTGTTGGTTTTTTTAGTTTTATTCGTTTGCAAGAAAAAGTGTTGTAAAATATAAATTTGGTTGGCCCTTGATTCGTTTTAAAAATCTCAAAATTGTAAGACGCACGGCCCCATTCTTAAATTAGTTTTTGTATCCGTTTTGTTTCGGGACCGAGTGATTGCGGTCCATTCTTACGGTCTTGGTTTCTATAACTCTCTTTGTTTCATTTCGATTTTATTGTTTTATAATTTTTCATTGTTTTAAATTGGTTTCATGCAATTCAAATTAATATTTACATATTTCTTTTATTGAACAAATTCTGAGTTTTAATCCAGGCGTAAGCCCAGATATTTTTGAATTTAAATTTGTATTTCCGTCATACTTTTGAAGAAGAATTTTCAGCATCTCGGTTAAGGCAAACGAGCATAAACAGTTTCATGGCGCCCACCTTTCAGCATAAGTACGCCCCTGTGCTTACCAAACTTCGATTTATTATTTATGACCTTTTTTATCATAACTACTTTTTATCGATTCGATACCAATTGTACGCTTCTTGTGTTTATTTATATTCGACGAACCCACCCCCAGCAGACTAGCTGGTTGGCTGCATCCTTATTGCAGCGAGTTCTTGCAATATTTTTATTGTCTCTCTATCCTCATCCTTCGTGCATCGTCTTTGACATTTCGTCAATTCGATCTTATCTTTCGCGTGTGCCGGTTGCACAATTTGATCATAAATAATTAATTCGTTTGTTCTTTTGTTATAAAAATAATTGGATTCGTATAATCCTAGTTCGCGGTCTTTAAAGTATTCGACATTCTTATCATCCCAATCGTCTTTTAAAATTCGGTTTAAAATATTGCAACAATATCTCAATACAGCGGGTGTAGCTTTTTTGCCCAACTGATGGCGCTGTTTAAAAAAAAGTATATAAAAACACGCTCATATGCAAATGCAATGTTAAGTCAAAATTTTAAAGCAATCGGTGAAGAACTTTCGGAAATTACTTGTAAGGAACAAATGCACATTTACTTTTTTATTTATTTACGGCCACCTGCACAAAACGAACGGATAAATACATAAAAAAAAATAAATAAAAACTTCTCGTTTTTTAATTGCACGAACGGAAAATAAATAACCAGGGAATAAGAATATTTTTTCAGAATCACCAACACAGCAAACACAATGAAATATGAACAAACTCTAAAGCTTTGACTTGCTTTTTCGTAAGAAATTCTATAATTTGACGCGATAGCTATTCAGAGTTTAAATATTTATCCGGAGAACAAGGAGAAGATAAATTTTTAAACTTAAATAGAGAAAAAATATTTTTCTACAACCTGATTTGAATCAAATCAGTCAGATAGCTCTCAATTATTTATAAACCAAGAGTTATTGCTGTCAGAAAACTTTTGTGCAAGTGGCCCTCAGAAGATTAATCAGAAATCTAGAAAACAAGATGCTTTTTCCCACAAAATTAAAATATGTATACAGGGTGTCCCGAAACTCAACGTCAAGCGGGTACCGGCTGATAGGACAGGTTGTGCCCGTTCTTTGAAAAGTATGAAAAACAAATCCATCTCGCTTGGTTTAGTAGTTACAGCAATATTAAGAAAAATAATGAAAATCGCTACCCTACCTCACAATTTAAGATACAGTGATCACAAATTTTTAAATTTTGCTGTGTTTTCTTTTATCCTTAAGAAATATGCTATTAATCGCATTTACGTTTACATTTTTGTATGCAATTGAATTCAAATCCAAGAATGAATATTGTCAGTTTCGTAAGAAAAATAAAGTTTGACTGAGTCATTGTTCCTGCCTTTACTAGCAACTTCTCGTAATTGTGCGCCTTTGTGCTACCTTAGACTCGATTAGTATTGACAAAATTATGTTAGTAATTATCTAATAATACGTAGGTACTAAAAACCTTTCACGATTAGCGTATTCGTCGAAGCTCAAGAATATGAGAACATCCATACTAGCTCATTGAAATGTTACATTAGCCTGGCATTTTGTTCAGGACTAAATGTTTTTTATTTATGGGAGGGATAAGTGTAAGTGAAAAAAGAAATTTTCTCTCCCTCTTTTGGGCTTCATTTTGGAAAATAGTGTGTTAAAAATTTTTCGCTATATCTTGAGAACCATGCGTCTTACATTTTTGTATGAAATAGAATTCTGTACAATAAATCTTAAGGCACTTTTTATAGTTAAATTGAAAACAAAAAAGGTTAAAATTAAAAACAGACGAAAGTTTTAAGAAAATTATCATTAAAGGGATATAAAATGCCAGGTTACTGTAACTTTCAAGGGACTAATGTGGATGTTTTCATATTCTTGAGCCATGAAGAAATACGTTATTCGCGAAAGGCTTTTATTATGAACTACCAGGTAAAAACTAACATATATTTGACAGATGTCAACGAGTGCACTCTAGTTTTTTGTATTCCTCTTGGTTTTTGCATTTATCCACTCAAATAAAATATAAAAAATCGTATTATCTTATTAAATTACTACTACAAGGTTTTCTGTTCGATTTGTTTAATTTGCTTAATTTAAAAAAAAAATCACTTAATTAAACAAAAAAATATTATA
Organism: Epistrophella euchroma; assembly: GCA_947049315.1. Taxonomy (NCBI): domain Eukaryota; kingdom Metazoa; phylum Arthropoda; class Insecta; order Diptera; family Syrphidae; genus Epistrophella; species Epistrophella euchroma. Next base: position 64,789,249 of record OX346245.1, read on the forward strand.
TTGGCATTACAATATAACCACAATGTCACAAACAAGTAACTCTGAAGGAGCGACCACGAGATCCAGACTAGCTGAGGGTGATGTTGCAGAAACCTTGCAGTCTATTCAAAGATCACTTATCAAAATAATTGAATCGTATGGCGAATTTGGAAGTTGAGATTAAGGACTTGTCAGAAAAAAATGTTTGCCTAATGCAAGAAGTTGATAAGCTATGTGCCAAAAACAGTTTAATGGAAAAGGACTTGCTACAAAACAACCGTAAGAATTACTTGTCCGGTGTCATAATATCTGGGATTCCATACAAACAAAGTGAGAATCTTCCTGACATATTTAATCGAATTTGCAATCAAATTGGATGCTCGGATATCAAATTAATACTCCGCGCACATAAACCGGCGCGCACTCCCATATAAACTCATTGTGCTTAAAATCGAAACCAAACTGTTTAGTTGCATGTGCGCGCCTGGCCTAAACAAAACCAAAGCAAAACACAATCAAATACACCTGTGATTATTGCTAAACTTGCAAATAATGTATGAACGAAAGACGCTCATGAAGTCATTGTTTACGAGTATGAAATCTAACACCAAACAACTTATGTTATCAAATATGGGATTTGAGGGATCAATGCAAACATTTTTTATATCAGAAAGTCTTTCACCGCACGATAAACAATTATTTAATTATGCCTACTCACTTAAAAACAACTAAAAAACTGGCTAGTGTGATCACCATCGGCGGATTAGTGTACATAAAATGTATGCGAACCAAACTAGGCAAAATTGAAAACACGACTGAGGAGATAATGAAACTGATAGCGGATGAAGAGGGTGGTATTGTCGATGGTCATTGCTCTCTGGAGGGACAAGATGAACAACATGATGATGATTCTTCTTTGGAAGCTGAAGCAGTGGTTTGAACTAGAACCTTTACTATGTATTGTATTATTTTTTCTAAATAGTATTATATTTTTTCATTTACTTTTCTTATTTTTAAAACACAATCATTTTTTTTATAATTTTGTATATATTATTTCTTATATTTTTTGAATTTTTGTTCTTGTATTTGAAACTTAAACTACTTTTTCATAAAGTTTTCATATTTTCACAATTATGTTTCTTATATTTTGGACTTAAACTTTTTTCAACATTCTCCTTTACTCTTTATTCTTATTCTTACTCCTCTTCTTCATTCTCCCTTTATTCTTTCTTCTTTCCTTTCTATCTAGAAATTTGCTAATATTTACTTTAATGTAGGTGTTTGATTCTTTGAAATATTATTTATGATGAATTCTCATAGAACTGGTCGAATGGAGGAATATAACTCTTGCAGACTAATGATTAATGTTCTTTTTAACCAGTATGGTGGTTTTAAAATAAGCCACATTAATGCACAGAGTATACCTGCACATATAGATGAAATAAAAGATTTATTTTCTAATGGTCCAGTTGATGCCTTGTGTATATCTGAAACCTGGTTAAAACCTGAGATACAAAATGCACTGATTGATATACCTGGATATACTCTCTATCGTAATGATAGGTTATTGAGACGGGGCGGTGGAGTAACAGTCTGCTGCAAAGATTCTTATTCATGTCGTTTTGTTAATACGTCGCAAGAGTCAGATAACATTGAATTTATCTTTCTTGAGGTCTTTGATAATGTCTGCAAATGTCTTTTAGCATGTGTTTATAACCCTCACAAACAATTCCCTTTGGATTCTCTATTTTCAAAGTTGATAGAGTTCAGTAGTACCTTTGTTGACATAATAGTATGTGGTGATTTAGATAAAGATTTACTTGTTAACAGTGTTGCTTCTGCTTCCCTTCATGATAATTGCGCTATGTCTGGACTTCAAGTTGTTAACACAACTTTTTCCAACCCACTTTCGTCCAAATTGCGTACCTAGTTTGCTTGATATTTTCATGGTTGGAAATCTAGGCAAAGTCTTGTTGTTTGATCAGTTGAATTTGCCTGGTATCCCTTCCTATCATGATTTGATCTTTGTTACCTATGATATTTGTTTTAACCAAGTTCCTGTTCCTGGACAATTCAGCTATAGAGACTTTAGGAATATCAGAATGATAAGCTTATTTATGACTGTGTGTTTTTTCCTTGGGACTTGTGCTGGAATTTGCCTCATGTTAATGATAAAGTTAAAGTGTTTGAATCTCTTGTCTCAGAATTGTTTGATAAACATGTTCCAATTAAAACTGTAAGAACAATAGACTCTCGTATCCCGTGGTTCAACAACGCTATTAAGAGACTTATTAAAGAAAGGGATAGATGTTATTCCCGTTGGAAGAGATATAGGAGTGAAACTAATTGGATAGCTTTCAGAACGGTTAGAAATTCTGTCGTTTATCAAGTCAAAAGAGTAAAAGCGCAATATTACTCTTCGAAACTTAACGTTAATCTTTCAAGTAGCATTTTGTGGAAAAATATTAAAAGATGTGGTATCCAGAGTAAATCCAATAAAAACGTATGTATCATAGATCCTAATCATCTCAACGCTTATTTTCTCTCTCATGGTTCGTCTTCTCAACATGACTCAAGATTAACCACCGACCCCAATTCAACGAATTTAATTCAAAGAAGAAATAATGTCCCACTTTTGGAGTTTAGCTGTGTTCCAGAAGTTGATATTCTCAAAACAGTGAATAGTATTAAATCAAATGCTATAGGTACCGATGGGGTTCCACTAAAATTTATTAAGATCATTCTCCCACACATTTGATCTACCCCTACACATCTTATAAACTCATGTTTAATAGCATCTAAATTTCCGACTTCATGGAAAAGGGCAAATGTGACTCCGATTCCTAAAAACTCAAAATGCAAGGGCGCTGAAAATTACAGGCCCATTAGTATTTTACCTTGCCTTTCAAAAATTTTGGAAATCGTGATTCGCAACCAAATAAATAATCACTTAACTGAGAATAACTTGCTGAGTACAGTTCAGTCTGGGTTCAGATCTAAGGACAGTTGTATACCAGCAACTATAAAAATTCTAGATGACATAAGGGTTGAGTTTGATAAGAACAATTTAACTTTATAGTGCCTTTTGGATTTTTCTAAGGCCTTCGATAGTGTATACCATGAGATTCTTTGTTGTAAGCTTTCTAATTTGTTTGGTTTAAGCCATCTTTTAACCATGCTGATACAAAGTTATTTATCGGAGAGAACCCCAATCGTTCAATCGGGATGTAAAACTTCTGATCCCTTGTTTATTAAAGCAGGTGTTCCACAAGGATCGATTCTGGGACCCTTATTATTCTCATTGTTTATAAATGATTTTCCAGAAGTCTCCAAAAACGTTTCTATGCATATTTTTTGCAGATGATGCACAAATCTATCATTCTTGTAGAATTGGCCTCTCTGAAGACTGTTTTTTCCGTATAAACAAAGATCTACAAGCAATTGCAGACTGGACAGCATATAATAAACTTAATCTGATCCCCGATAAAACAAAATGTATAGTTTTCTCTAAGCACAAAATAGACACATCGTACTTGCCTTCTATCACACTATCTTCAAAAACTATACCTTATTTAGATACTGCAAAGAGCCTTGGGATTCACTTAAATTCCCAACTATCTGCCGCTGATAATGTAAACTCCATTGTAAAATCGATCTATGGGGGTGTAAGGCAGCTCAATGTTTCGGCCAAGTTTACACCTCAAGCCACAAGGATGAGACTTGCAAAAACCTTGTTGATTCCAATAATAAATTATAGCGCTCCAGTATAAAGTTGTCTTGATTCAGTCACTATGAGAAAGTTGCAAGTGGCTTACAATACAATTGTGCTATATGTGTTTGGTTTACGACGTTTTGATCATGTATCAATGTTCAGTAAACAAATTTTGGGACTGTCACTTAAAGAATTTTTGAATTATAGAACTTGTATCCTACTTTATAACGTGATTAAAAATAGAGAACCATCCTACCCTTTCGAAAAGATAAACTTTGCTACATCCAGGTAGGACAGGTCATATCAATTTGCCAGTTTTTAATTATTTGCAAAGCAAGAGATTATTTCTCGTCCATTCTATAAAACTATGGAATTCTTTACCTTTAAATATCCGAAATTGTAATTATCTTCAAAGTTTCAAAACATCTCTATATGAGTTTGTTTTAACTAAAAATAAGAATAGTATATTTTTTTAGGAAATTTCTAGATCACTTTTCTCTATTTTACTATTTCCCTTCTTTTCTTTTCTTTCCCTTTTTTCTTTCTCTCTTGTCTGTCTTTTTTCTTCTTTTCCATGGTATCCTTTTTTATATGAACTTATGTCATAATTTAGATGAATTATCTACAATTTTATTGTTTGCAATGTATTAAAACAAAATTGCACTCTTTGATCTACGTAATTAAACTATAGTTTTAAGTACTTATAATAAGAATTATTTTTATTCTTTTTTTACTACCTTATTTTTGAAATAAATAAATAAAAATAAAAAAAAAATAAATAAATAATTTTCACAACACTAATCGAGTTCAGGGTAACACAAAGGCGCACAATTACGAGAAGTTGCTAGTAAAGGCGTACCTACCGTGTGTAATGTTGTCTCACTCTAATTTACTGCAAACAGTGTCTTATTCAAGTGCCTCTGTGTATCTTACATACACCTCAGTAAAACCGATTTTTGAGCACAAAAAAGCATTATTTACGTAAAAGTGATATGCAGTGAAATGAGTAGTCCATTGAGATGTTACATTAACCTTTCATTTCATACAGGACAAATTTTTTTTGATGGATCTATAGGAGGGAACAGTGTGAGTGTAAAAACGAGTTTTCAGGGTTGAACTCCCCCCCATTTGACCACCATTTTGGAAAAGGGCGTAAAAAGGTCTTCGTGATATCTTGAGAACCATATACATCGCACAAACAAAATTTTACCACATTTGTGTAGCGAATTAAATTCTCAACAATTTATGTTAACACACTTTTTATCGTAAAATTGAAAACAAAAAAGTTATAACCAAAAAAAGATGACTGTTCTAAGAAATTATCTTAAAGAGGATATAATAAAATAAATAAAAGAAGAAGATAATAATACTTTTCTTGACAATGGTCATCTTTTTTTGATTATAACTTTTTTGTTTTCAATTTTACGATAAAAAGTGTATTAACATAACTTGTAGAGAATTTAATTCTCTACACAAATGTGGTAAAATTTTGTTTGTTTCTCAAGATATCACGAAGACCTTTTTATGCCCCTTTTTCCAAAATGGCGGCCAAATGGGGGGGGATTTCAACCCCGAAAACTCGTTTTTACACTCAAATTGATCCCTCCTACAGATCCATCAAAAAAAATTTTGTCTTGTACAAAATGCAAGATTCGGCCAAAATTTTGTAACATTTCAATGGACTAGAGGTCCTTTTGCAAATAAAAAAGCAATCGTATTTTTTACGAGTAAATAAGTAGCAAGTGTTGTACCATTTTGAAATCTGAATGAAACGGGCCATTTTTTTAAATAACTTGCCGAGGGTAGTGTGGTACATTTTTTTTAAATATGAAGTGTCAAAGTTAGCTTACAAAACAATGACTCAGTCAAACTTTATTTTTCTTACGAAACTGACAATATTCATTCTTGGATTTGTGATTTCGATTAAAGGTGATATTACATTGTCATATATATATGACCAATGCGAGTCATATAAAATATGGCACAATATTTGTATATATGACAAGTATTAATAGTCTATGCCATATAAGTATGCCATATAATGATCACAAGCTTTTTCTGTCAATTTTTGTTTACAAATATGACACAGTTGCTACGAAAAATAAAATATTTAAAAAATCCGATATATTTGACCAATCACGTTTCATTAAATCATATATTTTTTTTAAATTCAAAATAATTCATGCTTGTCATATATATGGAGTCATATTTATTTCGTCATATAAATATGACTATCACACTTATATGACATTTTTGAGCCATATTTATTTGGCAAACTTGCCATATATATATGACAATGTAATATCACCTTAATAGCATGTTTATTAAGGATTGCTTAAAAAAAGAAAACACAGCAAAATTTAAAAATTTGTGACCACTGTATCTAAAATTGTGAGGTAGGGTATCGATTTTCATTATTTTTCTTAATATTGCTATAACTACTAAACCATGTGAGATGGATTATTTTTTCATACTTTTCAAAGAGCGGGCACAACCTGCCATATCACCCGGTACCCGCTTGACGTTGAGTTTAGGGCCCCCCTTTATAAATAATTCAAATTTAGAAATTCGGCTGTTTTATATAGAATTATGGCTTCCCCGACAAAAGAAAGAAAGGGTAAGTTTTAGAGCCGGATGGAATTAGTGTACCTATGTACATATGTTTCTGTGCGTATGTTGCGAGTTCACGCATTAAGATTATTTATTTAATTGACCGAAATTAATAGAGGTAATTGGTTTTGTTTTTTAATTTTGATTTGTTTTAAAATTGTTAAATTTACATGTACCAAAATGCTTATGAAAATTCAATTTCGATAGAAACTAAAGCGACAATGAGGATTAATTGACAATGCAGTTTTTTTTTCACCAAAGAAAAGGTTGATGGAAATATTCCGCAGAATGGGTTATGAGTCGCAATGGCTTGACTATGACCATAATGCAGCACGGAGTATGAGGAACAATATGCGTGGCTATAATCAAATAGGTACACAAATGCGGGTTATGAGTGGCATTGTCGTGGATATGACCATAATGTGGCACGGACTATGAGCCACAATATGCGTGGCTATAATCAAATACACAAATGCGGGTTATGATTCGCAATGGAGTGGATATGACCATAGTGCAGCACGGATTGTGAGCCACAATATGCGTGGCTATAATCATAATGTATCAAAGGTTAAAATTGCTTGTGGATCACAATTGGCGTGCTCATAATGGTAGAATAGTTTATGGCTTACAATATGTGTGACCACGAACATGTGCAGAGTGGCTAATGAATATACTTGGCCATAAGTAATGACAACTAATAAATGTATTATTTGTATTTGTATTTGTAAGAAGTGACAGGTTTCAGAGCCAAAGCAAAAAGGCAGTTGGAAACGTGTTTCGGAATCTGGCGTTAAAGACGATTTAGTGGGGCCGTCGTATGCTGGGCCGTGGGCTCCCTTACACGAATCTGAACAGAGTCAGAATGATGACAATACAAGAAAGACATCAGAATCGTTGCAACAAACAAGCAAAATTATACAGGTCATCCAGCAACATTAAGAAGGACTCGTGCAACTGGTGTAAAGTAAAACTATCCGTTCTTCGTCGAATATCAGATTTTACACAGCAAACCGAGTTCTTAGACGCTGATCAGCATGCAATTCAGACGAAGCTGGAGATGTTGGATTACTGCTGGGAGGAGTATAACAGCGCATGTAACTAATGGCTGTCAACAGGATGCGTGGCTGGTAATTCGTACCTGGAGCAGGGTGAAGAAATTTATTTCACTGCCAAGGCAACTGCGATCGCGATTGGGTGTATGGTTGCCCTAAGAAGTACATCAGATGAATCGGTCAGAAAATGTATTGCGAATTCAGTGGAATGGGAGTCAGTGGAATGCCAAGTCAGTTTAAATTGCCGACATTTACTGGAGATTTCGCTTAGTGGGCACCTTTCCACGATTCATTTATTGAAGAGGTGTACGCAGCGCTTAAGGAAGTTGCTGGCTGCTTTGGAAGGCCCAGCTAAACGTGCAGTTGGTGAATGGTCATTTGCTAATGATGATAGTTATTTGTGGGATGGTCTTCAATACGACAGCAGTTTAACAGAAACCACCAACCCATTAGAACTCGCATGCAAGAAATTAATGCGTTGCTTCCGGTACGTCAACCATGGGTCAACGATCTTTTGAGGATTTGCAGGAGGTTTCGGATATTGTACGGGTGAATCGTTGACATTTGTTGTCATTGCTGTCATCTGAGTGGTTGGTCGATTAATTAATTCATGCATCAAATCGAGCAGCTGTTGGACACAGAAGGAAGACGTGAATGGGAAAGGCATCACCGAATAAATGAGCTATCTACATTGACGGAGATGTTTGCATTTTTGGAACAGCGTGCAAATTGTCTTGGAAATGGGAACAAATAACCCCAGAGTAATAGTAGCTAGCTCACAAGAAGATTCACGAGTTCTTCGGTCAGCACAAGGCAGCGCATAACTGCGAGTCGCTGACAAGAAACGACGAATGATACGCCCTGTGCAAAAATTAGTTTTGCTACCGTTGTTGGACCAAATTGAAGAATCTGCTTGCTAACTCATCAGGGGGGGTTGCATCCCAACGGCAGCTGAAATATGCAATAATGTGTGCTAAAGCTTTATCGGATAAGACAGTTTTTATTTATTATACTTTAACTTGCTTCTCAGTTTTCTATTTTGATTTGTTACTGTTTTAAATGTTTAATTTGATAACAATTTATTAATAACTAGTATCGTCCTGTGTCGAAATTCAACACTTTCAATTTCGCAACAATTTGTTTGAAAATATTGAAGGAAAAAACATTTTCTTTAATTTATTTTTTTTAATATGAACAGTGTTCGACAGTACAAAAACAAAAATGACCAACAGTGTGTAAATGCGTGCCTCAAGTATATTCTGCACATTTCCGCAATTGTGGCTTTCCAGCCATATAAAATTTATCGAAATCGGTCAAATACTTTTTGAGAAAATGGTACCACAAAATTTATTTAAGCCTATTTATATATAGATTATATAGCAATTTAAAAAACAAGATTCTTTTTCCCAACAAAATATATAAAAAATTCAAATTTAGAAATTCGGCTATTCTACATAATATAGAATTATGGCTTCCCCAAAGAAAGAAAGGGTAAGTTTTACGGTCCATATCTCTACCAGCTGGACTTTCGATAATATTAGATTCCAGGTTTAGAAAATAAACTTACCACACAATATTGTTGCCCTTCTTTTTTTTTAATTTTTTGTTCCCATTTCACGAATTTTCACAGATGCATAAATGCCTCTCATGCTTGTATAATTGTATATTATGTTAACGTAAAAATCCAAAATAATTAAATTCTAAAATTGACCAGTAAATCCTAGAATTTCTCAGGACCATTGGTAAAAATTGTTTTGTTTTATTTTCATAATTCATTTCGGACTTTTACCACTATGAATTTTGGTAAATTTTAGTTTTTACTTAAGAGACGTGGAAATTCATTTCTGTAATGTTGAAATTCATTTCTGTTTATTCTGACTTCTGAGAGAAGGAGAGAATCTACACATAATCTGCATCTTTCGGTGTTTGGTAAATTTAAGGCTGATTTCCCATGTCAATGCAGAAATAAAAAGTTAGGGAGTGTTTAACGCGTTGGCATTTACGTTACGATTTGTCATCCATTAGTAGGTACACAAACCAAAGTAACTTAAGCTAGTGCAACGCAGAAGTTGAAAAAAATTCAAAATGCATGGTGGTAAAAGTCCGAAATGAATTTCGAAAACAAAACAAATTTTTGCCAATGGTGCGGAGATTTCCCGGTAAATTTTAGAATTTCATTAATCCGACTTTTTACGGTAACATATATGTTTTTTTATTGTATGTTTTCGATAACAACATCTTGTGCCATCTTATTCGACTGAGCATTATGTATACAATGAAACATTTATAGCATATTAAATTTAATAGTCAATAGAATGGCGTAATAGATAGTGCGTAGGGATTGAATTCCAGTGAATTCCAGCCTTTTGCGAGGAAGTGACACATCCTACTTGAAGGCTACTGTTTCGATGGCAGCAATTTCTAATCGAAAACCAGGGGTGCCAGTATGTAACTTGATATAATCGAGTTCAGTCGATACAACTGAGCCTAGGCAGTTCCTAATTTAGTTCAATCGAAACGAAAACACTCGACTGAGTTCAATTACGAACTGCCTATACTTAAATGTATCGAGTGAACTCGATTGTCTCAAGTTACGTGCTAGACCCCCAGTATATTGTAATTTTTGTATAACTGTTTGAACTTGTTTTTTACAAAAATATCAATGTGCCACAAAATATACAGGGTGTCCCGGAAAGAATGGTGCAAACTGAATGTGGTGGTAGGAGAGGTCATGACCTCTCAGAATTTAGTAACTTGTTCTTACCAAATCGTAACGTTTCTCGAGTTTGTTTGAAATTTGTACAAACCTCTACTTGCAATAAGTTTTTTGTTCACCCATAATTGATTTTTTATTTTTTTTATTTCTACACTAAATCATTGTCCAATAAGAAAAGCTGTTTTGTGGATTAAAATAATTTTGCTTTTGTAAGCCCTTAATCTTGAAATTACTAGATAAACTCATAGTTTAATCAAAATTAATTTTTTATTTCAACCTTTGAAACGAGTATTCGAAAAAAATTTGTAAGACTCAATATTGGTTCTTACTTTTAAAAACTTACCTTGTTCTTCTAGATTCTCAAAATGTATAAAACTTACCAAACCTAGCCCTAGATCGAAAGTTATAACCATGTAAATCCAAACACACATGGTTCGAAAACAAATAAAAATAAAATGCTTTTTTTTTTAAATCGTTGTTGATTTTAGACCTTTAGGGTGATTTTCTGAGGTAAAATTTGAATTTTGAGAGGTTTTTTAATCCATTTAAATAGGAGCCATCCTTCAATGTAATTTGAGAGTGGCTTGAAAGATAGGCACCAATATATATTTTGACGTTTGGATAACATTTTTTTCGAAACTACACCTTTTCCGGAGCCAAAAATAAAATCGGAAAAACTTCGAATCTTCTGAGGTAAAATTTTAATTTTGTAGAGGTTTTTTAATCCAATTAAAACGGAGACATCCTTTAAATAATTTTGACAGTCCATGGCTTGACAAAACCAGTTGCTTTATTTTAAAAAATCGAGCGTTGTATGTACGAGATATCGTACTCTATCCAAGGCTAAGGATGAGGCCAAGACCGAGACCGAGACGAGACTGGCACATTAAAATTTTCACGAGAAAAAGGCGAGACCGAGACGAGAATTGGTTAGGCGAGACCAATTTATTTAGCAACAAAAAAAACGCCCATAGAGAGAAGGGTGGGGCCCCCTCCCATCTCCAGAAGTTTGTTTAACTTTATTAGCTTAATACAAGCAAAACAAAAACACTTAAAAACTATTTTAAAACTACTTATGTCTAAGGCAGTTGTAGGAGAGGAAGGGCTAGTGTAGGCGTGCGGGTCGATTAAGTAAGGATTTAAGACTTTCTTTGCTTAAATGAAAGCCAAAAGAGCTTCGCAAGCTATTAGTTGAGCGAAGCATTCGTTGGCACCATAGCTAGTGCGATGATAGTTTACTTTGAAAAGAGGGATCGATCTAAGGTTATTAGTGTTGATTTGAAGGCATATTTTTTAGAGAAAGAATGGACAGTCGATATTTCCATTTAAGAGCTGTTGGATAAGGTCAATGTCAGCTACTAGACCTCTCTGTTAAAGAGATTACAGGTCAATTAATTTTAAGCGGTTTTCATAAGGAGGTAGATTATGTTGGTCATTCCAAGGAAGGGTGCGGAGTGCAAAACGAAGGAATCTGCGTTGGACAGCTTGGATACGGTAGGAGTGTTAGAGAAAGTGAGGTGACCAGACTTGGCTGGCATATTCAAGGAGGGGCCTGACAAAGGTTATATACAAGGCTTTAGTGACATAAGGATCAGAGAATTCTTTGGACCAACGTTTAACAAATCCGAGAGCAGAGTTAGCTCTATTGATAGAGGTATCTATGTGGCAACGGAAGTTAAGTTCTTTATCACATATAACTCCAAGATCGCGAATAGAGTCAACTGTGCTAATCTGCTTTTTGTTAATAAGATACTTTCTGGGGGGAGTATGGTACGTTTACAAGAGAAGGTTATCGCTTGACACTTGCTGATATTAAGTTCGAGGAAATTTTTATGGCACCATGTGGAGAATCTATTTAGATCATCTTGGAGAAGTTTAGAGTCCTCAAAGGAGGATATATGCCGGTAGATTTTTTTGTCATCAGCATACATTGATATAAAGAAGACGCTATCGACGTCGTTGATGGTTAGAATAAAAATCAAAGGACCTAGGTGAATACCCTGTGGGACACTAGACGTTGCATGAATATAGTAGATACAGAGGATCTGAAGACGACCTTATAAGAGCGATCTTTCAAATAAGATTCAACCCATGCAATAAATAAAGGTTGAAATCCCAGAGCTTTAAGTTTGAAAAGGATCAACAAAATGGGAGATTTTGTCAAAGGCTTTACTGAGATCGGTTGCAATAACATCAACTTCGTTACCATTCTCAAGAGTACATAAGGTTCCTGAAACGAATTCAACTAAATTGGTTGTCGTTGATCTGCCCTTAAGGAAGCCGTGTTGATTAGGGGAGATATTTGTTTGCAATGGAAAATCATGGTATTATAAACGATACTCTCAAAAAGCTTGGGAGTACATGAGAGCTTAGCTATAGGGCGGTAGTTGGAGATGTCTTTTTTATGACCTTTTTTGTGAATGGGGATGATGAAAGATCAGGTTGGGTGGTGTTGATAGAAAACGACTGACTAAAGAATTGGGCAAATAAGTTGGCAATTTCATGAGGATTATCTGTAATGAAATTCAGATAGGTCAGAGTAGAAGGATAGCTGTCAGATTTTCTTTTGGCATTGATGAAGTGACAAAAAGCTTTTTGGGTCAGAGATAATGTTAGATTGCATTAGATTAAGGTATCGTTGGTAAAGGGAATCACAAAGTTCTGAAAAAAGGGTGCTGGAGTACTGGAAGATACGAAAATCAGAGTCAAAACCCGATATGAGATATTTCCGCCATAGTTTATTTCGTTTATTTCTTAGAGACCGTAACTCATTGTTATACCAAGGAGGAGAAGAGGTGGAATTTTTATTTTGAACAATAGGCACAGATTAAATAAGTATGGAGTAAAAGTTAGGCAGAGCCATATTAATATCAAGGGCATTAGAGATAACATTGAAGTTGGTAGAGCTCAACAAGTTATTAAGTTTGAGGAAGTTAGTTTTGCGAAAATTGAACATCGATTGACTTTCCGATAGATTAGGTGTATGAGAGAGGCCGTAAGAAGAGAGGGGGGTGGTATGAGTCTAACTTCGATAATAGATGATAACTTGCCGAAACAACACATTTATCTGGGTCAGAAGAGAAAATTAAATCGAGTTGGCGCTCTAAACAATTTTTAACGGTACAAGTCTAAATCAGCAAGACAGTCGGTAAAAAGAATCTCTTTATCGGATGTTGAGTTGACAGCGGTATAGAAGGATTCTTCGTCAAAAAGAACCCATTGGAGATTAGGAAAATTAAAGTCGCCAATAACTGAAAAAATATCAGAGGGGTCAGCAGCTTCGAAGATGGAGTCAAATGCTTCGACAGCTAGCTGGTAGGATTGGATTGGTTGAGTTGGTTTGATGTAGCAACAGGCTATGTAGAGTATTGTTTTAGAGATTAAAGACTTAACACAAAAAAACTCAAAAGAGGCAGACTGGGAGGTTTTGAAGAGCGTGGAGTTGAATCGATTGTGTATTGCTATTTATACTCCACGGCCAACAGAATCAGCGTCATTTATACAGCCATCTACCCGGAATATGTTAAAGGTAGAGGAAAAAAGCTTAGCAACAGGCTATGTAGAGTATTGTTTTAGAGATTAAAGACTTAACACAAAAAAACTCAAAAGAGGCAGACTGGGAGGTTTTGAAGAGCGTGGAGTTGAATCGATTGTGTATTGCTATTTATACTCCACGGCCAACAGAATCAGCGTCATTTATACAGCCATCTACCCGGAATATGTTAAAGGTAGAGGAAAAAAGCTCGCTATCATTTATGTCGGGATATAAGTTTGTTTCTGCTAACGCGAAGATGTCATAAGGAAGCTTATGAGAATTTAAAAAGACAGTGAAGGTTTTAGAGCGAAGTCCTCGTACATTTTGATAGTACAAAGACAACAATTTGAGAGGTTTTTTGTGAAAGGGGTGAGGTGCGTTGATGGAGCTAGGATCGAAAAAAGTTATTGAAATTTGAGCGGCTTCTTTGCAGGTGAGAAATTCTATTTGACTTTACATACGAAGCAAAGGATAAGAGGTCATTTGCGACGTCTAAAGGGGTAAGGTTTAAGGTTGCACGAAGCGAACGAAAATTTGTCTAAGCTCAGCAGGGTTCATAGGGAGACCTTCTTGATTAATTGAAACCATTAAATTGGCTCTAGTTATGCCGTTGACACAAACGTGGTCTTGTTTATCGTGAAGATAGGCTCGATAAAGTGGAACATTTGAATATATTCGTTGGTCTCTGAGGCAAAAAAGAACATAACAACCGTCGTTATTCTGGTCGGTAAATTGTTTGGTGAGCCTGACCTTTAGTGGAGATAGAGGGTCTAGGAGGGGAGTAGAAGTAACGGGAAGATTATCAGAATAGTTTTCATTAGATGTGTTAGTAAATGGTGTAGCGACTAATAACGGTAGGGATGGTAGGGAAGATGGAGGCTCAGGATTGAGAATGTGAGACCGTATGAAATAAGAAGAGTTGATGGTACGGAATTCGTCGAGGAGAGAAATGTTGGCTTGTAGGTTCGTAATGTTTTCAAATTTAGAGCTGAGATAACAAATTTCTTGAATTACATCTTTAAAAGAAGCCGTCGAAACAGCGTTATGATTTTTTAAAGCCCCAACATCCGATTCGATCGACAGCAACTTCCGGTCATACGCAGATAAGACAATTTTTATCGATGATATAGCTGAAGATCCTTTGGACAGCAATTCCATAAGGTCATCCAGGTAAAACTTTAGTGTACTCTTAAGGGTAATGATCTTATTTAAGATCTCCGTGGGGATCGCAGAGGAGTCATTTTGTTTTGGTGGTGCTTCAGTTATTTTGTCAAGTATGCTATTAATTGCATCTGAATTCTCCTCGATCGACCGTACGCAGCTTTTATGGCTATGTCGCATTTCAGATTTAAGGTCCGAAATGGAATCGTTAATTGAATTGAAGAGATCATTATTGCATTTAATTGCATGCATGATGTGAGCGAGTGATATCGACTTGCAATCATCGCAAACATAGGAGGAGATTCTCCGAATTTTCTCCAAGAATGGTTTAGCGCTACGGCTAACTCCAATGCAAAGGGGATGAAATTGCATGTTGCATATTCCATTACATGCAACAAGTTCAGCAGCAGAAGATGAAAGGGAACAATTTGGAGCAGCACACTTTGATGACATAATTTGCACGGATAAGCACAGTGAGTAGAACAAAGTTAAAGTGCGAAGGTATACAGTTATTTTTAAAAGTTATTTATTAATTGATTAACCGACTTCTGTATGACACAATACTCGATTTTGTAACAAACAGAACAAAAAAGTGCAGGGGTATTCACAATTTATTAATTAAAACTGGGTAAGATTTCTGTTTGTATTATTGATTTTATTTATTTTTGTTTTTTTTTTTTTGCACTTATGTACAGAATACTTGGTAAATTATGCAAAGACGGGGAGCGATTTGAAAACACGACTTGTCTGGGCGAAGGTTGAATTGAAAAAAGAAAAAAAACAGTTACAAGTATTTTGAAGAAAAACAAAACAATATTCTTGTGTAGAAGCTCACAATTAACATTTTTTGTTTCAAATATTTTTCCTTTTAATTAGTAATTTTTTTCGCAACACAAATAACCACATTATTTTTTTCCGACGCAAAATGTTGTTTTTTTTTCTTCATACAATACAATTTGAAATGTCAAAAGTGCTGCACGTGAAAAGTTAAAAGTTGGCGAACTCTTCCGTCTGCGGCTGAAGCTCCGTATGGCGCTACGTTCCGTTGTGTTTGCAACATAGAATTTGTGTGTATTCAATATTTTAACAGCTATTCCAGCTGCGGCTTCGGATACGTCTCCGTATCCATTCTGATCAGGGAGTAACAAAACATATACCTGAATAGTTGAGAGAGTTGTCACTATAGGCATTTGTGTTTTACACGATATATCGTGCCGAGATTTATTTATTTAATTTAGAGCCGATTGTTTAATCATCAGTTAAAATATGCAATCACATGTTAGAGGAGTAAATAAGAACACATTTTTGATTTATCTGAAGAATAAATACCTAATATGAGTGGTTTAACTGACTGTTGAAAAATTGGCCCTTAAATAAATTACCTGTAATAATAACGAATATAGGGTCTTAAAATACAAATCTATACAAAAAAGTGAGTAGCCGTGGCGTTAGTGCGATGGACTGTAATGCCGGAAGTCTAGGTTCGAGCCCCAGCCTCGCCACCTAATAATTTTTAAAAATAAAACGGCTACTGCTTCTTGCGAGGAATTGACAAAACCTCCAAGAGTATTTCTTGTCTTAGAAAAGTGCCGCTCACATTAGCCGTTCGGATTCGGCAATAAACTTTAGGTCCTCTCCATTCCTGCAGACACGCACACTGGAATGGTTGAGATTTGTAAGTTACTAGGCCCTAGTTCTTCATTAGCTCTTGTGCCATCAAATTTATTTATTTATGTACAAAAAAGAGAATTTTCAAAATTATAAAAATAAAAAAAAAAACCTAGATAATGATTACCGTAGAACATAATAAACTTACTTTTTAGTATCCGTTGAAAAGGCTTCTAATGTTTCAATTTTATCTTTTAGTTTGTCGTTTTTCTGTTGCATATCAGCAATTATTGAATGTAAAAAGTTGATTTGTGCTGTTTTTTCGTCCATATTTTCAGACTAAATAAAGTATATATATTAAATTCATAGTTTAATAATATTAGGGGTATTCATGCAATAAGATAAATTTATGAACTAAGTAATTACGTAAATTTATGCTTCACTTTGCATGAAGGCACCTACGAGTATAAAGCAATTTGCGTATATAGCATAAACTCTCAACATTAGTTCCTTGATTTTAACTCGCGTAAATTTATCTCGTTTGCGTATATAATTTTCTATACAAATTTTGACATTTGATTTACACGGTCGTAAACTTATGCAGAATACGAGGTTTACGAGGCACATACGATTTTGCATGAATACCCCTATTAATAACAAAACAAAGATACGAACCTTGAGCTCAGTTTTTGTGTTTGCATCTAATTTGGAAATATCTGTTGGCAAAGGTCCGCTGCTAATATCACTGCTCTTTTCTTCAATAATTTTAACTTTTCCGCAGAGCACATTTAAAAATTCATAGTTTGAATTCATAATATTATTCATTATTTCCATGGACTTATCGATATTATAAATTGGAATTATAAATTGACATTTCCTACTTTTCAATTTATCTTTTTTCTTTGAGTTCTCAAAAGTTTCCATACTATTGGCCAGTATTTTTATAAGTTCTGAGCATTCGGTTTTAAGTTTCTCTTCGGCGTCTCGCAGTTGTAGAGTGTCCTTACAGATATCTTCTAAGCTAGCTTTATCATTTTTCAAATTGTTTAAGCTAGCATTAACTTTGGTATTATATTTAGATATTTTAAATTGAAAATAACATAAGCATCTTAAAATAACATTTAATTCCTCCAATTTATTGATAAAACTTCTTGTTAGCTCAAGATCACTTTGAAGATTTTGCAAAACGATTTCATCTGAACACTTCTCTTTTGAAAGTGGTTCAAGACTTGATTTAGCAATGAGATTGCTAGCTGTTTCTACATCATTTGCTTTCAACACTAATTGGTAACTAATAACAATACTCTGCAATAACTTTATTTCATCCGTTGCGTCGAATACCATACAATCTTGTTTTTTTATAATTTTCCTGGCTTCGTCCAATAAGGACTTAGAAATCGAATCATTCAATGAAGGATATTTCTCGTTTATCACTACAAGAGCTTCGAACCTTTGTGCAAGATCAACGAAATCATACTGTAGTTTACAAGATTTTTCTTCTGCGGCATTAAGCAGATCGGTTCGTAATCTGTTATCAGAAGGTATGGATTGAATATCTTGATCCAAATTTTCTATGTGGCTTTTAATTGAGCTTATGAGTTGATAGATATCTTGAAGTTGGTTACCTAAATGAATACGTCCGATGCCTTTACACTTTTCAATTAAATATAAAGGTGTTTTTGAAATTGATTCAGTCTCTATACTTGAATCGTCTATACATTGTTCATCGTTACTGAGAATAGCTTCAATTTTAGAAAGATGTTGGCTAAAACATTTCATAGTATGGTTGATTTTAGCATCTCTAAAATATTCTGTTTCCAGGTCAGATTTGAGAGATTGTATCAAAGAGATTATGTGTGATATACTTTTGTAAGAAAACTTTTGACTTAGTTCTCCATAATTATTTTCTGATTCGGCAAGTATTGCAACAGTTTTTTTTATAGAGTTCTCAGATTTTACTGATACATCATCAATTTGTTTTTGAAGTTTTTCATTTAGCTCAGATAAACTGTTCTGGTTAGATTTTACTTCTTGAAGCTCTTCTAAAACATTGAAATGTGTCTCTTCCAATTGTTTGGCATTCATTTTGCCTGTTTTTAGTTCTGTTTGCATTTGTTGATATAGTTCTGAAACCTTATCACGATTTGCTGATATTGTTTTAATATTTTCGTTGAGTTCCGAATGTTCTCTTTTGTAGTGTTCCTCTTGGTTGTTCAAATCATTTTGTAGCTGTTCCTTTAACTCTTTTAAGTGTTTGCAACCTGAAATTGCTTTTTCTAATTTCTTAGATAGATCAAGGTTTTCAATATTAGCTCTGGTGTTATCTTTTTCGTAAGCTTCTAATTTATTCTGTATATATTCAAGTTCTATACATTTTTGTTCCTTGTGTTTTAACTCTTGTTGCAGTTCTTCATTCATATCTGACAAATTTTTACACTCAAGGGTTGCATCTACTAGATTTCCAGAAATATCAAGTCTTTCTGCTTCAAGTTTGTTAACTTTTTCTTCAAACGTTTTAAGTTGTTGCTCCAATTTATTGTTTAGTTCTAACAAATTATCGAGTTTTTTAATTATTTCCATCTTTTCTCCTTCCAGTTGTTTGAATTTTTGTTCAGAGATATTGTATTTCAGTTGCAGACTTTCGTTTAAATCTGATAAGTTTGCAATTTGAACTGTGGCGTCTATAAGATTTTCAGAAATGTCTACCTTTTCTTTTGCAAATTGGTTGGTTTTTTCTTCGTTTTTCTTGAGCTCTTCTTTAAGTTTTCCAAAGTCTTCACTTAAACTACTATAGCTTGTTACTATATCATTGAGCTTTTGAGAGATATCAGTTTTTTCCAATTCATTTTGTTTGTATTTTTCATTGATCAATTTCAAATCTTGCTGCAAATTTTCGTTGATATTTTCTAACTTTTTTGATTTAAGTATAACGATTTCGAGTTTTTTAGAAATATCTATCTTTTGCGCATCTAACTGCATGGAGTTGTTTTTAATCGTTTTCAATTCTTGTTCCAGTTTATTAGAAAGCTCTGTCAATGTCTCATTTTTATAGGTGACTTCTTCGAGCTTTTGAGACAGATTGAACTTTTTCTCACCTATCACTTTAACGTCGTCTTCTTTTTCTAAGAGTTCCTGTTTTAATTGTTTATTTTCTTGAGATAAGTTCTCACAGTTTATTGTTACCTTTTTAAGATTTCCTGTCAATTTAAAGTTTTCTTCTTCTCCTTTTTTTAGTTTTTCTTCTAAAGCCTTTAATTGTTGTTGTAAATTTGAATTTTCTTCGGAAAAACTCTTAAGCTTTGATGAGAGATCAGCCAAATCCCGAGATATTTCAAATTTTTCTTCTTTTAGTCGCTTAGTTTTTTCTATATTGGAATTAAATTCTTCTTGTAACACTTCTTTAGTTTTCAATGAACTGTTATACTTTGATGAACTTTCTTCAAGTTTTTGAGAGATACCGAATTTCTCAATTTCAAGAAGTTTATATTTTTCAGTAATTATTTGTAGCTCTTGACGCTGGTTTTCATATAACTCTGATATGCTTCTCTCATTAAGGGTAACTTGTTCAAGGTTCCGGAGTATATTTAACTTTTCCAACTGCAGCTCATTGTTTTTTTCTCCAATAGATTTTATTTCATGCTGCAGCTTTTCATTTTGTTGCATTAAATTGTTACAATAAGAAGTATTCCCTTCGTTTTTGGATAAAAATTCCTCTTGTAATTTATTTTTGACATCAGATAAGATTTCATAATTTGATTTTGCATCTTTGAGCTTCAGCGAAATATCAAAGTTAGTTTCCTCGAGAAGTTTTTGCTTTTCATATTGCATTTTTTTTTCTTCTAATAAACTTTTAAGAGTTAATGTCACTTCTTCAAACTTTCTTGATAATTCAAACTTTTCTTTTTCAAGATGATTTGAATTTTCTTCTACTGTTTTGAGTTTTTGCTGTAGATTTTCATTTTGCTCTAATGTTATGCTCAATGTAGATTGTACTTCTTCTAGTTTTTGCGAAATATCAAATTTTTCGGTTTCAAGTAATTTGGAGTTTTCATGAGATGTTTTCAAATGTAGATTGATACCTTCGTTCTGTTTTAATAAGATGTCGAATTTTTTTTTAGTTTCTTCAAGATTCATTGAAATGTCAAAATTCTCCTTTTCAATCGTTTTCAATTTTTCGTGGCAATTTTTTAGTTCTGCTTGTAATTGATCATTTAATTCAGAAAGTTTGCAGCAGCTTCCTGTTTTTTCGTCCAACTTTTGAGAAATTAAATAATTCTCGGTTTTAAGTAAACTGGATTTTTCTTCATTTGCGATAAGTTCTTCTTTATTTTTTTCACTGAGATCAGACAATATCTTGTAATTCATTTTAAGTTCTTCAAGATTTTTCGAAACATCAAGTTTCTCTGCTTGAATTCGACTCAATTTTGCTTCACTGGTAAAAAGTTGTTGATGTAGATTTTCATTTAATTCCTTATAACTTTTACAACTCAATGAAGTTTCTTCTAACTTTTTGTAAATTTCGAGTTTTTCTTCGTTCATGTTTCTCAAACTTTCTGCAGCGGCTTGAAGGTCTTCTCTAAGTTTTTCGTTCACATTTGAGAGACTTTTACAATTCGTTGACATTTCTTCGAGCTTCTGCGAAACATCTATTATTTCCTTCTGAACTTGACATGAAATTTCTTCACTAACTTCTTGCTGCATTTTTTCATTGAGTTCTGATGAGTGCTTTAATTTTGTTAAAAGTTCTGTATTTTTCCTTTGCACATCCAAGTTTTCAATTTCAAGTAATCGCAATTTGTCTTCACTTTTTTGAAGATCTTTCATTAGATTTTCATTTTGTTCTGATAAGCTCTTGCACTTGAATGAAATATCTTCAAACTTACGAGATACATCAAACTGCTGCCCTTTAAGCAGATTTGATTTTTCTGCATTGGTTGTTAGCTCAGCTTGAATTTTTTCATTAATATCGGCCAAACTTTTGCAATTCGCAAGAACATCTTCAAGCTTTTGTGAAATACTTTGTTTTTCGTTTTCGATTTTTTTGTTATTTTCTTGTTCCAGGTCAAGTCTTTGCTGCAGTTGTTCGTTTAGTCCAACAAACCTTTCGCAGTTTGATGTTATGACCTGAAGCTTCTCCAAAATTGCAAGTTTTTCATTTTCTAACTGTTTTATGTTTTCTTCAGAAGCCTTATTTTCTTTTCGTAATTTTTCATTTGCTTCCATTAAATTTTTGCAACTTCTTTTAGTATCTTCAAATTTTTCATTATCATTTTCAAGTCGGTCACTTTCCCAAATACTTTTATTCAAAGTATTTTCGAAGTCCATACACTTTTTCATCATATTTTTATTTTCTATCGATATTAAATTAAACTCTTTAATGGCCAAGGCTAGACTTTCAAATAAATCTTTTAAAAATGTATCACCCATTTGATTAAGTGGTATCTTAATAGAATGGACTCGACGAAGTTCATCAGGATCCCTAATATATCGATTGAGTTCTTCCTGGTAAGTTGTCTTCAAGCTGTTGTCATCTTTTATTTTACGGAAAAGATCTCGAAAATTATTTAGTGATTCGATCTCACTATCACTATGAAGTTTAAGTTTTTCATTTTGATTGAATAAATACTGATTGTTTTGCTGCTGAATATCATATTTGCTTTCGGTAGTAGAAGTAAATTCTGTTTTAACAATAACTGCATCTTTCACTGGATGAACTGGCAGAATTATATTTTCGTCGTCTTAAAAAAAATTATTTCGAAAAATAAAATAAAAACATTATATTAATTAAATGTATGTGATGATTAATGTATTTGCTAAATTTAAAGGAGCGTATTTATAGTTCTTTGTTAAAATCTTGATTTACTAACCCACATTTTAACCCCTGATCTTTAAATAAACATAGATATATTCATAGACATATAATACGATTTTTTTTTTAATTTTGAATATTAAACTTCAAAATAGAAAATAAATTAAAAAATAAAAGGAATTTTGTGCTATTTTCTCCAAGATTTCGATTGAAAAAGAAATATAAAAACGTAAATAAAAAAAAAACAAAGAATTTCATTCTTTTTACATTTTATATGAATAAGGAAGATACTACAAAGATTTAAAGGCAGGAAAATTGGTCGCAGGTGGAAAAAGAACTCTTACATGTAATATAATAGATGACAAAAAGGAATGGGTCTTGTAAATTAATAAAAGTTAAAGCCGTTTTTGAAAGAAGTTAAAGCTAGCAAGCCATAGCTTTTACTAGTAGCTAAAGCTAGACAGTTCTAGCTTAAGTTTTTTTTATGTAAATAAAAAAAATTACACTTTTTAGCTTGAGCTAGAAAATTTTAGTTAAAGCTTCATATTTTTTTTCCTTTGTTTATTCACATGTGTTGGCTAATGTATTTTATCTAAAAATTTAGCTTTAAGATGGATAAGTCCATACATCCACTTCTTCAGGTGGGCCAACTTTGTATCGACGTCTGTTCCTCTGGTATCATCGAATGAATTATCAAGGGCTGCACGCTTACCATTATCGACCATCATTTGGTCGTACAGTGGGCGTAACTCAGCCACAGTTGCTTCCTCGTCGAAACTTATTTTGGCAGTGGTTAAGGCTTCAATGATTTTTTGTCGTTAGATTTAACCCATTTTGATTCGATCCCACTTCTGAATTTATAGCATTAAATAGAATTGTAAATTTCTTTATAAAAATGCTTTTGTTTATTTAATCGAAAATCTTATAATTTATACAACGTTTACATACTTTTGATTTCACACACAAGAATGAATCGACCAGACTCGTCGTTAATTCAAAATTGACATTTCGTTCTTTCTGTTCGCCTAAGGCGACATTTGGTTGTTCTTTCATTTGATAAAAAGTTAAAGCAGTAGTATCACGTTTATAAAGGAGACGTAACACTACTTTTAATTCTGCAATTTTACTACAATGTAAAGATTTTGAGTCGTATGATGATGTTTTTAAAGGTTTCTTTTCAAATTTTCAAAATAATTTATATGAATTTTTAATTTATTGTATTGGTCCGATGTGTCGAATCGAATATTTTGACATTTCTCCATGTTTCGAGGTCTCTGGAACCCGTTTTTTTTTTTAGAAAGACGTCTGTGTAGTGTGTGTACTTACGTTCGTGCGATTTTTTTCGTCGTATTCTCGAAAACGAATATATCGACTTAAAACAAATTTTATTTTATGTATAATGACGTCATAACGTGCAGTAATAAGAAACCCACTAATTTCTTATTACAGTAATTTAAAAAAAAACTGTTCTATGATATCTTACGTCTCGAATATGTCGAGAGCAAAAAATGCTATCGAATGAGCGCGCGGACAGCGGGTGCCCGTAGGCGTGTTCGTGAGATATTTTTCAAACTTTAGACTGTCTGGTTTGAAAATAACAATATTTTTGTAATGTTTTTTCCAAATTAGTTTTGGAAATTACGCCAGAATATATGTTCTGGCTTAGTTTTCATTTTGCATTCTGCCTTTCTTGTTCATATTTATCTGACTATATAAAATAGAATACTGCCTAATTCAATTTACCCAGGGTGTTCTACATTCTGAAGATAAGAAAGTATTTTTATTTACCTGAAGTAACTGCACGCAGCCTCTGCTCTAGGTCGGTAATTTTCTCTTTGTAAACTTGAGTTTGTGCCTGAAATGATGGTTCTGGAATAACTAGTACAATATATTTGATTATCTTATAGAAATTTTGAAGCATAATTAAAATTAAAATTTCAAATTTTAAAAAATGGAAAAAATTTCTCACTGAAAGAAACTTATTTTTGTTTAGTCGAAAAAACAGTTGTAGTTTTTTTTTTTAAAAAAAGATAAGTCCAAGTATGAAATAATACCTACATTTAATTTAAAGAAAGTGATTTCATTATCTATGTAATTTATAAAAACAACAAAACTTTAAAAAAAAAAATCATCATCCGGTGCATTTGGTCTAGAATCATTGTAAAAGTATATAAATATATACAAAGGCGCCCGCTCGGGGGCAAGAGAGGGTACTTGCCCTCTCTGGCTCTGAGCCCTAATACATTTTATTATTTTTTTAAAGGTATTTATGGCAAAAACGACTGTTTTCTTGTGATTTTCGGTCGAATGGAATAGTTTGACTCTCCTCCCTGGCTCTAGGCTCGCTCACTAGTTCACAGATAAGTTCAAGAGATCGCCGCGCTGCAACGAAACGTAAACTGTAGGTCATTGAAATCTATTTTGAATCAAAAATTTAACAAGTTCAGTTAAATAGTGCCTATGCCTGATTTATTTCAATAGTATACAAAATTTGTATTATAAAAAACCTTTGTAATTATTTGCTTGTTTTCGATATTGTTTGAAAATATAACTTTTTTCGTTACAACATTTTTCAACGCTACTGACTGAAAAGGAAAACATTCCACAAGTCATATTTTATGATGAATCGAAAACAAAAATGGATATTCCCGAAACTAAAAGTAAAGGTGTGGGCCAAAATTCAGCTTGGATCAAAATAATTTTTTCAAATTCTGCTTTCGAAATTCTATTTTTCAAAATTCTCCTCGAAGAGTTTTTTAATAATACAATTTCTATATACTACTGAAATAAATCAGCCAAGTAGAAGACTTATAGCACTATTTAATTGGACCTGTTGAATCATTGATTCAAAATAGCTTTTAACGGCCTTTAGTCCTTTAGGCCTAAAGTCCTTTATACACACAGTGAATACTCAATTATGTACATGAATTCATATAATTGAAAACTTCATTGGATCATTAAAATTCTGATGTTTCCTTTGAAATTTAAGACACACAGTGACATCTACATATTGCCAGTGGTAATGTGGAACTCACCTAATTTCTAAAAAATGTCATTTGATGAAATGAAATTTTTTAATGAAAAAATATTTTTAAATTTAATTCCTTTAAAGGGGTTCTTTCTAAGTGAGTTTTACCTGAGAACTAATGGTAAAACTAATGGTAAACTAAACGTGATTCACAAGTACACTATGAATGAAAAAGTAAAAAATATGTCTAGCCGAAATAACTGTTTTTAGGTAATTCAAATGAAATTAATTTATATGAACCCGTAGTACCTTTTTTATAGTGGAACCAGACCAGAATTCCAGTACAAAAAAATTGGTGGATCATATATTGGAAACTACCTATTTATTTTATTTTAGCTATTTTTATAAAATTAATAAATAAATAAAATACAAGAAAGAAAAAAAAATCTATAAAATTTTGTAAAAACAATTATTTTTATAAACAAACCAAATTCATGGACTTTAAGGACATTGGATATGCCCAATATAAGAAAAGTGTTTAAGAAGGGTCACCATTGTTTGGCAAAATTCATTTGGCATTTCTTGTTTCGCCTTAGTCGTTAAATATTTTGTTTAATTCGCAATTCTTAATTGGCAATTTACATTTTGTTTTTTATTCATTACGTTTTTCAATCATTCTGCAATTAACAATGGGCGGTTTTATATTTCGCTTTTTGTTAAAAATATTTCCAATCATTCCGCAAAATTCATTTGGCAAATTATTCCTTATAGGCCAGTCAATAACGACATCGAAGGTCGCAAAAAATTGCACTGCACTAATTTTCTTGGGAAGTTGTTAGGATAGGTACCAGTAGTATAAGACCAAGTTTGCAGCTTCGAAAGACCTGTGCTAACTGCGTGGTGGTCAAAAAACCGCGACTTTTTCGTACTTTTTTCAGTTTTTGGCGTATAACTTTTAAAAGGTAAATCCTAGAAAAAAACTACTCACTTCATTGTTAAAGGACACTAAATTTGTTATTATTTAAGTGCAACCGCAGCTCTGTAGGTTAAATAGTTCTCGAAATACAGCACTTCAAACTTTGACAATTTTTCTAAAAGAGTTCGAAATTGTAGTGTTAGCCGTCTTTAAAACAGAATATCGGCTTAAATAGTCATCATACAAGGTAAGTCATCGGGTAATAATTGTAGAGCAGTTATATAGCGTTAATTTAAGCATAAGCAGAACCCTGTGCAGCCAATAGTTCCCTTGTTATCATGAAAAAAAAAAAAACGAAATAATCTCACTGAAAAACAAATTAATATAATCATGCAAATGGAACTGAATGTTAATACATAATAATACATAAAATAATCAAAATTATATAAATAATTTTTTGAAGGACGTGAAATGTTGAACGTTAAGTGATGGCGAGTTCTTAGCTGACTCCTGTGAAAGAAATACACATCACATTAATTTACAATATATAGATTAATAGGCATGTAATATTAGACTTACCTTTACGCGCTTAGCGAGAAACTCGTGTTCTTTTGGAAGGCCTAGGTTCGTCAGAAGGCTGTTTTTGGGCCTCCGGTGAATCGTCTGTTGTGAGGTCGAGTATTAAAGGGTCGTCGAAGTCATCCACATCCTCCCCATCCGACTCAGTCGTGCATATGGAAGGAGTATTGAGACAGGTCTTCCCCTGACAAACTTTGCAGAGAGCAGAACATTTCAGCCCTGCTCTCTGGCAGGAGCATTTCCCTCTTCTGCATCCTTTCTGGCACCTGCATGACATTAATTTCAGCAAGGTTAGCGGGGCTGGTTCTTTGGTTGTGGTCACCGGTATCAAACCCTGCTGGCTCCTTGTCCAAACCCAGTTAGTGGGCTCTTTTTCTATCCCCAACCATTTCTGCACCTGGTGGTATGTTCTGTACGAATGTTGGGCAGCAGCCTCTTCGGTTGGGGGCAGACGAGCGAGATGCACTTTGGCGTTGACAGCAGATCGCATAAATATCCTGTAACGCAGGTCGTGGAGAGAATCGTCTTCTCCCCCACCATACAACGCCACGAGACATTTGTTACCAGCAGAGGCTATATTTTCGTGAGTGGCGTTATGATTGAGAAACGTTGCAGCGGCGTCAAGAAGGGCTGGTTGTTTTGATAGAACTCCCAAAATTTTCGTTTTCCCTTGCCAGAAAAGAGCAGATGTAGTGTCGCAACCACTGAAGGCGTGAAAAAACAACTCTATTCCAGTGGGCAATGAGAGCTCTCCTCGAATAAATGAAGTTGATGAGAACTGCTCAGAACCTGTTCCACTCCTGTCACTTTTCTGGAGGAATAATTTCGTATGCTGGATCCCAATGCATTGAGGAGCACCAAAAGATCGACATCCTCTCCAGCGAACCTAAGCCTTCCAAAAGAACACGAGTGTCTCGCTAAGCGCGTAAAGGTAAGTCTAATATTACATGCCTATTAATCTATATATTGAAAATTAATGTGATGTGTATTTCTGTCACAGGAGTCAGCTGAGAACTCGCCATCACTTAACGTTCAACATTTCACGTCCCTCAAAATAATATTTATATAATTTTGATTATTTTATGTATTATTTTGTATTAACATTCAGTTCCATTTGCATGATTATATTAATTTCTTTTTCAGTGAGATTATTTCGTTTTTTTTTTCATGATAACAAGGGAACTATTGGCTGCACAGGGTTCTGCTTATGCTATATAACTGCTCTACAATTATTACCCGATGACTTACCTTGTATGATGACTATTTAAGCCGATATTCTGTTTTAAAGACGGCTAAAACTACAATTTCGAACTCTTTTAGAAAAATTGTCAAAGTTTGAAGTGCTGTATTTCGAGAAATATTTAACCTACAGAGCTGCGGTTGCGCTTAAATAATAGCAAATTTAGTGTCCTTTAACAATGTAGTGAGTAGTTTTTTTCTAGGATTTACCTTTTAAAAGTTATACGCCAAAAACTGAAAAAAAGTACGAAAAAGTCGCGGTTTTTTGACCACCACGCAGTTAGCACAGGTCTTTCGAAGCTGCAAACTTGGTCTTATACTACTGGTACCTATCCTAACAACTTCCCAAGAAAATTAGTGCAGTGCAATTTTTTGCGACCTAAAGCGATTTTTTTTGTCTTCGTTGACTGGCCTATTAGTTTTTCTTTGTTAAATTGTTTATTATTTGGCCAAGTGTTTTTTCGCAAAATATTGTTTCGCCGTTTCATTATTTTGCAAAATAACGCTTCGCCGTTTAATCATTTCGAGAAATACCGTCAAGCCGTTTTATTATTTCGCTAAAAGATCATTTCGCGGTTTAGTTGTTTTGATCGTTTGACCAATCATTACGATCGTCTCTCTTCAAGATTAATTAATTATGTTTTTTATTTGAGAAGTGTATATAGTTTTTTTTTATTTTATTTTGAAATAAAAATGAAATTAAGTAAAATCTTTTGTTTAAAATTTTTGACATCCCTTTTGTCGTTTAAATTATTTAGGTAATTACATAACAGAAAGGGGATTTTCACATTTTACTCCAAGGAAAAAACGGTTTTAAGCAATTGGGCAGCTATTTTCGTAGGTGCATTATATTTTTTATATTCTTTTTATTTGGCAATCTGTTGTTCAGCTTTTTTGAAGTTATACTTCTTTTAGGACGTTGGGGGGTAAGAAATTTACTAGGAATCTGACGGGACACCTGAAATGTCATTAGAAGATGACGGGTAATGGCATTACTGAAGTGCTGCCAATAAATATTTAGAAGGTATGCTCGTTAGAAACTTAGGCCTATCACTCACGAGGAAACTTTTAGTTGCCGGCAACACAGAGCAACTAAAGTTGCTCTAGGCAATTTCCGAGAAATTTTTGGGTTGAGTATTTTCAATTTACAATTGACATGTTAAATTAACTTCGGTTAACATTCATGTTCATAATGCCTGTTTACATTGAATTTTTAATGAATGGCGCATCCAGTGAGACAGGTAGATTTTATGTGTGTGAAAAAGAGATGGGTAGATTCCACCCAAATTTTGAGGATGCGCCAGTTTCAATAAATATTCTCGGATTCAGCATGAAGATTTTTTTTTGTGTGAGTGAGAGACACATGGATTTCAAGGGTGTGAGTAAGAGATGGGTAGATTAAAATGAAAGGATTCTTTCTTTGTAATGCAAACACGAGGAAAATTTTAATGAACGAAAACATGCTTCATTAAAAATCCAATGTAAACAGGCATAGTGAATATTGCCTGAACAAAAAAGATGCAGTTGTGTCCAAATCAATAAAAACTTAATTTATGGCGCAAAATCATTTTTACATGGTTTCTATATTAACAGCAAAATTGTACGTGGGCGCCGAAAATCCATCGGAGTTGGAGAACATGCATTGAATGTGACACCAAAAATGACACAGATAATAAAAAGCAAACATTTTTCGAATTTTTTAAAACGTTTTTTATTTATTTTTTTTTAAAGTTTTGGAAAAAAAACTAAAAAAAAGTTTTTTTGATTTTTTAGAACTTGCACTTCCTATCACGAATATGAATTTTTGAAGTCGCTAGGTTGCTTGGTTTAGCCACAAGTCAAGTTCAAAGTGCCTCTAGCACGTCTAGTTTAGCCGCAAATCGGGTTTAAAGATAAAAGTCGATTTTTCATATAATGCGATACATCAATTGAAAGGTGGCACTTCCTAGATATCCTCAATATCAAGCTCTCAAAACTATGAACGAAAAACCTGAAAATCCGACCCTAATCTAACTCGACCTCTCCATCCTGAATATAACCGTAGTAAAATTCCATTTAACGAAGTTTCCTAACCAATTCATTCATTTGTGCCAATTATTCTGTGAACATAAAATTATAAGTTGCAAATGCAAACATATCTATGCATCTACAAAAAATGTACTTTTTTCAAGTGAAATCTTTTTGTGTAATTAGATTGCATACAAATATGTCTAAAGAGCTGGAATTGATGTTTAAAATATCAAACTGACAACTTTACTAAAGTAATTATCTGTTTTTATTGTAAAATACTAATTTTTCCATGCAGATAATTCAATTTACAGTAACAACTTGTAATAGAGAAAAATACTTATTTTCGTTTTATTCGGATTCTGTGATATCAAATTCACAAATTTCTATATTCGTAAGAGATTTTTCACTACGAACGTAGTACTAATAGATTATGTGATCATTTGTTCTTCATTCGGAGAATATTTTCGATTACGATGGATTCTGTGATAGGGTTGAATAGTTTTATCATCACGCAAAAGAAGTATAACTTCCAGAGCGCGTACGTTAGTACACACACAGTTTTTTTTTATTTGGCATTCAATTGTTTGGCAATGTTTTGGCTTCCATTAAATTACATGCCTTAAAATTTCGCGCGTTTCATTATTTTGCGAAATAACGCTTCGCCGTTTAATCATTTCGAGAAATACCGTCAAGCCGTTTTATTGTTTCGCTAAAAGATCATTTCG
The DNA here is from genome assembly GCA_947049315.1 of Epistrophella euchroma. Lineage (NCBI taxonomy): Eukaryota > Metazoa > Arthropoda > Insecta > Diptera > Syrphidae > Epistrophella > Epistrophella euchroma. The sequence continues at coordinate 64,819,868 of OX346245.1, forward strand.
CGGTTTAGTTTCGCTTCCATTAAATTACATGCCTTAAAATTTCGCGTTAAATGCCAAATAAAAAAAGCTGAACAACAAATTGCCAAATAAAAAAAAGCGAAATAACAAAATGCTGAATGAAAAATAGCAAAATAATAAAATGCCAAATAAGAAAAAGCCAAATAACAAAATGCCAAATAAAAAATTGTCAAACCTAAAAATGCCAATCAAACAAAATATTAAGTGAAAATTGCGAAATGATGGTTTGTCATATCATATAAAAAACCAAACGTCATCTGCAAAACGAAAATTGCGAAATAACAAAATGCTAAATAAAAAAATGCGAAACGAGAAACGGCGAAATGTACCACCGCGAAACGTTAAATTGCCAAACAATCTTGCGAAACATACCATACCCATTTAAGAAATTTGTTAATTTGACAATTAATTTTACTACAAAGACATGCTATACCTAATCTTTTTGTTAGGCCAGAAAAATGAGCTTTTATTTTGTTTTTAAATTATGTTGTTTTAATACTGCGTTTTCATTAGAGCTGAAATAAGGGTAATTTGGCAAATTACAAAAAAAGTGTTCACATTTAAATTTTCGTAATTTTGTTTGACGGCCCAGATTGTCAATCGCTTGTTTTTGTTGTTTTTTACATTGAATTCTGTCATTTTAAATGGGATCCACTTTGAATGGATTCCATTTGTGTGTGTTCATAAAAGTTTTACGTAATTTCCTACAGAATTTTGTTCAAATTTGGTTGAAATTACCTCATTTGGAAATTTGAATTTGTATGGGAAATGAGATGATTTCGAATTGAATTTTGAACGAAATTACCTCATTTGCTCTAATGAAAACGTAGTATTAATTTTCAAACTTAAGGCAGTATTACATTGTCGTATATATGTATATGGCAAGTTTGCCAAATAAATATGGCTCAAAAAAGTCATATAAGTATAATAGTCAAATTTATATGACAAAATATATAATGACTACCTATATACACATGACAGTCATGAATTATTTTGAATTAAAAAAAAAATATATGATATTTTTAATAATACTGCCTTTAGATTTTTGAAAAAAAATAAAAATTGTTTTCAAACTGATTTTGTTCAAAATTTTACGTTATAAACTAGTATTTTTGTTTTTAATATTCAATACTCCCATCAATTTTTAGTCAAACATTGAAAACTAAGTGTCAAAATATGGTCGTTTTTTAGAAAATTAAAAATAACAAAAGTAAGTCTTCCTTAAATTGGATTTCCATCCATTATTTTGTTGCTCTGAACATCCTATTTCTACTAATTAAGTAGTAAAGTAGATTTGGATATTTCGATTTTCTCAAAAACTAAAAGACATTTTAGCATCCGGTTTTCTGGTTTTGACTAAAAACTAATAAGAGCATTGAATTTTGAAAACAAAATTAGTGCTTAGATACGTAAAATTTTGAAAAAAATAAGTTTGAAATTTTCGAGTTTCAAAATTAATTTTTCAAAAGAGAAAGTCAAGTGTTGAAGTGCTCAGAAAAAAATTTGTTATTTACTTATTATTTGTGATAAACAAAGCTTTAAAAGTTGCAAACTTTATTAAAGAAATATTTCTTCCTCGAATGGAAATAAGAAAAATAAGCCAAGTGAGTTTAAACATTCTTTTATTTACAAAAAAAAAAAGTGGTGGGAAGACAGTTTCTCTACATTTACTTGTATAAATATACGGCAATTTAAATAAGAAGTAATAACAACAACAATAAAAATGAGCATTGGCAATATGTGCGCAGAAAAGTTGATGTCGCTTATGACAACCTGCATGTCTGGACTTTTAGACGAAAAACTGAAAGAATTAGCAACAAAAACTGATTTGGAACAAATAAACAAGCAAATCACTACACTTAAACAACATAATCAAGCCCTAGAGCAAAAAAATCAAGCGCTAGAGAAACAAATCGAACAGCTTTCAAAGATCTTACACGAAAAAAATTTGATTCTACATATCCCCGTCTACCCTCAAGTTGATCATATGGAAAGAGCAAAAGATATTTGCTTGGAGTTACTTGATTCTACCGATCAAACTCTTGTTTCAACCGCTCGTCTTTTACCATCAAATAATGGAATTCAAAGAAATGGAACGAAAAGAATCAACAATAAAAGTATTGCAAAAAGCAGGCAAACTCCGAGCCACAGGTATATCGATACACAGGGACTATCCAGCGGCAGCGAGAGAAAGGCGACGTAATATAATAAAGCTACGATCTCAAATATATAAAATAAAACCATCTGTTAAATCGAAAATCGCAGGGGAAAAGCTAATAATTGGCGAAAACATTTATTACTATGAAGCGAATATATTGAAATGCAACACGTCAGAAGGAATGTCATTCCTAACCCAGCTGTTCGACGACGAGTAATGAAAGATGGAAACTAGGCTCTGATCAACTGGAGGTAGTCAAAGAGTACCGGTACCTTGGAGTTACACTTACACCTAGACTGACGTTCAACTTGCACCTCCAAAATAAGTTAAAAGATGCCAAGAAAGCTTTAAGCTGCTCTTGGAGGAATGTACTTGGTCAAAAAGACGTGCCATTCAATACCAAATATAAACTTTTTGAAGCAACAGCAAGATCCGTTTTGTGCTACGCATGCCAGGTATGGGGTTACGAAGTATACGAAGAAGTGGAAAAACTGCAAAGATATTTCCTTAAGCACATCTTTAGATTGCCGTCAAACACACCAACATATATGATTCATGTCGAAACCGGCCTGCCACTCCTTTGGTTCTACACTCTCAGGCTTCATTTCAAATATGTTTTGAGAATAATCGAGCTTCCGGATCATCGTCTTCCAAAGATAGTTTTTCGACAGCTTATAGATAGAAGAACAAACTTTTTACTCAAATGGCAACAAATGGCTGAGGAACTAGATGTGGAACTGTCCTTAAGGTGGGAAGACCGATACAGTTGGACTGTAGCGTTTGACGAAATTTTGCAGAAATCTGATGAGAAAATTCATCGAGAATTTATGGAGAAAGCAGCATGTTCGACAAATAGATTGATTTATAAACAACTTAACCATAGCTTGAATGAGCGGAATTATTTTAATGCAAACAATTATATACAGCTAATTACCACCATATTCAAGAAAAGAGGAGAATTGCTGCCGTTGAATTTTAGGCCATACAGGGAAGATCTTCCAACAAATTGTACGTTGTGTAACTTGAGAGAAAAGGAAGACACTTATCACTTTCTGGGAAAATGTCCAATTCTCCAAGAGATAAGAAGACTACACTTCAATCAATCCAGTCTATCGAGAGAGGAAGTTAATCACATACTCAACGGATCAAACTGGAATTCACTCTTCAAGTATGTTTCAGATGCCTTAGACTACAGAAACCATCAGTATATGGAGGAATAGATTCAACTATCCTTATGTTGTAAAACATCAAAGTTTTCAATTTTTTAAATTGCTAGGAACGATCAAAATCTACAATGTTTCCTTATTTTATTCCTATTTGTGTTGCAAATCACTTTAAAATTGTTAAAAAGAATTATCTTAAAACAAAACGAAAAAACACGTACCTTTTTATGTTTGCAAATCATTAAAATTGCTAAAAGTTAAATAATATGTTTATCATAATTAATTGTAAAACCTTTTTTTAAAATCAAAAATTATGAATTAAAACAACAAAATCATTAAAAATGACAATCTGGCTGACGGCTTAAGCCATAGCTATACAGAATTTGAAAAAAAAAAATTAATTGTAATCAAAATTTAATGTTCAAAATAAAATTCATTCATTCATTCATTCACTAACACAACTTAATTTAAAAAGAAAATTAAAGAAGAGATTGGCTTTCCAAAAAGGTAAAGCATGACATTGTAAGTTTAACCGTTGTTTTTTAATAATTTTTTTTTCTGTTTTAAGTCAGTTTTTTAGAAAATTGCCCCTCCCGCCTAAACGCGGGGAAATAGACAACCCCTCTCAAACGATTTTTTCTTTTCTTAACCCAACCTACTCGCCCTAGCTCTTTGGTGCACCTTATACGGAATACCCTGTATATATTTTACGGAATAACAAAATAATATACTTAAGACAATCTTGCAATATTTTTTTACTTTTATTACACCTCAACCCATTGCAACCGAAAAAAATAACAGTGTAAAATTTGCGTTTGTGCACGTGATATCAATCCAAATGTTATTCTTACCGTCAGCAGTCCTTATTTTCTGCAGTGTTACAAAGGAATAAAAAAGTGCGTTCACGATCTAGTAAAAAAATAAAATTTTGCAATTTGACTAGGCTTGTTGCACCGGATCGTGAATACTTAAAAGCATTGGCGCGAAATTTTAAACAGTCTAATGCTAAGGTATTAGCATGATACTACTTAGCAATTTTCTAACTTTTAAAACTCTAGTAAAATATTCCTAGTTTTAAACATTTTGTAACTAGTATTATACTAAACTATTCTATACTATATACTATATACTATTCTTCTAGCTGAACAGTGAACATGCCTATAACAGTGACAGTTCAACCCATTTTTGGTATTGTAGCTGCCAAAGTGACACTTGAATTTATTAAGATACTAAAAAGATACAATAGACATTTAGCGATTTTAACTTAAGTCAAATGTTTAAAAGATAATAAGATGCTAACTCGTTTAAAATTTGGAAAAGCCTGTTTTTAACATAGCATCATACTAAAAATGATTTAACATCATACTAAAACGTCTAAAATTTTGCGCCATTAGTTTTACCTAGGGGCTTATCGGTTAAAAGTTTTCATAATAAAAGCTACATAACTTTTCATTTCACTTAGATGTTCACATCTGCATGCAAATACGAAGCCTGTTCCAAAAAATTGCCGAATTTATTTTTACTTTTTATTTGTTAAATTATGATACATAGGTGGTTTAGTATAAGCAGTATTGATGATTAAGGTCTCAAGCAAAAAAAAAAGCTATTCTAACATGTCTAAAGCTGAGGTCATCGAGGCATTTTCAGGACTTATACTGTTGTGAAGAGAATGGCTGAGTTCCAAAATGTAGAATATGTTTTGATGCGGAAGCAATGCCTTAATTGTTCATACGCATCAGCAACGAAAACTTGATGCTTTGTAGAAATATTACATTACATAAGTCTGAATTTTCGGAATGCAAAAAAAAAATTTAATCGAAGCAGCTAGAAAGATTTTGGATGTGCAAACTGCGCATCTGAGGAATTTTGAAACTCAGGCAATTAGTGATGTGGTCCACCGTATACAGAGAGGGGCAAGAGGCAAACTAAAAGTAGTTCATTGTGACCGTTTACATCGTTATAGTGGTGAAAGGAGTGACGGAGGAGTGTAACGATGTAACCACTCCTTAACTTGAATTACCGCCTAATATGCTCTCATGTGACATCAGCGCCACTTGTGTAATTTTGTCTGAATTTTCGGAATGCAAAAAAAAAATTTAATCGAAGCAGCTAGAAAGATTTTGGATGTGCAAACTGCGCATCTGAGGAATTTTGAAACTCAGGCAATTAGTCATGTGGTCCACCGTATACAGAGAGGGGCAAGAGGCAAACTAAAAGTAGTTCATTGTGACCGTTTACATCGTTATAGTGGTGAAAGGAGTGACGGAGGAGTGTAACGATGTAACCACTCCTTAACTTGAATTACCACCTAATATGCTCTCATGTGACATCAGCGCCACTTGTGTAATTTTGTGGAGTTTTTTAAGAAAGAGCTTTTAAGAAAGATAGAGCTTTTATGCTGAATGGAAAGACCGCCATCTCTCTCGTTGGAATGGAACCTTCTAGATGACTTTTGTGCCAGTACTTTCGAGTAGAGTCTCGAATCTCTCAGCTCACTATATAAGGAGAAACTTTTTGAGCACATACACAGTTTATTTTTGAGAGCGGAAGTGTAAAATTCGAAATGAAAAGTATCCGGAAGTGAATTTAAGTTGCAAACTATTGAGATTAAAGACTAATAAAATAATTTAAAGTGAAGTAAAGTGTGTTTGATTTGTAAAGGAAAGAAGTGACGGTTGAAAAATAAAAATAAATAAGTTTTATTATCGAACCCTTGGTAAAACGTTACAGTATATTAGATAAACAATGACGTCTTTGAACTCTTGAGGTCAAGGCCGCAGCAAGGGGGGGGGGGCGTCACAGGGGTTTGAACCCCTCCCGACATTTTTTAGAAATTATTTTTTTTTATTAATAGCTTTTTATTAAACATTTTTCCCAAATTTCTGCACTAACAGCCCGATTCTCCCCGCCATCACTGATACCTCACAAGTCCCTCAAAGTCACAACTTGTGAGAGTCACAAAAACAATCAAAATTGTGATCTGCTTCAGAGCAGGTCACAACTCACAAATTACATGTGTTTTGTCATTTTGACCTGACATTCTATGTATATATGTATTTTGCTAAAAATTTGCACCTTTCGAGATTTTTGAGTGCTAAAATAAAGTAAAGAGTAAAGTCAGGGGTTAACTTGAGCACCTGCCTGTTACGGCCTAATCTCACGGGAGGACTACCTCCATAACGTAGCTGATTGACAGCCAACATCCTGGTTGGTTCGACCTAATCCAGTAGCAATTCTGTGAGCATGTTGAGGCACGCGCACACCCCTTGCTGAGGAGCGAGGCCTATCTAACACCTCTTGCGCCCAGGGCCCATAGCTGTTATAACAGGTACCCTGGACACCAATTGTTGCCGCGAATTGGCCAACCACAGCAACCACGATTCTCCCACAAGGGGGCTGAACCCGCCGACAGGCTGAGCCAGGCCGCCTGGCGCCATATGACACCAGAAACGGGCAAGACCCAGGGGCTCCTGTCTTCCCGTGGTACCAGACTAAAGCCTCTGGTGAAGCTTTCGCGACCGTGAAGGTCACTTCTGGATGAGCTCCTCAACGCTCGAGGCCCAGCAGCCTCCTTCCTACCTACAACCTACTCACCCACACACCACTGTTATGCCTCTCCCTCTCAACGAATCCGACCAAAGGCATGCACTGGCAAAGAGCCGCACATGCAATCTCCAGAGACCCCCTACGTGGAAAGCACGAGTACATGACACATGCACTCACCCTCCCACAAGCCCGAAAACAACGACAGCAGGTTACCGCCAAGGTAACCGGTGGTTCACGCGCAAGCCGCAGACATTATGCACCCCTGGGAGAACCAGGCACACATAGTAGGCACCCCAAGCCCCACACACCTCCCGCCACGGAAGAAGCCTCAATGCTACCAAGTAAACTACCTGGAACAAAGGGCGCGTCACCCCGGCAGGAAATAGCGTTGGGGAGGGCCCACAACCAGCAGTGAGAAGAGTCAGGATGAGGCCCTAGAGCCCCCCTCCCGCCCCATCATCCACCAGCTGCTAGCCTAAGGGGTTGCGGGTAGTGCACCCTACCTACCAGCATACCCGAGACACCAGAGGAAGCATAACCGCAGCCAGCACAAGCCTCTTGCAAGTCACGAGCGATCATCCAAGATTCCCTGTAAACAAGGAATCAAGTCCTGCCAACAAGACCGGCACAGAGAGAACCCCAAATTACCCGCAGTGTCTACAACAAGGACAAACAGAACGCCACTATTGTCGTCGAGTCCGAAAGACTCGATGGGCAAAGGTAGCAAGACCATCAACCGTATCCCTTGAAAAAAGGACACGACTGAAGTCCCAAGCGCCATCTACCCGCACTATACCCATCGCAGAGAGATCCCTGAAGCGGGCATAACGCGGGCACTCAACCAACACATGGCTCCAATCTTCTCTCGGAGCTCCGCACGCACAATCAGCCGAGGCGCCCAAGGTCCTCTTATGCAAGAAAGCATTCAAGGATCCATGACCGGTCAGCAGAAAGCCAGTGAAGAACGAGAAGTCGAGGCATCCCCGCTCACCCGGCCTAGCAGCTCGCTCCGACGCTTCTAACACGTCAGGGAGAAACTGGAAGGTGGTCCGTCCTTTCTCACTGTCAGTCCAACGAGACTGCCACCTGGAAAACGTGGCCTCCTTTAACACAGCCCTCCTATCTTGGACACCCAAGTTATGAGCCTCCATACACTCTGCCCAATCAGACGCAAAAAGAGGCCGCTGCCTCCGTAATCTGCCAGCAATACCTTTTTGTATCACTACCAGATCAAGCGGGGGCACACCTGCCAACACTTGTAGAGCATCAATTGATACAGTCTTACAAACACGAAGTGAACCAAGGAGCATTAACCTCTGAGCAGAGAGGATTTTGCGTCTTCATATCACAGTCTTGACAACGTCGTACCATACACAAGCGCCAAAAGTCACACAGGCAACAAATAGCCCATTGTATACAATACAATGACGGCTTTTGCCATGTCATAAAAGATTTGTTTATCTCAAAAAGTACCATTGTAAATATTGAAATTTAATAAAATCTAATTCTAATCTAATCTAATCTATACAATACGAGCCGCACGCCTAGATAGGCCCCAGTCACACTTCAGTATCCCACATACTGCTGGTATAAGAGAAGTGATCTTTGCTCTCACCCCAAGGAGATGAGGAACAAAGTTCATTCTCTCTCCGATGGTAATACCAAGGTACTTGACTTGCGCCACGTACTTTAGACTCACCCCACCAGCCCTCACAAGTGGCGGCAGATTAAAGGACAATTTGCCCTTGAGCAGCATCATAGACGTCTTTTCAACAGCAACCTCCACCCCAACACTCGAACCCCAAGCGCCCACCATACCCATGGCTTCCGTAGCCCTGCTTTCCAGCTCAGCACGAGACTGGCCTTCAATAAGGACAAGAAGGTCATCAGCATAGGCAATGCACTTGCAGTACGACTGCCAGGAAGAAAGACGCTGCAGCAGGGGATCCATCATAAGGTTCCATATATAGGGACCTCCGGCAGAACCCTGAGGACATCCTCTTTCAACGCCTACAGACACAGAGCCAACAGGACTCACAACACGAGCTGCCCTGCCAGAGAAATAACTTCTCCAGATAGCAGTCTCCCGACAGCCCACCTCGCGCAACCTTCTATCCACACTCGCCCAGTCGAGGAAATCGAATGCACCTCTAAGTCGATGAATATGCCGAGCAAATATTTGCTAGTTGATCCATCTACAACATCTCTAACGAGCAGCCAAGCATCTTCGACACTGCGACCAGGTTTAAAACCGAGCTGGAATGGAGATTGCTCAGGGATGCACTCTATCAGTCTGTTAATCAAAACCCTTTCCAGGACTTTTCCAAGAACCGGAAGAAGGCTGATTCCTCGATAAGACCTAGGATTAGACCTGACCCTATCGTTAGACTTTAAGAGAACTATCACCTTCGCGCATTTCCATTCCAGGGGAAAACAATTCTCCCTGAAGCAGCTCGAGTAAAGAGCCATCAGGTATTCGGGAACCGCTTCCCAGATGGCTTTCACCATCCCGCCAGTCAGTCCGTCGAACCCCGGTGACTTCCTCGATTTAAGCCTAGCAATGGCACAGCCAATCTCACCCTCACTCTTCATTGGCGCCGGACTAGGCAGATCCATTTCTGAACCTACATGACCGACACCCCTGGGGAAGAAGGTCCGCATTAGGACAGTTGCATAATCCACCCACGACGTAAGCAAATTGCCGCCGTCGCGGATGGTCCCTATCTGATGGGATTTCCTCCCCCGACAGACACTATAAAGCTGACCCCAGGGATCATCCCGGTGCCGATCGGTGAAGGATCTCCAATCCTCATTCTTACGGTGAGCAAGCTTCCTTTTGTATTCAGCCAAGACCTGCCTATAGGCAAGCCTTGCCTGATCCAAGTCTGCGAGCCCACAACGTCTGCAGGTTTGAAAACGCTTACGCAATCCCCTCACCTGCACACGCTTCACATTCAACTCGGGTGTCCACCACCTCACCCGACCCAGATTCACCTTGCGGCTCCTCCGGAGGAGTTGGTCGTTGACACCCCACACACACTCATCCAACAAGGCAACATTACCATCCACATCCAATCGCCGAAAGGCATCGAGTGACATCGATGTGACCTTTCTTGCAATTTCAAAACGATACTGTGACCAGTTGATGTTATTGGTACGCCAACTCTTCTCACCCTGATTAACACTGACATCCGAAGTACCGTCAGAGCGGGAAATCTCAACCTGAATCAGGCTGTGATCACTCACTCGCTCGCCTCCCCGGATGAACCACTGAAAATCAAACCTACGAAGTGCTGGCATATTTGCCAGGGTCACATCGATATCACTCTGGCCATTCGGACCGTCAAAGGTGAACAGGTCACTAGGCTCGTTGAGATAGCCCATCCGATTCGCGGCAATAGTTTTGCTTAGCAACACTCCCCTGGCGGCCCTGTGAGAGTCGGACGTTCGTGAAGACCGCTCCGGGCTCTTACTGAACCAGGCAGGAGAGATTGCATTGGCGTCAATGCCAAAAATCGCAGGTACATTCCCAACCAACTGAAGTAACCTTGCAAAGTATACCAAGTATGGCTCAATGTCAAGGGCATGCTTAAAGTAGAGACTGCACAAAAACAGCCTACCAAAGCTACCCTCAACACTGACACACACACCCCATTCACTCATATCTACGAGCGAACACAGTGTTTACGTCGTTCACTACAACAGCGGCATTGCCTCTGGTGTCCACAAACGACCGCATTTCGGCTGGCAAGCCCCTCAGATGTCCGTCGACAGCATAAGGTTCTTGCAACAGCGCAAAGCTACACTGTGTGCTGCTCAACAACAGCCCTAAATCATGCATGGCTACCTCGGCATTCTAGCAGCTCAATTGTATTAATTTAACTACCATTTTAATGTCGAGCACTCGCCCTGGCCACCGTCTCAGCATAGACAGGACAGTCCATGCTCAGCATAAAGTGTCCGGCCGCGTTTCCCCTGAAGTCGCAATCACGACAATGTATAGCATTGTTGCATTCGCGCTTAGGATGACCAGGCTGGCCACAACGCCAACACACGGACTCCTTCTGCCTACACCTAGCGACGAAATGGCCAAGGCCAAGACACCGGACGCACCACTGGACTAGCGACCTCTCCTTGATGGGGAATGAAAAGTGCTTGATATAGCACCTTCTATCCTCAAGAAGGAGACTAGCTTAGCTACTCTGGGACTGCAGCTAAGGGTGACGTTAAGTCTTCCCTCCCCCACACTCCAAGGAGCAGAGATCGAAACCTCCCTTCCAAATTCCTCTTTGGTGAGTTTACATAAGTTAAGCTTATGCAGCTCACCCAGGAACACTTGTATCATAATACCAAAATATCAGGATCAGTGTCGGCCGAAGCTAATATTTTTAAAAATGAGTTTTTTACAAATATCTCAGAAACGGGTGGTGCTAGAGAAAAATTGTATTCGACAATCTTCTAGCTGAGATAATTTCCCACAAAAAAGGTATGTATTATTTTTTCGTGGCATTAACCGTTAAAAAGTTAAAGTAGATCGAATAGTCATACAACCTCTTAAAAGGGTCGAAAAGTCATGAAAATGTGCTGTAACTAGAGATCGATATCGAAAATCCAGATTTATTGAAATGATTGAGATTAGGATGGAAAATCGAGAATCATCGAAATGATTGAGATTGGGATCAATTGAAATGAAAATTTGTGATTTCAATCATCAATACTTTAAGATGATTATTTGTTTCGGGATATAAGAACTGATTACTAACATGTAGGTATGTTTTATTTTACAAAGACTGGAATTAATTTTAAAATTTCACAAAAATGGCTTTAATTTAAGCTATGTACTGTTCATTAGCTTTGAAAAATTGTTGTTTTCGCTGTTTTGTTCTTAAAGTCGTGTTAGTATTACTAAGCAATAGGACAAAATACAAATTATTAATTTGTTGCTCTAATAATATGGAGAGACTGTATTTTTTCTATTCATAGACACCTTAATCGTTTTGGTGGACGCTTCACAATTTTAGGTTAAAAATGTCAAAATCCAAATTTCACTCCGGGAAGCTCTTAAAGCAGAAAAATATTAGTTATATTTTTATATCGGTTTAAATATTATAATATTTGCTAACTAATATATTAGTATTAGGTAATATTACAAAATATTAGTATTGGCCCATGCCTATTCAAAGGTCAATTGTTAGTGGTCAAGATTGACGCCCAGTCAGCGGAAGCCATAATGAAGGTAGACTACGAACTTCATTATAAATCCGGGACCATTCAAGTTTTTGGCCTGAGGAAAAACGAAAGGAGAGTACCCCCACCAAATTTAATCCCAAAACCTGTCACCGCTACCACAGCCATCCTAACCAACCCTCCTCCACCTATCATCCCTACCACCACCGCTCTTCCCCTACCTGACAACCCACCCACTACCACCCTTTCCGCACCTATAATACCTACCCTTCCACTACCTGTCAACACTACCCATCCGTAGTAATTACCGCCTCAACTTCCCTCTCTTCCGCCTCACCAGAAACTATAAGCCAGGACATGGGACTGGCAATCATCGAACAAAGCCCAATAGTCGAAGAGATGGAGGGCATAGACCTCTCTCCTAACCTCCTCGAAGAGGATGAGGTGCTTCCCACAGAAGAGGAAGAAGAAATTCTGCTCGCAGACGAGGGGGCAGCTGCCTCCCAACTTAAAAAAAAAATAAATGACTGGACGCGGGATCAGCACCAGGCTAGCCCTTGTGAATATTCACCATGCAAAGGCGGCATCAGCCGTCTTAGCACAAAAATTCACTGCGGATAACCTGGGTCTAGTACTGATCCAGGAACCCTGGATATACGGGGACCAAGTAAGAGGACTAACAAGTAAGGGCTCTAAGTAAATATGGGATACGAGACAAGTCTCGCCCAGAGCATGCATAAAATAAGAAATAACATAAATTTTATATGTCATTCAGAATTTACGACGCGGGACTTGGTACCAATACAGGCGCAAATATACATCGAGGGCAGTCCCCAGACGATGGTCATAGCAGCAGCATACTTCGCTGATGACAAAGCCAACATACCACCAACAGAAGTAAAGAGACTCGTAGACTACTGCAACAATTATGGTTGGGTGTGATGCATACCATACCTTGAGCAAGTAGATCCTGTTAAAAAAACAAACAGTCACCTTGAATTAGAACAAACAGTGAGTTAAGCGTGGCAATAAATGAGGCCTATGAACTCAGTTGTCCTCTAAAATTCATTAAAAAGCAGAAAGATGCTCCGTGGCGGAGTAATAATCTGTCGAAGCTAAGATCCAAGGTAAGAAAACTCTTTAATGAGGCTAAGAGAACTGGAGAGTGGCAAAACCACTCTGCAGAGTGGACCAAATATAACGGGGAAATAAGAAAAGCTAAGAGGAACAGTTTTGCAAGCTTCTGCAAGGGTTTCTTCTACCCCTGCAGCTGCAAGACTGCACAACGCCATAGCGAAAGCGAAGGCATTAACTTCGTTAGCACTTCGTTACCCTGATGGTAGCTTTACAGAAAACGAGGAACAAAGGGCTACCCTATTGTTAAATACTCATTTTCCGGGCAGTTCACCGATCATAGGAAATACAAATGAGAGAATACCTCTCAAGCCAAACCGGGAAAGCCTCAACTATCTGTTCAACTAATAGGACTGATTGGGCATTAAACACATTTCAACCTTTTAAGTCACCGGGAGTAGACGGCATTTTTACCAGATCTATGGAGAAGAGCTAAGGTTATTTTTATTCCCAAAATTGGGAAAAAAGATACGTGTTGTATCCAAAATCACTCAGGCCAATAAGCTTAACATCCTTTCTACTGAAGACTTTGGAAAAGGTAATTGATAACTTCATTAGATCGGAGGTATTAATAAATATGCTTTTAAATCAATGCCAGCATGCTTACAGAGCGGGTAGATCTACAGAAACCGCCTTGGGGGGTTATTACCGAATGCACGGCGGATCGCTTTAAAAGCGAAACCTCACATTCGACCGTGTTCGCTTTTGGTTATTTTCAAATGCGATCGAGGACGCAAATGAACCTTCCAGTTTCTCTCACATAATTCCAATAATGTCCAGGCCACTCCCATTTTTACTTCCACTCTTCTTATTTAATTTAAGCTGTTTCCCAAAATTTTACAGTAGGTAGCTGTTTGCCGTCCAAACAAGTTGTTTTTTTTTTGTGCTTAAAGTATTTGCATAAGCCTATAATTTTGCAATGTTTATTGCTCTTAACAAAAAAAAAATAAAAACATTTTGATGGAATAGTGTGTTTTTTTATTTGCCGAAATTGAAGAAAATACATAATTATTTGCAAATTATGTATGTATTTACATTTTCTTTCAATCCGCCACAAACCGCCATCTAGACACCTATCAAACCCAAAATGATATGTAGTGAGAACTTTCGCTTTGGCATGAAAAGCGAATCGCTTTTGAGAATAAGAAAATGCAAATCCGCCATCAAAAGCGATCCGCCGCGCATTTGAGAATTACCCCCCTGTATTCACTCACAAACACCTTACAGATTGCTTTAGAATCGAAGGAAACGGCCTTATGTGCCTTCTTAGATATTAAGGGGGCACTAGGAAATCCCTAGAATAGGTACAAAGGCTCGCATGCTTACGTATTACTGGAGCAATGAGAACATGCCCTACAGCAGCAATGGAGGTAATCCTTCAGCTAAGCCCACTACATGTGGCCATAGAAAGTGCTGTTATGGGAGCCATCATGAGATTCGCAAAGGAGGGTACTGGGTTGGGTAAATGCATGGGTCATAGAGAAAGAAATTCGATCGGCAAGTCCACAGTAACAAACCTTATTGACATCCCAAGAGATGGCATGATAAAAAAAACATAACTTTGAAAAAAAAACTTTCAAACGGAGTTAAGTAGCAAAAAAGGGTGGGTAGGCGAATCAGTAAACTACACTCTTAAAACAAACACCATCAAGTGGCACACTGATGGATCGAGAACAAGTGAAATGACTGGGGCAGGAATCTTCGGGCCAAGAACCAAACTTTCCTTACCGATGGAGAAGTCTACTAGCATTTTTCAGGCGGAAGTTAATGCCATCGGAAAATATGTAGAACTCAATTTCGAAAGGAACTATCGCGTAACCAAAACATTGCCATCATGTCAGACAGCCAAGCTGCACTTAAAGCACCTAACTCATACATCAGTTCTAAACTGGTATGGGAGTGTGTGTGTGCAGACTAAACGAACTGGGCAAAAACAACAACCTGGCCATGTTGGTGTCAAAGGCAATGAAGAGGCAGACTCCTTAGCAAAAACAGATGCAACAACACCCTTAACGTGATTAAAAACAAAATCAAAACAGAAGAGGAGGCCAAAAGGCTCAATTAGTATTTTTCAATAAAAGCAGATTATTACTTTCGTAGATTAGTTGTCAATTTGATATTTTTAACTGCAATTCCAGCTCTTTAAACATATTTGTATTTAATCTAAAATTATCTACACAAAAAGGTTTCACTTGAAAAAAAGCACATTTTTTGTAGATGCATAGGTATGTTTGTATTTGTAACTTGTAATTTAATGTTCACAGAATATATTGGCACAAATGAATGCATTGGTTGGAAAACTTCGTTAAAAGGAATTTTACTAAGTTATTCAGGATCGAGAGCTCGAGTTAGATTAGAGTCGGATTTTCAGGTTTTTCGTTCACAGATTTGAGAGCTCGATATTGAGGACATCTAGGAAGTGCGATTTGCGGCTAAACTAGACGTGCTAGAGGCATCAAAGTTAAGACCTTTAAACTTGACTTGCGGCTAAACTAAGTGACCTAGCGACTTAAAAAATACATATTCGTGATCTAGGAAGTGTTCTAAAAAAGGACGGTTTACATTCGCCTTATTCATCCCACGTTTTTTTTTTTTTTTTTTGAAATTCCTGAACCATCTCATTCCCACTTCATCAATCGTTGGTGTGGACGCCTGAGCCCTTCAAATTTTTGTGTCACATTCAATGCACGCTTTCCAACTCCGATGGATTTTTTTTGGTGATATAGAAACCATGTAAAAATGTTTTTGCGCCATAAATTAAGTTTTTATTGATCTGGACGCGGTTTTATAATAATTCATGTCCTGACACACCACTGCATCTTTTTGTTCAGGCAATATTCACTATGTGCCTGTTTACATTGGATTTTAGCACTCACACAAAAAAAATCTTCATGCTGTATCCGAGAATATTTATTGAAACTGGCACATCGTCATAATTCGGGTAGAATCTACCAATCCCTTTTTCACACATATAAAATCTACCTGTCTCACTGGAATCATTCATTAAAAATCCAATGTAAACAGGCATTATGAATATGAATATTCACCTTAAAAGAAGAAATCAAAGTTAATTTAACATGTTAAAGACAAGCCTAAGCAGGGCTACCTTCGTGACTCTAAAGAAGCATTTTGACTCTTTTATTCAGCTCTGCCTCTAGGCCTCTACTTTTCCAAAATTAGCCAAACATGGCTCCTTTTGAAAATTGTGTGCCTCTTTTTCCTCTTTTCAGAATAATACATACATACATATGTATATCGTACTTTCAATTTTCTCAAAAAGTAGAAGACATTTACAGCCATGTTCTTGACTTTCTTCAAAGCTAGTTTTACCGAAAAACTAGGTCTATAGCGGTTTCGAGTTTTAAGTTTTTCACAATTTTGTATTACTTTGACATCTAAATCAAAATATTCATACATAGTTTGACATCTAAATCAAATCAATAATTTTTTTTTGAGAAACTTAAAACTCGAAACCCTTTTAGAACTAGTTTTTCAGTAAAACTAGCTTTATAGAAAGTCAATAATATAGCCGTTAGAGCCGATTTTTCAATCGTCTATCAGTTATCCGAGAAATAAAGTTATCAGATATAAAAATCGATTTTAAATCATAAAAAAGTAACCTACAGAATATTACAATTTGTAGATACATACATACGTCAAATTTATTTGTGTTTGTTTTTGATACATTTTAAAGAATTTAGTTTTTATTTAACGTTTATTTCAAAGCAATATTGAGGAAAGGTGTTTTTTGACATTGAAAATATTTAATTCTAGGAACAATTTTATCTTGCTCTGAAGCAAGCAGATAGCTTTATTCCTAGGAATAATTTTTATTTGACCATTGAAAAACTAATTTTTGCTCTTACTGAAGAATAAGTACTAACGGACTCTCTAACTGACTAATGAAAAATTGGCCCTTAAGCATCTGGTTTAAATGTTTGACTAGAAATGTATACGAGCTTTAAATAAGTATAATAAACCAATCGGCCCTATCGAGTTAACCGTCGGAGCGGAATTCTCTCCGATTTCCTACGAATCGGAGACATTTTGCTTCGAGGTAGTTCTCCGATGAGCAAAATGTCTCCGATTTGTAGGAAAATTCCGCTCCGACGGTTACCTCGATAGGGCCGAAAATTATTATCATGCATGAGAATAGAAAGCCTTTTAATTTAATAAAAATTAAGTTAAATAGTTTTTTTTTTTATTTTGAGTTTTAAAATAAATTTTTCAGAAACTATCATTTAAAACAACTTGATTTAAAAAAAAATGAAAGAATGAAATATTTACTTAACAAAAGGTAAAGCATTATATTATAAGTATTCGATAAATTACAAATACTGGAATGCATCTTCTTTAAACTAGTAAAATAGTACTTTGTCCGCTTGGGAGAGCCAAACTATTGTTTTTTGTATTTTTTGAGAATAAATAAACTTTATTAAATGAGTTTAGGCTTTTTCTTTTTCATTTTAGGGGCATTTTCAGTGATGACTCTTTTTTTCTTGAAATCCTCTTTTTAGTGCCCCTTACTCAAAATCTAGAAAGATTTTTGAACAGTCCTCATCAGTTTAAAATACGAATAAAAACAACTAAAGCAATAGAATCTCAAGTTACTCAACACCAATAATGCTTCGTTATTTTACATATATATAAGCAAAAGACAAAGAACAATCCTTCGTGTATTTGGAAAAAAAACATTAATCTTACATTTAATTCATCGCCGCAAAAGTTCGCCTCTTCGATTGAAAGCTGTAAATCTTCGGTTTTATTTTTTTCTTCCTCCAAATTCTTTTCCAAACCATCAATTTTTGATTTAAGCTGAAAATAAAATGTATTTATTAAAACATATTACAAATTAAAAACATAACCTATGTACATTATTAAAACATATATATATATATATATATAGATATAAACATATATGCATATATATATATATATATATACATATATATATATACAGGGTGTCCAGTAAATATTGGATAACCTTGCTACCAGACCAGACCTTAAGACCTTTCAGAAAATAGCATGCAAAAAAATATTTACCATGTGGTCTCCATGGTATAACATTTTTTCAAAAAAATTTAAAAAATTACGTCCCTCCTCGAATACCTTAACACTAGGACCACCAATGAATGGGCTTTGTTGTTTTTTTATTTTTATAGTTTTTTTGAATAACTATTCTAATAGACAGATACTAAATTAACACTTGTTGCCGCATTTTTTTAATATAATTTTTCAATACAAAAACTACTAAATATTTATTTTTACAAAAGTTTGACCATCAATAAAAAAATAAAAATGTATGAGAACATCTGTGGCCAACTACTTTCAAAAGTTTTCTGTTTAATGTACTTTTCAAAACAGTACAACAAATGGTTCAGCCTACAAAAATAACTAATAAAATTTACTGTTAATCAACTAAAGGAGCTTTTCCCCATTTTCTAAAATTCAAATTATGTTACAGTGAATAGTTAATTATTAAACTAATGAAAGTAGTAGCAAATAAGTCAGTTGATCCAAGAAAGTAACATCTTTCGCGGTATTACGTCGGTTTTTATTTTAATTTTAATTGAAAGGTAGTAACATAACTTAATTATTAATACTGTTATTTCTTAGAAACTGCTTTGCTCATAAAACACTATGCTTTTTAATTTACGTTTCTTATTTAGTAAATTTGCAGTTTTAAGCACGTCTGCAAGAGACGAATATGTGGTGGCGTGGATAGACAAAATTTCTAAGGTTGGTAAAACTGCAAAGTAATCGCCTTTTCTTTATTTTTTTCCTACAGGAGTCATATACTGATTTTGTCTGTACCTTTCTTTCTCAATAAACGGACCGAAGTGCGTTTACTTGGATCATGTGACATATATTACCACGTAATATTTGCAAATACTTTTATTAGTCTAAAAATTAACTATTCACTGTAACTTGTTTTAAATTTTAGAAAATGGGGAAAAGCTCCTTTAGTTGATTAGAAGCAAATTGTATTAGTTATTTTTGTGTTTTATTCATTAGTTGTATTTAGTTGTATTTCCATTCATGGGAAGGTCGTATCAAACAATTTTAAAGAGCCTCGTTCGAAAAAACGCAGTGAATGCCATTGGCAGTGTCTCTAAAGTAATTGTTTTGAAATTGAATACCAAGCTAAAATAATTCTTGGTTTAAAACAACTTAACAATTGTTTAGTATTAAATAATATTATGATGTATGAATAAAGCGATATGTAGTATACAGAGTGCCCCACAGTCAACGATGCAGACAAAAACATGGATTCCTGAGGTCATTTTAAGTCGAAAAACTTAAGAGGTAATTTTCACGTTTTCGCTCTTTTTAACTGGATCTAACTTTACCAAAATGCAACCGATTTTTGATTTTTTTTTGTATATTAACAAGACCAGCTAGAAGTTTTTACCCGCCCCGGTATACCCGCGATTTATTATCAAAGCCATTTGTTGGAATTTTTAGGTTGTTTTTTTTACTCTGGCTATTATTTCTTTCACAAAAACTCCTTTTTTATTGTGACATTTAAAATTATTAACAAAATAAAAAAGGAAATTTGAGAAAATTTGAATACTTTAATATAAACTACGTCTGTGCGTCTGTTGAGTGTTAGAAAAAGCCAACAGTTGTAAAAAATTTAGTTACACAGTTAAGAAAACTTTACATCTCGGGCACGGTAGTGCGCCCAACCAAAACGAACCAAACTAGCGGTGACCACTACCTACATATGTATTAGGGTGGAGTGAAAATTTTTTTTTTTATTTTTTGAAATACATAGGCAGGATGGGTGCCATTCGGCCTCTGGATCATGGAGAAAAAAATTTCAGTTCGATCGAAGAGGTTCTAGAGGGTTCACAAGACACATGAAAAATTGGAAAAGCTTCTTATGGTTATAATGGAGATTTTTCATGATTTCCACAGAATTTGTTAAATTTTTATCGCTGTTTCTCCACTTTGTTCAAAAAAAGTATTTTAATTTAATTTTAGTACCAAAAATGTATATACACGCACAATCCAAGCTCTCTAAGACGAAGACCTTATGTCCTTATGTCCTTCCCTTAAACTGTTAAAAATATGTATGCAACTTAGAGTGGAATAGTTTTGCGCCACGCGGAAATTCAAACTAGAGAGCTTAGACTGTAAACACAAACATAATATATTAAGAAAATCCAAACATTTATTTATATTTAATAAAACTCGTTTAATTTTAACTTTTCTTCAATTGCTGAAATAAAAAAATTTCACCACTAGACAAAACTATTCAATTTTTTTTGAGGGCCCGAATTCTGAAAGGGATTGGCTTTTTAGATTTTAAATACTGATTCAATTTAAAAAAATATTAATGTGATGTGTTTGTTATGCATAGGGGTTTTCTGCCTTTACTACCACTATTTTTAGACATTTGCATTTCTTATGAGTTTTGAAAGTTTTTGAATTTGAGGAGTTTTTAATTTAGATTAAGGGCCTATTATACAAACGTGGGTCAATATTTATTTCGTGGTTCAGTGATTTTAACTCACTGATTTCGGCAGACTGCTGAGGTTAAAAGATGGTTAAAGTTTCAAGTAAGATGTGATAATAACCATTAACATTCCTGAATTATCGTTGAACGTCAGTTAATACGCCAAAATGGCTTAGTTAAGATTGCTGAGCTACGGATTGAATTTGAACCACGCTTGTACAAACTGGCTGCTAGATTCCTTTTACCTAACTTTATTTTGGATAAGTATTTGATTAAATATGGCGTATTTACGAGAGGCATCAAATCCAAGGCTTGACTTACAAGTCCCGTTACTAGCGTTAAAGTCCATTGTTCCATTGTGCTGAGGACTTCAAAAAGTTTTAAGAAAACAATGCATGAAAGGAGATCTAAAAGTATGAATCCTTGAACAAATTCGTGTTTGGTAATGATGACAGGCTCAAGAAAATCTATAAGTAACATAGTACTTCGCTGGTTCATGAAATTGTAAGTAGATGAAAGTCAAGTGCACGCTAAGAAGTCTTCAGTTGCTTACAGCCAATATTCGTTGAAGCCAATTCACGTAAAAGTTAAAAGGAAGTTTAAGTTTAACCCCCTGTAGTCCAAATTCTAAGTGATTGTGTTATTTCGAAATTTTAGCACTTATTTCTGTGCAATATATTAAAAGCTGTTAACCAAAGTTTTGATTTAAAAGGCAAAGATTTGCTTCTTTTAATAGTTATGTTCTAGACGAAATTATACTCGAATTTCTAATAAACAATAGGATCGCTTTAGAAACACCAATTAAGTAACAGATAAGATACTCGTAAGGTTTGGTTTGGGTGAAGAGATAAATTGAGAAGCAAGTAACTTCAAGTGGTAAGTTCTAATCTGTTTAGTACAAAAAGTTAGCGAAACACTGGAAACAATTAATATTCCTCTAGTATTTTCTAAGCACACACATACAAACTTTCAAGGGCGTTGGGAATCCTCAAGATATTTTTTGATCGAGCTGTAATTTAGTGTGCACTCTTTTAATGCCTACTGGCACCAATTTCCACGATGTATAAGAAAAAATTAAAAAAAAAGTTAAGTTTCACTCCACCCTAATATGTATGTATCTTTTCTCGATAAATTTCGTTTCTTTGTATTTTCAAGCCCTTATAACTTCGACCTAGATGACGCTAGAGCTCGAATTTTCAAGATAAGTTATACTCAGCAGTTTTATAGATTTTATTATTAATACATACAAAAATTTTGATTTTTTCATCAAAACCAATACGGTACTTCCTTAAGTCCTAGGAAGCTGAAATTTGCTATGCAGGCTAGGATTTGCACACAAACAACAAATATTTTAAACTTACAATTGTTACATTTATAATGCACTTAAATTTAAATATAAACAATTTTTGTTCAAAAAACAGTCCACCGGCAACAAAGTAAAATTGACAAGTAACAGTTTCAAGCAAAAAAAAATTTAGTTTTCCATTATATAAATATGTGTGTATGAATATGTGGATCATTTCTTCAGAGCTTTTTCTTCCTCCTCCTCTCCAATATGTGTTTGTAGTGTGGGCTAACGTTGTCGATGTCGGTGCGTCGATTCATAGATCTGTCATCGTTGATTATATGCAGGGTTTCTATTATCATCCGTTTGTTTTGATGGTCTTCTCGTTGTAATATTTTGATGTCGTCAAAGTTGGGAGAGTGGTTAAGGGAAATGCAGTGTGATGCCAGTGCTGTCTTCTGCTGTGCACTACTTTTTATATCAGACTTGTGTCCTGCTACTCTATTTTTTAATTTTTGTTTCGTCGTTCCTATGTAAGTTTGGTTACATAATTCGTCTGTCTTTCCACTGCAATTTATTTTATAAATTAGATCGGAGTGTTCCATTTTGTCAGTTTTTGTTTTGAGATTGGTATAGAGTTGTGAAGCTGTGTTTGTTGATCTCATTGCTATTTTGTATTTTTCGGTATTCAAAAATTTTGCCTGTTTAAAACGGTCCGCTATTTCTTTTATGTAATTAAAAGATTTGTATATTGTGCTTTGTTGTTCTTTTTCAATTGTTTGTATATTTCGATGCTCGTATTGTGTTATTAATGTTTTGACTATTTGTGGCGGGAAAGAGTTTTTTTCTAATATTTCTCTGATTTTGATTTTGTTTTTATTGTGGAATTCGGTGTCACTTATTGAGAAAACCCTTTTGATAAGGTAATTGGCTGTATTGAAAATCGTTTGTTTTGGGTGTTGTGAAAAGAAGTTTAATAGTCTACCGGATGATGTGGGTTTTTGGAACCAATCCATTTTCAATTTTCCTTCTTGACGAATAACAACTGTATCTAGATATGACAATCTATTATTTTCTTCAACCTCGACAGTAAACTGTATTTTTCTGTTGAAACTATTTAGACTTAAAAGAGTTTGGTCGATATCTTTCTCTTTCACTATGGCAAAAACATCATCTACATATTTTGTTAATATTTTCGGCTTATTCGATAGCTTTGCCAAACAGTTATTTAAAAGTTCTTCCAGAATGATGTCAGCGATGATAGGTGAGGCTGGATTTCCCATGGGCATTCCATCTCTTTGTTGATAAGTCTTGTTCCCGTAAACCAAGTAGTTATTGTCTATTATGCAGAAACGTACAAGTTCGAGGAATTTGGTCTTTTTTATAGGTGTGTATTCCTTTATTTTCTCCCAATTTTTGCTTATCAGTTCTAGTGCCATTTTCAACGGGATATTTGTAAAAAGTGATATCACATCGAAAGACACTAAAACTTCGTCATTTGCAATTTTCAATCCATACAACATTGATTTGAAATGAAGAGAATCTTTTACGTTGTAATAGGAGTTTGAGGTAAGATTTTTCAAAATTCCAATGAGGTATTTTGCCAAATTGTAGCAGGGCACTTTTGTGGATGAACATATGGGACGCAAAGGAATGCCCTCCTTATGTATTTTCGGGAGACCATAAATTCTAGGGGCGACTGCGTTATAAGTGATCATATTTTGTTTTTGTCGCTGATCAATTACTTTGTTTTCAAATAACTCCTTTACAAGAGAGTTGTTCGTGTCTTGTAATTTTGTTGTTGGATCGGACCGTATAGGCCAATATGTATTTCTATCTTCCATCATCGTTTTCATCTTAATTTCGTAGTCATTTTTGTAAATTGCTATCGTAACGTTACCTTTGTCGGCTGAAACAATGTACAATTCTGGATGTTTGCGAAGAAATCGTTTTGTTTCGTTAAAAAGATGGGTGATATATTTATTGAAGTCTGAAAATGTTCTTTTTTCCATACAATTGTCCAACATGTTTGCAAACTTTGCGCGGGCCTTTTCCCTTTCATCAATATCACTTATGGTTTGGATACAATCCTCACCGTCTGCGATGGTTTTAAAAAGGGAGTTAGAACTTGAATGAATCGTACTGGGAAGAGCGTACTTCGGGCCGAGTGAAAGAAGGTATTGGATATCGGTAGGTATGGGAACACTGGTTTTGTTGACAAACCACTTTTCGTTTAAATGCATGCCGTATTTCGTTTTAATCCTCTCTTTTAATGACGTAAGTTTCTTATCGTGTATTCGTTTTAGTTTTTCTTTTCTATTTTCTATGTGTTTTTGTTCGTGAAATAAAAAGTTCGAAAGCTCTTGTTCTGTCGAAATTGATTGAATGCAGGAAACTTGGGTTAACACCTAACTTCATCACAAACACAACAGCACACTTAGAAGAAGTATTTCAACAGGATATTGGTAAAAATAATTCTTTATTAATATCTTTTCAAAAAACAAAGTATAATTTCCACTGCAAAGTTCTAAATTTATTCATCTCCGCAAAACACAAAAACTTAACCTCCACGGTAAAAACAATAACAAATATTGAAAGCTCTTTAGAATCAATTTTGACAGAACAAGAGCTTTCGAACTTTTTATTTCACGAACAGAAACACATAGAAAATAGAAAAGAAAAACTAAAACGAATACACGATAAGAAACTTACGTCATTAAAAGAGAGGATTAAAACGAAATACGGCATGCATTTAAACGAAAAGTGGTTTGTCAACAAAACCAGTGTTCCCATACCTACCGATATCCAATACCTTCTTTCACTCGGCCCGAAGTACGCTCTTCCCAGTACGATTCATTCAAGTTCTAACTCCCTTTTTAAAACCATCGCAGACGGTGAGGATTGTATCCAAACCATAAGTGATATTGATGAAAGGGAAAAGGCCCGCGCAAAGTTTGCAAACATGTTGGACAATTGTATGGAAAAAAGAACATTTTCAGACTTCAATAAATATATCACCCATCTTTTTAACGAAACAAAACGATTTCTTCGCAAACATCCAGAATTGTACATTGTTTCAGCCGACAAAGGTAACGTTACGATAGCAATTTACAAAAATGACTACGAAATTAAGATGAAAACGATGATGGAAGATAGAAATACATATTGGCCTATACGGTCCGATCCAACAACAAAATTACAAGACACGAACAACTCTCTTGTAAAGGAGTTATTTGAAAACAAAATAATTGATCAGCGACAAAAACAAAATATGATCACTTATAACGCAGTCGCCCCTAGAATTTATGGTCTCCCGAAAATACATAAGGAGGGCATTCCTTTGCGTCCCATATGTTTATCCACAAAAGTGCCCTGCTACAATTTGGCAAAATACCTCATTGGAATTTTGAAAAATCTTACCTCAAACTCCAATTACAACGTAAAAGATTCTCTTCATTTCAAATCAATGTTGTATGGATTGAAAATTGCAAATGACGAAGTTTTAGTGTCTTTCGATGTGATATCACTTTTTACAAATATCCCGTTGAAAATGGCACTAGAACTGATAAGCAAAAATTGGGAGAAAATAAAGGAATACACACCTATAAAAAAGACCAAATTCCTCGAACTTGTACGTTTCTGCATAATAGACAATAACTACTTGGTTTACGGGAACAAGACTTATCAACAAAGAGATGGAATGCCCATGGGAAATCCAGCCTCACCTATCATCGCTGACATCATTCTGGAAGAACTTTTAAATAACTGTTTGGCAAAGCTATCGAATAAGCCGAAAATATTAACAAAATATGTAGATGATGTTTTTGCCATAGTGAAAGAGAAAGATATCGACCAAACTCTTTTAAGTCTAAATAGTTTCAACAGAAAAATACAGTTTACTGTCGAGGTTGAAGAAAATAATAGATTGTCATATCTAGATACAGTTGTTATTCGTCAAGAAGGAAAATTGAAAATGGATTGGTTCCAAAAACCCACATCATCCGGTAGACTATTAAACTTCTTTTCACAACACCCAAAACAAACGATTTTCAATACAGCCAATAACCTTATCAAAAGGGTTTTCTCAATAAGTGACACCGAATTCCACAATAAAAACAAAATCAAAATCAGAGAAATATTAGAAAAAAACTCTTTCCCGCCACAAATAGTCAAAACATTAATAACACAATACGAGCATCGAAATATACAAACAATTGAAAAAGAACAACAAAGCACAATATACAAATCTTTTAATTACATAAAAGAAATAGCGGACCGTTTTAAACAGGCAAAATTTTTGGATACCGAAAAATACAAAATAGCAATGAGATCAACAAACACAGCTTCACAACTCTATACCAATCTCAAAACAAAAACTGACAAAATGGAACACTCCGATCTAATTTATAAAATAAATTGCAGTGGAAAGACAGACGAATTATGTAACCAAACTTACATAGGAACGACGAAACAAAAATTAAAAAATAGAGTGGCAGGACACAAGTCTGATATAAAAAGTAGTGCACAGCAGAAGACAGCACTGGCATCACACTGCATTTCCCTTAACCACTCTCCCAACTTTGACGACATCAAAATATTACAACGAGAAGACCATCAAAACAAACGGATGATAATAGAAACCCTGCATATAATCAACGATGACAGATCTATGAATCGACGCACCGACATCGACAACGTTAGCCCACACTACAAACACATATTGGAGAGGAGGAGGAAGAAAAAGCTCTGAAGAAATGATCCACATATTCATACACACATATTTATATAATGGAAAACTAAATTTTTTTTTGCTTGAAACTGTTACTTGTCAATTTTACTTTGTTGCCGGTGGACTGTTCATTTTGAACAAAAATTGTTTATATTTAAATTTAAGTGCATTATAAATGTAACAATTGTAAGTTTAAAATATTTGTATGTA
This sequence comes from Epistrophella euchroma, assembly GCA_947049315.1. NCBI lineage: Eukaryota > Metazoa > Arthropoda > Insecta > Diptera > Syrphidae > Epistrophella > Epistrophella euchroma. The sequence goes on from OX346245.1 coordinate 64,846,760, forward strand.
AACAATCTGTGTAACATAATTATCTTTTATACATAAATATAGAAAACATTGTTCACACCTGATGATGTCCATATGCATGGACGAAACGTAGTGACATTATAATATATTGTTTCATTTGACCTAAAGCCCAATTAGCTAATCATTATCTTCACCCTACAACGCCGCCGTGTCTTCAGGAATGGAGTGGACCTACAGTTTATTGCCGCTAAGGTGACTACAAACTCTGCATCTTGGTCAAAAAGTATGGCTTTCATAGAACTTTTGCGTGACAGACTAAATTTTACCATGAAGTTTATGGGAATGTCTGATGTGTAACGGCTGCGAAACGGCCAAGCCATACTTTTTAACCACGATGTAGGATTTGTAGAGTTAGGCCTTGCAGAGTTAGGGGCTTGGCTCCTCATTAAATCTCATAACTTTTTCATAGCTAAAGCGTTATAAGTCTAGGCGACCAATTTTACGTAAAATGTTTTTGATGAGATTCAAATTTTGTTTTTTTTTTTGTTTTTATTTTAAAAAATGTAATAAAAAAGGAAAACGAAAAAATTACCTCTAATGTTTTTGACTTTAAATGACCTCAGTATACTTTGGCTTTCGTCGGCATCGTTGACTTTGGGACACCCTGTATATTAATTGTTAATTATGAATATAAATCTTAAGTGCCTCAAGCAATGTATGAAGTGAAACTGACCTTCTACCTGGCAGACTTGTTTTTCTTAAATTCCATTATGGAGGTGCTAAAAGTCTTGTACAGTTAAGTTATACATCGATCGAAAAAAAAAACTTGAAAATTAATTTAAAATAACCTATGCCTGACCAATTACTGAAATTACTTCGCCTTTTCTCACTATCCAGTGGCCTCTCAAATGGTACACTTTTTTTGCGTATATCACTTGAATATGTAACTTGAAAAATGATAACCCTGGATTAAAAATTTTCTAAACCTGACCAATTTCTGAAACTACCTGACCTTTTATGACCAAACTGACCTCTTAGATTGCACGCTTTTTTTGCGAATATCCCATATATGAGTACCGGAGGCGCTTTTTGGGTTTTTTTATTCAAAATTTTGAGATTTGTACAGGGTGAAATGGGGTATGAAGAAAAAATGTATCCAATTTAAAGAATTCTTTTGGGGTTCGAAAAGTTTTTTTTTAGGGTATGATTTAAGGAATATTTTTTTCAACATTTTGCTATTTATACCTAGAGGAAACGTGGTAACAACAAAGTACCGATTAAAAAATCCTTTTTGTATTTGAATAGTTATTCTTTTTCAAAATTTTCCTATTTGAAGGGTGATATTGGGTGAAAAGAGAAAATGTATCCGATTTAAAAATTTTGTTGCGTTAAAAAATTGTTTTCAGGGGATGGATTAAGGAATATTTTGTTTTCGAAATTTTGCTATTTGTAGGGTAAAATGAGGTAAAAAGAAAAAATATATCGGACCTAATTTTGTTTTTGAAAGGTTAGATATTCTAAGGAAATGCAACGGATATCCTTTTTTTAAATTTTGTATTTGTAGGGTGAAGGAAAAACACTTTTCTTTTTTGAAAGGTTATTCTAAAGGGATGGTTTTAGGCATAATTTTTTTTTTTTAATTTTTATATTCAATGGAGTGAAAAAAAAACTAGTCTAATTTTTTGTTTGTGTTTAAAAGGTAATATTCAGAGGATGTACTTTAGGACGTGGAATTTTTGAAACTTAGTTTGGCTTTCATAAAGGCCATTCATGATTTAAAAAAATAATATTATGTAATTGCCTTAAAAAGATTTGGTACTTTCAGTGCAATTGAAATGCAAAAACATTTCCTTTTGTTTTTCATTTTAAAAATACTATCAAACTTAAAAGTCGAATGTTTATGTAAGAAAAATTCTTAAAAAAAGGAAGAGTAAAATTAATTAGCTGCATTTTATTTTCTGCCAGATCTAATCCGGATTTAATTTGAAAACATAAATACAAGTAATTACAAGAAAATGTTGAACGGCGTGAAGTTCAATAAATTAAATTTAAATTTATTTATTTAGTTAAATCTACAAACAATTTTTCAGCTAACAGATATATATAAATTAGAATGTAACAATAGATTAATAATAAATTAAAATGTAAATAAATACTAGATTTCTGATTTAAATTTCTCATGAATATGGCATAAAAAATCAATACTTAAGGACACCTCAATTGGAATATATAATAGCTCTGGATAAGGACGCGTTACAACCGATCTAGTTTTATGTGATCTTTAAAATAAAAAAAATCTAGCTCTTAATGTTCTAGCAGGAACATAAATTGGAACCAGTGCCAAGAGTGATGGGCACTTTATAAATGATAACTGAGTAATCTCTAATAAGCAATACACCATTCATTTTTCGACGAGATTCCAGTGATTTTATACCCAGCAATCGGAACCTAGCCTTATATTATGGACAAAAGCTCCAGCGCATTTGTTGGAATAAATATTTTGTGAATCGCCTCTGAACCTTTTCAATTCGGTCAAAGTGTACTTTATATGTAGGGCTCCAAATAACATCTGCATATTCAAGAATCGATCTAACAAGAAATGTATATAATGATAAAGAGACATAGGGGTTTCTGAAATCTTTAGAATTCCGCTTTATGAAACCTACCAAAGAGTTGGCTTTAGGGATCAAGTAATCGAAATGGAGTTTAAACGATAGGGCAGAATCAAGTATAATACCTAAGTCATTAATCTATGCGACTCGATTGATAGGTTTATATTCAATTGTATAGTCGAACAGCATAGGTATAGTTTTTCTTGAGAAAGAAATTGCATTACACTTTTTAATATTAAGTTTTAGGCCGTTTACATGACACCAATAAGACAAACTATTGAGGTCAGATTGAATCTTTTGACAATCTTTTAAACTTTATTTTTTTTATTATTTAAAAAAAAAAACACCTTATTTTAACTTCACTTGAGTCGATAAGTTTGGTATTTACATTTAACACATAAAATAAATAAAAACAAACACGTTCCTAACCTGAATGCAATCTCACGTTCTAAAGTACGATCATGAAAATATAAATATAGATAATTTGACTATTACTACGTTTCCATGTGGTATTTAAGCGAGCTTGAAGCTCACTTAGACCCTTTGTATACCCGCATCGAGTTGAAATGAGCTTGAACCGACTCGACTGCACTTCAGGAGCGGAGTCGAGTCGAAATTTGTGCTAAAAAAGCTGGGTTGAGGAGTTAACTTGAGAAGCACCATATGTCATCTCGACACCATTTCAATTCAACTCAATATCGAGCGCTCAAATCTGTGAACGAAAAACCTGGGTCGAAAATCCGACACAAATCTAACTCGAGCTCTCGGTCCTGAATATAAACGTAGTATATGCTAAGACAAGTGAACGACCACATATGATTAGATGCATTTGAATCTTTCTTCATATAAAAAGACCAAAATACACATAACCTGGACAACGTCAACATTGAATCTTACCTTATTAATTTAATGTGCCAGAACAGGTGGGACGACATAATGTCCGCGGACATAATGTCCATGGACATTAATTCTGCACAAACGGACATAAGGTCGATGGACATTATGTCTGTCTTTTATTGTCCATGGACTTAAATTCTTTTTAAAATGAAGATAATATGACATAATGTCCACGGACTCTTTGCCCATGGGCTTTGTAACTGCTTCTAGCAGACATAATTTCCATGGACGATTTGTACATTTTGGATGGACGAAAGGTCCGTGGACATTATGTCGTTTTGTGCTAATTAAATCATGGATGGACATTATGTCCGTTGAACAAGACTTATTGTCCACTTGTGTCAAACTTATATTCCTTAAAAAATAATTAAACAATAAAGTTATTCATTCTTTTTCAAAATTCATTTTAATTTCATGTATGTATTTCTTAATTTTATAAATATGTATATTCGAGTATATACAGAATGCTTATTTACAGATAAACTTTTGTAGAGTTTGAAACGATTTGTCGACAGTATATGGCCATCTGTATAGTTTTCAAATGCTTGTTGGTAAATATGTGCATAGCAGCTGCAAAAAATCTTGAGCTGATTGCATGGCAGTAGGTATGTGTAATTTTGATATATACATTTGTAATGAGTGATCAATGCGCGGGGGGGGGGGCACACCGCGGCGCGAGGCGGTACTGGTGGCGGGGGCGCGGCGCGAGACGGTCCACATGGACATTATGTCCGATTCAAAAAAAAAATTAAACAGACATAATGTCAAAACTGGCAAAATGGACAAAATAATTAAACAGTAAGCGCGGGGGGGCGGACGCAAGCTGTGTGTAATCACTATTATCAATGTAAATTGTAATATTTTATTCGGCGAAAATAATTATCTATAAACAAATAAAATTTTTGAAAATAGTATTTTCATTAGGTTAAGAAAACTTATTGAAAAAATTTTAGAAAATACTTTTAAAAAAACTAGCTTCGCTCAGTTATTAAAACAAATAATGCATTAAAATTTGTTTTAAGGTTTTATAACAAGCCTAGAAGTGCATTTCTGTGATTGAATGATATTAATAATTAAAACAAATAAATGTATATAAAATCTTCCGTTTTTGCCCAAATATAAATACGTTCAATAGGTAAAATAAGTTACATACCTCAAGAATTATTTTTTGAAACTGCAATGCTTGATTTTGTGCATCCTCTTGTTCCATGTCTCTTTCAATCATAAGTTGTTCGATATGGTTTTGTTTTTCTCTTAGTAGATCCTTAATATAACAAATCAAACATATTTTTTAAACTTTTGAACAATGTTGTTTTACATTTCACATAAAACGAAAAATACGAACCTGCATGGAAAAACTACTCTTAGATGTACTTGGTGGTGGTTGTTTCATTGACATTGAATAGCGCTATTTTTATAGTAAGGTTTTCAGTAATATAAAATATAAATAAAAGATAATTTTTCAATTTACCTGCATTCTAAGTCTTGATGTGTTTGTGGTGGCTATGCTATTCATTGTCCCTATTGAAGTTAGGGACTCCTTTGAACCAGCTCTAGATAAACGAGATTTTTTTGACGATGGAGAGAGCGAAACCTTTGCAATCGGTACAAAAATACCATATTTCGGTTTACATTCAAAATATCTAAGAACATAAAAAGAATTTTGGAGATTTATAATTTATAATTAGTGTTAAATCTTACTTGACACCTTCAACGGATCCGTCATTTTTACCAGTTGAATCATCTAGTTCAATACCACACCAATTACCCGATGCAAATTGAGTTTCGCCGAGGAATCTAAGAGTGCCTGGTCGGCTTCCAAAACCCGATGATACAATTACACGATCACCCAATGCAAGCCCATGTCCTATGAAAGACAACAAATATAGGTTTAGAATTAAAAACTTGAATTAAATTGAGTAATATAATTATTTACATACTTCCTCCCATAGACCTGTTAAAAAAACTTTGGGTGCTGGGTGTTGGTGATACAGTTCGGGAACGTTCAGGTGAATAATTTTTTGCTAGTTTAGAAATAGCACCTTCAAGAGGATGAAGTGTCAACCTTGTCAGCCGAGAAAATATTCCTTTCTTTGCTTCACATTGAAAATAACGCTTGCCAGCAACACAACCATCATTTTTGCCTAGAACCGTGTTTTGTTATTAACTTAAATTTTAGAAGTAAAACCATCATTTACCGTTAGGTTCATCTAAAACAATACCAGCCCATTCCCCAGGCGCAAAATGTGTTTCGCCAATGTATGCAATTTGCCCAGGACTAATACCACCAACCCAAACCTTTTGTCCGATTATAAATTGTTCAGTGTCCGGTGTAAGAATGGTGCCATGGTCTGAAAACAATAAATTTTAAAAATCACTACACATAACACAGAGGCCCGAAAAAAGACTGAATTCATAATTGCAACTTGCAAGACTTCTTATTCATGGCAAGGCAAAAATATGATTTTTGGCCAACAAATTACAAGAAACAGAAAAAATAAAATAATAAAATAATAATAATAATAAAAAAATAAATAAATTTGATGGCACAACAGCTCATGAAGAACTAGGGCCTAGTGACTTCAAACTCTCAACCATTCCTATGTGCGTGTTTGCAGGAATGGAGGGGACCCACGGTTTATTGCCAAATCCGAACGGCTAATGTGAGCGGCACTTTTCTATGACAAAAGATACTCTTGAATTTGTGAACAACAACAACTTAAAGGCGCTACCACCAATTGCTTACGAATTAATTTTTTGGGTATTTTTAATTCGTTTTATTTTTGTTTTGGCTGGATATATAGCTATTTCAAGGGGTGCCAAGCCCTATCATCAGTCTCCTTTGTAGTGGTGCTGAGCTTTAATCCAATTTTATTATGAAAAACTTTCTACATCATGCGAGATTTGAAGCCGTTCATCAGATTTGTCAAGTCTTCGAAGCCGTATGAACTACGCATTCTGCCACTGATTACCACTGACGTCACAGGTCGAGATGTGAGGTTTTTTTTATCAATTGCATTTGGACCATCAGCATTTTTGTAAGCACTTTTAAGTATGCTGTCTTGTTCCGCCTCCATTTTTCTCCATACCTTGTTTCGATAGACTACAATTCGTAGTATGTATCAAAGGGGGAGAGGTTGGAAGATCGGTAACAAACCAGACTATTAACACAAACAATTATATACAGACGTCTCAGCTCCGTAGAAAAAAGTGTCATATATGAAACTGAAAATCTGCATTTCGAAAAGCTTTTAACAAAGCTCTTTTCAAGCAGTTGTTTTTACGTCTGTGTCCAATGCTTTTTCTCTTCAAAATTGGTATTCTCTAAAAACAAATAAAAATGTATTTTTTCTGTTGCTCTTTTTTGCTTCCGTGTTTTTTCTTTTACTTTTTTTCTCAAATACACAGTCCACCGCCGCCACATTTTTGCGTAGTAATTTTTTAATGGTTACAGATATCGGAATCTTTTGGCAAGAAGTGTAGCGTTGGGTATTCTGATTGTGTGTATCCATGAGAGTGGGAAACGAAGAAAATTTTTTTACGATAATTTATTGTGTCCGCTTAAAGACTTTCTTAATCTAGGGAATAAGGAAATGAGTGATAACGATAACATTTTGATTTTAAAAGATTTGTTTGCTTCTAAAATTTTAAGAAAGGATAGGTACGTGTAGATATGTAGATATGTAGTTAGGTAGAGGTAGCTATGTAACTTTTATTTAGTACGCTTAGGTTTTGTGTTTCTTAAATGCATTTAAATGGATATACATGAAGAAACTTTATCCAATTCCGATGCTGATTTATTAAATAAAGTGGCCATATAAATGTAGATAGGTAGGTAGGTGTTGGCCGACAATTTTTGGTTGATTTTTTTGCCTATACAAGCTGCCTCAAAGTGTTGGCTACATATGAATGGCTTTTTATGACTCTTAACTCTTTTTTGACTATCTTCTCCAAGCATAGACAACCACTGTGTTTATTTTTCCGTATTCTTTTTTGGAAACAGAAACATTTTGCTCCCTTCACTATTTTTTGAATTGCAATGTGTTAAAATACATTTAGACCTTTTCCAAGACATTTTCGATTATATGTACCTGTATTAATTTTGATTAAAAAAATAATAAATTAAAAGGCCCAATTCCACCTTCTCTTACTCTCTTCTCCAACGAACGAAATGATATTAAAATTATTTGTAATTGTAGGAATTTTTTTTTTTTTTTTTTGTGTGACCTCTCCAGTTTATACAAATAGAATAAATTTTCATTCAAAACAACCAAAACAGGTTAAATTCAATACGGCACAGAACTTCATCAACAGAGTGCTTGATTATAGTCATCCTAATTTTCGTCAAAAAAACATTAACATTATTAGAGACATCCTGTGTTCCAATTCATTCCCCGCGCATGTCATCAACAAATTAATAAGCAACCATCAAAACAAGAACGATGCTCAAGCTATTCGTGAAGAAAATCCCTCGCCTGTTGTTTACCGGAGTGCTTTATACATCCCATCTCTTTCTACCCGTATGAAAGCTGCACCTATTCGCAAAAAAGAAACGACGAGAATAGCTTTTAAATCGGCAAACACTCTCAAGTCTTTGTTGTTCACAAACACAAAAGGGAAGATCGATACACTGGATAAGTCTGACGTTGTTTATAGGATCAACTGTTTGGGTGGAAGGGGTATGGATTGTTCATCTGTGTATGTAGGTACATCAAAACAAAAGCTTCGCAATCGTCTTTCAGGCCACCGATCTGATATCAACAACGGTGGCTCCCAAAAAACTGCACTTGCTCTTCATTGTGTAGAAGAGAATCACAAACCCGATTTAGAAAATGTCAGCATTTTAGAGGTTGAGAGACACCACAATAAGAGAATGTTGCTCGAAATGCTGCACATTAACAACACGGAGAGTGCAATCAACAGAAGATCGGATTGTGATAGTCTCAGCATCATCTACAACCAGCTGATTAGAAAGAAATAAGGGAAAAAGTAGACAGGAAAAACAACGACAGCAGTGAAGTAGTGTAAATTAATTTTGTGGAAAAAAAAAAAAAAAAAAAAAAAAAAAATGTAATTTTATTTTATTTATTTTAATTATGTACTAGTATTTTTGTTAACGTTATTTTCAATATTTATAGTTTCCTTTCCTTTTTGATTATGGTTTAAATCCGAACTTAGTTAATGACGTGATTAAGTTTATTGAACCTTTTTTTTTTTTGTTGTAAGTGTTTTGACATTATGTATAAAATTTTTTATACATGTTTTTTTAAAATTGTTATATTTTTTCAATAAAAGGCCTGATGAAGAGTGTATTCACGCTCGAAACGTTGCACACCATTTAAATTTAAAAAATCGTCTTTTTATTGACCTGGAGCCTACTAAAAAACTTATATTTTAAAATTATTTGTACATTTATCTAAGTTTTATTTGGGGTTACGAAAATACATAAAAAAGAAGTTGTTACTCAAATAAACGCTAAGAAAGCATGTATAATAAATAAACAAATCTCACAGAACGGTTTTTGATAGATTAATTATTTGCACCAGTCAAAAATTAAGGAAACAAGAATTTCAGGTCGATTTTTTAGAAAATTGCTCCCCCTCGAGGAGAAATAGACCACCTTTCCACACAATTTTGTTTTCTTGTAACGACTCATAAAACTGTTTACTTCTCTGCTAGAGATTTAAGTTTGCATAAATGGTGTATGTCAAGAGGAGCACTGTTAATCAATGACGTAACGTTGGTCATATTTTGAGTAACTTATTTTGTATTTTATCGGCTATTGCCGCACATTGCATGACGTCACTAAGGAGATTATGTATACTTTGTTCTTTTTTACTGATTTTATTCTTATATAATTTTTCTTTTTTTTTTTGAAAAAAAGGTTACGGTAGCACAAAAGAACCTTATAGGATGGGCTTTATTTTTGGTTTAAGATTTTTTTTTGACGGGACCGTCTGCAAACCGGGCACTTCAAGTAATAGCGGTCCTAGGGGTATGGTTTGTTTCGTTTTTTTCATCTCGTTTTTTGATTACTTCGTTTTAGTCGCTTTGCATTTCGTTTGTTATGTATTTCAATCAAAAGGTTTTTCAATTATTTGGTTTATATTTGCTTCGAAAAAATATCATTGAGTCTTTTACTTAGTTCATTTTAGGCCCATTTCCGTCTTATATTATTTGATTTTTCGATTATTTTGGTTCTTGTTCATTTCGATTTTTGTTAATTTCGATTACTTCGCCATCGTTTGATTCGTTTTTATTTTTTTTTGATGTAAAGAGACCAAGGGCATTAAAATTCGCGCGATCCTTACATCAAAAAAAATTTAATCGAACGTATAAACAACTTGGACCACTGTAGGATTTGGGGTAGGTGCGAGGTTGGATGCATGGAAAGTTTTTTTTGCCTTTAAAGAATCTGCATTTGAAGAAACTTTTAACTTATCCTATATCCAATGTCAACATCATCAATTTTTACAAAATTGTATAAGAAAATCCATTATAATTAAGTTTTTCTTTTCCCCATACTGATTTAAATACGTTACAAATTGTATTTTTATTCATTTTTAAACTTTTTTATATTATAATCACATCACACTGAAGACAAAATAAACCCACGCCAAAACAATAGATTCTAATACAAAACGAAATGCGAAATAAACCGTAAACGAGATAACCTTGACCTAAATAACTCATTACCCTTTTAACGAAATTACAAAACGAGTAAAAAGAGAAAGAAAGAATTGCGAAGTGATCGTAGGGCGAAATGATCGTAGCGCGAAGTGATTGAAAAACAAAGTTAACATAATCGAAGTAAATAAAAATATGATATTTGTATTTATAAAATGAATTTTTATTAGATACTTAATTTGAAATCTGTTGAATGTAAGTTCGTAGATTGGTTACTTAAGTAAACAAATAAATAAACAAATTTCCCGGTCATTAACACATTTTCCTTACTCAAACACAGCACAAGCTATCATATTTTCCTAATGCACTCTGCTCTAGATAGAATTCTCAATGCCACATAAAGCCTCAAATTACTGGGTTCAGAGTATTCTTGGTGCGATGCATCATTTCAAGGTGTTTTGTCATATATATTTGTGTCATCAAACATGCTACAGGTATCTGTCGCAAATTTGATGACACATTAAAAAACGTTTCCACTCAAAAATAGGATAGGATCATATTCTGCTTATGCCTTTTTTATTAAGTAAGCAATTTTATCATTGTACATAGACTATACATATATTTAAGTTCTCATAGTTTGTAAGATATTATTTTTGTATAAATAGGCTAAGAATAAATTAATAAAATCACTTTCTGGACGAAAGTCAAACTGAATCGTTCTTCATTGACAGATCGGCTTTTTAGCCATCAATACTTTGGCTTGAGAAAGCCGTATCATTATCCTCCACAGCAAAGTAGGAAAGGAAAAATATATTAACGACTGAACCACCACTACAGCATGCAAGCAGTTAATTTCTGAACCAACAAGAATAACTCCTACATCTCGTGCTTTACTTGATTGTCAATGCAAGAAATTTGAAAGTTAAGGCAGAGGTGGTAAAGAAATATAAAATATTCAATTATGAGAACATTGAAATAACTATTGAAACAAAGGACAAAATGTGGAAAAAACAAATTGAAATTTTTAATTACAAGTTTTCCTTTTGTAATAATCTACTTGGGAATATTATTTTATTGAATAATATCTCCGAGTGTTGCAACTTTAATTTAATGGGGGATAATTTTTTAAAAGTTATAGCTATTTGGTAAAAATGAATGGTTTAATAATGAACTTAGAAAAATGAGAGAATGCTCCTAACGATTGGCAGAGTTATAGGGTCGTTATCGTGAATAACAGGTTTAAAGCTGAAATCAACAAAGCTAAAAATAATTATATATCAGATAAAGTTCAAGGTGCTAAGGACCAAAAATCAATGTGGTGAACGGTCAAATCTCTAGTGTTAAACCAAAAGAAGAGTTCAATTAAAAATACTATTCTTGAAAACGTAACAGTAGCGATAGATGCCAATTAGCGGGGAAACTGAACAAATTGTTCGTCAATAGTGTTGTTAAAATCAATAGAGTAATTCCAATGGTTACTTATTCTGATTACATTGAAGATAATGTTAAAACTTTCAGATTTAAGTCTGTGACGAGCTTAAGACTTTTATCAAAAATGCGAAAAATAAAAAAGATGCAAATATGTTATCTGTGAGCATGATAACTGATTCATTCCACATAGTTGGTCAAAGTTTGTGCAGAATAATAAATCAGTCTTTAAACGAGAGTATTTTCCCGAATTGCTGGAAGGAGTCAGTGGTGGTTCCTATTTCTAAAAAAAGCAACCCGATGTGTCCTGAGGACATATCCAGTTAATATATGTTGCCTATTGATGGAAAAATTCTTGAAAAAATTGTTCAGAAACAACTTCAAAAATATATAGAAGAAAGTTGGTCAGTTTATATTTCAGAGCGCTCAATAATTTTTTTGAAAGAGCAGGAGCATTCAGTATAAACAAGATTCCTCAAAAACACTTTCTTTTCCTTTCTTTCTTATTTGATTTACTGTGACAAAAAAATAATTGAGCAACGAATCCAAAAAAAAATACCTTCCTCAGTTTTGCTGTCAAAAACGTGAGGAATTGTGTTTATATTTCTGAGAATACGGATTCCTCTGAGATCTCTAAAATATAAACTGACCAAGTAAGCTGTTTGTGAAGTTTCAATCTGGTTTTAGTGAGGGACACAGCTGTGTATCTCTGATTAACCTCATTATTGCTGACTGGAAAACAGAAATGCATCAAAAAAGATAAGGAGTTGAGATGGTTCCAATCATACCTGCTCAGGCGTTCGCAAAGGACAAAAGTGGAAAAAGCTGTATCAGAATCGATTAATGTAAATTTAGGTGTTTCGCAGGGATCGGTATTGGGAACATTATTATTTATAATTTATATTAATGAAATGCCTAGAGTTGTTAAGGACTCTTTTTTAAAACTGTTTGCAGATGATAGTTTGTTTTAATAATAAAGATTTAAGTATTAGTTCTATGAACTTTTACAAATATACATCTTTTTATAATACAATGTTTTTTTGTTTAATTATAATACTAATTCTTGATTTTTAAATTAAAAACAATAAAACAACAACGTTGAAAAATATATACTTTTTGAAAATCAAATAAGAATTTACTATTTAGGTATGAGGCATTATTCAAAATTGTTAAAAATTCTTGAAGTTTGTTTTAAAAAATATTTAATCTTGTTTCTGACTTCAAATCATTTAGTTTATTTTAGTTTATTCAAATCTACATCCACAGATTTTGCTTGTTGCTAGATATTGATAATTATTCATGATAATATTGAATTATATCTAATAACAATTTTTAATAATAACATAAGTAGATACATGAAAGATCAATTATTAGAGAAAACAATAATTTTAAGAATTTTGAAGCAAATTTAAAACAATGTCTTGAATTGATGTCTAGATAAAAACAAATCCAAATAATCATAATACATATTGAAAAGTCTACAACAATGGGAGATTGGCTCACGCTGTCCTGTCTATAATTTGTAGAATGAGGTATTTCAAAAATCAGCTGCCTCATTCATAAAGATCTGCTGGGAGCGTAGATGTTTATTGAAGCAATTAAATCACTACAATGAATATCATTACAAAGAATATCACGAATGAACAAAACACTAAACATTCTTCGCCTCGACTCAAGAGTTTGCATTCCAAGCAACAAACATCTGCTTTTATAATTGAAACTACAATGCCCAGTCATTGGAAATTCCGTTAATGCATACCTCAAAAAGTTTTTTTGAATTTTCTCTATCTTTTCAATGAATTTTTCGAGTCAGGATTCCAAATAATAAAATTATATTCAAGTATAGGGCGAACAAATAGCAATATAGGGCTTTTAGTGTATAAGGATCCTTAAAATCAAAGGAGTTTCTCTTAAGAAACCCAAGCACAAAGTTTGCTTTAGAGACAATATGAGGCTCGAAAGATAGAGTATCATCAAATATAACACCTAGGTCTTTAATTTCATTAACTCTACATAATTGACTTCCATTTATATTGTAGTCAAATATTATTGGATTTAATTTACGGGAGAATGTTAAAACCGAGCACTTTAAGAAGTTCAAATGTAAATCATTTTGATGACACCATTTGAAAAAATTATTTATGTCTTCTTGGAATGTAACACAATCATTCAATTTGTTTACAACTTTAAACATTTTGATATCATCGCCGAAAATTAAGCCCTCCGACACAGATAACACAGATGGAAAATAATTTATAAAAATATCAAATAGGGGTGGGCCCAAATGACTCCCTTCAGGAACTCCAGAATGCGCTATTATAGGATGAGACTCCAAATCACCAGTTTTCACAATCTGCTTTCTTCCAATAAGATAAGACCAAAACCATTTAAGTAAAGTTCCATCAAAACCATATGCTTTTAATTTTTTAATTAAAATTAGGTGATTTTCTCTACTGAAGGCCTTTAAAAAATCCGTATACACCACATCCATTTGACATCGTTTTTCCAATGCGTTAAAACATTTGTTGGAAAAGCAAGCCAAATTTGTAGAGGTTGAACGGCCACACAAAAATCCATGCTGCGAATTTGCGATATGATTTTTGATAATACTATACAATTTACTCTTGAGGATTTTGTCCAAAATCTTAAAATACTTATAGGACGATAGTTTATAATATTTTTTTTCTCACCAGACTTGAAATTTGGATTGATAATTGAAATTTTCCATTCATTGAGATTGATTATAGATAAACTGAAGCGGTAAGCATAAGGATTCATAGCAGTGTTTTAAAACTATTGAATAAACTCCGTGACAGTCAGGATAAGTTGATGCGACCAGTTCACGCGGGGCAATAGCAACATCCTCTTTATCTACAAACAATGCACAACAATCAGTCATTGGCAATAGAAAACTCGCATCATAGTTATTACCAACAGTAAGATCTGAAGAATTGTAGATATCCTGGAAATTATCGGCAAACCAGCCCACAATTGTTTTTGGATTAGTGGAAGTAACATTTTTGAAGACCATTGAAGACGGGAAACCAATTGATTTCCTTTTTAAATTAATGAACTTCCAAAAGTTCCTTGGATTTTGTTTTAGATTAGTTTTTGTTGTCTGTACGTAACTACTAAAGCAAAGCCTTGAGAGGAATACATACTCTTTTCGAAGGCGGGAATACAAGGAGAAATCAATTTCAGTTTTAGACATTTGATACTTTTTAAAAGCATTACTTTTAGCATTCTTTAACATCCGAAACCTATGGTTTGACCATGGAGGGTGCGAGTTTACTCTAGATAAAAAACGCGGGACAGAGGAAGCCAAGACCCTTTTGAAAACATCAACAAATGATTCAAAATTATGTTTTAGGCTGTTACAAGAATTCAGTTGCCAATTTAAATTTTGAAACTTTTCATTGAAAGTGTTCAAATACAATGTATTTACTGTATATTTAATTTGTATTGTATTGTATTTATTGAGTCTTTCTTTTTCTTTTTCTTAGTATAATACAAACATTTTTCTTACTTACTATCTAATATAATAATAATAATAATAATGGCGGCTGTAATGTATGGCCTGCTCGTTCGGTGTAATTTATTTTTGCCACATGGCCTTGGTTATTAGTTTTCTTTTTGGTTACACTCTTGCTCAATGAGTATTTTTGTTTGCAATTGCTTTGACGTTTTGTCTATCACAGGGTGTATAAGAATATAAGTTATAACACATAATACTTAAACATTTCACTTAACTAAACTTAGCATTAGATAACTTTACATACATCAGCAGATTTTTATTGTTTTTTTTTTTTTTAGCAATCTTTGTTTGGTTTGTTTCTTTTTTTTTTTTTTTTTTTTATTTTAGTTTTTAAGATAAGAACCTAGAATTTTTAACAGAGGTTTTTGTGTTTACAATTTTTGTTATATTTAGGTATTAGTTAATAATTTTGTTTTGGATTTTAATTTTTATTATATTATCATATTATGCGATGGCATAATTTGCGTTGTTTAGAATTTTATAACTACTAGTATTTCTGAGTGTTTTCGTTTCGAGTTTTTTTTTTCTGAATTAACATTTTAAATGTTGATTTCCTTTTTATTTGTTTTTTTTTTTTTTTCTTTTTTTTTCGAAATTGTAAGTACATTATTGTTTTATTTTTTCTTTTTTTTTTTTCTTTAATATTGATTTATTTTACATATTATAAAGTTTAGATAGGAGATTTTCTTTTCAATTGATATTTACGTTTCTTTTAGTTAGGATGACTGAGCATTTAGACTTAATAAAATTTCGTTGCTGTGATTACTTAGACATTTGTAATTTAGCCGCCATTATTTTAACTAATAGGATATATTAAAAAGTAATTTTAGTATAAAATAAAATAAATGGGGTGAAGTTTTGACCACCTTTCACTTTATCTGGGCATTTTATTGTATTTTTGATAGTTAAGTTATTGCTTGAATTTTAGATCAGAACTTTTGTGTTTTGATTTTTTTTTTGATTAGCCACGATTTTGGCCACTTATCGAGTGGGTGTAAAAGTCCCTAGGCCCAGTGCAGTCCTCATAGAGGCCCTCCAGGAGCACTCCCATGGGGGACGGATATGGCGAAGATGTCCAACTTATGTCATTTTGTAACTGCGTTAGGTTTTTGATTAGTTCGTTTTCTGAGGAGCGGGTTTTATCTATTGTTTTATACATTAAGTTATGCGCGTAGCTAATGAGTGGATTTATTTTTGACTCGTTATAAATGTGTTCGTTAGAATATCTTTTATTACTTGAGACAAAGTTTTTGCTGGTGCAGTGGCGCAAGATTTTCCTTTCAAACTGCTCCAGTTCTTTAACGATTGTTGGGGATATCGAAAACCAGATGGGAAAAGCATACACCAGAATTGGCCTTATCAGGGTTTTATAGAACAGAAGTTTTGTTTTTTTTTTTAACATGGTATGTTTTAAAAATGGGGTCAGCATGTTCGTAACTTTTATGGCTTTATTTTTACTTAAGCGTGCATGTTTGTTGAATTTAAATAAATTATTGAAGTGAACCCCCAAATATTTTACTTCGTTTTTGAAGTGTATTCTCGTATTATCGACTATCAGGGATAGATTCCTACTCTCTCTAACTGCTCCTTCTTTACCTTTACCACTTGCGTTTCTCACACATATGGCCTCCGATTTGTTCTTGTTGATGTAAATTCCCCATTTTTTATAATAGTCGTTGATGACCTCTAAGTGTCCTTTCAGTTTCCACGTTGCTTCTAATGGGTAGTCAGAGCTAGCATACACCATGGTATCATCAGCAAATAAGATTGCTTCTGAGACCGTTTCGTTGTTGCTAAAGTGTGTATGTGGAAAATCATATAGGTATGTGTCATAGAGGAGAGGACCTAGTATTGAACCTTGGGGAACTCCGCTGTCAGTGGGGCACTGGTCCGAACTAGTTTCTTGGATTTGGACAAAGAAAGTTCTATCTTGCATAAAGCTATCAATGAGGTGAAAGATGTGGATCGGATATTCAAGCTGAGCTATTTTGTACATTAGCCCATCCCTCCACACGCTATCGAATGCTTTTTCCACGTCGAGTAGACAAGCTGTGGTACATCTTTTTTCGCTTAGGTTGAGTG
Organism: Epistrophella euchroma; assembly: GCA_947049315.1. Taxonomy (NCBI): domain Eukaryota; kingdom Metazoa; phylum Arthropoda; class Insecta; order Diptera; family Syrphidae; genus Epistrophella; species Epistrophella euchroma. Next base: position 64,863,899 of record OX346245.1, read on the forward strand.
TTATGTCATTGTGAATTTTGAGCAAGGCATGGACTGTTGATAGTCCTTTTCTGAATCCGAATTGTTGATCCGGAATAAATTCTATGTTTTCGCTTATGTGCAAGTTGAGCTTGTTGATTATAACCCTCTCCAGTATTTTCCCAACGTTGGACAGAAGAGAGATAGGCCTAATGTTTTGTAAAGAATAATCACCTTGCTTTTTGAAGATTGGGAGGATTTTGGCATTTTTCCACTGTCTAGGGAAATATCCGTTATTAATACAGTTATTCATAATAATTGTTAGAAATTCAATACAAAAAGGCGAAATTTTTTTAATGAGAAAATTGGAGATTTTATCTGGCCCTGAAGATTTTTTAGCGTTGGCCTGACGTATTATTTCTCCAATTTCGTTAGTAGATGTAAATATCTGCCCATCTGGAGGATTTAGGGCCGAATCAATTCTGTTGAAGTTGAATATAACGTGTGGTTTGGAAGCTCTAATGGGTTGAATGACTGTTTGTATTTGGTCGTTCAAGTTCGGGTGAAAGGTTGGTATGACTTTTTGGTATACGTCTTTAAGATATTCTGAGAGCGCTCTAACTTTTAGGTCTTCTTCAGTTATTATAACATCATTTAGCTCGATTTTTGGGCAGCTAAATTTTTTTGATTTACCTGTCATTTTAAAAATTTCTTTAAAAGCATTGGGACCTGGAGTGATCTTGGAGAGTTTGATTCCTAGTAGCTTATTTAGCCATAGCTTTACCTTGTCTTGAATAATTTTTTTAAGAAGTGAGATTTTGTTCGAAAGCTCTCTATACGTGTTGTTGGTTCTATTGTAGTTTCTATGAAAGATTTTTTTTAATTGTTTTTGCCAGCTGTGTTTGGTTTTAAAAAGCGATTTAATGTCATCTGGCAGGTTTTTATATTTTTTGAATGTTAACTCCACTTCTGTCGAGTGATTATTAGCGGTGTCGCTAATGGCTGCACAAAAATTATTGATGTGGTTGTCAATTTCGGAATCTGATAGAGAGACGTACGGAGATGGCTTACAAGTGCCCAGTGTTATGTCAAGGTCACTTTTGAACTCGGACCAATCAGTATTTTTAAAGGTTCTTGAACATTTAGGATCTATAATGGGAATGACCGCGTCGGTTATGGATACATTCAATTCGAAGGGTAAGTGATCAGAGAAAGATGGTAAAGTTCGGGTTACAAAATTTGAGGCAAAGTTGTTGATCAACTGTGGTGATATGAGGAAGTGGTCTAAAAAGCCGGAGCTTCGTGGAAAAGTTGGGCAAGGTGGCGGAATATTGACCAATAGCGGAGTTCTTGTTTCGAACCATTTAATAAGTGTTTTTCCATTCTGGTTTGTGGCTCTGTCACCCCATGAAGGATGTCTAGCATTTAGGTCACTACCTACTACAATTGAGTCGTAAGAAGTTGAGAAAGAGTTAATTTTGGATAATTCCTCTTTTAGGAGACTGGGTGGACAATTAGAAGGAACGTAGAGAGATCCTAATAGTATTTTTTTGTTTGTGTCATTTATAATTAAATTTATTGATATGAAGATACTTGGTAATGTCAATTGGTGTTGTACGATTTGGTATTTGATATTATTTCTAATTATTATTGCGACCCCTTGATTTAGGTCGTTTCTTATAATATTGAACGAGTCAATGTATACTTTGTGACGGAATGAAAGATGGGTCTCCTGAATGAAGGCTACCTGACTGTTGCTAGCAAGGAGGATTTTTGCTAATTCTATCCTCCTGCTAATTTCTACTAAGGACGAAATGTTATATGTTAGCATTTTTAATTGCATTATTTGGAACTTAAGAGGACTTTCTCGAGGAGGTTCAAATAAGCCGCCCTCTTCTCTTGAATACTGTTCATAGAGTTCACATTTTTCATAAATTCTTCGATTTTAGCTAATAGTCGGGTAACCTCCATTCCGAAGAGTTCTTTCGACATTTCAAAAAATTGACTTAAGCTGTTTTTGTTTTGGTTTTGTACATTGGTTTTTGGTTGAGGAGTTTTGAGAGGGCTTTGTGTTTGGAAATGACTAGCATAAGAGACCTTAGGGGTAACTAGGCTTGTCGTGGGGGGGGCCCTGCGAAATTCATCTAAGATATATTTTTGTCTTTCGAGTGTTTTTTGTAACGCTTGTTGTTTTGCTTGACTGTGTCTTTTGTAAACCTTGCAGCCTTTATAATTTGCAGGGTGATCCTCCCCACAGTTAACGCACTTGGCTTTGGAGGTGTCATCTTTTTTGATTTCGCACTTTCCTGGTTCGTGCTCAAACAAACATTTAACACAGTGGTATTTTTTGCCACAATTTTTTGCTAAGTGACCAAAATCTTGGCACCTCCTGCACTGAAGAACACCTTGGTTACCCCTTGGTTTTTCCCAACTTATTTGGGTGTTAAATAGATATTTAATTTTCAGTATTTCTACTGGTGAGATGTTTTGTTTTAATCTAACTAGAAAGAGCGGAAGTATTTTTGACCTAATAGTTTCAAAATGGGAAACCCTGTCCACTACACCTGGCAACTTTGTATCTATTTCTTGCTGAATTTCCTCCGAAAGGAAGTCCAGCGTAAGGCCCCTTAAAATCAGGTTTGCTGTTTTTTTTTCTTTGAGTGTGTAGGAGAAGCCTTCCACCTCACTGTTGCTCCTGAGAGCCTCCATGAATTCCTCATGTGCCACTGGGTTGTCTAAGTATAATTTTGTTTTGTTGCCAAAAATTCTGATCTTAAAATTTAACTGAGCCGAAGCTTGTTTTTGCCTCAATTGATTAATAAGGTCTTTTGTGTTGGAATTTAATAGAGTGATAGGCGGGCAAAACTTACCTTTTCTTTGACTGTTGCTGGTTTTATTATCATTGCTGTTCTTCCCGTTGTGTCCGGTGGGGCTGTTGTGGCTGCTCGAGGTGCTGCTGCTGTGATGGGTGGCGTCGCTGTTGGTGGTGTTAGTGGTGGCGGTGGAATTGGCTGTGTTGTTTGTGGATTTGCTGCTGCCGCCAGCTTCGTTGGTAGTACCTCCTACTCTGGGAGCGTGACTATTTGCGCTGGGTTGACTTGCGGTGAGTTTTATGTTTCTCAGTATTGAGAACCTGTTGCCGTCTGCGCTTGGTGAAGACTCCTTGGTCAGTATCGGTTGTCTTGACGGAGATGGACCTTTGAGTACGGTTGTCCACGTTCTCCCATCATCGTCCAGTTTGATCTTTTTGTTGGGTTCCGTCATTATTGCCTTGCGGCTTTTAATTGGGCCCACCCTCGTGGTTAATAGATTTTTTTTTGATTTTATTTTAGCTTGGTTTATGTATCTGATTTTGTTTTTTATGATTTTGTTGAATGTGGTACGTTTGGTTTTGTAATCTTGTGACATTAATATTTGTTTTTTATGTGCCACATGCACTATCTTTCTTAGCTCCCATTTAAGGTTGGGTTTGTCACTAGGAATGTGCTTAATTTTCGTATATTGTTTATTTTTCACGAAAAATATAGTTTTTTTTTCGAGTAAACTTTAGTTTTTAGTATAATTTTGCTGTTTATTTAGCTCGATTACTTTTATTGAGATTAAATTTTACGGATTAAAAATTTTAACACGTGTTTGTCGTACCACACACAAAATTTTTCCACTGTATATTTAAATTTATCAAGAGTTTGAAATTCATTAATGTTCTTAATCAGATAGTTTTTAAAGATAGACAAAGCTACATGGTGAATGGAGTTTGAAAACAAGGGGATGCACTCAGTGACAGTAGTATCAATAACGTCATTCATAAGTACCAAATCAAGTATTCTATGCAAAGAATTTTGAACAAAGAACATTTGATTTAAATTTAACGCGAACAGTGAGTCAGTAAGCTCAAACTCCGTTTCTGATGAAAGAACTAGTGGCAACACCTTATTTTCAACTTTTTTCCATTTTATGTCACCCAAATTAAAATCTCCAATTACACAAGTCAAAATTAAAATATAATAGCTGCGTTTTTATTTTCCACTAAATCTGATCCGGATCAGATCATGATAATAAAACAAACTGGACCACAAAATTGCTTAGTTCTCACACATGGCTTTATTTTCAAAATAAAAATGACAGAAGAAAATTTTTACAAAATATTATTTGAAACAATAGGTCTGTTCCTTTACTTTGAAACTCTGTGATTTTCTGTGCATTTTATTTTTTTTATATGAGCTTTGACAGAACGTTGGACTGAAATTCACACAAATGCACAGAAAATCACAGAGTTTCAAAGTAAAGGAACTAGGCTAATATCTTGTATTTAATGTCGAAGTCCTTTTACCAAAAATATTTGATTTTTTTTCTAAACCGAATCGAATTTTTTCTTTTAATACAAGGGTTGTCCAGAAAAGTCGATTTTTTCTTCTAAACAAATCGATTTTTTTCTTAAAAGGAATTCGACATAACGAAGAACGAACGTTTAAAAATGGAACGATTTTTAACTTCAGTTAAATTTCTAATTAGCTAATAGTTTGTATGTATTTTTTTGTGCTATTAAGTGAAAAGATAACACAATGAAATAAATTTGAATGGTGGCGACATGTGTTTGATTTCGAGAATTTTAAATTTTATTGAGGCTTTTTTGTGAATATCAGCAGTGGCACCAACCTATTAAATTAAAATATTGCTAGGGAAGTGTTCAAAAAATGGATTTCGAAATCCAAAGAAGCAGACCTTGTGTTGTTTTTCTAATAATACTTGTATTTATGTTTTCAAATCCAATCCGGATCAGATCTGGGGGAAAATAAAATGCAGCTAATATTACTATCGAAACATTTTGATATAACATTATCAATATTTCTTAAATGAGATAAATAAATATGCATATGCGAGTTAGGGGGAATGTAACTCAAAAATATCAATAATCTGCTTTCAGAACCTTCAATACAAACAGATTTGTTCGATGCTGTTATCTTCTGCTGATGAGTTTTTGAGATCAATTGAATATGCAATGAGAGGGCGACGAACTGCAAGAAGAACACCACTACCACTTCTACTTCCCACATCATGACGATCACGTCGAAATATCGAAAATTCGGACTCCTTCAAAATTTCCTCATTACTTATATCATTATATAGCCAAGTTTCCACAAATGCAAAAATATCATATTCTGACGAATCCACAAGAGCAGAAAAATCTTTAAGTTTACCTCTTATTCCGCCCATATTTTGATAAATATCAAAATTTCATTAACGTTTACATAACGGTGTTGACTTGTTTTCTTTGAGTTGTTTCGCCTGGATCCCGAATTTTCGCATGATTCACGTTTTTGAACTACTTCTAGCAACAAACTCTCTCACTACGGCATTTTTAGGCCAATTTGATTCTACTAATGCTTGTTTTAATTTATTAGGTGGAATACCAACTTTGAAGTTAATATATTGCAAGTTTTTGGCATTTTTTTTACGAGTTTGAAGCACTTTATGCTGGAGTTATCAACACCTAATTTTCCAGATAAACTTCAAATTTTGAGATGTGAAACTATTTATGTGTTACAACAACATCCAGACCTTCAGCAACATCTTGTCCACAAACATAAACATTTTGTTTTTTCTCTTGTTTTTGCATCTATTTCCGCTCACCAGTAATAACCCAATTGTTGTTTTCAAAACTATGAGCTCTTGCTTCAGCTTCCTCTGTCTGGTAGAGTGTTGAAAAAATTTAATCCAGAAAACATCAAAGAATTAATGGTTCTACTGCTATTGCCTCGCATCGGTCTGAAATCTCCATTATTCCTCAAATTGTAAGGTTGAGCTTCTGCTACCCTTGTGAATTTATCCTTAAGGTATTGGGGGAGCATTCCATGTTTCATTCTAAAAACGAATATCATTGCTTAATATGTTATTCTCTGCTCCACATTCATCCATCCCAACGCTTTCAGCATTTGATTTTTAAGTGTATACCTACTGCACTTAAGAACGGTTCAAATAGCCTTGTTATGTAGAAGTTGCATACGTTGTTTTATAAAATTCTGGCACCTGAATAAGATTGTGGAGCAGTACACGAAATGTGGAAGCGCTAATGCGTTATGTAACATGATTGCATTTCTCATTGTTAACACTGGTCGTACACGTCTTAAAAAACCCACTTTTTTTTGCAATTTTACTACATATGTAATTAGCATGCTTTTTAAAGTTCCATTTCTTCCATTTCGAGAATGACACCTAGATACTTAATCTTCTCAACACATTCGATCTGACTTCCATTTATAAAAACTGGCACATGATCACTTGCACATGATACACTTTGTTTTATTTACATTCAGACTGAGTTTGTGAGTTTTTAGCCACATGTTAATATTTTCTAAGTCTTCGTTAATTATTTCGCAAATGTTTTGCGTATCTTTACCAGAAATATAAATCAATGTGTCATCCGCGAATAGTAAGATTTTGCAATGCTTTAAGGGGGCTCAGCCCATAATTGCGGAAAAAAACAAGAAATCGCACATATTGTTGCCCTGTTTTTGAAGTAATTATTTAACGTATTAAAAAAATTTTAATTGGGTATTCAAAAATGGCATTTTTACTTTAAATCATATTATATGCTGTTTTAATTTTTGAGCATTTTTTTGTGTTTTTTTTTTTAATATTTAGGTGATCAATTTCGCAAAATTACGCAAAACTGCTCAGCAGTTTCCAAGTTATATCAAAACTGAAGTAGAAAAAACATTTTCTATTTATACTGTTTTAAAGGTAATAATTAGATCTTTGATTCATATTAAAAAGAATTTAATATCTATGTGAACTTTTTGAATAATCATGTTTTAAAAATGATTGAAGTTTCTCATTTTCGACTACGTTTTTTTACCTATAGTTGAAATAAAAATACAACTTTTCTTTCGCATTGTGGTATTTACGTTTAAAAAATAAAAAAAATTAGTAAAAACCTTACTAATTATTTAAATATAACTTATTTTAAAAGAGCCTTTTTTCATATAAATATCGTTTTTTCATGATAACGCAGATTTTGTCACAAGATGGTTTCTTTCGAAGATGACCCGAACATGAACACTAAATATATACCTATGTGAAAGGCATGTATGTACATATAAGGAGTAGGTAAAGCAAGTGGGGATTTGTTTGCATAACTGGTTTTCAAAACAGGTTGTTGTTGAAAAGAAGAGATCAGAAGAGATCAGGAACCTCGGAATATTTATTGGGTCCAACCTTCCACATAAATTGACTTTCATTTTTTCAATGATTGCACTACCTTATCAATGATCATTGAAAAATAAAAGACATTTCATGAGAAAAGTTTTGTTAAAACTAAATTTTTTTTTGCCAGATATATTAATTAAGTCATAATCTTTATATTAGCATCAAAATAACCATAGAGCATCTTAAGCATCTTAAAATACATCATTAAAATTTTCAATGATGAATTTCAATGATAGCTATAACTGGCGCCTTAGTAAGTCATTCTTATTTTTTTTTTCGTGTAAGGAGATGGGTGATGATGTATGATAACAGAGTAGCTTACATAATACAATGCGTGTAAGTGGAGGTTTATTTGTGTGGCATGCCATATTGCCATGTGATGACGATGCAATAATGGTGTTTTGTTTCACGCATTGTTGCAGCGCAGGATAGAAAACTATTAGGTGCTATTAGAAAAAACGTCAAATTCATACAAAATTCAAATGTTTGTGTTTTACTTTCCGCACTTCCGTTCAATTATGTTTTATCTTTACATTCTCAGTATAAAAAAAAATACAGTACGATGCCAGTTGTTATAGCTTTTACTGAAATCCTGTAAATGTTTTAATAAAGTTTTTGGAAAACTTAAAAAAACAAAAGAAGGGATTATTTTGATGGCAATATACGCAATCATTATTTTTTTGGAAAAAATAAAATTATTTGGGTCCAATTTTCCATAATATGTAAGTATTTATATATTATGTACGTTGATTTTTAATATTTCAATGATTGCACTTCCTTATCAATGAACATTGACGCAATATAAGTCGCTTTATGTGGAATGTTTGGTTTTTTTTTGGCAAAAAAATAATAACTGATTTAGCCTTTATTTTGGAATACAAATGAAGATCTGTTCAAAATAAACGGTTAACATTTTCATTGAATTTGTAACTTAAAGGCACTACCACCAATTGCTTACGAATTAATTTTTGGATATTTTTAATTCGTTCTATTTTTGTTTTGGCTGGAGATATAGCTATTTCAAGGGGTGCCAAGCCCTATCATCAGTCTCCTGAGCTTTAATCCAATTTTATTTGAACAATAAACCCGCGCATCAGATTTGCTCAGTCTTCGAAGGTGTGTGCACTACGCACTCTACCACTGCTGACCACTGACGTCACAGGGCGCGATGTGAAGTTTGTTTATCAAATGCATTTTAGAGCATCAGCATTTTTATAAGCACTTTTAAGTATGCTGTCTTGTTTCGCCTCCAGCTTTGTCTATTACAATCTGACAACGTACTGGCAAGAATTCAATGAGCTTAAGGCAATATGTCAACAGAATGCAAGATATCTGCATAAAAGATATAGCTCATCAAATGTACTACGTCCCGATAATAGACACACTGCGAATCAGAATCACAGCTATCGAGCTCAATAACGAATTGCTTCACAATTATCATGCACCAAAATATTAACGAAACAGGGTAGCCAGTCCACTACTGTGGGAACTTTGGCGCATAGTTTGTTTGGTATCCTTGACCAAGAAAATGCGGATAAAATACAAAGCCAAATCAATAGAGCTTATAAAAATGAAGATCATTTGATTGAATTTTTGAAAAAACAAAGCTGCATTGCAGATGCTACTTCTAATATTCTTAAGCGTGATCACATTCAAGAACAGTTTAAGGCTTTAAACAAACATTATCAAAAGACCATTGCAATAATCTATTCTTAGTGCGAATGCAAGTAGCTGGAATATACAGCAAGATACAACAACGATGACACCGGAAACACCCATCGACACAAATCACATTGACCTATTCGAGTTTGAGGATCTCAAGTCAAAAATCAAAGAGGTAATAGATAAATCTAAGGAACTGCCTGCCCCCACTGACATCAACTCCCATGACTATCATAACTATGGAAGTACTCTCTTTCTACTGGCAAGCATGATTGGGAATCTCATCGCTCTTTTCCTGCGCACAAGAAGACCAACTCCTATGCCAAGAACTTTCGAGGTCAACGTTTAGAATTAAGTCTAACTTATTTAGAGAGTTAAGAACCCTCAAAAGGAGGGAGTTTGTTCAAATTTCATTTTCAGATTTTATTTTCAACCATGCGACCATTATAATTTGTAAGGTCAAATGTATCTTTTTAGAGCTATTTTGCTAAGTTGCAACAATTGTAATTTTTTCTTTTGTATTAATTCCTCCAAGCGTGTGACCAGTTGAAAATTTTATAGTTCTCGCTTCTCGTGTTCAAATTATATATATCTGCTATTCATCTATTGTCACGCTTGGAATTTTATTGCATAGTTGCACTTTTTGTTTATTATCATCAAATATGTATTTTGTATCGAAATAAAAAGTTCAATTCTGTTCAAACCTTCAATGGAGTGTGTCGACTTCCCATTTTTAGTGCCTCTTTCTCTTTCTCAAAATCTAGAAAGGTAGCCCAGATCTTAAATAATCATATTTAATTTGAAAAAATAATAAAGAAAAAAATAACTAACTAATTCAACGCGGTTTCACAAGTGTGTTCTTTCTGTAACATGATTGCTCTTGTATTAAAATTGTATTAGTTTCTAAATAGACTTGTAGTTGATTAGCTACATAACCTTTTTAGAAAATTTCAATCTTCACATTTTACTGTTTATCACTTTTTCTACAGGAATAACAGTGGATTATTTACAATTGCTTGGAAATATCCCGCAGCACAATAAATTATTGACAATTAGCACAGGGCACAAGTGCATGTCTCAATTCTGGACTAGTCTAGTGGGTGCAAGTCAAAGTTGTTTTCCATTAATATATTTAATTTCTCAGCATTGAAATCACATATATCACCCGCCAACATCACTGAAAGCAAAACCATTATCCAAAGACAATGCCACACACTCGTACAGTAAGATAAGACGTTTATTTAATGTTATTAAATGTAAATGAGTTGTTTGTAAACAAATTAACATTGTTATTTAAATTACTGGGTATACTATGTAAACGTGGCATTGTTGTTTTCAGACTTATTTTACCTATATGTAGGTATGTATAATAAAGTGGAATCAATGAAACTCATCATCGATCACAGAATAAATTAAAATTGTTGGTACATAAGGTAATTTTTTTATTTATTATTCTTATTATATTCAATTTATATTAATTTTGTTAGAAATAAAGGCTGATGAATTTGCAATTTGTTTGGATAATTTTTAGTTTTTTTTTTCAATATTGAAAACATGTAGGTGTGTAATGTATACCTCTTGAGGATGTCGACGATCTAGTCATTGAGTCAGGACGACTTTCCAGGTTGACTTTTGTTGCAACATAAGTCCCAATTTTGCCCAAGGTCGGGCGTCTAAGCTGGCTGACTTGCTCCTTGGACCCGATTTTTAGGGACAAGCTAGAATCAGGTTTATTTTCGCTCATATTTTAACTAAATAATATTAGTTATAACAGGTATAAATTATATATAAATCTGTATGTACATATGCACTTATGAAGTTTTATTCACACAAGCACTATTTTTTGTTCTTTACTTAAACGAAATCACAAACATGAATTGATAACAGTTTGACATATTTATTGAAATAATTTCGTACAAAAATTAAAATACCGCACATAAAATTAAATAATAGCAACAATAAATGAGATTTTATTCCTATTCTTTCTTCTTTTACTTTTCGTTTTTTCTGTTCGAATGAAATTTGTAACATCAACATGTCAATTTCAAAACATAACTCTTAAATTTTCTGATGCTTACAAGAAATTAATCTTTCCATAGAAACTTGTTGGAAATGATATTCCATGACTGTGTTCACATGGCTAAGTCGACTATTATAAGTTGCCTCAAGAGGCATGACTCTTTACACCTGAGCTAAGACTTAGCTATTTCAACGAGTCAATTGAGATGACTTGCCTTACTCGCCGACTTATCTCACTTCATTCGCCAAAGTGATTTAGCTATTAAAGGCTGTAACAGCCACTGATCTCTATAAACACCTCTGATCTCTATAAAACACTGGATAGTGGATTCTCTATATGTATTACAGTTTTTTTTGAAGAAAATTGAATTTGACAGTTTTTGTGATTTTTTTAAAATCAATTTTTCTTTTGAAAACTACTTGTTTCGAAAACTACCTGGTCAATTTTTATTAAACATGCAAGCAGCTTTTTTTTTTATATTCGCCACGTAATTGGAGTAATTAGTTAAAATTCAAACATAAATTATTTTTATTTGTAAAAAGTAACTTAAAATAAAGATATGGTAAATACCTAAAAAAAGGAAAATCTTATTTTTGTCGACTGCTGCGATTTTAATGAATTTTTATACATACAAAAAAATTTAACACTGCCATTAATAAAAGTAGGTACCTTAATAAAACAGATTTTTTTTTGTTTATGCCCATAGAGAGACTGAGAGCTGTTGAACGGTTTGCTCTAGGTGTCTTATACCACTCCAAATTTTATGAACATGGCTTCAAATATGCCATCAAATTGGTGCTAAGACCACCATAATGCACCTTCAAAATGCAAAAGAGTTAGCAAAGTAAAAATCCAAATATAATTCCATTGGTCTGGCAGCGTTACCGTAGGTCTAACACTACAATTATGCACTTTCAAAATGCACACAATAATAGTTAAAAAAAAAAATAAAAATTAAAAATTAATTTGGTGACACAACACCGTTTGAAGAACTAAGGCCTAGTGATTTACAACTCTTAGCCATTCCTGTGTGCGTGCCTGCAGGCAAGGGCGTTCGCAGGATTTCGATTGGGGGGAAAACTCACATTTCATTTTGCTTTTTAAACAAATTATAATAGTAAGTGAAAAAAACTGCTATCCAGCTTTGAAAGTAAATAAAGGCTTTTCTTATAAAGATTTAAAAACTTCATTACATGACTCCGAGCAATCAACAATTTTAAGCGACGATAGCAAAAAATAACATTATTTCTATTAACAAATACATAATATAATATTTAAAATTGTAAAACACTGTTTTACAAAACTCTGCAAATACATACATACATCTAATAAAAAAAATTTCAAACATTTTTCAAGACTTTTTTTTGTTATTATTCGCAGAATTTTTTTAAACAGAATTTTGAAAAGCAGAATTTTGAAAGAGAGATTTTTAAAAACAGAAATTTGTAAGCAGAATTTTGACCCAAACAAACCTCGTAACGTAGATATAGTAGGTATTCAGTGTTTCTGTTTATAAAAAAAAACCGTTTCATTATTCTGACTGAAAAGGTAAATTTTAACAGCTTGTGCATGCATATTAGAGTCTCCGTTATTTCCTAATCTCATTTTTTATTTGGTTCAGATACCCACTGTATAAAAAGTTTATGCCCTACAGTAAATGTATGGACCAAAAAAAACTCGGCCGAGCTAATTAACCCGTGCATCTAAAGCCATAGTTGTCTGATCAGAAACTTGGGAAATAAGGGTGTATACATACATATATTTACATATGTATAAATGTACATACATAGGTACGCACAGCCGAAAAAATAACCTTCTCTGAAATTTTACAAAAAATAAACCAAAAATTAACTTTTATTTGACGAAGTAATCAGAATCAAAAAAATAATTCAAAACTCTGAACATTATTATCAACAAAATATCCTCATCCTCATATAGTTTTGTTTTTGTTCTGTATTTCAATATGCGAAATATAATCTTCAGCATAGCTTAAAAAAATAATCGTCCTTATAAACAAAAATAAAAAAAACAACAAATACCTCTGAATAAAAATATACATACATGCATACATACATATGTACATTTTTCCCATGCCTTGTAAACAAATTTCAAAACTAAACAGAATATGTATTGATGTCGTTATGGATACCGATACAAACAGGAAAAATTTAATAAATAAAAATCCCCTTTGAATCGATTTCTGTATAAAAAAAATAAAAAACAACAACAAATGTATGAGAGAATACAAAACTAACAAACAGCTAACAAATAATGCAAAAAAAAATCTTTCCCCCTTGAACCCTCAATAAATTCGTTCGCAATGTTCTGCTTCTTCTATTATTCCCATTTTCTTCATGTTATTATATTCTATACAAAACTTATTTTACACTTTCCTTCTTGTTATTATATTCTATACAAAATCGTTCTTTTTTTTCTCCCTCGAACTCTCACAAATTTAGTATACAGTATTCTCGTTCTTCTATTCAAGATACAAACCCTGCAAAAATTTTAAATGGAAAAAAAGAGAAAATGTCGGTCACCTCACTAGGTGACGCCCTAATCGTTCATCAACGTGATAGTACTATAGATTTTATATACAATGACTTCCCACAGTTCGTGTCTTTTTAAAACAAAAGGAAAGAAAGAGATAGATAGAATTGAAATTGTTTTCGTATTCGTACTCGCAAACCAAACAAAAAAATGGCCGCGTTAAACGCAAAAACAATCTGAAATTTCAGTCCAAAGACATTGTGTCAAATTCCTGTATTTACTTACAGAATATGCATTGAAGCGAAATAAAAGAGAACTTTATATATTCGTTAATTGATAATTTAGCAGGAGCTTTGTGAATGAAATTTTATGTAAAAAGATTAGCAACACTAAATTTCATTAAAATTGTTTGTTATTTTGCAGTAATTTGTTTTAACTTGAATGAAAAATTGTTCCAGAATAATCCGATGTAACACTTTTGTAAGAAATTCATTCCTTTTATTCAAAGCGTCAATAAAGTCACTAAATAATTAACAAAAAGTTCTTTCATTCAAATAAGTAAGTATTACTTTTAATGGTAGCACTTCAGCTCTTTTACACTTCCCCCACCACAAACAACTGTCATCCGAATTTCTAGACGAAATTTTCTTGTCTGAAATTTACGAATAAAGTCTTAACTACATTAACTCATTTTGGGATAGTGTTTCTCATCGAAAAACTTATGAAAATGATGCAGAAAGCCTAAATTTTGGATTAAAAATAAAATGTGTGTATTCTTTTTCACAAAACAACTGCGCTAGCTGGAAAAAATATTTTTACTTTTGTAATTTTGCAAAAAGTGGCCAATGTAGTTAAGGCTTAAACGTAACTAAACGTAACTAAAAGTCACTAAAAGTCATCTAACTTTTTATGAAAGCTGGCCAATCAGAAGCTCCAAAAATTCAGAAATCTGAATTTTCAGATGTTAACGTAATGAATTGAACGCGGCCAATCTAAACTGTATTAACTTTTATAAGTGTTATATATAATAAACAAAATCTGACGTTTCACGTCCTTCCCACTGTTATAATCTTCCTTCAAATTTCAAATTTGAAGAAAATTGAAGGAAGATTATAACAGTGGGAAGGACGTGAAACGTCAGATTTTTTTTTATTATATATAACACTTATAACAGTTATTACAGTTTAGATTGGCCGCGTTCAATCCATTACGTTAACATCTGAAAATTCAGATTTCTGAATTTTTTGAGCTTCTGATTGGCCAGCTTTCATAAAAAGTTAGATGACTTTTAGTGACTTTTAGTTACGTTTAAGCCTTAACTACATTGGCCACTTTTTGCAAAATTACAAAAGTAAAAATATTTTTTTCCAGCTAGCGCAGTTGTTTTGTGAAAAAGAATACACACATTTTATTTTTAAACCAAAATTTAGGCTTTCTGCATCATTTTTATAAGTTTTCCTGTGAGAAACACTATCCGAGAAACACTATCCCAAAATGAGTTTCAAAATTTTCACTTTTGTACTTTTTCACTTTCTTGGCTTATAGCTTTAACTACATAAGCCACTTTTTGCAAAATTACAAAAGTAAAAATATTTTTTCCCACTTGCGCAGTTGTTTTGTGAAAAAGAATATACACATTTTTTTTAAACCAAAATTTAAGCTTTTTGCATCATTTTAATACGTTTTCCAGTGAGAAATACTATCTCAAAATGAGTTTGAAAATTTTCATTTTTGTATTTTTTCACTTTTTTGGCTTATGTAGTTAAGCCTTATGTAGTTAAGACTTTATTCGTAAATTTCAGATAAGAAAATTTCGTCTGGAAATTCGGATGACAGTTGTTTGTGTTGGGGGAAGTGTAAAAGAGCTGAAGTGCTACCATTAAAAGTAATACTTACTTATTTGAATGAAAGAACTTTTTGTTAATTATTTAGTGACGCTATGAATAAAAGAAATGAATTTCTTACAAAAGTGTTCCATCGGATTGTTCTGGAACAATTTTTCATTCTTGTTAAAAAAAAATAACTGCAAAATAACAAACATGAAATTTAGTATTGCTAATCTTTTTACATAAAATTTCATCCACAAAGCTCCTGCTAAATTATCAATTAACGAATATATAAAGTTCTCTTTTATTTCGCTTCAATGCATATTCTGTAAGTAAATACAGGAATTTGACACAATGTCTTTTGCACTGATCTCTATAATATACTGGATAGCGTATCCATACAAGAAAGCTGACCCCATTTGAAGAACTGTTATAGTGGAGCTGCTTCCTTTTTTGTATAACAGTATAACTTTATAGTTCTGAATTTACTAAATCTTCGTTAAAAAAATAAACTCCAATAGCCAAGAAATTGATTCACCAATGATGGTGGATCGTAAATGCATTTGTTTAGCAATATTTGGCGATGAAAAATCAACGCATACTAGCTTTTTAATGCATTGCGGTTGGTGGACTCCGTTTTTAAACAAAACTCCAATTGCTTTAACTGCATGTATTCTGAAATAATAATTTCAAATTGCATAAAATGAATGTATTTAAAAAGATCGATATAAAATAAACTTTTATAAGATTACAAAATGCATTTTAAACACAATTACCGCACAAATAAATTGGAAACAAGAATTTAACTGGCTGAACAGAATAGAATGACGGAACTGAAGACGCAGACGGAACTGGAAGAGCTGTCAAAAAGTGTCGTACGTTATTTTTTTTACATGTCCACAATGGAGCTGTACAGCTTTGAAAGTATTTTGAAGAAAAAAAAAAGAATATTCTTGTGTACAAGCTCAGAATTCACATTTTTTGTTTCCAATAATTTTCCTTTTAATAAATAATTTTTTTCGCGATACAAATAACCACAATATTTTTTTCCGACCCAAAAAGTTGTTTTTTTTCTTCATACAAATTGAAACGTCAAAAGTGCCGTACGTCAAAAGTTAAAAGTTGGTGAACTCTTCCGTCTGCGTCTGCGTCTCCGTATGCGTCTACGTTCCGTTGTGTTCGCAACATTGAATTTGCGTGTATTCAATATTTTGACAGCTATTCCGGCTCCGTCTCCGTTTCCGTCTGCGTCACCATTCTGTTCAGCCAGTTACTCAGTGTTTACTAGTGTTGCTTAAACATCGATAGTATCGATAGTAAAAAACTATCACGTACATCGATAGTTTTAAAAAAACTCGAAAACTATTGATAGTTTCAATAATTTCAAATTCGAGAGGGCCGATTTGCCTTAAATTTGGTCCAGAGCATTTTTATGTGATTTTTTATGATGGATTTGCATGTATCTTCATCTGCAAACATCAAGAAAAGTAGAGCGGGATAGAGTCATATCAAAAAACCGAATGTGTGAAAGAGCACCACTATGAAGATGAACATGTTCGTCTTCGCTATAATCTGCATCTGCGTTCCTATAATCAAGATCTCTGCATTTTGTTCTTCTCTCTCTATCCAACAAACATACATTTTATAAGATTACAAAATGCAGAGATCTTGATTATAGGAACGCAGATGAAGATTATAGCGAAGACGAACATGTTCATCTTTATAGTGGTGCTCTTTCACACATTCGGTTTTTTGGTATGACTCTATCCCGCTCTACTTTTCTTGATGTTTTCAGATGAAGATACATGTAATGATAGATTTACATGTATCTTCATCTGTAAACATCAAGAAAAGTAGAGCGGGATAGAGTCATACCAAAAAACCGAATGTGTGAAAGATCACCACTATGAAGATGAACATGTTCGTCTTCGCTATAATCTTCATCTGCGTTCCTATAATCAAGATCTTTGCATTTTGTTCTTCTCTCTCTATCCAACAAACATACATTTTATATTTTGTATCCCTTATTTTTTGCAGAACTCGCATGAAGATACATGTAAATCCACCATAAATCCCTCATATGGGGTAAATTCGAATTTTTTTATTTAACTCATCAAGTATGTATATGTGAAAAACAGAAACCAAAGATAGGTACTTGGAAATGCTCACAGCCACAAAAAACAAATTGATCGAAACTCGTTTGCTATGGGCTATGGTTAAATACTTACAGCCTAATTCATAATCGCATTATAACGAGTGCATAATGTTATACACTCTTTAAATGCCTCTGAACGCCAAAATGTTATTCAGAAAACTTATTCAACGTTGCATAGAGGCATTAAAAGCTAAACGCGTTTGGAGGTTGAATAGTGCCTACATAAGGACATTTTTGTACCGAAATGTCACTTTGACTCACATACAATAATAAAACACAAATATTTAGGGTGGCGCATATTTTTTATTTCTTTTTTTTTAGTCTAAAAGTGAGCAAGCTACATAATTATTTATTTGAATAAAACAAAAAATTGGGTAATTTATTTCAAATTCGACTATCGTTTTATCGATAGTTTTTTTCCAAAACTATCGAAAATGGAAACTATCGATGTTTTTACGTCAAAATGATTTTTTTTTTGTGCTCAGAAGATGTCAGAGAGTGGAGCTGCCTTCCCAAATGTCATCTTCAATTAAAGTTAAAAAAACTGTTATACTTTGAAGGGAATACACTATCCAGTGTATTATAGAGATCAGTGGTCGACATGTTCATGACATGGACATGGATTTTTGTGCCTCCATTGGATTTTTTGTAGACATGTTCATAATACTACGTTTTCACCGCAAGTTAATCTCGTAAGTTTTCATAAATCCCAAATAGTGTTTTCACCAGAAAAAAAGATTAAATTGAATTGAATTGAATTTTATTGAGACTTAAATTTTCGGTTACAATATTTGTTTTATTCTAACATTTGCATTGGTTTAACAAAAGTGGCTATAATGTATTGCCTTCTTTTTCAGTTACTTTTTATGTTCAGCCTCGTGGCGGTCAACTATTATCATAAGCATTATATAAATTTGCTTTAGACGGTTGTCACATATATTTTCAAATACCTAAAAAATACCTTACAAACTAAAAACGCCTGGGATTACATACATATATACATAGGTACAAAATTTCGTTTTATAGAGCGAATACGCTCTGTTATGATATTCATGTTAATGAAATGACTATTAATAAAAAAGAAATTATTTCGCAAAATGAAAGGAAACTCTTTTTAGAGCGAGAATGCTCTTTACAATTATTTTTTGAGATGCATTTATTGAAAAAAAATACATATTTGATTACTTTTTACATAAATTCACTCCTTATAGTTGCTTTTAAATGAAATCGTCACTTGGTGGCGGTGAAAAGAAATGAAAAGATTTAATTATGTAAAAAAAGATAATTGGTATGCACCAAAGAAATTATTATATAAGATATTCACTATATATGAAACATTTAACCTTTGAATATTTAAATTTAAAAAAACTGAAAAAGTTTTTGGGGTTTCTTTATTGAATGAAGAGTGCCACAAATGTGGTTGATACCATTTTGGAATCTGATCTCGATGCCTTTAAAAGGAGCATACAAAGTTTTGATCCCAAAGCTCTATAACAAAAATTCAACCTGGGAGTACAATTGAAGGCAGGTCATTTGATGAGAAACTCAAAAACCTGAAAAAGGGTTTTGTGGTTTCTTTATTGAATGGAAAGTGCCACAAATGTGGTTGATACCATTTTGGAATCTGCTCTCGATGCCTTTTAAAGGAGCATAAAAAGTTTTGATTCCAAAGCTCTATAACAAAAATTCAACCTCGGATTACACTTGTAGGCAGGTCATTTGATGAGAAACTCAACAAACTGAAAAAGGTTTTGGGGTTTATTTATTGAATGGAGAGTGCCACAAATGTGGTTGATACCATTTTGGAATCTGCTCTCGGTCTCGATGCCTTTAAAAGGAGCATAAAAAGTTTTGATTCCAAAGCTCTATAAAAAAATTCAACCTCGGAGTACACTTGTAGGTAGGTCGTTATTGAATTATAGAGAAAGTAACAAAACTTAGTACTTTATTGTCCTGGCGAAGAGCCTCGCCTATTATTGCACCCGCTGTGCCATCGCAATGAGCCTTGCTGCGTGCTGTTCCTTCGTAAGTATCAATTAGGAGATACTTGAATGAATTATACTTGGGGTTTATATTGCACTGCGACCTTAAGATCTATTGTGCCCCCCAGGAGATACTTAGTCACAATCTGAGCGAGGATTTCCAGCTTCTTATCCTGGATGTGTCCTTTAACAGTGAGTGGGAATCCTTTGAAATTCTAATGATGAATTTGTCTTGTTCCATGGCTGCAACAAAATCGTTATTCTCATTTGAGAAGGTTTCGTATAAGCAGAATGTTCTGCAAATCTACTTGTTAATAATCGTCCAGACCAGGCCCAAATTTTTCGACGAACTTGCGGCGTGTCTGGATCTGGTTTCCACTTTTGACAAGTTTAAAAAATATTTTTGTACCAATATCGGATACAACACAAAAAAAAAACGAAAAGACTGACTGACTTTTTTATTTTGTTGGTTTCACAAAAAAAAAATAACCTTAAACTACTTTTTTTTTGTTTCACATAGTTTGGATTTACATTGTTCAACTTTTCCCATAAGTTTTTTCCAGAAATCGGGTGAAATGTTCATATGGTCCGATTTTTCCAATGAGAATTTCTGTCGTTGCATTATTCGGTCTTATTGCTTCCCTCTTCATTTTTCATTAAGATTTACTCACACGATCAAATAAATGACACATGTATACTAAACACACACAAGAAACTGGAAAGGAGGTGAAAGAGAACCAAAATAGGCTGGAAAAATCGGATGAATTTTGCGGAACAACCGTTTTCTTCCATCCCCCTCACTTCTAACCCCGCTCACCCAGGAACAAATGATCGGAACTGGAAAAGTTGAACAATGTAAATGCAGACTAAATCTTAATGAAAAATAAAGAGGAAAGCAATAAGACCGAAGAGTGCAACAACAGAAATTCTCATTGGAAAAATCGGACAATATGAACATTTCACCGGATTTCTGGAAAAAACTTATGGGAAAAGTTGAACAATGTAAATCCAGAAAAAACAGAAATTCTCATTGGAAAAATCAGACCTCATGAACATTTCACATATTTCTGGAAAAAAGTTATTGGAAAAGTTGCATATTCCGGACAAGGAATCGCCATTTGGATCTTTTATTTTTTAATAACTTTATTTATAGTCCTAAAATAAAATGAATGCTCCGCCAACTTTTGAATCTTTTCTTCTTTACGAGGGTGAAAAAAAGTAAGTTAAGTTCTTATGAAAAAAATCGATAATGATAACAAATTTGTCTTTTAGGATAGTTAAAGAATTGGACACCAAAGTTACAAATGCAGCTATTTTTACTGTCAATAAAGAAGACCATACTCTGGGAAACATGATCAGAAAGTAAAACCTTTAGTTCACAAAAAAGAAGATATTATTAAATTTTAAATATCTAGTCAGCTGCTCAAGGACCCAAATGTTTTATTTGCTGGATACAAAGTACCTCATCCATTGGAGCACAAATTTGTAATCAGAATACAGACAACTCCTGACTATTCACCTCAAGAAGCTTTTATGAACGCCATCACTGACCTACTAGCGGAGCTGTCGCTATTTGAGGAACGTTTCAAGGTACGTTAATCTGAGATTGTTGAGTTGTTGTGCTATATTTTTAAATGCACATAAATTTGTTCCTATGATCAATCAGTTTCTATAAACAACTATACAGTGTTAAACAAAATATAAAAGTTAAATTGTACAAATTGAAACTATTGTCAAATGTTTATCATGCTCTTATTCATTTTGATTTCTGGGTGAAATGGAATTTGGTTTTTACGAAACCATTTTCAGCTTAGGTTATTGGGTGCATAAAATTCAAGGGATTTGTAATGCAGTTCTGCTAACATAGACGTACGAAAGGTTTAAATCAGGGCAATGTCATTCAAAAATTCATCTGATTTATTCACTTGTGGACCTAGTACCAAGTCTAGTTAGAACAGTATACTAACAAAAAGTTAGCACCTGATCTTCACATAACTACATTTACAAAACGTTACTAATTGAAATGGTTGTAGTTTCGGTTGTGAAAATATTTAATAAAAAAATTTCTAATGAAAAAATTAAAACATCAATATTCAATATTATATGAATTCGAATTGGTGAACAATTAATCAACTCTTTCGGTCAAGTGACGAGTTTATTTGTAAAATTACGGTACGAAATAAACTTAAATTGTATAACAAATTACCTCAAAAAATTTAATTTAAGATAATAAACCTGGATTTACCAAAGTAACATAAATATTTAACTTTCACACAAAAACAATCTTTCAATATTTACACATAAATACACAAAAAATAAATAGTTTTAAGGCCACTTGCACAAAACAAACGGTTAAATACATAAAAGTAAGGATAACTATCCCAGTTTAAATAAATAAATACAAAATTCTCGTTATTTAATTGCACGAACGGAAAATAATGTCGTTTTCGATTGGATTTTCAGAGTGTTTCACTCCTTTTTGATTCCAATGGAATATGAAAAACTCTCTTCCGTAATATGTGTATCTATGTAGATGTAAAAACTAAAATGAACTCTTCATTAATTTCAATTTCAGAACATCCCAAGAAGAAGCATTTACTATTTTGACAATTAATCCAACACATACTTTTAAAAGTATGTGTGTTTTCAGAGTGCACTCCTAGCACTCCTTAATGAAATCCGGAGTGAAAAAACACTCCTAAATCATCACTCCGAACAGCAAATGGAAGGTTTTTGGAGTGTTGGGAGTGTGGATGGAGTGAAAAAAGAGTGCTAGGAGTGACCAACGGAAAACGACATTAGTAACAAGCGGATAACAATATTTGTTCAGAATCACCAACACAACAAACACAAAACACATTGAAAAATAAACAAACTCTAACGCTTTGACTTGCTTTCTCGTAAGAAATTCTGTAATTTTACGTTAGAGCTATTCAGGGGTAGAATCGCTTATAGTGGAGAGGCTTAGCTGAAGAATTGTGCACTTTGTGATAAAAGCATCAAATTTTTTTCGTTCTTAGAACATTATATGAAAGAGATTTTAAGATATTGGGCCACTTAAAATTCCCGCCCCTTTAGGTGGGAGGGGCAAATTACTAAAACAAAAATACATACAACAGAAAAAAATTATTAAAAAACAACGGCAACACCTACAATATCATCGAACACAAAGAACCGGATGTCGAAATGTTTTGTAGTTTTTGAGAAAATCAAAAATAACAAATTACATTTTTCTAAGAAAAGCCTTTTATTTTGGTTTTTACGTTATTGGATTCTTAGGTGAATTTACGAAAGAAAGGATTAACTTTCTTTTTACTATTTTTTTCATTATCAGTTTTATAAGCATACAATAAAGTGGCAAACTACTGGATTAACAACATTTCACACATTTTTTCATTGAGAACACCTGCGTGAAAGCATTGGGTTAAAATTATCCTGCACAACACAACTAAAATTAAATTATGTGCTACCTAAAGACAAATAAATTGCAACAACGTTTTCTTTTATAAATTATTTCTAATTTGAATGTCAAGTCGTCAATATATATAACGATGTCGAAATTACTCTCGTGCCGAATTAACGGATATGTATTACTGCTACGTCAAGGCTCATGGTCGAAGTCATGAAGCGCAAAGACTCTACCATCAAATGTATCCCAATAGTAGGTGTCCCAGTTATACGATATTTTCAAGAATCGATGAACGTCTTAGAACATGGAGTACTGGAGCACCGAGGGAGAGAAAGTTCATCTCTGCATCAGTACACATAGAGGAAAGAATTTTGGATATGGTCCGACGTAATACCTCCCTTAGCACAAGAAGGATAGCTACTATGTCCCCTTTCACACGAAGATACTAGTTGCTGGTGATTTTTTCTTTAAATCTCCTTAATAATCTCTTGTACCTTTCACACGAAGATACAAAATCGGAGGAGACTTGCTGTATTTTCCTTTTAAACTACCTTGGTTGAACGCACACAAACGTAGTGTGAAAAGAAACGTCTAAAAAATCCCCTGAGTTTGTTGACCAGGGAGATTTCGTTTACCCCTCTTTCTTCCTGCCTCTCGCCTTTGAACTGATTGTTGCTGGCAACTCAGTTGCCTTGTGTAAGAGGGGACTATGTTTCAGTTGCCCCAAACTAATGTATGGACAGTGCTTCATAAAGAGAATTTACCACCCTACACCAGTTCAGGAGCTAACCGCAAACGACAAGTTACTGAGAGCTGCGTTTTGTCGAACATTATTGCTAAGAGATGAAACTGAACATATTAACTTAGGAAGGGTATTTTGGACGGATGAAGCTCAGTTTAACAGAGATGGAGTAACAAATGTCCACAATTTACAACACTGGAGTAACAGCAATCCGCATAACAAGAAACAAACCAAATCTCAACACCACTTTAGCGGTAATGTTAGGCTTGGTATTGTTGGACCACTGTTCCTGAATTCAGTCATAAATGGAAAATCCTACCTGCAATTACTACGAGACCTTTTGCCCGATTTGAATGACAACGTTCCCTTGGCCAGAGCAGATAATTTATACTACGAGCAAGATGGAGCTCTAGCATCTACTCTAGCTCTAGCCGCACTGTAAGGAACTGGCTTGATGACCATTTAAGTGACCGTTTGATACGAAGAAGAGGTCCCACAGAATGTCCACCTTTAACTACGTTAGATTTTTATACTCTGGGAAGAACTATGTGTACGAAGTATGAACAACTGAAACAACGGATTGAAGTGGCTGGAGTGAAACTGCAGGAAAATGTACCAAGTATAAATTTATGTGCAGGAATAATAAGGTGCTATAATCTTTGCCTACAAAACATTTCGACATCCGGTTCTTTGTGTTCGATTATAAACTAATAACAGCATTGAATATTAGGAAAAAAGTAAGTAATACTTAATTAAGTAAAATTTTGAAAAAAAAAAAATTATTAAGGAAACAAAAAATCATTTTTTTCAGAATTTTGATTTTGAAAATTAATTTTTCAAAAACTATTATCTCGAACAACTTAATTTAAAAATAGGACTAAATAATGGATCTCTGGTCTTTTAAAACGCTATAACATGACTCAGCAGGTATTACCGTTATTTTTTAATAAACGGAGGGAGCTAGACCCCCTCCGATACGATTTTTTTCTTGTCTAAGTCCAACCTACACGTCCTAGCTTTTTGTTACACCTTATGCAAATCACCCTGTATAAGGTAAGACATGAAGTCATAGAACTAATTTTTATATCATGACTATAATCAGAATAGAAATTTTCAATTTTCTCAAAAACTAAAAGACTTACATCTATCTAGTTTTCAGTAATCAATTGGAAAATAATAAGAGCATCGAAAGATATTTGATTTAAAAAGTACTTAATGGTGAACAATCTCGAAAAAAAAAATTAAAAATTTTTTTTCAGATTGTTTTTACAAAATTTTGAGTTATTTTTTTCAAAAACTAAGCACTAAAATAACTTAATTTAAACACACATTTAAAGAATGATGTCCTGGCTTTAAAAAAATCTATAGCATGATATTGTAGGTGTTGCCGTTATTTTTTAATAATTTTTTTCTGTTGTATGTATTTTTTTTAGTAATTCGCCCTTTCCACCTAAAGGGGCGGGAATTTTAAGTTTTTTTTTTTTATATTTAGCGCGCACTAAAGGGGTTGTGACTACCCTTTAAATGATATACAAAGCACGAGCGATTAGGTAGGTTGAAGGGGATTTAAAAGGAGATACCGATGCACATTGGTTTTGAATGTCTGAAGATCACAATGGGAGGGGAAAATTGAGCTGGGTAAAGCATTCCACATTCGTGTAGTGCGACTTAGGAAAGAATCTCTGTACTTAACAGTACGTCCGAAGTTGGGCCAAGTTGGGTCAAGGGTAAACTGATGAGCATTCCTAGAAGCGCGAGTATTACGGTTGAATAGTTTAAGGGGAGGAATGCAGCTGGCTATTTCACTAGAACACTGTTTATAGAAATAGCGGTAAAATAATGATAGACATGAAACATTTCGACGGTGCTCAAGAGATGCAAATGTTTCCGTTATAGTTCTTTCACCTATCATTTTTAGGGCTCTCTTTTGTATTCTATCCAATAGACTCAAGAGAGTTTTTGGGGCACCTGCCCAAATATGGGAGTTGTACTCAAGTTTTGGACGAATAAAGGCTTTGTAGATAACAGCCAGATCAGAGGGAGAGGAAAATTTCTTGCATCGACGGAGAAAACCTAAACATTTAGCAGCGTTTTTGGCGATGTCAAATATGAGGTCGTTCCACAAAAGGTGGTCTGTGACACACATACCGAGTACTGAAAGTTGTTCAGTTTCCTCTATGCAAGTGCCGCTCATGGATAGCAGCATTGGGGGTGGGTTCCGCTTTAACGACAGAAGACAGCATTGAGTTATAGAAGCATTAAATTCTACACGGTTTTTAATTCCCCATTGGACAATGCTTTCAAGATCAGAATTTAATGAGCTTATCATACGCTGCCGTTGAAGTTCCACATCTGAAGGACATGGATGCGAATCTTGAAACGAATATGAAAAGCTGAGGGTACTGTCGTCAGCAAAACAGTTTAATGGATTAGAAGTTTCAGATAAAAGATCGTTTATGAATATTATTTATTTATTTATTTATTAGGAAGAGGGTCGTAGACAAAACGGAGCCCTGGGGCACACCAACCTTTATTTTGTAGATTCAGACTTGAAACCGTCCAATACAACTTGTATTGATCGGTCCGAAAGGTAATTTCTAATCCAACGAAGAAGAGATTCATCGATACCAAATGCACGCATTTTCGATAAGAGAGCTTGATGCCAAACTCTATCAAATGCTTTTGAAATATCAAGTGCAATAATATTACTTTCGCCAAAACGATATAAAGATTTGTTCTACTGTTCGGTGAGGTATACCATCAGATCACCATTGGACCTATTGCTACGAAAGCCATACTGCCGGTCATTTAGAAGCTTTCGTGCTTCAAGATATTTCTTAAGCTGATGATTAATCAGCGTTTCCATGACCTTGGAAAGAAGGGACGTCAGTGCAATTGGTCGATAATTGTTGTTTTCCATCCACTCGGAAAGAGATCAGTTTATGCTCTCAAGTACAGGTGGAGTAATATCTTCTTCTGGCAGCATCGTGTTAACAGCAACCTGTGCTGCAAGCAAATTGGCTTTATCGGGTGAGCTGACAAAAGGAGTACCGTTGAAGACGAGCGTTGGAACCGAGGACGAGGTGGTATTTCGTATGTTTTTTACAAATGACCAAAAATTTTTACTACCTTTGGGACATTGTAGTATTTTTTGCCGTAATTTTTGATCATGTAAAGATTTGGTTCGTCGAATATGAACGTTACAGGTCTTTCTAGCTTGTTGAAACTTTTTCCGGTTTTCCTCAGTAGGGTTGGCTTTATAACAACGGAAGCTTACTTCTCTGACCCTAATAACCTCCTTACAGCTCGAATCAAACCATGTGTTTTCTTTGGGTTTGATAGATTTTACCCTGTTCGGGATAAAATTTCTCATTCCACAAAGAATCAAGTTTGTAACCATATCTGCGCTGGAATCTACGTCACTATCGAGGAAGCATAGTGACCAGTTAAAATTCCTGAAGAAATCATTGAGACCGTCCCAGTTGGCTTTCTCGTACTGCCGAACGGTTCTCTTAGGAGTTTTTTCTTTAACTGGGTTTTTTTGACACGAGAAATCAGCAGATATGATACAATGGTCTGATGTGCCTAGAGGCGATAATACACTTATAGTGTATTTATCAGGGTCAGAAGTAAGGAACAAGTCTAGAGTGTTGGCGGATTGACCTGTAACGTCAGGAATCCGAGTAGGCTCATCAACAAGCTGAGTCAGGTTGTTTAACTAAGCAAACATCTCGGCATACCTTCCTTCGGTTGTTGTCTGACCCGAATAGCGTAGCCACGAAGAATTATGTACATTGAAATCACCCAATATCAATATTGAAGTGGCCCACTATCTTAAAATCATTTTTATATAATGTACCACCGACAAAAAAAATTATCATACATATGTGTGCTATGCCGCTCCACTATTAAGGCGATAGTTGATTGTTGATCATCAAAATGAATAATTTTGCTCCACGTGATTACACTGGTCGATAAAATAAAACTATTTTGTTTGTTACAAAACCAATCTGCACTTTTCCAAAGGTTTAAGGTGTGTTGAACTCGAATATGAAATCAGAAATATTCTTATCACATCACGTTTTTGAGATATTCCCGTTTGAAAATAAAAAACATCGGTTGTTTGCTGTTTTCGAGGTTACGTTTAACGGTGAGGTAATTTGTTTCAACATAATTTGTAACGGTTTCTGAAAGCACTAGTTTTATTTTTTTTTTAATTCTATTTAAATCTCCCCGATATCTCTTCCCTTCCCCGAGAAATCCTGATTTAGTTGTAAGCTTTCATCCTATAAAATTTGAAAAGTCAATAGAGGAAGATCACGCCATAGAAAGACCTACCCTCATCGAGGTACCAGATAAAGTGGTCAAGTCAGCAAGTCGATCGACGGTCATTCGACTGATGTTCACCCTTTGTATATAAAATCTATAATTCTATTATGAGCCGCGTTTTATTATCTACGGATCTGGATCATAACATAATACAAGCTGCGTTTTATTATCTACGAGTCTGGGTCCGGGTTATCTTTTAACACGTAGAACAAAAACAGCACAAGATCTAGGTTTCTATCAAGGTTTCATTCAAGACTCACAAAATAGTTCTAATGTGGTGGGTAGATGGCGTTGTGCCTTTTTGTAAATGGTAAGGTAGTGTAAAAAACAGACAGGTAAATACATGAAAAATAAACAGGCATAAGGAAAACAGGGGGGTATACAACACTGTTGTCAATTGGATCTGTATCGGTTTTTTTTTTTTGGTGAACCATATGGGTTAAAGGACTTCCACACTATCCCACTGAGTATTAACATATGTCAAAAAATTGGGAAGTAAATCAGGTATAATAGTGTGGAAACAAAATTGAAATAACATCACACACGATTTGACAGCCCATCTCACACGATTTGACATGGTGTTAATACATGAAAATTTTTAGGATTGGTTTTAAAACCATCACACATTGTATCCCACTTGGAAGTTTGAGGTTATAGTGAATTGAATTTTTGGATGCAAGTGTGGAAGCAAAATATGAAAATCGTTTTCTTCACACAAATTTGGCAGTTGTAAGTAATTAATGGGATAGTGTGAAAGGGCTATTATTGGCTATAATAAAACGCGTCTACAAAAACAATTAGGAATCTTGCTCTATCTGGATCTATTTCAAAGATCCAAAAATTAATTCTTACTCTGACGGGTAGATGGCTTTTATGGTAAGGTAGTGTTAATTGCGGTGTATAGAAAATTGACAGGAAATAATTGAAAATTAAAAAAACATAAGTAAAAAGAGATGCTCATATAACGTTGCTGTCATAATGATCCATATCGTTTTATATTAAATGGATGATCCAGATGCGTGGTTATAAAAACGCGGCTATGGAGTCGTTTTTTTTACTTTCGCCGCACCCACTACGTGGCGTTGTAGTCAGCATAAATTTGATTTTGGAAAGTTTGTTAAGAACGAAAGGATTATATTATATTGATTCTGACATAAATCAATGCGAGTAAAGGAGGTATCCAAAACAGTAGTTTGTTTTGGCATGACGACGAGAATTGTGTTTGAAAAAATAGAAACAATTTAAGAAAGTTATACATACATACCTATTATAAAATTCTAGAAAATCTACAAATCAAGATTTAACCGTTTAAAAATCAAAAATTGAAATGTAGATTGTTGAAAAATAATCACATAAAAATCGAAATAAATCGAAGAAAGTTAGTTAAAGTTGTTCTGCGTCAAGAGACGAGCTTCAATGGAGAACATTCATGAATGAATTATATTCTAAATCGGTATGAGTGCAGTAAAGATTTTAACTCTGGTTCTAATTGTTGTATTACCAATTTTTTTTTATCAATGCTGAAATGTTAAGGCTCTCCCAAAACAATCAGGTACCTACAAATCTAAAAGTTTCTAATTTTTCCTGACAGGTAAATCTGATTTCCAAATTTTTACCAAAATAGAAAATAATTCAAATATTTTATTTTGACAAGCAAGAAGTGTTAGCCCAATTCACACAGAAATGGCATATGGTTTTGATGTGATTCTGGCGTGATGGATACATATGTCACGTTGTGGAATCCGCATGTTATTTTATGGGACAGTACACACATAGATGACGTGGCGAGGGAATCGTGTGACTTGCCATTGCCACGCTGTTTCAGAAACACGAGTTGCCTACATGAACGGCGCATCATAATGAAATTGCCTGAAGATCTCCTTGTTCGTATAAGGTGTTCTATAAATATAGGACACCTGTCAGCTGTCATTTCGGTTTTCCTGCAAGATGAAACTCAGATTGCATATGTAAGCAAACTGATGGAATAGCAAAGGCGATTTAAAAAAAAAAACACCGTTTGTATTACTATCTACCTCCTTGTCACACTCGAAATTTGTTTCGCTTTAACTTTATATCAATAATTTGTCTATGGTTTGTATAAACAAAATATCTTGCGCATCTTTGCAATCTTAAAGCATTTAAAAATTATTCAAAAAACTGACAAATGTCTATTCGTTGTCACTTCTGTGTGAATTGACTGCATCACATCCATCCCACGTCCGTAGCAGACCAATACTATGCCAGCACCATATGTCAGTTCCTTAGGCCTTAGGAATTCTTATTACTAGCGAGGTACTGATACACTACCCCACTCTTTTACATAGCAAGCATTGAGTACCTACAGTCAATGAATGTCTTAAAATTATTTTCAAGACATTTGTGCAGACCTCTGGGAAATGCACAGTTAAGGAGATTTCTATGCTATGCATATACCTAGTTACCTGCCTATCTACGCGCATGCACCATGTTAATTTTGCTTCATAGAAATTCCTTCCGCTGAGTTTTTTTAGGTAGGTGCTTTTGTATTTATACACTACCTTACGTCATAAAGAATTAAAACAAAAAACAATCAAAAACACAAAATACTGAAAAAGATTGTTGTTAAAAGTGGTAATATTATTAAAAAACCTAATTTTTAATAATAGGTGTTTGCGACGCAGGCTCTAATTACTTCGTGGAGCCGGTTTGACAATCCGTCAATGATGTCCTGAACATCCGACTGAGGGATGTTGTGCCACTCCTCTACTGCAGCTGTCATAAGCTCTCCTAGAGTGGTAGGGACATGTGTTCTCACTCGGACACATCTTTTAAGGTTGTCCTAAAGATGATCGATAGATTTGAAATCTGGACCGCAAGATGGACATGGCAAAACTGGAATCCCGACCTCATTTAGGTCGTTAGTTACAGAATTTGTGGTATGGCAGAGGGCGTTGTCATACATTAACCGAAAGTGTTCACCAAAAATTGGCGCGAACGGCATCACATGGTCTTGCAAACCAATTTCCACGTATATCTGAGCGTTCACACTGCCTCTATCGAACACAACAAGGTCCGTGCGACTTCATAACTGATGCCTCCCCAAACCATTATAGACTCTCCTTGGTAACCCACTGTTTCGGTTATCGTGCATGGAGCAAACCTTTCGTTTTTTCGCCTGTAGACACGCTGACGTCCATCTGGACCTATTCTGCTTTCGTCTGAGGTTAAGACGTCCCTTCCTTCCTCTGCAGACCAGTTAACACATTCTCGCGCAAAACGAAGTCTTTTGCTGTACGGTTCTGTGGGAGCAATTTGGGGCGCGCGCTGGTCGGAAAGATCTGAAATTTAATTCTGCCAACCTTTTTCTGATGGCACGTTCACTCACACCAACATTCCTCACCTCAAAAAGACGTGTACGAGTTTCAGTAGCGATGCAAAACCGATTTCTCAGTATGTTGTTTAAGTAACGGAAACAATATTAAAAATCGCTTAAATTGCAAAAAATGCTTCGATGAAAATTTCATCAGGCGAAATAAGGGTTTTAGTTTTTTGTTTCTTGCGAAAATATCCGATAAACAAAAAACAAATCAGCAGATAAATTATAGTGAACTTAAAGAGTTAGTGTGACGAAAAATGCAGGTGGGCGGATAATTGTGCCTGTGAGTGTAGTTTTTCTACCCATAATCAATTAAACTATATTTTACCTTATTTACACTCCGCTCTACTTGAATAGAAACAAACTTTTTGTTTACTATCAGAGTGCGTAGCACTTTGGTAAATATATAAATCCACCTTTTTGTTTTAGTTCTTTTAAGAGGGATCTATTGAGAATAAAACTGCATGGGCAGAATAATTCAGAAAAAATACCATGCGGTTATTTTTTACCACTTTTCTAATTTCTTCATTAAAATCACTGTTTTTTTATGCGTCACTTGAATAGAAACACTCTCTTAAATAAGGAAACAAATTGAAAAAATGCAGTAAAAGAGGGTAGTTATTTATTAATAATCATATTCTTATAATTTGTGGTACTACCTTCATTCGAAATAACTTCAAAAACCCTGTTGGTGTTGGAAAGTGAATCGTACAGTTGTTTTATGTAATTTCAAGCAATTGCACTCTGTGCTTCTTTAATTGAAGCAGTAAGTGGTTCTTTGTCCTCATACTGACATTCAGAATCGTAGGGTACACGAAAGCATCCATCCCCATACGTTTTCGGTGATATTAAGGTCCGGAGAGTACGGTGACCATTGAAGCAAGGTAACATTTTTCTCGGATGTCCAACTTTTAATGATCCTTGCGTTTTGGATTTGCGCGTTGTCTTGTTGAAATGGCCATGTTATTGGTCGAAAAACATCGGTAAACTTGGGGAAAGCTTCTTGCAATATTTGCTTGTAGGAGTTTTCCGTCATTTTCATGAAATCAGGAAATCGCAACCCACACCATTACATCACCTTCTTGGCTATGGTGGCGCTCTAAAACCTTTGGTTCTTTCCTCATGTCATAAAGATACTAATTATCCGTCCGGACCATCTAAATTAAATAGTTTTTCGTCTGAAAATACCACTTTCTCCACTCTTCCTTTTACGTCATATTCTTCCTGCAAAAATATTTTCTATTTTGTCTTCGTATTGGCCATAACGGTGGTTTTTCTTCAATTTTAGGTACTTTAAATTTTGGAACCGATGAACAACACGTCTAATAAGTATTAAGAAAAGCTGTAATTCCACTCTTCGCCTCGATTTTAGCAGCAGAGTCACTTGAATTGGAAGCCAGTCGAATTATCTTTCTTCCGTCTGCTTCTGTTGTGGCTCTTAGTTGTCTACCTTTCATATTTGTTCCATATTTTCATTTATTTCTAAGGAACGACCAAACAATTTGTACACTTCTTCTTATTTTTTTTGGCAATTGTGGGTAGGGGAAGCTTGTTTTCCGCGTGTACTTCTATTTAAGCTTTTTCTGCAGCGTTTAATGGTTTTCCGCGGCCTATTTTTTCTTTGATCAAACAATTATTATCTTTAATCCACACTTACATTATTATAACAATATTTTTTCTTCTAACCGTAACCTATAGATAAAAATCGCATATTGTGTCTATTCAAGTGACGCAAAAAAAAAACAGTGTTTTTAATGAATTAATTAGAAAAGTGGTAAAAAATTAACGAATTGTATTTTTCTGAATTATTCTGTCCATGCAGTTTTATTCGCAATAGATCTCTCTTCAAAGAACATAAACAAAAAGGTGGATTTACATATATATTTACCAAAGTGCTACGCACTCTGATAGAAAACAAAAAAGTTTGTTTCTATTAAGTGGAGCAGAGTGTATAATTAGAATTTCAAAAATAGGATTTCCAATTCAGTGAAATTTTCCTCATAATTTTTCTATGAGAAAAAATATCAAATTTTCTTGAACACGCCAGATATAAAAATTATTATCTTTCCAAACAACAAGTCATCCTAAGGAAAAAACTCAATTCACAGCTCATATACCTACATATCGTCGCCCGAGAATTGTTTTGTCGTAAACGCCAAAATGCACTTTTTTAAAGTGGGTATGCAGTACTATGTTTTCGAAGGTCGTATATCCACATAATAACCCATCCCTTAGTTTTGTTTTGTCGTATACGCCACATTTTGGCATATACGACAAAATATCCATTTATTTTTGGTATATTTTTTGTTTAACTCTGTTTTGTCGTACGCGTATAGGCTTAACAGATAACGCCCAAAATTTCAAATGAAACCGAAGAATTATTTCGGCGTACGCGTTACGTATTATAAAAATGCAAAAAACATGAAAGCAGGCTGTCGGTGAGGCGTCGGCCTCAAGTTGCATGCAACTTGAACGAAAAACTTGCATGCAACTTGCATGAAAAACTTACATGCAACTTGCATGGAAAACTTGCATGCAACTTGCGAGAAAAATTTGCATGCAACTTGCATGAACAACTAGCATGAAAAACTTGCATGCAACTTGCATGCAATTTGTAGAAAAAACTTGCATGCAACTTGCATGCAATTTGTAGAAAAAATTTGCATGAAAAACTTGCATACAACTTGCATGCAACTTGCATGCAATTTGCATGAAAAACTTGCATGCAACTTGCAAGTTGGAACTTGCATGCAAGTTTTTCGTGCAAGGTGCATGCAAGTTTTTCATGCAAGCTGCATGCAAGTTTTTCATGCAAGTTGCATGCAAGTTTTTCATGCAAGTTGCATGCAAGTTTTTCATGCAAGTTGCATGCAAGTTTTTCATGCAAGAATGTGGTGTATTTTAATTTTTTTTATAAAATATAATATCTAAACCTTTTGAAAATTCTCTTTTTATTAAATTTAAAATTATTGCATTTAATTCCACTTCACACTTGATTCCACGCGTTTACTTTATCGTACGTGTATGGGGTGCTAACAAAGTACTCATTTTCGAGGCGTATGCGACAAAATGATTTTAGGGAAAAACCTCTATAATTTAAAAACCAAAACAGACTCAACAACTTAGAATACTTCAATCTAAAGGAGATATTTCACATAATATTCTATTAAAAATACAGAAAATTCAATCGGTTTGTTTCTTTTTTCTTCTTCTTCTATTGTTCGCATTTCCTTCATGTTATTATATTCTATACAAATTGTGTTTACACATTTCCTTTGTTGTTATATTATATACATAATTGTTTTTTTTTCTTCCTCGAACTCTCATAAATTTAGTATACAGCATTCTCGTTCTTCAATTATTAATTAATTTTCTCTATGTGCATAGCATAGGCTAAGCTCTCCAAATTCGGTAACTTAAATTAAGTTCGGGATTTAATTGGCCAGTTTATATTTCATAGATCTCAGAGCGCTCCGTATTGTCAAAAATATACACAATTACTCACAAAAATTCCTCAGTTTTGCTGTCGAAAACTCAAGGGCGGATTTAGGGGGGGTCATTAACAAAATATTTCAAAAGCTTCATACACTTAAGCTTGCCTCGGCTGCCTGATGATTAAGGCTTCATCTGGATCTTCATCACCATCATTTTTACCGTCACTTATGGTTTTCACTTCAGAAGCTACCAAAAGCAAAATCTCTTCATCAGAATGCATCAGCCCTATCATAGTATCCGATCGGAACGGAAATTTCTCCGACTCATATAAAATGTTTTTTTATTTTTTTCATTTTTCATTTTAATGATAAAAATTTCTCATAAATCGGTCACACCTCCGGAAAATTATTTCAACGTGCGGTTGAAAAGGAAAAATTAAAGTGATATTTCTTATTTTTCTAATATTTTTTAAAATTCGGAGAAAATTCCGTTCCGATCGGATACTATGATAGGGCTGCATATGACAAAAAAAAATTTCACTGTCCTAGTTAATGTAGATATTCTTGAAGGCTTCACCTCATGTCTTGTGTATTGTGAATTAGTGGAAAATTCTTGCGTTTAGCTGAACTCAGGTAGGGACACGCCAAAGGCTGCGTGAATTTGACCACAATTTTTTAATCAAAAGTAAGATGCTTTAACTTTATTCCTGACATTTTTTTCAGTAAGAAATTTTAAACACAATAGCCGCGTTTTATTTTCTACGGATCAGGATCATTTTTTAACACGTAATACAAAAACAATTCGGATCCTGCTCTCTATCTGGATCTATTTCAAAGATCCAAACATTAATTCTTACTCTGGCGCATAGATGGCTTTTATGGTAAGGTAGTGTTAATTGCAGTGTAAAGAAAAGATACAGGAAACAACTGAAAATAATTAAAACGTAAGTAAAAAAGAGATGTCCATATAACACTGCTGTCATTGTGATACATATCGTTTTATTTTCAAGGGATGATCCTGATCCAAATCTGTAGATAATAAAACGCGGCTAATATCTACGCATAAAAACTTAACCACTAAAAAACCGAAGCTTTAGTGTTCAGTGAAAAACAATTAAATCATACATTCATTACATACCTCCTCAAACAACTTCCAAAATATGAAATCAGAGTAAACTAAAGAAAATTAAAAAAAAAAAACTGAAACAAAAGGCGGTTCCCCGATTCAGAGAAAACTTCGAGTTAGGTTAGGTTAGGAGGGGCGTGCCCAGCCCAAAGGCTGCTGCATACACGGGGGCCTAATGGTGCATTGTGATCCCCATAAACAGAGATGCTAACTTAACAATTATTGACATAGATTGGTTCATTTGCAAACCAGCCTATGCTATCAATATATTTTTTCATGTTTGCCATTGAGACTCGTGCTAGATCGTACAGTTTTCCAACAAACCTATTTCCAAAATAGCGGAGGCGGTTTGTTTGGAGGTTTGGACAATCACAGAGCATGTGTTTAATGGTTTCAATTTCTTCGACATCCTGACAGCTCCTACAGAAGTTGGGTGCGAGTACACCCAATCTATTGGCCATTGTGCCAATGGCACAATGTCCCGTTAGTACACCTATCAGGGTCTTTATATTCTTTTTACTCAGCGATAATATATACCGAGTTTCTTTTTCATTAATTCTAGGCATCAAACTTCTAAAGATAACGCAGTCGCACCTGGTAATCCAGGAGTTGTTGATTTGCTCTTTTGTTATAAGGTCTATCTTCCTTTTAATAACACCAATTGGGGCACAACCGTATCAGATTGGCTTCTACTGTCTATATTTGATAATGACCCCTTCCTTGCCAGTTCATCCGCTATATCATTCCCTTCTATATTGCTATGTCCAGGAACCCAGTAGAGCTTGCATTCATTTGGGAGTTTATATGATTCTCTTATATTAAGAATTTCACAGAACACCCCAGCTCCTGTTCCTTCTTCCATTTTTTACCCATCTGTGTAGAATGGGATACTCTGTTCACCAATTAGCGAGTTGGGTTCCCATCCTTGCCTTTCGGGTATTATGATGGAGAAGTTTCTGTTGAAATCTATTACAGATGGTGCGTGGTCCGTAGTCACATCAAGATCGGTATACCTTTGCAAGATAGACCCATGACCGAAGGTGCTGTGCTTCCAAAAGCCCATTTTCTTAAGACGAAACGCACTTTTGGCTGCTGTGCATCTTATGTACTCGTCCAAGACTGGAAGATGGAGAATGATTTCCAGTCCTGCTTGTGGTGTAGACCTTAGTGCCCCTGTTATACCTATACAGGCTAGTCTCTGTACCTTGTTCAGGTTCTTGAGGTAGCTAGCTTATGAAAGTTTGAGTTATGGAAGTTCCGCTGTATTTGTTTACCTATTTGGTGAGCATGGTTTTCGTAATAAGTCAATTTGTGAAGTTACAAATAGGTTTGCAAAAATAAATTGTAACAATTTTTACACAAAAATAAATGATTTTTATGAGCATGAGGTATTCGCAATCTCAAATTAAAAGGAATAGTATTCCGCAACAAAATTTTTCAGCGTTGCATTCAAATACACATTCGTCAATTTAAATGCACCTTGCAACAAAAGTTAATCTTCTGCGGGTTTAGCGCCGAGAATTTTTGGGGCTTAACTTACGCGCGGAGAAAAACAGTTTTACCGGCATGAGGTTGTTATCTAGTTTTTATGGAAAATATTTTTTTCTGGCGTCGATCGTCCCCAATGTCGATTTTTAACCAATTGCCTCTGGGATTGGAAAAATAAACACCTAATATAATAAAATTTTATGTGCAAAAAAATGTTTAAATGGAAGTGAATATTATATTACCTTACCGCACACATGGGTGGGCTGATTTGCTTCAAATATAGTAGGTGCACATTTTTCGCAATTGCCTAAAGCAATGAATGTTTGTTCTAGCGCATCTAGAACCGGAAATTAATAAGCAAAGATTTTGTTTGTTCAATTTTTTTTGGTATGTTAGTTAATGATTATATCATATACATACATAATTATGTAATCTAATTTTCCACGCAGGTACTAGGGGTTCACGTCGATGCAACATTCCTAGTCAAATTAAGAAAATTTATTTTTGTTTTTTCTATTCTGTAGGAAAAGTCTAGCAAAACCACAAAATATAAAAGAATAATAGAACAATTGTATTTAGCATGCTGTCAAATAGATAAGTGCAACTTTAAATCTGTTGTACGTACATACATGTGTTTGGTAATGGGGTTGGATTATAGTAAAAGCTAGTGCAGAAGTGCGAGATAATCAGTATATTTTGTTGTTTTAATGTAGGAAAATGTTACACTTTTTTCACTTTAATAATAAAAGTGGACCAATTGCACTGGACAGTGAATACCTCTATAACATTTTATTCCAAAATATTACAAATTAAATTTTGTTTGTAGTAACCAAAACGAAATTCTTTTAATTATTTTTGTACACTTTTTCCATAATGATATTAAAAAAATTATATCTGCTTTATAGCCTCAATTCCAACTCCCATTATAACCATGGTTCAAAGGAGCAAATTCTTTCCAGTCGCTCATAGTTTTTATGATTTCGATTGATTCCTTAAAGGCTTGTAATTTATTTCTTGAATTTCAAAATATTAATTACGATAGAACTTGAATTTTGAAACGTCACCGTTGCAGTTGCAAATAGTTGATATAGATAACACTCCAAGATTCAGACTACATCAAATACTTTTTAAATTTTTTGAAAAATGTAATGTAGAAATTAATCGTTATAACAAAAAGTAACTGAAAGTAGTCACATACGAAAAGTCATTTTTCACTCTACGTCCATAGAAAACATAGCTGTATTCATCAATTGCAAAAGGCAGTAGGTGAATTATTATTATTTTTAGTGTGATTGTTTGATTGTATGTTGAAGTGTGTTAAAAGTTTATTTTGTTCACTACCTCAACTCCCTATTTAGAATTTGAAATCCAAAAGTTTGCCAACTTTCTGTTTTGAAAATTTCTCTAGGATATTTACGACAGATTATAAAATAATTTGTCAGTTTCAATTTTTGATTTTGAAATAACGTGTTATTTTTCTTTTACCGGCATTGAAAAATGAGCCTTTATATGTAGTTCTACCTTAATAATTTACGTTTTAGGCCAGGCGCGCACATGCAACTAAACAGTTTGGTTTCGATTTTGAGCACAATGGGATTATATGGGAGTGCGCGCCGGTTTATGTGCGCGGACTCTCATATAATTCTATAGTACTCAAAATCGAAAGTCCCCTTTCACACAGGGCAACTGAGTTGCCGGCAACAATTAGTTCATAGGCGAGAAGGGCAGGAAGAAAGAGGGGAAAATGAAATCTCCCCGGTCAACTAATTCAGGAGATTTTTTTGACGTTTCTCTTCACACTACGTTTGTGTGCGTTCCACTAAGGTAGTTTAAAAGGAAAATAAAGAAAATCTCCGGGTTTTTGTTGCTTGCGTGTGAAAGGTACAAGAGATTGTTAAGGAGATTTAAAGAAAACGTCAAAAAAATCACCAGCAACTAGTATCTACGTGTGAAAGGGGACAAACCAAACTGTTTAGTTGTATGTGCGCGCCTGGCCTTAGTTCACAACTTGTATCGCTACCTAATCGCGATGCAATGATTACAGAGCACGGTCAGAGTTTTTTTAAGTTTTCTGAGACATAATGTGTATCATATATCTGAACACGTCTAATTCTAAAAGTCACAATGACGTTTGTTTCGTATAAGTGGGTACGTTCAAAGCAAAGAAATCTGAATCTGAAATTTCAGATTTTGTTATTGAACGCAAAAAAAATCTGAAATTTCAGTCAAAAGCCACTGTGTCAAATTCCCGTATTCACTTATTGAATTTGCGTAGAATCGAAATAAAAGAGAACTTTACATATTCGTAAATTGTTAATTTAGCATGAGCTTTGTAGATGAAATTTTATGTAAAAAGATTAGCAACAGGTTTGTTTGTTATTGTGCAGTAAATTTATTATAACTTCAATGCAAAATTGTTCCACAATAATCCGATGGACAATTATGGGAATACTTTTCGAAGACAAATCATTCCTTTTATTCAAAGAGTCACTAAACAATTAACAGAAAGTTCTTTTAATTAAATAAGTAAATATTACAATTTTATTATAAAAACTTTAAGCACACATCAACCACTAACCACACCGAAAATCATAAAGTTCAATTTGATGTGTAGCACTTCAGCTCTTTTTACACTTCCCCCACCACAAACAACTGTCATCTGAATTTTCAGATGAAATTTTCTTGTCTGAAATTTCAGAATAAACGTAACTAAAAGTCATCTAACTTTTTATGACAGCTGTCCAATCAGAAGCTTGTATGTTTCCGCAGCAAAATCCTTAGGCCAGGCGCGCACAAACAACTAAACAGTTTGGTTTTGGTTTCGATTTTGAGCACAATGGGCTTATATGGGAGTGCGCGCCAGTTTAGGTGCGCGGACTCTCATATAATCCTTTAGTGCTCAAAATCGAAACCAAACTGTTTAGTTGCATGTGCGCGCCTGGCCTTAGATAGTTTTATCCAATTTGCGTAAACCATTTCCCATACAAAATTTGACAGTTCATTCACCAAAAGATAAACTTATACAAAAGATAAATTTATCTAGTGTTTTACGACGTTGCATGAATACCCTTAAAGTAAAGGAACTAGGCTATAATATATATTTTTACTAGCAGGCCTGTGCTCGCCTTGCACGTTAAAAAAAAATATCTATGATTATAAAATATTTTTGTATTTGTTTTTTGATATTTTTATATTTAAATAAATGACATTTCAAACAATTTATCACTCTATTTTTGTTTAATATTTTGATTGTTTTTTTGGTAAACTTTTGTAGAGTTTGAAAACTAAAGTAGCCTATGTCCATCCTCATGTTCCAAGCTGTCGTTCTACCAATTCTCATTACAATCAATTAGGTATTTTCGGAGATTTAAGAGGAACAAACAGCAGACAAACAAACTTTCACATTTATAATATTAATAGGAAGGATTTATTTTTCGTCAAGAGAAAACAGGCGATAACTAGTAGAGTGAATAAACAAAAATCAAACAAATCCCCAAGATTGCTCCTTAACGCCTTTGAGAAATTCTTAAGTTGATCAACTCATAAGTTAAAAACGTCAACTTCGTGTAAATAAAAATTCTCAAGTTATGTTCAACTTTTAGTGAACAAAGTTAGCCCCATTAACGGCCATTTTCTGAAACGAAACTTAAATATTTATGTTCAACTTAAACGCTTATGTGACAGTTTACGCTGAGGAAAAAGTAGAACATAAAGCGCTTAAGTTGAACATAAATATTTAAGCTTCGTTTCAGCAAATGGGCCTAAGTCTCCTTGGCTGATTTATTTAAGTTTTATATAGAATTTGTATTATAAAATCCTCTTTAATATAAATAATTTGAAAATAAAATAAATTTTACTTTTTAGGATTTATTTAAGTTTTATATAGAATTTGTATTATAAAATCCTCTTTAATATAAATAATTTGAAAATAAAATAAATTTTACTTTTTAGGAAGCGATAAAGGAGAAAAAAGAAGGAGGGGATTAGATCTACAAATTATCTTCATTTTGAAACACACAATTTGATATATATAACAAACTTAGTTATTTCTATTTTTTTTAATAAAAGCTATAAAAGAAATTGTTTATATGTAAAAATTAATTTCAATTGAAACTATTATGAAAGAAAACCAAGTAATTTGGACCAAAAACTGTAATTTTTTGTTTTATTTAGTTTCTATAAAATAACATTGTTTTTATCCAATAAAATTAGCTACAACCAGATGTAGGACAACATGGGCAAATATGAAATCAACAAATCCTCTTTCCGGTGAGATCTTACAAAATATAGTTTTGTTTCCTGGATTAGCTTGAAGCCGAAGACACACTCCCAATATAAAGCAGCTCACACTCGATATAAACCCAGACAGGAATGAGTTGAAGGGGAAGGTTCCAACCAAACAACAATAGGCAAATTGAATTACGCCGGTAAAAAATATGTATAAGAGATACGCGTCGATCATTTTAAGTTTCTTCGACGTATGGTTGACATAGTCACAATAAAATTTATGAAGTACGTTTTTGATTTCAAGCATTTTAAGATAATAGCAATAAAAAATTATTTTGGATAGGGGAGCTGGACGACTCCTCTACTAAAATTTTAACTTCTGAGAAACTAAGAACATCCATAAAACCACGTCATTAAGTACCTCCAACAAATTCATAGTAGACCAAAAACATTCCCATGGTTTTATTCTAGTAAGTACTATTACACGATGACTAGAGTCATGACTCTTGACCACTGATCTCTATAAACACTGGATAGTGAATTCTCTATATGTATAACAGTTTTTTTTTTTGAAGAAAATTGAATTTGACAGTTCTCGTTCTTCCCACACAGTTTGGGTCTTTTTTAAACAAAAGGAAAGAAAGAGATAGATAGAATTGAAATTTTTTTCGTATTCGTACCCGCATAACCAAACAAAACAATGGCCGCGTTCAACAGGAATTCCTAAATTTCAGATTTTTTTCGTTTTGGGATAAATTTTTTTCGTTGAACGCAAAAACAATCTTAAATTTCAGTCAAAAGCCATTGTGTCAAATTCCTGTATTTACTTATAGAATATGCATTGAAGCGAAATAAAAGAGAACTTTATATATTCTTTAATTGATAATTTAGCAGGAGCTTTGTAGATGAAATTTTATGTAAAAAGATTAGCAGCAAAGAAACTGAATATGAAGAAATGAATCCTCGGCTGTCATTTGAGTTTGCCTACAAGCTCTATCAGATAAGAAATGAGAAGGTATGTGTAAAAATGGCGGTATAAAACTCATACATTCACAGTATTTATCTTCACAACTTACACATTCACAGTACTTATCTTCACACCACCCTGCTATATTGTTGTTGGATTTCACATCTATTCATCGACACAAAATTAAATTACAAATACAACAATATAAACAAATGGGTTTTGGAGGGTGAAACGTACGAATGATTCATTTCTTCATATTCAGTTTCTTTGATTAGCAACATTAAATTTCATTAAAATTGTTTGTTATTTTGCAGTAATTTGTTTTTTGTTTTAACTTGAATGAAAAATTGTTCCAGAATAATCCGTTAGAGAATTATGGGAACAATTTTGTAAGAAATCTTTTATTCAAAGCGTCACTAAATAATTAACAAAAAGTTCTTTCATTCAAATAAGTAAGTATTACAATTTTATTATAAGGCTAGTACGCAGATCGGGAAAAGACTAATTTTATCTCTACAATTCTATAATCTCTACAAAAACGTTGGAAAAGTCACGCACAATTAATGTTCTTCTTCTTTTGTTTTCTTTTTGTAAAATTTTCAACAAACAGTAGTTGATCGTGCTTATGGAGCAAAATTATTGACCTGTCAAATTTTTTCCCGCAAAATAATGTTTCGAACATTATTTTTCCTAGCAAAATTTAGTGGAGACTTCACCCTACAACGGGTACAAACGTCACAATTTTGTGCGTGAACTGCGTACTGCCTGGAAAAAAACTGAAGACAAAATTTGTCCTGGGAAAAATTTTGTATGTAAAGAAATTTTTTTCCCGATCTGCGTACTAGGCTTAAGAACTTATAAGCACAAATCCACCGCACCGAAAATTATAAAGTTCAACTTTTAATTGTAGCACTTCAGGTCTTCTACACTTCCCCCACCACAAACAATTGTCATCCGAATTTCCAGACGAAATTTTCTTGTCTGAAATTTACGAATAAAGTCTTAACTACATAAGCCAAGAAAGTGAAAAAGTACAACAGTGAAAATTTTGAAACTCATTTTGGGATAGTGTTTTTCACAGGAAAACTTATAAAAATGATGCAGAAAGCCTACATTTTGGTTTAAAAATAAAATGTGTACCTATATTCTTTTTCACAAAACAACTGCGCTAGCTGGAAAAAATAACGTAACTAAACGTAACTAAAAGTCATCTAACTTTTTATGACAGCTGCCCAATCAGAAGCTCCAAAAATTCAGAAATCTGAATTTTCAGATGTTAAGGTAATGGATT
The DNA here is from genome assembly GCA_947049315.1 of Epistrophella euchroma. Taxonomy (NCBI): domain Eukaryota; kingdom Metazoa; phylum Arthropoda; class Insecta; order Diptera; family Syrphidae; genus Epistrophella; species Epistrophella euchroma. The sequence continues at coordinate 64,907,566 of OX346245.1, forward strand.
GAACGCGGCCAATCTAAACTGTAATAACTGTTATAAGTGTTATATATAATAAAAAAATCTGACGTTTCACGTCCTTCCCACTGTTATAATCTTCCTTCAATTTTCTTCAAATTTTTTATATGGCCGCGTTCGGGGGGCAAGCCAAACCTATCCGGATAGGTTTGTGTTGTAATCCCATAGGAAAATTTAGGTGATGAACCAAACAGCTGTTGTCAAAAACAAATCTAAAGCTATCCTAAAATTTTCGGGATACTAAACTATCCTATGCGCAATTTGAGGAACAGCTGATTACAGCTGACTTTTGGTTTTCGGGTGACGCTTGAGTAGTTGTTTGGTTTTATTTTTTGTTGTTTGTTTTTGACTTTTAAACATAAAAATACATATACAAATTGTTGCAAAAATAAACAAAATGAAGATATCTGTCAATTGGAAGGACACAACATACGATTTTGAAGACACAGCAGAGATCTGGGAAAAAATAATTTTTGGTACTTACTTGAACTTTTTTTAGCTGTTTTGATTTTTGATAGGTAACCTATCCGGTTCGTTCGAAAACATATCCGATACTTAAGTATCTCAGATAGCCTATCTGTGTACCCCCCGAACGCGGCCTATGAATTCACTATCCAGTGTTTATAGTGCCTGTTTACATTGTATTTTTGACGAACGGCGCATCCAGTGAGATGGGTAGATTTTGTGTGAGTAAGAAAGAGAAGGGTTAATTCCACCCAAATTACGCCGATGCGCCAGTTTCAATAAATGTTTCCGGACTGAGCGTGAAGATTTTTTTTTGTGTGAGTGAGAGATTCATGGTTGTTAAGGATGTGAGATAGGGATGGGTAGATTGAAATGAAAGGATTTTTTCTCTATAATGTAAACATGAGGAACATTTTGATGAACGAAAATATGCTTCATCAAAAATACAATGTAAACAGGCACATAGAGATCAGTGCTCTTGACTATGTTTTGTCAGCTATTACACGTTGACTCTAGAGTCATGACTCTTTTTTTCGAATTCCTCTTTAAAAATCATTCTGTGAGTCGCGTGCTATTACACGCTGACTCTCGATTCATGACTCAAATTTGACAGTTCTCTTTTAGTTTTGTTGTCTGTGTTAATGCTCTTTGTCTCCGCACCATACAAGTATACATGTGCTCTTGACTAGAAACGAACAGAAATGAAGCGACATGGTAAAATAACGAACAAGAGAAAAGGAAAACGTCACAAAGATTCGCCGGAAATTTGGCCCACGACTAAAGAAACTGAATATTCAGTTTCTTTGCCCACGACTCTCCGGTTCAAAGATTTTCCATCTCATTCTTTTTTTCTTTCGCAGTCATTACTTTTGAAAGGAGTCATGACTCTAGCGTCATCGTGTAATAGTAGGCTAAGGCCCACGACCAAAGAAACTGAATATGAAGAAATGAATCCTTCGTACGTTTCACCCTCCAAAACCCATTTGTTTACATTGTTGTATTTGTAATTTAAATTTGTGTCGATGAATAGATGTGAAATCCAACAACAATTTAATGAGGTGAGCTTATTTTGTTTTGACAGTTCTATTTTTTTTTTGGTGAGAACTTAATTTCGATATTCGGTTTTGGTTGGTTCGCTTCGTTTGTTGCGGTTTTGTAAATAAATTAATATATTTTTCATTAAATAATTACAAAAAATTCAATTTCAATAAGTTCCTATAATAATATTAGAATAACTTTAATTGATGCACTGGCTTTGCAGAGTGAATATTGGTCGTGGCTTACAAACAAGATTTGACAAGCTAATTTGTTATTCTTTTCGTGAAATTCTTATTTAAATGCATATATAAACGTGCTGTGTTACCTTTTTATTTAATCAGTTAATTAGTAAATGCAAAAGAATAAAGTTCAATGTGCTAAAGTGACTAAAAAGTAACTACAATCAATAAGAGCCAAGAGCCAGGAATTACCTAGTACGCGGATTAGTGAAGCACAAAAAAGCCGAAAAACCAACAAAAAGCTAATGTTCAGCATTTTAATGCCAATGTTATTGTCCTCTGATGCATATCAAAAAGTAAGTTGGGTGCTAATCAGTTGGAATAGTTTTTGAGCAATCGAAAAGTACAATTTTTTGTATCAAACATTTCAGCACATAATCCAAAAAAATAACTAAAAAAAAAATGGATGATGATTAATTGTTCTTGATATGATGGACAATAACACAAATTTATATGCAGACCTCGTCGGATTGAGAACACCACTATCTGCTACAACCAAGAACGGCTCTACCGAAGACACATACACCGATGTATTGGGCGATTTCTACGGATCGAATGCGAAAATGAAGATTGTAGAGCGATTAAAAACTATATGAGTGTATGAGAACATCTCTACTAAAAGCTAGAAAAAACTAACTGGACTTTTGTAATCGATATCACGACACGCTTCTATATTTTGGATTATCCACTTCTAAAATTTGATACCAACAATCAGACTGATAAATCCTATTCACAAAATAATTTTCTTTTTCTGCGTTCATATGTAAAATAAAAAAAGAGTAGCTAGAGGTTTTTTTTTTTTTATTAAAAAGCCATTTTGAGGCTACAAATGTTTAAATTTGTTGATTTTAAACAAAATATTGACTTTTTTTTCTATCAATATTCTTGTGGGTATGTAGGGCCTGTCGTCGTGCACCCAATATTCAATTGCACGCCCGCAAAGTCTTCGATTGCCCCGTGAGTTTGATTTTTGTCCGGCCTGTCCGTCCGATAGGATCAAAGTAATTTTCCCACTATAGGTAGTCAAAATGTTTTAACGAACTGAATTAACGCAATTAACGTACATACAACAAAATCCCGTGTTACATAGCATGAATAGCTCAAGATCCGCACCGATACTATGCACCAAATAGTCGCACGTTTCTTCGTTTGATGAATCTGCTCGCCCAATTTTCGAGTGGGAGCCAAAACAAGAGCATTGGGTCCGGGCATGGGGCTCTTAATCCCATCCCCGTAAATGATTCTTAGGATTGATGTGTGGTAGTCCCATGCGGTTTCATGACTGTCGTTTGCAGCAACTTTAATAAATACATTTGTATTCAAGGCAACAAAGTCTCAATTTCCAAATTATCGGAAATTAAATTTTTCTGCAACATCGTACAAGTAACGCTAAATCCTTCGTGTAACAATATTGTTTATTTTTTTTCGGGGCTTTTGTCTTAAGAACTATTCGGTTGAAAAGAAGCTGCAATATATTAAGATACATACATATATTATTAAGTTTGTAAACTTATTGCAAATTCGTTTTGTTCTCTTAACTGGTTCATCACACAATTACATAGGATTGGCCGGAGTGGCAATATGTAGTCTTAGACTTGACCATTTTTTGTGCTTCACCGTATTCCATTGTGTTGCGGACACACGAAGACCTACTTGCTACTTTATGGGTTTGTCGAGTCAAATATATACACATCATAAACGAGAGCAATAAGTCCAGGCTCTAGATTCTATATTGGGAGTCAGTTAATCTGTTTGAGACATGGACCTTGAAGTTTGTCACTTAGGCGAGGATTCTTTTTCGTCTTCATTATTTGTTCCTTCTGTTTTGTTAATTTGTTTGTCAATAAAAATATTTGGTTTATTCCACTTCGACTTCAATTAATATCAATTTGCTTTGGAAAAATCATGACAATCTTGACATTTCCGAATTCACCTCGAAAAAAGTAGTAGGGATGTGTTTGTAAAGTTAAAAATTTAAAGGTGTATACAAACTACACTAATGAATTAAATTGATGTTAGTTTGAGACCGTGCACAAAATGGATTAAAATTGTGGTAAATAAGTTCTATATTTTGGTTTTTGCGGGCAAGATTTTCAGTGCAAGATTAAAGCCTCTCCCAAACCAAGGCGACAACGAAACTCGGCTATCAAAATTAACCACCGTGCAAATTAATTTTGATTGCCGAAAGGTTCGTTGTTGCGCCGAATGTGAATGTGGTTAGGGAGAGCCTTAAAGCGTTTCGGTGATAATTGTAGCCGATTATTAGGACAGATCCCTCTTTTTTAGCACAGAATTAATTGCCTGTAGTATTATTTGTGTGCGGAAAAGTGACTTTTGTTCTCTATTCGTGTTTTTTTTAGTTGTTTTTTTTATTTTCTATTTTACTTTTCTCATTACTTTCGTTGGTTTCCAATATGACAACGAAATGCTTACAAAAACCACAAGAAAAAACTACCCCTTGAATGTGACACCGTAAATATATGAAATTTATGAGCGACATCAGACGATTTGAAATGATTTTTTTGATTGATCATATGAGAAATCATATGACTTCTATTATCGCGGAAAGGCTCTCCCAAACCAACAATAATAATAACGAATTGTTTTGTTTGACAACCACGTGTTTTTATTGCTGTTTTCGTTCGTCACACCGAATATTCGTGTTGGTTTGGGAGAGCTTTAAAAATTGATTTTTTGTATGTAATGGTGTTTTACTTTTGCCCAAAAATAAAAGTTAAGAGCACTTTAACTTTTACTTTTGTAAAACTTGAGAAAGAAGGTAGAAATGAGCTGTGCGTTGGAAAAAGACAAAATATTTAGTTCACTTTTATGCAAAAGTAAGTTAAATGTAGTTAAGGCTTTAGTTTGAACTATTTCTTTGACATCTTAACAATATAAAATCCAATTTTTTCGTTTGCAAACATAATATTTATTTCACGTATTGGAATTCAACTTAGACTTAAAAAGAAAACTACAAAAAATCTTTGGTGGCTTGTTTCTTAATATAAAAGATTTAAAAACGAAATTAAAATAACCTCAAAAACCTTGATCATAACTTGTCTCTTTGTCTGAAAGGGGACTTTGTTACAATTAGGCTTGGTAAAATATCATGTAAACCTGAGTTTACGCCCGAAACATGTTTTTCAGTTATTTCAGATCGAGAACACGTGCCTAACTAGTCAAAAATCTAATGTCGTTTTCGTTTGGATTTTGGTAGTGTTTTGTTCCTATCGAATATGGACATTTTTTTCACTCCATTCACTCCAAATTTTCCATATTCGAGATGAATACAACACTCCCAAATTCCAATTGAAAACGAAATAATAAATATGACTATTATTTTTTATATATAATTGTTCAAAATCTTTCGGCACAATTTTATCTTGAAATAATAAAAAGGTGAGGTTGCACTTCCAAATTCATTTTACCTGTTTTTATACTTTTTGAACATAACCATTGCAACTCATGAGCTTTTCAAAATAACTGACGATTTTTTAAAATAACCGCCAAATTAGTTCACCACCAGTGGTGAACTGAGGAGCTACTTATATGTGTGCGTTTTACGTGGTTTTACACACACATTTTGAAAAGCTTATGAGTCAGCTGATTGCTGTAGCTTGTAGGCAAACCGGAATGACAGCCGAGGATTCATTTCTTGGTATTCAGTTTCTTTGCCCACGACTCTCCGGTTCAAAGACTTTTGAAAAGAGTCATGACTCTAGAGTCATCGTGTTATGTATTTTTGACGAACGACACATCCAGTGAGATGGGTAGATTTTATGTGAGTAAGAAAGAGAAGGGAAGATCCCAACCACTGATCTCTATAAACACTGGATAGTGAATTCTCTATATGTATAACAGTTTTTTTTGAAGAAAATTGAATTTGACAGTTCTCGTTCTTCCCACACAGTTTGGGTCTTTTTTAAACAAAAGGAAAGAAAGAGATAGATAGAATTGAAATTGTTTTCGTATTCGTACCCCACTGATCTCTATAATACACTGGATAGTGGATTCCCTACAAAGTATAACAGCTTTTCTACTTCCAATTGAAGATGACAAGTACGAAGGCAACTCAACACTTTAGGTATGTTCAGTGAGGCAACTCAACACTTAAGGTATGTTCAGTGAGGCTTTGGCAAAAACCAAAGTGGAATTTTTAAGAAAAAAAAGCAAAAGAAACGTCACTTGTTTGCAAATTTGATTTTTTGTAACTTAAAATAATTGTAAAAGTGAATTTAAAATATTTTAGTTGCAGTTTTATAAAAAAATTTGCATTTCATTATGTTATACAGTTATACCGTTATACAAAAAAATAGGCAACTCAACATTATAACAATTCTCAAATGGCATCAACTTTCTTGTATGGATGCGCTATCCAGTGTATTATAGAGATCAGTGTCGTACCCGCATAACCAAACAAAACAATGGCCGCGTTCAACAGGAATTCTTAAATTTCAGATTTTTTTCGTTTTGGGATAAATTTTTTTCGTTGAACGCAAAAACAATCTTAAATTTCAGTCAAAAGCCATTGTGTCAAATTCCTGTATTTACTTATAGAATATGCATTGAAGCGAAATAAAAGAGAACTATATATTCTTTAATTGATAATTTAGCAGGAGCTTTGTAGATGAAATTTTATGTAAAAAGATTAGCAACATTAAATTTCATTAAAATTGTTTGTTATTTTGCAGTAATTTGTTTTAACTTGAATGAAAAATTGTTCCAGAATAATCCGTTAGAGAATTATGGGAACACTTTTGTAAGAAATCTTTTAGTCAAAGCGTCACTAAATAATTAACAAAAAGTTCTTTCATTCAAATAAGTAAGTATTACAATTTTATTATAAAGACTAGTACGCAGATCGCGCTAAAATTTATCTTCCATACAAATTTCTTCCAAAGATAAATTTTATCGAGTATTTAGCTAGGCAGTACGCAGTTCACGCGCTAAATTCAAAAAGTCTCCACTTGATTTAGCGCGCGAAATAATATTCAACACATTCTTTCACAGATAAATTTTGACATTTGTGCTCTTAGCAAACGATTGTAGAGATAAGAAGTGTAGGGATAAAATTTTGTTTAGCTTGAACTGCGTACCTGGCTTAAGCCTAGTACGCAGATCGGGAAAAGATTAATTTTATCTCTACAATTCTATAATCTCTACAAAAACGTTGGAAAAGTCACGCAAAATTAATGTTCTTCTTTTGTTTTCTTTTTGTAAAATTTTCAACAAACAATAGTTGATCGTGCTTATGGAGCAAAATTATTGACCTGTCAAATTTTTTCCCGCAAAATAATGCTTCGAACATAATTTTTCCTGGCAAAATTTAGTGGAGACTTCACCCTACAACGGGTACAAACGTCACAATTTTGCGCGTGAACTGCGTACTGCCTGGAAAAAAACTGAAGACAAAATTTGTCCTGGGAAAAATTTTGTATGTAAAGAAAATTTTTTCCCGATCTGCGTACTAGGCTTAAGAACTTATAAGCACAAATCCACCACACCGAAAATCATAAAGTTCAACTTTTAATTGTAGCACTTCAGCTCTTTTACACTTCCCCCACCACAAACAATTGTCATCCGAATTTCCAGACGAAATTTTCTTGTCTGAAATTTACGAATAAAGCCAGGTACGCAGTTCAAGCTAAACTAAATTTTATCCCTACAATTCTTATCTCTACAATCGTTTGCTAAGAGCACAAATGTCAAAATTTATCTGTGAAAGAATGCGTTGAGCATTATTTCGGTTGCTAAATTAAGTGGAGACTTTTTGAATTTAGCGCGTGAACTGCGTACTGCCTAGCTAAATATCCTCGCTAAAATTTATCTTTGGAGGAAATTTGTATGGAAGATAAATTTTAGCGCGATCTGCGTACTAGGCTTAAAGTCTTAACTACATAGGCCAAGAAAGTGAAAAAGTACAAAAGTGAAAATTTTGAAACTCATTTTGGGATAGTGTTTTTCACAGGAAAACTTATAAAAATGATGCAGAAAGCCTAAATTTTGGTTTAAAAATAAAATGTGTACCTATATTCTTTTTCACAAAACAACTGCGCTAGCTGGAAAAAATATTTTTACTTTTGTAATTTTGCAAAAAGTGGCCAATGTAGTTAAGGCTTAAACGTAACTAAACGTAACTAATAGTCATCTAACTTTTTATGACAGCTGCCCAATCAGAAGCTCCAAAAATTCAGAAATCTGAATTTTCAGATGTTAACGTAATGGATTGAACGTGGCCAATCCAAACTGTAATAACTGTTATAAGTGTTATATATAATAAAAAAAATCTGACGTTTCACGTGCTTCCCACTGTTATAATCTTCCTTCAATTTTCTTCAAAATTTTTATATGTATTCACTATCCAGTGTTTATAGAGATCAGTGATCCCAGCCACTGTTCTCTATGGGCGTTTTTCTTTTTTAGTTCAGAGTAGAGCCTGAACTGTCAAACAAAAAATCGTGTTTCTTTTTTAGCTCAGAGTGTATAAAAGTTCAAATTTGTGTTCCTTTTTTCGTTCAGCGCGTGTTCACAGTTTGTTCAGAGCGCGCTCTATTAGCTCGTTTTAAAATAACCGAGCAGACCGAGTTAAAAACTGAGCGCGGCCAACTTCATACAGTTTTCATGTAATTTGACAGATATGACAATTGAGTGCTCGGGTGTCTTTCGTAATTAAATCGGAGTGCTGTGAACATACTCTGCTCAGAGTTTACTCCGTTCGCTCAAAGTCTACTCAGTGCTCTGCTCTGAACCAACTCTGAACTAAAAAAGAAAAACGCCCTATAATACACTGGGTAGTGGATTCCGTGCAAAGTATAACAGTTTTACTGATTCCAATATGAAGATGACAAGTACGGCGTAGCACCACTGATCTCTATAATATACTGCACTTTAACTTTTACTTTTGTAAAACTTGAGAAAGAAGGTAGAAATGAGCTGTGCGTTGGAAAAAGACAAAATATTTAGTTCACTTTTATGCAAAAGTAAGTTAAATGTAGTTAAGGCTTTAGTTTGAACTATTTCTTTGACATCTTAACAATATAAAATCCAATTTTTTCGTTTGCAAACATAATATTTATTTCACGTATTGGAATTCAACTTAGACTTAAAAAGAAAACTACAAAAAATCTTTGGTGGCTTGTTTCTTAATATAAAAGATTTAAAAACGAAATTAAAATAACCTCAAAAACCTTGATCATAACTTGTCTCTTTGTCTGAAAGGGGACTTTGTTACAATTAGGCTTGGTAAAATATCATGTAAACCTGAGTTTACGCCCGAAACATGTTTTTCAGTTATTTCAGATCGAGAACACGTGCCTAACTAGTCAAAAATCTAATGTCGTTTTCGTTTGGATTTTGGTAGTGTTTTGTTCCTATCGAATATGGACATTTTTTTCACTCCATTCACTCCAAATTTTCCATATTCGAGATGAATACAACACTCCCAAATTCCAATTGAAAACGAAATAATAAATATGACTATTATTTTTTATATATAATTGTTCAAAATCTTTCGGCACAATTTTATCTTGAAATAATAAAAAGGTGAGGTTGCACTTCCAAATTCATTTTACCTGTTTTTATACTTTTTGAACATAACCATTGCAACTCATGAGCTTTTCAAAATAACGATTTTTTAAAATAACCGCCAAATTAGTTCACCACCAGTGGTGAACTGAGGAGCTACTTATATGTGTGCGTTTTACGTGGTTTTACACACACATTTTGAAAAGCTTATGAGTCAGCTGATTGCTGTAGCTTGTAGGCAAACCGGAATGACAGCCGAGGATTCATTTCTTGGTATTCAGTTTCTTTGCCCACGACTCTCCGGTTCAAAGATTTTCCATCTCATTCCTTTTCTCTTTCGCACTCATTACTTTTGAAAAGAGTCATGACTCTAGAATCATCGTGTTATGTATTTTTGACGAACGACACATCCAGTGAGATGGGTAGATTTTATGTGAGTAAGAAAGAGAAGGGAAGATCCCAACCACTGATCTCTATAAACACTGGATAGTGAATTCTCTATATGTATAACAGTTTTTTTTTGAAGAAAATTGAATTTGACAGTTCTCGTTCTTCCCACACAGTTTGGGTCTTTTTTAAACAAAAGGAAAGAAAGAGATAGATAGAATTGAAATTGTTTTCGTATTCGTACCCGCATAACCAAACAAAACAATGGCCGCGTTAAACAGGAATTCTTAAATTTCAGATTTTTTTCGTTTTGGGATAAATTTTTTTCGTTGAACGCAAAAACAATCTTAAATTTCAGTCAAAAGCCATTGTGTCAAATTCCTGTATTTACTTATAGAATATGCATTGAAGCGAAATAAAAGAGAACTATATATTCTTTAATTGATAATTTAGCAGGAGCTTTGTAGATGAAATTTTATGTAAAAAGATTAGCAACATTAAATTTCATTAAAATTGTTTGTTATTTTGCAGTAATTTGTTTTAACTTGAATGAAAAATTGTTCCAGAATAATCCGTTAGAGAATTATGGGAACACTTTTGTAAGAAATCTTTTAGTCAAAGCGTCACTAAATAATTAACAAAAAGTTCTTTCATTCAAATAAGTAAGTATTACAATTTTATTATAAAGACTAGTACGCAGATCGCGCTAAAATTTATCTTCCATACAAATTTCTTCCAAAGATAAATTTTATCGAGTATTTAGCTAGGCAGTACGCAGTTCACGCGCTAAATTCAAAAAGTCTCCACTTGATTTAGCGCGCGAAATAATATTCAACACATTCTTTCACAGATAAATTTTGACATTTGTGCTCTTAGCAAACGATTGTAGAGATAAGAAGTGTAGGGATAAAATTTTGTTTAGCTTGAACTGCGTACCTGGCTTAAGCCTAGTACGCAGATCGGGAAAAGATTAATTTTATCTCTACAATTCTATAATCTCTACAAAAACGTTGGAAAAGTCACGCAAAATTAATGTTCTTCTTTTGTTTTCTTTTTGTAAAATTTTCAACAAACAATAGTTGATCGTGCTTATGGAGCAAAATTATTGACCTGTCAAATTTTTTCCCGCAAAATAATGCTTCGAACATAATTTTTCCTGGCAAAATTTAGTGGAGACTTCACCCTACAACGGGTACAAACGTCACAATTTTGCGCGTGAACTGCGTACTGCCTGGAAAAAAACTGAAGACAAAATTTGTCCTGGGAAAAATTTTGTATGTAAAGAAAATTTTTTCCCGATCTGCGTACTAGGCTTAAGAACTTATAAGCACAAATCCACCACACCGAAAATCATAAAGTTCAACTTTTAATTGTAGCACTTCAGCTCTTTTACACTTCCCCCACCACAAACAATTGTCATCCGAATTTCCAGACGAAATTTTCTTGTCTGAAATTTACGAAAAAAGCCAGGTACGCAGTTCAAGCTAAACTAAATTTTATCCCTACAATTCTTATCTCTACAATCGTTTGCTAAGAGCACAAATGTCAAAATTTATCTGTGAAAGAATGCGTTGAGCATTATTTCGGTTGCTAAATTAAGTGGAGACTTTTTGAATTTAGCGCGTGAACTGCGTACTGCCTAGCTAAATATCCTCGCTAAAATTTATCTTTGGAGGAAATTTGTATGGAAGATAAATTTTAGCGCGATCTGCGTACTAGGCTTAAAGTCTTAACTACATAGGCCAAGAAAGTGAAAAAGTACAAAAGTGAAAATTTTGAAACTCATTTTGGGATAGTGTTTTTCACAGGAAAACTTATAAAAATGATGCAGAAAGCCTAAATTTTGGTTTAAAAATAAAATGTGTACCTATATTCTTTTTCACAAAACAACTGCGCTAGCTGGAAAAAATATTTTTACTTTTGTAATTTTGCAAAAAGTGGCCAATGTAGTTAAGGCTTAAACGTAACTAAACGTAACTAATAGTCATCTAACTTTTTATGACAGCTGCCCAATCAGAAGCTCCAAAAATTCAGAAATCTGAATTTTCAGATGTTAACGTAATGGATTGAACGTGGCCAATCCAAACTGTTATAAGTGTTATATATAATAAAAAAAATCTGACGTTTCACGTGCTTCCCACTGTTATAATCTTCCTTCAATTTTCTTCAAAATTTTTATATGTATTCACTATCCAGTGTTTATAGAGATCAGTGATCCCAGCCACTGTTCTCTATGGGCGTTTTTCTTTTTTAGTTCAGAGTAGAGCCTGAACTGTCAAACAAAAAATCGTGTTTCTTTTTTAGCTCAGAGTGTATAAAAGTTCAAATTTGTGTTCCTTTTTTCGTTCAGCGCGTGTTCACAGTTTGTTCAGAGCGCGCTCTATTAGCTCGTTTTAAAATAACCGAGCAGACCGAGTTAAAAACTGAGCGCGGCCAACTTCATACAGTTTTCATGTAATTTGACAGATATGACAATTGAGTGCTCGGGTGTCTTTCGTAATTAAATCGGAGTGCTGTGAACATACTCTGCTCAGAGTTTACTCCGTTCGCTCAAAGTCTACTCAGTGCTCTGCTCTGAACCAACTCTGAACAAAAAAGAAAAACGCCCTATAATACACTGGGTAGTGGATTCCGTGCAAAGTATAACAGTTTTTCTGATTCCAATATGAAGATGACAAGTACGGCGTAGCACCACTGATCTCTATAATATACTGGATAGCGCATCCATACAAAAAAGTTGAAGCAAATTGAAGAATTTTTATACTGGCCAATCGTCATTGTATATAAAATCTATAGTACTATCACGTTGACAAATAATTAGGGCGGCACCTAGTGAGAAGCGCGACATTTTCTCTTTTTTTTCTATTGAATACTTTTGAAGGGTTCGTATCTTGAATAGAAGAACGAGAACACTGTATACTAAATGTGTTAGAGTTCGAGGGAGCAAAAAAAAGAACGATTTTTTATAGAATATAATAACAAGAAGGAAAGTGTAAAATAAATTTTGTATAGAATATAATAACATGAAGGAAATGGAAATAAAAGAAGAAGCAAAGCATTGCGAACGAATTTATTGAGGGTTCAAGGGGGAAAGATTTTTTTTGCCACTCTATGAATATGAGCAGTGTGCTGATTTTTTTTTCTTCAGGATTAAGTTCTGCCTGTGTGGTAGAAAATGTATGAGAGAATATAAAATAGCCTTATTTTTGTGAGTAGCTATTGCTATACAGTTTTATATTCTCTCATACATTTGTTATTGTTTTTTTTTTTTTTTTATATTTGTCCTGTTTGTATCGGTATCCATAACGACGATTGGCAATATTCTTTTTAGTTTTGAAATTTGTTTACAAGGCATGGGAAAAATGTATGTATGCAATGCATGTACATATGTATGTATATTTTTATTCAGAGGTATTGTTTTTGTTTTTTTTTTTTGTGTTTATAATGAAATGACGATTATTTTTTGAAGCTATGCTGAAGATTATATTTCGCATATTGAAATACAGAACAAAAACAAAACTATGGGATGAGGATTTTTTGTTGATTTCAGAGACTTGAATAATTATTTTCTTGATTCTGATTATCGTCAAATAAAGATTATTTTTTTTTTTATTTTTTGTTAAACTTCAGAGAAGGTTATTTTTTGAACTATGCGTACCTATGTACATTTATACATAGATATGTATACACCCTTAAAGGTTGTACGTTCAGCGTTTCTTTAAAAAAAAAAACGGCACAGGCTATAGAAATACGGGACAGTCCCGGAAAACCCGAGACGGATGGTCAACATAGTATATTACAATATTTAGTAACATACTAGGACTTACATTTAATTGTTCCTTTTTATGCGATACTCCGATTGTAGTGTTAGGCTCTCGGAATCACTGCCAGACCAATGGCATTATGTTTGGACAGATAATAATTATATATGAAAAAATTTGAAGCGGTTAAAAAAAACTTTATTTTTTGTTGCATTTTAAAAGTGCATTATAGGGGTGTTAGAGCCGCGGTATTGCTGCCATGTTGATGGAATCTAGTTTGGATAATTACCAAGTACTAGTGAGCAAATTGGAGCGGTATAAAACCCTTTTTGTAATGTAATGTCATGTAATGTAGTTTTTAAATCCTTTTAAGAAAAGCCTTTATTTACTTTCAAAGCTGGATAGCAGATAGAGCCATAAAATGGAGAGAACACAAAAGAAAAAAAATTAAATGAAAAAAATATAAAATAGATCTAGGCACTTAGCCTGAGCCAAATAAGATTTCTTAAGACAATAGCTAAAAATATCCTTTAGTTTTATCACTAATTATTATAATTTGTTTAAAAAAATAAAATGGAATGTAAGCTTGCCCCCCTAATCGAAATCCTGCGTACGCCCTTGCCTGCAGGCACGCACATAGGAATGGTTCAGAGTTGAAAGTCACTAGGCCCTAGTTCTTCATGAGCTGTTGTGCCACCAAATTTATTTTTTATTTTTTTTTTTATAAAAACTATTATTGTTGTTTTTGCACTACCAAGTGCATAATGGTAGTGTTAGGCCAGCGGTAACACTGCCAGACCAATGGAATTATGTTTGAATTTTTATTTGCTAACTTTTTTACATTTTGAAGGTGCGTTTAGTGGTCTTAGCACCAATTTGATTGCATGTTTGCACTGGTACAAAAGCCATGCTCATAATATTTGTAGCGGTATAAGACACCTTGAGCAAATCGTTCAGCAGCTCTCGGTCTCTCTGTAAACCAAAAACTGTTCTAATAAGGTACCTACTTTTAATAATGGCAGTGTTAACTTTTTTTCTACCTCCTAACAAATATAAAGTCAATTTTATTTATTTGAAAATTTCTAGAGGAAAATAAGATTTTCCTAAAGGACTAAAATATTTTTTTTTGCGTTGTTTTTGGTCCTTAACAAAACAGGAAAAATAATTGGTAGAAAGGTAGGTACATACCTAACAAAACGATTATAAAAGTTTTACCTAAATTAAATTCAAAAGAAACAAAAAATTAACAACCATGTACCTAGCTATGTAGCTACACCTGCAGCAGGATGACGTCACAGTTGATGAGCATACCTTGTATCGGTTTATTGCGACAATGGGTATAGAAACATTGCAACATTGCTACACAATTCCCGAATTGAAATATTTACTAGCGGAAACGTTTGTTTTGATAATTTATTTTACGCCAAAATTAAAAAAAAACACAAAAAACAAAATACCCAAAATGTAGGTCATAATATACCTAGCTATAAAAGCAAGCAAAAAATCTATTCGTAAATTCATGCAAATCAAACCGAAACCAACACAACCAAACAAGCTCACATCTACATACAAACAAGTTTTTCTATTTTCTTGCTCACAATTCTTGTCGTTGCCTTGACGAAAAATGATATTACAAACATCTCGTTTACTCTCATTATTGTTGTCAGTATCAATAATAAACAACTCACTCGCTCTAATAGCTGTGTCTTCAACCTTTGCACTGAAAATTTGTGGCTACTACAGCGCCTCCTAACGAGAAGGGCGAACGTAAAAAAAAACGACTCCATGATAGTACTATAGGTTTTATATACAATGCAATCGTACACCAACTGTCAAAATAGATATAAAAAATATAACAAATATAACAATTTTGTGTTTTCAAGATGAGATGACGTCAAGAACAAAAACAAAGTAGTTTGGGGTTATTTTTTTTTTTGTGAAACCAACAAAATAAAATAGACAGTCTTTTAGTTTGTTTTTTTTTTGTTTTGTATCCGATATTGGTACAAAAATATATTTTAAACTTGTCAAAAGTGGAAACGAGATCCAGGCACACCGCAAGCCGCAAGTTCGTCGAAAAATTTGGGCCTGGTCTGGACGATTACTAACAAGTAGATTTGCAGAACATTCTGCTTATACGAAACGTCAAATGGAAAAGAACGATCTTGTTGCAGCCATGGAACAAGACAAATTCATCATTAGAATGTCAAGGGATTCCCACTCACTGTTCAAGAGACACATCCAGGATAAGAAGCTGGAAATGCTTCTCCTCCTAATTGATACTTACGAAGGAACAGCACGCAGCAAGGCTCAGTGCGATAGCACAGCGGGTGCAATAATAAAAAGAGGTAGATTTACAGAGCCTTACCATGACGACAACAGATCCACCCACTGAAGAAGAGAATGAAAACGCCATGATGCTCCAGATAGAGCAAAGAATAAGAAACCGAAGGATGACCCGCTTTTTTCGAAAAAAAAAAATCGAAATCCGATCCAAACGCTGCCGCCCATGATCGTATACCTCTGCCAGTACTTAAGGACGCTGATAATAAATTATATAAAATTTAAATAATCTTTAATAGTTAGAGAAATATTTATCTTATTAAGTTTTGTTGCTTTCTCTATAATTCAATAAAAACCTACCTACAAGTGTACTCTGAGGTTGTTTTTTTTTTATAGAGCTTTGGAATTAAAACTTTTTATGCTCCTTTTAAAGAGATCAAAAGCAGATTCCAAAATGGTATCAACCACATTTGTGGCACTCTCCGTTCAATAAAGAAACCCTAAAACATTTTTCAGTTTTTTGAGTTTCTCATCAAATGACCTGCCTACAAGTGTACTCCGAGGTTGAATTTTTTTTTATAGAGCTTTGGAATCAAAACTTTTTGTGCTCCTTTTAAAGACATCGAAAGCAGATTCCAAAATGGTATCAACCACATTTGTGGCACTGTCCATTCAATAAAGAAACCCCAAAATCTTATTCAGTTTTTTTTTAAATTTAAATATTCAAAGAAAGTGGGGTTTCTTTATTGAATGCACAGTGCCACAAATGTGGTTGATACCATTTTGGAATCTGCTTTTGATGTCTTTAAAAGGAGCATAAAAAGTTTTGATTCCAAAGCTCTATAAAAAAAATTCAACCTCGGAGTACACTTGTAGGCAGGTCATTTGATGAGAAACTGAAAAAACTGAAAAAGGTTTTAGGGTTTCTTTATTGAACGGAGAGTGCCACAAATGTGGTTGATACCATTTTGGAATCTGCTTTCGATCTCTTTAAAAGGAGCATAAAAAGTTTTGATTCCAAAGCTCTATACAAAAAAAATTCAACCTCGGAGTACACTTGTAGGCAGGTCATTTGATGAGAAACTCAAAAAACTGAAAAATGTTTTAGGGTTTCTTTATTGAACGGAGAGTGCCACAAATGTGGTTGATACCATTTTGGAATCTACTTTCGATCTCTTTAAAAGGAGCATACAAAGTTTTAATTCCAAAGCTCTATACAAAAAATACAACCTCAGAGTACACTTGTAGGTAGGTTTTTATTGAATTAAGCCTTAACTACATAAGCCAAAAAAGTGAAAAAGTACAAAAGTGAAAATTTTCAAACTCATTTTGGGATAGTCTTTCTCACAGGAAAACTTATAAAAATGATGCAGAAAGCTTAAATTTTGGTTTAAAAATAAAATGTATATATTATTTTTCACAAAAGAACTGCGGTAGCTGGAAAAAAATATTTTTACTTTTGTAATTTTGCAAAAAGTGGCTTATGTAGTTAAGGCTTTATAGAGAAAGCAACAAAACTTAATAAGATAAATATTTCTCTAACTCCTAAAAAAAAATAAAAATAAATAAATTTTATGGCACAACAGCTCATGAAGAACTAGGGCCTAGTGACTTACAACTCTCAAACATTCCTGTGTGCGTGCCTGCAGGAATGGAGGGGACCTACAGTTTATTGCCGAATCCGAACGGCTAACGAGCGGCACTTTTCTGTGACAGGAGATACTCTTGGAGGATTTGTCAATTCCTCACAAGAGGCAGTAGCCGTTTTTCTTTTTAAATAAATAGATGGCGAGGCTTGGGATCGAACCTTAGACCTCTGGCATGACAGTCCATCGCACTAACCATCACGCCACGGCTACTACCTCTAACTCCTAAAGGTTATTTAAATTTTATATAATTTATTATCAGCGTCCTTAAGTACTGGCAGAGGTATACGATCATGGGCGGCAGCGTTTGGATCGGATTTCGATTTTTTTTTTTCGAAAAAAGCGGGTCATCCTTCGGTTTCTTATTCTTTGCTCTATCTGGAGCATCATGGCGTTTTCATTCTCTTCTTCAGTGGGTGGATCTGTTGTCGTCATGGTAAGGCTCTGTAAATCTACCTGTTTTTATTATTGCACCCGCTGTGCCATCGCACTGAGCCTTGCTGTGTGCTGTTCCTTCGTAAATATCAATTAGGAGATACTTAGTCACAATCTGAGAGAGCATTTCCAGCTTCTTATCCTGGATGTGTCTCTTGAACAGTGAGTGGGAATCCCTTGACATTCTAATGATGAATTTGTCTTGTTCCATGGCTGCAACAAGATCGTTCTTTTCCATTTGAGGTTTCGTATAAGCAGAATGTTCTGCAAATCTACTTGTTAATAATTGTCCAGACCAGGCCCAAATTTTTCGACGAACTTGCGGTGTGCCTGGATCTCGTTTCCACTTTTCACAAGTTTAAAATATATTTTTGTACCAATATCGGATATAAAACAAAAAAAAAAACAAACGAAAAGACTGACTATTTTATTTTGTTGGTTTCACAAAAAAAAAATAACCCCAAACTACTTTGTTTTTGTTCTTGACGTCATCTCATCTTGAAAACACAAAATTGTTATATTTGTTATATTTTGTATATCTATTTTGACAGTTGGTGTACGAGTGGCCAGTATAACAATTCTTCAATTTGCTTCAACTTTTTTGTATGGATGCGCTATCCAGTATATTATAGAGATCAGTGGTTTTACCATCCAAAACCCATTTGTTTACATTGTTGTATTTGTAATTTAATTTTGTGTCGATAAATAGATGTGAAATATACCGTCATTTTTACACATACCTTTTCATTTCTTATCTGATAGAGCTTGTAGGCAAACTCAAATAACAGCCGAGGATTCAAATCTTTATAAATTCAGTATCTTTGGTTTGAGGTTTAATTTAACCATTTTGTATTTTTATTTTAATTAAACTTTATCAAAAAACTTAGGAAAATAAAATTTAATCAATGTGTGACTTTAGTGTGAAGTTAGTGTGCCCTATCCACTCCTAAACATTCTTCCAAAGTTTTGTAGTTTGTCTTCACGAAGTTGATGGGGTCGTCCTTGCGATGCTGAATTATATTTTTCACTTGTATTAAATAAATTTATACCTACAATTAGAATGTAAATAACAAATTAATAATGTTCATCAAATATCATTTTTACATAAATATATGTTTGTATAAAAAACAAATCTTTTATGTGCTGCATACTCATTTACATACATACATTGTTGTTTTGCTATTTCATTTCACTTACGTGAATAGATATGTTAAAATACCTTTGGAAAAGAACGTATACTCATGCAAAAGTGTAAATTTATCAACACATACACCAAGTCACCGCTGAAACATCCGGCGAGTAAACTGACGTTTCATTTCACTCGCCTACTCACTCACTTTTACTAGCTAAATCGATTTTCAATGAAAAGTGAGTCATCTCACTCACTCGCCATTAGTTAAATCTCGGCACTGGATAGTGGTTCTGGGGCCATCGATACCAGAAACCAGCTTCTGCCCCTCGAAGTTGGTACTTACAAGGTGCGCAGGAATGTTGGTGTTATTGCTTACCTGCTCTCGAGTATTATTTCTACTTCCACAATGTTGACATGCAGGTCTTTTTGGTGGCAATCTGCACTGGCGCTGGAGATGTCCGGTTTTGTTACAGTTCCAGCATCGAGCAGGTCCGTCTCGCTGACTTCTTTGAAATGCGATTCTCTGACAGGAGCATTCTTCAACTTCTATTTCTCTTACCCGATGGACTCCTTGGGAAGCCTGTTCTGCTGCTTCCATAGTTAGAGCGAACGCCAATGCTTCAGAAAGCGTGCGTTTTCCGGCAGTTCGAATCGCTCGCTGTAAGTTGATGTCAGATACAGCACGGACAAACGCTTCCGTTGTAAACTGGTTATTAATTTTATCTCCTGCAGTTGGGTACGCTTGGAGTTGTTGCAGACTCTCTCCTCTTTTCTGGATTCTGGTATTGAGTTGGACGCGAAAGACTTCTTGCATGTCGCCATATCCAAAGCGCTTGTCAATGGCCTGAAAAAGAGCTGTGAAATTACCGTTCTTGTCTGCTGGTATAGTTTGCAACAATTCAGCAGCAGCTCCTCTAAGAGCAAGCGTCAGAGCTATGAACTTGTCTTCGTCATCCCATCCATTTGTTGCTGCGGCTGCCTTCAACTGCTTCTTATAAATCGACCAAGAAGTTTGTCCATCAAAGGCTGGTGGATGCATTTCCTTTCGCTTTGGAAGTTCGCCAGAACTTTCTCGAATTTTCATTTTTCGAACTTTCTCTAATTCATGGGCAATGCTCTGAATTTTGTCTTCAAACTTTTTTTGAATTTTCTCGAGCTTTGCATCTACATTTGAAAACTGTTTCTCAACGCACTCAACATTTGTTCCAGCAGTAGGATGACCTCGTTTGTTGAGTTCTGCTTTAAGTTCAGCACAATTTAAATCATTCAAAATTTTACCCATTTTCTGTTTATTTATTAAAAAAAAAAAACAAAACACACGAACACTTTTTAATTTAAGTAAATTTACTTAAATACGCAGATAAAATAAGTTTTATCCCTTATTCTGACACCAATGTAACGTTTTACCAAGGGTTCGATAGTTAAACTTATTTATTTTTAATCATCAATCGCCTCTACAAATTAAACATACTTTACTTCACTTCAAATTATTTTATTAGTCTTCAATCTCAATAGTAGGCAACTTAAATTCACTTTCGAATATTTTTTACTTAGAACTTTACACTTCCGCTTTCAAAATTGAACGGTGTTATTTGATTAAGATTATTTTTTATTTTTCAATTGGTTTTATGTACAATTGGCTTAAAACTAACTTATAACTAAAATAAATCATGTCGGCTCAACAACAGGGGCCCGACGTACTTCAAATGACTCTATACAATGCTATTTGTTACAATATCATATTATTGATTACTTAATCTATTACATGGGTTGTAAGAAGAATAAGAAGAAATCGGATTGGTTTATCCTCGGTAATGTCGGCTGTTGATCCTAGAGTTCCCAACTTTCTTCGAAACTAAGGGAGGACATAATTTTTCTAGGTATGTAAATAAAAATAAAATACGGTAGACAAGTACTTATTTTTTAAGTTCAAAAGTTCATTATAAATAAAATCCTTGCTGCCTGGAAAATCAATTTAGTTTTTTTAAAAAGCGCCAGCAATGCAGGTACTTTCAAAGTCAACCAGGCCCTTGCCAGTTATTACCATTCCACCTCGAGAACACAAAAATAGGTTTAATTTAGATTAGGTACTAGAACTTTCGGCTTATGTACTAGTCCAAAGTACCACACGGCACTGGCTACTTTGAAATACAGACGCACAATGATGAAAATGAATAACTTTATTTCTGATGGGATATAGTAAAACTTGGCTAACAATTTTTTAATCATGGGCCTATCGAGTTTTCTTCTACAGAATTTTCTATAATGAAAATTTTCATGGTGTTCGGTAAACTTGGCAGAAATTACCATTTTTCCAAGCAGGCTTTTTGCATAAATTATAAAAAAAAAAAAACATTATATAATAAGGAAATATAAAAACAAATCTCATCATGTTATTCCTCATATTAATAAAAAATTTATAAATAAAATCATAAAAAATTGGCATTTTGTTGCCATAATAACAAAAAAACCTAAACTCAAAAAGTTTAAAAGCTTTTGAGGAAAGTTACAAATATTTTAGTTGAACTCTTCTTATTCATCACAATATAGATTACATTTTCAAACTAAATATTTTTTTTTTGAAAAATATTACTGACATTTTGTCAGTCGTAGGCAGCAAAAACAATTGCACTTCTTCCAATGGATCTTGCAAAGTGGTAGTAGTGTAGTACATCAGGACTACATTTACCATTGAGTTAAAGTGAATACTATAATGCCTCATTTTCGTGAGTTACATTTGGTAGTTTGCCATAAAGCCAGGCCAGACTAAGACCAACATTTTAATAAAATGGCAGAAATAATGACATTATGACGCATAACACCAAAGGTACGTAGGTACTAACAACATGAATTATTGATTATATCCTTTAGATCTTGGAAAAGGAGGACATTTTAAAGTAAAGAAGGACTAGAAGACAAATAGTTGAAAAGGAGGACTGTCCTCCCAAATGGAGGACAGTTGGGAACCCTAGTTGATCCTTTTGTAGAACGGGGCTTCTTCATTGTGAATGATATCCTCGTATCGGTCGTCTGTGATGGCTCGAACATTCAGGTAGCGATGGCTGGGCTCTAGTTGTTGCTGGAGTAATTCGTGGACTTCCAAGTTGGGGTGGTTTTCCAAGTTCCTGATGATTTTCGTGGAGAGCTGTAGCATGAATTGATTTATTGGAACCAATTTCGCCTCTTCATACAGCTTCTTATTTGGGACATATTTCTTCGTTACTAGATTCCTGTGAAGTCCTGTACAGCTCCGAAGTATCTTCCTCTCAAAGACTTGGATCTTCTTCATATACGATGGTGAAATGGTAAACCAGATGGGACAGGCGTACGTCAGAACGGGCCGGATCAGCTGTTTATACACCAGAAGCTTAGTCCTCCTACTCAGTCCGTTTCTCTTCCTGAGGAGCGGATGGACCAAATTCAGGGAGAAGTTGGCTCTTTTAAGCATGAGTGCAGCGTGCTTGTTGAACTGGAAGCGGTTGGTGAAATTCACTCCGAGGTACTTCGTTGTTATTTCCGTGTTATCTGGTAGCTTGATGCTGATGCTATCACAGCGTTATGCAAAACCTCTTCGATTCCTTGTTGCTGTTGTTGGTGTTCTGAAGCAGATGAGCAAATTCGACGTTACCAGAAAGAAATCCAAAAGAGATGGAGTTCTCGGGTAAGTCGGTTTTGGCTGTGACACAACAACCAGAGAATGATGCTCGGGGTTTCCCTGAAGCCAGTCCACAATTGCTTTCCCTTGCTGAGACTCAGCTGTGTCCAACCAGAGGTGGTGTCGACCGTTGAAGTCTCCTCCAATGACACAACAGGTATGCTGATTTGCCATGTTGTTGGTGATCCCGAGGTCGTGTTGAATGTCGCTTCTTGTTGAGTTGCACTTGTTGTAAACTAAGACAAGTAAAAGTGTCTCAGACTCGGTCAGTTTGGTGATGACAGCTGTTGTTTCCATACATCTAGGTCCAGTGATCCTTGTCTGCTCGCTCCTGAGGTCCGTTCTGAGAAATATTGCTGTTCCTCTACCACCCGCTGTTTTGTTCTCTCTGTAGGACGTGTATCCTTCTGGCTTGAAGTTGTTCCTGGCTGTGATGTTGGTTTCCTGTAAGAAAATAATGTCGGGTTTTTTGGATTTTAGAAATATTGCTAAGGATGTTCGTTTGGCTGTGGAGTAAATAGAGTTAACGTTATATGTAATGATTGAAAGGTGGGTTTTTATATACATAATTCGCATATAAGTTAACCCAATATCATTGTCTTTTCTCTATCGTTCAAGGTACCGTAGTTGCTGGGAACTATCTGCTTCGCCTTCTGAAGAAGGGAGAAGAGATCGGTTACGAACAGTCTTTCGGTATCCTCAAAGATATTGAATGACGTTGATCCTTTCTTGCTTTCTTTGTTGGTTGTTGGTGTTTTGTGTGGAGGTGCTGTCTTTAATGCTGCAGACTTCTGTGGGGCTCTTGGAGTGGGAAGTGGTGTTGAGGGCTTGCATCCTTGCTTCTGTACTAGCTTCTTTGGTCCAATGGGCTTAGAGGCTGGCCCAACTGTTGCTGCGACGTTGGCGTAGGAGAGTTCACTTACAATAGCTTTAGTTGCTGACTGCACTGCAAATGCGTGTTTCTCCTGTTTTTGAGCTGCAGTTTACACAGTAAACTTTGTCATCGGTGATGCTATTGGTTGTCCTTTTGCATTGGCCTGGGAGATGGTCATCTCTGCATTTGACGCACCTGTACTTCATTCCACAGTTGCTAGCACTGTGAGATGCTGGTGCTCTTTAATTTCTCCCAATGAACCTTCTGGTTCATAAGGAGAGTTTTCAAGTAGATAGATGGAATGTCCGCAGTCCTTTCAACTTCCACCACGAAGCTGTTGCATTTCTTGGTTGACTTGTAAGGGCTTACTGCTAACGCTGGGACCTCCTCCTTCAGTAGTTCGTCTTTGATTTCGGTTGCATCGTGGCTGTGATGAATTCCTTTGAGTACAAGAAGCTTCTTTTTGTCTTCTTTGGCCGTGTATGTGTTGAACTCAGTTTTCCCCTCTTCAATAATTTATGGATTTTCTGGTGGTCATCCTTCGTCCTTGTTGTAATGACTGACTTGTGATGATTAATTTTGCGAATTCTAAAGTTGATTCCTTGCTCCTTTAGGTTCTTGCTGATGGCGGCCACGTTTAGTTCAAAACATACAATTGGCGGCAATAAGCGTGGTTCTACAGATGTTGGACCACTGCTGCTGAGCGGTTGTGGAGCATTGGATTCATTCTGTTTGTTGGTTGGCTTGTTCGTAGCTTCGCCCATGGTTGGTGGATTTCCGTCCTTGATGGCTAACTTCTTGGATGAAGGCTCTTTTTTTTGTGATGTTGGTGGTGAAGGTTTCCTCTTCTGACGTTGTACCAATTGGAAGTTTTCTTCACAGTCGGAATCAAGGTCGACCATGTTTTCGTTGTCATCGTCTTCTTCTTGTATTTCTGCGCTGTCTTCTTGGAGAGGTTCCTCCTCATCATCCGTGACCGCCTCCTCCTCACTCGCGCTTCCTCTTGGATGTCCATGTCCTCTTCCCTGTTGTCTTCATACAACTGGTCGAAATATTTTCAAAACAGAGTGGTTCATAAAAATGTCAAATGTGCCAGTTTCATTGAAATCGCTCAAGAAACAACGAAATTGACATGTCACTTAGTTTGGCGTGCATTAATACCAGGAATTCTTTCCCATGTATCTTCATGCCTGCCTTGATCTGACTTTTCAAAGACTCGTAAGCCCTTTTTACGTCACTCTTCCTTTTCTCGGATTTACCCATAATGGGATTTCCAAGAAATAGTCTTATAGCTGTGGATTAGAAAGGATTAGTAAGATATTATTTTGAAAACAAAAGACTAAAAACAAAGGATAATCCGGAAAACCCTTTTTTGTATTGCAGGTAGCGCGCAGGTAGTCCTTCGCTTAACCCTTTTTGTAGAGTGTATGTATCGGGGTAGTTTTTATTTCTTCAAGTAGTTGTCCGCTCACGACTGTTCGCTTCGACCTTCGATGATGAACTGAACTGTGCTATTTGCTCAAAACATCTCCCTTTTATACTTATTTCAATGGTTCGAGGCTCCACTAGAAAGTACTAGCACTAACCTTCTAGAAGGTTCCATTCCAATCGGGAATTCGTTCTCTTCCATTCAGCGCATTTTTACCCAAAGAGAGATGGTGCGTTCTCTCGGGAATTTTTATAAATGGTTGTTGTCTTCGACAAAGGTATTTTTGTTCTTGGGTCTTTGTTTGTTCCGAAAGTAGTTAACTGCTGATTTCATCGTTGCAATATCGAACTGAGGAATCTTTGGAGTTGATTTTGGTGTACATCAAGGAAATATTTGGAGTTGCTAGGATTTTAAGATGTTAAAATTTGCCGATGGGTGCTGTAGGTCTTTCCGAAAAGCATTATACTTAAAAAGCAGCATTATATTGACCTACAAATTGAAAGAATCATAAAACTTTTTGTTTTACTATTCTAATTGGCTTCTCTTTGATTTATTTGTGTTGAAGAAAGAAATTCGTTATACCTAAACATGGGCCTTGGATTATGAAGGGTTGATTTTGCTGCTTACAGGGGGATCGCACCGAGTCTGTTAACCCGCTGAAGTAGTTGGTTATTGTTGTTGTACGCTTGTTAAAGGAACCAGTCATATCATGTTTTTCCTGATTCATAGCTGCATCCACCACATCCAAATTGACTATTTAATTATATGTAGTAATCCCTTTATTCTTTTTTTATTAACTTTTTTTCTTTAGACAGTAGAATATTTGATGAACGAATCAGGCAATTGTCGTCGGAAGGACAGGCAAGAAATGGAAGAATTGTGTTCACTACGTTCAAATGGGTAGATAAGTGTCCTCAATAACCTCTGTCTATCAACTCCTACTCTCGACCTCCCCGTGGTGAACGTCGGGTGCCTAGTTCCTTAACTGAAGATGGGGTTCCAATCCCTGTGGACGGTTTAGGCGGCAAAAAATGAGAGAGGGGGGGAGGAGTGTTCCCAATAAGGCACTTCTCCTTTATCCAGGCGGCAGCGGAGAATTCCCCAGATGGAATCAACGGTGGCGTCTACAGTTCCAGTCAGGTTGAACTACTTAGTGAACACCTTATATGGGCTACTACGACGTATTCGTAGCTCAGGCCTATAAGGAGCGGTTTATCCGGCTCCCCGTCCTTGGAGTTATAATAATGATCTGGTCCTCCAGGCTAGGGGGTTGTGCGTCGGGGTGACTTCCCTACCACGGAAAAAATGTCGGTTCCGAAACGACAACAAGCCTCGGATATGGATGATTTCAATGTTGACGACCCCAGCAAACGAACCAAGGACAATGAATTTCGGATCTGCACGTGGAATGTCCGGACCCTAAACAGGCCACGTGCAGTCGAACAATTAGTGGAGAACCTGGATAGGCTAAAGGCTGATGTAACAGCCATCCAGGAAGTGCGTTGGGATGGAGAGGGCATACGAAGGATGCAATCGTGTGACATCTACTTCGGCGAGTGCTGCAAGGAGCAGGGTCAGCGGCTCTTTGGTTGTGGTTTTGTGGTAAGGGGAAGAACTAGGCAAGAAGTTTTAGGCTTCAGAAATGTAAGCAAGCGCCTGGTCACAATCCGCATCAAAGCAAAGTTCAAAAACATCACGTTGATCTGTGCCCATGCCCCAACGGAAGAAAAGGATGACTCAACCAAAGAAGAATTCTACGATCTCCTCGAGGATACGTATGATAGGTGCCCCAAGTACGACGTCAAGATTATTCTTGGCGACTTCAACGCCAAGATCGGAAAGGAGGGCATCTTTGGTTCGATAGTCGGAGGACACAGCCTGCACGACAACACTTCCGGTAACGGACTCAGGCTCATTGATTTCGCGGTGGGGCGAAATGTCATCATAGCAAGAACTCAATTCCCACACCTCAATATACACAAAGGGACCTGGCGGTCTCCGGATCAACGAACCGTTAACCAGATTGATCATGCTATAATAGACGCCAGACATGCTTCCAGTATCCTGGATGTCCGAACGTTCTGAGGTACCAACATAGACTCGGATCACTACCTGGTGGTAGCGCAAGTACGTATGCGGATATCCATGACGCCACAACAACGAGCGAATGATGTAAAACAATTTAACGTCGCGAAGTTAAAATCGCAAGAGATAGCCAGGACTTTTGCAGACCACGTCTCTCTTAAACTCTCAACAAGCCCGCCACAAGCATCATCTGTAGAGGACCAGTGGAAGCACTGCCAAAATGCCATCAAAGGTGCCGCTACTGATGTGCTGGGTTTCACTAGGCCACCACAACGAAACCCCTGGTTCGATGAAGAATGCAGACTGGCGCATGAAGCAAAGAACGAGGCCTACCAAGCAATGCTGCTGAGAAAGCAGCCCGGGAGCTCTACGGGCAAAAGCGAAGGGAGGAACGCTGACTTCTCAGGAGGAAAAAGAGAGAGCCTGCGAAGTGGGCGGTCCGTTCTATTGAGGACTGTAGCGGCAGAGGGGATGTTCGAAAGTTCTACCGAAGGGTGAGGCAAACTACCCAGGGTTACAAGGCCAGAACGGAAGCCTGCCGAGATGAGAGTGGGAATATGGTGGTAGACACACAGTCGGTGCTGAGGATCTGGAAACAACACTTTTCTAGACTGCTCAATGGCGAAGATGGCCAAAATTCCGCTGTAAGACAGAACACTCCATTCAACCTGGACGATGATGGTCAAAACTTCCGTGCACCCGACCTAAATGAAGTGCGGTTAGCGATAGCCAAGCTTAAAACGTACGAGGCTGCTGGTGCGGATGGCCTGCCAGCCGAGCTATTCAAAGCAGGGGGAGATGACTTGGTAGGGAGTATACACCAGCTCATCTCCAAAATTTGGTCGCAGGAAAGTATGCCCGATGAATGGAACCTCGGTTTAGTGTGCCCCATCAACAAGAAAGGAGATGCTTTGACCTGTTCCAACTACAGAGGTATAAGTCTCCTCAACGTCGCATACAAAATCTTGTCATCTGTACTGTGTGATCGCTTAAAACCGTTTGTCAACGATTTGATTGGCCCCTATCAGTGTGGTTTTAGGCCCGGCAAATCAACCGTCGATCAAATGTTCACACTCCGACAGATTTTGGAAAAAACCCAGGAGTTTCAAATCGATACACACCACCTCTTTATCGATTTTAAAGTCGCATATGATAGCGTAGACAGAGACGAGCTATACAGAGCCATAGTGCATCTCGACATCCCTGCCAAACTCGTCCGCTTGTGCAGGATGACGATGGAGAAATCTCGCTGCTCCGTCAAAGTCAGCAAGAACACCACCGAACCCTTTGATGTCGAGAAAGGTTTGAGACAAGGCGACGCGTTATCATGCAACCTCTTTAACATCGTACTTGAAGCAATTGTACGCAACTCGCAAGTCAACAACAGTTGTACAATTTTTCAAAAGTCCGTTCAACTACTTGCTTATGCAGATGATATTGACATCATTGGAAGAACGTATTAAATCGGAGGCGTCGAAAATGGGTTTGGCTGTTAATGAGGACAAGACGAAGTATATGCTATCATCGAGAAAGGAATCTCAACATTGTCGACTCGGGCAAAAAGTCACGATGGATAGGTACAACTTCGAAGTCGTCAAAGACTTTGTCTAACTGGGCACCACTATAACATCGCAAAATGACATCAGTGCAGAGATCAAACGAAGAATTACTCTTGCCAATCGCTGTTTCTTCGGGCTAAGAAGGCATTTGAGTAATAAAGCCCTCTCTCAAAGAACCAAGGAGACCTTATATAAGACCCTTATCATCCCAGTTCTGCTGTATGGGGCAGAAGCATGGACCCTGACAAAAACGGATGAGAATCTACTTGGGTGCTTTGAAAGGAAGATTCTTCGGGTGATCTTCGGTCCAGTATGTATCGATGGAGTATGGAGGAGAAAATACAGCGGCTAAGATGGCTGGGACACGTGGAGCGTATGGACACCAACGCACCAGCCCGTGCGGATCTACCCCTGACGGTCTGCGCAGCAGAGGAAGACCCCACCTTAGGTGGGGCACACAAGTGGAGAACGACCTCAACCAACTTGGAGTGCGTAACTGGAGGCAGCTAGCTAGGGACCGAGCTGGCTGGAGGGGCTTGTTGGTTGGGGCCGTAGTCCATCCTGGGCTGTGAGCGCCATCTAAAGTTAAGTAAGTAAGTGTTCACTACTTTTTACAGACAGTTCAAATTCTAGTTCTAGTTCAAGTTCTAGTTCTGAATGTTTAGAACTAGAACAAGAAAAACATGCTTCATGCCTGAATTTCGTGGAAACCATCGATGCGTATAGTAATGATGACTTCAAATCGCATATGCGGTTGCAGAGGTCAACCGTGGAATACTTAATAAGTAAAACTAATTTATTTAATTAAAAAAATGTCATTATATTTATTGTTCCTTTTCTGCTAGCCTTGTTTTCCCAGTCTGATTTCATGCCAGAATATTCTCACGGAAGGAAAGAAAGGATTGGTTCTCGAAAAACTGTTTTTATGTATATATGGTATATCAGTAATACCGTGACGTATAGGCAGCTGGGAAACTTACTTGGTGTCCCAAAATCATCAGCATGGATGGCTGTGAAACGAGTTACTTCCTGGCTGAATTCTATTGGTCACGAATATATTAAGTGGCCACAATGAGCTGCTGCAGAAGAGACATAAAGGTTCTTTTAAGAAAAAAAAGAATACCGGGAGGGAGTCATTGGAGCTATTGACTGTACCCACATCAATATGAAAGCTCCAAAAAATAACAATGAATGCTACTATAACCAGAAGCAGGGTTATAGTCTTGTTCTCCTAGCAGTCGTAGATCGTAGATGCTCAAAAAAAAATTCATCGACATGACTTGTGGCGAGCCTGGTTCACTACACGACAGCAGAGTTCTACGGAGATCTGATCTGTACGCGAGAGTCCAAACTGATCATTCCGATTTGTATCGCAATGGATCATTCATACTGTGTGATTCCGCTTACCCATCGACAAGCTGGTTAGTGCCACCATTTAAGGATAATGGCAATCTAACGGATATTCAACGAAGGTTCAACTATATTCACTCAGCGACCAGAATGGTTGTAGAAAATACTTTCAGATTGCTCAAATGCAGATTCCGGAGATTGCTGAAGTTTACCGAGCAGACCAATTTAAGTGCGGTAACAAACATCATTGTTAGTGCATGTGTGTTGCATAATATGTATATGCATAATAAAAGATGATCTGTTCTCTGAGACTGAACCAGAGGAACTAGATGAAAACATTCCAGAAAATGCTGTTGATGATTATGAA